>CAUVYP010000355.1:0-1413000 GCA_963556195.1 Sepiola atlantica
GCGGAGACACATGTTCTACTGAAGTACTAAGTTTCAGAAGTGCAGCTCTTGTACTGCCGCAGATATGTCGATACAAACTGAATACGCAAAACATCAACAAAATTTAGCGCGTTTTAAAGTTGATATCGCTTTTGTTTATAACTTCCACATTTATTCGAATTGTGCAACGAAACTTTGCAGACAGTCGCGAAGACACAGGTTCTACTGAAGTACCAAGTTTCATAAGTGCAGCTCTTGTACTGCCGGAGATATGTCGATACAAACTGAATACGCAAAACATCTACAAAATTTAGCGCGTTTTAAAGTTGATATCGCTTTTGTTTATAACTTCCACATTTATTCGAATTGTGCAACGAAACTTTGCAGACAGTCTGGAAGAGGCCTTTACTACTGAAGTACTAAGTTTCAGAAGTGCAGCTCTTGTACTGCCGGAGATATGTCGATACAAACTGAATACGCAAAACATCAACAAAATTTAGCGCGTTTTAAAGTTGATATCGCTTTTGTTTATAACTTCCACATTTATTCGAATTGTGCAACGAAACTTTGCAGACAGTCTGGAACAGGCCTTTACTACTGAAGTACCAAGTTTCAGAAGTGCAGCTCTTGTACTGCCGGAGATATGTCGATACAAACTGAATACGCAAAACATCAACAAAATTTAGCGCGTTTTAAAGTTGATATCGCTTTTGTTTATAACTTCGACATTTATTCGAATTGTGCAACGAAACTTTGCAGACAGTCGCGGAGACACATGTTCTACTGAAGTACTAAGTTTCAGAAGTGCAGCTCTTGTACTGCCGGAGATATATCGATACAAACTGAATACGCAAAACATCAACAAAATTTAGCGCGTTTTAAAGTTGATATCGCTTTTGTTTATAACTTCCACATTTATTCGAATTGTGCAACGAAACTTTGCAGACAGTCGCGGAGACACATGTTCTACTGAAGTACCAAGTTTCAGAAGTGCAGCTCTTGTCCTGCCGGAGATATGTCGATACAAACTGAATACGCAAAACATCAACAAAATTTAGCGCGTTTTAAAGTTGATATCGCTTTTGTTTATAACTTCCACATTTATTCGAATTGTGCAACGAAACTTTGCAGACAGTCTCGATTAGGCCTTTACTACTGAAGTACCAAGTTTCAGAAGTGCAGCTCTTGTACTGCCGGAGATATGTCGAGACAAACTGAATACGCAAAACATCAACAAAATTTAGCGCGTTTTAAAGTTGATATCGCTTTTGTTTATAACTTCCACATTTATTCGAATTGTGCAACGAAACTTTGTAGACAGTCTGGAACAGGCCTTTTCTACTGAAGTACCAAGTTTCAGAAGTGCAGCTCTTGTACTGCCGGAGATATGTCGATACAAACTGAATACGCAAAACATATACAAAATTTAGCGCGTTTTAAAGTTGATATCGCTTTTGTTTATAACTTCCACATTTATTCGAATTGTGCAACGAAACTTTGCAGACAGTCGCGGAGACACATGTTCTACTGAAGTACCAAGTTTCAGAAGTGCAGCTCTTGTACTGCCGCAGATATGTCGATACAAACTGAATACGCAAAACATCAACAAAATTTAGCGCGTTTTAAAGTTGATATCGCTTTTGTTTATAACTTCCACATTTATTCGAATTGTGCAACGAAACTTTGCAGACAGTCGCGGAGACACATGTTCTACTGAAGTATTAAATTTCAGAAGTGCAGCTCTTGTACTGCCGGAGATATGTCGATACAAACTGAATACGCAAAACATATACAAAATTTAGCGCGTTTTAAAGTTGATATCGCTTTTGTTTATAACTTTCACATTTATTCGAATTGTGCAACGAAACTTTGCAGACAGTCTAAAATAGGCCTTTACTACTGAAGTACCAAGTTTCAGAAGTGCAGCTCTTGTACTGCCGGAGATATGTCGATACAAACTGAATACGCAAAACATCAACAAAATTTAGCGCGTTTTAAATTGATATCGCTTTTGTTTATAACTTCCACATTAATTCGAATTGTGCAACGAAACTTTGCAGACAGTCTGGAACAGGCCTTTACTACTGAAGTACCAAGTTTAAGAAGTGCAGCTCTTGTACTGCCGGAGATATGTCGATACAAACTGAATACGAAAAACATCAACAAAATTTAGCGCGTTTTAAAGTTGATATCGCTTTTGTTTATAACTTCCACATTTATTCGAATTGTGCAACGAAACTTTGCAGACAGTCTGGAACAGGCCTTTACTACTGAAGTACCAAGTTTCAGAAGTGCAGCTCTTGTACTGCCGCAGATATGTCGATACAAACTGAATACGCAAAACATCAACAAAATTTAGCGCGTTTTAAAGTTGATATCGCTTTTGTTTATAACTTCCACATTTATTCGAATTGTGCAACGAAACTTTGCAGACAGTCTGGAAGATGCCTTTACTACTGAAGTACCAAGTTTCAGAAGTGCAGCTCTTGTACTGCCGGAGATATGTCGATACAAACTGAATACGCAAAACATCAACAAAATTTAGCGCGTTTTAAAGTTGATATCGCTTTTGTTTATAACTTCCACATTTATTCGAATTGTGCAACGAAACTTTGCAGACAGTCGCGGAGACACATGTTCTACTGAAGTACCAAGTTTCAGAAGTGCAGCTCTTGTACTGCCGGAGATATGTCGATACAAACTGATTACGCAAAACATCAACAAAATTTAGCGCGTTTTAAAGTTGATATCGCTTTTGTTTATAACTTCCACATTTATTCGAATTGTGCAACGAAACTTATCAGACAGTCTCGAATAGGCCTTTTCTACTGAAGTACCAAGTTTCAGAAGTGCTGCTCTTGTACTGCCGGAGATATGTCGATACAAACTGAATACGCAAAACATCAACAAAATTTAGCGCGTTTTAAAGTTGATATCGCTTTTGTTTATAACTTCCACATTTATTCGAATTGTGCAACGAAACTTTGTAGACAGTCTGGAACAGGCCTTTACTACTGAAGTACCAAGTTTCAGAAGTGCAGCTCTTGTACTGCCGGAGATATGTCGATACAAACTGAATACGCAAAACATCAACAAAATTTAGCGCGTTTTAAAGTTGATATCGCTTTTGTTTATAACTTCCACATTTATTCGAATTGTGCAATGAAACTTTGCAGACAGTCGCGGAGACACATGTTCTACTGAAGTACCAAGTTTCAGAAGTGCAGCTCTTGTACTGCCGGAGATATGTCGATACAAACTGAATACGCAAAACATCAACAAAATTTAGCGCGTTTTAAAGTTGATATCGCTTTTGTTTATAACTTCCACATTTATTCGAATTGTGCAACGAAACTTATCAGACAGTCTGGAACAGGCCTTTACTACTCAAGTACCAAGTTTCAGAAGTGCTGCTCTTGTACTGCCGGAGATATGTCGATACAAACTGAATACGCAAAACATCAACAAAATTTAGCGCGTTTTAAAGTTGATATCGCTTTTGTTTATAACTTCCACATTTATTCGAATTGTGCAACGAAACTTTGCAGACAGTCGCGGAGACACATGTTCTACTGAAGTACCAAGTTTCAGAAGTGCAGCTCTTGTACTGCCGGAGATATGTCGATACAAACTGAATACGCAAAACATCAACAAAATTTAGCGCGTTTTAAAGTTGATATCGCTTTTGTTTATAACTTCCACATTTATTCGAATTGTGCAACTAAACTTTGTAGACAGTCTGGAACAGGCCTTTACTACTGAAGTACCAAGTTTCAGAAGTGCAGCCCTTGTACTGCCGGAGATATGTCGATACAAACTGAATACGCAAAACATATACAAAATTTAGCGCGTTTTAAAGTTAATATCGCTTTTGTTTATAACTTCCACATTTATTCGAATTGTGCAACGAAACTTTGCAGACAGTCGCGGAGACACATGTTCTACTGAAGTACCAAGTTTCAGAAGTGCAGCTCTTGTACTGCCGCAGATATGTCGATACAAACTGAATACGCAAAACATAATCAAAATTTAGCGCGTTTTAAAGTTGATATCGCTTTTGTTTATAACTTCCACATTTATTCGAATTGTGCAACGAAACTTTGCAGACAGTCTGGAACAGGCCTTTACTACTGAAGTACCAAGTTTCAGAAGTGCAGCTCTTGTACTGTCGGAGATATGTCGATACAAACTGAATACGCAAAACATCAACAAAATTTAGCGCGTTTTAAAGTTGATATCGCTTTTGTTTATAACTTCGACATTTATTCGAATTGTGCAATTAAACTTTGCAGACAGTCGCGGAGACATATGTTCTACTGAAGTACCAAGTTTCAGAAGTGCAGCTCTTGTACTGCCAGAGATATGTCGATACAAACTGAATACGCAAAACATCAACAAAATTTAGCGCGTTTTAAAGTTGATATCGCTTTGGTTTATAACTTCCACATTTATTCGAATTGTGCAACGAAACTTTGCAGACAGTCTGGAACAGGCCTTTTCTACTGAAGTACCAAGTTTCAGAAGTGCAGCTCTTGTACTGCCGGAGATATGTCGATACAAACTGAATACGCAAAACATCAACAAAATTTAGCACGTTTTAAAGTTGATATCGCTTTTGTTTATAACTTCCATATTTATTCGAATTGTGCAACGAAACTTTGCAGACAGTCGCGGAGACACATGTTCTACTGAAGTACCAAGTTTCAGAAGTGCAGCTCTTGTACTGCCGGAGATATGTCGATACAAACTGAATACGCAAAACATCAACAAAATTTAGCGCGTTTTAAAGTTGATATCGCTTTTGTTTATAACTTCCACATTTATTCGAATTGTGCAATGAAACTTTGCAGACAGTCGCGGGGACCCATGTTCTACTGAAGTACCAAGTTTCAGAAGTGCAGCTCTTGTCCTGCCGGAGATATGTGGATACAAACTGAATACGCAAAACATCAACAAAATTTAGCGCGTTTTAAAGTTGATATCGCTTTTGTTTATAACTTCCACATTTATTCGAATTGTGCAACGAAACTTTGCAGACAGTCGCGGAGACACATGTTCTACTGAAGTACCAAGTTTCAGAAGTGCAGCTCTTGTACTGCCGGAGATATGTCGATACAAACTGAATACGCAAAACATCAACAAAATTTAGCGCGTTTTAAAGTTGATATCGCTTTTGTTTATAACTTCCACATTTATTCGAATTGTGCAACGAAACTTATCAGACAGTCTCGAATAGGCCTTTTCTACTGAAGTACCAAGTTTCAGAAGTGCTGCTCTTGTACTGCCGGAGATATGTCGATACAAACTGAATACGCAAAACATCAACAAAATTTAGCGCGTTTTAAAGTTGATATCGCTTTTGTTTATAACTTCCACATTTATTCGAATTGTGCAACGAAACTTTGTAGACAGTCTTGAACAGGCCTTTACTACTGAAGTACCAAGTTTCAGAAGTGCAGCTCTTGTACTGCCGGAGATATGTCGATACAAACTGAATACGCAAAACATCAACAAAATTTAGCGCGTTTTAAAGTTGATATCGCTTTTGTTTATAACTTCCACATTTATTCGAATTGTGCAACGAAACTTTGCAGACAGTCGCGGAGACACATGTTCTACTGAAGTACCAAGTTTCAGAAGTGCAGCTCTTGTACTGCCGCAGATATGTCGATACAAACTGAATACGAAAAACATCTACAAAATTTAGCGCGTTTTAAAGTTTATATCGCTTTTGTTTATAACTTCCACATTTATTCGAATTGTGCAACGAAACTTTGCAGACAGTCTGGAAGATGCCTTTACTACTGAAGTACCAAGTTTCAGAAGTGCAGCTCTTGTACTGCCGGAGATATGTCGATACAAACTGAATACGCAAAACATCAACAAAATTTAGCGCGTTTTAAAGTTGATATCGCTTTTGTTTATAACTTCCACATTTATTCGAATTGTGCAACGAAACTTTGCAGACAGTCTGGAACAGGCCTTTACTACTGAAGTACCAAGTTTCAGAAGTGCAGCTCTTGTACTGCCGGAGATATGTCGATACAAACTGAATACGCAAAACATCAACAAAATTTAGCGCGTTTTAAAGTTGATATCGCTTTTGTTTATAACTTCGACATTTATTCGAATTGTGCAATGAAACTTTGCAGACAGTCGCGGAGACACATGGGCTACTGAAGTACCAAGTTTCAGAAGTGCAGCTCTTGTACTGCCGGAGATATGTCGATACAAACTGAATACGCAAAACATCAACAAAATTTAGCGCGTTTTAAAGTTGATATCGCTTTGGTTTATAACTTCCACATTTATTCGAATTGTGCAACGAAACTTTGCAGACAGTCTGGAACAGGCCTTTACTACTGAAGTACCAAGTTTCAGAAGTGCAGCTCTTGTACTGCCGGAGATATGTCGATACAAACTGAATACGCAAAACATCAAGAAAATTTAGCGCGTTTTAAAGTTGATATCGCTTTTGTTTATAACTTCCACATTTATTCGAATTGTGCAACGAAACTTTGCAGACAGTCGCGGAGACACATGTTCTACTGAAGTACCAAGTTTCAGAAGTGCAGCTCTTGTACTGCCGCAGATATGTCGATACAAACTGAATACGCAAAACATCAACAAAATTTAGCGCGTTTTAAAGTTGATATCGCTTTTGTTTATAACTTCCACATTTATTCGAATTGTGCAACGAAACTTTGCAGACAGTCGCGGAGACACATGTTCTACTGAAGTACCAAGTTTCAGAAGTGCAGCTCTTGTACTGCCGGAGATATGTCGATACAAACTGAATACGAAAAACATCTACAAAATTTAGCGCGTTTTAAAGTTGATATCGCTTTTGTTTATAACTTCCACATTTATTCGAATTGTGCAACGAAACTTTGCAGACAGTCTGGAAGATGCCTTTACTACTGAAGTACCAAGTTTCAGAAGTGCAGTTCTTGTACTGCCGGAGATATGTCGATACAAACTGAATACGCAAAACATCAACTAAATTTAGCGCGTTTTAAAGTTGATATCGCTTTTGTTTATAACTTCCACATTTATTCGAATTGTGCAACGAAACTTTGCAGACAGTCTAGAACAGGCCTTTACTACTGAAGTACCAAGTTTCAGAAGTGCAGCTCTTGTACTGCCGGAGATATGTCGATACAAACTGAATACGCAAAACATCAACAAAATTTAGCGCGTTTTAAAGTTGATATCGCTTTTGTTTATAACTTCAACATTTATTCGAATTGTGCAACGAAACTTTGCAGACAGTCGCCGAGACAGATGTACTACTGGAGTACCAAGTTTCAGAAGTTCAGCTCTTGTACTGCCAGAGATATGTCGATACAAACTGAATACGCAAAACATCAACAAAATTTAGCGCGTTTTAAAGTTGATATCGCTTTTGTTTATAACTTCCACATTTATTCGAATTGTGCAACGAAACTTATCAGATAGTCTCGAATAGGCCTTTACTACTGAAGTACCAAGTTTCAGAAGTGCAGCTCTTGTACTGCCGGAGATATGTCGATACAAACTGAATACGCAAAACATCAACAAAATTTAGCGCGTTTTAAAGTTGATATCGCTTTTGTTTATAACTTCCACATTTATTCGAATTGTGCAACGAAACTTTGTAGACAGTCTGGAACAAGCCTTTACTACTGAAGTACCAAGTTTCAGAAGTGCAGCTCTTGTACTGCCGGAGATATGTCGATACAAACTGAATACGCAAAACATATACAAAATTTAGCGCGTTTTAAAGTTGATATCGCTTTTGTTTATAACTTCCACATTTATTCGAATTGTGCAACGAAACTTTGCAGACAGTCGCCGAGACACATGTTCTACTGGAGTACCAAGTTTCAGAAGTGCAGCTCTTGTACTGCCAGAGATATGTCGATACAAACTGAATACGCAAAACATCAACAAAATTTAGCGCGTTTTAAAGTTGATATCGCTTTTGTTTATAACTTCCACATTTATTCGAATTGTGCAATGAAACTTTGCAGATAGTCTCGAATAGGCCTTTTCTACTGAAGTACCAAGTTTCAGAAGTGCAGCTCTTGTACTGCCGGAGATATGTCGATACAAACTTAATACGCAAAACATCAACAAAATTTAGCGCGTTTTAAAGTTGATATCGCTTTTGTTTATAACTTCCACATTTATTCGAATTGTGCAACGAAACTTTGTAGACAGTCTGGAACAGGCCTTTACTACTGAAGTACCAAGTTTCAGAAGTGCAGCTCTTGTACTGCCGGAGATATGTCGATACAAACTGAATACGCAAAACATATACAAAATTTAGCGCGTTTTAAAGTTGATATCGCTTTTGTTTATAACTTCCACATTTATTCGAATTGTGCAACGAAACTTTGCAGACAGTCGCGGAGACACATGTCCTACTGAAGTACCAAGTTTCAGAAGTGCAGCTCTTGTACTGCCGGAGATATGTCGATACAAACTGAATACGCAAAACATCAACAAAATTTAGCGCGTTTTAAAGTTGATATCGCTTTTGTTTATAACTTCCACATTTATTCGAATTGTGCAACGAAACTTTGCAGACAGTCTGGAACAGGCCTTTACTACTGAAGTACCAAGTTTCAGAAGTGCAGCTCTTGTACTGCCGGAGATATGTCGATACAAACTGAATACGCAAAACATCAAGAAAATTTAGCGCGTTTTAAAGTTGATATCGCTTTTGTTTATAACTTCCACATTTATTCGAATTGTGCAACGAAACTTTGCAGACAGTCGCGGAGACACATGTTCTACTGAAGTACCAAGTTTCAGAAGTGCAGCTCTTGTACTGCCGCAGATATGTCGATACAAACTGAATACGCAAAACATCAACAAAATTTAGCGCGTTTTAAAGTTGATATCGCTTTTGTTTATAACTTCCACATTTATTCGAATTGTGCAACGAAACTTTGCAGACAGTCGCGGAGACACATGTTCTACTGAAGTACCAAGTTTCAGAAGTGCAGCTCTTGTACTGCCGGAGATATGTCGATACAAACTGAATACGAAAAACATCTACAAAATTTAGCGCGTTTTAAAGTTGATATCGCTTTTGTTTATAACTTCCACATTTATTCGAATTGTGCAACGAAACTTTGCAGACAGTCTGGAAGATGCCTTTACTACTGAAGTACCAAGTTTCAGAAGTGCAGTTCTGGTACTGCCGGAGATATGTCGATACAAACTGAATACGCAAAACATCAACAAAATTTAGCGCGTTTTAAAGTTGATATCGCTTTTGTTTATAACTTCCACATTTATTCGAATTGTGCAACGAAACTTTGCAGACAGTCTAGAACAGGCCTTTACTACTGAAGTACCAAGTTTCAGAAGTGCAGCTCTTGTACTGCCGGAGATATGTCGATACAAACTGAATACGCAAAACATCAACAAAATTTAGCGCGTTTTAAAGTTGATATCGCTTTTGTTTATAACTTCAACATTTATTCGAATTGTGCAACGAAACTTTGCAGACAGTCGCCGAGACACATGTTCTACTGGAGTACCAAGTTTCAGAAGTGCAGCTCTTGTACTGCCAGAGATATGTCGATACAAACTGAATACGCAAAACATCAACAAAATTTAGCGCGTTTTAAAGTTGATATCGCTTTTGTTTATAACTTCCACATTTATTCGAATTGTTCAACGAAACTTATCAGATAGTCTCGAATAGGCCTTTACTACTGAAGTACCAAGTTTCAGAAGTGCAGCTCTTGTACTGCCGGAGATATGTCGATACAAACTGAATACGCAAAACATCAACAAAATTTAGCGCGTTTTAAAGTTGATATCGCTTTTGTTTATAACTTCCACATTTATTCGAATTGTGCAACGAAACTTTGTAGACAGTCTGGAACAGGCCTTTACTACTGAAGTACCAAGTTTCAGAAGTGCAGCTCTTGTACTGCCAGAGATATGTCGATACAAACTGAATACGCAAAACATATACAAAATTTAGCGCGTTTTAAAGTTGATATCGCTTTTGTTTATAACTTCCACATTTATTCGAATTGTGCAACGAAACTTTGCAGACAGTCGCCGAGACACATGTTCTACTGGAGTACCAAGTTTCAGAAGTGCAGCTCTTGTACTGCCAGAGATATGTCGATACAAACTGAATACGCAAAACATCAACAAAATTTAGCGCGTTTTAAAGTTGATATCGCTTTTGTTTATAACTTCCACATTTATTCGAATTGTGCAACGAAACTTATTAGACAGTCTCGAATAGGCCTTTTCTACTGAAGTATCAAGTTTCAGAAGTGCAGCTCTTGTACTGCCGGAGATATGTCGATACAAACTGAATACGCAAAACATCAACAAAATTTAGCGCGTTTTAAAGTTGATATCGCTTTTGTTTATAACTTCCACATTTATTCGAATTGTGCAACGAAACTTTGTAGACAGTCTGAAACAGGCCTTTACTACTGAAGTACCAAGTTTCAGAAGTGCAGCTCTTGTACTGCCGGAGATATGTCGATACAAACTGAATACGCAAAACATCAACAAAATTTAGCGCGTTTTAAAGTTGATATCGCTTTTGTTTATAACTTCCACATTTATTCGAATTGTGCAACGAAACTTTGCAGACAGTCGCGGAGACACATGTTCTACTGAAGTACCAAGTTTCAGAAGTGCAGCTCTTGTACTGCCGCAGATATGACGATACAAACTGAATACGCAAAACATCAACAAAATTTAGCGCGTTTTAAAGTTGATATCGCTTTTGTTTATAACTTCCACATTTATTCGAATTGTGCAACGAAACTTTGCAGACAGTCGCGGAGACACATGTTCTACTGAAGTACCAAGTTTCAGAAGTGCAGCTCTTGTACTGCCGGAGATATGTCGATACAAACTGAATACGAAAAACATCTACAAAATTTAGCGCGTTTTAAAGTTGATATCGCTTTTGTTTATAACTTCCACATTTATTCGAATTGTGCAACGAAACTTTGCAGACAGTCTGGAAGATGCCTTTACTACTGAAGTACCAAGTTTCAGAAGTGCAGCTCTTGTACTTCCGGAGATATGTCGATACAAACTGAATACGCAAAACATCAACAAAATTTAGCGCGTTTTAAAGTTGATATCGCTTTTGTTTATAACTTCCACATTTATTCGAATTGTGCAACGAAACTTTGCAGACAGTCTGGAACAGGCCTTTACTACTGAAGTACCAAGTTTCAGAAGTGCAGCTCTTGTACTGCCGGAGATATGTCGATACAAACTGAATACGCAAAACATCAACAAAATTTAGCGCGTTTTAAAGTTGATATCGCTTTTGTTTATAACTTCAACATTTATTCGAATTGTGCAACGAAACTTTGCAGACAGTCGCCGAGACACATGTTCTACTGGAGTACCAAGTTTCAGAAGTGCAGCTCTTGTACTGCCAGAGATATGTCGATACAAACTGAATACGCAAAACATCAACAAAATTTAGCGCGTTTTAAAGTTGATATCGCTTTTGTTTATAACTTCCACATTTATTCGAATTGTGCAACGAAACTTATCAGACAGTCTCGAATAGGCCTTTTCTACTGAAGTACCAAGTTTCAGAAGTGCAGCTCTTGTACTGCCGGAGATATGTCGATACAAACTGAATACGCAAAACATATACAAAATTTAGCGCGTTTTAAAGTTGATATCGCTTTTGTTTATAACTTCCACATTTATTCGAATTGTGCAACGAAACTTTGTAGACAGTCTGGAACAGGCCTTTACTACTGAAGTACCAAGTTTCAGAAGTGCAGCTCTTGTACTGCCGGAGATATGTCGATACAAACTGAATACGCAAAACATATACAAAATTTAGCGCGTTTTAAAGTTGATATCGCTTTTGTTTATAACTTCCACATTTATTCGAATTGTGCAACGAAACTTTGCAGACAGTCGCGGAGACACATGTCCTACTGAAGTACCAAGTTTCAGAAGTGCAGCTCTTGTACTGCCGGAGATATGTCGATACAAACTGAATACGCAAAACATCAACAAAATTTAGCGCGTTTTAAAGTTTATATCGCTTTTGTTTATAACTTCCACATTTATTCGAATTGTGCAACGAAACTTTGCAGACAGTCTGGAAGAGGCCTTTACTACTGAAGTACCAAGTTTCAGAAGTGCAGCTCTTTACTGTCGGAGATATGTCGATACAAACTGAATACGCAAAACATCAACAAAATTTAGCGCGTTTTAAAGTTGATATCGCTTTTTGTTTATAACTTCGACATTTATTCGAATTGTGCAACGAAACTTTGCAGACAGTCGCGGAGACACATGTTCTACTGAAGTACCAAGTTTCAGAAGTGCAGCTCTTGTACTGCCGGAGATATGTCGATACAAACTGAATACGCAAAACATCAACAAAATTTAGCGCGTTTTAAAGTTGATATCGCTTTGGTTTATAACTTCCACATTTATTCGAATTGTGCAACGAAACTTTGCAGACAGTCTGGAACAGGCCTTTACTACTGAAGTACCAAGTTTCAGAAGTGCAGCTCTTGTACTGCCGGAGATATGTCGATACAAACTGAATACGCAAAACATCAACAAAATTTAGCGCGTTTTAAAGTTGATATCGCTTTTGTTTATAACTTCCACATTTATTCGAATTGTGCAACGAAACTTTGCAGACAGTCGCGGAGACAGATGTTCTACTGAAGTACCAAGTTTCAGAAGTGCAGCTCTTGTACTGCCGGAGATATGTCGATACAAACTGAATACGCAAAACATCAACAAAATTTAGCGCGTTTTAAAGTTGATATCGCTTTTGTTTATAACTTCCACATGTATTCGAATTGTGCAACGAAACTTTGCAGACAGTCGCGGAGACACATGTTCTACTGAAGTACCAAGTTTCAGAAGTGCAGCTCTTGTACTGCCGGAGATATGTCGATACAAACTGAATACGAAAAACATCTAAAAAATTTAGCGCGTTTTAAAGTTGATATCGCTTTTGTTTATAACTTCCACATTTATTCGAATTGTGCAACGAAACTTTGCAGACAGTCTGGAAGATGCCTTTACTACTGAAGTACCAAGTTTCAGAAGTGCAGCTCTTGTACTGCCGGAGATATGTCGATACAAACTGAATACGCAAAACATCAACAAAATTTAGCGCGTTTTAAAGTTGATATCGCTTTTGTTTATAACTTCCACATTTATTCGAATTGTGCAACGAAACTTTGCAGACAGTCTGGAACAGGCCTTTACTACTGAAGTACCAAGTTTCAGAAGTGCTGCTCTTGTACTGCCGGAGATATGTCGATACAAACTGAATACGCAAAACATCAACAAAATTTAGCGCGTTTTAAAGTTGATATCGCTTTTGTTTATAACTTCAACATTTATTCGAATTGTGCAACGAAACTTTGCAGACAGTCGCCGAGACACATGTTCTACTGGAGTACCAAGTTTCAGAAGTGCAGCTCTTGTACTGCCAGAGATATGTCGATACAAACTGAATACGCAAAACATCAACAAAATTTAGCGCGTTTTAAAGTTGATATCGCTTTTGTTTATAACTTCCACATTTATTCGAATTGTGCAACGAAACTTATCAGATAGTCTCGAATAGGCCTTTTCTACTGAAGTACCAAGTTTCAGAAGTGCAGCTCTTGTACTGCCGGAGATATGTCGATACAAACTGAATACGCAAAACATCAACAAAATTTAGCGCGTTTTAAAGTTGATATCGCTTTTGTTTATAACTTCCACATTTATTCGAATTGTGCAACGAAACTTTGTAGACAGTCTGGAACAGGCCTTTACTACTGAAGTACCAAGTTTCAGAAGTGCAGCTCTTGTACTGCCGGAGATATGTCGATACAAACTGAATACGCAAAACATCAACAAAATTTAGCGCGTTTTAAAGTTGATATCGCTTTTGTTTATAACTTCCACATTTATTCGAATTGTGCAACGAAACTTTGCAGACAGTCGCGGAGACACATGTCCTACTGAAGTACCAAGTTTCAGAAGTGCAGCTCTTGTACTGCCGGAGATATGTCGATACAAACTGAATACGCAAAACATCAACAAAATTTAGCGCGTTTTAAAGTTGATATCGCTTTTGTTTATAACTTCCACATTTATTCGAATTGTGCAACGAAACTTTGCAGACAGTCTGGAACAGGCCTTTACTACTGAAGTACCAAGTTTCAGAAGTGCAGCCTTTTACTGTCGGAGATATGTCGATACAAACTGAATACGCAAAACATCAACAAAATTTAGCGCGTTTTAAAGTTGATATCGCTTTTGTTTATAACTTCGACATTTATTCGAATTGTGCAATGAAACTTTGCAGACAGTCGCGGAGACACATGTTCTACTGAAGTACCAAGTTTCAGAAGTGCAGCTCTTGTACTGCCGGAGATATGTCGATACAAACTGAATACGCAAAACATCAACAAAATTTAGCGCGTTTTAAAGTTGATATCGCTTTGGTTTATAACTTCCACATTTATTCGAATTGTGCAACGAAACTTTGCAGACAGTCTGGAACAGGCCTTTACTACTGAAGTACCAAGTTTCAGAAGTGCAGCTCTTGTACTGCCGGAGATATGTCGATACAAACTGAATACGCAAAACATCAACAAAATTTAGCGCGTTTTAAAGTTGATATCGCTTTTGTTTATAACTTCCACATTTATTCGAATTGTGCAACGAAACTTTGCAGACAGTCGCGGAGACACATGTTCTACTGAAGTACCAAGTTTCAGCAGTGCAGCTCTTGTACTGCCGGAGATATGTCGATACAAACTGAATACGCAAAACATCAACAAAATTTAGCGCGTTTTAAAGTTGATATCGCTTTTGTTTATAACTTCCACATTTATTCGAATTGTGTAACGAAACTTATCAGACAGTCTCGAATAGGCCTTTTCTACTGAAGTACCAAGTTTCAGAAGTGCTGCTCTTGTACTGCCGGAGATATGTCGATACAAACTGAATACGCAAAACATCAACAAAATTTAGCGCGTTTTAAAGTTGATATCGCTTTTGTTTATAACTTCCACATTTATTCGAATTGTGCAACGAACCTTTGTAGACAGTCTGGAACAGGCCTTTACTACTGAAGTACCAAGTTTCAGAAGTGCAGCTCTTGTACTGCCGGAGATATGTCGATACAAACTGAATACGCAAAACATATACAAAATTTAGCGCGTTTTAAAGTTGATATCGCTTTTGTTTATAACTTCCACATTTATTCGAATTGTGCAACGAAACTTTGCAGACAGTCGCGGAGACACATGTTCTACTGAAGTACCAAGTTTCAGAAGTGCAGCTCTTGTACTGCCGCAGATATGTCGATACAAACTGAATACGCAAAACATCAACAAAATTTAGCGCGTTTTAAAGTTGATATCGCTTTTGTTTATAACTTCCACATTTATTCGAATTGTGCAACGAAACTTTGCAGACAGTCGCGGAGACACATGTTCTACTGAAGTACCAAGTTTCAGAAGTGCAGCTCTTGTACTGCCGGAGATATGTCAATACAAACTGAATACGAAAAACATCTACAAAATTTAGCGCGTTTTAAAGTTGATATCGCTTTTGTTTATAACTTCTACATTTATTCGAATTGTGCAACGAAACTTTGCAGACAGTCTGGAAGATGCCTTTACTACTGAAGTACCAAGTTTCAGAAGTGCAGCTCTTGTACTGCCGGAGATATGTCGATACAAACTGAATACGCAAAACATCAACAAAATTTAGCGCGTTTTAAAGTTGATATCGCTTTTGTTTATAACTTCCACATTTATTCGAATTGTGCAACGAAACTTATCAGACAGTCTCGAATAGGCCTTTTCTACTGAAGTACCAAGTTTCAGAAGTGCTGCTCTTGTACTGCCGGAGATATGTCGATACAAACTGAATACGCAAAACATCAACAAAATTTAGCGCGTTTTAAAGTTGATATCGCTTTTGTTTATAACTTCCACATTTATTCGAATTGTGCAACGAACCTTTGTAGACAGTCTGGAACAGGCCTTTACTACTGAAGTACCAAGTTTCAGAAGTGCAGCTCTTGTACTGCCGGAGATATGTCGATACAAACTGAATACGCAAAACATATACAAAATTTAGCGCGTTTTAAAGTTGATATCGCTTTTGTTTATAACTTCCACATTTATTCGAATTGTGCAACGAAACTTTGCAGACAGTCGCGGAGACACATGTTCTACTGAAGTACCAAGTTTCAGAAGTGCAGCTCTTGTACTGCCGCAGATATGTCGATACAAACTGAATACGCAAAACATCAACAAAATTTAGCGCGTTTTAAAGTTGATATCGCTTTTGTTTATAACTTCCACATTTATTCGAATTGTGCAACGAAACTTTGCAGACAGTCGCGGAGACACATGTTCTACTGAAGTACCAAGTTTCAGAAGTGCAGCTCTTGTACTGCCGGAGATATGTCGATACAAACTGAATACGAAAAACATCTACAAAATTTAGCGCGTTTTAAAGTTGATATCGCTTTTGTTTATAACTTCTACATTTATTCGAATTGTGCAACGAAACTTTGCAGACAGTCTGGAAGATGCCTTTACTACTGAAGTACTAAGTTTCAGAAGTGCAGCTCTTGTACTGCCGGAGATATGTCGATACAAACTGAATACGCAAAACATCAACAAAATTTAGCGCGTTTTAAAGTTGATATCGCTTTTGTTTATAACTTCCACATTTATTCGAATTGTGCAACGAAACTTTGCAGACAGTCTGGAACAGGCCTTTACTACTGAAGTACCAAGTTTCAGAAGTGCAGCTCTTGTACTGCCGGAGATATGTCGATACAAACTGAATACGCAAAACATCAACAAAATTTAGCGCGTTTTAAAGTTGATATCGCTTTTGTTTATAACTTCCACATTTATTCGAATTGTGCAACGAAACTTATCAGATAGTCTCGAATAGGCCTTTTCTACTGAAGTACCAAGTTTCAGAAGTGCAGCTCTTGTACTGCCGGAGATATGTCGATACAAACTGAATACGCAAAACATCAACAAAATTTAGCGCGTTTTAAAGTTGATATCGCTTTTGTTTATAACTTCCACATTTATTCGAATTGTGCAACGAAACTTTGTAGACAGTCTGGAACAGGCCTTTACTACTGAAGTACCAAGTTTCAGAAGTGCAGCTCTTGTACTGCCGGAGATATGTCGATACAAACTGAATACGCAAAACATATACAAAATTTAGCGCGTTTTAAAGTTGATATCGCTTTTGTTTATAACTTCCACATTTATTCGAATTGTGCAACGAAACTTTGCAGACAGTCGCGGAGACACATGTCCTACTTAAGTACCAAGTTTCAGAAGTGCAGCTCTTGTACTGCCGGAGATATGTCGATACAAACTGAATACGCAAAACATCAACAAAATTTAGCGCGTTTTAAAGTTGATATCGCTTTTGTTTATAACTTCCACATTTATTCGAATTGTGCAACGAAACTTTGCAGACAGTCTGGAACAGGCCTTTACTACTGAAGTACCAAGTTTCAGAAGTGCAGCTCTTTACTGTCGGAGATATGTCGATACAAACTGAATACGCAAAACATCAACAAAATTTAGCGCGTTTTAAAGTTGATATCGCTTTTGTTTATAACTTCGACATTTATTCGAATTGTGCAATGAAACTTTGCAGACAGTCGCGGAGACACATGTTCTACTGAAGTACCAATTTTCAGAAGTGCAGCTCTTGTACTGCCGGAGATATGTCGATACAAACTGAATACGCAAAACATCAACAAAATTTAGCGCGTTTTAAAGTTGATATCGCTTTGGTTTATAACTTCCACATTTATTCGAATTGTGCAACGAAACTTTGCAGACAGTCTGGAACAGGCCTTTACTACTGAAGTACCAAGTTTCAGAAGTGCAGCTCTTGTACTGCCGGAGATATGTCGATACAAACTGAATACGCAAAACATCAACAAAATTTAGCGCGTTTTAAAGTTGATATCGCTTTTGTTTATAACTTCCACATTTATTCGAATTGTGCAACGAAACTTTGCAGACAGTCGCGGAGACACATGTTCTACTGAAGTACCAAGTTTCAGAAGTGCAGCTCTTGTACTGCCGGAGATATGTCGATACAAACTGAATACGCAAAACATCAACAAAATTTAGCGCGTTTTAAAGTTGATATCGCTTTTGTTTATAACTTCCACATTTATTCGAATTGTGCAACGAAACTTATCAGACAGTCTCGAATAGGCCTTTTCTACTGAAGTACCAAGTTTCAGAAGTGCTGCTCTTGTACTGCCGGAGATATGTCGATACAAACTGAATACGCAAAACATCAACAAAATTTAGCGCGTTTTAAAGTTGATATCGCTTTTGTTTATAACTTCCACATTTATTCGAATTGTGCAACGAAACTTTGTAGACAGTCTGGAACAGGCCTTTACTACTGAAGTACCAAGTTTCAGAAGTGCAGCTCTTGTACTGCCGGAGATATGTCGATACAAACTGAGTACGCAAAACATATACAAAATTTAGCGCGTTTTAAAGTTGATATCGCTTTTGTTTATAACTTCCACATTTATTCGAATTGTGCAACGAAACTTTGCAGACAGTCGCGGAGACACATGTTCTACTGAAGTACCAAGTTTCAGAAGTGCAGCTCTTGTACTGCCGGAGATATGTCGATACAAACTGAATACGAAAAACATCTACAAAATTTAGCGCGTTTTAAAGTTGATATCGCTTTTGTTTATAACTTCCACATTTATTCGAATTGTGCAACGAAACTTTGCAGACAGTCTGGAAGATGCCTTTACTACTGAAGTACCAAGTTTCAGAAGTGCAGCTCTTGTACTTCCGGAGATATGTCGATACAAACTGAATACGCAAAACATCAACAAAATTTAGCGCGTTTTAAAGTTGATATCGCTTTTGTTTATAACTTCCACATTTATTAGAATTGTGCAACGAAACTTTGCAGACAGTCTGGAACAGGCCTTTACTACTGAAGTAC
This sequence comes from Sepiola atlantica, assembly GCA_963556195.1. NCBI lineage: Eukaryota > Metazoa > Mollusca > Cephalopoda > Sepiida > Sepiolidae > Sepiola > Sepiola atlantica. The sequence continues at coordinate 18,997 of CAUVYP010000355.1, forward strand.
CAAGTTTCAGAAGTGCAGCTCTTGTACTGCCGGAGATATGTCGATACAAACTGAATACGCAAAACATCAACAAAATTTAGCGCGTTTTAAAGTTGATATCGCTTTTGTTTATAACTTCAACATTTATTCGAATTGTGCAACGAAACTTTGCAGACAGTCGCCGAGACACATGTTTTACTGGAGTACCAAGTTTCAGAAGTGCAGCTCTTGTACTGCCAGAGATATGTCGATACAAACTGAATACGCAAAACATCAACAAAATTTAGCGCGTTTTAAAGTTGATATCGCTTTTGTTTATAACTTCCACATTTATTCGAATTGTGCAACGAAACTTATCAGACAGTCTCGAATAGGCCTTTTCTACTGCAGTACCAAGTTTCAGAAGTGCAGCTCTTGTACTGCCGGAGATATGTCGATACAAACTGAATACGCAAAACATCAACAAAATTTAGCGCGTTTTAAAGTTGATATCGCTTTTGTTTATAACTTCCACATTTATTCGAATTGTGCAACGAAACTTTGTAGACAGTCTGGAACAGGCCTTTACTACTGAAGTACCAAGTTTCAGAAGTGCAGCTCTTGTACTGCCGGAGATATGTCGATACAAACTGAATACGCAAAACATATACAAAATTTAGCGCGTTTTAAAGTTGATATCGCTTTTGTTTATAACTTCCACATTTATTCGAATTGTGCAACGAAACTTTGCAGACAGTCGCGGAGACACATGTCCTACTGAAGTACCAAGTTTCAGAAGTGCAGCTCTTGTACTGCCGGAGATATGTCGATACAAACTGAATACGCAAAACATCAACAAAATTTAGCGCGTTTTAAAGTTGATATCGCTTTTGTTTATAACTTCCACATTTATTCGAATTGTGCAACGAAACTTTGCAGACAGTCTGGAACAGGCCTTTACTACTGAAGTACCAAGTTTCAGAAGTGCAGCTCTTTACTGTCGGAGATATGTCGATACAAACTGAATACGCAAAACATCAACAAAATTTAGCGCGTTTTAAAGTTGATATCGCTTTTGTTTATAACTTCGACATTTATTCGAATTGTGCAATGAAACTTTGCAGACAGTCGCGGAGACACATGTTCTACTGAAGTACCAAGTTTCAGAAGTGCAGCTCTTGTACTGCCGGAGATATGTCGATACAAACTGAATACGCAAAACATCAACAAAATTTAGCGCGTTTTAAAGTTGATATCGCTTTGGTTTATAACTTCCACATTTATTCGAATTGTGCAACGAAACTTTGCAGACAGTCTGGAACAGGCCTTTACTACTGAAGTACCAAGTTTCAGAAGTGCAGCTCTTGTACTGCCGGAGATATGTCGATACAAACTGAATACGCAAAACATCAACAAAATTTAGCGCGTTTTAAAGTTGATATCGCTTTTGTTTATAACTTCCACATTTATTCGAATTGTGCAACGAAACTTTGCAGACAGTCGCGGAGACAGATGTTCTACTGAAGTACCAAGTTTCAGAAGTGCAGCTCTTGTACTGCCGGAGATATGTCGATACAAACTGAATACGCAAAACATCAACAAAATTTAGCGCGTTTTAAAGTTGATATCGCTTTTGTTTATAACTTCCACATTTATTCGAATTGTGCAACGAAACTTTGCAGACAGTCGCGGAGACACATGTTCTACTGAAGTACCAAGTTTCAGAAGTGCAGCTCTTGTACTGCCGGAGATATGTCGATACAAACTGAATACGAAAAACATCTACAACATTTAGCGCGTTTTAAAGTTGATATCGCTTTTGTTTATAACTTCCACATTTATTCGAATTGTGCAACGAAACTTTGCAGACAGTCTGGAAGATGCCTTTACTACTGAAGTACCAAGTTTCAGAAGTGCAGCTCTTGTACTGCCGGAGATATGTCGATACAAACTGAATACGCAAAACATATACAAAATTTAGCGCGTTTTAAAGTTGATATCGCTTTTGTTTATAACTTCCACATTTATTCGAATTGTGCAACGAAACTTTGCAGACAGTCTGGAACAGGCCTTTACTACTGAAGTACCAAGTTTCAGAAGTGCAGCTCTTGTACTGCCGGAGATATGTCGATACAAACTGAATACGCAAAACATCCACAAAATTTAGCGCGTTTTAAAGTTGATATCGCTTTTGTTTATAACTTCAACATTTATTCGAATTGTGCAACGAAACTTTGCAGACAGTCGCCGAGACACATGTTCTACTGGAGTACCAAGTTTCAGAAGTGCAGCTCTTGTACTGCCAGAGATATGTCGATACAAACTGAATACGCAAAACATCAACAAAATTACGCGCGTTTTAAAGTTGATATCGCTTTTGTTAATAACTTCCACATTTATTCGAATTGTGCCACGAAACTTTGCAGACAGTCGCGGATAGGCCTTTTCTACTGAAGTACCAAGGTTCAGAAGTGCAGCTCTTGTACTGCCGGAGATATGTCGATACAAACTGAATACGCAAAACATCAACAAAATTTAGCGCGTTTTAAAGTTGATATCGCTTTTGTTAATAACTCGCACATTTATTCGAATTGTGCCACGAAACCTTGCCAACAGTCGCGGCAACTGATTTTCTACTAAAGTACCATGTTTCAGCAGGGCAGCTCTTGTACTGCCGGAGATATGTCGATACAAACTGAATACGCAAAACATCAACAAAATTTAGCGCGTTTTAAAGTTGATATCTCTTTTGTTGATAACTTCAACATTTATTCGAATTGTGCCACGAAACTTTGCAGACAGTCGCGGATAGGCCTTTTCTACTGAAGTACCAAGTTTCAAAAGTTCAGCTCTTGTACTGCCGGTGATATCTCGATACAAACTGAATACGCAAAACATCAACAAAATTTAGCGCGTTTTAAAGTTGATATATCTTTTCTGGATAATTTCAACATTTATTCGAATTGTGCCACGAAACTTTGCAGACAGTCGCGGAGACAGATTTTCTACTGAAGTACCAAGTTTCAGAAGTGCAGCTCTTGTACTGCCGGAGATATGTCGATACAAACTGAATACGCAAAACATCAACAAAATTTAGCGCGTTTTAAAGTTGATATCGCTTTTGTCAATAACTTCCACATTTATTCGAATTGTGCCACGAAACGTTGCAGACAGTCGCGGAGACAGATTATCTACTGAAGTATTAAGTTTCAGAAGTGCAGCTCTTGTACTGCCGGAGATATGTCGATACAAACTGAATACGCAAAACATCAACAAAATTTAGCGCGTTTTAAAGTTGATATCGCTTTTGTTAATAACTCGCACATTTATTCGAATTGTGCCACGAAACCTTGCCAACAGTCGCGGAAACTGATTTTCTACTAAAGTACCATGTTTCAGAAGGGCAGCTATTGTACTGCCGGAGATATGTCGATACAAACTGAATACGCAAAACATCAACAAAATTTAGCGCGTTTTAAAGTTGATATCGCTTTAGTTTATAACTTCTACATTTATTCGAATTGTGCCACGAAACTTTGCAGACAGTCGCGGAGACAGATGTTCTACTGTAATACCAAGATTCAGAAGTGCAGCTTTTGTACTGCCGGAAGTATGTCGATACAAACTGAATACGCAAAACATCAACAAAATTTAGCGCGTTTTAAAGTTGATATCGCTTTTGTTAATAACTTCCACATTTATTCGAATTGTGCCACGAAACGTTGAAGACAGTCGCGGAGACATGTTTTCTACTGAAGTACCAAGTTTCAGAAGTGCAGCTCTTGTACTGCCGGAGATATGTCGATACAAACTGAATACGCAAAACATCAACAAAATTTAGCGCGTTTTAAAGTTGATATCTCTTTTGTTGATAACTTCAACATTTATTGGAATTGTGCCACGAAACTTTGCAGACAGTCGCGGATAGGCCTTTTCTACTGAAGTACCAAGTTTCAGAAGTGCAGCTCTTGTACTGCCGGAGATATGTCGATACAAACTGAATACGCAAAACATCAACAAAATTCAGCGCGTTTTAAAGTTGATATCGCTTTTGTCAATAACTTCCACATTTATTCGAATTGTGCCACGAAACGTTGCAGACAGTCGCGGAGACATGTTTTCTACTGAAGTATTAAGTTTCAGAAGTGCAGCTCTTGTACTGCCGGAGATATGTCGATACAAACTGAATACGCAAAACATCAACAAAATTTAGCGCGTTTTAAAGTTGATATCGCTTTTGTTAATAACTTCCACATTTATTCGAATTGTGCCACGAAACTTTGCAGACAGTCGCGGATAGGCCTTTTCTACTGAAGCACTAAGTTTCAGAAGTGCAGCTCTAGTACTGCCGGAGATATGTCGATACAAACTGAATACGCAAAACATCAACAAAATTTAGCGCGTTTTAAAGTTGATATCGCTTTTGTTAATAACTTCAACATTTATTCGAATTGTGCCACGAAACTTTGCAGACAGTCGCAGAGACTGATTTTCTACTGAAGTACTAAGTTTCAGAAGTGCAGCTCTTGTACTGCCGGAGATATGTCGATACAAACTGAATACGCAAAACATCAACAAAATTTAGCGCGTTTTAAAGTTGATATCGCTTTTGTTAATAACTCGCACATTTATTCGAATTGTGCCACGAAACCTTGCCAACAGTCGCGGAAACTGATTTTCTACTAAAGTCCCATGTTTCAGCAGGGCAGCTCTTGTACTGCCGGAGATATATCGATACAAACTGAATACGCAAAACATCAACAAAATTTAGCGCGTTTTAAAGTTGATATCGCTTTTGTTAATAACTCTACAATTTATTCGAATTGTGCCACGAAACTTTGCAGACAGTCGCGTAGACTGATTTCCTACTGAAGTACCAAGTTTCAGAAGTGCAGCTCTTGTACTGCCGGAGATATGTCGATACAAACTTAATACGCAAAACATCAACACAATTTAGCGCGTTTCAAAGTTGATATCGCTTTTGTTAATAACTTCCACATTTATTCGAATTGTGCCACGAAACTTTGCAGACAGTCGCGGATAGGCCTTTTTTACTGAAGTACCAAGTTTCAGAAGTGCAGCTCTTGTACTGCCGGAGATATGTCGATACAAACTGAATACGCAAAACATCAACAAAATTACGCGCGTTTTAAAGTTGATATCGCTTTTGTTAATAACTCTAACATTTATTCGAATTGTGCCACGAAACTTTGCAGACAGTCGCGGAGACAGATTGTCTACTGAAGTACCAAGTTTCAGAAGAGCATCTCTGTTTCTGCCGTAGATATGTCGATACAAACTGAATACGCAAAACATCAACAAAATTTAACGCGTTTTAAAGTTGATATCGCTTTTGTAAATAACTTCCACATTTATTCGAATTGTGCCACGGAACTTGTCAGACAGTCACGAAGACATGTTTTCTACTGAAGTACCAAGTTTCAGAAGTGCAGCTCTTGTACTGCCGGAGATATGTCGATACAAACTGAATACGCAAAACATCAACAAAATTTAGCGCGTTTTAAAGTTGATATCGCTTTTGTTAATAACTTCCACATTTATTCGAATTGTACCACGAAACTTTGCAGACAGTCGCCGATAGGCCTTTTCTACTGAAGTAACAAGTTTCAGAAGTGCAGCTCTTGTACTGCCGGAGATATGTCGATACAAACTGAATACGCAAAACATCAACAAAATTTAGCGCGTTTTAAAGTTGATATCGCTTTTGTTAATAACTCTAACATTTATTCGAATTGTGCCACGAAACTTTGCAGACAGTCGCGGAGACAGATTGTCTACTGAAGTACCAAGTTTCAGAAGAGCATCTCTGTTTCTGCCGTAGATATGTCGATACAAACTGAATACGCAAAACATCAACAAAATTTAGCGCGTTTTAAAGTTGATATCGCTTTTGTAAATAACTTCCACATTTATTCGAATTGTGCCACGAAACTTTGCAGACAGTCACGGAGACATGTTTTCTACTGAAGTATTAAGTTTCAGAAGTGCAGCTCTTGTACTGCCGGAGATATGTCGATACAAACTGAATACGCAAAACATCAACAAAATTAAGCGCGTTTTAAAGTTGATATCGCTTTTGTTAATAACTTCCACATTTATTCGAATTGTACCACGAAACTTTGCAGACAGTCGCCGATAGGCCTTTTCTACTGAAGTAACAAGTTTCAGAAGTGCAGCTCTTGTACTGCCGGAGATATGTCGATACAAACTGAATACGCAAAACATCAACAAAATTTAGCGCGTTTTAAAGTTGATATCGCTTTTGTTAATAACTTCCACATTTATTCGAATTGTGCCACGAAACTTTGCAGACAGTCGCGGATAGGCCTTTTCTACTGAAGTACCAAGTTTCAGAAGTGCAGCTCTTGTACTGCCGGTAATATCTCGATACAAACTGAATACGCAAAACATCAACAAAATTACGCGCGTTTTAAAGTTGATATCGCTTTTGTTAATAACTCTAACATTTATTCGAATTGTGCCACGAAACTTTGCAGACCGTCGCGGAGACAGATTGTCTACTGAAGTACCAAGTTTCAGAAGAGCATCTCTGTTTCTGCCGTAGATATGTCGATACAAACTGAATACGCAAAACATCAACAAAATTTAGCGCGTTTTAAAGTTGATATCGCTTTTGTAAATAACTTCCACATTTATTCGAATTGTGCCACGAAACTTTGCAGACAGTCACGGAGACATGTTTTCTACTGAAGTATTAAGTTTCAGAAGTGCAGCTCTTGTACTGCCGGAGATATGTCGATACAAACTGAATACGCAAAACATCAACAAAATTTAGCGCGTTTTAAAGTTGATATCGCTTTTGTTAATAACTTCCACATTTATTCGAATTGTACCACGAAACTTTGCAGACAGTCGCCGATAGGCCTTTTCTACTGAAGTACCAAGTTTCAGAAGTGCAGCTCTTGTACTGCCGGAGATATGTCGATACAAACTGAATACGCAAAACATCAACAAAATTTAGCGCGTTTTAAAGTTGATATCGCTTTTGTTAATAACTTCCACATTTATTCGAATTGTGCCACGAAACTTTGCAGACAGTCGCGGATAGGCCTTTTCTACTAAAGTACCAAGTTTCAGAAGGGCAGCTCTTGTACTGCCGGTAATATCTCGATACAAACTGAATACGCAAAACATCAACAAAATTTAGCGCGTTTTAAAGTTGATATCGCTTTTGTTGATAACTTCAACATTCATTCGAATTGTGCCACGAAACTTTGCGAACAGTCGCGGAGACAGATTTTGTATTGAAGTACCAAGTTTCAGAAGTGCAGCTCTGGTACTGCCGGAGATATGTCGATACAAACTGAATACGCAAAACATCAACAAAATTTAGCGCGTTTCAAAGTTGATATCGCTTTTGTTAATAACTTCCACATTTATTCGAATTGTGCCACGACACTTTGCAGACAGTCGCGGATAGGCCTTTTTTACTGAAGTTCTAAGTTTCAGAAGTGCAGCTCTTGTACTGCCGGAGATATGTCGATACAAACTGAACGCAAAACATCAACAAAATTTAGCGCGTTTTAAAGTTGATATCGCTTTTGTTAATAACTTCCACATTTATTCGGATTGTGCCACGAAACTTTGCAGACAGTCGCGGAGACAGATTGTCTACTGAAGTACCAAGTTTCAGAAGAGCATCTCTGTTTCTGCCGTAGATATGTCGATACAAACTGAATACGCAAAACATCAACAAAATTTAGCGCGTTTTAAAGTTGATATCGCTTTTGTAAATAACTTCCACATTTATTCGGATTGTGCCACGAAACTTTGCAGACAGTCACAGAGACATGTTTTCTACTGAGGTACCAAGTTTCAGAAGTGCAGCTCTTGTACTGCCGGAGATATGTCGATACAAACTGAATACGCAAAACATCAACAAAATTTAGCGCGTTTTAAAGTTGATATCGCTTTTGTTAATAACTTCCACATTTATTCGAATTGTACCACGAAACTTTGCAGACAGTCGCCGATAGGCCTTTTCTACTGAAGTACCAAGTTTCAGAAGTGCAGCTCTTGTACTGCCGGAGATATGTCGATACAAACTGAATACGCAAAACATCAACAAAATTTAGCGCGTTTTAAAGTTGATATCGCTTTTGTTAATAACTCGCACATTTATTCGAATTGTGCAACGAAACCTTGCCAACAGTCGCGGAAACTGATTTTCTACTAAAGTACCATGTTTCAGCAGGGCAGCTCTTGTACTGCCGGAGATATGTCGATACAAACTGAATACGCAAAACATCAACAAAATTTAGCGCGTTTTAAAGTTGATATCGCTTTTGTTAATAACTCTAAAATTTATTCGAATTGTGCCACGAAACTTTGCAGACAGTCGCGGAGACTGATTTCCTACTGAAGTACCAAGTTTCAGAAGTGCAGCTCTTGTACTGCCGGAGATATGTCGATACAAACTTAATACGCAAAACATCAACAAAATTTAGCGCGTTTCAAAGTTGATATCGCTTTTGTTAATAACTTCCACATTTATTCGAATTGTGCCACGAAACTTTGCAGACAGTCGCGGATAGGCCTTTTTTACTGAAGTTCTAAGTTTCAGAAGTGCAGCTCTTGTACTGCCGGAGATATGTCGATACAAACTGAATACGCAAAACATCAACAAAATTTAGCGCGTTTTAAAGTTGATATCGCTTTTGTTGATAACTTCAACATTTATTCGAATTGTGCCACGAAACTTTGCACACTGTCGCGGAGACAGATTTTCTACTGAAGTACCAAGTTTCAGAAGTGCAGCTCTTGTACTGCCGGAGATATGTCGATACAAACTGAATACGCAAAACATCAACAAAATTTAGCGCGTTTTAAAGTTGATATCGCTTTTGTTAATAACTTCCACATTTATTCGAATTGTGCAACGAAACTTTGCAGACAGTCGCGGATAGGCCTTTTCTACTGAAGTACCAAGTTTCAGAAGTGCAGCTCTTGTACTGCCGAAGATATGTCGATACAAACTGAATACGCAAAACATCAACAAAATTACGCGCGTTTTAAAGTTGATATCGCTTTTGTTAATAACTCTAACATTTATTCGAATTGTGCCACGAAACTTTGCAGACAGTCGCGGAGACTGATTTTCTACTGAAGTACCAAGTTTCAGAAGTGCAGCTCTTGTACTGCCGGAGATATGTCGATACAAACTGAATACGCAAAACATCAACAAAATTTAGCGCGTTTCAAAGTTGATATCGCTTTTGTTAATAACTTCCACATTTATTCGAATTGTGCCACGAAACTTTGCAGACAGTGACGGATAGGCCTTTTTTACTGAAGTCTTAAGTTTCAGAAGTGCAGCTCTTGTACTGCCGGAGATATGTCGATACAAACTGAATACGCAAAACATCAACAAAATTTAGCGCGTTTTAAAGTTGATATCGCTTTTGTTAATAACTTCCACATTTATTCGGATTGTGCCACGAAACTTTGCAGACTGTCGCGGAGACAGATTGTCTACTGAAGTACCAAGTTTCAGAAGAGCATCTCTGTTTCTGCCGTAGATATGTCGATACAAACTGAATACGCAAAACATCAACAAAATTTAGCGCGTTTTAAAGTTGATATCGCTTTTGTTAATAACTTCCACATTTATTCGAATTGTGCCACGAAACTTTGCAGACAGTCGCGGATAGGCCTTTTCTACTGAAGTACCAAGTTTCAGAAGTGCAGCTCTTGTACTGCCGGTAATATCTCGATACAAACTGAATACGCAAAACATCAACAAAATTTAGCGCGTTTTAAAGTTGATATCGCTTTTGTTGATAACTTCAACATTCATTCGAATTGTGCCACGAAACTTTGCAGACAGTCGCGGAGACAGATTTTGTATTGAAGTACCAAGTTTCAGAAGTGCAGCTCTGGTACTGCCGGAGATATGTCGATACAAACTGAATACGCAAAACATCAACAAAATTTAGCGCGTTTCAAAGTTGATATCGCTTTTGTTAATAACTTCCACATTTATTCGAATTGTGCCACGACACTTTGCAGACAGTCGCGGATAGGCCTTTTTTTCTGAAGTTCTAAGTTTCAGAAGTGCAGCTCTTGTACTGCCGGAGATATGTCGATACAAACTGAACGCAAAACATCAACAAAATTTAGCGCGTTATAAAGTTGATATCGCTTTTGTTAATAACTTCCACATTTATTCGGATTGTGCCACGAAACTTTGCAGACAGTCGCGGAGACAGATTGTCTACTGAAGTACCAAGTTTCAGAAGAGCATCTCTGTTTCTGCCGTAGATATGTCGATACAAACTGAATACGCAAAACATCAACAAAATTTAGCGCGTTTTAAAGTTGATATCGCTTTTGTAAATAACTTCCACATTTATTCGGATTGTGCCACGAAACTTTGCAGACAGTCACGGAGACATGTTTTCTACTGAGGTACAAAGTTTCAAAAGTTCAGCTCTTGTACTGCCGGAGATATGTCGATACAAACTGAATACGCAAAACATCAACAAAATTTAGCGCGTTTTAAAGTTGATATCGCTTTTGTTAATAACTTCCACATTTATTCGAATTGTACCACGAAACTTTGCAGACAGTCGCCGATAGGCCTTTTCTACTGAAGTACCAAGTTTCAGAAGTGCAGCTCTTGTACTGCCGGAGATATGTCGATAACACTGAATACGCAAAACATCAACAAAATTTAGCGCGTTTTAAAGTTGATATCGCTTTTGTTAATAACTCGCACATTTATTCGAATTGTGCCACGAAACATTGCCAACAGTCGCGGAAACTGATTTTCTACTAAAGTACCATGTTTCAGCAGGGCAGCTCTTGTACTGCCGGAGATATGTCGATACAAACTGAATACGCAAAACATCAACAAAATTTAGCGCGTTTTAAAGTTGATATCTCTTTTGTTGATAACTTCAACATTTATTCGAATTGTGCCACGAAACTTTGCAGACAGTCGCGGATAGGCCTTTTCTACTGAAGTACCAAGTTTCAAAAGTTCAGCTCTTGTACTGCCGGTGATATCTCGATACAAACTGAATACGCAAAACATCAACAAAATTTAGCGCGTTTTAAAGTTGATATATCTTTTCTAGATAATTTCAACATTTATTCGAATTGTGCCACGAAACTTTGCAGACAGTCGCGGAGACAGATTTTCTACTGAAGTACCAAGTTTCAGAAGGTCAGCTCTTGTACTGCCGGAGATATGTCGATACAAACTGAATACGCAAAACATCAACAAAATTTAGCGCGTTTTAAAGTTGATATCGCTTTTGTCAATAACTTCCACATGTATTCGAATTGTGCCACGAAACGTTGCAGACAGTCGCGGAGACATGTTTTCCACTGAAGTATTAAGTTTCAGAAGTGCAGCTCTTGTACTGCCGGAGATATGTCGATACAAACTGAATACGCAAAACATCAACAAAATTTAGCGCGTTTTAAAGTTGATATCGCTTTTGTTAATAACTTCCACATTTATTCGAATTGGGCCTCGAAACTTTGCAGACAGTCGCGTATAGGCCTTTTCTACTGAAGCACCAAGTTTCAGAAGTGCAGCTCTAGTACTGCCGGAGATATGTCGATACAAACTGAATACGCAAAACATCAACAAAATTTAGCGCGTTTTAAAGTTGATATCGCTTTTGTTAATAACTTCAACATTTATTCGAATTGTGCCACGATACTTTGCAGACAGTCGCAGAGACTGATTTTCTACTGAAGTACTAAATTTCAGAAGTGCAGCTCTTGTACTGCCGGAGATATGTCGATACAAACTGAATACGCAAAACATCAACAAAATTTAGCGCGTTTTAAAGTTGATATCGCTTTTGTTAATAACTCGCACATTTATTCGAATTGTGCCACGAAACCTTGCCAACAGTCGCGGAAACTGATTTTCTACTAAAGTCTCATGTTTCAGCACGGCAGCTCTTGTACTGCCGGAGATATATCGATACAAACTGAATACGCAAAACATCAACAAAATTTAGCGCGTTTTAAAGTTGATATCGCTTTTGTTAATAACTCTAAAATTTATTCGAATTGTGCCACGAAACTTTGCAGACAGTCGCGGAGACTGATTTCCTACTGAAGTACCAAGTTTCAGAAGTGCAGCTCTTGTACTGCCGGAGATATGTCGATACAAACTTAATACGCAAAACATCAACAAAATTTAGCGCGTTTCAAAGTTGATATCGCTTTTGTTAATAACTTCCACATTTATTCGAATTGTGCCACGAAACTTAGCAGACAGTCGCGGATAGGCCTTTTTTACTGAAGTTCTAAGTTTCAGAAGTGCAGCTCTTGTACTGCCGGAGATATGTCGATACAAACTGAATACGCAAAACATCAACAAAATTTAGCGCGTTTTAAAGTTGATATCGCTTTTGTTAATAACTTCAACATTTATTCGAATTGTGCCACGAAACTTTGCACACTGTCGCGGAGACAGATTTTCTACTGAAGTACCAAGTTTCAGAAGTGCAGCTCTTGTACTGCCGGAGATATGTCGATACAAACTGAATACGCAAAACATCAACAAAATTTAGCGCGTTTTAAAGTTGATATCGCTTTTGTTTATAACTTCCACATTTATTCGAATTGTGCCACGAAACTTTGCAGACAGTCGCGGATAGGCCTTTTCTACTGAAGTACCAAGTTTCAGAAGTGCAGCTCTTGTACTGCCGAAGATATGTCGATACAAACTGAATACGCAAAACATCAACAAAATTACGCGCGTTTTAAAGTTGATATCGCTTTTGTTAATAACTCTAACATTTATTCGAATTGTGCCACGAAACTTTGCAGACAGTCGCGGAGACTGATTTTCTACTGAAGTACCAAGTTTCAGAAGTGCAGCTCTTGTACTGCCGGAGATATGTCGATACAAACTGAATACGCAAAACATCAACAAAATTTAGCGCGTTTCAAAGTTGATATCGCTTTTGTTAATAACTTCCACATTTATTCGAATTGTGCCACGAAACTTTGCAGACAGTGACGGATAGGCCTTTTTTACTGAAGTCTTAAGTTTCAGAAGTGCAGCTCTTGTACTGCCGGAGATATGTCGATACAAACTGAATACGCAAAACATCAACAAAATTTAGCGCGTTTTAAAGTTGATATCGCTTTTGTTAATAACTTCCACATTTATTCGGATTGTGCCACGAAACTTTGCAGACTGTCGCGGAGACAGATTGTCTACTGAAGTACCAAGTTTCAGAAGAGCATCTCTGTTTCTGCCGTAGATATGTCGATACAAACTGAATACGCAAAACATCAACAAAATTTAGCGCGTTTTAAAGTTGATATCGCTTTTGTAAATGACTTCCACATTTATTCGAATTGTGCCACGAAACTTTGCAGACAGTCACGGAGACATGTTTTCTACTGAAGTACCAAGTTTCAGAAGTGCAGCTCTTGTACTGCCGGAGATATGTCGATACCCACTGATTACGCAAAACATCAACAAAATTTAGCGCGTTTTAAAGTTGATATCGCTTTAGTTAATAACTTCCACATTTATTCGAATTGTACCACGAAACTTTGCAGACAGTCGCCGATAGGCCTATTCTACTGAAGTACCAAGTTTCAGAAGTGCAGCTCTTGTACTGCCGGAGATATGTCGATACAAACTGAATACGCAAAACATCAACAAAATTTAGCGCGTTTTAAAGTTGATATCGCTTTTGTTAATAACTTCCACATTTATTCGAATTGTGCACCGAAACTTAGCAGACAGTCGCGGATAGGCCTTTTTTACTGAAGTTCTAAGTTTCAGAAGTGCAGCTCTTGTACTGCCGGAGATATGTCGATACAAACTGAATACGCAAAACATCAACAAAATTTAGCGCGTTTTAAAGTTGATATCGCTTTTGTTAATAACTTCAACATTTATTCGAATTGTGCCACGAAACTTTGCACACTGTCGCGGAGACAGATTTTCTACTGAAGTACCAAGTTTCAGAAGTGCAGCTCTTGTACTGCCGGAGATATGTCGATACAAACTGAATACGCAAAACATCAACAAAATTTAGCGCGTTTTAAAGTTGATATCGCTTTTGTTAATAACTTCCACATTTATTCGAATTGTGCGACGAAACTTTGCAGACAGTCGCGGATAGGCCTTTTCTACTGAAGTACCAAGTTTCAGAAGTGCAGCTCTTGTACTGCCGAAGATATGTCGATACAAACTGAATACGCAAAACATCAACAAAATTACGCGCGTTTTAAAGTTGATATCGCTTTTGTTAATAACTCTAACATTTATTCGAATTGTGCCACGAAACTTTGCAGACAGTCGCGGAGACTGATTTTCTACTGAAGTACCAAGTTTCAGAAGTGCAGCTCTTGTACTGCCGGAGATATGTCGATACAAACTGAATACGCAAAACATCAACAAAATTTAGCGCGTTTCAAAGTTGATATCGCTTTTGTTAATAACTTCCACATTTATTCGAATTGTGCCACGAAACTTTGCAGACAGTGACGGATAGGCCTTTTTTACTGAAGTCTTAAGTTTCAGAAGTGCAGCTCTTGTACTGCCGGAGATATGTCGATACAAACTGAATACGCAAAACATCAACAAAATTTAGCGCGTTTTAAAGTTGATATCGCTTTTGTTAATAACTTCCACATTTATTCGGATTGTGCCACGAAACTTTGCAGACTGTCGCGGAGACAGATTGTCTACTGAAGTACCAAGTTTCAGAAGAGCATCTCTGTTTCTGCCGTAGATATGTCGATACAAACTGAATACGCAAAACATCAACAAAATTACGCGCGTTTTAAAGTTGATATCGCTTTTGTAAATAACTTCCACATGTATTCGAATTGTGCTACGAAACTTTGCAGACAGTCACGGAGACATGTTTTCTACTGAAGTACCAAGTTTCAGAAGTGCAGCTCTTGTACTGCCGGAGATATGTCGATACCCACTGATTACGCAAAACATCAACAAAATTTAGCGCGTTTTAAAGTTGATATCGCTTTTGTTAATAACTTCCACATTTATTCTAATTGTACCACGAAACTTTGCAGACAGTCGCCGATAGGCCTTTTCTACTGAAGTACCAAGTTTCAGAAGTGCAGCTCTTGTACTGCCGGAGATATGTCGATACAAACTGAATACGCAAAACATCAACAAAATTTAGCGCGTTTTAAAGTTGATATCGCTTTTGTTAATAACTTCCACATTTATTCGAATTGTGCCACGAAACTTTGCAGACAGTCGCGGATAGGCCTTTTCTACTGAAGTACCAAGTTTCAGAAGTGCAGCTCTTGTACTGCCGGTAATATCTCGATAAAACTGAATACGCAAAACATCAACAAAATTTAGCGCGTTTTAAAGTTGATATCGCTTTTGTTAATAACTCTAACATTTATTCGAATTGTGCCACGAAACTTTGCAGACAGTCGCGGAGACAGATTGTCTACTGAAGTACCAAGTTTCAGAAGAGCATCTCTGTTTCTGCCGTAGATATGTCGATACAAACTGAATACGCAAAACATCAACAAAATTTAGCGCGTTTTAAAGTTGATATCGCTTTTGTAAATAACTTCCACATTTATTCGAATTGTGCCACGAAACTTTGCAGACAGTCACAGAGACATGTTTTCTACTGAGGTACCAAGTTTCAGAAGTGCAGCTCTTGTACTGCCGGAGATATGTCGATACAAACTGAATACGCAAAACATCAACAAAATTTAGCGCGTTTTAAAGTTGATATCGCTTTTGTAAATAACTTCCACATTTATTCGAATTGTACCACGAAACTTTGCAGACAGTCGCCGATAGGCCTTTTCTACTGAAGTACCAAGTTTCAGAAGTGCAGCTATTGTACTGCCGGAGATATGTCGATACAAACTGAATACGCAAAACATCAACAAAATTTAGCGCGTTTTAAAGTTGATATCGCTTTTGTTAATAACTTCCACATTTATTCGAATTGTGCCACGAAACTTTGCAGACAGTCGCGGATAAGCCTTTTCTACTGAAGTACCAAGTTTCAGAAGTGCAGCTCTTGTACTGCCGGTAATATCTCGATACAAACTGAATACGCAAAACATCAACAAAATTAAGCGCGTTTTAAAGTTGATATCGCTTTTGTTGATAACTTCAACATTCATTCGAATTGTGCCACGAAACTTTGCGAACAGTCGCGGAGACAGATTTTGTAATGAAGTGCCAAGTTTCAGAAGTGCAGCTCTTGTACTGCCGGAGATATGTCGATACAAACTGAATACGCAAAACATCAACAAAATTTAGCGCGTTTTAAAGTTGATATCGCTTTTGTTAATAACTCTAACATTTATTCGAATTGTGCCACGAAACTTTGCAGACAGTCGCGGAGACTGATTTTCTACTGAAGTACCAAGTTTCAGAAGTGCAGCTCTTGTACTGCCGGAGATATGTCGATACAAACTGAATACGCAAAACATAAACAAAATTTAGCGCGTTTCAAAGTTGATATCGCTTTTGTTAATAACTTCCACATTTATTCGAATTGTGCCACGAAACTTTGCAGACAGTGACGGATAGGCCTTTTTTACTGAAGTCTTAAGTTTCAGAAGTGCAGCTCTTGTACTGCCGGAGATATGTCGATACAAACTGAATACGCAAAACATCAACAAAATTTAGCGCGTTTTAAAGTTGATATCGCTTTTGTTAATAACTTCCACATTTATTCGGATTGTGCCACGAAACTTTGCAGACTGTCGCGGAGACAGATTGTCTACTGAAGTACCAAGTTTCAGAAGAGCATCTCTGTTTCTGCCGTAGATATGTCGATACAAACTGAATACGCAAAACATCAACAAAATTACGCGCGTTTTAAAGTTGATATCGCTTTTGTAAATAACTTCCACATGTATTCGAATTGTGCTACGAAACTTTGCAGACAGTCACGGAGACATGTTTTCTACTGAAGTACCAAGTTTCAGAAGTGCAGCTCTTGTACTGCCGGAGATATGTCGATACCCACTGATTACGCAAAACATCAACAAAATTTAGCGCGTTTTAAAGTTGATATCGCTTTTGTTAATAACTTCCACATTTATTCTAATTGTACCACGAAACTTTGCAGACAGTCGCCGATAGGCCTTTTCTACTGAAGTACCAAGTTTCAGAAGTGCAGCTCTTGTACTGCCGGAGATATGTCGATACAAACTGAATACGCAAAACATCAACAAAATTTAGCGCGTTTTAAAGTTGATATCGCTTTTGTTAATAACTTCCACATTTATTCGAATTGTGCCACGAAACTTTGCAGACAGTCGCGGATAGGCCTTTTCTACTGAAGTACCAAGTTTCAGAAGTGCAGCTCTTGTACTGCCGGTAATATCTCGATAAAACTGAATACGCAAAACATCAACAAAATTTAGCGCGTTTTAAAGTTGATATCGCTTTTGTTAATAACTCTAACATTTATTCGAATTGTGCCACGAAACTTTGCAGACAGTCGCGGAGACAGATTGTCTACTGAAGTACCAAGTTTCAGAAGAGCATCTCTGTTTCTGCCGTAGATATGTCGATACAAACTGAATACGCAAAACATCAACAAAATTTAGCGCGTTTTAAAGTTGATATCGCTTTTGTAAATAACTTCCACATTTATTCGAATTGTGCCACGAAACTTTGCAGACAGTCACAGAGACATGTTTTCTACTGAGGTACCAAGTTTCAGAAGTGCAGCTCTTGTACTGCCGGAGATATGTCGATACAAACTGAATACGCAAAACATCAACAAAATTTAGCGCGTTTTAAAGTTGATATCGCTTTTGTAAATAACTTCCACATTTATTCGAATTGTACCACGAAACTTTGCAGACAGTCGCCGATAGGCCTTTTCTACTGAAGTACCAAGTTTCAGAAGTGCAGCTCTTGTACTGCCGGAGATATGTCGATACAAACTGAATACGCAAAACATCAACAAAATTTAGCGCGTTTTAAAGTTGATATCGCTTTTGTTAATAACTTCCACATTTATTCGAATTGTGCCACGAAACTTTGCAGACAGTCGCGGATAAGCCTTTTCTACTGAAGTACCAAGTTTCAGAAGTGCAGCTCTTGTACTGCCGGTAATATCTCGATACAAACTGAATACGCAAAACATCAACAAAATTAAGCGCGTTTTAAAGTTGATATCGCTTTTGTTGATAACTTCAACATTCATTCGAATTGTGCCACGAAACTTTGCGAACAGTCGCGGAGACAGATTTTGTAATGAAGTGCCAAGTTTCAGAAGTGCAGCTCTTGTACTGCCGGAGATATGTCGATACAAACTGAATACGCAAAACATCAACAAAATTTAGCGCGTTTTAAAGTTGATATCGCTTTTGTTAATAACTTCCACATTTATTCGAATTGTGCCACGAAACTTTGCAGACAGTCGCGGAAACAGATTTTCTACTGAAGTACTAAGTTTCAGAAGTGCAGCTCTTGTACTGCCGGAGATATGTCGATACAAACTGAATACGCAAAACATCAACAACATTTAGCGCGTTTTAAAGTTGATATCGCTTTTGTTAATAACTTCCACATTTATTCGGATTGTGCCACGAAACTTTGCAGACTGTCGCGGAGACAGATTGTCTACTGAAGTACCAAGTTTCAGAAGAGCATCTCTGTTTCTGCCGTAGATATGTCGATACAAACTGAATACGCAAAACATCAACAAAATTTAGCGCGTTTTAAAGTTGATATCGCTTTTGTAAATGACTTCCACATTTATTCGAATTGTGCCACGAAACTTTGCAGACAGTCACGGAGACATGTTTTCTACTGAAGTACCAAGTTTCAGAAGTGCAGCTCTTGTACTGCCGGAGATATGTCGATACCCACTGATTACGCAAAACATCAACAAAATTTAGCGCGTTTTAAAGTTGATATCGCTTTTGTTAATAACTTCCACATTTATTCGAATTGTACCACGAAACTTTGCAGACAGTCGCCGATAGGCCTTTTCTACTGAAGTACCAAGTTTCAGAAGTGCAGCTCTTGTACTGCCGGAGATATGTCGATACAAACTGAATACGTAAAACATCAACAAAATTTAGCGCGTTTTAAAGTTGATATCGCTTTTGTTAATAACTTCCACATTTATTCGAATTGTGCCACGAAACTTTGCAGACAGTCGCGGATAGGCCTTTTCTACTGAAGTACCAAGTTTCAGAAGTGCAGCTCTTGTACTGCCGGTAATATCTCGATACAAACTGAATACGCAAAACATCAACAAAATTTAGCGCGTTTTAAAGTTGATATCGCTTTTGTTGATAACTTCAACATTTATTCGAATTGTGCCACGAAACTTTGCGAACAGTCGCGGAGACAGATTTTGTACTGAAGTACCAAGTTTCAGAAGTGCAGCTCTTGTACTGCCGGAGATATGTCGATACAAACTGAATACGCAAAACATCAACAAAATTTAGCGCGTTTCAAAGTTGATATCGCTTTTGTTAATAACTTCCACATTTATTCGAATTGGGCCACGAAACTTTGCAGACAGTCGCGGATAGGCCTTTTTTACTGAAGTTCTAAGATTCAGAAGTGCAGCTCTTGTACTGCCGGAGATATGTCGATACAAACTGAATACGCAAAACATCAACAAAATTTAGCGCGTTTTAAAGTTGATATCGCTTTTGTTAATAACTTCCACATTTATTCGGATTGTGCCACGAAACTTTGCAGATAGTCGCGGAGACAGATTTTCTACTGAAGTACCACGTTTCAGAAGTGCAGCTCTTGTACTGCCGGAGATATGTCGATACAAACTGAATACGCAAAACATCAACAAAATTACGCGCGTTTTAAAGTTGATATCGCTTTTGTAAATAACTTCCACATGTATTCGAATTGTGCCACGAAACTTTGCAGACAGTCACGGAGACATGTTTTCTACTGAAGTACCAAGTTTCAGAAGTGCAGCTCTTGTACTGCCGGAGATATGTCGATACCCACTGATTACGCAAAACATCAACAAAATTTAGCGCGTTTTAAAGTTGATATCGCTTTTGTTAATAACTTCCACATTTATTCTAATTGTACCACGAAACTTTGCAGACAGTCGCCGATAGGCCTTTTCTACTGAAGTACCAAGTTTCAGAAGTGCAGCTCTTGTACTGCCGGAGATATGTCGATACAAACTGAATACGCAAAACATCAACAAAATTTAGCGCGTTTTAAAGTTGATATCGCTTTTGTTAATAACTTCCACATTTATTCGAATTGTGCCACGAAACTTTGCAGACAGTCGCGGATAGGCCTTTTCTACTGAAGTACCAAGTTTCAGAAGTGCAGCTCTTGTACTGCCGGTAATATCTCGATAAAACTGAATACGCAAAACATCAACAAAATTTAGCGCGTTTTAAAGTTGATATCGCTTTTGTTAATAACTCTAACATTTATTCGAATTGTGCCACGAAACTTTGCAGACAGTCGCGGAGACAGATTGTCTACTGAAGTACCAAGTTTCAGAAGAGCATCTCTGTTTCTGCCGTAGATATGTCGATACAAACTGAATACGCAAAACATCAACAAAATTTAGCGCGTTTTAAAGTTGATATCGCTTTTGTAAATAACTTCCACATTTATTCGAATTGTGCCACGAAACTTTGCAGACAGTCACGGAGACATGTTTTCTACTGAGGTACCAAGTTTCAGAAGTGCAGCTCTTGTACTGCCGGAGATATGTCGATACAAACTGAATACGCAAAACATCAACAAAATTTAGCGCGTTTTAAAGTTGATATCGCTTTTGTAAATAACTTCCACATTTATTCGAATTGTACCACGAAACTTTGCAGACAGTCGCCGATAGGCCTTTTCTACTGAAGTACCAAGTTTCAGAAGTGCAGCTCTTGTACTGCCGGAGATATGTCGATACAAACTGAATACGCAAAACATCAACAAAATTTAGCGCGTTTTAAAGTTGATATCGCTTTTGTTAATAACTTCCACATTTATTCGAATTGTGCCACGAAACTTTGCAGACAGTCGCGGATAAGCCTTTTCTACTGAAGTACCAAGTTTCAGAAGTGCAGCTCTTGTACTGCCGGTAATATCTCGATACAAACTGAATACGCAAAACATCAACAAAATTAAGCGCGTTTTAAAGTTGATATCGCTTTTGTTGATAACTTCAACATTCATTCGAATTGTGCCACGAAACTTTGCGAACAGTCGCGGAGACAGATTTTGTAATGAAGTGCCAAGTTTCAGAAGTGCAGCTCTTGTACTGCCGGAGATATGTCGATACAAACTGAATACGCAAAACATCAACAAAATTTAGCGCGTTTTAAAGTTGATATCGCTTTTGTTAATAACTTCCACATTTATTCGAATTGTGCCACGAAACTTTGCAGACAGTCGCGGAAACAGATTTTCTACTGAAGTACTAAGTTTCAGAAGTGCAGCTCTTGTACTGCCGGAGATATGTCGATACAAACTGAATACGCCAAACATCAACAAAATTTAGCGCGTTTTAAAGTTGATATCGCTTTTGTTAATAACTTCCACATTTATTCTAATTGTGCAACGAAACTTTGCAGACAGTCGCGGATAGGCCTTTACTACTGAAGTACCAAGTTTCAGAAAGGCAGCTCATGTACTGCCGGGGATATCTCGATACAAACTGAATACGCAAAACATCAACAAAATTTAGCGCGTTTTAAAGTTGATATCTCTTTTGTTGATCACTTCTACATTTATTCTAATTGTGCCACGAAACTTTGCAGACAGTCGCGGAGACAGATTGTCTACTGAAGTACCAAGTTTCAGAAGTGCAGCTCTTGTACTGCCGGAGATATGTCGATACAAACTGAATACGCAAAACATCAACAAAATTTAGCGCGTTTTAAAGTTGATATCGCTTTTGTCAATAACTTCCACATTTATTCGAATTGTGCCACGAAACGTTGCAGACAGTCGCGGAGACATGTTTTCTACTGAAGTATTAAGTTTCAGAAGTGCAGCTCTTGTACTGCCGGAGATATGTCGATACAAACTGAATACGCAAAACATCAACAAAATTTAGCGCGTTTTAAAGTTGATATCGCTTTTGTTAATAACTCGCACATTTATTCGAATTGTGCAACGAAACCTTGCCAACAGTCGCGGAAACTGATTTTCTACTAAAGTACCATGTTTCAGAAGTGCAGCTATTGTACTGCCGGAGATATGTCGATACAAACTGAATACGCAAAACATCAACAAAATTTAGCGCGTTTTAAAGTTGATATCGCTTTAGTTTATAACTTCTACATTTATTCGAATTGTGCCACGAAACTTTGCAGACAGTCGCGGATAGGCCTTTTCTACTGAAGTACAAAGTTTCAAAAGTTCAGCTCTTGTACTGCCGGTGATATCTCGATACAAACTGAATACGCAAAACATCAACAAAATTTAGCGCGTTTTAAAGTTGATATCTCTTTTCTGGATAATTTCAACATTTATTCGAATTGTGCAATGAAACTTTGCAGACAGTCGCGGAGACAGATTGTCTACTGAAGTACCAAGATTCAGAAGTGCAGCTCTTGTACTGCCGGAGATATGTCGATACAAACTGAATACGCAAAACATCAACAAAATTTAGCGCGTTTTAAAGTTGATATCGCTTTTGTTAATAACTTCCACATTTATTCGAATTGTGCCACGAAACGTTGAAGACAGTCGCGGAGACATGTTTTCTACTGAAGTACCAAGTTTCAGAAGTGCAGCTCTTGTACTGCCGGAGATATGTCGATACAAACTGAATACGCAAAACATCAACAAAATTTAGCGCGTTTTAAAGTTGATATCGCTTTTGTTAATAACTTCCACATTTATTCGAATTGTGCCACGAAACTTTGCAGACAGTCGCGGATAGGCCTTTTTTACTTAAGTACCAAGTTTCAGAAGTGCAGCTCTTGTACTGCCGGTTATATCTCGATACAAACTGAATACGCAAAACATCAACAAAATTTAGCGCGTTTTAAGGTTGATATCGCTTTTGTTGATAACTTCAACATTTATTCGAATTGTGCCACGAAACTTTGCAGACAGTCGCGGATAGGCCATTTCTACTGAAGTACCCAGTTTCAGAAGTGCAGCACTTGTACTGCCGGAGATATGTCGATACAAACTGAATACGCAAACATCAACAAAATTACGCGCGTTTTAAAGTTGATATCGCTTTTGTTAATAACTCTAACATTTATTCGAATTGTGCCACGAAACTTTGCAGACAGTCGCGGATAGGCCTTTTCAACTGGAGTACCAAGATTCAGAAGTGCAGCTCTTGTACTGCCGGTGATATCTCGATACAAACTGAATACGCAAAACATCAACAAAATTTAGACCGTTTTGAAGTTGATATCGCTTTTGTTAATAACTTCCACATTTATTCGAATTGTGCCACGAAACTTTGCAGACAGTCGCGGATAGGCCTTCTTTACTGAAGTTCTAAGTTTCAGAAGTGCAGCTCTTGTACTGTCGGAGATATGTCGATACAAACTGAATACGCAAAACATCAACAAAATTTAACGCGTTTTAAAGTTGATATCGCTTTTGTTAATAACTTCCACATTTATTCGGATTGTGCCACGAAACTTTGCAGACAGTCGCGGATAGGCGTTTACTACTGAAGTACCAAGTTTCAGAAGTGCAGCTCTTGTACTGCCGGTTATATATCGATACAAACTGAATACGCCAAACATCAACAAAATTTAGCGCGTTTTAAAGTTGATATCGCTTTTGTTAATAACTTCCACATTTATTCTAATTGTGCCACGAAACTTTGCAGACAGTCGCGGATAGGCCTTTACTACTGAAGTACCAAGTTTCAGAAGTGCAGCTCTTGTACTGCCGGAGATATGTCGATACAAACTGAATACGCAAAACATCAACAAAATTTAACGCGTTTTAAAGTTGATATCGCTTTTGTTAATAACTTCCACATTTATTCGGATTGTGCCACGAAACTTTGCAGACAGTCGCGGATAGGCGTTTTCTACTGAAGTACCAAGTTTTAGAAGTGCAGCTTATGTACTATCGGAGATATGTCGATACAAACTGAATACGCAAAACATCAACAAAATTTAGCGCGTTTTAAAGTTGATATCGCTTTTGTTAATAACTTCCGCATTTATTCGAATTGTGCCACGAAACTTTGCAGACAGTCGCGGATAGGCCTTTTTTACTGAAGTACAAAGTTTCAGAAGTGCAGCTCTTGTACTGCCGGTAATATCTCGATAAAACTGAATACGCAAAACATCAACAAAATTTAGCGCGTTTTAAAGTTGATATCGCTTTTGTTAATAACTCTAACATTTATTCGAATTGTGCCACGAAACTTTGCAGACAGTCGCGGAGACAGATTGTCTACTGAAGTACCAAGTTTCAGAAGAGCATCTCTGTTTCTGCCGTAGATATGTCGATACAAACTGAATACGCAAAACATCAACACAATTTAGCGCGTTTTAAAGTTGATATCGCTTTTGTAAATAACTTCCACATTTATTCGAATTGTGCCACGAAACTTTGCAGACAGTCACGGAGACATGTTTTCTACTGAGGTACCAAGTTTCAGAAGTGCAGCTCTTGTACTGCCGGAGATATGTCGATACAAACTGAATACGCAAAACATCAACAAAATTTAGCGCGTTTTAAAGTTGATATCGCTTTTGTAAATAACTTCCACATTTATTCGAATTGTACCACGAAACTTTGCAGACAGTCGCCGATAGGCCTTTTCTACTGAAGTACCAAGTTTCAGAAGTGCAGCTCTTGTACTGCCGGAGATATGTCGATACAAACTGAATACGCAAAACATCAACAAAATTTAGCGCGTTTTAAAGTTGATATCGCTTTTGTTAATAACTTCCACATTTATTCGAATTGTGCCACGAAACTTTGCAGACAGTCGCGGATAAGCCTTTTCTACTGAAGTACCAAGTTTCAGAAGTGCAGCTCTTGTACTGCCGGTAATATCTCGATACAAACTGAATACGCAAAACATCAACAAAATTAAGCGCGTTTTAAAGTTGATATCGCTTTTGTTGATAACTTCAACATTCATTCGAATTGTGCCACGAAACTTTGCGAACAGTCGCGGAGACAGATTTTGTAATGAAGTGCCAAGTTTCAGAAGTGCAGCTCTTGTACTGCCGGAGATATGTCGATACAAACTGAATACGCAAAACATCAACAAAATTTAGCGCGTTTTAAAGTTGATATCGCTTTTGTTAATAACTTCCACATTTATTCGAATTGTGCCACGAAACTTTGCAGACAGTCGCGGAAACAGATTTTCTACTGAAGTACTAAGTTTCAGAAGTGCAGCTCTTGTACTGCCGGAGATATGTCGATACAAACTGAATACGCCAAACATCAACAAAATTTAGCGCGTTTTAAAGTTGATATCGCTTTTGTTAATAACTTCCACATTTATTCTAATTGTGCAACGAAACTTTGCAGACAGTCGCGGATAGGCCTTTACTACTGAAGTACCAAGTTTCAGAAAGGCAGCTCATGTACTGCCGGGGATATCTCGATACAAACTGAATACGCAAAACATCAACAAAATTTAGCGCGTTTTAAAGTTGATATCTCTTTTGTTGATCACTTCTACATTTATTCTAATTGTGCCACGAAACTTTGCAGACAGTCGCGGAGACAGATTTTCTACTGAAGTACCAAGTTTCAGAAGTGCAGCTCTTGTACTGCCGGAGATATGTCGATACAAACTGAATACGCAAAACATCAACAAAATTTAGCGCGTTTTAAAGTTGATATCGCTTTTGTCAATAACTTCCACATTTATTAATATTGTGCCACGTAACGTTGCAGACAGTCGCGGAGACATGTTTTCTACTGAAGTATTAAGTTTCAGAAGTGCAGCTCTTGTACTGCCGGAGATATGTCGATACAAACTGAATACGCAAAACATCAACAAAATTTAGCGCGTTTTAAAGTTGATATCGCTTTTGTTAATAACTCGCACATTTATTCGAATTGTGCAACGAAACCTTGCCAACAGTCGCGGAAACTGATTTTCTACTAAAGTACCATGTTTCAGAAGTGCAGCTATTGTACTGCCGGAGATATGTCGATACAAACTGAATACGCAAAACATCAACAAAATTTAGCGCGTTTTAAAGTTGATATCGCTTTAGTTTATAACTTCTACATTTATTCGAATTGTGCCACGAAACTTTGCAGACAGTCGCGGATAGGCCTTTTCTACTGAAGTACAAAGTTTCAAAAGTTCAGCTCTTGTACTGCCGGTGATATCTCGATACAAACTGAATACGCAAAACATCAACAAAATTTAGCGCGTTTTAAAGTTGATATCGCTTTTCTGCATAATTTCAACATTTATTCGAATTGTGCAACGAAACTTTGCAGACAGTCGCGGAGACAGATTTTCTACTGAAGTACCAAGATTCAGAAGTGCAGCTCTTGTACTGCCGGAGATATGTCGATACAAACTGAATACGCAAAACATCAACAAAATTTAGCGCGTTTTAAAGTTGATATCGCTTTTGTTAATAACTTCCACATTTATTCGAATTGTGCTACGAAACGTTGAAGACAGTCGCGGAGACATGTTTTCTACTGAAGTACCAAGTTTCAGAAGTGCAGCTCTTGTACTGCCGGAGATATGTCGATACAAACTGAATACGCAAAACATCAACAAAATTTAGCGCGTTTTAAAGTTGATATCGCTTTTGTTAATAACTTCCACATTTATTCGAATTGTGCCACGAAACTTTGCAGACAGTCGCGGATAGGCCTTTTTTACTTAAGTACCAAGTTTCAGAAGTGCAGCTCTTGTACTGCCGGTTATATCTCGATACAAACTGAATACGCAAAACATCAACAAAATTTAGCGCGTTTTAAGGTTGATATCGCTTTTGTTGATAACTTCAACATTTATTCGAATTGTGCCACGAAACTTTGCAGACAGTCGCGGATAGGCCATTTCTACTGAAGTACCCAGTTTCAGAAGTGCAGCTCTTGTACTGCCGGAGATATGTCGATACAAACTGAATACGCAAACATCAACAAAATTACGCGCGTTTTAAAGTTGATATCGCTTTTGTTAATAACTCTAACATTTATTCGAATTGTGCCACGAAACTTTGCAGACAGTCGCGGATAGGCCTTTTCAACTGGAGTACCAAGATTCAGAAGTGCAGCTCTTGTACTGCCGGTGATATCTCGATACAAACTGAATACGCAAAACATCAACAAAATTTAGACCGTTTTGAAGTTGATATCGCTTTTGTTAATAACTTCCACATTTATTCGAATTGTGCCACGAAACGTTGAAGACAGTCGCGGATAGGCCTTCTTTACTGAAGTTCTAAGTTTCAGAAGTGCAGCTCTTGTACTGTCGGAGATATTTCGATACAAACTGAATACGCAAAACATCAACAAAATTTAACGCGTTTTAAAGTTGATATCGCTTTTGTTAATAACTTCCACATTAATTCGGATTGTGCCACGAAACTTTGCAGACAGTCGCGGATAGGCGTTTACTACTGAAGTACCAAGTTTCAGAAGTGCAGCTCTTGTACTGCCGGTTATATATCGATACAAACTGAATACGCCAAACATCAACAAAATTTAGCGCGTTTTAAAGTTGATATCGCTTTTGTTAATAACTTCCACATTTATTCTAATTGTGCCACGAAACTTTGCAGACAGTCGCGGATAGGCCTTTACTACTGAAGTACCAAGCTTCAGAAAGGCAGCTCATGTACTGCGGGGGATATCTCGATACAAACTGAATACGCAAAACATCAACAAAATTTAGCGCGTTTTAAAGTTGATATCTCTTTTGTTGATCACTTCTACATTTATTCTAATTGTGCCACGAAACTT
The DNA here is from genome assembly GCA_963556195.1 of Sepiola atlantica. Taxonomy (NCBI): domain Eukaryota; kingdom Metazoa; phylum Mollusca; class Cephalopoda; order Sepiida; family Sepiolidae; genus Sepiola; species Sepiola atlantica. Next base: position 46,847 of record CAUVYP010000355.1, read on the forward strand.
TGCAGACAGTCGCGGAGACAGATTTTCTACTGAAGTACCAAGTTTCAGAAGTGCAGCTCTTGTACTGCCGGAGATATGTCGATACAAACTGAATACGCAAAACATCAACAAAATTTAGCGCGTTTTAAAGTTGATATCGCTTTTGTCAATAACTTCCACATTTATTCGAATTGTGCCACGAAACGTTGCAGACAGTCTCGGAGACATGTTTTCTACTGAAGTATTAAGTTTCAGAAGTGCAGCTCTTGTACTGCCGGAGATATGTCGATACAAACTGAATACGCAAAACATCAACAAAATTTAGCGCGTTTTAAAGTTGATATCGCTTTTGTTAATAACTCGCACATTTATTCGAATTGTGCCACGAAACCTTGCCAACAGTCGCGGAAACTGATTTTCTACTAAAGTACCATGTTTCAGAAGGGCAGCTATTGTACTGCCGGAGATATGTCGATACAAACTGAATACGCAAAACATCAACAAAATTTAGCGCGTTTTAAAGTTGATATCGCTTTAGTTTATAACTTCTACATTTATTCGAATTGTGCCACGAAACTTTGCAGACAGTCGCGGATAGGCCTTTTCTACTGAAGTACAAAGTTTCAAAAGTTCAGCTCTTGTACTGCCGGTGATATCTCGATAAAAACTGAATACGCAAAACATCAACAAAATTTAGCGCGTTTTAAAGTTGATATCTCTTTTCTAGATAATTTCAACATTTATTCGAATTGTGCAACGAAACTTTGCAGACAGTCGCGGAGACAGATTTTCTACTGAAGTACCAAGATTCAGAAGTGCAGCTCTTGTACTGCCGGAGATATGTCGATACAAACTGAATACGCAAAACATCAACAAAATTTAGCGCGTTTTAAAGTTGATATCGCTTTTGTTAATAACTTCCACATTTATTCGAATTGTGCCACGAAACGTTGAAGACAGTCGCGGAGACATGTTTTCTACTGAAGTACCAAGTTTCAGAAGTGCAGCTCTTGTACTGCCGGAGATATGTCGATACAAACTGAATACGCAAAACATCAACAAAATTTAGCGCGTTTTAAAGTTGATATCGCTTTTGTTAATAACTTCCACATTTATTCGAATTGTGCCACGAAACTTTGCAGACAGTCGCGGATAGGCCTTTTTTACTGAAGTACAAAGTTTCAGAAGTGCAGCTCTTGTACTGCCGGTTATATCTCGATACAAACTGAATACGCAAAACATCAACAAAATTTAGCGCGTTTTAAAGTTGATATCGCTTTTGTTGATAACTTCAACATTTATTCGAATTGTGCCACGAAACTTTGCAGACAGTCGCGGATAGGCCATTTCTACTGAAGTACCAAGTTTCAGAAGTGCAGCTCTTGTACTGCCGGAGATATGTCGATACAAACTGAATACGCACACATCAACAAAATTACGCGCGTTTTAAAGTTGATATCGCTTTTGTTAATAACTCTAACATTTATTCGAATTGTGCCACGAAACTTTGCAGACAGTCGCGGATAGGCCTTTTCAACTGGAGTACCAAGATTCAGAAGTGCAGCTCTTGTACTGCCGGTGATATCTCGATACAAACTGAATACGCAAAACATCAACAAAATTTAGACCGTTTTGAAGTTGATATCGCTTTTGTTAATAACTTCCACATTTATTCGAATTGTGCCACGAAACTTTGCAGACAGTCGCGGATAGGCCTTGTTTACTGAAGTTCAGAGTTTCAGAAGTGCAGCTCTTGTACTGTCGGAGATATGTCGATACAAACTGAATACGCAAAACATCAACAAAATTTAACGCGTTTTAAAGTTGATATCGCTTTTGTTAATAACTTCCACATTTATTCGGATTGTGCCACGAAACTTTGCAGACAGTCGCGGATAGGCGTTTTCTACTGAAGTACCAAGTTTCAGAAGTGCATCTCTGTTACTGCCGGAGATATGTCGATACAAACTGAATACGCAAAACATCAACAAAATTTAGCGCGTTTTAAAGTTGATATCGCTTTTGTTAATAACTTCCACATTTATTCGAATTGTGCCACGAAACTTTGCAGACAGTCGCCGATAGGCCTTTTTTACTGAAGTACCAAGTTTCAGAAGTGCAGCTCTTGTACTGCCGGTGATATCTCGATAAAAACTGAATACGCAAAACATCAACAAAATTTAGCGCGTTTTAAAGTTGATATCGCTTTTGTTGATAACTTGAACATTTATTCGAATTGTGCCACAAAACTTTGCAGACAGTCGCGGAGACAGATTTTCTACTGAAGTACCAAGTTTCAGAAGTGCAGCTCTTGTACTGCCGGAGATATGTCGATACAAACTGAATACGCAAAACATCAACAAAATTTAGCGCGTTTTAAAGTTGATATCGCTTTTGTTAATACCTTTCACATTTATTCGAATTGTGCCATGAAACTTTGCAGACAGTCGCGGATCGGCCTTTTCTACTAAAGTACCAAGTTTCAGAAGTGCAGCTCTTGTACTGCCGGAGATATGTCGATACAAACTGAATACGCAAAACATCAACAAAATTTAGCGCGTTTTAAAGTTGATATCGCTTTTGTTAATAACTTCCACATTTATTCGAATTGTGCCACGAAACTTTGCAGACAGTCGCGGATAGGCCTTTTCTACTGAAGCACCAAGTTTCAGAAGTGCAGCTCTTGTACTGCCGGTGATATCTCGATACAAACTGAATACGCAAAACATCAACAAAATTTAGCGCGTTTTGAAGTTGATATCGCTTTTGTTAATAACTTCCACATTTATTCGAATTGTGCCACAAAACTTTGCAGACAGTCGCGGATAGGCCATTTCTACTGAAGTACCAAGTTTCAGAAGTGCAGCTCTTGTACTGCCGGAGATATGTCGATACAAACTGAATACGCAAAACACCAACAAAATTACGCGCGTTTTAAAGTTGATATCGCTTTTGTTAATAACTCTAACATTTATTCGAATTGTGCCACGAAACTTTGCAGACAGTCGCGGAGACTGATTTTCTACTGAAGTACCAAGTTTAAGAAGTGCAGCTCTTGTACTGCCGGAGATATGTCGATACAAACTGAATACGCAAAACATCAACAAAATTTAGCGCGTTTTAAAGTTGATATCGCTTTTGTTAATAACATCCACATTTATTCGAATTGTGCCACGAAACTTTGCAGACAGTCGCGGATAGGCGTTTTCTACTGAAGTACCAAGTTTCAGAAGTGCAGCTCTTGTACTGCCGGTTATATATCGATACAAACTGAATACGCCAAACATCAACAAAATTTAGCGCGTTTTAAAGTTGATATCGCTTTTGTTAATAACTTCCACATTTATTCTAATTGTGCCACGAAACTTTGCAGACAGTCGCGGATAGGCCTTTACTACTGAAGTACCAAGTTTCAGAAGTGCAGCTCTTGTACTGCCGGAGATATGTCGATACAAACTGAATACGCAAAACATCAACAAAATTTAACGCGTTTTAAAGTTGATATCGCTTTTGTTAATAACTTCCACATTTATTCGGATTGTGCCACGAAACTTTGCAGACAGTCGCGGATAGGCGTTTTCTACTGAAGTACCAAGTTTTAGAAGTGCAGCTTATGTACTATCGGAGATATGTCGATACAAACTGAATACGCAAAACATCAACAAAATTTAGCGCGTTTTAAAGTTGATATCGCTTTTGTTAATAACTTCCGCATTTATTCGAATTGTGCCACGAAACTTTGCAGACAGTCGCGGATAGGCCTTTTTTACTGAAGTACAAAGTTTCAGAAGTGCAGCTCTTGTACTGCCGGTAATATCTCGATAAAACTGAATACGCAAAACATCAACAAAATTTAGCGCGTTTTAAAGTTGATATCGCTTTTGTTAATAACTCTAACATTTATTCGAATTGTGCCACGAAACTTTGCAGACAGTCGCGGAGACAGATTGTCTACTGAAGTACCAAGTTTCAGAAGAGCATCTCTGTTTCTGCCGTAGATATGTCGATACAAACTGAATACGCAAAACATCAACACAATTTAGCGCGTTTTAAAGTTGATATCGCTTTTGTAAATAACTTCCACATTTATTCGAATTGTGCCACGAAACTTTGCAGACAGTCACGGAGACATGTTTTCTACTGAGGTACCAAGTTTCAGAAGTGCAGCTCTTGTACTGCCGGAGATATGTCGATACAAACTGAATACGCAAAACATCAACAAAATTTAGCGCGTTTTAAAGTTGATATCGCTTTTGTAAATAACTTCCACATTTATTCGAATTGTACCACGAAACTTTGCAGACAGTCGCCGATAGGCCTTTTCTACTGAAGTACCAAGTTTCAGAAGTGCAGCTCTTGTACTGCCGGAGATATGTCGATACAAACTGAATACGCAAAACATCAACAAAATTTAGCGCGTTTTAAAGTTGATATCGCTTTTGTTAATAACTTCCACATTTATTCGAATTGTGCCACGAAACTTTGCAGACAGTCGCGGATAAGCCTTTTCTACTGAAGTACCAAGTTTCAGAAGTGCAGCTCTTGTACTGCCGGTAATATCTCGATACAAACTGAATACGCAAAACATCAACAAAATTAAGCGCGTTTTAAAGTTGATATCGCTTTTGTTGATAACTTCAACATTCATTCGAATTGTGCCACGAAACTTTGCGAACAGTCGCGGAGACAGATTTTGTAATGAAGTGCCAAGTTTCAGAAGTGCAGCTCTTGTACTGCCGGAGATATGTCGATACAAACTGAATACGCAAAACATCAACAAAATTTAGCGCGTTTTAAAGTTGATATCGCTTTTGTTAATAACTTCCACATTTATTCGAATTGTGCCACGAAACTTTGCAGACAGTCGCGGAAACAGATTTTCTACTGAAGTACTAAGTTTCAGAAGTGCAGCTCTTGTACTGCCGGAGATATGTCGATACAAACTGAATACGCCAAACATCAACAAAATTAAGCGCGTTTTAAAGTTGATATCGCTTTTGTTAATAACTTCCACATTTATTCTAATTGTGCAACGAAACTTTGCAGACAGTCGCGGATAGGCCTTTACTACTGAAGTACCAAGTTTCAGAAAGGCAGCTCATGTACTGCCGGGGATATCTCGATACAAACTGAATACGCAAAACATCAACAAAATTTAGCGCGTTTTAAAGTTGATATCTCTTTTGTTGATCACTTCTACATTTATTCTAATTGTGCCACGAAACTTTGCAGACAGTCGCGGAGACAGATTTTCTACTGAAGTACCAAGTTTCAGAAGTGCAGCTCTTGTACTGCCGGAGATATGTCGATACAAACTGAATACGCAAAACATCAACAAAATTTAGCGCGTTTTAAAGTTGATATCGCTTTTGTCAATAACTTCCACATTTATTAATATTGTGCCACGAAACGTTGCAGACAGTCGCGGAGACATGTTTTCTACTGAAGTATTAAGTTTCAGAAGTGCAGCTCTTGTACTGCCGGAGATATGTCGATACAAACTGAATACGCAAAACATCAACAAAATTTAGCGCGTTTTAAAGTTGATATCGCTTTTGTTAATAACTCGCACATTTATTCGAATTGTGCAACGAAACCTTGCCAACAGTCGCGGAAACTGATTTTCTACTAAAGTACCATGTTTCAGAAGTGCAGCTATTGTACTGCCGGAGATATGTCGATACAAACTGAATACGCAAAACATCAACAAAATTTAGCGCGTTTTAAAGTTGATATCGCTTTAGTTTATAACTTCTACATTTATTCGAATTGTGCCACGAAACTTTGCAGACAGTCGCGGATAGGCCTTTTCTACTGAAGTACAAAGTTTCAAAAGTTCAGCTCTTGTACTGCCGGTGATATCTCGATACAAACTGAATACGCAAAACATCAACAAAATTTAGCGCGTTTTAAAGTTGATATCTCTTTTCTGCATAATTTCAACATTTATTCGAATTGTGCAACGAAACTTTGCAGACAGTCGCGGAGACAGATTTTCTACTGAAGTACCAAGATTCAGAAGTGCAGCTCTTGTACTGCCGGAGATATGTCGATACAAACTGAATACGCAAAACATCAACAAAATTTAGCGCGTTTTAAAGTTGATATCGCTTTTGTTAATAACTTCCACATTTATTCGAATTGTGCTACGAAACGTTGAAGACAGTCGCGGAGACATGTTTTCTACTGAAGTACCAAGTTTCAGAAGTGCAGCTCTTGTACTGCCGGAGATATGTCGATACAAACTGAATACGCAAAACATCAACAAAATTTAGCGCGTTTTAAAGTTGATATCGCTTTTGTTAATAACTTCCACATTTATTCGAATTGTGCCACGAAACTTTGCAGACAGTCGCGGATAGGCCTTTTTTACTTAAGTACCAAGTTTCAGAAGTGCAGCTCTTGTACTGCCGGTTATATCTCGATACAAACTGAATACGCAAAACATCAACAAAATTTAGCGCGTTTTAAGGTTGATATCGCTTTTGTTGATAACTTCAACATTTATTCGAATTGTGCCACGAAACTTTGCAGACAGTCGCGGATAGGCCATTTCTACTGAAGTACCCAGTTTCAGAAGTGCAGCTCTTGTACTGCCGGAGATATGTCGATACAAACTGAATACGCAAACATCAACAAAATTACGCGCGTTTTAAAGTTGATATCGCTTTTGTTAATAACTCTAACATTTATTCGAATTGTGCCACGAAACTTTGCAGACAGTCGCGGATAGGCCTTTTCAACTGGAGTACCAAGATTCAGAAGTGCAGCTCTTGTACTGCCGGTGATATCTCGATACAAACTGAATACGCAAAACATCAACAAAATTTAGACCGTTTTGAAGTTGATATCGCTTTTGTTAATAACTTCCACATTTATTCGAATTGTGCCACGAAACGTTGAAGACAGTCGCGGATAGGCCTTCTTTACTGAAGTTCTAAGTTTCAGAAGTGCAGCTCTTGTACTGTCGGAGATATGTCGATACAAACTGAATACGCAAAACATCAACAAAATTTAACGCGTTTTAAAGTTGATATCGCTTTTGTTAATAACTTCCACATTTATTCGGATTGTGCCACGAAACTTTGCAGACAGTCGCGGATAGGCGTTTACTACTGAAGTACCAAGTTTCAGAAGTGCAGCTCTTGTACTGCCGGTTATATATCGATACAAACTGAATACGCCAAACATCAACAAAATTTAGCGCGTTTTAAAGTTGATATCGCTTTTGTTAATAACTTCCACATTTATTCTAATTGTGCCACGAAACTTTGCAGACAGTCGCGGATAGGCCTTTACTACTGAAGTACCAAGTTTCAGAAAGGCAGCTCATGTACTGCGGGGGATATCTCGATACAAACTGAATACGCAAAACATCAACAAAATTTAGCGCGTTTTAAAGTTGATATCTCTTATGTTGATCACTTCTACATTTATTCTAATTGTGCCACGAAACTTTGCAGACAGTCGCGGAGACAGATTTTCTACTGAAGTACCAAGTTTCAGAAGTGCAGCTCTTGTACTGCCGGAGATATGTCGATACAAACTGAATACGCAAAACATCAACAAAATTTAGCGCGTTTTAAAGTTGATATCGCTTTTGTCAATAACTTCCACATTTATTCGAATTGTGCCACGAAACGTTGCAGACAGTCTCGGAGACATGTTTTCTACTGAAGTATTAAGTTTCAGAAGTGCAGCTCTTGTACTGCCGGAGATATGTCGATACAAACTGAATACGCAAAACATCAACAAAATTTAGCGCGTTTTAAAGTTGATATCGCTTTTGTTAATAACTCGCACATTTATTCGAATTGTGCCACGAAACCTTGCCAACAGTCGCGGAAACTGATTTTCTACTAAAGTACCATGTTTCAGAAGGGCAGCTATTGTACTGCCGGAGATATGTCGATACAAACTGAATACGCAAAACATCAACAAAATTTAGCGCGTTTTAAAGTTGATATCGCTTTAGTTTATAACTTCTACATTTATTCGAATTGTGCCACGAAACTTTGCAGACAGTCGCGGATAGGCCTTTTCTACTGAAGTACAAAGTTTCAAAAGTTCAGCTCTTGTACTGCCGGTGATATCTCGATAAAAACTGAATACGCAAAACATCAACAAAATTTAGCGCGTTTTAAAGTTGATATCTCTTTTCTGGATAATTTCAACATTTATTCGAATTGTGCAACGAAACTTTGCAGACAGTCGCGGAGACAGATTTTCTACTGAAGTACCTAGATTCAGAAGTGCAGCTCTTGTACTGCCGGAGATATGTCGATACAAACTGAATACGCAAAACATCAACAAAATTTAGCGCGTTTTAAAGTTGATATCGCTTTTGTTAATAACTTCCACATTTATTCGAATTGTGCCACGAAACGTTGAAGACAGTCGCGGAGACATGTTTTCTACTGAAGTACCAAGTTTCAGAAGTGCAGCTCTTGTACTGCCGGAGATATGTCGATACAAACTGAATACGCAAAACATCAACAAAATTTAGCGCGTTTTAAAGTTGATATCGCTTTTGTTAATAACTTCCACATTTATTCGAATTGTGCCACGAAACTTTGCAGACAGTCGCGGATAGGCCTTTTTTACTGAAGTACAAAGTTTCAGAAGTGCAGCTCTTGTACTGCCGGTTATATCTCGATACAAACTGAATACGCAAAACATCAACAAAATTTAGCGCGTTTTAAAGTTGATATCGCTTTTGTTGATAACTTCAACATTTATTCGAATTGTGCCACGAAACTTTGCAGACAGTCGCGGATAGGCCATTTCTACTGAAGTACCAAGTTTCAGAAGTGCAGCTCTTGTACTGCCGGAGATATGTCGATACAAACTGAATACGCACACATCAACAAAATTACGCGCGTTTTAAAGTTGATATCGCTTTTGTTAATAACTCTAACATTTATTCGAATTGTGCCACGAAACTTTGCAGACAGTCGCGGATAGGCCTTTTCAACTGGAGTACCAAGATTCAGAAGTGCAGCTCTTGTACTGCCGGTGATATCTCGATACAAACTGAATACGCAAAACATCAACAAAATTTAGACCGTTTTGAAGTTGATATCGCTTTTGTTAATAACTTCCACATTTATTCGAATTGTGCCACGAAACTTTGCAGACAGTCGCGGATAGGCCTTGTTTACTGAAGTTCAGAGTTTCAGAAGTGCAGCTCTTGTACTGTCGGAGATATGTCGATACAAACTGAATACGCAAAACATCAACAAAATTTAACGCGTTTTAAAGTTGATATCGCTTTTGTTAATAACTTCCACATTTATTCGGATTGTGCCACGAAACTTTGCAGACAGTCGCGGATAGGCGTTTTCTACTGAAGTACCAAGTTTCAGAAGTGCATCTCTGTTACTGCCGGAGATATGTCGATACAAACTGAATACGCAAAACATCAACAAAATTTAGCGCGTTTTAAAGTTGATATCGCTTTTGTTAATAACTTCCACATTTATTCGAATTGTGCCACGAAACTTTGCAGACAGTCGCCGATAGGCCTTTTTTACTGAAGTACCAAGTTTCAGAAGTGCAGCTCTTGTACTGCCGGTGATATCTCGATAAAAACTGAATACGCAAAACATCAACAAAATTTAGCGCGTTTTAAAGTTGATATCGCTTTTGTTGATAACTTGAACATTTATTCGAATTGTGCCACAAAACTTTGCAGACAGTCGCGGAGACAGATTTTCTACTGAAGTACCAAGTTTCAGAAGTGCAGCTCTTGTACTGCCGGAGATATGTCGATACAAACTGAATACGCAAAACATCAACAAAATTTAGCGCGTTTTAAAGTTGATATCGCTTTTGTTAATACCTTTCACATTTATTCGAATTGTGCCATGAAACTTTGCAGACAGTCGCGGATCGGCCTTTTCTACTAAAGTACCAAGTTTCAGAAGTGCAGCTCTTGTACTGCCGGAGATATGTCGATACAAACTGAATACGCAAAACATCAACAAAATTTAGCGCGTTTTAAAGTTGATATCGCTTTTGTTAATAACTTCCACATTTATTCGAATTGTGCCACGAAACTTTGCAGACAGTCGCGGATAGGCCTTTTCTACTGAAGCACCAAGTTTCAGAAGTGCAGCTCTTGTACTGCCGGTGATATCTCGATACAAACTGAATACGCAAAACATCAACAAAATTTAGCGCGTTTTGAAGTTGATATCGCTTTTGTTAATAACTTCCACATTTATTCGAATTGTGCCACAAAACTTTGCAGACAGTCGCGGATAGGCCATTTCTACTGAAGTACCAAGTTTCAGAAGTGCAGCTCTTGTACTGCCGGAGATATGTCGATACAAACTGAATACGCAAAACACCAACAAAATTACGCGCGTTTTAAAGTTGATATCGCTTTTGTTAATAACTCTAACATTTATTCTAATTGTGCCACGAAACTTTGCAGACAGTCGCGGAGACAGATTTTCTACTGAAGTACCAAGTTTAAGAAGTGCAGCTCTTGTACTGCCGGAGATATGTCGATACAAACTGAATACGCAAAACATCAACAAAATTTAGCGCGTTTTAAAGTTGATATCGCTTTTGTTAATAACATCCACATTTATTCGAATTGTGCCACGAAACTTTGCAGACAGTCGCGGATAGGCGTTTTCTACTGAAGTACCAAGTTTCAGAAGTGCAGCTCTTGTACTGCCGGTTATATCTCGATACAAACTTAATACGCAAAACATCAACAAAATTTAGCGCGTTTTAAAGTTGATATCGCTTTTGTTGATAACTTCAACATTTATTCGAATTGTGCCACGAAACTTTGCAGACTGTCGCGGAGACAGATTTTCTACTGAAGTACCAAGTTTCAGAAGTGCAGCTCTTGTACTGCCGGAGATATGTCGATACAAACTGAATACGCAAAACATCAACAAAATTATGCGCGTTTCAAAGTTGATATCGCTTTTGTTAATAACTTCCACATTTATTCGAATTGTGCAACGAAACTTTGCAGACAGTCGCGGATAGGCCATTTCTACTGAAGTTCTAAGTTTCAGAAGTGCAGCTCTTGTACTGCCGGAGATATGTCGATACAAACTGAATACGCAAAACATCAACAAAATTTAGCGCGTTTTAAAGTTGATATCGCTTTTGTCAATAACTTCCACATTTATTCGAATTGTGCCACGAAACGTTGCAGACAGTCGCGGAGACATGTTTTCTACTGAAGTATTAAGTTTCAGAAGTGCAGCTCTTGTACTGCCGGAGATATGTCGATAAAAACTGAATACGCAAAACATCAACAAAATTTAGCGCGTTTTAAAGTTGATATCGCTGTTGTTAATAACTCGCACATTTATTCGAATTGTGCCACGAAACATTGCCAACAGTCGCGGAAACTGATTTTCTACTAAAGTACCATGTTTCAGAAGGGCAGCTCTTGTACTGCCGGAGATATGTCGATACAAACTGAATACGCAAAACATCAACAAAATTTAGCGCGTTTTAAAGTTGATATCGCTTTAGTTTATAACTTCTGCATTTATTCGAATTGTGCCACGAAACTTTGCAGACAGTCGCGGATAGGCATTTTCTACTGAAGTACCAAGTTTAAAAAGTTCAGCTCTTGTACTGCCGGTGATATCTCGATACAAACTGAATACGCAAAACATCAACAAAATTTAGCGCGTTTTAAAGTTGATATCTCTTTTCTGGATAATTTCAACATTTATTCGAATTGTGCCACGAAACTTTGCAGACAGTCGCGGAGACAGATTTTCTACTGAAGTACCAAGATTCAGAAGTGCAGCTCTTGTACTGCCGGAGATATGTCGATACAAACTGAATACGCAAAACATCAACAAAATTTAGCGCGTTTTAAAGTTGATATCGCTTTTGTTAATAACTTCCACATTTATTCGAATTGTGCCACGAAACGTTGAAGACAGTCGCGGAGACATGTTTTCTACTGAAGTACCAAGTTTCAGAAGTGCAGCTCTTGTACTGCCGGAGATATGTCGATACAAACTGAATACGCAAAACATCAACAAAATTTAGCGCGTTTTAAAGTTGATATCGCTTTTTTTAATAACTTCCACATTTATTCGAATTGTGCCACGAAACTTTGCAGACAGTCGCGGATCGGCCATTTCTACTGAAGTACCAAGTTTCAGAAGTGCAGCTCTTGTACTGCCGGAGATATGTCGATACAAACTGAATACGCAAAACATCAACAAAATTTAGCGCGTTTCAAAGTTGATATCGCTTTTGTTAATAACTTCCACATTTATTCGAATTGTGCAACGAAACTTTGCAGACAGTCGCTGATAGGCCTTTCTTACTGAAGTTCTAAGTTTCAGAAGTGCAGCTCTTGTACTGCCGGAGATATGTCGATACAAACTGAATACGCAAAACATCAACAAAATTTAGCGCGTTTTAAAGTTGATATCGCTTTTGTTAATAAGTTCCACATTTATTCGGATTGTGCCACGAAACTTTGCCGACAGTCGCGGAGACAGATTTTCTACTGAAGTACCAAGTTTCAGAAGTGCATCTCTGTTACTGCCGGAGATATGTCGATACAAACTGAATACGCAAAACATCAACAAAATTTAGCACGTTTTAAAGTTGATATCGATTTTGTTTATAACTTCCACATTTATTCGAATTGTGCCACGAAACTTTGCAGACAGTCACGGAGACATGTTTTCTACTGAAGTACCAAGTTTCAGAAGTGCAGCTCTTGTACTGCCGGAGATATGTCGATACAAACTGAATACGCAAAACATCAACAAAATTTAGCGCGTTTTAAAGTTGATATCGCTTTTGTTAATAACTTCCACATTTATTCGAATTGTGCGACGAAACTTTGCAGACAGTCGCGGATAGGCCATTTCTACTGAAGTACCAAGTTTCAGAAGTGCAGCTCTTGTACTGCCGGAGATATGTCGATACAAACTGAATACGCAAAACATCAACAAAATTACGCGCGTTTTAAAGTTGATATCGCTTTTGTTAATAACTTCCACATTTATTGGAATTGTGCCACGAAACTTTGCAGACAGTCGCGGAGACTGATTTTCTACTGAAGTACCAAGTTTAAGAAGTGCAGCTCTTGTACTGCCGGTGATATCTCGATACAAACTGAATACGCAAAACATCAACAAAATTGAGCGCGTTTCAAAGTTGATATCGCTTTTGCTAATAACTTCCACATTTATTCGAATTGTGCCACGAAACTTTGCAGACAGTCGCGGATAGGCCTTGTTTACTGAAGTTCTACGTTTCAGAAGTGCAGCTCTTGTACTGTCGGAGATATGTCGATACAAACTGAATACGCAAAACATCAACAAAATTTAGCGCGTTTCAAAGTTGATATCGCTTTTGTTTATAACTTCTGCATTTATTCGAATTGTGCCACGAAACTTTGCAGACAGTCGCGGATAGGCATTTTCTACTGTAGTACCAAGTTTCAAAAGTTCAGCTCTTGTACTGCCGGTGATATCTCGATACAAACTGAATACGCAAAACATCAACAAAATTTAGCGCGTTTTAAAGTTGATATCTCTTTTCTAAATAATTTCAACATTTATTCGAATTGTGCCACGAAACTTTGCAGACAGTCGCGGAGACAGATTTTCTACTGAAGTACCAAGATTCAGAAGTGCAGCTCTTGTACTGCCGGAGATATGTCGATACAAACTGAATACGCAAAACATCAACAAAATTTAGCGCGTTTTAAAGTTGATATCGCTTTTGTTAATAACTTCCACATTTATTCGAATTGTGCCACGAAACGTTGAAGACAGTCGCGGAGACATGTTTTCTACTGAAGTACCAAGTTTCAGAAGTGCAGCTCTTGTACTGCCGGAGATATGTCGATACAAACTGAATACGCAAAACATCAACAAAATTTAGCGCGTTTTAAAGTTGATATCGCTTTTGTTAATAACTTCAACATTTATTCGAATTGTGCCACGAAACTTTGCAGACAGTCGCGGATCGGCCATTTCTACTGAAGTACCAAGTTTCAGAAGTGCAGCGTTTGTACTGCCGGAGATATGTCGATACAAACTGAATACGCAAAACATCAACAAAATTTAGCGCGTTTCAAAGTTGATATCGCTTTTGTTAATAACTTCCACATTTATTCGAATTGTGCAACGAAACTTTGCAGACAGTCGCTGATAGGCCTTTCTTACTGAAGTTCTAAGTTTCAGAAGTGCAGCTCTTGTACTTCCGGAGATATGTCGATACAAACTGAATACGCAAAACATCAACAAAATTTAGCGCGTTTTAAAGTTGATATCGCTTTTGTTAATAAGTTCCACATTTATTCGGATTGTGCCACGAAACTATCCGACAGTCGCGGAGACAGATTTTCTACTGAAGTACAAAGTTTCAGAAGTGCATCTCTGTTACTGCCGGAGATATGTCGATACAAACTGAATACGCAAAACATCAACAAAATTTAGCGCGTTTTAAAGTTGATATCGATTTTGTTTATAACTTCCACATTTATTCGAATTGTGCCACGAAACTTTGCAGACAGTCACGGAGACATGTTTTCTACTGAAGTACCAAGTTTCAGAAGTGCATCTCTGTTACTGCCGGAGATATGTCGATACAAACTGAATACGCAAAACATCAACAAAATTTAGCACGTTTTAAAGTTGATATCGATTTTGTTTATAACTTCCACATTTATTCGAATTGTGCCACGAAACTTTGCAGACAGTCACGGAGACATGTTTTCTACTGAAGTACCAAGTTTCAGAAGTGCAGCTCTTGTACTGCCGGAGATATGTCGATACAAACTGAATACGCAAAACATCAACAAAATTTAGCGCGTTTTAAAGTTGATATCGCTTTTGTTAATAACTTCCACATTTATTCGAATTGTACCACGAAACTTTGCAGACAGTCGCCGATAGGCCTTTTCTACTGAAGTACCAAGTTTCAGAAGTGCAGCCTTTGTACTGCCGGAGATATGTCGATACAAACTGAATACGCAAAACATCAACAAAATTTAGCGCGTTTTAAAGTTGATATCGCTTTTGTTAATAACTTCCACATTTATTCGAATTGTGCCACGAAACTTTGCAGACAGTCGCGGATAGGCCATTTCTACTGAGGTACCAAGTTTCAGAAGTGCAGCTCTTGTACTGCCGGAGATATGTCGATACAAACTGAATACGCAAAACATCAACAAAATTACGCGCGTTTTAAAGTTGATATCGCTTTTGTTAATAACTCTAACATTTATTGGAATTGTGCCACGAAACTTTGCAGACAGTCGCGGATAGGCCTTTTCTACTGAAGCACCAAGTTTAAGAAGTGCAGCTCTTGTACTGCCGGAGATATGTCGATACAAACTGAATACGCAAAACCCCAACAAAATTTAGCGCGTTTCAAAGTTGATATCGCTTTTGTTAATAAATTCCACATTTATTCGAATTGTGCCACGAAACTTTGCAGACAGTCGCGGATAGGCCTTGTTTACTGAAGTTCTAAGTTTCAGAAGTGCAGCTCTTGTACTGTCGGAGATATGTCGATACAAACTGAATACGCAAAACATCAACAAAATTTAACGCGTTTTAAAGTTGATATCGCTTTTGTTAATAACTTCCACATTTATTCGGATTGTGCCACGAAACTTTGCAGACAGTCGCGGAGACATGTTTTCTACTGAAGTACCAAGTTTCAGAAGTGCAGCTCTTGTACTGCCGGAGATATGTCGATACAAACTGAATACGCAAAACATCAACAAAATTTAGCGCGTTTTAAAGTTGATATCGCTTTTGTTATTAACTTCCACATTTATTCGAATTGTACCACGAAACTTTGCAGACAGTCGCCGATAAGCCTTTTCTACTGAAGTACCAAGTTTCAGAAGTGCAGCTCTCGTACTGCCGGAGATATGTCGATACAAACTGAATACGCAAAACATCAACAAAATTTAGCGCGTTTTAAAGTTGATATCGCTTTTGTTAATAACTTCCACATTTATTCGAATTGTGCCACGAAACTTTGCAGACAGTCGCCGATAGGCCTTTTTTACTGAAGTACAAAGTTTCAGAAGTGCAGCTCTCGTACTGCCGGTGATATCTCGATACAAACTGAATACGCAAAACATCAACAAAATTTAGCGCGTTTTAAAGTTGATATCGCTTTTGTTGATAACTTGAACATTTATTCGAATTGTACCACAAAACTTTGCAGACAGTCGCGGAGACAGATTTTCTACTGAAGTACCAAGTTTGAGAAGTGCAGCTCTTGTACTGCCGGAGATATGTCGATACAAACTGAATACGCAAAACATCAACAAAATTTAGCGCGTTTTAAAGTTGATATCGCTTTTGTTAATAACTTCCACATTTATTCGAATTGTGCCATGAAACTTTGCAGACCGTCGCAGATAGGCCTTTTCTACTAAAGTACCAAGTTTCAGAAGTGCAGCTCTTGTACTGCCGGAGATATGTCGATACAAACTGAATACGCAAAACATCAACAAAATTTAGCGCGTTTTAAAGTTGATATCGCTTTTGTTAATAACTTCCACATTTATTCGAATTGTGCTACGAAACTTTGCAGACAGTCGCGGATAGGCCTTTTCTACTGAAGCACCAAGTTTCAGAAGTGCAGCTCTTGTACTGCCGGTGATATCTCGATACAAACTGAATACGCAAAACATCAACAAAATTTAGCGCGTTTTGAAGTTGATATCGCTTTTGTTAATAACTTCCACATTTATTCGAATTGTGCCACGAAACTTTGCAGACAGTCGCGGATAGGCCATTTCTACTGAAGTACCAAGTTTCAGAAGTGCAGCTCTTGTACTGCCGGAGATATGTCGATACAAACTGAATACGCAAAACATCAACAAAATTACGCGCGTTTTAAAGTTGATATCGCTTTTGTTAATAACTCTAACATTTATTCGAATTGTGCCACGAAACGTTGCAGACAGTCGCGGAGACATGTTTTCTACTAAAGTACCATGTTTCAGAAGGGCAGCTCTTGTACTGCCGGAGATATGTCGATACAAACTGAATACGCAAAACATCAACAAAATTTAGCGCGTTTTAAAGTTGATATCGCTTTAGTTTATAACTTCTACATTTATTCGAATTGTGCCACGAAACTTTGCAGACAGTCGCGGATAGGCCTTTACTACTGAAGTACCAAGTTTCAGAAGTGCAGCTCTTGTACTGCCGGTGATATCTCGATACAAACTGAATACGCAAAACATCAACAAAATTTAGCGCGTTTTAAAGTTGATATCTCTTTTCTGGATAATTTCAACATTTATTCGAATTGTGCCACGAAACTTTGCAGACAGTCGCGGAGACAGATTTTCTACTGAAGTACCAAGATTCAGAAGTGCAGCTCTTATACTGCCGGAGATATGTCGATACAAACTGAATACGCAAAACATCAACAAAATTTAGCGCGTTTTAAAGTTGATATCGCTTTTGTTAATAACTTCCACATTTATTCGAATTGTGCCACGAAACGTTGAAGACAGTCGCGGAGACATGTTTTCTACTGAAGCACCAAGTTTCAGAAGTGCAGCTCTTGTACTGCCGGAGATATGTCGATACAAACTGAATACGCAAAACATCAACAAAATTTAGCGCGTTTTAAAGTTGATATCGCTTTTGTTAATAACTTCCACATTTATTCGAATTGTGCCACGAAACTTTGCAGACAGTCGCGGATAAGCGTTTTCTCCTGAAGTACCAAGTTTCAGAAGTGCAGCTCTTGTACTGCCGGAGATATGTCGATACAAACTGAATACGCAAAACATCAACAAAATTTAGCGCGTTTTAAAGTTGATATCGCTTTTGTTGATAACTTCAACATTTATTCGAATTGTGCCACGAAACTTTGCAGACTGTCGCGGAGACAGATTCTCTACTGAAGTACCAAGTTTCAGAAGTGCAGCTCTTGTACTGCCGGAGATATGTTGATACAAACTGAATACGCAAAACATCAACAAAATTTAGCGCGTTTTAAAGTTGATATCGCTTTTGTTAATAACTTCCACATTTATTCGAATTGTGCCACGAAACTTTGCAGACAGTCGCGGATAGGCCATTTCTACTGAAGTTCCAAGTTTCAGAAGTGCAGCTCTTGTACTGCCGGAGATATGTCGATACAAACTGAATACGCAAAACATCAACAAAATTTAGCGCGTTTCAAAGTTGATATCGCTTTTGTTAATAACTTCCACATTTATTCGAATTGTGCAACGAAACTTTGCAGACAGTCGCGGATAGGCCTTTTTTACTGAAGTTCTAAGTTTCAGAAGTGCAGCTCTTGTACTGCCGGAGATATCTCGATACAAACTGAATACGCAAAACATCAACAAAATTTAGCGCGTTTTAAAGTTGATATCGCTTTTGTTGATAACTTGAACATTTATTCGAATTGTACCACAAAACTTTGCAGACAGTCGCGGAGACAGATTTTCTACTGAAGTACCAAGTTTCAGAAGTGCAGCTCTTGTACTGCCGGAGATATGTCGATACAAACTGAATACGCTAAACATCAACAAAATTTAGCGCGTTTTAAAGTTGATATCGCTTTTGTTAATAACTTCCACATTTATTCGAATTGTGCCACGAAACTTTGCAGACAGTCGCAGATAGGCCTTTTCTACTAAAGTACCAAGTTTCAGAAGTGCAGCTCTTGTACTGCCGGAGATATGTCGATACAAACTGAATACGCAAAACATCAACAAAATTTAGCGCGTTTTAAAGTTGATATCGCTTTTGTTAATAACTTCCACATTTATTCGAATTGTGCCACGAAACTTTGCAGACAGTCGCGGATAGGCCTTTTCTACTGAAGCACCAAGTTTCAGAAGTGCAGCTCTTGTACTGCCGGTGATATCTCGATACAAACTGAATACGCAAAACATCAACAAAATTTAGCGCGTTTTGAAGTTGATATCGCTTTTGTTAATAACTTCCACATTTATTCGAATTGTGCCACGAAACTTTGCAGACAGTCGCGGATAGGCCATTTCTACTGAAGTACCAAGTTTCAGAAGTGCAGCTCTTGTACTGCCGGAGATATGTCGATACAAACTGAATACGCAAAACATCAAAAAAATTACGCGCGTTTTAAAGTTGATATCGCTTTTGTTAATAACTCTAACATTTATTCGAATTGTGCCACGAAACTTTGCAGACAGTCGCGGAGACTGATTTTCTACTGAAGTACCAAGTTTAAGAAGTGCAGCTCTTGTACTGCCGGAGATATGTCGATACAAACTGAATACGCAAAACATCAACAAAATTTAGCGCGTTTCAAAGTTGATATCGCTTTTGTTAATAACTTCCACATTTATTCGAATTGTGCCACGAAACTTTGCAGACAGTCGCGGATAGGCCTTTTTTACTGAAGTTCTAAGTTTCAGAAGTGCAGCTCTTGTACTGCCGGAGATATGTCGATACAAACTGAATACGCAAAACATCAACAAAATTTAGCGCGTTTTAAAGTTGATATCGCTTTTGTTAATAACTTCCACATTTATTCGAATTGTACCACGAAACTTTGCAGACAGTCGCCGATAGGCCTTTTCTACTGAAGTACCAAGTTTCAGAAGTGCAGCTCTCGTACTGCCGGAGATATGTCGATACAAACTGAATACGCAAAACATCAACAAAATTTAGCGCGTTTTAAAGTTGATATCGCTTTTGTTAATAACTTCCACATTTATTCGAATTGTGCCACGAAACTTTGCAGACAGTCGCCGATAGGCCTTTTTTACTGAAGTACAAAGTTTCAGAAGTGCAGCTCTCGTACTGCCGGTGATATCTCGATACAAACTGAATACGCAAAACATCAACAAAATTTAGCGCGTTTTAAAGTTGATATCGCTTTTGTTGATAACTTGAACATTTATTCGAATTGTACCACAAAACTTTGCAGACAGTCGCGGAGACAGATTTTCTACTGAAGTACCAAGTTTGAGAAGTGCAGCTCTTGTACTGCCGGAGATATGTCGATACAAACTGAATACGCAAAACATCAACAAAATTTAGCGCGTTTTAAAGTTGATATCGCTTTTGTTAATAACTTCCACATTTATTCGAATTGTGCCATGAAACTTTGCAGACCGTCGCAGATAGGCCTTTTCTACTAAAGTACCAAGTTTCAGAAGTGCAGCTCTTGTACTGCCGGAGATATGTCGATACAAACTGAATACGCAAAACATCAACAAAATTTAGCGCGTTTTAAAGTTGATATCGCTTTTGTTAATAACTTCCACATTTATTCGAATTGTGCCACGAAACTTTGCAGACAGTCGCGGATAGGCCTTTTCTACTGAAGCACCAAGTTTCAGAAGTGCAGCTCTTGTACTGCCGGTGATATCTCGATACAAACTGAATACGCAAAACATCAACAAAATTTAGCGCGTTTTGAAGTTGATATCGCTTTTGTTAATAACTTCCACATTTATTCGAATTGTGCCACGAAACTTTGCAGACAGTCGCGGATAGGCCATTTCTACTGAAGTACCAAGTTTCAGAAGTGCAGCTCTTGTACTGCCGGAGATATGTCGATACAAACTGAATACGCAAAACATCAACAAAATTACGCGCGTTTTAAAGTTGATATCGCTTTTGTTAATAACTCTAACATTTATTCGAATTGTGCCACGAAACGTTGCAGACAGTCGCGGAGACATGTTTTCTACTAAAGTACCATGTTTCAGAAGGGCAGCTCTTGTACTGCCGGAGATATGTCGATACAAACTGAATACGCAAAACATCAACAAAATTTAGCGCGTTTTAAAGTTGATATCGCTTTAGTTTATAACTTCTACATTTATTCGAATTGTGCCACGAAACTTTGCAGACAGTCGCGGATAGGCCTTTACTACTGAAGTACCAAGTTTCAAAAGTTCAGCTCTTGTACTGCCGGTGATATCTCGATACAAACTGAATACGCAAAACATCAACAAAATTTAGCGCGTTTTAAAGTTGATACCTCTTTTCTGGATAATTTCAACATTTATTCGAATTGTGCCACGAAACTTTGCAGACAGTCGCGGAGACAGATTTTCTACTGAAGTACCAAGATTCAGAAGTGCAGCTCTTATACTGCCGGAGATATGTCGATACAAACTGAATACGCAAAACATCAACAAAATTTAGCGCGTTTTAAAGTTGATATCGCTTTTGTTAATAACTTCCACATTTATTCGAATTGTGCCACGAAACGTTGAAGACAGTCGCGGAGACATGTTTTCTACTGAAGCACCAAGTTTCAGAAGTGCAGCTCTTGTACTGCCGGAGATATGTCGATACAAACTGAATACGCAAAACATCAACAAAATTTAGCGCGTTTTAAAGTTGATATCGCTTTTGTTAATAACTTCCACATTTATTCGAATTGTGCCACGAAACTTTGCAGACAGTCGCGGATAAGCGTTTTCTCCTGAAGTACCAAGTTTCAGAAGTGCAGCTCTTGTACTGCCGGAGATATGTCGATACAAACTGAATACGCAAAACATCAACAAAATTTAGCGCGTTTTAAAGTTGATATCGCTTTTGTTGATAACTTCAACATTTATTCGAATTGTGCCACGAAACTTTGCAGACTGTCGCGGAGACAGATTTTCTACTGAAGTACCAAGTTTCAGAAGTGCAGCTCTTGTACTGCCGGAGATATGTTGATACAAACTGAATACGCAAAACATCAACAAAATTTAGCGCGTTTTAAAGTTGATATCGCTTTTGTTAATAACTTCAACATTTATTCGAATTGTGCCACGAAACTTTGCAGACAGTCGCGGATAGGCCATTTCTACTGAAGTTCCAAGTTTCAGAAGTGCAGCTCTTGTACTGCCGGAGATATGTCGATACAAACTGAATACGCAAAACATCAACAAAATTTAGCGCGTTTCAAAGTTGATATCGCTTTTGTTAATAACTTCCACATTTATTCGAATTGTGCAACGAAACTTTGCAGACAGTCGCGGATAGGCCTTTTTTACTGAAGTTCTAAGTTTCAGAAGTGCAGCTCTTGTACTGCCGGAGATATCTCGATACAAACTGAATACGCAAAACATCAACAAAATTTAGCGCGTTTTAAAGTTGATATCGCTTTTGTTGATAACTTTAACATTTATTCGAATTGTACCACAAAACTTTGCAGACAGTCGCGGAGACAGATTTTCTACTGAAGTACCAAGTTTCAGAAGTGCAGCTCTTGTACTGCCGGAGATATGTCGATACAAACTGAATACGCAAAACATCAACAAAATTTAGCGCGTTTTAAAGTTGATATCGCTTTTGTTAATAACTTCCACATTTATTCGAATTGTGCCATGAAACTTTGCAGACAGTCGCAGATAAGCCTTTTCTACTAAAGTACCAAGTTTCAGAAGTGCAGCTCTTGTACTGTTGGAGATATGTCGATACAAACTGAATACGCAAAACATCAACAAAATTTAGCGCGTTTTAAAGTTGATATCGCTTTTGTTAATAACTTCCACATTTATTCGAATTGTGCCACGAAACTTTGCAGACAGTCGCGGATAGGCCTTTTCTACTGAAGCACCAAGTTTCAGAAGTGCAGCTCTTGTACTGCCGGTGATATCTCGATACAAACTGAATACGCAAAACATCAACAAAATTTAGCGCGTTTTGAAGTTGATATCGCTTTTGTTAATAACTTCCACATTTATTCGAATTGTGCCACGAAACTTTGCAGACAGTCGCGGATAGGCCATTTCTACTGAAGTACCAAGTTTCAGAAGTGCAGCTCTTGTACTGCCGGAGATATGTCGATACAAACTGAATACGCAAAACATCAAAAAAATTACGCGCGTTTTAAAGTTGATATCGCTTTTGTTAATAACTCTAACATTTATTCGAATTGTGCCACGAAACTTTGCAGACAGTCGCGGAGACTGATTTTCTACTGAAGTACCAAGTTTAAGAAGTGCAGCTCTTGTACTGCCGGAGATATGTCGATACAAACTGAATACGCAAAACATCAACAAAATGTAGCGCGTTTCAAAGTTGATATCGCTTTTGTTAATAACTTCCACATTTATTCGAATTGTGCCACGAAACTTTGCAGACAGTCGCGGATAGGCCTTTTTTACTGAAGTTCTAAGTTTCAGAAGTGCAGCTCTTGTACTGCCGGAGATATGTCGATACAAACTGAATACGCAAAACATCAACAAAATTTAGCGCGTTGTAAAGTTGATATCGCTTTTGTCAATAACTTCCACATTTATTCGAATTGTGCCACGAAACGTTGCAGACAGTCGCGGAGACATGTTTTCTACTAAAGTACCATGTTTCAGAAGGGCAGCTCTTGTACTGCCGGAGATATGTCGATACAAACTGAATACGCAAAACATCAACAAAATTTAGCGCGTTTTAAAGTTGATATCGCTTTAGTTTATAACTTCTACATTTATTCGAATTGTGCCACGAAACTTTGCAGACAGTCGCGGATAGG
This sequence comes from Sepiola atlantica, assembly GCA_963556195.1. Classification (NCBI taxonomy): domain Eukaryota; kingdom Metazoa; phylum Mollusca; class Cephalopoda; order Sepiida; family Sepiolidae; genus Sepiola; species Sepiola atlantica. The sequence goes on from CAUVYP010000355.1 coordinate 70,298, forward strand.
CCTTTACTACTGAAGTACCAAGTTTCAAAAGTTCAGCTCTTGTACTGCCGGTGATATCTCGATACAAACTGAATACGCGAAACATCAACAAAATTTAGCGCGTTTTAAAGTTGATATCTCTTTTCTGGATAATTTCAACATTTATTCGAATTGTGCCACGAAACTTTGCAGACAGTCGCGGAGACAGATTTTCTACTAAAGTACCAAGATTCAGAAGTGCAGCTCTTGTACTGCCGGAGATATGTCGATACAAACTGAATACGCAAAACATCAACAAAATTTAGCGCGTTTAAAGTTGATATCGCTTTTGTTAATAACTTCCACATTTATTCGAATTGTGCCACGAAACGTTGAAGACAGTCGCGGAGACATGTTTTCTACTGCAGCACCAAGTTTCAGAAGTGCAGCTCTTGTACTGCCGGAGATATGTCGATACAAACTGAATACGCAAAACATCAACAAAATTTAGCGCGTTTTAAAGTTGATATCGCTTTTGTTAATAACTTCCACATTTATTCGAATTGTGCCACGAAACTTTGCAGACAGTCGCGGATAAGCGTTTTCTACTGAAGTACCAAGTTTCAGAAGTGCAGCTCTTGTACTGCCGGAGATATGTCGATACAAACTGAATACGCAAAACATCAACAAAATTTAGCGCGTTTTAAAGTTGATATCGCTTTTGTTGATAACTTCAACATTTATTCGAATTGTGCCACGAAACTTTGCAGACTGTCGCGGAGACAGATTTTCTACTGAAGTACCAAGTTTCAGAAGTGCAGCTCTTGTACTGCCGGAGATATGTTGATACAAACTGAATACGCAAAACATCAACAAAATTTAGCGCGTTTTAAAGTTGATATCGCTTTTGTTAATAACTTCCACATTTATTCGAATTGTGCCACGAAACTTTGCAGACAGTCGCGGATAGGCCATTTCTACTGAAGTTCCAAGTTTCAGAAGTGCAGCTCTTGTACTGCCGGAGATATGTCGATACAAACTGAATACGCAAAACATCAACAAAATTTAGCGCGTTTCAAAGTTGATATCGCTTTTGTTAATAACTTCCACATTTATTCGAATTGTGCAACGAAACTTTGCAGACAGTCGCGGATAGGCCTTTTTTACTGAAGTTCTAAGTTTCAGAAGTGCAGCTCTTGTACTGCCGGAGATATGTCGATACAAACTGAATACGCAGAACATCAACAAAATTTAGCGCGTTTTAAAGTTGATATCGCTTTTGTTAATAAGTTCCACATTTATTCGGATTGTGCCACGAAACTTTGCAGACAGTCGCGGAGACAGATTTTCTACTGAAGTACAAAGTTTCAGAAGTGCATCTCTGTAACTGCCGGAGATATGTCGATACAAACTGAATACGCAAAACATCAACAAAATTTAGCGCGTTTTAAAGTTGATATCGCTTTTGTTAATAACTTCCACATTTATTCGAATTGTGCCACGAAACTTTGCAGACAGTCGCGGATAGGCCTTTTCTACTGAAGCACCAAGTTTAAGAAGTGCAGCTCTTGTACTGCCGGAGATATGTCGATACAAACTGAATACGCAAAACCCCAACAAAATTTAGCGCGTTTCAAAGTTGATATCGCTTTTGTTAATAACTTCCACATTTATTCGAATTGTGCCACGAAACTTTGCAGACAGTCGCGGATAGGCCTTGTTTACTGAAGTTCTAAGTTTCAGAAGTGCATCTCTGTTACTGTCGGAGATATGTCGATACAAACTGAATACGCAAAACATCAACAAAATTTAACGCGTTTTAAAGTTGATATCGCTTTTGTTAATAACTTCCACATTTATTCGGATTGTGCCACGAAACTTTGCAGACAGTCGCGTAGAAAGATTGTCTACTGAAGTACCAAGTTTCAGAAGTGCATCTCTGTTACTGCCGTAGATATGTCGATACAAACTGAATACGCAAAACATCAACAAAATTTAGCGCGTTTTAAAGTTGATATCGCTTTTGTTTATAACTTCCAGATTTATTCGAATTGTGCCACGAAACTTTGCAGACAGTCACGGAGACATGTTTTCTACTGAAGTACCAAGTTTCAGAAGTGCAGCTCTTGTACTGCCGGAGATATGTCGATACAAACTGAATACGCAAAACATCAACAAAATTTAGCGCGTTTTAAAGTTGATATCGCTTTTGTTAATAACTTCCACATTTATTCGAATTGTACCACGAAACTTTGCAGACAGTCGCCGATAGGCCTTTTCTACTGAAGTACCAAGTTTCAGAAGTGCAGCTCTCGTACTGCCGGAGATATGTCGATACAAACTGAATACGCAAAACATCAACAAAATTTAGCGCGTTTTAAAGTTGATATCGCTTTTGTTAATAACTTCCACATTTATTCGAATTGTGCCACGAAACTTTGCAGACAGTCGCCGATAGGCCTTTTTTACTGAAGTACAAAGTTTCAGAAGTGCAGCTCTCGTACTGCCGGTGATATCTCGATACAAACTGAATACGCAAAACATCAACAAAATTTAGCGCGTTTTAAAGTTGATATCGCTTTTGTTGATAACTTGAACATTTATTCGAATTGTACCACAAAACTTTGCAGACAGTCGCGGAGACAGATTTTCTACTGAAGTACCAAGTTTCAGAAGTGCAGCTCTTGTACTGCCGGAGATATGTCGATACAAACTGAATACGCAAAACATCAACAAAATTTAGCGCGTTTTAAAGTTGATATCGCTTTTGTTAATAACTTCCACATTTATTCGAATTGTGCCATGAAACTTTGCAGACAGTCGCAGATAGGCCTTTTCTACTAAAGTACCAAGTTTCAGAAGTGCAGCTCTTGTACTGCCGGAGATATGTCGATACAAACTGAATACGCAAAACCCCAACAAAATTTAGCGCGTTTCAAAGTTGATATCGCTTTTGTTAATAACTTCCACATTTATTCGAATTGTGCCACGAAACTTTGCAGACAGTCGCGGATAGGCCTTGTTTACTGAAGTTCTAAGTTTCAGAAGTGCATCTCTGTTACTGTCGGAGATATGTCGATACAAACTGAATACGCAAAACATCAACAAAATTTAACGCGTTTTAAAGTTGATATCGCTTTTGTTAATAACTTCCACATTTATTCGGATTGTGCCACGAAACTTTGCAGACAGTCGCGTAGAAAGATTGTCTACTGAAGTACCAAGTTTCAGAAGTGCATCTCTGTTACTGCCGTAGATATGTCGATACAAACTGAATACGCAAAACATCAACAAAATTTAGCGCGTTTTAAAGTTGATATCGCTTTTGTTTATAACTTCCACATTTATTCGAATTGTGCCACGAAACTTTGCAGACAGTCACGGAGACATGTTTTCTACTGAAGTACCAAGTTTCAGAAGTGCAGCTCTCGTACTGCCGGAGATATGTCGATACAAACTGAATACGCAAAACATCAACAAAATTTAGCGCGTTTTAAAGTAGATATCGCTTTTGTTAATAAGTTCCACATTTATTCGAATTGTGCCACAAAACTTTGCAGACAGTCGCCGATAGGCCTTTTTTACTGAAGTACAAAGTTTCAGAAGTGCAGCTCTCGTACTGCCGGTGATATCTCGATACAAACTGAATACGCAAAACATCAACAAAATTTAGCGCGTTTTAAAGTTGATATCGCTTTTGTTGATAACTTGAACATTTATTCGAATTGTACCACAAAACTTTGCAGACAGTCGCGGAGACAGATTTTCTACTGAAGTACCAAGTTTCAGAAGTGCAGCTCTTGTACTGCCGGAGATATGTCGATACAAACTGAATACGCAAAACATCAACAAAATTTAGCGCGTTTTAAAGTTGATATCGCTTTTGTTAATAACTTCCACATTTATTTGAATTGTGCCACGAAACTTTGCAGACAGTCGCGGATAGGCCTTTTCTACTGAAGCACCAAGTTTCAGAAGTGCAGCTCTTGTACTGCCGGTGATATCTCGATACAAACTGAATACGCAAAACATCAACAAAATTTAGCGCGTTTTGAAGTTGATATCGCTTTTGTTAATAACTTCCACATTTATTCGAATTGTGCCACGAAACTTTGCAGACAGTCGCGGATAGGCCATTTCGACTGAAGTACCAAGTTTCAGAAGTGCAGCTCTTGTACTGCCGGAGATATGTCGATACAAACTGAATACGCAAAACATCAACAAAATTACGCGCGTTTTAAAGTTGATATCACTTTTGTTAATAACTCTAACATTTATTCGAATTGTGCAACGAAACTTTGCAGACAGTCGCGGAGACTGATTTTCTACTGAAGTACCAAGTTTAAGAAGTGCAGCTCTTGTACTGCCGGAGATATGTCGATACAAACTGAATACGCAAAACATCAACAAAATTTAGCGCGTTTCAAAGTTGATATCGCTTTTGTTAATAACTTCCACATTTATTCGAATTGTGCCACGAAACTTTGCAGACAGTCGCGGATAGGCCTTTTTTACTGAAGTTCTAAGTTTCAGAAGTGCAGCTCTTGTACTGCCGGAGATATGTCGATACAAACTGAATACGCAAAACATCAACAAAATTTAGCGCGTTGTAAAGTTGATATCGCTGTTGTCAATAACTTCCACATTTATTCGAATTGTGCCACGAAACGTTGCAGACAGTCGCGGAGACATGTTTTCTACTAAAGTACCATGTTTCAGAAGGGCAGCTCTTGTACTGCCGGAGATATGTCGATACAAACTGAATACGCAAAACATCAACAAAATTTAGCGCGTTTTAAAGTTGATATCGCTTTAGTTTATAACTTCTACATTTATTCGAATTGTGCCACGAAACTTTGCAGACAGTCGCGGATAGGCCTTTACTACTGAAGTACAAATTTTCAAAAGTTCAGCTCTTGTACTGCCGGGGATATCTCGATACAAACTGAATACGCAAAACATCAACAAAATTTAGCGCGTTTTAAAGTTGATATCTCTTTTCTGGATAATTTCAACATTTATTCGAATTGTGCCACGAAACTTTACAGACAGTCGCGGAGACAGATTTTCTACTGAAGTACCAAGATTCAGAAGTGCAGCTCTTGTACTGCCGGAGATATGTCGATACAAACTGAATACGCAAAACATCAACAAAATTTAGCGCGTTTTAAAGTTGATATCGCTTTTGTTAATAACTTCCACATTTATTCGAATTGTGCCACGAAACGTTGAAGACAGTCGCGGAGACATGTTTTCTACTGAAGCACCAAGTTTCAGAAGTGCAGCTCTTGTACTGCCGGAGATATGTCGATACAAACTGAATACGCAAAACATCAACAAAATTTAGCGCGTTTTAAAGTTGATATCGCTTTTGTTAATAACTTCCACATTTATTCGAATTGTGCCACGAAACTTTGCAGACTGTCGCGGAGACAGATTTTCTACTGAAGTACCAAGTTTCAGAAGTGCAGCTCTTGTACTGCCGGAGATATGTTGATACAAACTGAATACGCAAAACATCAACAAAATTTAGCGCGTTTTAAAGTTGATATCGCTTTTGTTAATAACTTCCACATTTATTCGAATTGTGCCACGAAACTTTGCAGACAGTCGCGGATAGGCTATTTCTACTGAAGTTCTAAGTTTCAGAAGTGCAGCTCTTGTACTGCCGGAGATATGTCGATACAAACTGAATACGCAAAACATCAACAAAATTTAGCGCGTTTCAAAGTTGATATCGCTTTTGTTAATAACTTCCACATTTATTCGAATTGTGCCACGAAACTTTGCAGACAGTCGCGGATAGGCCTTTTTTACTGAAGTTCTAAGTTTCAGAAATGCAGCTCTTGTACTGCCGGAGATATGTCGATACAAACTGAATACGCAAAACATCAACAAAATTTAGCGCGTTTTAAAGTTGATATCGCTTTTGTTAATAAGTTCCACATTTATTCGGATTGTGCCACGAAACTTTGCAGACAGTCGCGGAGACAGATTTTCTACTGAAGTACAAAGTTTCAGAAGTGCATCTCTGTAACTGCCGGAGATATGTCGATACAAACTGAATACGCAAAACATCAACAAAATTTAGCGCGTTTTAAAGTTGATATCGCTTTTGTTTATAACTTCCACATTTATTCGGATTGTGCCACGAAACTTTGCAGACAGTCACGGAGACATGTTTTCTACTGAAGTACCAAGTTTCAGAAGTGCAGCTCTTGTACTGCCGGAGATATGTCGATACAAACTGAATACGCAAAACATCAACAAAATTTAGCGCGTTTTAAAGTTGATATCGCTTTTGTTAATAACTTCCACATTTATTCGAATTGTACCACGAAACTTTGCAGACAGTCGCCGATAGGCCTTTTCTACTGAAGTACCAAGTTTCAGAAGTGCAGCTCTTGTACTGCCGGAGATATGTCGATACAAACTGAATACGCAAAACATCAACAAAATTTAGCGCGTTTTAAAGTTGATATCGCTTTTGTTAATAACTTCCACATTTATTTGAATTGTGCCACGAAACTTTGCAGACAGTCGCGGATAGGCCTTTTCTACTGAAGTACCAAGATTCAGAAGTGCAGCTCTTGTACTGCCGGTGATATCTCGATACAAACTGAATACGCAAAACATCAACAAAATTTAGCGCGTTTTGAAGTTGATATCGCTTTTGATAATAACTTCCACATTTATTCGAATTGTGCCACGAAACTTTGCAGACAGTCGCGGATAGGCCATTTCTACTGAAGTACCAAGTTTCAGAAGTGCAGCTCTTGTACTGCCGGAGATATGTCGATACAAACTGAATACGCAAAACATCAACAAAATTACGCGCGTTTTAAAGTTGATATCGCTTTTGTTAATAACTTCCACATTTATTCGAATTGTGCCACGAAACATTGCAGACAGTCGCGGAGACTGATTTTCTACTGAAGTACCAAGTTTCAGAAGTGCAGCTCTTGTACTGCCGGAGATATGTCGATACAAACTGAATACGCAAAACATCAACAAAATTTAGCGCGTTTCAAAGTTGATATCGCTTTTGTTAATAACTTCCACATTTATTCGAATTGTGCCACGAAACTTTGCAGACAGTCGCGGATAGGCCTTGTTTACTTAAGTTCTAAGTTTTAGAAGTGCAGCTCTTGTACTGTCGGAGATATGTCGATACAAACTGAATACGCAAAACATCAACAAAATTTAACGCGTTTTAAAGTTGATATCGCTTTTGTTAATAACTTCCACATTTATTCGGATTGTGCCACGAAACTTTGCAGACAGTCGCGTAGAAAGATTGTCTACTGAAGTACCAAGTTTCAGAAGTGCATCTCTGTTACTGTTGTAGATATGTCGATACAAACTGAATACGCAAAACATCAACAAAATTTAGCGCGTTTTAAAGTTGATATCGCTTTTGTTTATAACTTCCACATTTATTCGAATTGTGCCACGAAACTTTGCAGACAGTCACGGAGACATGTTTTCTACTGAAGTACCAAGTTTCAGAAGTGCAGCTCTTGTACTGCCGGAGATATGTCGATACAAACTGAATACGCAAAACATCAACAAAATTTAGCGCGTTTTAAAGTTGATATCGCTTTTGTTAATAACTTCCACATTTATTCGAATTGTACCACGAAACTTTGCAGACAGTCGCCGATAGGCCTTTTCTACTGAAGTACCAAGTTTCAGAAGTGCAGCTCTTGTACTGCCGGAGATATGTCGATACAAACTGAATACGCAAAACATCAACAAAATTTAGCGCGTTTTAAAGTTGATATCGCTTTTGTTAATAACTTCCACATTTATTCGAATTGTGCCACGAAACTTTGCAGACAGTCGCCGATAGGCCTTTTTTACTGAAGTACAAAGTTTCAGAAGTGCAGCTCTTGTACTGCCGGTTATATCTCGATACAAACTGAATACGCAAAACATCAACAAAATTTAGCGCGTTTTAAAGTTGATATCGCTTTTGTTGATAACTTGAACATTTATTCGAATTGTGCCACAAAACTTTGCAGACAGTCGCGGAGACAGATTTTCTACTGAAGTACCAAGTTTCCGAAGTGCAGCTCTTGTACTACCGGAGATATGTCGATACAAACTGAATACGCAAAACATCAACAAAATTTAGCGCGTTTTAAAGTTGATATCGCTTTTGTTAATAACTTCCACATTTATTCGAATTGTGCCATGAAACTTTGCAGACAGTCGCGGATAGGCCTTTTCTACTAAAGTACCAAGTTTCAGAAGTGCAGCTCTTGTACTGCCGGAGATATGTCGATACAAACTGAATACGCAAAACATCAACAAAATTTAGCGCGTTTCAAAGTTGATATCGCTTTTGTTAATAACTTCCACATTTATTCGAATTGTGCCACGAAACTTTGCAGACAGTCGCGGATAGGCTTTTTCTACTGAAGCACCAAGTTTCAGAAGTGCAGCTCTTGTACTGCCGGTGATATCTCGATACAAACTGAATACGCAAAACATCAACAAAATTTAGCGCGTTTTAAAGTTGATATCGCTTTTGTTAATAACTTCCACATTTATTCGAATTGTGCCACGAAACTTCGCAGACAGTCGCGGATAGGCCATTTCTACTAAAGTACCAAGTTTCAGAAGTGCAGCTCTTGTACTGCCGGAGATATGTCGATACAAACTGAATACGCAAAACATCAACAAAATTTCGCGCGTTTTAAAGTTGATATCGCTTTTGTTAATAACTCTAACATTTATTCGACTTGTGCCACGAAACTTTGCAGACAGTCGCGGAGACTGATTTTCTACTGAAGTACCAAGTTTAAGAAGTGCAGCTCTTGTACTGCCGGAGATATGTCGATACAAACTGAATACGCAAAACATCAACAAAATTTAGCGCGTTTCAAAGTTGATATCGCTTTTGTTAATAACTTCCACATTTATTCGAATTGTGCCACGAAACTTTGCAGACAGTCGCGGATAAGCCTTTTTTACTGAAGTTCTAAGTTTCAGAAGTGCAGCTCTTGTACGGCCGGAGATATATCGATACAAACTGAATACGCAAAACATCAACAAAATTTAGCGCGTTTTAAAGTTGATATCGCTTTTGTCAATAACTTCCACATTTATTCGAATTGTGCCACGAAACGTTGCAGACAGTCGCGGAGACATGTTTTCTACTGAAGTTCTAAGTTTCAGAAGTGCAGCTCTTGTACTGCCGGAGATATGTCGATACAAACTGAATACGCAAAACATCAACAAAATTTAGCGCGTTTTAAAGTTGATATCGCTTTTGTTAATAACTCGCACATTTATTCGAATTGTGCCACGAAACATTGCCTACTGTCGCGGAAACTGATTTTCTACTAAAGTACCATGTTTCAGAAGGGCAGCTCTTGTACTGCCGGAGATATGTCGATACAAACTGAATACGCAAAACATCAACAAAATTTAGCGCGTTTTATAGTTGATATCGCTTTAGTTTGTAACTTCTACATTTATTCGAATTGTGCCACGAAACTTTGCAGACAGTCGCGGATAGGCCTTTTCTACTGAAGTACCAAGTTTCAAAAGTTCAGCTCTTGTACTGCCGGTGATATCTCGATACAAACTGAATACGCAAAACATCAACAAAATTTAGCGCGTTTTAAAGTTGATATCTCTTTTCTGGATAATTTCAACATTTAATCGAATTGTGCCACGAAACTTTGCAGACAGTCGCGGAGACAGATTTTCTACTGAAGTACCAAGATTCAGAAGTGCAGCTCTTGTACTGCCGGAGATATGTCGATACAAACTGAATACGCAAAACATCAACAAAATTTAGCGCGTTTTAAAGTTGATATCGCTTTTGTTAATAACTTCCACATTTATTCGAATTGTGCCACGAAACGTTGAAGACAGTCGCGGAGACATGTTTTCTACTGAAGTACCAAGTTTCAGAAGTGCAGCTCTTGTACTGCCGGAGATATGTCGATACAAACTGAATACGCAAAACATCAACAAAATTTAGCGCGTTTTAAAGTTGATATCGCTTTTGTAAATAACTTCCACATTTATTCGAATTGTGCCACGAAACTTTGCAGACAGTCGCGGATAGGCCTTTTCTACTGAAGCACCAAGTTTCAGAAGTGCAGCTCTTGTACTGCCGGTGATATCTCGATACAAACTGAATACGCAAAACATCAACAAAATTTAGCGCGTTTTGAAGTTGATATCGCTTTTGTTAATAACTTCCACATTTATTCGAATTGTGCCACGAAACTTTGCAGACAGTCGCGGATAGGCCATTTCTACTGAAGTACCAAGTTTCAGAAGTGCAGCTCTTGTACTGCCGGAGATATGTCGATACAAACTGAATACGCAAAACATCAACAAAATTACGCGCGTTTTAAAGTTGATATCGCTTTTGTTAATAACTCTAACATTTATTCGAATTGTGCCACGAAACTTTGCAGACAGTCGCGGATAAGCCTTTTTTACTGAAGTTCTAAGTTTCAGAAGTGCAGCTCTTGTACTGCCGGAGATATGTCGATACAAACTGAATACGCAAAACATCAACAAAATTTAGCGCGTTTTAAAGTTGATATCGCTTTTGTCAATAACTTCCACATTTATTCGAATTGTGCCACGAAACGTTGCAGACAGTCGCGGAAACATGTTTTCTACTGAAGTACTAAGTTTCAGAAGTGCAGCTCTTGTACTGCCGGAGATATGTCGATACAAACTGAATACGCAAAACATCAACAAAATTTAGCGCGTTTTAAAGTTGATATCGCTTTTGTTAATAACTTCCACATTTATTCGAATTGTGCCACGAAACGTTGAAGACAGTCGCGGAGACATGTTTTCTACTGAAGTACCAAGTTTCAGAAGTGCAGCTCTTGTACTGCCGGAGATATGTCGATACAAACTGAATACGCAAAACATCAACAAAATTTAGCGCGTTTAAAGTTAATATCGCTTTTGTTAATAACTTCCACATTTATTCGAATTGTGCCACGAAACTTTGCAGACAGTCGCGGATAGGCGTTTTCTACTGAAGTACCGAGTTTCAGAAGTGCAGCTCTTGTACTGCCGGTTATATCTCGATACAAACTGAATACGCAAAACATCAACAAAATTAAGCGCGTTTTAAAGTTGATATCGCTTTTGTTGATAACTTCAACATTTATTCGAATTGTGCCACGAAACTTTGCAGACAGTCGCGGAGACATGTTTTCTACTGAAGTACCAAGTTTCAGAAGTGCAGCTCTTGTACTGCCGGAGATATGTCGATACAAACTGAATACGCAAAACATCAACAAAATTTAGCGCGTTTTAAAGTTGATATCGCTTTTGTTAATAACTTCAACATTTATTCGAATTGTACCACGAAACTTTGCAGACAGTCGCCGATAGGCCTTTTCTACTGAAGTACCAAGTTTCAGAAGTGCAGCTCTTGTACTGCCGGAGATATGTCGATACAAACTGAATACGCAAAACATCAACAAAATTTAGCGCGTTTTAAAGTTGATATCGCTTTTGTTAATAACTTCCACATTTATTCGAATTGTGCCACGAAACTTTGCAGACAGTCGCGGATAGGCCTTTTCTACTGAAGTACCAAGATTCAGAAGTGCAGCTCTTGTACTGCCGGTGATATCTCGATACAAACTGAATACGCAAAACATCAACAAAATTTAGCGCGTTTTGAAGTTGATATCGCTTTTGTTAATAACTTCCACATTTATTCGAATTGTGCCACGAAACTTTGCAGACAGTCGCGGATAGGCCATTTCTACTGAAGTACAAAGTTTCAGAAGTGCAGCTCTTGTACTGCCGGAGATATGTCGATACAAACTGAATACGCAAAACATCAACAAAATTACGCGCGTTTTAAATTTGATATCGCTTTTGTTAATAACTCTAACATTTATTCGAACTGTGCCACGAAACTTTGCAGGCAGTCGCGGATAGGCCTTGTTTACTGAAGTCCTAATTTACAGAAGTGCAGCTCTTGTACTGTCGGAGATATGTCGATACAAACTGAATACGCAAAACATCAACAAAATTTAACGCGTTTTAAAGTTGATATCGCTTTTGTTAATAACTTCCACATTTATTCGGATTGTGCCACGAAACTTTGCAGACAGTCGCGTAGAAAGATTGTCTACTGAAGTACCAAGTTTCAGAAGTGCATCTCTGTTACTGCCGTAGATATGTCGATACAAACTGAATACGAAAAACATCAACAAAATTTAGCGCGTTTTAAAGTTGATATCGCTTTTGTTTATAACTTCCACATTTATTCGAATTGTGCCACGAAACTTTGCAGACAGTCACGGAGACATGTTTTCTACTGAAGTACCAAGTTTCAGAAGTGCAGCTCTTGTACTGCCGGAGATATGTCGATACAAACTGAATACGCAAAACATCAACAAAATTTAGCGCGTTTTAAAGTTGATATCGCTTTTGTTAATAACTTCCACATTTATTCGAATTGTACCACGAAACTTTGCAGACAGTCGCCGATAGGCTTTTTTTACTGAAGTACAAAGTTTCAGAAGTGCAGCTCTTGTACTGCCGGTGATATCTCGATACAAACTGAATACGCAAAACATCAACAAAATTTAGCGCGTTTTAAAGTTGATATCGCTTTTGTTGATAACTTCCACATTTATTCGAATTGTGCCACAAAACTTAGCGGACAGTCGCGGAGACAGATTTTCTACTGAAGTATGAAGTTTCAGAAGTGCAGCTCTTGTACTGCCGGAGATATGTCGATACAAACTAAATACGCAAAACATCAACAAAATTTAGCGCGTTTTAAAGTTGATATCGCTTTTGTTAATAACTTCCACATTTATTCGAATTGTGCCATGAAACTTTGCAGACAGTCGCGGATAGGCCTTTTCTACTAAAGTACCAAGTTTCAGAAGTGCAGCTCTTGTACTGCCGGAGATATGTCGATACAAACTGAATACGCAAAACATCAACAAAATTACGCGCGTTTTAAAGTTGATATCGCTTTTGTTAATAACTCTAACATTTATTCGAATTGTGCCACGTACCTTTGCAGACAGTCGCGGAGACTGATTTTCTACTGAAGTACCAAGTTCAAGAAGTGCAGCTCTTGTACTGCCGGAGATATGTCGATACAAACTGAATACGCAAAACATCAACAAAATTTAGCGCGTTTCAAAGTTGATATCGCTTTTGTTAATAACTTCCACATTTATTCGAATTGTGCCACGAAACTTTGCAGACAGTCGGCAATAGGCCTTGTTTACTAAAGTACCAAGTTTCAGAAGTGCAGCTCTTGTACTGCCGGAGATATGTCGATACAAACTGAATACGCAAAACATCAACAAAATTTAGCGCGTTTTAAAGTTGATATCGCTTTTGTTAATAACTTCCACATTTATTCGAATTGTGCCACGAAACTTTGCAGACAGTCGCGGATAGGCCTTTTCTACTGAAGCACCAAGTTTCAGAAGTGCAGCTCTAGTACTGCCGGTGATATCTCGATACAAACTGAATACGCAAAACATCAACAAAATTTAGCGCGTTTTGAAGTTGATATCGCTTTTGTTAATAACTTCCACATTTATTCGAATTGTACCACGAAACTTTGCAGACAGTCGCCTATAGGCCTTTACTACTGAAGTACCAAGTTTCAGAAGTGCAGCTCTTGTACTGCCGGAGATATGTCGATACAAACTGAATACGCAAAACATCAACAAAATTTAGCGCGTTTTAAAGTTGATATCGCTTTTGTTAATAACTTCCACATTTATTCGAATTGTGCCACGAAACTTTGCAGACAGTCGCGGATAGGCCTTTTCTACTGAAGTACCAAGATTCAGAAGTGCAGCTCTTGTACTGCCGGTGATATCTCGATACAAACTGAATACGCAAAACATCAACAAAATTTAGCGCGTTTTGAAGTTGATATCGCTTTTGTTAATAACTTCCACATTTATTCGAATTGTGCCACGAAACTTTGCAGACAGTCGCGGATAGGCCATTTCTACTGAAGTACACAGTTTCAGAAGTGCAGCTCTTGTACTGCCGGAGATATGTCGATACAAACTGAATACGCAAAACATCAACAAAATTACGCGCGTTTTAAAGTTGATATCGCTTTTGTTAATAACTCTAACATTTATTCGAATTGTGCCACGAAACTTTGCAGACAGTCGCGGAGACTGATTTTCTACTGAAGTACCAAGTTTAAGAAGTGCAGCTTATGTACTGCCGGAGATATGTCGATACAAACTGAATACGCAAAACATCAACAAAATTTAGCGCGTTTCAAAGTTGATATCGCTTTTGTTAATAACTTCCACATTTATTCGAATTGTGCCACGAAACTTTGCAGACAGTCGCGGATAGGCCTTTTTTACTGAAGTTCTAAGTTTCAGCAGTGCAGCTCTTGTACTGCCGGAGATATGTTGATACAAACTGAATACGCAAAACATCAACAAAATTTAACGCGTTTTAAAGTTGATATCGCTTTTGTTAATAACTTCCACATTTATTCGGATTGTACCACGAAACTTTGCAGACAGTCGCGTAGAAAGATTGTCTACTGAAGTACCAAGTTTCAGAAGTGCATCTCTGTTACTGCCGGAGATATGTCGATACAAACTCAATACGCAAAACATCAACAAAATTTAGCGCGTTTTAAAGTTGATATCGGTTTTGTTTATAACTTCCACATTTATTCGAATTGTGCCACGAAACTTTGCAGACAGTCACGGAGACATGTTTTCTTCTGAAGTACCAAGTTTCAGAAGTGCAGCTCTTGTACTGCCGGAGATATGTCGATACAAACTGAATACGCAAAAATCAACAAAATTTAGCGCGTTTTAAAGTTGATATCGCTTTTGTTAATAACTTCAACATTTATTCGAATTGTGCAACGAAACTTTGCAGACAGTCGCGGAAACAGATTTTCTACTGAAGTACCAAGTTTCAGAAGTGCAGCTCTCGAACTGCCGGAGATATGTCGATACAAACTGAATACGCAAAACATCAACAAAATTTAGCGCGTTTTAAAGTTGATATCGCTTTTGTTAATAACTTCCACATTTATTCGAATTGTTCCACGAAACTTTGCAGACAGTCGCCGATAGGCTTTTTTTACTGAAGTACAAAGTTTCAGAAGTGCAGCTCTTGTACTGCCGGTGATATCTCGATACAAACTGAATACGCAAAACATCAACAAAATTTAGCGCGTTTTAAAGTTGATATCGCTTTTGTTGATAACTTCAACATTTATTCGAATTGTGCCACAAAACTTAGCGGACAGTCGCAGAGACAGATTTTCTACTGAAGTACCAAGTTTCAGAAGTGCAGCTCTTGTACTGCCGGAGATATGTCGATACAAACTGAATACGCAAAACATCAACAAAATTTAGCGCGTTTTAAAGTTGATATCGCTTTTGTTAATAACTTCCACATTTATTCGAATTGTGCCACGAAACTTTGCAGACAGTCGCAGATAGGCCTTGTTTACTTAAGTTCTAAGTTTCAGAAGTGCAGCTCTTGTACTGTCAGAGATATGTCGATACAAACTGAATACGCAAAACATCAACAAAATTTAACGCGTTTTAAAGTTGATATCGCTTTTGTTAATAACTTCCACATTTGTTCGGATTGTGCGACGAAACTTTGCAGACAGTCGCGTAGAAAGATTGTCTACTGGAGTACCAAGTTTCAGAAGTGCATCTCTGTTACTGCCGGAGATATGTCGATACAAACTCAATACGCAAAACATCAACAAAATTTAGCGCGTTTTAAAGTTGATATCGCTTTTGTTAATAACTTCCACATTTATTCGAATTGTACCACGAAACTTTGCAGACAGTCGCCGATAGGCCTTTTCTACTGAAGTACCAAGTTTCAGAAGTGCAGCTCTCGTACTGCCGGAGATATGTCGATACAAACTGAATACGCAAAACATCAACAAAATTTAGCGCGTTTTAAAGTTGATATCGCTTTTGTTAATAACTTCCACATTTATTCGAATTGTTCCACGAAACTTTGCAGACAGTCGCCCATAGGCTTTTTTTACTGAAGTACAAAGTTTCAGAAGTGCAGCTCTTGTACTGCCGGTGATATCTCGATACAAACTGAATACGCAAAACATCAACAAAATTTAGCGCGTTTTAAAGTTGATATCGCTTTTGTTGATAACTTCAACATTTATTCGAATTGTGCCACAAAACTTAGCGGACAGTCGCGGAGACAGATTTTCTACTGAAGTACCAAGTTTCAGAAGTGCAGCTCTTGTACTGCCGGAGATATGTCGATACAAACTGAATACGCAAAACATCAACAAAATTTAGCGCGTTTTAAAGTTGATATCGCTTTTGTTAATAACTTCCACATTTATTCGAATTGTGCCATGAAACTTTGCAGACAGTCGCGGATAGGCCTTTTCTACTAAAGTACCAAGTTTCAGAAGTGCAGCTCTTGTACTGCCGGAGATATGTCGATACAAACTGAATACGCAAAACATCAACAAAATTTAGCGCGTTTTAAAGTTGATATCGCTTTTGTTAATAACTTCCACATTTATTCGAATTGTGCCACGAAACTTTGCAGACAGTCGCGGATAGGCCTTTTCTACTGAAGCACCAAGTTTCAGAAGTGCAGCTCTAGTACTGCCGGTGATATCTCGATACAAACTGAATACGCAAAACATCAACAAAATTTAGCGCGTTTTGAAGTTGATATCGCTTTTGTTAATAACTTCCACATTTATTCGAATTGTACCACGAAACTTTGCAGACAGTCGCCTATAGGCCTTTACTACTGAAGTACCAAGTTTCACAAGTGCAGCTCTTGTACTGCCGGAGATATGTCGATACAAACTGAATACGCAAAACATCAACAAAATTTAGCGCGTTTTAAAGTTGATATCGCTTTTGTTAATAACTTCCACATTTATTCGAATTGTGCCACGAAACTTTGCAGACAGTCGCGGATAGGCCTATTCTACTGAAGTACCAAGATTCAGAAGTGCAGCTCTTGTACTGCCGGTGATATCTCGATACAAACTGAATACGCAAAACATCAACAAAATTTAGCGCGTTTTGAAGTTGATATCGCTTTTGTTAATAACTTCCACATTTATTCGAATTGTGCCACGAAACTTTGCAGACAGTCGCGGATAGGCCATTTCTACTGAAGTACACAGTTTCAGAAGTGCAGCTCTTGTACTGCCGGAGATATGTCGATACAAACTGAATACGCAAAAGATCAACAAAATTACGCGCGTTTTAAAGTTGATATCGCTTTTGTTAATAACTCTAACATTTATTCGAATTGTGCCACGAAACTTTGCAGACAGTCGCGGAGACTGATTTTCTACTGAAGTACCAAGTTTAAGAAGTGCAGCTCTTGTACTGCCGGAGATATGTCGATACAAACTGAATACGCAAAACATCAACAAAATTTAGCGCGTTTCAAAGTTGATATCGCTTTTGTTAATAACTTCCACATTTATTCGAATTGTGCCACGAAACTTTGCAGACAGTCGCGGATAGGCCTTTTTTACTAAAGTTCTAAGTTTCAGAAGTGCAGCTCTTGTACTGCCGGAGATATGTCGATACAAACTGAATACGCAAAACATCAACAAAATTTAACGCGTTTTAAAGTTGATATCGCTTTTGTTAATAACTTCCACATTTATTCGGATTGTGCCACGAAACTTTGCAGACAGTCGCGTAGAAAGATTGTCTACTGAAGTACCAAGTTTCAGAAGTGCAGCTCTTGTACTGCCGGAGATATGTCGATACAAACTGAATACGCAAAACATCAACAAAATTTAGCGCGTTTTAAAGTTGATATCGCTTTTGTTAATAACTTCCACATTTATTCGAATTGTGCGACGAAACTTTGCAGACAGTCGCGGAAACAGATTTTCTACTGAAGTACCAAGTTTCAGAAGTGCAGCTCTCGTACTGCCGGAGATATGTCGATACAAACTGAATACGCAAAACATCAACAAAATTTAGCGCGTTTTAAAGTTGATATCGCTTTTGTTAATAACTTCCACATTTATTCGAATTGTGCCACGAAACTTTGCAGACAGTCGCGTATAGGCATTTTCTACTGAAGTACAAAGTTTCAGAAGTGCAGCTCTCTTACTGCCGGTGATATCTCGATACAAACTGAATACGCAAAACATCAACAAAATTTAGCGCGTTTTAAAGTTGATATCGCTTTTGTTGATAACTTCAACATTTATTCGAATTGTGCCACAAAACTTTGCAGACAGCCGCGGAGACAGATTTTCAACTGAAGTACCAAGTTTCAGAAGTGCAGCTCTTGTACTGCCGGAGATATGTCGATACAAACTGAATACGCAAAACATCAACAAAATTTAGCGCGTTTTAAAGTTGATATCGCTTTTGTTAATAACTTCCACATTTATTCGAATTGTGCCACGAAACTTTGCAGACAGTCGCGGATAGGCCTTTTCTACTGAAGCACGAAGTTTCAGAAGTGCAGCTCTTGTACTGCCGGTGATATCTCGATACAAACTGAATACGCAAAACATCAACAAAATTTAGCGCGTTTTAAAGTTGATATCGCTTTTGTTAATAACTTCCACATTTATTCGAATTGTGCCACGAAACTTTGCAGACAGTCGCGGATAGGCCATTTCTACTGAAGTACCAAGTTTCAGAAGTGCAGCTCTTGTACTGCCGGAGATATGTCGATACAAACTGAATACGCAAAACATCAACAAAATTTAGCGCGTTTTAAAGTTGATATCGCTTTTGTTAATAACTTCCACATTTATTTGAATTGTGCCACGAAACTTTGCAGACAGTCGCGGATAGGCCTTTTTTACTGAGGTACAAAGTTTCAGAAGTGCAGCTCTTGTACTGCCGGAGATATGTCGATACAAACTGAATACGCAAAACATCAACAAAATTTAGCGCGTTTTAAAGTTGATATCGCTTTTGTTAATAACTTCCACATTTATTCGAATTGTGCCACGAAACTTTGCAGACAGTCACGGAGACATGTTTTCTACTGAAGTACCAAGTTTCAGAAGTGCAGCTTTTGTACTGCCGGAGATATGTCGATACAAACTGAATACGCAAAACATCAACAAAATTTAGCGCGTTTTAAAGTTGATATCGCTTTTGTTCATAACTTCCACATTTATTCGAATTGTGCCACGATACTTTGCAGACAGTCGCGGATAGGCCTTTTCTACTGAAGTACTAAGTTTCAGAAGTGCAGCTCTTGTACTGCCGGTAACATCTCGATACAAACTGAATACGCAAAACATCAACAAAATCGAGCGCGTTTTAAATTTGATATCGCTTTTGTTGATAACTTCAACATTCATTCGAATTGTGCCGCGAAACTTTGCGAACAGTCGCGGAGACAGATTTTGTACTGAAGTACCAAGTTTCAGAAGTGCAGCTCTTGTACTGCCGGAGATATGTCGATACAAACTGAATACGCAAAACATCAACAAAATTTAGCGCGTTTTAAAGTTGATATCGCTTTTGTTAATAACTTCCACATTTATTCGGATTGTGCCACGAAACTTTGCAGACAGTCGCGGAGACAGATTGTCTACTGAAGTACCAAGTTTCAGAAGAGCATCTCTGTTACTGCCGGAGATATGTCGATACAAACTGAATACGCAAAACATCAACAAAATTTAGCGCGTTTTAAAGTTGATATCGCTTTTGTTAATAACTTCCACATTTATTCGAATTGTGCCACGAAACTTTGCAGACAGTCACGGAGACATGTTTTCTAGTGAAGTACCAAGTTTCAGAAGTGCAGCTCTTGTACTGCCGGAGATATGTCGATACAAACTGAATACGCAAAACATCAACAAAATTACGCGCGTTTTAAAGTTGATATCGCTTTTGTTAATAACTCTAACATTTATTCGAATTGTGCCACGAAACTTTGCAGACAGTCGCGGAGACTGATTTTCTACTGAAGTACCAAGTTTAAGAAGTGCAGCTCTTGTACTGCCGTAGATATGTCGATACAAACTGAATACGCAAAACATCAACAAAATTTAACGCGTTTTAAAGTTGATATCGCTTTTGTTAATAACTTCCACATTTATTCGGATTGTGCCACGAAACTTTGCAGACAGTCGCGTAGAAAGATTGTCTACTGAAGTACCAAGTTTCAGAAGTGCATCTCTGTTACTGCCGGAGATATGTCGATACAAACTCAATACGCAAAACATCAACAAAATTTAGCGCGTTTTAAAGTTGATATCGCTTTTGTTTATAACTTCCACATTTATTCGAATTGTGCCACGAAACTTTGCAGACAGTCACGGAGACATGTTTTCTACTGAAGTACCAAGTTTCAGAAAGGCAGCTCTTGTACTGCCGGAGATATGTCGATACAAACTGAATACGCAAAACATCAACAAAATTTAGCGCGTTTTAAAGTTGATATCGCTTTTGTTAATAACTTCCACATTTATTCGAATTGTGCCACGAAACTTTGCAGACAGTCGCGGATAGGCATTTTCTACTGAAGTACAAAGTTTCAGAAGTGCAGCTCTTGTACTGCCGGTGATATCTCGATACAAACTGAATACGCAAAACATCAACAAAATTTAGCGCGTTTTAAAGTTGATATCGCTTTTGTTGATAACTTCAACATTTATTCGAATTGTGCCACAAAACTTTGCAGACAGTCGCGGATAGGCCTTTTTTACTGAAGTTCTAAGTTTCAGAAGTGCAGCTCTTGTACTGCCGGAGATATGTCGATACAAACTGAATACGCAAAACATTAACAAAATTTAACGCGTTTTAAAGTTGATATCGCTTTTGTTAATAACTTCCACATTTATTCGGATTGTGCCACGAAACTTTGCAGACAGTCGCGTAGAAAGATTGTCTACTGAAGTACCAAGTTTCAGAAGTGCATCTCTGTTACTGCCGGAGATATGTCGATACAAACTGAATACGCAAAACATCAACAAAATTTAGCGCGTTTTAAAGTTGATATCGCTTTTGTTGATAACTTCCACATTTATTCGAATTGTGCCACAAAACTTTGCAGACAGCCGCGGAGACAGATTTTCTACTGAAGTACCAAGTTTAAGAAGTGCAGCTCTCGTACTGCCGGAGATATGTCGATACAAACTGAATACGCAAAACATCAACAAAATTTAGCGCGTTTTAAAGTTGATATCGCTTTTGTCAATAACTTCCACATTTATTCGAATTGTGCCACGAAACTTTGCAGACAGTCGCGGATAGGCCTTTTCTACTGAAGCACGAAGTTTCAGAAGTGCAGCTCTTGTACTGCCGGTGATATCTCGATACAAACTGAATACGCAAAACATCAACAAAATTTAGCGCGTTTTGAAGTTGATATCGCTTTTGTTAATAACTTCCACATTTATTCGAATTGGGCCACGAAACTTTGCAGACAGTCGCGGATAGGCCATTTCTACTGAAGTACCAAGTTTCAGAAGTGCAGCTCTTGTACTGCCGGAGATATGTCGATACAAACTGAATACGCAAAACATCAACAAAATTACGCGCGTTTTAAAGTTGATATCGCTTTTGTTAATAACTTCCACATTTATTCGAATTGTGCCACGAAACTTTGCAGACAGTCTCGGAGACTGATTTTCTACTGAAGTACCAAGTTTAAGAAGTGCAGCCCCATTACTGCCGGAGATATGTCGATACAAACTGAATACGCAAAACATCAACAAAATTTAGCGCGTTTCAAAGTTGATATCGCTTTTGTTAATAACTTCCACATTTATTCGAATTGTGCCACGAAACTTTGCAGACAGTCGCGGATAGGCCTTTTCTACTGAGGTTCTAAGTTTCAGAAGTGCAGCTCTTGTACTGCCGGAGATATGTCGATACAAACTGAATACGCAAAACATCAACAAAATTTAGCGCGTTTTAAAGTTGATATCGCTTTTGTTAATAACTGCCACATTTATTCGGATTGTGCCACGAAACTTTGCAGACAGTCGCGGAGACAGATTTTCTACTGAAGTACCAAGTTTCAGAAGTGCAGCTCTTGTACTGCCGGAGATATGTCGATACAAACTGAATACGCAAAACATCAACAAAATTTAGCGCGTTTCAAAGTTGATATCGCTTTTGTTAATAACTTCCACATTTATTCGAATTGTGCCACGAAACTTTGCAGACAGTCGCGGATAGGCCTTTTTTACTGAAGTTCTAAGTTTCAGAAGTGCAGCTCTTGTACTGCCGGAGATATGTCGATACAAACTGAATACGCAAAACATCAACAAAATTTAGCGCGTTTTAAAGTTGATATCGCTTTTGTTAATAACTTCCACATTTATTCGGATTGTGCCACGAAACTTTGCAGACAGTCGCGGAGACAGATTGTCTACTGAAGTACCAAGTTTCAGAAGAGCATCTCTGTTACTGCCGGAGATATGTCGATACAAACTGAATACGCAAAACATCAACAAAATTTAGCGCGTTTTAAAGTTGATATCGCTTTTGTTAATAACTTCCACATTTATTCGAATTGTGCCACGAAACTTTGCAGACAGTCACGGAGACATGTTTTCTACTGAAGTACCAAGTTTCAGAAGTGCAGCTCTTGTACTGCCGGAGATATGTCGATACAAACTGAATACGCAAAACATCAACAAAATTTAGCGCGTTTTAAAGTTGATATCGCTTTTGTTAATAACTTCCACATTTATTCGAATTGTGCCACGATACTTTGCAGACAGTCGCGGATAGTCCTTTTCTACTGAAGTACTAAGTTTCAGAAGTGCAGCTCTTGTACTGCCGGTAATATCTCGATACAAACTGAATACGCAAAACATCAACAAAATCGAGCGCGTTTTAAAGTTGATAGTGCTTTTGTTAATAACTTCCACATTTATTCGAATTGTGCCACGAAACTTTGCAGACAGTCACGGAGACATGTTTTCTAGTGAAGTACCAAGTTTCAGAAGTGCAGCTCTTGTACTGCCGGAGATATGTCGATACAAACTGAATACGCAAAACATCA
Organism: Sepiola atlantica; assembly: GCA_963556195.1. Taxonomy (NCBI): domain Eukaryota; kingdom Metazoa; phylum Mollusca; class Cephalopoda; order Sepiida; family Sepiolidae; genus Sepiola; species Sepiola atlantica. The sequence goes on from CAUVYP010000355.1 coordinate 93,260, forward strand.
ACAAAATTACGCGCGTTTTAAAGTTGATATCGCTTTTGTTAATAACTCTAACATTTATTCGAATTGTGCCACGAAACTTTGCAGACAGTCGCGGAGACTGATTTTCTACTGAAGTACCAAGTTTAAGAAGTGCAGCTCTTGTACTGCCGGAGATATGTCGATACAAACTGAATACGCAAAACATCAACAAAATTTAGCGCGTTTCAAAGTTGATATCGCTTTTGTTAATAACTTCCACATTTATTCGAATTGTGCCACGAAACTTTGCAGACAGTCGCGGATAGGCCTTTTTTACTGAGGTACAAAGTTTCAGAAGTGCAGCTCTTGTACTGCCGGAGATATGTCGATACAAACTGAATACGCAAAACATCAACAAAATTTAGCGCGTTTTAAAGTTGATATCGCTTTTGTTAATAACTTCCACATTTATTCGGATTGTGCCACGAAACTTTGCAGACAGTCGCGGAGACAGATTGTCTACTGAAGTACCAAGTTTCAGAAGAGCATCTCTGTTACTGCCGGAGATATGTCGATACAAACTGAATACGCAAAACATCAACAAAATTTAGCGCGTTTTAAAGTTGATATCGCTTTTGTTAATAACTTCCACATTTATTCGAATTGTGCCACGAAACTTTGCAGACAGTCACGGAGACATGTTTTCTACTGAAGTACCAAGTTTCAGAAGTGCAGCTCTTGTACTTCCGGAGATATGTCGATACAAACTGAATACGCAAAACATCAACAAAATTTAGCGCGTTTTAAAGTTGATATCGCTTTTGTTCATAACTTCCACATTTATTCGAATTGTGCCACGATACTTTGCAGACAGTCGCGGATAGGCCTTTTCTACTGAAGTACTAAGTTTCAGAAGTGCAGCTCTTGTACTGCCGGTAACATCTCGATACAAACTGAATACGCAAAACATCAACAAAATCGAGCGCGTTTTAAATTTGATATCGCTTTTGTTGATAACTTCAACATTCATTCGAATTGTGCCGCGAAACTTTGCGAACAGTCGCGGAGACAGATTTTGTACTGAAGTACCAAGTTTCAGAAGTGCAGCTCTTGTACTGCCGGAGATATGTCGATACAAACTGAATACGCAAAACATCAACAAAATTTAGCGCGTTTTAAAGTTGATATCGCTTTTGTTAATAACTTCCACATTTATTCGGATTGTGCCACGAAACTTTGCAGACAGTCGCGGAGACAGATTGTCTACTGAAGTACCAAGTTTCAGAAGAGCATCTCTGTTACTGCCGGAGATATGTCGATACAAACTGAATACGCAAAACATCAACAAAATTTAGCGCGTTTTAAAGTTGATATCGCTTTTGTTAATAACTTCAACATTTATTCGAATTGTGCCACGAAACTTTGCAGACAGTCACGGAGACATGTTTTCTAGTGAAGTACCAAGTTTCAGAAGTGCAGCTCTTGTACTGCCGGAGATATGTCGATACAAACTGAATACGCAAAACATCAACAAAATTACGCGCGTTTTAAAGTTGATATCGCTTTTGTTAATAACTCTAACATTTATTCGAATTGTGCCACGAAACTTTGCAGACAGTCGCGGAGACTGATTTTCTACTGAAGTACCAAGTTTCAGAAGTGCAGCTCTTGTACTTCCGGAGATATGTCGATACAAACTGAATACGCAAAACATCAACAAAATTTAACGCGTTTTAAAGTTGATATCGCTTTTGTTAATAACTTCCACATTTATTCGGATTGTGCCACGAAACTTTGCAGACAGTCGCGGAGACTGATTTTCTACTGAAGTACCAAGTTTCAGAAGTGCATCTCTGTTACTGCCGGAGATATGTCGATACAAACTCAATACGCAAAACATCAACAAAATTTAGCGCGTTTTAAAGTTGATATCGCTTTTGTTTATAACTTCCACATTTATTCGAATTGTGCCACGAAACTTTGCAGACAGTCACGGAGACATGTTTTCTACTGAAGTACCAAGTTTCAGAAGTGCAGCTCTTGTACTGCCGGAGATATGTCGATACAAACTGAATACGCAAAACATCAACAAAATTTAGCGCGTTTTAAAGTTGATATCGCTTTTGTTAATAACTTCCACATTTATTCGAATTGTGCCACGAAACTTTGCAGACAGTCGCGGATAGGCATTTTCTACTGAAGTACAAAGTTTCAGAAGTGCAGCTCTTGTACTGCCGGTGATATCTCGATACAAACTGAATACGCAAAACATCAACAAAATTTAGCGCGTTTTAAAGTTGATATCGCTTTTGTTAATAACTTCCACATTTATTCGAATTGTGCCACGAAACTTTGCAGACAGTCGCGGATAGGCCTTTTTTACTGAAGTACCAAGTTCCAGAAGTGCAGCTCTTGTACTGCCGGTGATATCTCGATACAAACTGAATACGCAAAACATCAACAAAATTTAGCGCGTTTTAAAGTTGATATCGCTTTTGTTGATAACTTCCACATTTATTCGAATTGTGCCACAAAACTTTGCAGACAGCCGCGGAGACAGATTTTCTACTGAAGTACCAAGTTTAAGAAGTGCAGCTCTCGTACTGCCGGAGATATGTCGATACAAACTGAATACGCAAAACATCAACAAAATTTAGCGCGTTTTAAAGTTGATATCGCTTTTGTCAATAACTTCCACATTTATTCGAATTGTGCCACGAAACTTTGCAGACAGTCGCGGATAGGCCTTTTCTACTGAAGCACGAAGTTTCAGAAGTGCAGCTCTTGTACTGCTGGTGATATCTCGATACAAACTGAATACGCAAAACATCAACAAAATTTAGCGCGTTTTGAAGTTGATATCGCTTTTGTTAATAACTTCCACATTTATTCGAATTGTGCCACGAAACTTTGCAGACAGTCGCGGATAGGCCATTTCTACTGAAGTACCAAGTTTCAGAAGTGCAGCTCTTGTACTGCCGGAGATATGTCGATACAAACTGAATACGCAAAACATCAACAAAATTACGCGCGTTTTAAAGTTGATATCGCTTTTGTTAATAACTTCCACATTTATTCGAATTGTGCCACGAAACTTTGCAGACAGTCGCGGAGACTGATTTTCTACTGAAGTACCAAGTTTAAGAAGTGCAGCCCCATTACTGCCGGAGATATGTCGATACAAACTGAATACGCAAAACATCAACAAAATTTAGCGCGTTTCAAAGTTGATATCGCTTTTGTTAATAACTTCCACATTTATTCGAATTGTGCCACGAAACTTTGCAGACAGTCGCGGATAGGCCTTTTTTACTGAAGTTCTAAGTTTCAGAAGTGCAGCTCTTGTACTGTCGGAGATATGTCGATACAAACTGAATACGCAAAACATCAACAAAATTTAACGCGTTTTAAAGTTGATATCGCTTTTGTTAATAACTTCCACATTTATTCGGATTGTGCCACGAAACTTTGCAGACAGTCGCGTAGAAAGATTGTCTACTGAAGTACCAAGTTTCAGAAGTGCATCTCTGTTACTGCCGGAGATATGTCGATACAAACTCAATACGCAAAACATCAACAAAATTTAGCGCGTTTTAAAGTTGATATCGCTTTTGTTTATAACTTCCACATTTATTCGAATTGTGCCACGAAACTTTGCAGACAGTCACGGAGACATGTTTTCTACTGAAGTACCAAGTTTCAGAAGTGCAGCTCTTGTACTGCCGGAGATATGTCGATACAAACTGAATACGCAAAACATCAACAAAATTTAGCGCGTTTTAAAGTTGATATCGCTTTTGTTAATAACTTCCACATTTATTCGAATTGTGCAACGAAACTTTGCAGACAGTCGCGGAAACAGATTTTCTACTGAAGTACCAAGTTTCAGAAGTGCAGCTCTCGTACTGCCGGAGATATGTCGATACAAACTGAATACGCAAAACATCAACAAAATTTAGCGCGTTTTAAAGTTGATATCGCTTTTGTTAATAACTTCCACATTTATTCGAATTGTGCCACGAAACTTTGCAGACAGTCACGGAGACATGTTTTCTACTGAAGTACCAAGTTTCAGAAGTGCAGCTCTTGTACTGCCGGAGATATGTCGATACAAACTGAATACGCAAAACATCAACAAAATTTAGCGCGTTTTAAAGTTGATATCGCTTTTGTTAATAACTTCCACATTTATTCGAATTGTGCAACGAAACTTTGCAGACAGTCGCGGAAACAGATTTTCTACTGAAGTACCAAGTTTCATAAGTGCAGCTCTCGTACTGCCGGAGATATGTCGATACAAACTGAATACGCAAAACATCAACAAAATTTAGCGCGTTTTAAAGTTGATATCGCTTTTGTTAATAACTTCCACATTTATTCGAATTGTGCCACGAAACTTTGCAGACAGTCGCGGATAGGCATTTTCTACTGAAGTACAAAGTTTCAGAAGTGCAGCTCTTGTACTGCCGGTGATATCTCGATACAAACTGAATACGCAAAACATCAACAAAATTTAGCGCGTTTTGAAGTTGATATTACTTTTGTTAATAACTTCCACATTTATTCGAATTGTGCCACGAAACTTTGTAGACAGTCGCGGATAGGCCTTTTTTACTGAAGTTCTAAGTTTCAGAAGTGCAGCTCTTGTACTGCCGGAGATATGTCGATACAAACTGAATACGCAAAACATTAACAAAATTTAACGCGTTTTAAAGTTGATATCGCTTTTGTTAATAACTTCCACATTTATTCGGATTGTGCCACGAAACTTTGCAGACAGTCGCGTAGAAAGATTGTCTACTGAAGTACCAAGTTTCAGAAGTGCATCTCTGTTACTGCCGGAGATATGTCGATACAAACTGAATACGCAAAACATCAACAAAATTTAGCGCGTTTTAAAGTTGATATCGCTTTTGTTTATAACTTCCACATTTATTCGAATTGTGCCACGAAACTTTGCAGACAGTCACGGAGACATGTTTTGTACTGAAGTACTAAGTTTCAGAAGTGCAGCTCTTGTACTGCCGGAGATATGTCGATACAAACTGAATACGCAAAACATCAACAAAATTTAGCGCGTTTTAAAGTTGATATCGCTTTTGTTAATAACTTCCACATTTATTCGAATTGTGCCACGATACTTTGCAGACAGTCGCGGATAGGCCTTTTTTACTGAAGTTCTAAGTTTCAGAAGTGCAGCTCTTGTACTGTCGGAGATATGTCGATACAAACTGAATACGCAAAACATCAACAAAATTTAACGCGTTTTAAAGTTGATATCGCTTTTGTTAATAACTTCCACATTTATTCGGATTGTGCCACGAAACTTTGCAGACAGTCGCGTAGAAAGATTGTCTACTGAAGTACCAAGTTTCAGAAGTGCATCTCTGTTACTGCCGGAGATATGTCGATACAAACTCAATACGCAAAACATCAACAAAATTTAGCGCGTTTTAAAGTTGATATCGCTTTTGTTTATAACTTCCACATTTATTCGAATTGTGCCACGAAACTTTGCAGACAGTCACGGAGACATGTTTTCTACTGAAGTACCAAGTTTCAGAAGTGCAGCTCTTGTACTGCCGGAGATATGTCGATACAAACTGAATACGCAAAACATCAACAAAATTTAGCGCGTTTTAAAGTTGATATCGCTTTTGTTAATAACTTCCACATTTATTCGAATTGTGCAACGAAACTTTGCAGACAGTCGCGGAAACAGACTTTCTACTGAAGTACCAAGTTTCAGAAGTGCAGCTCTCGTACTGCCGGAGATATGTCGATACAAACTGAATACGCAAAACATCAACAAAATTTAGCGCGTTTTAAAGTTGATATCGCTTTTGTTAATAACTTCCACATTTATTCGAATTGTGCCACGAAACTTTGCAGACAGTCGCGGATAGGCATTTTCTACTGAAGTACAAAGTTTCAGAAGTGCAGCTCTTGTACAGCCGGTGATATCTCGATACAAACTGAATACGCAAAACATCAACAAAATTTAGCGCGTTTTAAAGTTGATATCGCTTTTGTTGATAACTTCAACATTTATTCGAATTGTGCAACAAAACTTTGCAGACAGCCGCGGAGACAGATTTTCTACTGAAGTACCAAGTTTCAGAAGTGCAGCTCTTGTACTGCCGGAGATATGTCGATACAAACTGAATACGCAAAACATCAACAAAATTTAGCGCGTTTTAAAGTTGATATCGCTTTTGTTAATAACTTCCACATTTATTCGAATTGTGCCACGAAACTTTGCAGACAGTCGCGGATAGGCCTTTTCCACTGAAGCACGAAGTTTCAGAAGTGCAGCTCTTGTACTGCCGGTGATATCTCGATACAAACTGAATACGCAAAACATCAACAAAATTTAGCGCGTTTTGAAGTTGATATTACTTTTGTTAATAACTTCCACATTTATTCGAATTGTGCCACGAAACTTTGTAGACAGTCGCGGATAGGCCTTTTTTACTGAAGTTCTAAGTTTCAGAAGTGCAGCTCTTGTACTGCCAGAGATATGTCGATACAAACTGAATACGCAAAACATTAACAAAATTTAACGCGTTTTAAAGTTGATATCGCTTTTGTTAATAACTTCCACATTTATTCGGATTGTGCCACGAAACTTTGCAGACAGTCGCGTAGAAAGATTGTCTACTGAAGTACCAAGTTTCAGAAGTGCATCTCTGTTACTGCCGGAGATATGTCGATACAAACTGAATACGCAAAACATCAACAAAATTTAGCGCGTTTTAAAGTTGATATCGCTTTTGTTTATAACTTCCACATTTATTCGAATTGTGCCACGAAACTTTGCAGACAGTCACGGAGACATGTTTTCTACTGAAGTACCAAGTTTCAGAAGTGCAGCTCTCGTACTGCCGGAGATATGTCGATACAAACTGAATACGCAAAACATCAACAAAATTTAGCGCGTTTTAAAGTTGATATCGCTTTTGTTAATAACTTCCACATTTATTCGAATTGTGCCACGAAACTTTGCAGACAGTCGCGGATAGGCCTTTTTTACTGAAGTTCTAAGTTTCAGAAGTGCAGCTCTTGTACTGTCGGAGATATGTCGATACAAACTGAATACGCAAAACATCAACAAAATTTAACGCGTTTTGAAGTTGATATCGCTTTTGTTAATAACTTCCACATTTATTCGGATTGTGCCACGAAACTTTGCAGACAGTCGCGTAGAAAGATTGTCTACTGAAGTACCAAGTTTCAAAAGTGCATCTCTGTTACTGCCGGAGATATGTCGATACAAACTCAATACGCAAAACATCAACAAAATTTAGCGCGTTTTAAAGTTGATATCGCTTTTGTTTATAACTTCCACATTTATTCGAATTGTGCCACGAAACTTTGCAGACAGTCACTGAGACATGTTTTCTACTGAAGTACCAAGTTTCAGAAGTGCAGCTCTCGTACTGCCGGAGATATGTCGATACAAACTGAATACGCAAAACATCAACAAAATTTAGCGCGTTTTAAAGTTGATATCGCTTTTGTTAATAACTTCCACATTTATTCGAATTGTGCCACGAAACTTTGCAGACAGTCGCGGATAGGCATTTTCTACTGAAGTACAAAGTTTCAGAAGTGCAGCTCTTGTACTGCCGGTGATATCTCGATACAAACTGAATACGCAAAACATCAACAAAATTTAGCGCTTTTTAAAGTTGATATCGCTTTTGTTGATAACTTCAACATTTATTCGAATTGTGCCACTAAACTTTGCAGACAGCCGCGGAGACAGATTTTCTACTGAAGTACCAAGTTTCAGAAGTGCAGCTCTTGTACTGCCGGAGATATGTCGATACAAACTGAATACGCAAAACATCAACAAAATTTAGCGCGTTTTAAAGTTGATATCGCTTTTGTTAATAACTTCCACATTTATTCGAATTGTGCCACGAAACTTTGCAGACAGTCGCGGATAGGCCTTTTCTACTGAAGCACGAAGTTTCAGAAGTGCAGCTCTTGTACTGCCGGTGATATCTCGATACAAACTGAATACGCAAAACATCAACAAAATTTAGCGCGTTTTAAAGTTGATATTACTTTTGTTAATAACTTCAACATTTATTCGAATTGTGCAACGAAACTTTGTAGACAGTCGCGGATAGGCCTTTTTTACTGAAGTTATAAGTTTCAGAAGTGCAGCTCTTGTACTGCCGGAGATATGTCGATACAAACTGAATACGCAAAACATTAACAAAATTTAACGCGTTTTAAAGTTGATATCGCTTTTGTTAATAACTTCCACATTTATTCGGATTGTGCCACGAAACTTTGCAGACAGTCGCGTAGAAAGATTGTCTACTGAAGTACCAAGTTTCAGAAGTGCATCTCTGTTACTGCCGGAGATATGTCGATACAAACTGAATACGCAAAACATCAACAAAATTTAGCGCGTTTTAAAGTTGATATCGCTTTTGTTTATAACTTCCACATTTATTCGAATTGTGCCACGAAACTTTGCAGACAGTCACGGAGACATGTTTTCTACTGAAGTACCAAGTTTCAGAAGTGCAGCTCTTGTACTGCCGGAGATATGTCGATACAAACTGAATACGCAAAACATCAACAAAATTTAGCGCGTTTTAAAGTTGATATCGCTTTTGTTAATAACTTCCACATTTATTCGAATTGTGCAACAAAACTTTGCAGACAGTCGCGGAAACACATTTTCTACTGAAGTACTAAGTTTCAGAAGTGCAGCTCTCGTACTGCCGGAGATATGTCGATACAAACTGAATACGCAAAACATCAACAAAATTTAGCGCGTTTTAAAGTTGATATCGCTTTTGTTAATAACTTCCACATTTATTCGAATTGTGCCACGAAACTTTGCAGACAGTCGCGGATAGGCCTTTTTTACTGAAGTACCAAGTTCCAGAAGTGCAGCTCTTGTACTGCCGGTGATATCTCGATACAAACTGAATACGCAAAACATCAACAAAATTTAGCGCGTTTTAAAGTTGATATCGCTTTTGTTGATAACTTCAACATTTATTCGAATTGTGCCACAAAACTTTGCAGACAGCCGCGGAGACAGATTTTCTACTGAAGTACCAAGTTTAAGAAGTGCAGCTCTCGTACTGCCGGAGATATGTCGATACAAACTGAATACGCAAAACATCAACAAAATTTAGCGCGTTTTAAAGTTGATATCGCTTTTGTTAATAACTTCCACATTTATTCGAATTGTGCCACGAAACTTTGCAGACAGTCGCGGATAGGCCTTTTCTACTGCAGCACGAAGTTTCAGAAGTGCAGCTCTTGTACTGCCGGTGATATCTCGATACAAACTGAATACGCAAAACATCAACAAAATTTAGCGCGTTTTGAAGTTGATATCGCTTTTGTTAATAACTTCCACATTTCTTCGAATTGTGCCACGAAACTTTGCAGACAGTCGCGGATAGGCCATTTCTACTGAAGTACCAAGTTTCAGAAGTGCAGCTCTTGTACTGCCGGAGATATGTCGATACAAACTGAATACGCAAAACATCAACAAAATTACGCGCGTTTTAAAGTTGATATCGCTTTTGTTAATAACTCTAACATTTATTCGAATTGTGCCACGAAACTTTGCAGACAGTCGCGGAGACTGATTTTCTACTGAAGTACCAAGTTTAAGAAGTGCAGCCCCATTACTGCCGGAGATATGTCGATACAAACTGAATACGCAAAACATCAACAAAATTTAGCGCGTTTCAAAGTTGATATCGCTTTTGTTAATAACTTCCACATTTATTCGAATTGTGCCACGAAACTTTGCAGACAGTCGCGGAGACAGATTTTCTACTGAAGTACCAAGTTTCAGAAGTGCAGCTCTTGTACTGCCGGAGATATGTCGATACAAACTGAATACGCAAAACATCAACAAAATTTAGCGCGTTTCAAAGTTGATATCGCTTTTGTTAATAACTTCCACATTTATTCGAATTGTGCCACGAAACTTTGCAGACAGTCGCGGATAGGCCTTTTTTACTGAAGTTCTAAGTTTCAGAAGTGCAGCTCTTGTACTGCCGGAGATATGTCGATACAAACTGAATACGCAAAACATCAACAAAATTTAGCGCGTTTTAAAGTTGATATCGCTTTTGTTAATAACTTCCACATTTATTCGGATTGTGCCACGAAACTTTGCAGACAGTCGCGGAGACAGATTGTCTACTGAAGTACCAAGTTTCAGAAGAGCATCTCTGTTACTGCCGGAGATATGTCGATACAAACTGAATACGCAAAACATCAACAAAATTTAGCGCGTTTTAAAGTTGATATCGCTTTTGTTAATAACTTCCACATTTATTCGAATTGTGCCACGAAACTTTGCAGACAGTCACGGAGACATGTTTTTTACTGAAGTACCAAGTTTCAGAAGTGCAGCTCTTGTACTGCCGGAGATATGTCGATACAAACTGAATACGCAAAACATCAACAAAATTTAGCGCGTTTTAAAGTTGATATCGCTTTTGTTAATAACTTCCACATTTATTCGAATTGTGCCACGATACTTTGCAGACAGTCGCGGATAGTCCTTTTCTACTGAAGTACTAAGTTTCAGAAGTGCAGCTCTTGTACTGCCGGTAATATCTCGATACAAACTGAATACGCAAAACATCAACAAAATTTAGCGCGTTTTAAAGTTGATATCGCTTTTGTTAATAACTTCCACATTTATTCGAATTGTGCCACGAAACTTTGCAGACAGTCACGGAGACATGTTTTTTACTGAAGTACCAAGTTTCAGAAGTGCAGCTCTTGTACTGCCGGAGATATGTCGATAAAAACTGAATACGCAAAACATCAACAAAATTTAGCGCGTTTTAAAGTTGATATCGCTTTTGTTAATAACTTCTACATTTATTCGAATTGTGCCACGAAACTTTGCAGACAGTCGCGGATAGGCCTTTTTTACTGAAGTACCAAGTTCCAGAAGTGCAGCTCTTGTACTGCCGGTGATATCTCGATACAAACTGAATACGCAAAACATCAACAAAATTTAGCGCGTTTTAAAGTTGATATCGCTTTTGTTGATAACTTCAACATTTATTCGAATTGTGCCACAAAACTTTGCAGACAGCCGCGGAGACAGATTTTTTACTGAAGTACCAAGTTTAAGAAGTGCAGCTCTCGTACTGCCGGAGATATGTCGATACAAACTGAATACGCAAAACATCAACAAAATTTAGCGCGTTTTAAAGTTGATATCGCTTTTGTCAATAACTTCCACATTTATTCGAATTGTGCCACGAAACTTTGCAGACAGTCGCGGATAGGCCTTTTCTACTGAAGCACGAAGTTTCAGAAGTGCAGCTCTTGTACTGCCGGTGATATCTCGATACAAACTGAATACGCAAAACATCAACAAAATTTAGCGCGTTTTGAAGTTGATATCGCTTTTGTTAATAACTTCCACATTTATTCGAATTGTGCCACGAAACTTTGCAGACAGTCGCGGATAGGCCATTTCTACTGAAGTACCAAGTTTCAGAAGTGCAGCCCCATTACTGCCGGAGATATGTCGATACAAACTGAATACGCAAAACATCAACAAAATTTAGCGCGTTTCAAAGTTGATATCGCTTTTGTTAATAACTTCCACATTTATTCGAATTGTGCCACGAAACTTTGCAGACAGTCGCGGATAGGCCTTTTCTACTGAAGTTCTAAGTTTCAGAAGTGCAGCTCTTGTACTGCCGGAGATATGTCGATACAAACTGAATACGCAAAACATCAACAAAATTTAGCGCGTTTTAAAGTTGATATCGCTTTTGTTAATAACTGCCACATTTATTCGGATTGTGCCACGAAACTTTGCAGACAGTCGCGGAGACAGATTTTCTACTGAAATACCAAGTTTCAGAAGTGCAGCTCTTGTACTGCCGGAGATATGTCGATACAAACTGAATACGCAAAACATCAACAAAATTTAGCGCGTTTCAAAGTTGATATCGCTTTTGTTAATAACTTCCACATTTATTCGAATTGTGCCACGAAACTTTGCAGACAGTCGCGGATAGGAGTTTTTTACTGAAGTTCTAAGTTTCAGAAGTGCAGCTCTTGTACTGCCGGAGATATGTCGATACAAACTGAATACGCAAAACATCAACAAAATTTAGCGCGTTTTAAAGTTGATATCGCTTTTGTTAATAACTTCCACATTTATTCGGATTGTGCCACGAAACTTTGCAGACAGTCGCGGAGACAGATTGTCTACTGAAGTACCAAGTTTCAGAAGAGCATCTCTGTTACTGCCGGAGATATGTCGATACAAACTGAATACGCAAAACATCAACAAAATTTAGCGCGTTTTAAAGTTGATATCGCTTTTGTTAATAACTTCCACATTTATTCGAATTGTGCCACGAAACTTTGCAGACAGTCACGGAGACATGTTTTCTACTGAAGTACCAAGTTTCAGAAGTGCAGCTCTTGTACTGCCGGAGATATGTCGATACAAACTGAATACGCAAAACATCAACAAAATTCAGCGCGTTTTAAAGTTGATATCGCTTTTGTTAATAACTTCCACATTTATTCGAATTGTGCCACGATACTTTGCAGACAGTCGCGGATAGTCCTTTTCTACTGAAGTACTAAGTTTCAGAAGTGCAGCTCTTGTACTGCCGGTAATATCTCGATACAAACTGAATACGCAAAACATCAACAAAATCGAGCGCGTTTTAAAGTTGATAGTGCTTTTGTTAATAACTTCCACATTTATTCGAATTGTGCCACGAAACTTTGCAGACAGTCACGGAGACATGTTTTCTAGTGAAGTACCAAGTTTCAGAAGTGCAGCTCTTGTACTGCCGGAGATATGTCGATACAAACTGAATACGCAAAACATCAACAAAATTACGCGCGTTTTAAAGTTGATATCGCTTTTGTTAATAACTCTAACATTTATTCGAATTGTGCCACGAAACTTTGCAGACAGTCGCGGAGACTGATTTTCTACTGAAGTACCAAGTTTAAGAAGTGCAGCTCTTGTACTGCCGGAGATATGTCGATACAAACTGAATACGCAAAACATCAACAAAATTTAGCGCGTTTCAAAGTTGATATCGCTTTTGTTAATAACTTCCACATTTATTCGAATTGTGCCACGAAACTTTGCAGACAGTCGCGGATAGGCCTTTTTTACTGAGGTACAAAGTTTCAGAAGTGCAGCTCTTGTACTGCCGGAGATATGTCGATACAAACTGAATACGCAAAACATCAACAAAATTTAGCGCGTTTTAAAGTTGATATCGCTTTTGTTAATAACTTCCACATTTATTCGGATTGTGCCACGAAACTTTGCAGACAGTCGCGGAGACAGATTGTCTACTGAAGTACCAAGTTTCAGAAGAGCATCTCTGTTACTGCCGGAGATATGTCGATACAAACTGAATACGCAAAACATCAACAAAATTTAGCGCGTTTTAAAGTTGATATCGCTTTTGTTAATAACTTCCACATTTATTCGAATTGTGCCACGAAACTTTGCAGACAGTCACGGAGACATGTTTTCTACTGAAGTACCAAGTTTCAGAAGTGCAGCTCTTGTACTGCCGGAGATATGTCGATACAAACTGAATACGCAAAACATCAACAAAATTTAGCGCGTTTTAAAGTTGATATCGCTTTTGTTGATAACTTCAACATTTATTCGAATTGTGCCACAAAACTTTGCAGACAGCCGCGGAGACAGATTTTTTACTGAAGTACCAAGTTTAAGAAGTGCAGCTCTCGTACTGCCGGAGATATGTCGATACAAACTGAATACGCAAAACATCAACAAAATTTAGCGCGTTTTAAAGTTGATATCGCTTTTGTCAATAACTTCCACATTTATTCGAATTGTGCCACGAAACTTTGCAGACAGTCGCGGATAGGCCTTTTCTACTGAAGCACGAAGTTTCAGAAGTGCAGCTCTTGTACTGCCGGTGATATCTCGATACAAACTGAATACGCAAAACATCAACAAAATTTAGCGCGTTTTGAAGTTGATATCGCTTTTGTTAATAACTTCCACATTTATTCGAATTGTGCCACGAAACTTTGCAGACAGTCGCGGATAGGCCATTTCTACTGAAGTACCAAGTTTCAGAAGTGCAGCCCCATTACTGCCGGAGATATGTCGATACAAACTGAATACGCAAAACATCAACAAAATTTAGCGCGTTTCAAAGTTGATATCGCTTTTGTTAATAACTTCCACATTTATTCGAATTGTGCCACGAAACTTTGCAGACAGTCGCGGATAGGCCTTTTCTACTGAAGTTCTAAGTTTCAGAAGTGCAGCTCTTGTACTGCCGGAGATATGTCGATACAAACTGAATACGCAAAACATCAACAAAATTTAGCGCGTTTTAAAGTTGATATCGCTTTTGTTAATAACTGCCACATTTATTCGGATTGTGCCACGAAACTTTGCAGACAGTCGCGGAGACAGATTTTCTACTGAAATACCAAGTTTCAGAAGTGCAGCTCTTGTACTGCCGGAGATATGTCGATACAAACTGAATACGCAAAACATCAACAAAATTTAGCGCGTTTCAAAGTTGATATCGCTTTTGTTAATAACTTCCACATTTATTCGAATTGTGCCACGAAACTTTGCAGACAGTCGCGGATAGGAGTTTTTTACTGAAGTTCTAAGTTTCAGAAGTGCAGCTCTTGTACTGCCGGAGATATGTCGATACAAACTGAATACGCAAAACATCAACAAAATTTAGCGCGTTTTAAAGTTGATATCGCTTTTGTTAATAACTTCCACATTTATTCGGATTGTGCCACGAAACTTTGCAGACAGTCGCGGAGACAGATTGTCTACTGAAGTACCAAGTTTCAGAAGAGCATCTCTGTTACTGCCGGAGATATGTCGATACAAACTGAATACGCAAAACATCAACAAAATTTAGCGCGTTTTAAAGTTGATATCGCTTTTGTTAATAACTTCCACATTTATTCGAATTGTGCCACGAAACTTTGCAGACAGTCACGGAGACATGTTTTCTACTGAAGTACCAAGTTTCAGAAGTGCAGCTCTTGTACTGCCGGAGATATGTCGATACAAACTGAATACGCAAAACATCAACAAAATTCAGCGCGTTTTAAAGTTGATATCGCTTTTGTTAATAACTTCCACATTTATTCGAATTGTGCCACGATACTTTGCAGACAGTCGCGGATAGTCCTTTTCTACTGAAGTACTAAGTTTCAGAAGTGCAGCTCTTGTACTGCCGGTAATATCTCGATACAAACTGAATACGCAAAACATCAACAAAATCGAGCGCGTTTTAAAGTTGATAGTGCTTTTGTTAATAACTTCCACATTTATTCGAATTGTGCCACGAAACTTTGCAGACAGTCACGGAGACATGTTTTCTAGTGAAGTACCAAGTTTCAGAAGTGCAGCTCTTGTACTGCCGGAGATATGTCGATACAAACTGAATACGCAAAACATCAACAAAATTACGCGCGTTTTAAAGTTGATATCGCTTTTGTTAATAACTCTAACATTTATTCGAATTGTGCCACGAAACTTTGCAGACAGTCGCGGAGACTGATTTTCTACTGAAGTACCAAGTTTAAGAAGTGCAGCTCTTGTACTGCCGGAGATATGTCGATACAAACTGAATACGCAAAACATCAACAAAATTTAGCGCGTTTTAAAGTTGATATCGCTTTTGTTAATAACTTCCACATTTATTCGAATTGTGCCACGAAACTTTGCAGACAGTCGCGGATAGGCCTTTTTTACTGAGGTACAAAGTTTCAGAAGTGCAGCTCTTGTACTGCCGGAGATATGTCGATACAAACTGAATACGCAAAACATCAACAAAATTTAGCGCGTTTTAAAGTTGATATCGCTTTTGTTAATAACTTCCACATTTATTCGGATTGTGCCACGAAACTTTGCAGACAGTCGCGGAGACAGATTGTCTACTGAAGTACCAAGTTTCAGAAGAGCATCTCTGTTACTGCCGGAGATATGTCGATACAAACTGAATACGCAAAACATCAACAAAATTTAGCGCGTTTTAAAGTTGATATCGCTTTTGTTAATAACTTCCACATTTATTCGAATTGTGCCACGAAACTTTGCAGACAGTCACGGAGACATGTTTTCTACTGAAGTACCAAGTTTCAGAAGTGCAGCTCTTGTACTGCCGGAGATATGTCGATACAAACTGAATACGCAAAACATCAACAAAATTTAGCGCGTTTTAAAGTTGATATCGCTTTTGTTGATAACTTCAACATTTATTCGAATTGTGCCACAAAACTTTGCAGACAGCCGCGGAGACAGATTTTTTACTGAAGTACCAAGTTTAAGAAGTGCAGCTCTCGTACTGCCGGAGATATGTCGATACAAACTGAATACGCAAAACATCAACAAAATTTAGCGCGTTTTAAAGTTGATATCGCTTTTGTCAATAACTTCCACATTTATTCGAATTGTGCCACGAAACTTTGCAGACAGTCGCGGATAGGCCTTTTCTACTGAAGCACGAAGTTTCAGAAGTGCAGCTCTTGTACTGCCGGTGATATCTCGATACAAACTGAATACGCAAAACATCAACAAAATTTAGCGCGTTTTGAAGTTGATATCGCTTTTGTTAATAACTTCCACATTTATTCGAATTGTGCCACGAAACTTTGCAGACAGTCGCGGATAGGCCATTTCTACTGAAGTACCAAGTTTCAGAAGTGCAGCCCCATTACTGCCGGAGATATGTCGATACAAACTGAATACGCAAAACATCAACAAAATTTAGCGCGTTTCAAAGTTGATATCGCTTTTGTTAATAACTTCCACATTTATTCGAATTGTGCCACGAAACTTTGCAGACAGTCGCGGATAGGCCTTTTCTACTGAAGTTCTAAGTTTCAGAAGTGCAGCTCTTGTACTGCCGGAGATATGTCGATACAAACTGAATACGCAAAACATCAACAAAATTTAGCGCGTTTTAAAGTTGATATCGCTTTTGTTAATAACTGCCACATTTATTCGGATTGTGCCACGAAACTTTGCAGACAGTCGCGGAGACAGATTTTCTACTGAAATACCAAGTTTCAGAAGTGCAGCTCTTGTACTGCCGGAGATATGTCGATACAAACTGAATACGCAAAACATCAACAAAATTTAGCGCGTTTCAAAGTTGATATCGCTTTTGTTAATAACTTCCACATTTATTCGAATTGTGCCACGAAACTTTGCAGACAGTCGCGGATAGGAGTTTTTTACTGAAGTTCTAAGTTTCAGAAGTGCAGCTCTTGTACTGCCGGAGATATGTCGATACAAACTGAATACGCAAAACATCAACAAAATTTAGCGCGTTTTAAAGTTGATATCGCTTTTGTTAATAACTTCCACATTTATTCGGATTGTGCCACGAAACTTTGCAGACAGTCGCGGAGACAGATTGTCTACTCAAGTACCAAGTTTCAGAAGAGCATCTCTGTTACTGCCGGAGATATGTCGATACAAACTGAATACGCAAAACATCAACAAAATTTAGCGCGTTTTAAAGTTGATATCGCTTTTGTTAATAACTTCCACATTTATTCGAATTGTGCCACGAAACTTTGCAGACAGTCACGGAGACATGTTTTCTACTGAAGTACCAAGTTTCAGAAGTGCAGCTCTTGTACTGCCGGAGATATGTCGATACAAACTGAATACGCAAAACATCAACAAAATTCAGCGCGTTTTAAAGTTGATATCGCTTTTGTTAATAACTTCCACATTTATTCGAATTGTGCCACGATACTTTGCAGACAGTCGCGGATAGTCCTTTTCTACTGAAGTACTAAGTTTCAGAAGTGCAGCTCTTGTACTGCCGGTAATATCTCGATACAAACTGAATACGCAAAACATCAACAAAATCGAGCGCGTTTTAAAGTTGATAGTGCTTTTGTTAATAACTTCCACATTTATTCGAATTGTGCCACGAAACTTTGCAGACAGTCACGGAGACATGTTTTCTAGTGAAGTACCAAGTTTCAGAAGTGCAGCTCTTGTACTGCCGGAGATATGTCGATACAAACTGAATACGCAAAACATCAACAAAATTACGCGCGTTTTAAAGTTGATATCGCTTTTGTTAATAACTCTAACATTTATTCGAATTGTGCCACGAAACTTTGCAGACAGTCGCGGAGACTGATTTTCTACTGAAGTACCAAGTTTAAGAAGTGCAGCTCTTGTACTGCCGGAGATATGTCGATACAAACTGAATACGCAAAACATCAACAAAATTTAGCGCGTTTCAAAGTTGATATCGCTTTTGTTAATAACTTCCACATTTATTCGAATTGTGCCACGAAACTTTGCAGACAGTCGCGGATAGGCCTTTTTTACTGAGGTACAAAGTTTCAGAAGTGCAGCTCTTGTACTGCCGGAGATATGTCGATACAAACTGAATACGCAAAACATCAACAAAATTTAGCGCGTTTTAAAGTTGATATCGCTTTTGTTAATAACTTCCACATTTATTCGGATTGTGCCACGAAACTTTGCAGACAGTCGCGGAGACAGATTGTCTACTGAAGTACCAAGTTTCAGAAGAGCATCTCTGTTACTGCCGGAGATATGTCGATACAAACTGAATACGCAAAACATCAACAAAATTTAGCGCGTTTTAAAGTTGATATCGCTTTTGTTAATAACTTCCACATTTATTCGAATTGTGCCACGAAACTTTGCAGACAGTCACGGAGACATGTTTTCTACTGAAGTACCAAGTTTCAGAAGTGCAGCTCTTGTACTGCCGGAGATATGTCGATACAAACTGAATACGCAAAACATCAACAAAATTTAGCGCGTTTTAAAGTTGATATCGCTTTTGTTCATAACTTCCACATTTATTCGAATTGTGCCACGATACTTTGCAGACAGTCGCGGATAGGCCTTTTCTACTGAAGTACTAAGTTTCAGAAGTGCAGCTCTTGTACTGCCGGTAACATCTCGATACAAACTGAATACGCAAAACATCAACAAAATCGAGCGCGTTTTAAATTTTATATCGCTTTTGTTGATAACTTCAACATTCATTCGAATTGTGCCGCGAAACTTTGCGAACAGTCGCGGAGAGAGATTTTGTACTGAAGTACCAAGTTTCAGAAGTGCAGCTCTTGTACTGCCGGAGATATGTCGATACAAACTGAATACGCAAAACATCAACAAAATTTAGCGCGTTTTAAAGTTGATATCGCTTTTGTTAATAACTTCCATATTTATTCGGATTGTGCCACGAAACTTTGCAGACAGTCGCGGAGACAGATTGTCTACTGAAGTACCAAGTTTCAGAAGAGCATCTCTGTTACTGCCGGAGATATGTCGATACAAACTGAATACGCAAAACATCAACAAAATTTAGCGCGTTTTAAAGTTGATATCGCTTTTGTTAATAACTTCAACATTTATTCGAATTGTGCCACGAAACTTTGCAGACAGTCACGGAGACATGTTTTCTAGTGAAGTACCAAGTTTCAGAAGTGCAGCTCTTGTACTGCCGGAGATATGTCGATACAAACTGAATACGCAAAACATCAACAAAATTACGCGCGTTTTAAAGTTGATATCGCTTTTGTTAATAACTCTAACATTTATTCGAATTGTGCCACGAAACTTTGCAGACAGTCGCGGAGACTGATTTTCTACTGAAGTACCAAGTTTAAGAAGTGCAGCTCTTGTACTTCCGGAGATATGTCGATACAAACTGAATACGCAAAACATCAACAAAATTTAACGCGTTTTAAAGTTGATATCGCTTTTGTTAATAACTTCAACATTTATTCGGATTGTGCCACGAAACTTTGCAGACAGTCGCGGAGACTGATTTTCTACTGAAGTACCAAGTTTCAGAAGTGCATCTCTGTTACTGCCGGAGATATGTCGATACAAACTCAATACGCAAAACATCAACAAAATTAAGCGTTTTAAAGTTGATATCGCTTTTGTTTATAACTTCCACATTTATTCGAATTGTGCCACGAAACTTTGCAGACAGTCACGGAGACATGTTTTCTACTGAAGTACCAAGTTTCAGAAGTGCAGCTCTTGTACTGCCGGAGATATGTCGATACAAACTGAATACGCAAAACATCAACAAAATTTAGCGCGTTTTAAAGTTGATATCGCTTTTGTTAATAACTTCCACATTTATTCGGATTGTGCCACGAAACTTTGCAGACAGTCGCGGATAGGCATTTTCTACTGAAGTACAAAGATTCAGAAGTGCAGCTCTTGTACTGCCGGTGATATCTCGATACAAACTGAATACGCAAAACATCAACAAAATTTAGCGCGTTTTAAAGTTGATATCGCTTTTGTTGATAACTTCAACATTTATTCGAATTGTGCCACAAAACTTTGCAGACAGTCGCGGATAGGCCTTTTTTACTGAAGTTCTAAGTTTCAGAAGTGCAGCTCTTGTACTGCCGGAGATATGTCGATACAAACTGAATACGCAAAACATTAACAAAATTTAACGCGTTTTAAAGTTGATATCGCTTTTGTTAATAACTTCCACATTTATTCGGATTGTGCCACGAAACTTTGCAGACAGTCGCGTAGAAAGATTGTCGACTGAAGTACCAAGTTTCAGAAGTGCATCTCTGTTACTGCCGGAGATATGTCGATACAAACTGAATACGCAAAACATCAACAAAATTTAGCGCGTTTTAAAGTTGATATCGCTTTTGTTTATAACTTCCACATTTATTCGAATTGTGCCACGAAACTTTGCAGACAGTCACGGAGACATGTTTTCTACTGAAGTACCAAGTTTCAGAAGTGCAGCTCTTGTACTGCCGGAGATATGTCGATACAAACTGAATACGCAAAACATCAACAAAATTTAGCGCGTTTTAAAGTTGATATCGCTTTTGTTAATAACTTCCACATTTATTCGAATTGTGCAACGAAACTTTGCAGACAGTCGCGGAAACAGATTTTCTACTGAAGTACCAAGTTTCAGAAGTGCAGCTCTCGTACTGCCGGTGATATGTCGATACAAACTGAATACGCAAAACATCAACAAAATTTAGCGCGTTTTAAAGTTGATATCGCTTTTGTTAATAACTTCCACATTTATTCGAATTGTGCCACGAAACTTTGCAGACAGTCGCGGATAGGCCTTTTTTACTGAAGTACCAAGTTCCAGAAGTGCAGCTCTTGTACTGCCGGTGATATCTCGATACAAACTGAATACGCAAAACATCAACAAAATTTAGCGCGTTTTAAAGTTGATATCGCTTTTGTTGATAACTTCAACATTTATTCGAATTGTGCCACAAAACTTTGCAGACAGCCGCGGAGACAGATTTTCTACTGAAGTACCAAGTTTAAGAAGTGCAGCTCTCGTACTGCCGGAGATATGTCGATAAAAACTGAATACGCAAAACATCAACAAAATTTAGCGCGTATTAAAGTTGATATCGCTTTTGTCAATAACTTCCACATTTATTCGAATTGTGCCACGAAACTTTGCAGACAGTCGCGGATAGGCCTTTTCTACTGAAGCACGAAGTTTCAGAAGTGCAGCTCTTGTACTGCCGGTGATATTTCGATACAAACTGAATACGCAAAACATCAACAAAATTTAGCGCGTTTTGAAGTTGATATCGCTTTTGTTAATAACTTCCACATTTATTCGAATTGTGCCACGAAACTTTGCAGACAGTCGCGGATAGGCCATTTCTACTGAAGTACCAAGTTTCAGAAGTGCAGCTCTTGTACTGCCGGAGATATGTCGATACAAACTGAATACGCAAAACATCAACAAAATTACGCGCGTTTTAAAGTTGATATCGCTTTTGTTAATAACTTCCACATTTATTCGAATTGTGCCACGAAACTTTGCAGACAGTCGCGGAGACTGATTTTCTACTGAAGTACCAAGTTTAAGAAGTGCAGCCCCATTACTGCCGGAGATATGTCGATACAAACTGAATACGCAAAACATCAACAAAATTTAGCGCGTTTCAAAGTTGATATCGCTTTTGTTAATAACTTCCACATTTATTCGAATTGTGCCACGAAACTTTGCAGACAGTCGCGGATAGGCCTTTGCTACTGAAGTTCTAAGTTTCAGAAGTGCAGCTCTTGTACTGCCGGAGATATGTCGATACAAACTGAATACGCAAAACATCAACAAAATTACGCGCGTTTTAAAGTTGATATCGCTTTTGTTAATAACTGCCACATTTATTCGGATTGTGCCACGAAACTTTGCAGACAGTCGCGGAGACAGATTTTTTACTGAAGTACCAAGTTTCAGAAGTGCAGCTCTTGTACTGCCGGAGATATGTCGATACAAACTGAATACGCAAAACATCAACAAAATTTAGCGCGTTTCAAAGTTGATATCGCTTTTGTTAATAACTTCCACATTTATTCGAATTGTGCCACGAAACTTTGCAGACAGTCGCGGATAGGCCTTTTTTACTGAAGTTCTAAGTTTCAGAAGCGCAGCTCTTGTACTGCCGGAGATATGTCGATACAAACTGAATACGCAAAACATCAACAAAATTACGCGCGTTTTAAAGTTGATATCGCTTTTGTTAATAACTTCCACATTTATTCGGATTGTGCCACGAAACTTTGCAGATCGTCGCGGAGACAGATTGTCTACTGAAGTACCAAGTTTCAGAAGAGCATCTCTGTTACTGCCGGAGATATGTCGATACAAACTGAATACGCAAAACATCAACAAAATTTAGCGCGTTTTAAAGTTGATATCGCTTTTGTTAATAACTTCCACATTTATTCGAATTGTGCCACGAAACTTTGCAGACAGTCACGGAGACATGTTTTCTACTGAAGTACCAAGTTTCAGAAGTGCAGCTCTTGTACTGCCGGAGATATGTCGATACAAACTGAATACGCAAAACATCAACAAAATTTAGCGCGTTTTAAAGTTGATATCGCTTTTGTTAATAACTTCCACATTTATTCGAATTGTGCCACGATACTTTGCAGACAGTCGCGGATAGTCCTTTTCTACTGAAGTACTAAGTTTCAGAAGTGCAGCTCTTGTACTGCCGGTAATATCTCGATACAAACTGAATACGCAAAACATCAACAAAATCGAGCGCGTTTTAAAGTTGATAGTGCTTTTGTTAATAACTTCCACATTTATTCGAATTGTGCCACGAAACTTTGCAGACAGTCACGGAGACATGTTTTCTAGTGAAGTACCAAGTTTCAGAAGTGCAGCTCTTGTACTGCCGGAGATATGTCGATACAAACTGAATACGCAAAACATCAACAAAATTACGCGCGTTTTAAAGTTGATATCGCTTTTGTTAATAACTCTAACATTTATTCGAATTGTGCCACGAAACTTTGCAGACAGTCGCGGAGACTGATTTTCTACTGAAGTACCAAGTTTAAGAAGTGCAGCTCTTGTACTGCCGGAGATATGTCGATACAAACTGAATACGCAAAACATCAACAAAATTTAGCGCGTTTCAAAGTTGATATCGCTTTTGTTAATAACTTCCACATTTATTCGAATTGTGCAACGAAACTTTGCAGACAGTCGCGGATAGGCCTTTTTTACTGAAGTTCTAAGTTTCAGAAGTGCAGCTCTTGTACTGTCGGAGATATGTCGATACAAACTGAATACGCAAAACATCAACAAAATTTAACGCGTTTTAAAGTTGATATCGCTTTTGTTAATAACTTCCACATTTATTCGGATTGTGCCACGAAACTTTGCAGACAGTCGCGTAGAAAGATTGTCTACTGAAGTACCAAGTTTCAGAAGTGCATCTCTGTTACTGCCGGAGATATGTCGATACAAACTCAATACGCAAAACATCAACAAAATTTAGCGCGTTTTAAAGTTGATATCGCTTTTGTTTATAACTTCCACATTTATTCGAATTGTGCCACGAAACTTTGCAGACAGTCACGGAGACATGTTTTCTACTGAAGTACCAAGTTTCAGAAGTGCAGCTCTTGTACTGCCGGAGATATGTCGATACAAACTGAATACGCAAAACATCAACAAAATTTAGCGCGTTTTAAAGTTGATATCGCTTTTGTTAATAACTTCCACATTTATTCGAATTGTGCAACGAAACTTTGCAGACAGTCGCGGAAACAGATTTTCTACTGAAGTACCAAGTTTCAGAAGTGCAGCTCTCGTACTGCCGGAGATATGTCGATACAAACTGAATACGCAAAACATCAACAAAATTTAGCGCGTTTTAAAGTTGATATCGCTTTTGTTAATAACTTCCACATTTCTTCGAATTGTGCCACGAAACTTTGCAGACAGTCGCGGATAGGCCATTTCTACTGAAGTACCAAGTTTCAGAAGTGCAGCTCTTGTACTGCCGGTGATATCTCGATACAAACTGAATACGCAAAACATCAACAAACTTTAGCGCGTTTTAAAGTTGATATCGCTTTTGTTGATAACTTCAACATTTATTCGAATTGTGCCACAAAACTTTGCAGACAGCCGCGGAGACAGATTTTCTACTGAAGTACCAAGTTTCAGAAGTGCAGCTCTTGTACTGCCGGAGATATGTCGATACAAACTGAATACGCAAAACATCAACAAAATTTAGCGCGTTTTAAAGTTGATATCGCTTTTGTTAATAACTTCCACATTTATTCGAATTGTGCCACGAAACTTTGCAGACAGTCGCGGATAGGCCTTTTCTACTGAAGCACGAAGTTTCAGAAGTGCAGCTCTTGTACTGCCGGTGATATCTCGATACAAACTGAATACGCAAAACATCAACAAAATTTAGCGCGTTTTGAAGTTGATATTACTTTTGTTAATAACTTCCACATTAATTCGAATTGTGCCACGAAACTTTGTAGACAGTCGCGGATAGGCCTTTTTTACTGAAGTTCTAAGTTTCAGAAGTGCAGCTCTTGTACTGTCGGAGATATGTCGATACAAACTGAATACGCAAAACATCAACAAAATTTAACGCGTTTTAAAGTTGATATCGCTTTTGTTAATAACTTCCACATTTATTCGGATTGTGCCACGAAACTTTGCAGACAGTCGCGTAGAAAGATTGTCTACTGAAGTACCAAGTTTCAGAAGTGCATCTCTGTTACTGCCGGAGATATGTCGATACAAACTGAATACGCAAAACATCAACAAAATTTAGCGCGTTTTAAAGTTGATATCGCTTTTGTTTATAACTTCCACATTTATTCGAATTGTGCCACGAAACTTTGCAGACAGTCACGGAGACATGTTTTGTACTGAAGTACTAAGTTTCAGAAGTGCAGCTCTTGTACTGCCGGAGATATGTCGATACAAACTGAATACGCAAAACATCAACAAAATTTAGCGCGTTTTAAAGTTGATATCGCTTTTGTTAATAACTTCCACATTTATTCGAATTGTGCCACGATACTTTGCAGACAGTCGCGGATAGGCCTTTTCTACTGAAGTACTAAGTTTCAGAAGTGCAGCTCTTGTACTGCCGGTAACATCTCGATACAAACTGAATACGCAAAACATCAACAAAATCGAGCGCGTTTTAAATTTGATATCGCTTTTGTTGATAACTTCAACATTCATTCGAATTGTGCCGCGAAACTTTGCGAACAGTCGCGGAGAGAGATTTTGTACTGAAGTACCAAGTTTCAGAAGTGCAGCTCTTGTACTGCCGGTAATATCTCGATACAAACTGAATACGCAAAACATCAACAAAATCGAGCGCGTTTTAAAGTTGATAGTGCTTTTGTTAATAACTTCCACATTTATTCGAATTGTGCCACGAAACTTTGCAGACAGTCACGGAGACATGTTTTCTAGTGAAGTACCAAGTTTCAGAAGTGCAGCTCTTGTACTGCCGGAGATATGTCGATACAAACTGAATACGCAAAACATCAACAAAATTACGCGCGTTTTAAAGTTGATATCGCTTTTGTTAATAACTCTAACATTTATTCGAATTGTGCCACGAAACTTTGCAGACAGTCGCGGGGACTGATTTTCTACTGAAGTACCAAGTTTAAGAAGTGCAGCTCTTGTACTGCCGGAGATATGTCGATACAAACTGAATACGCAAAACATCAACAAAATTTAGCGCGTTTCAAAGTTGATATCGCTTTTGTTAATAACTTCCACATTTATTCGAATTGTGCCACGAAACTTTGCAGACAGTCGCGGATAGGCCTTTTTTACTGAAGTTCTAAGTTTCAGAAGTGCAGCTCTTGTACTGTCGGAGATATGTCGATACAAACTGAATACGCAAAACATCAACAAAATTTTACGCGTTTTAAAGTTGATATCGCTTTTGTTAATAACTTCCACATTTATTCGGATTGTGCCACGAAACTTTGCAGACAGTCGCGTAGAAAGATTGTCTACTGAAGTACCAAGTTTCAGAAGTGCATCTCTGTTACTGCCGGAGATATGTCGATACAAACTCAATACGCAAAACATCAACAAAATTTAGCGCGTTTTAAAGTTGATATCGCTTTTGTTTATAACTTCCACATTTATTCGAATTGTGCCACGAAACTTTGCAGACAGTCACGGAGACATGTTTTCTACTGAAGTACCAAGTTTCAGAAGTGCAGCTCTTGTACTGCCGGAGATATGTCGATACAAACTGAATACGCAAAACATCAACAAAATTTAGCGCGTTTTAAAGTTGATATCGCTTTTGTTAATAACTTCCACATTTATTCGAATTGTGCAACGAAACTTTGCAGACAGTCGCGGAAACAGATTTTCTACTGAAGTACCAAGTTTCAGAAGTGCAGCTCTCGTACTGCCGGAGATATGTCGATACAAACTGAATACGCAAAACATCAACAAAATTTAGCGCGTTTTAAAGTTGATATCGCTTTTGTTAATAACTTCCACATTTATTCGAATTGTGCCACGAAACTTTGCAGACAGTCGCGGATAGGCATTTTCTACTGAAGTACCAAGTTTCAGAAGTGCAGCTCTTGTACTGCCGGAGATATCTCGATACAAACTGAATACGCAAAACATCAACAAACTTTAGCGCGTTTTAAAGTTGATATCGCTTTTGTTGATAACTTCAACATTTATTCGAATTGTGCCACAAAACTTTGCAGACAGCCGCGGAGACAGATTTTCTACTGAAGTACCAAGTTTCAGAAGTGCAGCTCTTGTACTGCCGGAGATATGTCGATACAAACTGAATACGCAAAACATCAACAAAATTTAGCGCGTTTTAAAGTTGATATCGCTTTTGTTAATAACTTCCACATTTATTCGAATTGTGCCACGAAACTTTGCAGACAGTCGCGGATAGGCCTTTTCTACTGAAGCACGAAGTTTCAGAAGTGCAGCTCTTGTACTGCCGGTGATATCTCGATACAAACTGAATACGCAAAACATCAACAAAATTTAGCGCGTTTTAAAGTTGATATTACTTTTGTTAATAACTTCCACATTTATTCGAATTGTGCCACGAAACTTTGTAGACAGTCGCGGATAGGCCTTTTTTACTGAAGTTCTAAGTTTCAGAAGTGCAGCTCTTGTACTGCCGGAGATATGTCGATACAAACTGAATACGCAAAACATTAACAAAATTTAACGCGTTTTAAAGTTGATATCGCTTTTGTTAATAACTTCCACATTTATTCGGATTGTGCCACGAAACTTTGCAGACAGTCGCGTAGAAAGATTGTCTACTGAAGTACCAAGTTTCAGAAGTGCATCTCTGTTACTGCCGGAGATATGTCGATACAAACTGAATACGCAAAACATCAACAAAATTTAGCGCGTTTTAAAGTTGATATCGCTTTTGTTTATAACTTCCACATTTATTCGAATTGTGCCACGAAACTTTGCAGACAGTCACGGAGACATGTTTTGTACTGAAGTACTAAGTTTCAGAAGTGCAGCTCTTGTACTGCCGGAGATATGTCGATACAAACTGAATACGCAAAACATCAACAAAATTTAGCGCGTTTTAAAGTTGATATCGCTTTTGTTAATAACTTCCACATTTATTCGAATTGTGCCACGATACTTTGCAGACAGTCGCGGATAGGCCTTTTCTACTGAAGTACTAAGTTTCAGAAGTGCAGCTCTTGTACTGCCGGTAACATCTCGATACAAACTGAATACGCAAAACATCAACAAAATCGAGCGCGTTTTAAATTTGATATCGCTTTTGTTGATAACTTCAACATTCATTCGAATTGTGTGCGAAACTTTGCGAACAGTCGCGGAGAGAGATTTTGTACTGAAGTACCAAGTTTCAGAAGTGCAGCTCTTGTACTGCCGGAGATATGTCGATACAAACTGAATACGCAAAACATCAACAAAATTTAGCGCGTTTCAAAGTTGATATCGCTTTTGTTAATAACTTCCACATTTATTCGAATTGTGCCACGAAACTTTGCAGACAGTCGCGGATAGGCCTTTTTTACTGAAATTCTAAGTTTCAGAAGTGCAGCTCTCTTACTGCCGGAGATATGTCGATACAAACTGAATACGCAAAACATCAACAAAATTTAGCGCGTTGTAAAGTTGATATCGCTTTTGTTAATAACTTCCACATTTATTCGGATTGTGCCACGAAACTTTGCAGACAGTCGCGGAGACAGATTGCCTACTGAAGTATTAAGTTTCAGAAGTGCAGCTCTGTTACTGCCGGAGATATGTCGATACAAACTGAATACGCAAAACATCAACAAAATTTAGCGCGTTTTAAAGTTGATATCGCTTTTGTTAATAACTTCCACATTTATTCGAATTGTGCCACGAAACTTTGCAGACAGTCACGGAGACATGTTTTCTAGTGAAGTACCAAGTTTCAGAAGTGCAGCTCTTGTACTGCCGGAGATATGTCGATACAAACTGAATACGCAAAACATCAACAAAATTACGCGCGTTTTAAAGTTGATATCGCTTTTGTTAATAACTCTAACATTTATTCGAATTGTGCCACGAAACTTTGCAGACAGTCGCGGGGACTGATTTTCTACTGAAGTACCAAGTTTAAGAAGTGCAGCTCTTGTACTGCCGGAGATATGTCGATACAAACTGAATACGCAAAACATCAACAAAATTTAGCGCGTTTCAAAGTTGATATCGCTTTTGTTAATAACTTCCACATTTATTCGAATTGTGCCACGAAACTTTGCAGACAGTCGCGGATAGGCCTTTTTTACTGAAGTTCTAAGTTTCAGAAGTGCAGCTCTTGTACTGTCGGAGATATGTCGATACAAACTGAATACGCAAAACATCAACAAAATTTAACGCGTTTTAAAGTTGATATCGCTTTTGTTAATAACTTCCACATTTATTCGGATTGTGCCACGAAACTTTGCAGACAGTCGCGTAGAAAGATTGTCTACTGAAGTACCAAGTTTCAGAAGTGCATCTCTGTTACTGCCGGAGATATGTCGATACAAACTCAATACGCAAAACATCAACAAAATTTAGCGCGTTTTAAAGTTGATATCGCTTTTGTTTATAACTTCCACATTTATTCGAATTGTGCCACGAAACTTTGCAGACAGTCACGGAGACATGTTTTCTACTGAAGTACCAAGTTTCAGAAGTGCAGCTCTTGTACTGCCGGAGATATGTCGATACAAACTGAATACGCAAAACATCAACAAAATTTAGCGCGTTTTAAAGTTGATATCGCTTTTGTTAATAACTTCCACATTTATTCGAATTGTGCAACGAAACTTTGCAGACAGTCGCGGAAACAGACTTTCTACTGAAGTACCAAGTTTCAGAAGTGCAGCTCTCGTACTGCCGGAGATATGTCGATACAAACTGAATACGCAAAACATCAACAAAATTTAGCGCGTTTTAAAGTTGATATCGCTTTTGTTAATAACTTCCACATTTATTCGAATTGTGCCACGAAACTTTGCAGACAGTCGCGGATAGGCATTTTCTACTGAAGTACAAAGTTTCAGAAGTGCAGCTCTTGTACAGCCGGTGATATCTCGATACAAACTGAATACGCAAAACATCAACAAAATTTAGCGCGTTTTAAAGTTGATATCGCTTTTGTTGATAACTTCAACATTTATTCGAATTGTGCAACAAAACTTTGCAGACAGCCGCGGAGACAGATTTTCTACTGAAGTACCAAGTTTCAGAAGTGCAGCTCTTGTACTGCCGGAGATATGTCGATACAAACTGAATACGCAAAACATCAACAAAATTTAGCGCGTTTTAAAGTTGATATCGCTTTTGTTAATAACTTCCACATTTATTCGAATTGTGCCACGAAACTTTGCAGACAGTCGCGGATAGGCCTTTTCCACTGAAGCACGAAGTTTCAGAAGTGCAGCTCTTGTACTGCCGGTGATATCTCGATACAAACTGAATACGCAAAACATCAACAAAATTTAGCGCGTTTTGAAGTTGATATTACTTTTGTTAATAACTTCCACATTTATTCGAATTGTGCCACAAAACTTTGTAGACAGTCGCGGATATGCCTATTTTACTGAAGTTCTAAGTTTCAGAAGTGCAGCTCTTGTACTGCCGGAGATATGTCGATACAAACTGAATACGCAAAACATTAACAAAATTTAACGCGTTTTAAAGTTGATATCGCTTTTGTTAATAACTTCCACATTTATTCGGATTGTGCCACGAAACTTTGCAGACAGTCGCGTAGAAAGATTGTCTACTGAAGTACCAAGTTTCAGAAGTGCATCTCTGTTACTGCCGGAGATATGTCGATACAAACTGAATACGCAAAACATCAACAAAATTTAGCGCGTTTTAAAGTTGATATCGCTTTTGTTTATAACTTCCACATTTATTCGAATTGTGCCACGAAACTTTGCAGACAGTCACGGAGACATGTTTTCTACTGAAGTACCAAGTTTCAGAAGTGCAGCTCTCGTACTGCCGGAGATATGTCGATACAAACTGAATACGCAAAACATCAACAAAATTTAGCGCGTTTTAAAGTTGATATCGCTTTTGTTAATAACTTCCACATTTATTCGAATTGTGCCACGAAACTTTGCAGACAGTCGCGGATAGGTCTTTTTTTACTTAAGTTCTAAGTTTCAGAAGTGCAGCTCTTGTACTGTCGGAGATATGTCGATACAAACTGAATACGCAAAACATCAACAAAATTTAACGCGTTTTAAAGTTGATATCGCTTTTGTTAATAACTTCCACATTTATTCGGATTGTGCCACGAAACTTTGCAGACAGTCGCGTAGAAAGATTGTCTACTGAAGTACCAAGTTTCAAAAGTGCATCTCTGTTACTGCCGGAGATATGTCGATACAAACTCAATACGCAAAACATCAACAAAATTTAGCGCGTTTTAAAGTTGATATCGCTTTTGTTTATAACTTCCACATTTATTCGAATTGTGCCACGAAACTTTGCAGACAGTCACTAAGACATGTTTTCTACTGAAGTACCAAGTTTCAGAAGTGCAGCTCTTGTACTGCCGGAGATATGTCGATACAAACTGAATACGCAAAACATCAACAAAATTTAGCGCGTTTTAAAGTTGATATCGCTTTTGTTAATAACTTCCACATTTATTCGAATTGTGCAACGAAACTTTGCAGACAGTCGCGGAAACAGATTTTCTACTGAAGTACCAAGTTTCAGAAGTGCAGCTCTCGTACTGCCGGAGATATGTCGATACAAACTGAATACGCAAAACATCAACAAAATTTAGCGCGTTTTAAAGTTGATATCGCTTTTGTTAATAACTTCCACATTTATTCGAATTGTGCCACGAAACTTTGCAGACAGTCGCGGATAGGCATTTTCTACTGAAGTACAAAGTTTCAGAAGTGCAGCTCTTGTACTGCCGGTGATATCTCGATACAAACTGAATACGCAAAACATCAACAAAATTTAGCGCTTTTTAAAGTTGATATCGCTTTTGTTGATAACTTCAACATTTATTCGAATTGTGCCACTAAACTTTGCAGACAGCCGCGGGGACTGATTTTCTACTGAAGTACCAAGTTTAAGAAGTGCAGCTCTTGTACTGCCGGAGATATGTCGATACAAACTGAATACGCAAAACATCAACAAAATTTAGCGCGTTTCAAAGTTGATATCGCTTTTGTTAATAACTTCCACATTTATTCGAATTGTGCCACGAAACTTTGCAGACAGTCGCGGATAGGCCTTTTTTACTGAAGTTCTAAGTTTCAGAAGTGCAGCTCTTGTACTGTCGGAGATATGTCGATACAAACTGAATACGCAAAACATCAACAAAATTTAACGCGTTTTAAAGTTGATATCGCTTTTCTTAATAACTTCCACATTTATTCGGATTGTGCCACGAAACTTTGCAGACAGTCGCGTAGAAAGATTGTCTACTGAAGTACCAAGTTTCAGAAGTGCATCTCTGTTACTGCCGGAGATATGTCGATACAAACTCAATACGCAAAACATCAACAAAATTTAGCGCGTTTTAAAGTTGATATCGCTTTTGTTTATAACTTCCACATTTATTCAGATTGTGCCACGAAACTTTGCAGACAGTCACGGAGACATGTTTTCTACTGAAGTACCAAGTTTCAGAAGTGCAGCTCTTGTACTGCCGGAGATATGTCGATACAAACTGAATACGCAAAACATCAACAAAATTTAGCGCGTTTTAAAGTTGATATCGCTTTTGTTAATAACTTCCACATTTATTCGAATTGTGCAACGAAACTTTGCAGACAGTCGCGGAAACAGACTTTCTACTGAAGTACCAAGTTTCAGAAGTGCAGCTCTCGTACTGCCGGAGATATGTCGATACAAACTGAATACGCAAAACATCAACAAAATTTAGCGCGTTTTAAAGTTGATATCGCTTTTGTTAATAACTTCCACATTTATTCGAATTGTGCCACGAAACTTTGCAGACAGTCGCGGATAGGCATTTTCTACTGAAGTACAAAGTTTCAGAAGTGCAGCTCTTGTACAGCCGGTTATATATCGATACAAACTGAATACGCAAAACATCAACAAAATTTAGCGCGTTTTAAAGTTGATATCGCTTTTGTTGATAACTTCAACATTTATTCGAATTGTGCAACAAAACTTTGCAGACAGCCGCGGAGACAGATTTTCTACTGAAGTACCAAGTTTCAGAAGTGCAGCTCTTGTACTGCCGGAGATATGTCGATACAAACTGAATACGCAAAACATCAACAAAATTTAGCGCGTTTTAAAGTTGATATCGCTTTTGTTAATAACTTCCACATTTATTCGAATTGTGCCACGAAACTTTGCAGACAGTCGCGGATAGGCCTTTTCCACTGAAGCACGAAGTTTCAGAAGTGCAGCTCTTGTACTGCCGGTGATATCTCGATACAAACTGAATACGCAAAACATCAACAAAATTTAGCGCGTTTTGAAGTTGATATTACTTTTGTTAATAACTTCCACATTTATTCGAATTGTGCCACGAAACTTTGTAGACAGTCGCGGATAGGCCTTTTTTACTGAAGTTCTAAGTTTCAGAAGTGCAGCTCTTGTACTGCCGGAGATATGTCGATACAAACTGAATACGCAAAACATTAACAAAATTTAACGCGTTTTAAAGTTGATATCGCTTTTGTTAATAACTTCCACATTTATTCGGATTGTGCCACGAAACTTTGCAGACAGTCGCGTAGAAAGATTGTCTACTGAAGTACCAAGTTTCAGAAGTGCATCTCTGTTACTGCCGGAGATATGTCGATACAAACTGAATACGCAAAACATCAACAAAATTTAGCGCGTTTTAAAGTTGATATCGCTTTTGTTTATAACTTCCACATTTATTCGAATTGTGCCACGAAACTTTGCAGACAGTCACGGAGACATGTTTTCTACTGAAGTACCAAGTTTCAGAAGTGCAGCTCTCGTACTGCCGGAGATATGTCGATACAAACTGAATACGCAAAACATCAACAAAATTTAGCGCGTTTTAAAGTTGATATCGCTTTTGTTAATAACTTCCACATTTATTCGAATTGTGCCACGAAACTTTGCAGACAGTCGCGGATAGGCCTTTTTTACTGAAGTTCTAAGTTTCAGAAGTGCAGCTCTTGTACTGTCGGAGATATGTCGATACAAACTGAATACGCAAAACATCAACAAAATTTAACGCGTTTTAAAGTTGATATCGCTTTTGTTAATAACTTCCACATTTATTCGGATTGTGCCACGAAACTTTGCAGACAGTCGCGTAGAAAGATTGTCTACTGAAGTACCAAGTTTCAAAAGTGCATCTCTGTTACTGCCGGAGATATGTCGATACAAACTCAATACGCAAAACATCAACAAAATTTAGCGCGTTTTAAAGTTGATATCGCTTTTGTTTATAACTTCCACATTTATTCGAATTGTGCCACGAAACTTTGCAGACAGTCACGGAGACATGTTTTCTACTGAAGTACCAAGTTTCAGAAGTGCAGCTCTTGTACTGCCGGAGATATGTCGATACAAACTGAATACGCAAAACATCAACAAAATTTAGCGCGTTTTAAAGTTGATATCGCTTTTGTTAATAACTTCCACATTTATTCGAATTGTGCAACGAAACTTTGCAGACAGTCGCGGAAACAGATTTTCTACTGAAGTACCAAGTTTCAGAAGTGCAGCTCTCGTACTGCCGGAGATATGTCGATACAAACTGAATACGCAAAACATCAACAAAATTTAGCGCGTTTTAAAGTTGATATCGCTTTTGTTAATAACTTCCACATTTATTCGAATTGTGCCACGAAACTTTGCAGACAGTCGCGGATAGGCATTTTCTACTGAAGTACAAAGTTTCAGAAGTGCAGCTCTTGTACTGCCGGTGATATCTCGATACAAACTGAATACGCAAAACATCAACAAAATTTAGCGCTTTTTAAAGTTGGTATCGCTTTTGTTGATAACTTCAACATTTATTCGAATTGTGCCACTAAACTTTGCAGACAGCCGCGGAGACATGTTTTCTACTGAAGTACCAAGTTTCAGAAGTGCAGCTCTTGTACTGCCGGAGATATGTCGATACAAACTGAATACGCAAAACATCAACAAAATTTAGCGCGTTTTAAAGTTGATATCGCTTTTGTTAATAACTTCCACATTTATTCGAATTGTGCCACGAAACTTTGCAGACAGTCGCGGATAGGCCTTTTCTACTGAAGCACGAAGTTTCAGAAGTGCAGCTCTTGTACTGCCGGTGATATGTCGATACAAACTGAATACGCAAAACATCAACAAAATTTAGCGCGTTTTAAAGTTGATATTACTTTTGTTAATAACTTCCACATTTATTCGAATTGTGCCACGAAACTTTGTAGACAGTCGCGGATAGGCCTTTTTTACTGAAGTTCTAAGTTTCAGAAGTGCAGCTCTTGTACTGCCGGAGATATGTCGATACAAACTGAATACGCAAAACATTAACAAAATTTAACGCGATTTAAAGTTGATATCGCTTTTGTTAATAACTTCCACATTTATTCGGATTGTGCCACGAAACTTTGCAGACAGTCGCGTAGAAAGATTGTCTACTGAAGTACCAAGTTTCAGAAGTGCATCTCTGTTACTGCCGGAGATATGTCGATACAAACTGAATACGCAAAACATCAACAAAATTTAGCGCGTTTTAAAGTTGATATCGCTTTTGTTTATAACTTCCACATTTATTCGAATTGTGCCACGAAACTTTGCAGACAGTCACGGAGACATGTTTTCTACTGAAGTACCAAGTTTCAGAAGTGCAGCTCTTGTACTGCCGGAGATATGTCGATACAAACTGAATACGCAAAACATCAACAAAATTTAGCGCGTTTTAAAGTTGATATCGCTTTTGTTAATAACTTCCACATTTATTCGAATTGTGCAACGAAACTTTGCAGACAGTCGCGGAAACAGATTTTCTACTGAAGTACTAAGTTTCAGAAGTGCAGCTCTCGTACTGCCGGAGATATGTCGATACAAACTGAATACGCAAAACATCAACAAAATTTAGCGCGTTTTAAAGTTGATATCGCTTTTGTTAATAACTTCCACATTTATTCGAATTGTGCCACGAAACTTTGCAGACAGTCGCGGATAGGCCTTTTTTACTGAAGTACCAAGTTCCAGAAGTGCAGCTCTTGTACTGCCGGTGATATCTCGATACAAACTGAATACGCAAAACATCAACAAAATTTAGCGCGTTTTAAAGTTGATATCGCTTTTGTTGATAACTTCAACATTTATTCGAATTGTGCCACAAAACTTTGCAGACAGCCGCGGAGACAGATTTTCTACTGAAGTACCAAGTTTAAGAAGTGCAGCTCTTGTACTGCCGGAGATATGTCGATACAAACTGAATACGCAAAACATCAACAAAATTACGCGCGTTTTAAAGTTGATATCGCTTTTGTTAATAACTCTAAGATTTATTCGAATTGTGCCACGAAACTTTGCAGACAGTCGCGTAGACTGATTTTCTACTGAAGTACCAAGTTTAAGAAGTGCAGCCCCATTACTGCCGGAGATATGTCGATACAAACTGAATACGCAAAACATCAACAAAATTTAGCGCGTTTCAAAGTTGATATCGCTTTTGTTAATAACTTCCACATTTATTCGAATTGTGCCACGAAACTTTGCAGACAGTCGCGGAGACAGATTTTCTACTGAAGTACCAAGTTTCAGAAGTGCAGCTCTTGTACTGCCGGAGATATGTCGATACAAACTGAATACGCAAAACATCAACAAAATTTAGCGCGTTTCAAAGTTGATATCGCTTTTGTTAATAACTTCCACATTTATTCGAATTGTGCCACGAAACTTTGCAGACAGTCGCGGATAGGCCTTTTTTACTGAAGTTCTAAGTTTCAGAAGTGCAGCTCTTGTACTGCCGGAGATATGTCGATACAAACTGAATACGCAAAACATCAACAAAATTTAGCGCGTTTTAAAGTTGATATCGCTTTTGTTAATAACTTCCACATTTATTCGGATTGTGCCACGAAACTTTGCAGACAGTCGCGGAGACAGATTGTCTACTGAAGTACCAAGTTTCAGAAGAGCATCTCTGTTACTGCCGGAGATATGTCGATACAAACTGAATACGCAAAACATCAACAAAATTTAGCGCGTTTTAAAGTTGATATCGCTTTTGTTAATAACTTCCACATTTATTCGAATTGTGCCACGAAACTTTGCAGACAGTCACGGAGACATGTTTTTTACTGAAGTACCAAGTTTCAGAAGTGCAGCTCTTGTACTGCCGGAGATATGTCGATACAAACTGAATACGCAAAACATCAACAAAATTTAGCGCGTTTTAAAGTTGATATCGCTTTTGTTAATAACTTCTACATTTATTCGAATTGTGCCACGATACTTTGCAGACAGTCGCGGATAGTCCTTTTCTACTGAAGTACTAAGTTTCAGAAGTGCAGCTCTTGTACTGCCGGTAATATCTCGATACAAACTGAATACGCAAAACATCAACAAAATCGAGCGCGTTTTAAATTTGATATCGCTTTTGTTGATAACTTCAACATTCATTCGAATTGTGCCGCGAAACTTTGCGAACAGTCGCGGAGACAGATTTTGTACTGAAGTACCAAGTTTCAGAAGTGCAGCTCTTGTACTGCCGGAGATATGTCGATACAAACTGAATACGCAAAACATCAACAAAATTTAGCGCGTTTCAAAGTTGATATCGCTTTTGTTAATAACTTCCACATTTATTCGAATTGTGCCACGAAACTTTGCAGACAGTCGCGGATAGGCCTTTTTTACTGAAGTTCTAAGTTTCAGAAGTGCAGCTCTCTTACTGTCGGAGATATGTCGATACAAACTGAATACGCAAAACATCAACAAAATTTAGCGCGTTTTAAAGTTGATATCGCTTTTGTTAATAACTTCCACATTTATTCGGATTGTGCCACGAAACTTTGCAGACAGTCGCGTAGAAAGATTGTCTACTGAAGTACCAAGTTTCAGAAGAGCATCTCTGTTACTGCCGGAGATATGTCGATACAAACTGAATACGCAAAACATCAACAAAATTTAGCGCGTTTTAAAGTTGATATCGCTTTTGTTTATAACTTCCACATTTATTCGAATTGTGCCACGAAACTTTGCAGACAGTCACGGAGACATGTTTTCTACTGAAGTACCAAGTTTCAGAAGTGCAGCTCTCGTACTGCCGGAGATATGTCGATACAAACTGAATACGCAAAACATCAACAAAATTTAGCGCGTTTTAAAGTTGATATCGCTTTTGTTAATAACTTCCACATTTATTCGAATTGTGCCACGAAACTTTGCAGACAGTCGCGGATAGGCCTTTTTTAC
Source organism: Sepiola atlantica (assembly GCA_963556195.1). Lineage (NCBI taxonomy): Eukaryota > Metazoa > Mollusca > Cephalopoda > Sepiida > Sepiolidae > Sepiola > Sepiola atlantica. The sequence continues at coordinate 131,497 of CAUVYP010000355.1, forward strand.
TGAAGTTCTAAGTTTCAGAAGTGCAGCTCTTGTACTGTCGGAGATATGTCGATACAAACTGAATACGCAAAACATCAACAAAATTTAACGCGTTTTAAAGTTGATATCGCTTTTGTTAATAACTTCCACATTTATTCGGATTGTGCCACGAAACTTTGCAGACAGTCGCGTAGAAAGATTGTCTACTGAAGTACCAAGTTTCAAAAGTGCATCTCTGTTACTGCCGGAGATATGTCGATACAAACTCAATACGCAAAACATCAACAAAATTTAGCGCGTTTTAAAGTTGATATCGCTTTTGTTTATAACTTCCACATTTATTCGAATTGTGCCACGAAACTTTGCAGACAGTCACTGAGACATGTTTTCTACTGAAGTACTAAGTTTCAGAAGTGCAGCTCTTGTACTGCCGGAGATATGTCGATACAAACTGAATACGCAAAACATCAACAAAATTTAGCGCGTTTTAAAGTTGATATCGCTTTTGTTAATAACTTCCACATTTATTCGAATTGTGCCACGATACTTTGCAGACAGTCGCGGATAGTCCTTTTCTACTGAAGTACTAAGTTTCAGAAGTGCAGCTCTTGTACTGCCGGTAATATCTCGATACAAACTGAATACGCAAAACATCAACAAAATCGAGCGCGTTTTAAATTTGATATCGCTTTTGTTGATAACTTCAACATTCATTCGAATTGTGCCGCGAAACTTTGCGAACAGTCGCGGAGACAGATTTTGTACTGAAGTACCAAGTTTCAGAAGTGCAGCTCTTGTACTGCCGGAGATATGTCGATACAAACTGAATACGCAAAACATCAACAAAATTTAGCGCGTTTCAAAGTTGATATCGCTTTTGTTAATAACTTCCACATTTATTCGAATTGTGCCACGAAACTTTGCAGACAGTCGCGGATAGGCCTTTTTTACTGAAGTTCTAAGTTTCAGAAGTGCAGCTCTCTTACTGTCGGAGATATGTCGATACAAACTGAATACGCAAAACATCAACAAAATTTAGCGCGTTTTAAAGTTGATATCGCTTTTGTTAATAACTTCCACATTTATTCGGATTGTGCCACGAAACTTTGCAGACAGTCGCGTAGAAAGATTGTCTACTGAAGTACCAAGTTTCAGAAGAGCATCTCTGTTACTGCCGGAGATATGTCGATACAAACTGAATACGCAAAACATCAACAAAATTTAGCGCGTTTTAAAGTTGATATCGCTTTTGTTTATAACTTCCACATTTATTCGAATTGTGCCACGAAACTTTGCAGACAGTCACGGAGACATGTTTTCTACTGAAGTACCAAGTTTCAGAAGTGCAGCTCTCGTACTGCCGGAGATATGTCGATACAAACTGAATACGCAAAACATCAACAAAATTTAGCGCGTTTTAAAGTTGATATCGCTTTTGTTAATAACTTCCACATTTATTCGAATTGTGCCACGAAACTTTGCAGACAGTCGCGGATAGGCCTTTTTTACTGAAGTTCTAAGTTTCAGAAGTGCAGCTCTTGTACTGTCGGAGATATGTCGATACAAACTGAATACGCAAAACATCAACAAAATTTAACGCGTTTTAAAGTTGATATCGCTTTTGTTAATAACTTCCACATTTATTCGGATTGTGCCACGAAACTTTGCAGACAGTCGCGTAGAAAGATTGTCTACTGAAGTACCAAGTTTCAAAAGTGCATCTCTGTTACTGCCGGAGATATGTCGATACAAACTCAATACGCAAAACATCAACAAAATTTAGCGCGTTTTAAAGTTGATATCGCTTTTGTTTATAACTTCCACATTTATTCGAATTGTGCCACGAAACTTTGCAGACAGTCACTGAGACATGTTTTCTACTGAAGTACTAAGTTTCAGAAGTGCAGCTCTTGTACTGCCGGAGATATGTCGATACAAACTGAATACGCAAAACATCAACAAAATTTAGCGCGTTTTAAAGTTGATATCGCTTTTGTTAATAACTTCCACATTTATTCGAATTGTGCAACGAAACTTTGCAGACAGTCGCGGAAACAGATGTTCTACTGAAGTACCAAGTTTCAGAAGTGCAGCTCTCGTACTGCCGGAGATATGTCGATACAAACTGAATACGCAAAACATCAACAAAATTTAGCGCGTTTTAAAGTTGATATCGCTTTTGTTAATAACTTCCACATTTATTCGAATTGTGCCACGAAACTTTGCAGACAGTCGCGGATAGGCATTTTCTACTGAAGTACAAAGTTTCAGAAGTGCAGCTCTTGTACTGCCGGTGATATCTCGATACAAACTGAATACGCAAAACATCAACAAAATTTAGCGCTTTTTAAAGTTGATATCGCTTTTGTTGATAACTTCAACATTTATTCGAATTGTGCCACTAAACTTTGCAGACAGCCGCGGAGACAGATTTTCTACTGAAGTACCAAGTTTCAGAAGTGCAGCTCTTGTACTGCCGAAGATATGTCGATACAAACTGAATACGCAAAACATCAACAAAATTTAGCGCGTTTTAAAGTTGATATCGCTTTTGTTAATAACTTCCACATTTATTCGAATTGTGCCACGAAACTTTGCAGACAGTCGCGGATAGGCCTTTTCTACTGAAGCACGAAGTTTCAGAAGTGCAGCTCTTGTACTGCCGGTGATATCTGGATACAAACTGAATACGCAAAACATCAACAAAATTTAGCGCGTTTTAAAGTTGATATTACTTTTGTTAATAACTTCCACATTTATTCGAATTGTGCCACGAAACTTTGTAGACAGTCGCGGATAGGCCTTTTTTACTGAAGTTCTAAGTTTCAGAAGTGCAGCTCTTGTACTGCCGGAGATATGTCGATACAAACTGAATACGCAAAACATTAACAAAATTTAACGCGTTTTAAAGTTGATATCGCTTTTGTTAATAACTTCCACATTTATTCGGATTGTGCCACGAAACTTTGCAGACAGTCGCGTAGAAAGATTGTCTACTGAAGTACCAAGTTTCAGAAGTGCATCTCTGTTACTGCCGGAGATATGTCGATACAAACTGAATACGCAAAACATCAACAAAATTTAGCGCGTTTTAAAGTTGATATCGCTTTTGTTTATAACTTCCACATTTATTCGAATTGTGCCACGAAACTTTGCAGACAGTCACGGAGACATGTTTTCTACTGAAGTACCAAGTTTCAGAAGTGCAGCTCTTGTACTGCCGGAGATATGTCGATACAAACTGAATACGCAAAACATCAAAAAAATTTAGCGCGTTTTAAAGTTGATATCGCTTTTGTTAATAACTTCCACATTTATTCGAATTGTGCAACGAAACTTTGCAGACAGTCGCGGAAACAGATTTTCTACTGAAGTACTAAGTTTCAGAAGTGCAGCTCTCGTACTGCCGGAGATATGTCGATACAAACTGAATACGCAAAACATCAACAAAATTTAGGGCGTTTTAAAGTTGATATCGCTTTTGTTAATAACTTCCACATTTATTCGAATTGTGCCACGAAACTTTGCAGACAGTCGCGGATAGGCCTTTTCTACTGAAGCACGAAGTTTCAGAAGTGCAGCTCTTGTACTGCCGGTGATATCTCGATACAAACTGAATACGCAAAACATCAACAAAATTTAGCGCGTTTTGAAGTTGATATCGCTTTTGTTAATAACTTCCACATTTCTTCGAATTGTGCCACAGAACTTTGCAGACAGTCGCGGATAGGCCATTTCTACTGAAGTACTTAGTTTCAGAAGTGCAGCTCTTGTACTGCCGGAGATATGTCGATACAAACTGAATACGCAAAACATCAACAAAATTACGCGCGTTTTAAAGTTGATATCGCTTTTGTTAATAACTCTAACATTTATTCGAATTGTGCCACGAAACTTTGCAGACAGTCGCGGAGACTGATTTTCTACTGAAGTACCAAGTTTAAGAAGTGCAGCCCCATTACTGCCGGAGATATGTCGATACAAACTGAATACGCAAAACATCAACAAAATTTAGCGCGTTTCAAAGTTGATATCGCTTTTGTTAATAACTTCCACATTTATTCGAATTGTGCCACGAAACTTTGCAGACAGTCGCGGAGACAGATTTTCTACTGAAGTACCAAGTTTCAGAAGTGCAGCTCTTGTACTGCCGGAGATATGTCGATACAAACTGAATACGCAAAACATCAACAAAATTTAGCGCGTTTCAAAGTTGATATCGCTTTTGTTAATAACTTCCACATTTATTCGAATTGTGCCACGAAACTTTGCAGACAGTCGCGGATAGGCCTTTTTTACTGAAGTTCTAAGTTTCAGAAGTGCAGCTCTTGTACTGCCGGAGATATGTCGATACAAACTGAATACGCAAAACATCAACAAAATTTAGCGCGTTTTAAAGTTGATATCGCTTTTGTTAATAACTTCCACATTTATTCGGATTGTGCCACGAAACTTTGCAGACAGTCGCGGAGACAGATTGTCTACTGAAGTACCAAGTTTCAGAAGAGCATCTCTGTTACTGCCGGAGATATGTCGATACAAACTGAATACGCAAAACATCAACAAAATTTAGCGCGTTTTAAAGTTGATATCGCTTTTGTTAATAACTTCCACATTTATTCGAATTGTGCCACGAAACTTTGCAGACAGTCACGGAGACATGTTTTTTACTGAAGTACCAAGTTTCAGAAGTGCAGCTCTCGTACTGCCGGAGATATGTCGATACAAACTGAATACGCAAAACATCAACACAATTTAGCGCGTTTTAAAGTTGATATCGCTTTTGTTAATAACTTCCACATTTATTCGAATTGTGCAACGAAACTTTGCAGACAGTCGCGGAAACAGATTTTCTACTGAAGTACCAAGTTTCAGAAGTGCAGCTCTCGTACTGCCGGAGATATGTCGATACAAACTTAATACGCAAAACATCAACAAAATTTAGCGCGTTTTAAAGTTGATATCGCTTTTGTTAATAACTTCCACATTTATTCGAATTGTGCCACGAAACTTTGCAGACAGTCGCGGATAGGCCTTTTTTACTGAAGTACAAAGTTTCAGAAGTGCAGCCCTTGTACTGCCGGTGATATCTCGATACAAACTGAATACGCATAACATCAACAAAATTTAGCGCGTTTTAAAGTTGATATCGCTTTTGTTGATAACTTCAATATTTATTCGAATTGTGCCACAAAACTTTGCAGACAGTCGCGGAGACAGATTTTCTACTGAAGTACCAAGTTTCAGAAGTGCAGCTCTTGTACTGCCGGAGATATGTCGATACAAACTGAATACGCAAAACATCAACAAAATTTAGCGCGTTTTAAAGTTGATATCGCTTTTGTTAATAACTTCCACATTTATTCGAATTGTGCCATGAAACTTTGCAGACAGTCGTGGATAGGCTTTTTCTACTAAAGTACCAAGTTTCAGAAGTGCAGCTCTTGTACTGCCGGAGATATGTCGATACAAACTGAATACGCAAAACATCAACAAAATTTAGCGCGTTTTAAAGTTGATATCGCTTTTGTTAATAACTTCCACATTTATTCGAATTGTGCCACGAAACTTTGCAGACAGTCGCGGATAGGCCTTTTCTACTGAAGCACCAAGTTTCAGAAGTGCAGCTCTTGTACTGCCGGTTATATCTCGATACAAACTGAATACGCAAAACATCAACAAAATTTAGCGCGTTTTGAAGTTGATATCGCTTTTGTTAATAACTTCCACATTTATTCGAATTGTGCCACGAAACTTTGCAGACAGTCGCGGATAGGCCATTTCTACTGAAGTACCAAGTTTCAGAAGTGCAGCTCTTGTACTGCCGGTAATATCTCGATACAAACTGAATACGCAAAACATCAACAAAATCGAGCGCGTTTTAAAGTTGATATCGCTTTTGTTGATAAGTTCAACATTTATTCGAATTGTGCCACGAAACTTTGCGAACAGTCGCGGAGACAGATTTTGTACTGAAGTACCAAGTTTCAGAAGTGCAGCTCTTGTACTGCCGGAGATATGTCGATACAAACTGAATACGCAAAACATCAACAAAATTTAGCGCATTTTAAAGTTGATATCGCTTTTGTTAATAACTTCCACATTTATTCGGATTGTGCCACGAAACTTTGCAGACAGTCGCGGAAACAGATTTTCTACTGAAGTACTAAGGTTCAGAAGTGCAGCTCTCGTACTGCCGGAGATCTGTCGATACAAACTGAATACGCAAAACATCAACAAAATTTAGCACGTTTTAAAGTTGATATCGCTTTTGTTAATAACTTCCACATTTATTCGAATTGTGCCACGAAACTTTGCAGACAGTCGCGGATAGGCCTATTTTACTGAAGTTCTAAGTTTCAGAAGGGCAGCTCTTGTACTGCCGGAGATATGTCGATACAAACTGAATACGCAAAACATCAACAAAATTTAACGCGTTTTAAAGTTGATATCGCTTTTGTTAATAACTTCCACATTTATTCGGATTGTGCCACGAAACTTTGCAGACAGTCGCGTAGAAAGATTGTCTACTGAAGTACCAAGTTTCAGAAGTGCATCTCTGTTACTGCCGGAGATATGTCGATACAAACTGAATACGCAAAACATCAACAAAATTTAGCGCGTTTTAAAGTTGATATCGCTTTTGTTTATAACTTCCACATTTATTCGAATTGTGCCACGAAACTTTGCGAACAGTCACGGAGACATGTTTTCTACTGAAGTACCAAGTTTCAGAAGTGCAGCTCTTGTACTGCCGGAGATATGTCGATACAAACTGAATACGCAAAACATCAACAAAATTTAGCGCGTTTTAAAGTTGATATCGCTTTTGTTAATAACTTCCACATTTATTCGAATTGTACCACGAAACTTTGCAGACAGTCGCGGATAGGCCTTTTCTACTGAAGTACTAAGTTTCAAAAGTGCAGCTGTTGTACAGCCAGAGATATGTCGATACAAACTGAATACGCAAAACATCAACAAAATTTAGCGCGTTTTAAAGTTGATATCGCTTTTGTTAATAACTTCCACATTTATTCGAATTGTGCCACGAAACTTTGCAGACAGTCGCGGATAGGCCTTTTCTACTGAAGTACCAAGTGTCAAAAGTGCAGCTCTTGTACTGCCGGTGATATCTCGATACAAACTGAATACGCAAAACATCAACAAAATTTAGCGCGTTTTAAAGTTGATATCGCTTTTGTTGATAACTTCAACATTCATTCGAATTGTGCCACGAAACTTTGCGAACAGTCGCGGAGACAGATTTTGTACTGAAGTACACAGTTTCAGAAGTGCAGCTCTTGTACTGCCGGAGATATGTCGATACAAACTGAATACGCAAAACATCAACAAAATTTAGCGCGTTTTAAAGTTGATATCGCTTTTGTTAATAACTTCCACATTTATTCGAATTGTGCCACGAAACTTTGCAGACAGTCGCGGATAGGCCTTTTTTACTGAAGTACAAAGTTACAGAAGTGCAGCCCTTGTACTGCCGGTGATATCTCGATACAAACTGAATACGCATAACATCAACAAAATTTAGCGCGTTTTAAAGTTGATATCGCTTTTGTTGATAACTTCAACATTTATTCGAATTGTGCCACAAAACTTTGCAGACAGTCGCGGAGACAGATTTTCTACTGAAGTACCAAGTTTCAGAAGTGCAGCTCTTGTACTGCCGGAGATATGTCGATACAAACTGAATACGCAAAACATCAACAAAATTTAGCGCGTTTTAAAGTTGATATCGCTTTTGTTAATAACTTCCACATTTATTCGAATTGTGCCATGAAACTTTGCAGACAGTCGCGGATAGGCTTTTTCTACTAAAGTACCAAGTTTCAGAAGTGCAGCTCTTGTACTGCCGGAGATATGTCGATACAAACTGAATACGCAAAACATCAACAAAATTTAGCGCGTTTTACAGTTGATATCGCTTTTGTTAATAACTTCCACATTTATTCGAATTGTGCCACGAAACTTTGCAGACAGTCGCGGATAGGCCTTTTCTACTGAAGCACCAAGTTTCAGAAGTGCAGCTCTTGTACTGCCGGTTATATCTCGATACAAACTGAATACGCAAAACATCAACAAAATTTAGCGCGTTTTGAAGTTGATATCGCTTTTGTTAATAACTTCCACATTTATTCGAATTGTGCCACGAAACTTTGCAGACAGTCGCGGATAGGCCATTTCTACTGAAGTACCAAGTTTCAGAAGTGCAGCTCTTGTACTGCCGGAGATATGTCGATACAAACTGAATACGCAAAACATCAACAAAATTACGCGCGTTTTAAAGTTGATATCGCTTTTGTTAATAACTCTAACATTTATTCGAATTGTGCTACGAAACTTTGCGGACAGTCGCGGAGACTGATTTTCTACTGAAGTACCAAGTTTAAGAAGTGCAGCTCTTGTACTGCCGGAGATATGTCGATACAAACTGAATACGCAAAAATTCAACAAAATTTAGCGCGTTTCAAAGTTGATATCGCTTTTGTTAATAACGTCCACATTTATTCGAATTGTGCCACGAAACTTTGCAGACAGTCGCGGATAGGCCTTTTTTACTGAAGTTCTAAGTTTCAGAAGTGCAGCTCTTGTACTGCCGGAGATATGTCGATACAAACTGAATACGCAAAACATCAACAAAATTTAGCGCGTTTTAAAGTTGATATCGCTTTTGTTTATAACTTCCACATTTATTCGAATTGTGCCACGAAACTTTGCAGACAGTCACGGAGACATGTTTTCTACTGAAGTACCAAGTTTCAGAAGTGCAGCTCTTGTACTGCCGGAGATATGTCGATACAAACTGAATACGCAAAACATCAACAAAATTTAGCGCGTTTTAAAGTTGATATCGCTTTTGTTAATAACTTCCACATTTATTCGACTTGTACCACGAAACTTTGCAGACAGTCGCCGATAGGCCTTTTCTACTGAAGTACCAAGTTTAAAAAGTGCAGCTCTTGTACTGCCGGAGATATGTCGATACAAACTGAATACGCAAAACATCAACAAAATTTAGCGCGTTTTACAGTTGATATCGCTTTTGTTAATAACTTCCACATTTATTCGAATTGTGCCACGAAACTTTGCAGACAGTCGCGGAAACAGATTTTCTACTGAAGTTCTAAGTTTCAGAAGTGCAGCTCTTGTACTGCCGGAGATATGTCGATACAAACTGAATACGCAAAACATCAACAAAATTTAGCGCGTTTTAAAGTTGATATCGCTTTTGTTAATAACTTCAACATTTATTCGAATTGTGCCACGAAACTTTGCAGACAGTCGCGGATAGGCGTTTTCTACTAAAGTACCAAGTTTCAGAAGTGCAGCTCTTGTACTGTCGGTGATATCTCGATACAAACTGAATACGCAAAACATCAACAAAATTTAGCGCGTTTTAAAGTTGATATCGCTTTTGTTGATAACTTCAACATTTATTCGAATTGTGCCACGAAACTTTGCAGACAGTCGCGGATAGGCCTTTTCTACTGAAGTACCAAGTTTCAGAAGTGCACCTCTTGTACTGCCGGTAATATCTCGATACAAACTGAATACGCAAAACATCAACAAAATTTAGCGCGTTTTAAAGTTGATATCGCTTTTGTTGATAACTTCAACATTCATTCGAATTGTGCCACGAAACTTTGCGAACAGTCGCGGAGACAGACTTTGTACTGAAGTACCAAGTTTCAGAAGTGCAGCTCTTGTACTGCCGGAGATATGTCGATACAAACTGAATACGCAAAACATCAACAAAATTTAGCGCGTTTTACAGTTGATATCGCTTTTGTTAATAACTTCCACATTTATTCGAATTGTGCCACGAAACTTTGCAGACAGTCGCGGATAGGCGTTTTCTACTGAAGTACCAAGTTTCAGAAGTGCAGCTCTTGTACTGTCGGTGATATGTCGATACAAACTGAATACGCAAAACATCAACAAAATTTAGCGCGTTTTAAAGTTGATATCGCTTTTGTTGATAACTTCAACATTTATTCGAATTGTTCCACGAAACTTTGCAGACAGTCGCGGAGACAGATTTTCCACTTAAGTACTAAGTTTCAGAAGTGCAGCTCTTGTACTGCCAGAGATATGTCGATACAAACTGAATACGCAAAACATCAACAAAATTTAGCGCGTTTTGAAGTTGATATCACTTTTGTTGATAACTTCAACATTTATTCGAATTGTGCCACGAAACTTTGCAGACAGTCGCGGATAGGCCTTTTCTACTGAAGTACCAAGTTTCAGACGTGCAGCTCTTGTACTGCCGGTGATATGTCGATACAAACTGAATACGCAAACCATCAACAAAATTACGCGCGATTTAAAGTTGATATCGCTTTTGTTAATAACTCTAAGATTTATTTGAATTGTGCCACGAAACTTTGCAGACAGTCGCGGAGACTGATTTTCTACTGAAGTACTAAGTTTCAGAAGTGCAGCTCTTGTACTGCCGGAGATATGTCGATACAAACTGAATACGCAAAACATCAACAAAATTTAGCGCGTTTCAAAGTTGATATCGCTTTTGTTAATAACTTCCACATTTATTCGAATTGTGCCACGAAACTTTGCAGACAGTCGCGGATAGGCCTTTTTTACTGAAGTGCTAAGTTTCAGAAGTGCAGCTCTTGTACTGCCGGAGATATGTCGATACAAATAGAATACGCAAAACATCAACAAAATGTAGCGCGTTTTAAAGTTGATATCGCTTTTGTTTATAACTTCCACATTTATTCGAATTGTACCATAAACTTTGCAGACAGTCGCGGAGACTGATTTTCTACTGAAGTACCCAGTTTCAGAAGTGCAGCTCTTGTACTGCCGGAGATATGTCGATACAAACTGAATACGCAAAACATCAACAAAATTACGCGCGTTTTAAAGTTGATATCGCTTTTGTTAATAACTTCCACATTTATTCGAATTGTGCCACGAAACTTTGCAGACAGTCGCGGATAGGCCTTTTCTACTGAAGTACCAAGTTTCAGAAGTGCAGCTCTTGCACTGCCGGAGATATGTCGATACAAACTGAATACGCAAAACATCAACAAAATTTAGCGCGTTTTAAAGTTGATATCGCTTTTGTTAATAACTTCCACATTTATTCGAATTGTGCCACGAAACTTTGCAGACAGTCGCGGATAGGCTTTTTTTACTGAAGTTCTAAGTTTCAGAAGTGCAGCTCTTGTACTGCCGGAGATATGTCGATACACACTGAATACGCAAAACATCAACAAAATTTAGCGCGTTTTAAAGTAGATATCGCTTTTGTTAATAACTTCCACATTTATTCGAATTGTGCCACGAAACTTTGCAGACAGTCGCGGAGACAGATTGTCTACTGAAGTACCAAGTTTCAGAAGTGCATCTCTGTTACTGCCGGAGATATGTCGATACAAACTGAATACGCAAAACATCAACAAAATTTAGCGCGTTTTAAAGTTGATATCGCTTTTGTTAATAACTTCCACATTTATTCGAATTGTGCCACGAAACTTTGCAGACAGTCGCGGATAAGCCATTTCTACTGAAGTACCAAGTTTCAGAAGTGCAGCTCTTGTACTGCCGGAGATATGTCGATACAAATTGAATACGCAAAACATCAACAAAATGTAGCGCGTTTCAAAGTTGATATCGCTTTTGTTTATAACTTACACATTTATTCGAATTGTGCCACGAAACCTTGCAGACAGTCGCGGAGACATGTTTTCTACTGAAGTACCAAGTTTCAGAAGGGCAGCTCTTGTACTGCCGGAGATATGTCGATACAAACGGAATACGCAAAACATCAACAAAATTTAGCGCGTTTTAAAGTTGATATCGCTTTTGTTAATAACTTCCACATTTATTCGAATTGTACCACGAAACTTTGCAGACAGTCGCGGATAGGCCTTTTCTACTGAAGTACCAAGTTTCAGAAGTGCAGCTCTTGTACTGCCGGAGATATGTCGATACAAACTGAATACGCAAAACATCAACAAAATTTAGCGCGTTTTAAAGTTGATATCGCTTTTGTTAATAACTTCCACATTTATTCGAATTGTGCAACGAAACTTTGCCGACAGTCGCGGATAGGCCTTTTCTACTGAAGTACCAAGTTTCAGAAGTGCAGCTCTTGCACTGCCGGTGATATCTCGATACAAACTGAATACGCAAAACATCAACAAAATTTAGCGCGTTTTAAAGTTGATATCGCTTTTGTTGATAACTTCAACATTCATTCGAATTGTGCCACGAAAGTTTGCAGACAGTCGCGGAGACAGATTTTCTACTGAAGTACCAAGTTTCAGAAGTGCAGCTTTTGTACTGCCGGAGATATGTCGATACAAACTGAATACGCAAAACATCAACAAAATTTAGCGCGTTTTAAAGTTGATATCGCTTTTGTTAATAACTTCCACATTTATTCGAATTGTGCCACGAAACTTTGCAGACAGTCGCGGATAAGCTTTTTTTACTGAAGTTCGAAGTTTCAGAAGTGCAGCTCTTGTACTGCCGGAGATATGTCGATACACACTGAATACGCAAAACATCAACAAAATTTAGCGCGTTTTAAAGAAGATATCGCTTTTGTTAATAACTTCCACATTTATTCGGATTGTGCCACTAAACTTTGCAGACAGTCGCGGAGACAGATTGTCTACTGAAGTACCAAGTTTCAGAAGTGCATCTCTGTTACTGCCGGAGATCTGTCGATACAAACTGAATACGCAAAACATCAACAAAATTTAGCGCGTTTAAAAGTTGATATCGCTTTTGTTTATAGCTTCCAATTTTATTTGAATTGTGCCACGAAACTTTGCAGACAGTCACGGAGACATGTTTTCTACTGAAATACCAAGTTTCAGAAGTGCAGCTCTTGTACTGCCGGAGATATGTCGATACAAACTGAATACGCAAAACATCAACAAAATTGAGCGCGTTTTAAAGTTGATATCGCTTTTGTTAATAACTTCAACATTTATTCGAATTGTACCACGAAACTTTGCAGACAGTCGCGGATAGGCATTTTCTACTGAAGTACCAAGTTTAAGAAGTGCAGCTCTTGTACTGCCGGTGATATTTCGATACAAACTGAATACGCAAAACATCAACAAAATTTAGCGCGTTTTAAAGTTGATATCGCTTTTGTTGATAACTTCAACATTCATTCGAATTGTGCCAGGAAACTTTGCGAACAGTCGCGGAGACAGATTTTGTACTGAAGTACCAAGTTTCAGAAGTGCAGCTCTTGTACTGCCGGAGATATGTCGATACAAACTGAATACGCAAAACATCAACAAAATTTAGCGCGTTTTAAAGTTCATATCGCTTTTGTAAATAACTTCCACATTTATTCGAATTGTTCCACGAAACTTTGCAGACAGTCGCGGATAGGCCTTTTTTACTGAAGTACAAAGTTTCAGAAGTGCAGCTTTTGTAGTGCCGGAGATATGTCGATACAAACTGAATACGCAAACATCAACAAAATTTAGCGCGTTTTAAAGTTGACATAGCTTTTGTCAATAACTTCCACATTTATTCGAATTGTGCCACGAAACGTTGCAGAGAGTCGCGGAGACATGTTTTCTACTGAAGTATTAAGTTTCAGAAGTGCAGCTCTTGTACTGCCGGAGATATGTCGATACAAACTGAATACGCAAAACATCAACACAATTTAGCGCGTTGTTAGTTGATATCGCTTTTGTTAATAACTTCCACATTTATTCGAATTGTGCCACGAAACTTTGCAGACAGTCGCGGATAGGCCTTTTCTACTGAAGTACCAAGTTTCAGAAGTGCAGCTTTTGTACTGTCGGTGATATCTCGATACAAACTGAATACGCAAAACATCAACAAAATTTAGCGCGTTTTAAAGTTGATATCGCTTTTGTTGATAACTTCAACATTTATTCGAATTGTGCCACGAAACTTTGCAGACAGTCGCGGAGACAGATTTCCTACTGAAGTACCAAGTTTCAGAAGTGCAGCCCTTGTACTGCCGGAGATATGTCGATACAAACTGAATACGCAAAACATCAACAAAATTTAGCGCGTTTTAAAGTTGATATCGCTTTTGTTAATAACTTCCACATTTATTCGAATTGTGCAACGAAACTTTGCAGACAGTCGCGGATAGGCCTTTTCTACTGAAGTACCAAGTTTCAGAAGTGCAGCTCTTGTACTGCCGGAGATATGTCGATACAAACTGAATACGCAAAACATCAACAAAATTACGCGCGTTTTGAAGTTGATATCGCTTTTGTTAATAACTCTAAGATTTATTCGAATTGCACCACGAAACTTTGCAGACAGTCGCGGAGACTGATTTTCTACTGAAGTACCAAGTTTCAGAAGTGCAGCTCTTGTACTGCCGAAGATATGTCGATACAAACTAAATACGCAAAACATCAACAAAATTTAGCGCGTTTCAAAGTTGATATCGCTTTTGTTAATAACTTTAACATTTATTCGAATTGTGCCACGAAACTTTGCAGACAGTCGCGGATAGGCCTTTGTTACTGAAGTTCTAAGTTTCAGAAGTGCAGCTCTTGTACTGCCGGAGATATGTCGATACAAATTGAATACGCAAAACATCAACAAAATTTAGCGCGTTTCAAAGTTGATATCGCTTTTGTTTATAACTTCCACATTTATTCCAATTGTGCCACAAAACTTTGCAGACAGACGCGGATAGGCGTTTTCTACTGAAGTACCAAGTTTCAGAAGTGCAGCTCTTGTACTGTCGGTGATATCTCGATACAAACTGAATACGCAAAACATCAACAAAATTTAGCGCGTTTTAAAGTTGATATCGCTTTTGTTGATAACTTCAACATTTATTCGAATTGTGCCACGAAACTTTGCAGACAGTCGCGGAGACAGATTTTCTACTGAAGTACCAAGTTTCAGAAGTGCAGCTCTTGTACTGCAGGAGATATGTCGATACAAACTGAATACGCAAAACATCAACAAAATTTAGCGCGTTTTAAAGTTGATATCGCTTTTGTTAATAACTTAAACATTTATTTGAATTGTGCCACGAAACTTTGCAGACAGTCGCGGATAGGCCTTTCTTACTGAAGTTCTAAGTTTCAGAAGTGCAGCTCTTGTACTGCCGGAGATATGTCGATACAAACTGAATACGCAAAACATCAACAAAATTTAACGCGTTTTAAAGTTGATATCGCTTTTGTTAATAACTTCCACATTTATTCGGATTGTGCAACGAAACTTTGCAGACAGTCGCGTAGAAAGATTGTCTACTGAAGTACCAAGTTTCAGAAGTGCATCTCTGTTACTGCCGGAGATATGTCGATACAAACTGAATACGCAAAACATCAACAAAATTTAGCGCGTTTTAAAGTTGATATCGCTTTTGTTTATAACTTCCACATTTATTCGAATTGTGCCACGAAACTTTGCAGACAGTCACGGAGACATGTTTTCTACTGAAGTACCAAGTTTCAGAAGTGCAGCTCTTGTACTGCCGGAGATATGTCGATACAAACTGAATACGCAAAACATCAACAAAATTTAGCGCGTTTTAAAGTTGATATCGCTTTTGTTAATAACTTCCACATTTATTCGAATTGTACCACGAAACTTTGCAGACAGTCGCCGATAGGCCTTTTCTACTGAAGTACCAAGTTTCAAAAGTGCAGCTCTTGTACTGCCAGAGATATGTCGATACAAACTGAATACGCAAAACATCAACAAAATTTAGCGCGTTTTAAAGTTGATATCGCTTTTGTTAATAACTTCCACATTTATTCGAATTGTGCCACGAAACTTTGCAGACAGTCGCGGATAGGCCTTTTCTACTGAAGTACCAAGTTTCAGAAGTGCAGCTCTTGTACTGCCGGTTATATCTCGATACAAACTGAATACGCAAAACATCAACAAAATTTAGCGCGTTTTAAAGTTGATATCGCTTTTGTTGATAACTTCAACATTCATACGAATTGTACCACGAAACTTTGCGAACAGTCGCGGAGACAGATTTTGTTCTGAAGTACCAAGTTTCAGAAGGGCAGCTCTTGTACTGCCGGAGATATGTCGATACAAACTGAATACGCAAAACATCAACAAAATTTAGCGCGTTTTAAAGTTGATATCGCTTTTGTTAATAACTTCAACATTTATTCGAATTGTGCAACGAAATTTTGCAGACAGTCGCGGAAACAGATTTTCCACCGAAGTACCAAGTTTCAGAAGTGCAGCGCTCGTACTGCCGGAGATATGTCGATACAAACTGAATACGCAAAACATCAACAAAATTTAGCGCGTTTTAAAGTTGATATCGCTTTTGTTAATAACTTCCACATTTATTCGAATTGTGCCACGAAACTTTGCAGACAGTCGCGGATAGGCCTTTTCTACTGAAGTACCAAGTTTCAGAAGTGCAGCTCTTGTACTGCCGGAGATATGTCGATACAAACTGAATACGCAAAACATCAACAAAATTACGCGCGTTTTGAAGTTGATATCGCTTTTGTTAATAACTCTAAGATTTATTCGAATTGCACCACGAAACTTTGCAGACAGTCGCGGAGACTGATTTTCTACTGAAGTACCAAGTTTCAGAAGTGCAGCTCTTGTACTGCCGAAGATATGTCGATACAAACTAAATACGCAAAACATCAACAAAATTTAGCGCGTTTCAAAGTTGATATCGCTTTTGTTAATAACTTTAACATTTATTCGAATTGTGCCACGAAACTTTGCAGACAGTCGCGGATAGGCCTTTGTTACTGAAGTTCTAAGTTTCAGAAGTGCAGCTCTTGTACTGCCGGAGATATGTCGATACAAATTGAATACGCAAAACATCAACAAAATTTAGCGCGTTTCAAAGTTGATATCGCTTTTGTTTATAACTTCCACATTTATTCCAATTGTGCCACAAAACTTTGCAGACAGACGCGGATAGGCGTTTTCTACTGAAGTACCAAGTTTCAGAAGTGCAGCTCTTGTACTGTCGGTGATATCTCGATACAAACTGAATACGCAAAACATCAACAAAATTTAGCGCGTTTTAAAGTTGATATCGCTTTTGTTGATATCTTCAACATTTATTCGAATTGTGCCACGAAACTTTGCAGACAGTCGCGGAGACAGATTTTCTACTGAAGTACCAAGTTTCAGAAGTGCAGCTCTTGTACTGCAGGAGATATGTCGATACAAACTGAATACGCAAAACATCAACAAAATTTAGCGCGTTTTAAAGTTGATATCGCTTTTGTTAATAACTTAAACATTTATTTGAATTGTGCCACGAAACTTTGCAGACAGTCGCGGATAGGCCTTTCTTACTGAAGTTCTAAGTTTCAGAAGTGCAGCTCTTGTACTGCCGGAGATATGTCGATACAAACTGAATACGCAAAACATCAACAAAATTTAACGCGTTTTAAAGTTGATATCGCTTTTGTTAATAACTTCCACATTTATTCGGATTGTGCCACGAAACTTTGCAGACAGTCGCGTAGAAAGATTGTCTACTGAAGTACCAAGTTTCAGAAGTGCATCTCTGTTACTGCCGGAGATATGTCGATACAAACTGAATACGCAAAACATCAACAAAATTTAGCGCGTTTTAAAGTTGATATCGCTTTTGTTTATAACTTCCACATTTATTCGAATTGTGCCACGAAACTTTGCAGACAGTCACGGAGACATGTTTTCTACTGAAGTACCAAGTTTCAGAAGTGCAGCTCTTGTACTGCCGGAGATATGTCGATACAAACTGAATACGCAAAACATCAACAAAATTTAGCGCGTTTTAAAGTTGATATCGCTTTTGTTAATAACTTCCACATTTATTCGAATTGTACCACGAAACTTTGCAGACAGTCGCCGATAGGCCTTTTCTACTGAAGTACCAAGTTTCAAAAGTGCAGCTCTTGTACTGCCAGAGATATGTCGATACAAACTGAATACGCAAAACATCAACAAAATTTAGCGCGTTTTAAAGTTGATATCGCTTTTGTTAATAACTTCCACATTTATTCGAATTATGCCACGAAACTTTGCAGACAGTCGCGGATAGGCCTTTTCTACTGAAGTACCAAGTTTCAGAAGTGCAGCTCTTGTACTGCCGGTTATATCTCGATACAAACTGAATACGCAAAACATCAACAAAATTTAGCGCGTTTTAAAGTTGATATCGCTTTTGTTGATAACTTCAACATTCATACGAATTGTACCACGAAACTTTGCGAACAGTCGCGGAGACAGATTTTGTTCTGAAGTACCAAGTTTCAGAAGGGCAGCTCTTGTACTGCCGGAGATATGTCGATACAAACTGAATACGCAAAACATCAACAAAATTTAGCGCGTTTTAAAGTTGATATCGCTTTTGTTAATAACTTCAACATTTATTCGAATTGTGCAACGAAATTTTGCAGACAGTCGCGGAAACAGATTTTCTACCGAAGTACCAAGTTTCAGAAGTGCAGCGCTCGTACTGCCGGAGATATGTCGATACAAACTGAATACGCAAAACATCAACAAAATTTAGCGCGTTTTAAAGTTGATATCGCTTTTGTTAATAACTTCCACATTTATTCGAATTGTACCACGAAACTTTGCAGACAGTCGCGGATAGGCCTTTTCTACTGAAGTACCAAGTTTCAGAAGTGCAGCTCTTGTACTGCCGGAGATATGTCGATACAAACTGAATACGCAAAACATCAACAAAATTTAGCGCGTTTTAAAGTTGATATCGCTTTTGTTTATAACTTCCACATTTATTCGAATTGTGCAACGAAACTTTGCCGACAGTCGCGGATAGGCCTTTTCTACTGAAGTACCAAGTTTCAGAAGTGCAGCTCTTGCACTGCCGGTGATATCTCGATACAAACTGAATACGCAAAACATCAACAAAATTTAGCGCGTTTTAAAGTTGATATCGCTTTTGTTGATAACTTCAACATTTATTCGAATTGTGCCACGAAACTTTGCAGACAGTCGCGGAGACAGATTTTCTACTGAAGTACTAAGTTTCAGAAGTGCAGCTTTTGTACTGCCGGAGATATGTCGATAAAAACTGAATACGCAAAACATCAACAAAATTTAGCGCGTTTTAAAGTTGATATCGCTTTTGTTGATAACTTCAACATTTATTCGAATTGTGCCACGAAATTTTGCAGACAGTCGCGGAGACAGATTTCCTACTGAAGTACCAAGTTTCAGAAGTGCAGCCGTTGTACTGCCATAGATATGTCGATACAAACTGAATACGCAAAACATCAACAAAATTTAGCGCGTTTTAAAGTTGATATCGCTTTTGTTAATAACTTCCACATTTATTCGAATTGTGCCACGAAACTTTGCAGACAGTCGCGGATAGGCCTTTTCTACTGAAGTACCAAGTTTCAGAAGTGCAGCTCTTGTACTGCCAAAGATATGTCGATACAAACTGAATACGCAAAACATCAACAAAATTTAGCGCGTTTCAAAGTTGATATCGCTTTTGTTAATAACTTTAACATTTATTCGAATTGTGCCACGAAACTTTGCAGACAGTCGCGGATAGGCCTTTTTTACTGAAGTTCTGAGTTTCAGAAGTGCAGCTCTTGTACTGCCGGAGATATGTCGATACAAATTGAATACGCAAAACATCAACAAAATTTAGCGCGTTTCAAAGTTGATATCGCTTTTGTTTATAACTTCCACATTTATTCGAATTGTGCCACAAAACTTTGCAGACAGTCGCGGATAGGCGTTTTCTACTAAAGTACCAAGTTTCAGAAGTGCAGCTCTTGTACTGTCGGTGATATCTCGATACAAACTGAATACGCAAAACATCAACCAAATTTAGCGCGTTTTAAAGTTGATATCGCTTTTGTTGATAACTTCAACATTTATTCGAATTGTGCCACGAAACTTTGCAGACAGTCGCGGAGACAGATTTTCTACTGAAGTACCAAGTTTCAGAAGTGCAGCTCTTGTACTGCAGGAGATATGTCGATACAAACTGAATACGCAAAACATCAACAAAATTTAGCGCGTTTTAAAGTTGATATCGCTTTTGTTAATAACTTCAACATTTATTTGAATTGTGCCACGAAACTTTGCAGACAGTCGCGGATAGGCCTTTCTTACTGAAGTTCTAAGTTTCAGAAGTGCAGCTCTTGTACTGCCGGAGATATGTCGATACAAACTGAATACGCAAAACATCAACAAAATTTAACGCGTTTTAAAGTTGATATCGCTTTTGTTAATAACTTCCACATTTATTCGAATTGTGCCACGAAACTTTGCAGACAGTCGCGTAGAAAGATTGTCTACTGAAGTACCAAGTTTCAGAAGTGCATCTCTGTTACTGCCGGAGATATGTCGATACAAACTCAATACGCAAAACATCAACAAAATTTAGCGCGTTTTAAAGTTGATATCGCTTTTGTTTATAACTTCCACATTTATTCGAATTGTGCCACGAAACTTTGCAGACAGTCACGGAGACATGTTTTCTACTGAAGTACCAAGTTTCAGAAGTGCAGCTCTTGTACTGCCGGAGATATGTCGATACAAACTGAATACGCAAAACATCAACAAAATTTAGCGCGTTTTAAAGTTGATATCGCTTTTGTTAATAACTTCTACATTTATTCGAATTGTACCACGAAACTTTGCAGACAGTCGCCGATAGGCCTTTTCTACTGAAGTACCAAGTTTCAAAAGTGCAGCTCTTGTACTGCCAGAGATATGTCGATACAAACTGAATACGCAAAACATCAACAAAATTTAGCGCGTATTAAAGTTGATATCGCTTTTGTTAATAACTTCCACATTTATTCGAATTGTGCCACGAAACTTTGCAGACAGTCGCGGATAGGCCTTTTCTACTGAAGTACTAAGTTTCAGAAGTGCAGCTCTTGTACTGCCGGTGATATCTCGATACAAACTGAATACGCAAAACATCAACAAAATTTAGCGCGTTTTAAAGTTGATATCGCTTTTGTTGATAACTTCAACATTCATTCGAATTGTACCACGAAACTTTGCGAACAGTCGCGGAGACAGATTTTGTACTGAAGTACCAAGTTTCAGAAGGGCAGCTCTTGTACTGCCGGAGATATGTCGATACAAACTGAATACGCAAAACATCAACAAAATTTAGCGCGTTTTAAAGTTGATATCGCTTTTGTTAATAACTTCCACATTTATTCGAATTGTGCAACGAAATTTTGCAGACAGTCGCGGAAACAGATTTTCTACTGAAGTACCAAGTTTCAGAAGTGCAGCGCTCGTACTGCCGGAGATATGTCGATACAAACTGAATACGCAAAACATCAATAAAATTTAGCGTGTTTTAAAGTTGATATCGCTTTTGTTAATAACTTCCACATTTATTCGAATTGTGCAACGAAACTTTGCAGACAGTCGCGGATAGGCCTCTTTTACTGAAGTACAAAGTTTCAGAAGTGCAGCTCTTGTACTGCCGGTGATATCTCGATACAAACTGAATACGCAAAACATCAACAAAATTTAGCGCGTTTTAAAGTTGATATCGCTTTTGTTGATAACTTCAACATTTATTCGAATTGTGCCACAAAACTTTGCAGACAGTCGCGGAGACAGATTTTCTACTGAGGTACCAAGTTTCAGCAGTGCAGCTCTTGCACTGCCGGAGATATGTCGATACAAACTGAATACGCAAAACATCAACAAAATTTAGCGCGTTTTAAAGTTGATATCGCTTTTGTTAATAACTTCCACATTTATTTAAATTGTGCCATGAAACTTTGCAGACAGTCGCGGATAGGCCTTGTCTACTAAAGTACCAAGTTACAGAAGTGCAGCTCTTGTACTGCCGGAGATATGTCGATACAAACTGAATACGCAAAACATCAACAAAATTTAGCGCGTTTTAAAGTTGATATCGCTTTTGTTAATAACTTCCACATTTATTCGAATTGTGCCACGAAACTTTGCAGACAGTCGCGGATAGGCCTTTTCTACTGAAGCACCAAGTTTCAGAAGTGCAGCTCTTGTACTGCCGGTGATATCTCGATACAAACTGAATACGCAAAACATCAACAAAATTTAGCGCGTTTTGAAGTTGATATCGCTTTTGTTAATAACTTCCACATTTATTCGAATTGTGCCACGAAACTTTGCAGACAGTCGCGGATAGGCCATTTCTACTGAAGTACCAAGTTTCAGAAGTGCAGCTCTTGTACTGCCGGAGATATGTCGATACAAACTGAATACGCAAAACATCAACAAAATTACGCGCGTTTTGAAGTTGATATCGCTTTTGTTAATAACTCTAAGATTTATTCGAATTGTACCACGAAACTTTGCAGACAGTCGCGGAGACTGATTTTCTACTGAAGTACCAAGTTTCAGAAGTGCAGCTCTTGTACTGCCAAAGATATGTCGATACAAACTGAATACGCAAAACATCAACAAAATTTAGCGCGTTTCAAAGTTGATATCGCTTTTGTTAATAACTTTAACATTTATTCGAATTGTGCCACGAAACTTTGCAGACAGTCGCGGATAGGCCTTTTTTACTGAAGTTCTAAGTTTCAGAAGTGCAGCTCTTGTACTGCCGGAGATATGTCGATACAAATTGAATACGCAAAACATCAACAAAATTTAGCGCGTTTCAAAGTTGATATCGCTTTTGTTTATAACTTCCACATTTATTCGAATTGTGCCACAAAACTTTGCAGACAGTCGCGGATAGGCGTTTTCTACTAAAGTACCAAGTTTCAGAAGTGCAGCTCTTGTACTGTCGGTGATATCTCGATACAAACTGAATACGCAAAACATCAACCAAATTTAGCGCGTTTTAAAGTTGATATCGCTTTTGTTGATAACTTCAACATTTATTCGAATTGTGCCACGAAACTTTGCAGACAGTCGCGGAGACAGATTTTCTACTGAAGTACCAAGTTTCAGAAGTGCAGCTCTTGTACTGCAGGAGATATGTCGATACAAACTGAATACGCAAAACATCAACAAAATTTAGCGCGTTTTAAAGTTGATATCGCTTTTGTTAATAACTTCAACATTTATTTGAATTGTGCCACGAAACTTTGCAGACAGTCGCGGATAGGCCTTTCTTACTGAAGTTCTAAGTTTCAGAAGTGCAGCTCTTGTACTGCCGGAGATATGTCGATACAAACTGAATACGCAAAACATCAACAAAATTTAACGCGTTTTAAAGTTGATATCGCTTTTGTTAATAACTTCCACATTTATTCGAATTGTGCCACGAAACTTTGCAGACAGTCGCGTAGAAAGATTGTCTACTGAAGTACCAAGTTTCAGAAGTGCATCTCTGTTACTGCCGGAGATATGTCGATACAAACTGAATACGCAAAACATCAACAAAATTTAGCGCGTTTTAAAGTTGATATCGCTTTTGTTTATAACTTCCACATTTATTCGAATTGTGCCACGAAACTTTGCAGACAGTCACGGAGACATGTTTTCTACTGAAGTACCAAGTTTCAGAAGTGCAGCTCTTGTACTGCCGGAGATATGTCGATACAAACTGAATACGCAAAACATCAACAAAATTTAGCGCGTTTTAAAGTTGATATCGCTTTTGTTAATAACTTCTACATTTATTCGAATTGTACCACGAAACTTTGCAGACAGTCGCCGATAGGCCTTTTCTACTGAAGTACCAAGTTTCAAAAGTGCAGCTCTTGTACTGCCAGAGATATGTCGATACAAACTGAATACGCAAAACATCAACAAAATTTAGCGCGTATTAAAGTTGATATCGCTTTTGTTAATAACTTCCACATTTATTCGAATTGTGCCACGAAACTTTGCAGACAGTCGCGGATAGGCCTTTTCTACTGAAGTACCAAGTTTCAGAAGTGCAGCTCTTGTACTGCCGGTGATATCTCGATACAAACTGAATACGCAAAACATCAACAAAATTTAGCGCGTTTTAAAGTTGATATCGCTTTTGTTGATAACTTCAACATTCATTCGAATTGTACCACGAAACTTTGCGAACAGTCGCGGAGACAGATTTTGTACTGAAGTACCAAGTTTCAGAAGGGCAGCTCTTGTACTGCCGGAGATATGTCGATACAAACTGAATACGCAAAACATCAACAAAATTTAGCGCGTTTTAAAGTTGATATCGCTTTTGTTAATAACTTCCACATTTATTCGAATTGTGCAACGAAATTTTGCAGACAGTCGCGGAAACAGATTTTCTACTGAAGTACCAAGTTTCAGAAGTGCAGCGTTCGTACTGCCGGAGATATGTCGATACAAACTGAATACGCAAAACATCAATAAAATTTAGCGTGTTTTAAAGTTGATATCGCTTTTGTTAATAACTTCCACATTTATTCGAATTGTGCAACGAAACTTTGCAGACAGTCGCGGATAGGCCTCTTTTACTGAAGTACAAAGTTTCAGAAGTGCAGCTCTTGTACTGCCGGTGATATCTCGATACAAACTGAATACGCAAAACATCAACAAAATTTAGCGCGTTTTAAAGTTGATATCGCTTTTGTTGATAACTTCAACATTTATTCGAATTGTGCCACAAAACTTTGCAGACAGTCGCGGAGACAGATTTTCTACTGAGGTACCAAGTTTCAGCAGTGCAGCTCTTGCACTGCCGGAGATATGTCGATACAAACTGAATACGCAAAACATCAACAAAATTTAGCGCGTTTTAAAGTTGATATCGCTTTTGTTAATAACTTCCACATTTATTTAAATTGTGCCATGAAACTTTGCAGACAGTCGCGGATAGGCCTTGTCTACTAAAGTACCAAGTTACAGAAGTGCAGCTCTTGTACTGCCGGAGATATGTCGATACAAACTGAATACGCAAAACATCAACAAAATTTAGCGCGTTTTAAAGTTGATATCGCTTTTGTTAATAACTTCCACATTTATTCGAATTGTGCCACGAAACTTTGCAGACAGTCGCGGATAGGCCTTTTCTACTGAAGCACCAAGTTTCAGAAGTGCAGCTCTTGTACTGCCGGTGATATCTCGATACAAACTGAATACGCAAAACATCAACAAAATTTAGCGCGTTTTGAAGTTGATATCGCTTTTGTTAATAACTTCCACATTTATTCGAATTGTGCCACGAAACTTTGCAGACAGTCGCGGATAGGCCATTTCTACTGAAGTACCAAGTTTCAGAAGTGCAGCTCTTGTACTGCCGGAGATATGTCGATACAAACTGAATACGCAAAACATCAACAAAATTACGCGCGTTTTAAAGTTGATATCGCTTTTGTTAATAACTCTAACATTTATTCGAATTGTGCCACGAAACTTTGCAGACAGTCGCGGAGACATATTTTCTACTGAAGTACCAAGTTTCAGAAGTGCAGCTCTTGTACTGCCGGAGATATGTCGATACAAACTGAATACGCAAAACATCAACAAAATTTAGCGCGTTTTAAAGTTGATATCGCTTTTGTTAATAACTTTCTCATTTATTCGGATTGTGCCACGAAACTTTGCAGACAGTCGCGGAGACAGATTGTCTACTGAAGTACCAAGTATCAGAAGTGCATCTCTGTTACTGCCGGAGATATTTCCATACAAACTGAATACGCAAAACATCAACAAAATTTAGCGCGTTTTAAAGTTGATATCGCTTTTGTTAATAACTTTCACATTTATTCGGATTGTGCCACGAAACTTTGCAGACAGTCGCGGAGACAGATTGTCTACTGAAGTACCAAGTTTCAGAAGTGCATCTCTGTTACTGCCGGAGATATGTCGATACAAACTGAATACGCAAAACATCAACAAAATTTAGCGCGTTTTAAAGTTGATATCGCTTTTGTTTATAACTTCCACATTTATTCGAATTGTGCCACCTAACTTTGCAGACAGTCACAGAGACATGTTTTCTACTGAAGTACCAAGTTTCAGAAGTGCAGCTCTTGTACTGCCGGAGATATGTCGATACAAACTGAATACGCAAAACATCAACAAAATTTAGCGCGTTTTAAAGTTGATATCGCTTTTGTTAATAACTTCCACATTTATTCGAATTGTACCACGAAACTTTGCAGACAGTCGCCGATAGGCCTTTTCTACTGAAGTACCAAGTTTCAAAAGTGCAGCTCTTGTACTGCCAGAGATATGTCGATACAAACTGAATACGCAAAACATCAACAAAATTTAGCGCGTTTTAAAGTTGATATCACTTTTGTTGATAACTTCAACATTTATTCGAATTGTGCCACGAAACTTTGCAGACAGTCGCGGATAGGCCTTTTCTACTGAAGTACCAAGTTTCAGAAGTGCAGCTCTTGTACTGCCGGAGATATGTCGATACAAACTGAATACGCAAAACATCAACAAAATTACGCGCGTTTTGAAGTTGATATCGCTTTTGTTAATAACTCTAAGATTTATTCGAATTGTGCCACGAAACTTTGCAGACAGTCGCGGAGACTTATTTTGTACTGAAGTACCAAGTTTCAGAAGTGCAGCTATTGTACTGCCGAAGATATGTCGATACAAACTGAATACGCAAAACATCAACAAAATTTAGCGCGTTTTAAAGTTGATATCGCTTTTGTAATAACTTCAACACTTATTCGAATTGTGCCACGAAACTTTGACGACAGTCGCGGATAGGCCTTTTCTACTGAAGTACCAAGTTTCAGACGTGCAGCTCTTGTACTGCCGGTGATATCTCGATACAAACTGAATACGCAAAACATCAACAAAATTTAGCGCGTTTTAAAGTTGATATCGCTTTTGTTAATAACTTCAACATTTATTCGAATTGTGCCACGAAACTTTGCAGACAGTCGCGGATAAGCCTTTTTTACTGAAGTACTAAGTTTCAGAAGTGCAGCTCTTGTACTACCGGAGATATGTCGATACAAACTGAATACGCAAAACATCAACAAAATTTAGCGCGTTTTAAAGTTGATATCGCTTTTGTTAATAACTTCAACACTTATTCGAATTGTGCCACGAAACTTTGCAGACAGTCGCGGATAGGCCTTTTCTACTGAAGTACCAAGTTTCAGAAGTGCAGCTCTTGTACTGCCAGTGATAGCTCGATACAAACTGAATACGCAAAACATCAACAAAATTTAGCGCGTTTTAAAGTTGATATCGCTTTTGTTAATAACTTACACATTTATTCGAATTGTGCCACAAAACTTTGCAGACAGTCGCGGAGACAGATTTTCTACTTAAGTACCAAGTTTCAGAAGTGCAGCTCTTGTACTGCCGGAGATATGTCGATACAAACTGAATACACAAAACATCAACAAAATTTAGCGCGTTTTAAAGTTGATATCGCTTTTGTAATAACTTCAACACTTATTCGAATTGTGCCACGAAACTTTGACGACAGTCGCGGATAGGCCTTTTCTTCTGAAGTACCAAGTTTCAGAAGTGCAGCTCTTGTACTGCCGGTGATATCTCGATACAAACTGAATACGCAAAACATCAACAAAATTTAGCGCGTTTTAAAGTTGATATCGCTTTTGTTAATAACTTCAACATTTATTCGAATTGTGCCACGAAACTTTGCAGACAGTCGCGGATAAGCCTTTTTTACTGAAGTTCTAAGTTTCAGAAGTGCAGCTATTGTACTGCCGGAGATATGTCGATACAAACTGAATACGCAAAACATCAACAAAATTTAGCGCGTTTTAAAGTTGATATCGCTTTTGTTAATAACTTCAACACTTATTCGAATTGTGCCACGAAACTTTGCAGACAGTCGCGGATAGGCCTTTTCTACTGAAGTACCAAGTTTCAGAAGTGCAGCTCTTGTACTGCCGGTGATAGCTCGATACAAACTAAATACGCAAAACATCAACAAAATTTAGCGCGTTTTAAAGTTGATATCGCTTTTGTTAATAACTTCAACATTTATTCGAATTGTGCCACGAAACTTTGCAGACAGTCGCGGAGACAGATTTTCTACTTAAGTACCAAGTTTCAGAAGTGCAGCTCTTGTACTGCCGGAGATATGTCGATACAAACTGAATACGCAAAACATCAACAAAATTTAGCGCGTTTTTTAGTTGATATCGCTTTTGTTAATCACTTCCACATTTGTTCGAATTGTGCCACGAAACTTTGCAGACAGTCGCGGATAAGGCTTTTCTAATGAAGTACAAAATTTCAGAAGTGCAGCTTTTGTACTGCCGGTGATATCTCGATACAAACTGAATACGCAAAACATCAACAAAATTTAGCGCGTTTTAAAGTTGATATCGCTTTTGTTGATAACTTCAACATTTATTCGAATTGTGCCACAAAACTTTGCAGACAGTCGCGGAGACAGATTTTCTACTGAAGTACCAAGTTTCAATAGTGCAGCTCTTGTACTGCCGGAGATATGTCGATACAAACTGAATACGACAAACATCAACACAATTTAGCGCGTTTTAAAGTTGATATCGCTTTTGTTAATAACTTCAACATTTTATCGAATTGTGCCACGAAACTTTGCAGACAGTCGCGGATAGGCCTTTTCTACTGAAGCACCAAGATTCAGAAGTGCAGCTCAAGTACTGCCGAAGATATGTCGATACAAACTGAATACTCAAAACATCAACAAAATTTAGCGCGTTTTAAAGTTGATATCGCTTTTGTAAATAACTTCAACGTTTATTCGAATTGTGCCACGAAACTTTGCAGACAGTCGCGGTGACTGATTTTCTACTGAAGTACCAAGTTTCAGAAGTGCAGCTCTTGTACTGCCGGAGATATGTCGATAAGAACTGAATACGCAAAACATCAACAAAATTTAGCGCGTTTTAAAGTTGATATCGCTTTTGTTAATAACTTCCACATTTATTCGAATTGTGCAACGAAACCTTGCAGACAGTCGCGGAGACTGATTTCCAACTAAAGTACCATGTTTCAGAAGTGCAGCTCTTGTACCGCCGGAGATATGTCGATACAAACTGAATACGCAAAACATCAACAAAATTTAGCGCGTTTTAAAGTTGATATCGCTTTTGTTTATAACTTCTACATTCATTCGAATTGTGCCCCGAAACTTTGCAGACAGTCGCGGATAGGCCTTTTCTACTGAAGTACCAAGTATCAGAAGTGCAGCTCTTGTACTGCCGGTGGTATCTCGATACAAACTGAATACGCAAAACATCAACAAAATTTAGCGCGTTTTAAAGTTGATATCTCTTTTGTTGATAACTTCAACATTTATTCGAATTGTGCCACGAAACTTTGCAGACAGTCGCGGAGACAGATTATCTACTGAAGTACCAAGTTTCAGAAGTGCAGCTCTTGTACTGCCGGAGATATGTCGATACAAACTGAATACGATAAACATCAACACAATTAAGCGCGTTTTAAAGTTGATATCGCTTTTGTTAATAACTTCAACATTTTATCGAATTGTGCCACGAAACTTTGCAGACAGTCGCGGATAGGCCTTTTCTACTGAAGCACCAAGTTTCAGAAGTGCAGCTCTTGTACTGCCGGAGATATGTCGATACAAACTGAATACGCAAAACATCAACAAAATTACGCGCGTTTTAAAGTTGATATCGCTTTTGTTAATAACTCTAAGATTTATTCGAATTGTGCCACGAAACTTTGCAGACAGTCGCGGAGACTGATTTTCTACTGAAGTACCAAGTTTCAGAAGTGCAGCTGTTGTACTGCCGGAGATATATCGATACAAACTGAATACGCAAAACATCAACAAAATTTAGCGCGTTTCAAAGTTGATATCGCTTTTGTTAATAACTTCCACATTTATTCGAATTGTGCCACGAAACTTTGCAGACAGTCGCGGAGACAGATTGTCTACTGAAGTACCAAGTTTCAGAAGTGCAGTTCTTGTACTGCCGGAGATATGTCGATAGAAATTGAATACGCAAAACATCAACAAGAAAAGCGCGTTTTAAGTTGATATCGCTTTTGTTTATAACTTCCACATTTATTCGAATTGTGCCACGAAACTTTGCAGACAGTCGCGGAGACATGTTGTCTACTGAAGTACCAGGTTTCAGAAGTGCAGCTCTTGTACTGCCGGAGATATGTCGATACAAACTGAATACGCAAAACATCAACAAAATTTAGCGCGTTTTAAAGTTGATATCGCTTTTGTTAATAACTTTCACATTTATTAAAATTGTGCCACGAAACTTTGCAGACAGTCGCGGATAGGCGTTTTCTACTGAAGTGCTAAGTTTCAGAAGTGCAGCTCTTGTACTGCCGGAGATATGTCGATACAAACTGAATACGCAAAACATCAACACAATTTAGCGCGTTTTAAAGTTGATATCGCTTTTGTTAATAACTTCAACATTTTATCGAATTGTGCCACGAAACTTTGCAGACAGTCGCGGATAGGCCTTTTCTACTGAAGCACCAAGTTTAAGAAGTGCAGCTCTAGTACTGCCGGAGATATGTCGATACAAACTGAATACGCAAACATCAACAAAATTTAGCGCGTTTTAAAGTTGATATCGCTTTTGTTAATAACTTCCACATTTATTCGAATTGTGCCACGAAACTTTGCAGACAGTCGCGGAGACATGTTGTCTATTGAAGTACCAGGTTTCAGAAGTGCAGCTCTTGTACTGCCGGAGATATGTCGATACAAACTGAATACGCAAAACATCAACAAAATTTAGCGCGTTTTAAAGTTGATATCGCTTTTGTTTATAACTTCTACATTTATTCGAATTGTGCCACGAAACTTTGCAGACAGTCGCGGATAGGCCTTTTCTACTGAAGTACCAAGTTTCAGAAGTGCAGCTCTTGTACTGCCGGTGATATCTCGATACAAACTGAATACGCAAAACATCAACAAAATTTAGCGCGTTGTAAAGTTGATATCGCTTTTGTCAATAACTTCCACATTTATTCGAATTGTGCCACGAAACGTTCAAGACAGTCGCGGAGACATGTTTTCTACTGAAGTATTAAGTTTCAGAAGTGCAGCTTTTGTACTGCTGGTGATATCTCGATACAAACTGAATACGCAAAACATCAACAAAATTTAGCGCGTTTTAAAGTTGATATCGCTTTTGTTGATAACTTACACATTTATTCGAATTGTGCCACGAAACTTTGCAGACAGTCGCGGAGACAGATTTTCTACTGAAGTACCAAGTTTCAGAAGTGCAGCTCTTGTACTGCCGGAGATATGTCGATACAAACTGAATACGCAAAACATCAACAAAATTAAGCGCGTTTTAAAGTTGATATCGCTTTTGTTAATAACTTCCACATTTATTAGAATTGTGCCACGAAACTTTGCAGACAGTCGCGGATAGGCCTTTTCTACTGAAGTACCAAGTTTCAGAAGTGCAGCTCTTGTACTGCCGGAGATATGTCGATACAAACTGAATACGCAAAACATCAACAAAATTACGCGCGTTTTAAAGTTAGTATCGCTTTTGTTAATAACTCTAACATTTATTCGAATTGTGCCACGAAACTTTGCAGACAGTCGCGGAGACAGATTGTCTACTGAAGTACCAAGTTTCACAAGTGCAGCTCTTGTTATGCCGGAGATATGTCGATAGAAATTGAATACGCAAAACATCAACAAAATTTAGCGCGTTTTAAAGTTGATATCGCTTTTGTTTACACCTTCCACATTTATTAAAATTGTGCCACGAAACTTTGCAGACAGTCGCGGAGACATGTTTTCTACTGAAGTACCAAGTTTCAGAAGTGCAGCTCTTGTACTGCCGGAGATATGTCGATACAAACTGAATACGCAAAACATCAACAAAATTTAGCGCGTTTTAAAGTTGATATCGCTTTTGATAATAACTTCCACATTTATTCGAATTGTGCCACGAAACTTTGCAGACAGTCGCGGATAGGCCTTTTCTACTGAAGTACCAAGTTTCAGAAGTGCAGCTCTTGCACTGCCGGTGATATCTCGATACAAACTGAATGCGCAAAACATCAACAAAATTTAGCGCGTTTTAAAGTTGATATCGCTTTTGTTAATAACTTCAACATTTATTCGAATTGTGCCACGAAACTTTGCAGACAGTCGCGGAGACAGATTTACTACTGAAGTACCAAGTATCAGAAGTGCAGCTTTTGTACTGCCGGAGATATGTCGATACAAACTGAATACGCAAAACATCAACAAAATTTAGCGCGTTTTAAAGTTGATATCGCTTTTGTTAATAACTTCCACATTTATTCGAATTGTGCCACGAAACTTTGCAGACAGTCGCGGAGACAGATTTTCTACTGAAGTAACAATATTTCGGAAGTGCAGCTTTTGTACTGCCGGAGATATGTCGATAAAAACTGAATACACAAACATCAACAAAATTTAGCGCGTTTTAAAGTTGATATCGCTTTTGTTAATAACTTCAACACTTATTCGAATTGTGCCACGAAACTTTGCAGACAGTCGCGGATAGGCCTTTTCTACTGAAGTACCAAGTTTCAGAAGTGCAGATCTTGTACTGCCGGTGATATCTCGATACAAACTGAATACGCAAAACATCAACAAAATTACGCGCGTTTTAAAGTTGATATCGCTTTTGTTAATAACTCTAACATTTATTCGAATTGTGCCACGAAACTTTGCAGACAGTCGCGGAGACAGATTGTCTACTGAAGTACCAAGTTTCAGAAGTGCAGCTCTTGTTATGCCGGAGATATGTCGATAGAAATTGAATACGCAAAACATCAACAAAATTTAGCGCGTTTTCAAGTTGATATCGCTTTTGTTTATAACTTCCACATTTATTCGAATTGTGCCACGAAACTTTGCAGACAGTCGCGGAGACATGTTGTCTACTGAAGTACCAGGTTTCAGAAGTGCAGCTCTTGTACTGCCGGAGATATGTCGATACAAACTGAATACGCAAAACATCAACAAAATTTAGCGCGTTTTAAAGTTGATATCGCTTTTGTTAATAACTTCCACATTTATTCGAATTGTGCCACGAAACTTTGCAGACAGTCGCGGATAGGCGTTTTCTACTGAAGTGCTAAGTTTCAGAAGTGCAGCTCTTGTACTGCCGGAGATATGTCGATACAAACTGAATACGCAAAACATCAACACAATTTAGCGCGTTTTAAAGTTGATATCGCTTTTGTTAATAACTTCAACATTTTATCGAATTGTGCCACGAAACTTTGCAGACAGTCGCGGATAGGCCTTTTCTACTGAAGCACCAAGTTTAAGAAGTGCAGCTCTAGTACTGCCGGAGATATGTCGATACAAACTGAATACGCAAACATCAACAAAATTTAGCGCGTTTTAAAGTTGATATCGCTTTTGTTAATAACTTCAACATTTATTCGAATTGTGCCACGAAACTTTGCAGAGAGTCGCGGAGACTGATTTGCTACTGAAGTACCAAGTTTCAGCAGTGCAGCTCTTGTACTGCCGGAGATATGTCGATACAAATTTAATACGCAAAACATCAACAAAATTTAGCGCGTTTTAAAGTTGATATCGCTTTTGTTAATAACTTCCACATTTATTCGAATTGTGCCACGAAACTTTGCAGACAGTCGCGGAGACATGTTGTCTATTGAAGTACCAGGTTTCAGAAGTGCAGCTCTTGTACTGCCGGAGATATGTCGATACAAACTGAATACGCAAAACATCAACAAAATTTAGCGCGTTTTAAAGTTGATATCGCTTTTGTTTATAACTTCTACATTTATTCGAATTGTGCCACGAAACTTTGCAGACAGTCGCGGATAGGCCTTTTCTACTGAAGTACCAAGTTTCAGAAGTGCAGCTCTTGTACTGCCGGTGATATCTCGATACAAACTGAATACGCAAAACATCAACAAAATTTAGCGCGTTTTAAAGTTGATATCTCTTTTGTTGATAACTTCAACATTTATTCGAATTGTGCCACGAAACTTTGCAGACAGTCGCGGAGACAGATTTTCTACTGAAGTACCAAGTTTCAGAAGTGCAGCTCTTGTACTGCCGGAGATATGTCGATACAAACTGAATACGCAAAACATCAAGAAAATTAGCTCGTTGTAAAGTTGATATCGCTTTTGTCAATAACTTCCACATTTATTCGAATTGTGCCACGAAACGTTCAAGACAGTCGCGGAGACATGTTTTCTACTGAAGTATTAAGTTTCAGAAGTGCAGCTTTTGTACTGCTGGTGATATCTCGATACAAACTGAATACGCAAAACATCAACAAAATTTAGCGCGTTTTAAAGTTGATATCGCTTTTGTTAATAACTTCCACATTTATTCGAATTGTGCCACGAAACTTTGCAGACAGTCGCGGATAGGCGTTTTCTACTGAAGTACCAAGTTTCAGAAGTGCAGCTCTTGTACTGCCGGTGATATCTCGATACAAACTGAATAAGCAAAACATCAACAAAATTTAGCGCGTTTTAAAGTTGATATCGCTTTTGTTGATAACTTACACATTTATTCGAATTGTGCCACGAAACTTTGCAGACAGTCGCGGAGACAGATTTTCTACTGAAGTACCAAGTTTCAGAAGTGCAGCTCTTGTACTGCCGGAGATATGTCGATACAAACTGAATACGCAAAACATCAACAAAATTAAGCGCGTTTTAAAGTTGATATCGCTTTTGTTAATAACTTCAACATTTATTCGAATTGTGCCACGAAACTTTGCAGACAGTCGCGGATAGGCCTTTTCTACTGAAGTACCAAGTTTCAGAAGTGCAGCTCTTGTACTGCCGGAGATATGTCGATACAAACTGAATACGCAAAACATCAACAAAATTACGCGCGTTTTAAAGTTGATATCGCTTTTGTTAATAACTCTAACATTTATTCGAATTGTGCCACGAAACTTTGCAGACAGTCGCGGAGACAGATTGTCTACTGAAGTACCAAGTTTCACAAGTGCAGCTCTTGTTATGCCGGAGATATGTCGATAGAAATTGAATACGCAAAACATCAACAAAATTTAGCGCGTTTTAAAGTTGATATCGCTTTTGTTTATAACTTCCACATTTATTAAAATTGTGCACCGAAACTTTGCAGACAGTCGCGGAGACATGTTTTCTACTGAAGTACCAAGTTTCAGAAGTGCAGCTCTTGTACTGCCGGAGATATGTCGATACAAACTGAATACGCAAAACATCAACAAAATTTAGCGCGTTTTAAAGTTGATATCGCTTTTGATAATAACTTCCACATTTATTCGAATTGTGCCACGAAACTTTGCAGACAGTCGCGGATAGGCCTTTTCTACTGAAGTACCAAGTTTCAGAAGTGCAGCTCTTGCACTGCCGGTGATATCTCGATACAAACTGAATGCGCAAAACATCAACAAAATTTAGCGCGTTTTAAAGTTGATATCGCTTTTGTTGATAACTTCAACATTTATTCGAATTGTGCCACGAAACTTTGCAGACAGTCGCGGAGACAGATTTTCTACTGAAGTACCAAGTATCAGAAGTGCAGCTTTTGTACTGCCGGAGATATGTCGATACAAACTGAATACGCAAAACATCAACAAAATTTAGCGCGTTTTAAAGTTGATATCGCTTTTGTTAATAACTTCCACATTTATTCGAATTGTGCCACAAAACTTTGCAGACAGTCGCGGAGACAGATTTTCTACTGAAGTAACAATATTTCGGAAGTGCAGCTCTTGTACTGCCGGAGATATGTCGATAAAAACTTAATACACAAAACATCAACAAAATTTAGCGCGTTTTAAAGTTGATATCGCTTTTGTTAATAACTTCAACACTTATTCGAATTGTGCCACGAAACTTTGCAGACAGTCGCGGATAGGCCTTTTCTACTGAAGTACCAAGTTTCAGAAGTGCAGCTCTTGTACTGCCGGTGATATCTCGATACAAACTGAATACGCAAAACATCAACAAAATTACGCGCGTTTTAAAGTTGATATCGCTTTTGTTAATAACTCTAACATTTATTCGAATTGTGCCACGACACTTTGCAGACAGTCGCGGAGACAGATTGTCTACTGAAGTACCAAGTTTCACAAGTGCAGCTCTTGTTATGCCGGAGATATGTCGATAGAAATTGAATACGCAAAACATCAACAAAATTTAGCGCGTTTTCAAGTTGATATCGCTTTTGTTTATAACTTCCACATTTATTAAAATTGTGCCACGAAACTTTGCAGACAGTCGCGGAGACATGTTTTCTACTGAAGTACCAAGTTTCAGAAGTGCAGCTCTTGTACTGCCGGAGATATGTCGATACAAACTGAATACGCAAAACATCAACAAAATTTAGCGCGTTTTAAAGTTGATATCGCTTTTGATAATAACTTCCACATTTATTCGAATTGTGCCACGAAACTTTGCAGACAGTCGCGGATAGGCCTTTTCTACTGAAGTACCAAGTTTCAGAAGTGCAGCTCTTGCACTGCCGGTGATATCTCGATACAAACTGAATACGCAAAACATCAACAAAATTTAGCGCGTTTTAAAGTTGATATCGCTTTTGTTGATAACTTCAACATTTATTCGAATTGTGCCACGAAACTTTGCAGACAGTCGCGGAGACAGATTTTCTACTGAAGTACCAAGTATCAGAAGTGCAGCTTTTGTACTGCCGGAGATATGTCGATACAAACTGAATACGCAAAAAATCAACACAATTTAGCGCGTTTTCAAGTTGATATCGCTTTGTTAATAACTTCAACATTTTATCGAATTGTGCCACGAAACTTTGCAGACAGTCGCGGAGACTGATTTTCTACTGAAGCACCAAGTTTCAGAAGTGCAGCTCGTGTACTGCCGGAGATATGTCGATACAAACTGAATACGCAAAACATCAACAAAATTTAGCGCGTTTTAAAGTTGATATCGCTTTTGTTAATAACTTCAACATTTATTCGAATTGTGCCACGAAACTTTGCAGACAGTCGCGGAGACTGATTTGCTACTGAAGTACCAAGTTTCAGAAGTGCAGCTCTTGTACTGCCGGAGATATGTCGATACAAATGTAATACGCAAAACATCAACAAAATTAAGCGCGTTTTAAAGTTGATATCGCTTTTGTTAATAACTTCCACATTTATTCGAATTGTGCCACGAAACCTTGCAGACAGTCGCGGAGACTGATTTTCTACTAAAGTACCATGTTTCAGAAGTGCAGCTCTTGTACTGCCGGAGATATGTCGATACAAACTGAATACGCAAAACATCAACAAAATTTAGCGCGTTTTAAAGTTGATATCGCTTTTGTTAATAACTTCAACACTTATTCGAATTGTGCCACGAAACTTTGCAGACAGTCGCGGATAGGCCTTTTCTACTGAAGTACCAAGTTTCAGAAGTGCAGCTCTTGTACTGCCGGTGATATCTCGATACAAACTGAATACGCAAAACATCAACAAAATTTAGCGCGTTTTAAAGTTGATATCGCTTTTGTTAATAACTTCAACATTTATTCGAATTGTGCCACGAAACTTTGCAGACAGTCGCGGATAGGCTTTTTTTACTGAAGTTCTAAGTTTCAGAAGTGCAGCTCTTGTACTGCCGGAGATATGTCGATACAAACTGAATACGCAAAACATCAACAAAATTACGCGCGTTTTAAAGTTGATATCGCTTTTGTTAATAACTCTAAGATTTATTCGGAAGTGTGCCACGATACTTTGCAGACAGTACCGGAGACTGATTTTCTACTGAAGTACCAAGTTTCAGAAGTGCAGCTCTTGTACTGCCGGAGATATATCGATACAAACTTAATACGCAAAACATCAACAAAATTTAGCGCGTTTCAAAGTTGATATCGCTTTTGTTAATAACTTCAACATTTTATCGAATTGTGCCACGAAACTTTGCAGACAGTCGCGGAGACAGATTGTCTACTGAAGTACCAAGTTTCAGAAGTGCAGTTCTTGTACTGCCGGAGATATGTCGATAGAAATTGAATACGCAAAACATCAACACAATTTAGCGCGTTGTAAAGTTGATATCGCTTTTTTAAATAACTTTTACATTTATTCGAATTGTGCCACGAAACGTTGCAGACAGTCGCGGAGACATGTTTTCTACTGAAGTACCAAGTTTCAGAAGTGCAGCTCTTGTACTGCCGGAGATATGTCGATACAAACTGAATACGCAAAACATCAACAAAATTTAGCGCGTTTTAAAGTTGATATCGCTTTTGTTAATAACTTCCACATTTATTCGAATTGTGCCACGAAACGTTGCAGACAGATGCGGAGACTGATTTTCTACTGAAGTACCAAGTTTCAGAAGTGCAGCTCTTGTACTGCCGGAGATATGTCGATACAAACTGAATACGCAAAACATCAACAAAATTAAGCGCGTTTTAAAGTTGATATCGCTTTTGTTAATAACTTCAACATTTATTCGAATTGTGCCACGAAACTTTGCAGACAGTCGCGGATAGGGCTTTTCTAATGAAGTACAAAGTTTCAGAAGTGCAGCTCTTGTACTGCCGGTGATATCTCGATACAAACTGAATACGCAAAACATCAACAAAATTTAGCGCGTTTTAAAGTTGATATCGCTTTTGTTAATAACTTCAACATTTATTCGAATTGTGCCAGGAAACTTTGCGAACAGTCGCGGAGACAGATTTTCTACTGAAGTACCAAGTTTCAGAAGTGCAGCTCTTGTACTGCCGGAGATATGTCGATACAAACTGAATACGCAAAACATCAACAAAATTTAGCGCGTTTTAAAGTTGATATCGCTTTTGTTAATAACTTCAACATTTATTCGAATTGTGCCACGAAACTTTGCAGACAGTCGCGGAGACAGATTTTCTACTTAAGTACCAAGTTTCAGAAGTGCAGTTCTTGTACTGCTGGTGATATCTCGATACAAACTGAATACGCAAAACATCAACAAAATTTAGCGCGTTTTAAAGTTGATATCGCTTTTGTTGATAACTTTAACATTTATTCGAATTGTGCCACAAAACTTTGCAGACAGTCGCGGAGACAGATTTTCTACTGAAGTACCAAGTTTCAATAGTGCAGCTCTTGTACTTCCGGAGATATGTCGATACAAACTGAATACGACAAACATCAACACAATTTAGCGCGTTTTAAAGTTGATATCGCTTTTGTTAATAACTTCAACATTTTATCGAATTGTGCCACGAAACTTTGCAGACAGTCGCGGAGACTGATTTTCTACTGAAGCACCAAGTTTAAGAAGTGCAGCTCTAGTACTGCCGGAGATATGTCGATACAAACTGAATACGCAAAACATCAACAAAATTTAGCGCGTTTTAAAGTTGATATCGCTTTTGTTAATAACTTCCACATTTATTCGAATTGTGCCACGAAACTTTGCAGACAGTCGCGGAGACTGATTTGCTACTGAAGTACCAAGTTTCAGAAGTGCAGCTCGTGTACTGCCGGAGATATGTCGATACAAATGTAATACGCTAAACATCAACAAAATTTAGCGCGTTTTAAAGTTGATATCGCTTTTGTTAATAACTTCCACATTTATTCGAATTGTGCCACGAAACCTTGCAGACAGTCGCGGAGACTGATTTTCTACTAAAGTACCATGTTTCAGAAGTGCAGCTCTTGTACTGCCGGAGATATGTCGATACAAACTGAATACGCAAAACATCAACAAAATTTAGCGCGTTTTAAAGTTGATATCGCTTTTGTTTATAACTTCCACATTTATTCGAATTGTGCCACGAAACTTTGCAGACAGTCGCGAAGACAGATTTTCTACTGAAGTAACAAAGTTTCAGAAGTGCAGCTCTTGTACTGCCGGAGATATGTCGATACAAACTGAATACACAAAACATCAACAAAATTTAGCGCGTTTTAAAGTTGATATCGCTTTTGTTAATAACTTCAACATTTATTCGAATTGTACCACGAAACTTTGCAGACAGTCGCGGATAGGCCTTTTCTACTGAAGTACCAAGTTTCAGAAGTGCAGCTCTTGTACTGCCGGTGATATCTCGATACAAACTGAATACGCAAAACATCAACAAAATTTAGCGCGTTTTAAAGTTGATATCGCTTTTGTTAATAACTCTAAGATTTATTCGAATTGTGCCACGAAACTTTGCAGACAGTCGCGGAGACTGATTTTCTACTGAAGTACCAAGTTTCAGAAGTGCAGCTCTTGTACTGCCGGAGATATATCGATACAAACTTAATACGCAAAACATCAACAAAATTTAGCGCGTTTCAAAGTTGATATCGCTTTTGTTAATAACTTCCACATTTATTCGAATTGTGCCACGTAACTTTGCAGACAGTCGCGGAGACAGATTGTCTACTGAAGTACCAAGTTTCAGAAGTGCAGTTCTTGTACTGCCGGAGATATGTCGATAGAAATTGAATACGCAAAACATCAACAAAATATAGCGCGTTTTAAAGTTGATATCGCTTTTGTTTATAACTTCCACATTTATTCGAATTGTGCCACGAAACTTTGCAGACAGTCGCGGAGACATGTTGTCTACTGAAGTTCCAGGTTTCAAAAGTGCAGCTCTTGTACTGCCGGAGATATGTCGATACAAACTGAATACGCAAAACATCAACAAAATTTAGCGCGTTTTAAAGTTGATATCGCTTTTGTTAATAACTTCCACATTTATTCGAATTCTGCCACGAAACTTTGCAGACAGTCGCGGATAGGCCTTTTCTACTGAAGTGCTAAGTTTCAGAAGTGCAGCTCTTGTACTGCCGGAGATATGTCGATACAAACTGAATACGCAAAACATCAACACAATTTAGCGCGTTTTAAAGTTGATATCGCTTTTGTTAATAACTTCAACATTTTATCGAATTGTGCCACGAAACTTTGCAGACAGTCGCGGATAGGCCTTTTCTACTGAAGCACCAAGTTTAAGAAGTGCAGCTCTAGTACTGCCGGAGATATGTCGATACAAACTGAATACGCAAACATCAACAAAATTTAGCGCGTTTTAAAGTTGATATCGCTTTTGTTAATAACTTCAACATTTATTCGAATTGTGCCACGAAACTTTGCAGAGAGTCGCGGAGACTGATTTGCTACTGAAGTACCAAGTTTCAGCAGTGCAGCTCTTGTACTGCCGGAGATATGTCGATACAAATTTAATACGCAAAACATCAACAAAATTTAGCGCGTTTTAAAGTTGATATCGCTTTTGTTAATAACTTCCACATTTATTCGAATTGTGCCACGAAACTTTGCAGACAGTCGCGGAGACATGTTGTCTATTGAAGTACCAGGTTTCAGAAGTGCAGCTCTTGTACTGCCGGAGATATGTCGATACAAACTGAATACGCAAAACATCAACAAAATTTAGCGCGTTTTAAAGTTGATATCGCTTTTGTTTATAACTTCTACATTTATTCGAATTGTGCCACGAAACTTTGCAGACAGTCGCGGATAGGCCTTTTCTACTGAAGTACCAAGTTTCAGAAGTGCAGCTCTTGTACTGCCGGTGATATCTCGATACAAACTGAATACGCAAAACATCAACAAAATTTAGCGCGTTTTAAAGTTGATATCTCTTTTGTTGATAACTTCAACATTTATTCGAATTGTGCCACGAAACTTTGCAGACAGTCGCGGAGACAGATTTTCTACTGAAGTACCAAGTTTCAGAAGTGCAGCTCTTGTACTGCCGGAGATATGTCGATACAAACTGAATACGCAAAACATCAAGAAAATTAGCTCGTTGTAAAGTTGATATCGCTTTTGTCAATAACTTCCACATTTATTCGAATTGTGCCACGAAACGTTCAAGACAGTCGCGGAGACATGTTTTCTACTGAAGTATTAAGTTTCAGAAGTGCAGCTTTTGTACTGCTGGTGATATCTCGATACAAACTGAATACGCAAAACATCAACAAAATTTAGCGCGTTTTAAAGTTGATATCGCTTTTGTTAATAACTTCCACATTTATTCGAATTGTGCCACGAAACTTTGCAGACAGTCGCGGATAGGCGTTTTCTACTGAAGTACCAAGTTTCAGAAGTGCAGCTCTTGTACTGCCGGTGATATCTCGATACAAACTGAATAAGCAAAACATCAACAAAATTTAGCGCGTTTTAAAGTTGATATCGCTTTTGTTGATAACTTACACATTTATTCGAATTGTGCCACGAAACTTTGCAGACAGTCGCGGAGACAGATTTTCTACTGAAGTACCAAGTTTCAGAAGTGCAGCTCTTGTACTGCCGGAGATATGTCGATACAAACTGAATACGCAAAACATCAACAAAATTAAGCGCGTTTTAAAGTTGATATCGCTTTTGTTAATAACTTCAACATTTATTCGAATTGTGCCACGAAACTTTGCAGACAGTCGCGGATAGGCCTTTTCTACTGAAGTACCAAGTTTCAGAAGTGCAGCTCTTGTACTGCCGGAGATATGTCGATACAAACTGAATACGCAAAACATCAACAAAATTACGCGCGTTTTAAAGTTGATATCGCTTTTGTTAATAACTCTAACATTTATTCGAATTGTGCCACGAAACTTTGCAGACAGTCGCGGAGACAGATTGTCTACTGAAGTACCAAGTTTCACAAGTGCAGCTCTTGTTATGCCGGAGATATGTCGATAGAAATTGAATACGCAAAACATCAACAAAATTTAGCGCGTTTTAAAGTTGATATCGCTTTTGTTTATAACTTCCACATTTATTAAAATTGTGCACCGAAACTTTGCAGACAGTCGCGGAGACATGTTTTCTACTGAAGTACCAAGTTTCAGAAGTGCAGCTCTTGTACTGCCGGAGATATGTCGATACAAACTGAATACGCAAAACATCAACAAAATTTAGCGCGTTTTAAAGTTGATATCGCTTTTGATAATAACTTCCACATTTATTCGAATTGTGCCACGAAACTTTGCAGACAGTCGCGGATAGGCCTTTTCTACTGAAGTACCAAGTTTCAGAAGTGCAGCTCTTGCACTGCCGGTGATATCTCGATACAAACTGAATGCGCAAAACATCAACAAAATTTAGCGCGTTTTAAAGTTGATATCGCTTTTGTTGATAACTTCAACATTTATTCGAATTGTGCCACGAAACTTTGCAGACAGTCGCGGAGACAGATTTTCTACTGAAGTACCAAGTATCAGAAGTGCAGCTTTTGTACTGCCGGAGATATGTCGATACAAACTGAATACGCAAAACATCAACAAAATTTAGCGCGTTTTAAAGTTGATATCGCTTTTGTTAATAACTTCCACATTTATTCGAATTGTGCCACAAAACTTTGCAGACAGTCGCGGAGACAGATTTTCTACTGAAGTAACAATATTTCGGAAGTGCAGCTCTTGTACTGCCGGAGATATGTCGATAAAAACTTAATACACAAAACATCAACAAAATTTAGCGCGTTTTAAAGTTGATATCGCTTTTGTTAATAACTTCAACACTTATTCGAATTGTGCCACGAAACTTTGCAGACAGTCGCGGATAGGCCTTTTCTACTGAAGTACCAAGTTTCAGAAGTGCAGCTCTTGTACTGCCGGTGATATCTCGATACAAACTGAATACGCAAAACATCAACAAAATTACGCGCGTTTTAAAGTTGATATCGCTTTTGTTAATAACTCTAACATTTATTCGAATTGTGCCACGACACTTTGCAGACAGTCGCGGAGACAGATTGTCTACTGAAGTACCAAGTTTCACAAGTGCAGCTCTTGTTATGCCGGAGATATGTCGATAGAAATTGAATACGCAAAACATCAACAAAATTTAGCGCGTTTTCAAGTTGATATCGCTTTTGTTTATAACTTCCACATTTATTAAAATTGTGCCACGAAACTTTGCAGACAGTCGCGGAGACATGTTTTCTACTGAAGTACCAAGTTTCAGAAGTGCAGCTCTTGTACTGCCGGAGATATGTCG
Source organism: Sepiola atlantica (assembly GCA_963556195.1). Taxonomy (NCBI): domain Eukaryota; kingdom Metazoa; phylum Mollusca; class Cephalopoda; order Sepiida; family Sepiolidae; genus Sepiola; species Sepiola atlantica. Next base: position 175,249 of record CAUVYP010000355.1, read on the forward strand.
ATACAAACTGAATACGCAAAACATCAACAAAATTTAGCGCGTTTTAAAGTTGATATCGCTTTTGATAATAACTTCCACATTTATTCGAATTGTGCCACGAAACTTTGCAGACAGTCGCGGATAGGCCTTTTCTACTGAAGTACCAAGTTTCAGAAGTGCAGCTCTTGCACTGCCGGTGATATCTCGATACAAACTGAATACGCAAAACATCAACAAAATTTAGCGCGTTTTAAAGTTGATATCGCTTTTGTTGATAACTTCAACATTTATTCGAATTGTGCCACGAAACTTTGCAGACAGTCGCGGAGACAGATTTTCTACTGAAGTACCAAGTATCAGAAGTGCAGCTTTTGTACTGCCGGAGATATGTCGATACAAACTGAATACGCAAAAAATCAACACAATTTAGCGCGTTTTCAAGTTGATATCGCTTTGTTAATAACTTCAACATTTTATCGAATTGTGCCACGAAACTTTGCAGACAGTCGCGGAGACTGATTTTCTACTGAAGCACCAAGTTTCAGAAGTGCAGCTCGTGTACTGCCGGAGATATGTCGATACAAACTGAATACGCAAAACATCAACAAAATTTAGCGCGTTTTAAAGTTGATATCGCTTTTGTTAATAACTTCAACATTTATTCGAATTGTGCCACGAAACTTTGCAGACAGTCGCGGAGACTGATTTGCTACTGAAGTACCAAGTTTCAGAAGTGCAGCTCTTGTACTGCCGGAGATATGTCGATACAAATGTAATACGCAAAACATCAACAAAATTAAGCGCGTTTTAAAGTTGATATCGCTTTTGTTAATAACTTCCACATTTATTCGAATTGTGCCACGAAACCTTGCAGACAGTCGCGGAGACTGATTTTCTACTAAAGTACCATGTTTCAGAAGTGCAGCTCTTGTACTGCCGGAGATATGTCGATACAAACTGAATACGCAAAACATCAACAAAATTTAGCGCGTTTTAAAGTTGATATCGCTTTTGTTAATAACTTCAACACTTATTCGAATTGTGCCACGAAACTTTGCAGACAGTCGCGGATAGGCCTTTTCTACTGAAGTACCAAGTTTCAGAAGTGCAGCTCTTGTACTGCCGGTGATATCTCGATACAAACTGAATACGCAAAACATCAACAAAATTTAGCGCGTTTTAAAGTTGATATCGCTTTTGTTAATAACTTCAACATTTATTCGAATTGTGCCACGAAACTTTGCAGACAGTCGCGGATAGGCTTTTTTTACTGAAGTTCTAAGTTTCAGAAGTGCAGCTCTTGTACTGCCGGAGATATGTCGATACAAACTGAATACGCAAAACATCAACAAAATTACGCGCGTTTTAAAGTTGATATCGCTTTTGTTAATAACTCTAAGATTTATTCGGAAGTGTGCCACGATACTTTGCAGACAGTACCGGAGACTGATTTTCTACTGAAGTACCAAGTTTCAGAAGTGCAGCTCTTGTACTGCCGGAGATATATCGATACAAACTTAATACGCAAAACATCAACAAAATTTAGCGCGTTTCAAAGTTGATATCGCTTTTGTTAATAACTTCAACATTTTATCGAATTGTGCCACGAAACTTTGCAGACAGTCGCGGAGACAGATTGTCTACTGAAGTACCAAGTTTCAGAAGTGCAGTTCTTGTACTGCCGGAGATATGTCGATAGAAATTGAATACGCAAAACATCAACACAATTTAGCGCGTTGTAAAGTTGATATCGCTTTTTTAAATAACTTTTACATTTATTCGAATTGTGCCACGAAACGTTGCAGACAGTCGCGGAGACATGTTTTCTACTGAAGTACCAAGTTTCAGAAGTGCAGCTCTTGTACTGCCGGAGATATGTCGATACAAACTGAATACGCAAAACATCAACAAAATTTAGCGCGTTTTAAAGTTGATATCGCTTTTGTTAATAACTTCCACATTTATTCGAATTGTGCCACGAAACGTTGCAGACAGATGCGGAGACTGATTTTCTACTGAAGTACCAAGTTTCAGAAGTGCAGCTCTTGTACTGCCGGAGATATGTCGATACAAACTGAATACGCAAAACATCAACAAAATTAAGCGCGTTTTAAAGTTGATATCGCTTTTGTTAATAACTTCAACATTTATTCGAATTGTGCCACGAAACTTTGCAGACAGTCGCGGATAGGGCTTTTCTAATGAAGTACAAAGTTTCAGAAGTGCAGCTCTTGTACTGCCGGTGATATCTCGATACAAACTGAATACGCAAAACATCAACAAAATTTAGCGCGTTTTAAAGTTGATATCGCTTTTGTTAATAACTTCAACATTTATTCGAATTGTGCCAGGAAACTTTGCGAACAGTCGCGGAGACAGATTTTCTACTGAAGTACCAAGTTTCAGAAGTGCAGCTCTTGTACTGCCGGAGATATGTCGATACAAACTGAATACGCAAAACATCAACAAAATTTAGCGCGTTTTAAAGTTGATATCGCTTTTGTTAATAACTTCAACATTTATTCGAATTGTGCCACGAAACTTTGCAGACAGTCGCGGAGACAGATTTTCTACTTAAGTACCAAGTTTCAGAAGTGCAGTTCTTGTACTGCTGGTGATATCTCGATACAAACTGAATACGCAAAACATCAACAAAATTTAGCGCGTTTTAAAGTTGATATCGCTTTTGTTGATAACTTTAACATTTATTCGAATTGTGCCACAAAACTTTGCAGACAGTCGCGGAGACAGATTTTCTACTGAAGTACCAAGTTTCAATAGTGCAGCTCTTGTACTTCCGGAGATATGTCGATACAAACTGAATACGACAAACATCAACACAATTTAGCGCGTTTTAAAGTTGATATCGCTTTTGTTAATAACTTCAACATTTTATCGAATTGTGCCACGAAACTTTGCAGACAGTCGCGGAGACTGATTTTCTACTGAAGCACCAAGTTTAAGAAGTGCAGCTCTAGTACTGCCGGAGATATGTCGATACAAACTGAATACGCAAAACATCAACAAAATTTAGCGCGTTTTAAAGTTGATATCGCTTTTGTTAATAACTTCCACATTTATTCGAATTGTGCCACGAAACTTTGCAGACAGTCGCGGAGACTGATTTGCTACTGAAGTACCAAGTTTCAGAAGTGCAGCTCGTGTACTGCCGGAGATATGTCGATACAAATGTAATACGCTAAACATCAACAAAATTTAGCGCGTTTTAAAGTTGATATCGCTTTTGTTAATAACTTCCACATTTATTCGAATTGTGCCACGAAACCTTGCAGACAGTCGCGGAGACTGATTTTCTACTAAAGTACCATGTTTCAGAAGTGCAGCTCTTGTACTGCCGGAGATATGTCGATACAAACTGAATACGCAAAACATCAACAAAATTTAGCGCGTTTTAAAGTTGATATCGCTTTTGTTTATAACTTCCACATTTATTCGAATTGTGCCACGAAACTTTGCAGACAGTCGCGAAGACAGATTTTCTACTGAAGTAACAAAGTTTCAGAAGTGCAGCTCTTGTACTGCCGGAGATATGTCGATACAAACTGAATACACAAAACATCAACAAAATTTAGCGCGTTTTAAAGTTGATATCGCTTTTGTTAATAACTTCAACATTTATTCGAATTGTACCACGAAACTTTGCAGACAGTCGCGGATAGGCCTTTTCTACTGAAGTACCAAGTTTCAGAAGTGCAGCTCTTGTACTGCCGGTGATATCTCGATACAAACTGAATACGCAAAACATCAACAAAATTTAGCGCGTTTTAAAGTTGATATCGCTTTTGTTAATAACTCTAAGATTTATTCGAATTGTGCCACGAAACTTTGCAGACAGTCGCGGAGACTGATTTTCTACTGAAGTACCAAGTTTCAGAAGTGCAGCTCTTGTACTGCCGGAGATATATCGATACAAACTTAATACGCAAAACATCAACAAAATTTAGCGCGTTTCAAAGTTGATATCGCTTTTGTTAATAACTTCCACATTTATTCGAATTGTGCCACGTAACTTTGCAGACAGTCGCGGAGACAGATTGTCTACTGAAGTACCAAGTTTCAGAAGTGCAGTTCTTGTACTGCCGGAGATATGTCGATAGAAATTGAATACGCAAAACATCAACAAAATATAGCGCGTTTTAAAGTTGATATCGCTTTTGTTTATAACTTCCACATTTATTCGAATTGTGCCACGAAACTTTGCAGACAGTCGCGGAGACATGTTGTCTACTGAAGTTCCAGGTTTCAAAAGTGCAGCTCTTGTACTGCCGGAGATATGTCGATACAAACTGAATACGCAAAACATCAACAAAATTTAGCGCGTTTTAAAGTTGATATCGCTTTTGTTAATAACTTCCACATTTATTCGAATTCTGCCACGAAACTTTGCAGACAGTCGCGGATAGGCCTTTTCTACTGAAGTGCTAAGTTTCAGAAGTGCAGCTCTTGTACTGCCGGAGATATGTCGATACAAACTGAATACACAAAACATCAACAAAATTTAGCGCGTTTTAAAGTTGATATCGCTTTTGTTAATAACTTCAACATTTATTCGAATTGTACCACGAAACTTTGCAGACAGTCGCGGATAGGCCTTTTCTACTGAAGTACCAAGTTTCAGAAGTGCAGCTCTTGTACTGCCGGTGATATCTCGATACAAACTGAATACGCAAAACATCAACAAAATTTAGCGCGTTTTAAAGTTGATATCGCTTTTGTTAATAACTCTAAGATTTATTCGAATTGTGCCACGAAACTTTGCAGACAGTCGCGGAGACTGATTTTCTACTGAAGTACCAAGTTTCAGAAGTGCAGCTCTTGTACTGCCGGAGATATATCGATACAAACTTAATACGCAAAACATCAACAAAATTTAGCGCGTTTCAAAGTTGATATCGCTTTTGTTAATAACTTCCACATTTATTCGAATTGTGCCACGTAACTTTGCAGACAGTCGCGGAGACAGATTGTCTACTGAAGTACCAAGTTTCAGAAGTGCAGTTCTTGTACTGCCGGAGATATGTCGATAGAAATTGAATACGCAAAACATCAACAAAATATAGCGCGTTTTAAAGTTGATATCGCTTTTGTTTATAACTTCCACATTTATTCGAATTGTGCCACGAAACTTTGCAGACAGTCGCGGAGACATGTTGTCTACTGAAGTTCCAGGTTTCAAAAGTGCAGCTCTTGTACTGCCGGAGATATGTCGATACAAACTGAATACGCAAAACATCAACAAAATTTAGCGCGTTTTAAAGTTGATATCGCTTTTGTTAATAACTTCCACATTTATTCGAATTCTGCCACGAAACTTTGCAGACAGTCGCGGATAGGCCTTTTCTACTGAAGTGCTAAGTTTCAGAAGTGCAGCTCTTGTACTGCCGGAGATATGTCGATACAAACTGAATACGCAAAACATCAACACAATTTAGCGCGTTTTAAAGTTGATATCGCTTTTGTTAATAACTTCAACATTGTATCGAATTGTGCCACGAAACTTTGCAGACAGTCGCGGATAGGCCTTTTCTACTGAAGCACCAAGTTTAAGAAGTGCAGCTCTAGTACTGCCGGAGATATGTCGATACAAACTGAGTACGCAAAACATCAACAAAATTTAGCGCGTTTTAAAGTTGATATCGCTTTTGTTAATAACTTCAACATTTATTCGAATTGTGCCACGAAACTTTGCAGACAGTCGCGGAGACTGATTTGCTACTGAAGTACCAAGTTTCAGAAGTGCAGCTCTTGTACTGCCGGAGATATGTCGATACAAATTGAATACGCAAAACATCAACAAAATTTAGCGCGTTTTAAAGTTGATATCGCTTTTGTTAATAACTTCCACATTTATTCGAATTGTGCCACGAAACCTTGCAGACAGTCGCGGAGACTGATTTTCTACTAAAGTACAATGTTTCAGAAGTGCAGCTCTTGTACTGCCGGAGATATGTCGATACAAACTGAATACGCAAAACATCAACAAAATTTAGCGCGTTTTAAAGTTGATATCGCTTTTGTTTATAACTTCCACATTTATTCGAATTGTGCCACGAAACTTTGCAGACAGTCGCGGAGACAGATTTTCTACTGAAGTAACAAAGTTTCAGAAGTGCAGCTCTTGTACTGCCGGAGATATGTCGATACAAACTGAATACACAAAACATCAACAAAATTTAGCGCGTTTTAAAGTTGATATCGCTTTTGTTAATAACTTCAACATTTATTCGAATTGTGCCACGAAACTTTGCAGACAGTCGCGGATAGGCTTTTTCCACTGAAGTACCAAGTTTCAGAAGTGAAGCTCCTTTACTGCCGGTGATATCTCGATACAAACTGAATACGCAAAACATCAACAAAATTTAGCGCGTTTTAAAGTTGATATCGCTTTTGTTTATAACTTCTACATTCATTCGAATTGTGCCACGAAACTTTGCAGACAGTCGCGGATAGGCCTTTTCTACTGAAGTACAAAGGTTCAGAAGTGCAGCTCTTGTACTGCCGGTGATATCTCGATACAAACTGAATACGCAAAACATCAACAAAATTTAGCGCGTTTTAAAGTTGATATCTCTTTTGTTGATAACTTCAACATTTATTCGAATTGTGCCACGAAACTTTGCAGACAGTCGCGGAGACAGATTATCTACTGAAGTACCAAGTTTCAGAAGTGCAGCTCTTTTACTGCCAGAGATATGTCGATACAAACTGAATACGCAAAACATCAACACAATTTAGCGCGTTGTAAAGTTGATATCGCTTTTGTTGATAACTTCCACATTTATTCGAATTGTGCAACGAAACGTTGCAGACAGTCGCGGAGACATGTTTTCTACTGAAGTACCAAGTTTCAGAAGTGCAGCTCTTGTACTGCCGGAGATATGTCGATACAAACTGAATACGCAAAACATCAACAAAATTAAGCGCGTTTTAAAGTTGATATCGCTTTTGTTAATAACTTCCACATTTATACGAATTGTGCCACGAAACTTTGCAGACAGTCGCGGATAGGCGTTTTCTACTGAAGTACCAAGTTTCAGAAGTGCAGCTCTTGTACTTCCGGAGATATGTCGATACAAACTGAATACGCAAAACATCAACAAAATTAAGCGCGTTTTAAAGTTGATATCGCTTTTGTTAATAACTTCAACATTTATTCGAATTGTGCCACGAAACTTTGCAGACAGTCGCAGATAGGCCTTTTCTACTGAAGTACCAAGTTTCAGAAGTGCAGCTCTTGTACTGCCGGAGATATATCGATACAAACTGAATACGCAAAACATCAACAAAATTTAGCGCGTTTCAAAGTTGATATCGCTTTTGTTAATAACTTCCACATTTATTCGAATTGTGCCACGAAACTTTGCAGACAGTCGCGGAGACAGATTGTCTACTGAAGTACCAAGTTTCAGAAGTGCAGTTCTTGTACTGCCGGAGATATTTCGATAGAAATTGAATACGCAAAACATCAACAAAATATAGCGCGTTTTAAAGTTGATATCGCTTTTGTTTATAACTTCCACATTTATTCGAATTGTGCCACGAAACTTTGCAGACAGTCGCGGAGACATGTTGTCTACTAAAGTACCAGGTTTCAAAAGTGCAGCTCTTGTACTGCCGGAGATATGTCGATACAAACTGAATACGCAAAACATCAACAAAATTTAGCGCGTTTTAAAGTTGATATCGCTTTTGTTAATAACTTCCACATTTATTCGAATTGTGCCACGAAACTTTGCAGACAGTCGCGGATAGGCCTTTTCTACTGAAGTGCTAAGTTTCAGAAGTGCAGCTCTTGTACTGCCGGAGATATGTCGATACAAACTGAATACGCAACACATCAACACAATTTAGCGCGTTTTAAAGTTGATATCGCTTTTGTTAATAACTTCAACATTTTATCGAATTGTGCCACGAAAGTTTGCAGACAGTCGCGGAGACTGATTTTCTACTGAAGCACCAAGTTTAAGAAGTGCAGCTCTAGTACTGCCGGAGATATGTCGATACAAACTGAATACGCAAAACATCAACAAAATTTAGCGCGTTTTAAAGTTGATATCGCTTTTGTTAATAACTTCAACATTTATTCGAATTGTGCCACGAAACTTTGCAGACAGTCGCGGAGACTGATTTGCTACTGAAGTACCAAGTTTCAGAAGTGCAGCTCTTGTACTGCCGGAGATATGTCGATACAAATGTAATACGCAAAACATCAACAAAATTTAGCGCGTTTTAAAGTTGATATCGCTTTTGTTAATAACTTCCACATTTATTCGAATTGTGCCACGAAACCTTGCAGACAGTCGCGGAGACTGATTTTCTACTAAAGTACCATGTTTCAGAAGTGCAGCTCTTGTACTGCCGGAGATATGTCGATACAAATTGAATACGCAAAACATCAACAAAATTTAGCGCGTTTTAAAGTTGATATCGCTTTTGTTAATAACTTCCACATTTATTCGAATTGTGCCACGAAACCTTGCAGACAGTCGCGGAGACTGATTTTCTACTAAAGTACCATGTTTCAGAAGTGCAGCTCTTGTACTGCCGGAGATATGTCGATACAAACTGAATACGCAAAACATCAACAAAATTTAGCGCGTTTTAAAGTTGATATCGCTTTTGTTTATAACTTCCACATTTAGTCGAATTGTGCCACGAAACTTTGCAGACAGTCGCGGAGACAGATTTTCTACTGAAGTAACAAAGTTTCAGAAGTGCAGCTCTTGTACTGCCGGTGATATCTCGATACAAACTGAATACGTAAAACATCAACAAAATTTAGCGCGTTTTAAAGTTGATATCGCTTTTGTTAATAACTTCAACATTTATTCGAATTGTGCCACGAAACTTTGCAGACAGTCGCGGATAGGCCTTTTCTACTGAAGTACCAAGTTTCAGAAGTGCAGCTCTTGTACTGCCGGTGATATCTCGATACAAACTGAATACGCAAAACATCAACAAAATTTAGCGCGTTTTAAAGTTGATATCGCTTTTGTTAATAACTTCAACATTTATTCGAATTGTGCCACGAAACTTTGCAGACAGTCGCGGATAGGCTTTTTTTACTGAAGTTCTAAGTTTCAGAAGTGCAGCTCTTGTACTGCCGGAGATATGTCGATACAAACTGAATACGCAAAACATCAACAAAATTACGCGCGTTTTAAAGTTGATATCGCTTTTGTTAATAACTCTAAGATTTATTCGAATTGTGCCACGAAACTTTGCAGACAGTCGCGGAGACTGATTTTCTACTGAAGTACCAAGTTTCAGAAGTGCAGCTCTTGTACTGCCGGAGATATATCGATACAAACTTAATACGCAAAACATCAACAAAATTTAGCGCGTTTCAAAGTTGATATCGCTTTTGTTAATAACTTCCACATTTATTCGAATTGTGCCACGAAACTTTGCAGACAGTCGCGGAGACAGATTGTCTACTGAAGTACCAAGTTTCAGAAGTGCAGTTCTTGTACTGCCGGAGATATGTCGATAGAAATTGAATACGCAAAACATCAACAAAATATAGCGCGTTTTAAAGTTGATATCGCTTTTGTTTATAACTTCCACATTTAATCGAATTGTGCCACGAAACTTTGCAGACAGTCGCGGAGACATGTTGTCTACTGAAGTACCAGGTTTCAGAAGTGCAGCTCTTGTACTGCCGGAGATATGTCGATACAAACTGAATACGCAAAACATCAACAAAATTTAGCGCGTTTTAAAGTTGATATCGCTTTTGTTAATAACTTAAACATTTTATCGAATTGTGCCACGAAACTTTGCAGACAGTCGCGGATAGGCCTTTTCTACTGAAGTGCTAAGTTTAAGAAGTGCAGCTCTAGTACTGCCGGAGATATGTCGATACAAACTGAGTACGCAAAACATCAACAAAATTTAGCGCGTTTTAAAGTTGATATCGCTTTTGTTAATAACTTCAACATTTATTCGAATTGTGCCACGAAACTTTGCAGACAGTCGCGGAGACTGATTTGCTACTGAAGTACCAAGTTTCAGAAGTGCAGCTCTTGTACTGCCGGAGATATGTCGATACAAATTGAATACGAAAAACATCAACAAAATTTAGCGCGTTTTAAAGTTGATATCGATTTTGTTAATAACTTCCACATTTATTCGAATTGTGCCACGAAACTTTGCAGACAGTCGCGGTTAGGCCTTTTCTACTGAAGTACCAAGTTTCAGAAGTGCAGCTCTTGTACTGCCGGAGATATGTCGATACAAACTGAATACGCAAAACATCAACAAAATTTAGCGCGTTTTAAAGTTGATATCGCTTTTGTTAATAACTTCCACATTTATTCGAATTGTGCCACGAAACTTTGCAGACAGTCGCGGAGACAGATTTTCTACTGAAGTACCAAGTTTCAGAAGTGCAGCTCTGATACTGCCGGAGATATGTCGATACAAACTGAATACGCAAAACATCAACAAAATTATGCGCGTTTTAAAGTTGATATCGCTTTTGTTAATCACTTCCACATTTATTCGAATTGTGCCACGAAACTTTGCAGACAGTCGCGGATAGGGCTTTTCTACTGAGGTACAAAGTTTCAGAAGTGCAGCTCTTGTACTGCCGCAGATATCTCGATACAAACTGAATACGCAAAACATCAACAAAATTTAGCGCGCTTTAAAGTTGATATCGCTTTTGTTGATAACTTTAACATTTATTCGAATTGTGCCACAAAACTTTGCAGACAGTCGCGGAGACAGATTTTCTACTGAAGTACCAAGTTTCAATAGTGCAGCTCTTGTACTGCCGGAGATATGTCGATACAAACTGAATACGACAAACATCAACACAATTTAGCGCGTTTTAAAGTTGATATCGCTTTTGTTAATAACTTCAACATTTTATCGAATTGTGCCACGAAACTTAGCAGACAGTCGCGGATAGGCCTTTTCTACTGAAGTACCAAGTTTCAGAAGTGCAGCTCTTGTACTGCCGTTGATATGTCGATACAAACAAAATACGCAAAACATCAACAAAATTTAGCGCGTTTTAAAGTTGATATCGCTTTTGTAAATAACTTCAACATTTATTCGAATTGTGCCACGAAACTTTGCAGACAGTCGCGATGACTGATTTTCTACTGAAGTACCAAGTTTCAGAAGTGCAGCTCTTGTACTGCCGGAGATATGTCGATACAAACTGAATACGCAAAACATCAACAAAATTTAGCGCGTTTTAAAGTTGATATCGCTTTTGTTAATAACTTCCACATTTATTCGAATTGTGCCACGAAACCTTGCAGACAGTCGCGGAGACTGATTTCCAACTAAAGTACCATGTTTCAGAAGTGCAGCTCTTGTACTGCCGGAGATATGTCGATACAAACTGAATACGCAAAACATCAACAAAATTTAGCGCGTTTTAAAGTTGATATCGCTTTTGTTTATAACTTCTACATTTATTCGAATTGTGCCACGAAACTTTGCAGACAGTCGCGGATAGGATTTTTCTACTGAAGTACCATGTTTCAGAAGTGCAGCTCTTGTACTGCCGGTGATATCTCGATACAAACTAAATACGCAAAACATCAACAAAATTTAGCGCGTTTTAAAGTTGATATCTCTTTTGTTGATAACTTAAACATTTATTCGAATTGTGCCACGAAACTTGGCAGACAGTCGCGGAGACAGATTATCTACTGAAGTACCAAGTTTCAGAAGTGCAGCTCTTGTACTGCCGGAGATATGTCGATACAAACTGAATACGCAAAACATCAACAAAATTAAGCGAGTTTTAAAGTTCATATCGCTTTTGTTAATAACTTCAACATTTATTCGAATTGTGCCACGAAACTTTGCAGACAGTCGCGGATAGGCCTTTTCTACTGAAGTACCAAGTTTCAGAAGTGCAGCTCTTGTACTACCGGAGATATGTCGATACAAACTGAATACGCAAAACATCAACAAAATTACGCGCGTTTTAAAGTTGATATCGCTTTTGTTAATAACTCTAAGATTTATTCGAACTGTGCCACGAAACTTTGCAGACAGTCGCGGAGACTGATTTTCTACTGAAGTACCAAGTTTCAGAAGTGCAGCTCTTGTACTGCCGGAGATATATCGATACAAACTGAATACGCAAAACATCAACAAAATTTAGCGCGTTTCAAAGTTGATATCGCTTTTGTTAATAACTTCCACATTTATTCGAATTGTGCCACGAAACTTTGCAGACAGTCGCGGATAGGCGTTTTCTTCTGAAGTGCTAAGTTTCAGAAGTGCAGCTTTTGTACTGCCGGAGATATGTCGATACAAACTGAATACGCAAAACATCAACACAATTTAGCGCGTTTTAAAGTTGATATCGCTTTTGTTAATAACTTCCACATTTATTCGAATTGTGCCACGAAACTTTGCAGACAGTCGCGGAGACAGATTTTCTACTGAAGTACCAAGTATCAGAAGTGCAGCTTTTGTACTGCCGGAGATATGTGAATACAAACTGAATACGCAAAACATCAACAAAATTTAGCGCGTTTTAAAGTTGATATCGCTTTTGTTAATAACTTCCACATTTATTCGAATTGTGCCACGAAACTTTGCAGACAGTCGCGGATAGGCGTTTTCTACTGAAGTAACAAAGTTCCAGAAGTGCAGCTCTTGTACTGCCGGAGATATGTCGATACAAACTGATTACACAAAACATCAACAAAATTTAGCGCGTTTTAAAGTTGATATCGCTTTTGTTAATAACTTAAACACTTATTCGAATTGTGCCACGAAACTTTGCAGACAGTCGCGAATAGGCCTTTTCTACTGAAGTACCAAGTTTCAGAAGTGCAGCTCTTGTACTGCCGGTGATAGCTCGATACAAACTGAATACGCAAAACATCAACAAAATTTAGCGCGTTTTAAAGTGTATATCGCTTTTGTTAATAACTTCAACATTTATTCGAATTGTGCCAGGAAACTTTGCGAACAGTCGCAGAGACAGATTTTCTACTGAAGTACCAAGTTTCAGAAGTGCAGCTCTTGTACTGCCGGAGATATGTCGATACAAACTGAATACGCAAAACATCAACAAAATTTAGCGCGTTTTAAAGTTGATATCGCTTTTGTTAATAACTTCAACATTTATTCGAATTGTGCCACGAAACTTTGCAGACAGTCGCGGAGACAGATTTTCTACTGAAGTACCAAGTTTCAGAAGTGCAGCTCTGATACTGCCGGAGATATGTCGATACAAACTGAATACGCAAAACATCAACAAAATTATGCGCGTTTTAAAGTTGATATCGCTTTTGTTAATCACTTCCACATTTATTCGAATTGTGCCACGAAACTTTGCAGACCGTCGCGGATAGGGCTTTTCTACTGAAGTACAAAGTTTCAGAAGTGCAGCTCTTGTACTGCCGGTGATATCTCGATACAAACTGAATACGCAAAACATCAACAAAATTTAGCGCGTTTTAAAGTTGATATCGCTTTTGTTGATAACTTTAACATTTATTCGAATTGTGCCACAAAACTTTGCAGACAGTCGCGGAGACAGATTTTCTACTGAAGTACCAAGTTTCAATAGTGCAGCTCTTGTACTGCCGGAGATATGTCGATACAAACTGAATACGACAAACATCAACACAATTTAGCGCGTTTTAAAGTTGATATCGCTTTTGTTAATAACTTTAACATTTTATCGAATTGTGCCACGAAACTTTGCAGACAGTCGCGGATAGGCCTTTTCTACTGAAGCACCAAGTTTCAGAAGTGCAGCTCTAGTACTGCCGTTGATATGTCGATACAAACTGAATACGCAAAACATCAAAAAAATTTAGCGCGTTTTAAAGTTGATATCGCTTTTGTAAATAACTTCAACATTTATTCGAATTGTGCCACGAAACTTTGCAGACAGTCATGGAGACAGATTATCTACTGAAGTACCAAGTTTCAGAAGTGCAGCTCTTGTACTGCCGGAGATATGTCGATACAAACTGAATACGCAAAACATCAACAAAATTTAGCGCGTTTTAAAGTTGATATCGCTTTTGTTAATAACTTCCACATTTATTCGAATTGTGCCACGAAACCTTGCAGACAGTCGCGGAGACTGATTTCCAACTAAAGTACCATGTTTCAGAAGTGCAGCTCTTGTACTGCCGGAGATATGTCGATACAAACTGAATACGCAAAACATCAACAAAATTTAGCGCGTTTTAAAGTTGATATCGCTTTTGTTTATAACTTCTACATTTATTCGAATTGTGCCACGAAACTTTGCAGACAGTCGCGGATAGGCCTTTTCTACTGAAGTACCAAGTTTCAGAAGTGCAGCTCTTGTACTGCCGGTTATATCTCGATACAAACTGAATACGCAAAACATCAACAAAATTTAGCGCGTTTTAAAGTTGATATCTCTTTTGTTGATAACTTAAACATTTATTCGAATTGTACCACGAAACTTTGCAGACAGTCGCGGAGACAGATTATCTACTGAAGTACCAAGTTTCAGAAGTGCAGCTCTTGTACTGCCGGAGATATGTCGATACAAACTGAATACGCAAAACATCAACAAAATTTAGCGCGTTGTAAAGTTGATATCGCTTTTGTCAATAACTTCCACATTTATTCGAATTGTTCCACGAAACGTTGCAGACAGTCGCGGAGACATGTTTTCTACTGAAGTACCAAGTTTCAGAAGTGCAGCTCTTGTACTGCCGGAGATATGTCGATACAAACTGAATACGCAAAACATCGACAAAGTTTAGCGCGTGTTAAAGTTGATATCGCTTTTGTTAATAACTTCCACATTTATTCGAATTGTGCCACGAAACTTTGCAGACAGTCGCGGATAGGCGTTTTCTACTGAAGTACCAAGTTTCAGAAGTGCAGCTCTTGTACTGCCGGTGATATCTCGATACAAACTGAATACGCAAAACATCAACAAAATTTAGCGCGTTTTAAAGTTGATATCGCTTTTGTTGATAACTTCAACATTTATTCGAATTGTGCCACGAAACTTTGCAGACAGTCGCGGAGACAGATTTTCTACTGAAGTACCAAGTTTCAGAAGTGCAGCTCGAGTACTGCCAGAGATATGTCGATACAAACTGAATACGCAAAACATCAACAAAATTTAGCGCGTTTTAAAGTTGATATCGCTTTTGTTAATAACTTCAACATTTATTCGAATTGTGCCACGAAACTTTGCAGACAGTCGGGGAGACAGATTTTCTACTGAAGTACAAAGTTTCAGAAGTGCAGCTCTAATACTGCCGGAGATATGTCGATACAAACTGAATACGCAAAACATCAACAAAAT
Source organism: Sepiola atlantica (assembly GCA_963556195.1). Lineage (NCBI taxonomy): Eukaryota > Metazoa > Mollusca > Cephalopoda > Sepiida > Sepiolidae > Sepiola > Sepiola atlantica. The sequence goes on from CAUVYP010000355.1 coordinate 190,538, forward strand.
TATGCGCGTTTTAATGTTGATATCGCTTTTGTTAATCACTTCCACATTTATTCGAATTGTGCCACGAAACTTTGCAGACAGTCGCGGATAGGGCTTTTCTACTGAAGTACAAAGTTTCAGAAGTGCAGCTCTTGTACTGCCGGTGATATCTCGAAACAAACTGAATACGCAAAACATCAACAAAATTTAGCGCGTTTTAAAGTTGATATCGCTTTTGTTGATAACTTTAACATTTATTCGAATTGTGCCACAAAACTTTGCAGACAGTCGCGGAGACAGATTTTCTACTGAAGTACCAAGTTTCAATAGTGCAGCTCTTGTACTGCCGGAGATATGTCGATACAAACTGAATACGACAAACATCAACACAATTTAGCGCGTTTTAAAGTTGATATCGCTTTTGTTAATAACTTCAACATTTTATCGAATTGTGCCACGAAACTTTGCAGACAGTCGCGGATAGGCCTTTTCTACTGAAGCACCAAGTTTCAGAAGTGCAGCTCTAGTACTGCCGTTGATATGTCGATACAAACTGAATACGCAAAACATCAACAAAATTTAGCGCGTTTTAAAGTTGATATCGCTTTTGTAAATAACTTCAACATTTATTCGAATTGTGCCACGAAACTTTGCAGACAGTCGCGGAGACTGATTTTCTACTGAAGTACCAAGTTTCAGAAGTGCAGCTCTTGTACTGCCGGAGATATGTCGATACAAACTGAATACGCTAACCTCAACAAAATTTAGCGCGTTTTAAAGTTGATATCGCTTTTGTTAATAACTTCCACATTTATTCGAATTGTGCCACGAAACCTTGCAGACAGTGGCGGAGACTGATTTCCAACTAAAGTACCATGTTTCAGAAGTGCAGCTCTTGTACTGCCGGAGATATGTCGATACAAACTGAATACGCAAAACATCAAAAAAATTTAGCGCGTTTTAAAGTTGATATCGCTTTTGTTTATAACTTCTACATTTATTCGAATTGTGCCACGAAACTTTGCAGACAGTCGCGGACAGGCCTTTTCTACTGAAGTACCAAGTTTCAGAAGTGCAGCTCTTGTACTGCCGGTGATATCTCGATACCAACTGAATACGCAAAACATCAACAAAATTTAGCGCGTTTTAAAGTTGATATCTCTTTTGTTGATAACTTAAACATTTATTCGAATTGTACCACGAAACTTTGCAGACAGTCGCGGAGACAGATTATCTACTGAAGTACCAAGTTTCAGAAGTGCAGCTCTTGTACTGCCGGAGATATGTCGATACAAACTGAATACGCAAAACATCAACAAAATTTAGCGCGTTGTAAAGTTGATATCGCTTTTGTCAATAACTTCCACATTTATTCGGATTGTTCCACGAAACGTTGCAGACAGTCGCGGAGACATGTTTTCTACTGAAGTACCAAGTTTCAGAAGTGCAGCTCTTGTACTGCCGGAGATATGTCGATACAAACTGAATACGCAAAACATCAACAAAATTTAGCGCGTTTTAAAGTTGATATCGCTTTTGTTAATAACTTCCACATTTATTCGAATTGTGCCACGAAACTTTGCAGACAGTCGCGGATAGGCGTTTGCTACTTAAGTACCAAGTTTCAGAAGTGCAGCTCTTGTACTGCCGGTGATATCTTGATACAAACTGAATACGCAAAACATCAACAAAATTTAGCGCGTTTTAAAGTTAATATCGCTTTTGTTAATAACTTCAACATTTATTCGAATTGTGCCACGAAACTTTGCAGACAGTCGCGGAGACAGATTTTCTACTGAAGTACAAAGTTTCAGAAGTGCAGCTCTAATACTGCCGGAGATATGTCGATACAAACTGAATACGCAAAACATCAACAAAATTATGCGCGTTTTAAAGTTGATATCGCTTTTGTTAATCACTTCCACATTTATTCGAATTGTGCCACGAAACTTTGCAGACAGTCGCGGATAGGGCTTTTCTACTGAAGTACAAAGTTTCAGAAGTGCAGCTCTTGTACTGCCGGTGATATCTCGAAACAAACTGAATACGCAAAACATCAACAAAATTTAGCGCGTTTTAAAGTTGATATCGCTTTTGTTGATAACTTTAACATTTATTCGAATTGTGCCACAAAACTTTGCAGACAGTCGCGGAGACAGATTTTCTACTGAAGTACCAAGTTTCAATAGTGCAGCTCTTGTACTGCCGGAGATATGTCGATACAAACTGAATACGACAAACATCAACACAATTTAGCGCGTTTTAAAGTTGATATCGCTTTTGTTAATAACTTCAACATTTTATCGAATTGTGCCACGAAACTTTGCAGACAGTCGCGGATAGGCCTTTTCTACTGAAGCACCAAGTTTCAGAAGTGCAGCTCTAGTACTGCCGTTGATATGTCGATACAAACTGAATACGCAAAACATCAACAAAATTTAGCGCGTTTTAAAGTTGATATCGCTTTTGTAAATAACTTCAACATTTATTCGAATTGTGCCACGAAACTTTGCAGACAGTCGCGAAGACTGATTTTCTACTGAAGTACCAAGTTTCAGAAGTGCAGCTCTTGTACTGCCGGAGATATGTCGATACAAACTGAATACGCTAACCTCAACAAAATTTAGCGCGTTTTAAAGTTGATATCGCTTTTGTTAATAACTTCCACATTTATTCGAATTGTGCCACGAAACCTTGCAGACAGTGGCGGAGACTGATTTCCAACTAAAGTACCATGTTTCAGAAGTGCAGCTCTTGTACTGCCGGAGATATGTCGATACAAACTGAATACGCAAAACATCAACAAAATTTAGCGCGTTTTAAAGTTGATATCGCTTTTGTTTATAACTTCTACATTTATTCGAATTGTGCCACGAAACTTTGCAGACAGTCGCGGACAGGCCTTTTCTACTGAAGTACCAAGTTTCAGAAGTGCAGCTCTTGTACTGCCGGTGATATCTCGATACAAACTGAATACGCAAAACATCAACAAAATTTAGCGCGTTTTAAAGTTGATATCTCTTTTGTTGATAACTTAAACATTTATTCGAATTGTACCACGAAACTTTGCAGACAGTCGCGGAGACAGATTATCTACTGAAGTACCAAGTTTCAGAAGTGCAGCTCTTGTACTGCCGGAGATATGTCGATACAAACTGAATACGCAAAACATCAACAAAATTTAGCGCGTTGTAAAGTTGATATCGCTTTTGTCAATAACTTCCACATTTATTCGGATTGTTCCACGAAACGTTGCAGACAGTCGCGGAGACATGTTTTCTACTGAAGTACCAAGTTTCAGAAGTGCAGCTCTTGTACTGCCGGAGATATGTCGATACAAACTGAATACGCAAAACATCAACAAAATTTAGCGCGTTTTAAAGTTGATATCGCTTTTGTTAATAACTTCCACATTTATTCGAATTGTGCCACGAAACTTTGCAGACAGTCGCGGATAGGCGTTTGCTACTTAAGTACCAAGTTTCAGAAGTGCAGCTCTTGTACTGCCGGTGATATCTTGATACAAACTGAATACGCAAAACATCAACAAAATTTAGCGCGTTTTAAAGTTGATATCGCTTTTGTTGATAACTTCAACATTTATTCGAATTGTGCCACGAAACTTTGCAGACAGTCGCGGAGACAGATTTTCTACTGAAGTACCAAGTTTCAGAAGTGCAGCTCTTGTACTGCCGGAGATATGTCGATACAAACTGAATACGCAAAACATCAACAAAATTAAGCGCGTTTTAAAGTTCATAGTGCTTTTGTTAATAACTTCAACATTTATTCGAATTGTGCCACGAAACTTTGCAGACAGTCGCGGATAGGCCTTTTCTACTGAAGTACCAAGTTTCAGAAGTGCAGCTCTTGTACTGCCGGAGATATGTCGATACAAACTGAATACGCAAAACATCAACAAAATTACGCGCGTTTTAAAGTTGATATCGCTTTTGTTAATAACTCTAAGATTTATTCGAATTGTGCCACGAAACTTTGCAGACAGTCGCGGAGACTGATTTTCTACTGAAGTACCAAGTTTCAGAAGTGCAGCTCTTGTACTGCCGGAGATATATCGATACAAACTGAATACGCAAAACATCAACAAAATTTAGCGCGTTTCAAAGTTGATATCGCTTTTGTTAATAACTTCCACATTTATTCGAATTGTGCCACGAAACTTTGCAGACAGTCGCGGAGACAGATTGTCTACTGAAGTACCAAGTTTCAGAAGTGCAGCTCTTGTACTGCCGGTGATATGTCGATAGAAATTGAATACGCAAAACATCAACAAAATATAGCGCGTTTTAAAGTTGATATCGCTTTTGTTTATAACTTCCACATTTATTCGAATTGTGCCACGAAACTTTGCAGACGGTCGCGGAGACATGTTGTCTACTGAGTTACCAGGTTTCAGAAGTGCAGCTCTTGTACTGCCGGAGATATGTCGATACAAACTGAATACGCAAAACATCAACAAAATTTAGCGCGTTTTAAAGTTGATATCGCTTTTGTTAATAACTTCCACATTTATTCGAATTGTGCCACGAAACTTTGCAGACAGTCGCGGATAGGCGTTTTCTACTGAAGTGCTAAGTTTCAGAAGTGCAGCTCTTGTACTGCCGGAGATATGTCGATACAAACTGAATACGCAAAACATCAACACAATTTAGCGCGTTTTAAAGTTGATATCGCTTTTGTTAATAACTTCAACATTTTATCGAATTGTGCCACGAAACTTTGCAGACAGTCGCGGATAGGCCTTTTCTACTGAAGCACCAAGTTTCAGAAGTGCAGCTTTAGTACTGCGGGTGATATGTCGATACAAACTGAATACGCAAAACATCAACAAAATTTAGCGCGTTTTAAAGTTGATATCGCTTTTGTTAATAACTTCAACATTACTTCGAATTGTGCCACGAAACTTTGCAGACAGTCGCGGAGACTGATTTGCTACTGAAGTACCAAGTTTCAGAAGTGCAGCTCTTGTACTGCCGGAGATATGTCGATACAAATTGAATACGCAAAACATCAACAAAATTTAGCGCGTTTTAAAGTTGATATCGCTTTTGTTAATAACTTCCACATTTATTCGAATTGTGCCACGAAACCTTGCAGACAGTCGCGGAGACTAATTTTCTACTAAAGTACTATGTTTCAGAAGTGCAGCTCTTGTACTGCCGGAGATATGTCGATACAAACTGAATACGCAAAACATCAACAAAATTTAGCGCGTTTTAAAGTTGATATCGCTTTTGTTTATAACTTCTACATTTATTCGAATTGTGCCACGAAACTTTGCAGACAGTCGCGGATAGGCCTTTTCTACTGAAGTACCAAGTTTCAGAAGTGCAGCTCTTGTACTGCCGGTGATATCTCGATACAAACTGAATACGCAAAACATCAAAAAAATTTAGCGCGTTTTAAAGTTGATATCTCTTTTGTTGATAACTTTCACATTTATTCGAATTGTGCCACGAAACTTTGCAGACAGTCGCGGAGACAGATAATCTACTGGAGTACCAAGTTTCAGAAGTGCAGCTCTTGTACTGCCGGAGATATGTCGATACAAACTGAATACGCAAAACATCAACAAAATTTAGCGCGTTGTAAAGTTGATATCGCTTTTGTCAATAACTTCCACATTTATTCTAATTGTGCCACGAAACGTTGCAGACAGTCGCGGAGACATGTTTTCTACTGAAGTACCAAGTTTCAGAAGTGCAGCCCTTGTACTGCCGGAGATATGTCGATACAAACTGAATACGCAAAACATCAACAAAATTTAGCGCGTTTTAAAGTTGATATCGCTTTTGTTAATAACTTCCACATTTATTCGAATTGTGCCACGAAACTTTGCAGACAGTCGCGGATAGGCGTTTTCTACTGATGTACCAAGTTTCAGAAGTGCAGCTCGTGTACTGCCGGTGATATCTTGATACAAACTGAATACGCAAAACATCAACAAAATTTAGCGCGTTTTAAAGTTGATATCGCTTTTGTTGATAACTTCAACATTTATTCGAATTGTGCCACGAAACTTTGCTGACAGTCGCGGAGACAGATTTTCTACTGAAGTACCAAGTTTCAGAAGTGCAGCTCTTGTACTGCCGGAGATATGTCGATACAAACTGAATACGCAAAACATCAACAAAATTTAGCGCGTTTTAAAGTTGATATCGCTTTTGTTGATAACTTCAACATTTATTCGAATTGTGCCACGAAACTTTGCAGACAGTCGCGGAGACAGATTTTCTACTGAAGTACCAAGTTTCAGAAGTGCAGCTCTTGTACTGCCGGAGATATGTCGATACAAACTGAATACGCAAAACATCAACAAAATTAAGCGCGTTTTAAAGTTCATATCGCTTTTGTTAATAACTTCAACATTTATTCGAATTGTGCCACGAAACTTTGCAGACAGTCGCGGATAGGCCTTCTCTACTGAAGTACCAAGTTTCAGAAGTGCAGCTCTTGTACTGCCGGAGATATGTCGATACAAACTGAATACGCAAAACATCAACAAAATTACGCGCGTTTTAAAGTTGATATCGCTTTTGTTAATAACTCTAAGATTTATTCGAATTGTGCCACGAAACTTTGCAGACAGTCGCGAAGACTGATTTTCTACTGAAGTACCAAGTTTCAGAAGTGCAGTTTCTGTACTGCCGGAGATATATCGATACAAACTGAATACGCAAAACATCAACAAAATTTAGCGCGTTTCAAAGTTGATATCGCTTTTGTTAATAACTTCCACATTTATTCGAATTGTGCCACGAAACTTTGCAGACAGTCGCGGAGACAGATTGTCTACTGAAGTATTAAGTTTCAGAAGTGCAGCTCTTGTACTGCCGGAGATATGTCGATACAAACTGAATACGCAAAACATCAACAAAATATAGCGCGTTTTAAAGTTGATATCGCTTTTGTTTATAACTTCCACATTTATTCGAATTGTGCCACGAAACTTTGCAGACAGTCGCGGAGACATGTTGTCAACTGAGTTACCAGGTTTCAGAAGTGCAGCTCTTGTACTGCCGGAGATATGTCGATACAAACTGAATACGCAAAACATCAACAAAATTTAGCGCGTTTTAAAGTTGATATCACTTTTGTTAATAACTTCCACATTTATTCGAATTGTGCCACGAAACTTTGCAGACAGTCGCGGATAGGCGTTTTCTACTGAAGTGCTAAGTTTCAGAAGTGCAGCTCTTGTACTGCCGGAGATATGTCGATACAAACTGAATACGCAAAACATCAACACAATTTAGCGCGTTTTAAAGTTGATATCGCTTTTGTTAATAACTTCAACATTTTATCGAATTGTGCCACGAAACTTTGCAGACAGTCGCGGATAGGCCTTTTCTACTGAAGCACCAAGTTTCAGAAGTGCAGCTTTAGTACCGCGGGAGATATGTCGATACAAACTGAATACGCAAAACATCAACAAAATTTAGCGCGTTTTAAAGTTGATATCGCTTTTGTTAATAACTTAAACATTTATTCGAATTGTGCCACGAAACTTTGCAGACAGTCATGGAGACAGATTATCTACTGAAGTACCAAGTTTCAGAAGTGCAGCTCTTGTACTGCCGGAGATATGTCGATACAAACTGAATACGCAAAACATCAACAAAATTTAGCGCGTTGTAAAGTTGATATCGCTTTTGTCAATAACTTCCACATTTATTCGAATTGTGCCACGAAACGTTGCAGACAGTCGCGGAGACATGTTTTCTACTGAAGTACCAAGTTTCAGAAGTGCAGCTCTTGTACTGCCGGAGATATGTCGATACAAACTGAATACGCAAAACATCAACAAAATTTAGCGCGTTTTAAAGTTGATATCGCTTTTGTTAATAACTTCCACATTTATTCGAATTGTGCCACGAAACTTTGCAGACAGTCGCGGATAGGCGTTTTCTACTGAAGTACCAAGTTTCAGAAGTGCAGCTCGTGTACTGCCGGTGATATCTCGATACAAACTGAATACGCAAAACATCAACAAAATTTAGCGCGTTTTAAAGTTGATATCGCTTTTGTTGATAACTTCAACATTTATTCGAATTGTGCCACGAAACTTTGCAGACAGTCGCGGAGACAGATTTTCTACTGAAGTACAAAGTTTCAGAAGTGCAGCTCTTGTACTGCCGGAGATATGTCGATACAAACTGCATACGCAAAACATCAACAAAATTAAGCGCGTTTTAAAGTTGATATCGCTTTTGTTAATAACTTCAACATTTATTCGAATTGTGCCACGAAACTTTGCAGACAGTCGCGGATAGGCCTTTTCTACTGAAGTACCAAGTTTCAGAAGTGCAGCTCTTGTACTGCCGGAGATATGTCGATACAAACTGAATACGCAAAACATCAACAAAATTACGCGCGTTTTAAAGTTGATATCGCTTTTGTTAATAACTCAAACATTTATTCGAATTGTGCCACGAAACTTTGTAGACAGTCGCGGAGACTGATACTCTACTGAAGTACCAAGTTTCAGAAGTGCAGCTCTTGTACTGCCGGAGATATATCGATACAAACTGAATACGCAAAACATCAACAAAATTTAGCGCGTTTCAAAGTTGATATCGCTTTTGTTAATAACTTCCACATTTATTCGAATTGTGCCACGAAACTTTGCAGACAGTCGCGGATAGGACTTTTTTACTGAAGTTCTAAGTTTCAGAAGTGCAGCTCTTGTACTGCCGGAGATATGTCGATACAAACTGAATACGCAAAACATCAACAAAATTTAGCGCGTTTTAAAGTTGATATCGCTTTTGTTGATAACTTCAACATTTATTCGAATTGTGCCACGAAACTTTGCAGACAGTCGCGGATAGGCCTTTTCTACTGAAGTACCAAGTTTCAGAAGTGCAGCTCTTGTACTGCCGGAGATATGTCGATACAAACTGAATACGCAAAACATCAACAAAATTACGCGCGTTTTAAAGTTGATATCGCTTTTGTTAATAACTCTAAGATTTATTCGAATTGTGCCACGAAACTTTGCAGACAGTCGCGGAGACAGATTGTCTACTGAAGTACCAAGTTTCAGAAGTGCAGCTCTTGTACTGCCGGAGATATGTCGATAGAAATTGAATACGCAAAACATCAACAAAATATAGCGCGTTTTAAAGTTGATATCGCTTTTGTTTATAACTTCCACATTTATTCGAATTGTGCCACGAAACTTTGCAGACAGTCGCGGAGACATGTTGTCTACTGAGTTACCAGGTTTCAGAAGTGCAGCTCTTGTACTGCCGGAGATATGTCGATACAAACTGAATACGCAAAACATCAACAAAATTTAGCGCGTTTTAAAGTTGATATCGCTTTTGTTAATAACTTCCACATTTATTCGAATTGTGCCACGAAACTTTGCAGACAGTCGCGGATAGGCGTTTTCTACTGAAGTGCAAGGTTTCAGAAGTGCAGCTCTTGTACTGCCGGAGATATGTCGATACAAACTGAATACGCAAAACATCAACACAATTTAGCGCGTTTTAAAGTTGATATCGCTTTTGTTAATAACTTCAACATTTTATCGAATTGTGCCACGAAACTTTGCAGACAGTCGCGGATAGGGCTTTTCTACTGAAGCACCAAGTTTCAGAAGTGCAGCTTTAGTACTGCGGGAGATATGTCGATACAAACTGAATACGCAAAACATCAACAAAATTTAGCGCGTTTTAAAGTTGATATCGCTTTTGTTAATAACTTCAACATTTATTCGAATTGTGCCACGAAACTTTGCAGACAGTCGCGGAGACTGATTTGCTACTGAAGTACCAAGTTTCAGAAGTGCAGCTCTTGTACTGCCGGAGATATGTCGATACAAATTGAATACGCAAAACATCAACAAAATTTAGCGCGTTTTAAAGTTGATATCGCTTTTGTTAATAACTTCCACATTTATTCGAATTGTGCCACGAAACCTTGCAGACAGTCGCGGAGACTGATTTTCTACTAAAGTACTATGTTTCAGAAGTGCAGCTCTTGTACTGCCGGAGATATGTCGATACAAACTGAATACGCAAAACATCAACAAAATTTAGCGCGTTTTAAAGTTGATATCGCTTTTGTTTATAACTTCTACATTTATTCGAATTGTGCCACGAAACTTTGCAGACAGTCGCGGATAGGCCTTTTCTACTCAAGTACCAAGTTTCAGAAGTGCAGCTCTTGTACTGCCGGTGATATCTCGATACAAACTGAATACGCAAAACATCAAAAAAATTTAGCGCGTTTTAAAGTTGATATCTCTTTTGTTGATAACTTTCACATTTATTCGAATTGTGCCACGAAACTTTGCAGACAGTAGCGGAGACAGATTATCTACTGAAGTACCAAGTTTCAGAAGTGCAGCTCTTGTACTGCCGGAGATATGTCGATACAAACTGAATACGCAAAACATCAACAAAATTTAGCGCGTTGTAAAGTTGATATCGCTTTTGTCAATAACTTCCACATTTATTCGAATTGTGCAACGAAACGTTGCAGACAGTCGCGGAGACATGTTTTCTACTGAAGTACCAAGTTTCAGAAGTGCAGCTCTTGTACTGCCGGAGATATGTCGATACAAACTGAATACGCAAAACATCAACAAAATTAAGCGCGTTTTAAAGTTGATATCGCTTTTGTCAATAACTTCAACATTTATTCGAATTGTGCCACGAAACTTTGCAGACAGTCGCGGATAGGCCTTTTCTACTGAAGTACCAAGTTTCAGAAGTGCAGCTCTTGTACTGCCGGAGATATGTCGATACAAACTGAATACGCAAAACATCAACAAAATTACGCGCGTTTTAAAGTTGATATCGCTTTTGTTAATAACTCTAAGATTTATTCGAATTGTGCCACGAAACTTTGCAGACAGTCGCGGAGACTGATTCTCCACTGAAGTACCAAGTTTCAGAAGTGCAGCTCTTGTACTGCCGGAGATATATCGATACAAACTGAATACGCAAAACATCAACAAAATTTAGCGCGTTTCAAAGTTGATATCGCTTTTGTTAATAACTTCCACATTTATTCGAATTGTGCCACGAAACTTTGCAGACAGTCGCGGATAGGACTTTTTTACTGAAGTTCTAAGTTTCAGAAGTGCAGCTCTTGTACTGCCGGAGATATGTCGATACAAACTGAATACGCAAAACATCAACAAAATTTAGCGCGTTTTAAAGTTGATATCGCTTTTGTTAATAACTTCCACATTTATTCGAATTGTGCCACGAAACTTTGCAGACAGTCGCGGAGACTGATTTTCTACTGAAGTACCAAGTTTCAGAAGTGCAGCTCTTGTACTGCCGGAGATATATCGATACAAACTGAATACGCAAAACATCAACAAAATTTAGCGCGTTTCAATGTTGATATCGCTTTAGTTAATAACTTCCACATTTATTCGAATTGTGCCACGAAACTTTGCAGACAATCGCGGAGACATGTTGTCTACTGAAGTACCAGGTTTCAGAAGTGCAGCTCTTGTACTGCCGGAGATATGTCGATACAAACTGAATACGCAAAACATCAACAAAATTTAGCGCGTTTTAAAGTTGATATCGCTTTTGTTAATAACTTCCACATTTATTCGAATTGTGCCACGAAACTTTGCAGACAGTCGCGGATAGGCCTTTTCTACTGAAGTGCAAAGTTTCAGAAGTGCAGCTCTTGTACTGCCGGAGATATGTCGATACAAACTGAATACGCAAAACATCAACACAATTTAGCGCGTTTTAAAGTTGATATCGCTTTTGTTAATAACTTCAACATTTTATCGAATTGTGCCACGAAACTTTGCAGACAGTCGCGGATAGGCCTTTTCTACTGAGGCACCAAGTTTCAGAAGTGCAGCTCTAGTACTGCCGGAGATATGTCGATACAAACTGAATACGCAAAACATCAACAAAATTTAGCGCGTTTTTAAGTTGATATCGCTTTTGTTTATAACTTCGACATTTATTCGAATTGTGCCACGAAACTTTGCAGACAGTCGCGGATAGGCCTTTTTTACTGAAGTACCAAGTTTTAGAAGTGCAGCTCTTGTACTGCCGGTGATATCTCGATACAAACTGAATACGCAAAACATCAACAAAATTTAGCGCGTTTTAAAGTTGATATCTCTTTTGTTGATAACTTCAACATTTATTCGAATTGTGCCACGAAACTTTGCAGACAGTCGCGGAGACAGATTTTCTACTGAAGTACCATGTTTCAGAAGTGCAGCTCTTGTACTGCCGGAGATATGTCGATACAAACTGAATACGCAAAACATCAACAAAATTTAGCGCGTTGTAAAGTTGATATCGCTTTTGTCAATAACTTCAACATTTATTCGAATTGTGCCACGAAACGTTCCAGACAGTCGCGGAGACTGATTTGCTACTGAAGTACCAAGTTTCAGAAGTGCAGCTCTTGTACTACCGGTGATATCCTGATACAAACTGAATACGCAAAACATCAACAAAATTTAGCGCGTTTTAAAGTTGATATCGCTTTTGTTAATAACTTCCACATTTATTCGAATTGTGCCACGAAACTTTGCAGACAGTCGCGGATAGGCCCTTTTCTACTGAAGTACCAAGTTTACGAAGTGCAGCTCTTGTACTGCCGGTGATATCTCGATACAAACTGAATACGCAAAACATCAACAAAAAGTAGCGCGTTTTAAAGTTGATATCGCTTTTGTTGATAACTTCAACATTTATTCGAATTGTGCCACGAAACTTTGCAGACAGTCGCGGAGACAGATTTTCTACTGAAGTACCAAGTTTCAGAAGTGCAGCTCTTGTACTGCCGGAGATATGTCGATACAAACTGAATACGCAAAACATCAACAAAATTAAGCGCGTTTTAAAGTTGATATCGCTTTTGTTAATAACTTCCACATTTATTCGAATTGTGCCCCAAAACTTTGCAGACAGTCGCGGATAGGCCTTTTCTACTGAAGTACCAAGTTTCAGAAGTGCAGCTCTTGTACTGCCGGAGATATGTCGATACAAACTGAATACGCAAAACATCAACAAAATTACGCGCGTTTTAAAGTTGATATCGCTTTTGTTAATAACTCTAACATTTGTTCGACCTGTGCCACGAAACTTTGCAGACAGTCGCGGAGACTGATTCTCTACTGAAGTACCAAGTTTCAGAAGTGCAGCTCTTGTACTGCCGGAGATATATCGATACAAACTGAATACGCAAAACATCAACAAAATTTAGCTCGTTTCAAAGTTGATATCGCTTTTGTTAATAACTTCCACATTTATTCGAATTGTGCCACGAAACTTTGCAGACAGTCGCGGATAGGCCTTTTTTACTGAAGTTCTAAGTTTCAGAAGTGCAGCTCTTGTACTGCCGGAGATATGTCGATACAAACTGAATACGCAAAACATCAACAAAATTTAGCGCGTTTTAAAGTTGATATCGCTTTTGTTAATAACTTCCACATTTATTCGAATTGTGCCACGAAACTTTGCAGACAGTCGCGGATAGGCCTTTTCTACTAAAGTATTTAGTTTCAGAAGTGCAGCTCTTGTACTGCCGGAGATATGTCGATACAAACTGAATACGCAAAACATCAACAAAATTTAGCGCGTTTTAAAGTTGATATCGCTTTTGTTAATAACACCCACATTTATTCGAATTGTGCCACGAAACTTTGCAGACAGTCGCGGATAGGCATTTCCTACTGAAGTACCAAGTTTCAGAAGTGCAGCTCTTGCACAGCCGGTGATATCTCGATACAAACTGAATACGCAAAACATCAACAAAATTTAGCGCGTTTTAAAGTTGATATCGCTTTTGTTGATAACTTCAACATTTATTCGAATTGTGCCACGAAACTTTGCAGACAGTCGCGGAGACAGATTTTCTACTGAAGTACCAAGTATCAGAAGTGCAGCTTTTGTACTGCCGGAGATATGTCGATACAAACTAAATACGCAAAACATCAACAAAATTTAGCGCGTTTTAAAGTTGATATCGCTTTTGTTTATAACTTCCACATTTATTCGAATTGTGCCACGAAACTTTGCAGACAGTCGCGGAGACAGATTTTCTACTGAAGTAACAAAGTTTCAGAAGTGCAGCTCTTGTACTGCCGGAGATATGTCGATACAAACTGAATACACAAAACATCAACAAAATTTAGCGCGTTTTAAAGTTGATATCGCTTTTGTTAATAACTTCAACACTAATTCGAATTGTGCCACGAAACTTTGCAGACAGTCGCGGGTAGGCCTTTTCTACTGAAGTACCAAGTTTCAGAAGTGCAGCTCTTGTACTGCCGGAGATATGTCGATACAAACTGAATACGCAAAACATCAACAAAATTACGCGCGTTTTAACGTTGATATCGCTTTTGTTAATAACTCTAACATTTATTCGAATTGTGCCACGAAACTTTGCAGACAGTCGCGGAGACTGATTTTCTACTGAAGTACCAAGTTTCAGAAGTGCAGCTCTTGTACTGCCGGAGATATGTCGATACAAACTGAATACGCAAAACATCAACAAAATTACGCGCGTTTTAAAGTTGATATCGCTTTTGTTAATAACTCTAAGATTTATTCGAATTGTGCCACGAAACTTTGCAGACAGTCGCGGAGACTGATTTTCTACTGAAGTACCAAGTTTCAGAAGTGCAGCTCTTGTACTGCCGGAGATATATCGATACAAACTGAATACGCAAAACATCAACAAAATTTAGCGCGTTTCAATGTTGATATCGCTTTAGTTAATAACTTCCACATTTATTCGAATTGTGCCACGAAACTTTGCAGACAATCGCGGAGACATGTTGTCTACTGAAGTACCAGGTTTCAGAAGTGCAGCTCTTGTACTGCCGGAGATATGTCGATACAAACTGAATACGCAAAACATCAACACAATTTAGCGCGTTTTAAAGTTGATATCGCTTTTGTTAATAACTTCAACATTTTATCGAATTGTGCCACGAAACTTTGCAGACAGTCGCGGATAGGCCTTTTCTACTGAAGAACCAAGTTTCAGAAGTGCAGCTCTAGTACTGCCGGAGATATGTCGATACAAACTGAATACGCAAAACATCAACAAAATTTAGCGCGTTTTAAAGTTGATATCGCTTTTGTTAATAACTTCAACATTTATTCGAATTGTGCCACGAAACTTTGCAGACAGTCGCGGAGACTGATTTGCTACTGAAGTACCAAGTTTCAGAAGTGCAGCTCTTGTACTGCCGGTGATATCCTGATACAAACTGAATACGCAAAACATCAACAAAATTTAGCGCGTTTTAAAGTTGATATCGCTTTTGTTAATAACTTCCACATTTATTCGAATTGTGCCACGAAACTTTGCAGACAGTCGCGGATAGGCCCTTTTCTACTGAAGTACCAAGTTTACGAAGTGCAGCTCTTGTACTGCCGGTGATATCTCGATACAAACTGAATACGCAAAACATCAACAAAAAGTAGCGCGTTTTAAAGTTGATATCGCTTTTGTTGATAACTTCAACATTTATTCGAATTGTGCCACGAAACTTTGCAGACAGTCGCGGAGACAGATTTTCTACTGAAGTACCAAGTTTCAGAAGTGCAGCTCTTGTACTGCCGGAGATATGTCGATACAAACTGAATACGCAAAACATCAACAAAATTAAGCGCGTTTTAAAGTTGATATCGCTTTTGTTAATAACTTCAACATTTATTCGAATTGTGCCCCAAAACTTTGCAGACAGTCGCGGATAGGCCTTTTCTACTGAAGTACCAAGTTTCAGAAGTGCAGCTCTTGTACTGCCGGAGATATGTCGATACAAACTGAATACGCAAAACATCAACAAAATTACGCGCGTTTTAAAGTTGATATCGCTTTTGTTAATAACTCTAACATTTATTCGAATTGTGCCACGAAACTTTGCAGACAGTCGCGGAGACTGATTCTCTACTGAAGTACCAAGTTTCAGAAGTGCAGCTCTTGTACTGCCGGAGATATATCGATACAAACTGAATACGCAAAACATCAACAAAATTTAGCGCGTTTTAAAGTTGATATCGCTTTTGTTAATAACTTCCACATTTATTCGAATTGTGCCACGAAACTTTGCAGACAGTCGCGGATAGGCCTTTTTTACTGAAGTTCTAAGTTTCAGAAGTGCAGCTCTTGTACTGCCGGAGATATGTCGATACAAACTGAATACGCAAAACATCAACAAAATTTAGCGCGTTTTAAAGTTGATATCGCTTTTGTTAATAACTTCCACATTTATTCGAATTGTGCCACGAAACTTTGCAGACAGTCGCGGAGACTGATTGTCTACTGAAGTACCAAGTTTCAGAAGTGCAGCTCTTGTACTGCCGGAGATATTTCGATACAAACGGAATACGCAAAACATCAACAAAATTTAGCGCGTTTTAAAGTTGATATCGCTTTTGTTAATAACTTCCACATTTATTCGAATTGTACCACGAAACTTTGCAGACAGTCGCGGATAGGCCTTTTCTACTAAAGTACATAGTTTCAGAAGGGCAGCTCTTGTACTGCCGGAGATATGTCGATACAAACTGAATACGCAAAACATCAACAAAATTTAGCGCGTTTTAAAGTTGATATCGCTTTTGTTAATAACACCCACATTTATTCGAATTGTGCCACGAAACTTTGCAGACAGTCGCGGATAGGCATTTCCTACTGAAGTACCAAGTTTCAGAAGTGCAGCTCTTGCACAGCCGGTGATATCTCGATACAAACTGAATACGCAAAACATCAACAAAATTTAGCGCGTTTTAAAGTTGATATCGCTTTTGTTGATAACTTCAACATTTATTCGAATTGTGCCACGAAACTTTGCAGACAGTCGCGGAGACAGATTTTCTACTGAAGTACCAAGTATCAGAAGTGCAGCTTTTGTACTGCCGGAGATATGTCGATACAAACTAAATACGCAAAACATCAACAAAATTTAGCGCGTTTTAAAGTTGATATCGCTTTTGTTAATAACTTCCACATTTATTCGAATTCTGCCACGAAACTTTGCAGACAGTCGCGGAGACAGATTTTCTACTGAAGTAACAAAGTTTCAGAAGTGCAGCTCTTGTACTGCCGGAGATATGTCGATACAAACTGAATACACAAAACATCAACAAAATTTAGCGCGTTTTAAAGTTGATATCGCTTTTGTTAATAACTTCAACACTAATTCGAATTGTGCCACGAAACTTTGCAGACAGTCGCGGATAGGCCTTTTCTACTGAAGTACCAAGTTTCAGAAGTGCAGCTCTTGTACTGCCGGAGATATGTCGATACAAACTGAATACGCAAAACATCAACAAAATTACGCGCGTTTTAACGTTGATATCGCTTTTGTTAATAACTCTAACATTTATTCGAATTGTGCCACGAAACTTTGCAGACAGTCGCGGAGACTGATTCTCTACTGAAGTACCAAGTTTCAGCAGTGCAGCTCTTGTACTGCCGGAGATATATCGATACAAACTGAATACGCAAAACATCAACAAAATTTAGCTCGTTTCAAAGTTGATATCGCTTTTGTTAATAACTTCCACATTTATTCGAATTGTGCCACGAAACCTTGAAGACAGTCGCGGATAGGCCTTTTTTACTGAAGTTCTAAGTTTCAGAAGTGCAGCTCTTGTACTGCCGGAGATATGTCGATACAAACTGAATACGCAAAACATCAACAAAATTTAGCGCGTTTTAAAGTTGATATCGCTTTTGTTAATAACTTCCACATTTATTCGAATTGTACCACGAAACTTTGCAGACAGTCGCGGATAGGCCTTTTCTACTAAAGTACCTAGTTTAAGAAGTGCAGCTCTTGTACTGCCGGAGATATGTCGATACAAACTGAATACGCAAAACATCAACAAAATTTAGCGCGTTTTAAAGTTGATATCGCTTTTGTTAATAACACCCACATTTATTCGAATTGTGCCACGAAACTTTGCAGACAGTCGCGGATAGGCCTTTCCTACTGAAGTACCGAGTTTCAGAAGTGCAGCTCTTGCACTGCCGGTGATATCTCGATACAAACTGAATACGCAAAACATCAACAAAATTTAGCGCGTTTTAAAGTTGATATCGCTTTTGTTGATAACTTCAACATTTATTCGAATTGTGCCACGAAACTTTGCAGACAGTCGCGGAGACAGATTTTCTACTGAAGTACCAAGTATCAGAAGTGCAGCTTTTGTACTGCCGGAGATATGTCGATACAAACTGAATACGCAAAACATCAACAAAATTTAGCGCGTTTTAAAGTTGATATCGCTTTTGTTAATAACTTCCACATTTATTCGAATTGTGCCACGAAACTTTGCAGACAGTCGCGGAGACAGATTTTCTACTGAAGTAACAAAGTTTCAGAAGTGCAGCTCTTGTACTGCCGGAGATATGTCGATACAAACTGAATACAAAAAACATCAACAAAATTTAGCGCGTTTTAAAGTTGATATCGCTTTTGTTAATAACTTCAACACTTATTCGAATTGTGCCACGAAACTTTGCAGACAGTCGCGGATAGGCCTTTTCTACTGAAGTACCAAGTTTCAGAAGTGCAGCTCTTGTACTGCCGGTGATATCTCGATACAAACTGAATACGCAAAACATCAACAAAATTTAGCGCGTTTTAAAGTTGATATCGCTTTTGTTAATAACTTCAACATTTAATCGAATTGTGCCACGAAACTTTGCGAACAGTCGCGGAGACAGATTTTCTACTGAAATACCAAGTTTCAGAAGTGCAGCTCTTGTACTGCCGGAGATATGTCGATACAAACTGAATACGCAAAACATCAACAAAATTTAGCGCGTTTTAAAGTTGATATCGCTTTTGTTAATAACTTCCACATTTATTCGAATTGTGCCACGAAACTTTGCAGACAGTCGCAGAGACTGATTTCCAACTAAAGTACCATGTTTCAGAAGTGCAGCTCTTGTACTGCCGGAGATATGTCGATACAAACTGAATACGCAAAACATCAACAAAATTTAGCGCGTTTTAAAGTTGATATCGCTTTTGTTAATAACTTCTACATTTATTCGAATTGTGCCACTAAACTTTGCAGACAGTCGCGGATAGGCCTTTTCTACTGAAGTACCAAGTTTCAGAAGTGCAGCTCTTGTACTGCCGGAGATATGTCGATACAAACTGAATACGCAAAACATCAACAAAATTACGCGCGTTTTAAAGTTGATATCGCTTTTGTTAATAACTCTAACATTTATTCGAATTGTGCCACGAAACTTTGCAGACAGTCGCGGAGACTGATTCTCTACTGAAGTACCAAGATTCAGCAGTGCAGCTCTTGTACTGCCGGAGATATATCGATACAAACTGAATACGCAAAACATCAACAAAATTTAGCTCGTTTCAAAGTTGATATCGCTTTTGTTAAGACCTTCCACATTTATTCGAATTGTGCCACGAAACTTTGCAGACAGTCGCGGATAGGCCTTTTTTACTGAAGTTCTAAGTTTCAGAAGTGCAGCTCTTGTACTGCCGGAGATATGTCGATACAAACTGAATACGCAAAACATCAACAAAATTTAGCGCGTTTTAAAGTTGATATCGCTTTTGTTAATAACTTCCACATTTATTCGAATTGTGCCACGAAACTTTGCAGACAGTCGCGGAGACAGATTGTCTACTGAAGTACCAAGTTTCAGAAGTGCAGCTCTTGTACTGCCGGAGATATGTCGATACAAACGGAATACGCAAAACATCAACAAAATTTAGCGCGTTTTAAAGTTGATATCGCTTTTGTTAATAACTTCCACATTTATTCGAATTGTACCGCGAAACTTTGCAGACAGTCGCGGATAGGCCTTTTCTACTAAAGTACCTAGTTTCAGAAGTGCAGCTCTTGTACTGCCGGAGATATGTCGATACAAACTGAATACAAAAAACATCAACAAAATTTAGCGCGTTTTAAAGTTGATATCGCTTTTGTTAATAACTTCAACACTTATTCGAATTGTGCCACGAAACTTTGCAGACAGTCGCGGATAGGCCTTTTCCACTGAAGTACCAAGTTTCAGAAGTGCAGCTCTTGTACTGCCGGTGATATCTCGATACAAACTGAATACGCAAAACATCAACAAAATTTAGCGCGTTTTAAAGTTGATATCGCTTTTGTTAATAACTTCAACATTTGATCGAATTGTGCCACGAAACTTTGCGAACAGTCGCGGAGACAGATTTTCTACTGAAATACCAAGTTTCAGAAGTGCAGCTCTTGTACTGCCGGAGATATGTCGATACAAACTGAATACGCAAAACATCAACAAAATTTAGCGCGTTTTAAAGTTGATATCGCTTTTGTTAATAACTTCAACATTTATTCGAATTGTGCCACGAAACTTTGCAGACAGTCGCAGAGACTGATTTCCAACTAAAGTACCATGTTTCAGAAGTGCAGCTCTTGTACTGCCGGAGATATGTCGATACAAACTGAATACGCAAAACATCAACAAAATTAAGCGCGTTTTAAAGTTGATATCGCTTTTGTTAATAACTTCTACATTTATTCGAATTGAGCCACTAAACTTTGCAGACAGTCGCGGATATGCCTTTTCTACTGAAGTACCAAGTTTCAGAAGTGCAGCTCTTGTACTGCCGGTGATATCTCGATACAAACTGAATACGCAAAACATCAACAAAATTTAGCGCGTTTTAAAGTTGATATCTCTTTTGTTGATTACTTCAACATTTATTCGAATTGTGCCACGAAACTTTGCAGACAGTCGCGGAGACAGATTTTCTACTGAAGTACCAAGGTTCAGAAGTGCAGCTCTTGTACTGCCGGAGATATGTCGATACAAACTGAATACGCAAAACATCAACAAAATTTAGCGCGTTGTAAAGTTGATATCGCTTTTGTCAATAACTTCCACATTTATTCGAATTGTGCCACGAAACTTTGCAGACAGTCGCGGAGACATGTTTTCTACTGAAGTACCAAGTTTCAGAAGTGCAGCTCTTGTACTGCCGGAGATATGTCGATACAAACTGAATACGCAAAACATCAACAAAATTTAGCGCGTTTTAAAGTTGATATCGCTTTTGTTAATAACTTCCACATTTATTCGAATTGTGCCACGAAACTTTGCAGACAGTCGCGGATAGGCGTTTTCTACTGAAGTACCAAGTTTCAGAAGTGTTGCTCTTGTACTGCCGGTGATATCTCGATACAAACTGAATACGCAAAACATCAACAAAATTTAGCGCGTTTTAAAGTTGATATCGCTTTGGTTGATAACTTCAACATTTATTCGAATTGTGCCACGAAACTTTGCAGACAGTCGCGGAGACAGATTTTCTACTGAAGTACCAAGTTTCAGAAGTGCAGCTCTTGTACTGCCGGAGAAATGTCGATACAAACTGAATACGCAAAACATCAACAAAATTAAGCGCGTTTTAAAGTTGATATCGCTTTTGTTAATAATTTCAACATTTATTCGAATTGTGCCACGAAACTTTGCAGACAGTCGCGGATAGGCCTTTTCTACTGAAGTTCCAAGTTTCAGAAGTGCAGCTCTTGTACTGCCGGAGATATGTCGATACAAATTGAATACGCAAAACATCAACAAAATTACGCGCGTTTTAAAGTTGATATCGCTGTTGTTAATAACTCTAAGATTTATTCGAATTGTGCACCGAAACTTTGCAGACAGTCGCGGAGACTGATTTTCTACTGAAGTACCAAGTTTCAGAAGTGCAGCTCTTGTACTGCCGGAGATATATCGATACAAACTGAATACGCAAAACATCAACAAAATTTAGCGCGTTTCAAAGTTGATATCGCTTTTGTTAATAACTTCCACATTTATTCGAATTGTGCCACGAAACTTTGCAGACAGTCGCGGAGACTGATTTCCTACTGAAGTACCAAGTTTCAGAAGTGCAGCTCTTGTACTGCCGGAGATATGTCGATAGAAATTGAATACGCAAAACATCAACAAAATATAGCGCGTTTTAAAGTTGATATCGCTTTTGTTTATAACTTCCACATTTATTCGAATTGTGCCACGAAACTTTGCAGACAGTCGCGGATAGGCCTTTTCTACTAAAGTGCCAAGTTTCAGAAGTGCAGCTTTTGTACTGCCGGAGATATGTCGATACAAACTGAATACGCAAAACATAAACACAATTTAGCGCGTTTTAAAGTTGATATCGCTTTTGTTAATAACTTCAACATTTTATCGAATTGTGCCACGAAACTTTGCAGACAGTCGCGGAAAGGCCTTTTCTACTGAAGCACCAAGTTTCAGAAGTGCAGCTCTTGTTATGCCGGAGATATGTCGATACAAACTGAATACGCAAAACATCAACAAAATTGTGCGGGTTTTAAAGTTGATATCGCTTTTGTTAATAACTTCAACATTTATTCGAATTGTGCCACGAAACTTTGCAGACAGTCGCGGAGACTGATTTGCTACTGAAGTACCAAGTTTCAGAAGTGCAGCTCTTGTACTGCCGGAGATATGTCGATACAAATTGAATACGCAAAACATCAACAAAATTAAGCGCGTTTTAAAGTTGATATCGCTTTTGTTAATAACTTCCACATTTATTCGAATTGTGCCACGAAACGTTGCAGACAGTCGCGGAGACTGATTTTCTACTGAAGTACTATATTTCAGAAGTGCAGCTCTTGTACTGCCGGAGATATGTCGATACAAACTGAATACGCAAAACATCAACTAAATTTAGCGCGTTGTAAAGTTGATATCGCTTTTGTTGATGACTTCTACATTTATTCGAATTGTGCCACGACACTTTGCAGACAGTCGCGGATAGGCCTTTTCTACTGAAGTACCAAGTTTCAGAAGTGCAGCTCTTGTATTGCCGGTGATATCTCGATACAAACTGAATACGCAAAACATCAACAAAATTTAGCGCGTTTTAAAGTTGATATCTCTTTTGTTGATAACTTCAACATTTATTCGAATTGTGCCACAAAACTTTGCAGACAGTCGCGGAGACAGATTTTCTACTGAAGTACCAAGTTTCACAAGTGCAGCTCTTGTACTGCCGGAGATATGTCGATACAAACTGAATACGCAAAACATCAACAAAATTTAGCGCGTTTTAAAGTTGATATCGCTTTTGTCAATAACTTCCACATTTATTCGAATTGTGCCACGAAACTTTGCAGACAGTCGCAAATAGGCCTTTTCTACTGAAGTACCAAGTTTCAGAAGTGCAGCTCTTGTATTGCCGGTGATATCTCGATACAAACTGAATACGCAAAACATCAACAAAATTTAGCGCGTTTTAAAGTTGATATCGCTTTTGTTGATAACTTCAACATTTATTCGAATTGTGCCACGAAACTTTGCAGACAGTCGCGGAGACAGATTTTCTACTGAAGTACCAAGTTTCAGAAGTGCAGCTCTTGTACTGCCGGAGATATGTCGATACAAACTGAATACGCAAAACATCAACAAAATTTAGCGCGTTTTAAAGTTGATATCGCTTTTGTTAATAACTTCCACATTTATTCGAATTGTGCCACGAAACTTTGCAGACAGTCGCAAATAGGCCTTTTCTACTGAAGTACCAAGTTTCAGAAGTGCAGCTCTTGTACTGCCGAAGATATGTCGATACAAACTGAATACGCAAAACATCAACAAAATTACGCGCGTTTTCAAGTTGATATCGCTTTTGTTAATAACTTCCACATTTATTCGAATTGTGCCACGAAACTTTGCAGACAGTCGCGGAGACAGATTTTCTACTGAAGTACCAAGTTTCAGAAGTGCAGCTCTTGTACTGCCGGAGATATGTCGATACAAACTGAATACGTAAAACATCAACAAAATTTAGCGCGTTTTAAAGTTGATATCGCTTTTGTTAATAACTTCCACATTGATTCGAATTGTGCCACGAAACTTTGCAGACAGTCGCAGGGACAGATTTTCTACTGAAGTACCAAGTTTCAGAAGTGCAGCTCTTGTACTGCCGGAGATATGTCGATACAAACTGAATACGCAAAACATCAACAAAATTTAGCGCGTTTTAAAGTTGATATCGCTTTTGTTAATAACTTCCACATTTATTCGAATTGTTCCACGAAACTTTGCAGACAGTCGCGGATAGGCCTTTTCTACTGAAGTCCCAAGTTTCAGAAGTGCAGCTCTAGTACTGCCGGAGATATGTCGATACAAACTGAATACGCAAAACATTAACAAAATTTAGCGCGTTTTAAAGTTGATATCGCTTTTGTTAATAACTGCAACATTTATTCGAATTGTGCCACGAAACTTTGCGAACAGTCGCGGAGACAGATTTTCTACTGAAGTACCAAGTTTCAGAAGTGCAGCTCTTGTACTGCCGGAGATATGTCGATACAAACTGAATACGCAAAACATCAACAAAATTTAGCGCGTTTTAAAGTTGATATCGCTTTTGTACATAACTTCCACATTTATTCGGATTGTGCCACGAAACTTTGCAGACAGTCGCGGAGACAGATTTTCTACTGAAGTGCCAAGTTTCAGAAGTGCAGCTCTTGTACTGCCGGAGATATGTCGATACAAACTGAATACGCAAAACATCAACAAAATTTAGCGCGTTTTAAAGTTAATATCGCTTTTGTTAATAACTTCCACATTTATTCGAATTGTGCCACGAAACTTTGCAGACAGTCGCGGAGACAGATTTTCTACTGAAGTACCAAGTTTCAATAGTGCAGCTCATTTACTGCCGGAGATATGTCGATACAAACTGAATACGCAAAACATCAACAAAATTTAGCGCGTTTTAAAGTTGATATCGCTTTTGTTAATAACTTCCACATTTATTCGAATTGTGCCACGAAACTTTGCAGACAGTCGCGGATAGGCCTTTTCTACTGAAGTACCAAGTTTCAGAAGTGCAGCTCTAGTACTGCTGGAGATATGTCGATACAAACTGAATACGCAAAACATCAACAAAATTTAGCGCGTTTTAAAGTTGATATCGCTTTTGTTAATAACTTCAACATTTTATCGAATTGTGCCACGAAACTTTGCAGACAGTCGCTGATAGGCCTTTTCTACTGAAGCACAAAGTTTCAGAAGTGCAGCTCTAGTACTGCCGGAGATATGTCGATACAAACTGAATACGCAAAACATCAACAAAATGTAGCGCGTTTTAAAGTTGATATCGCTTTTGTTAATAACTTCAACATTTATTCGAATTGTGCCACGAAACTTTGCAGACAGTCGCGGAGACTGATTTCCTACTGAAGTACCAAGTTTCAGAAGTGCAGCTCTTGTACTGCCGGAGATATGTCGATACAAACTGAATACGCAAAACATCAACAAAATGTAGCGCGTTGTAAAGTTGATATCGCTTTTGTTAATAACTTCCACATTTATTCGAATTGTGCCACGAAACTTTGCAGACAGTCGCGGATAGGCGTTTTCTACTGAAGTACCAAGTTTCAGAAGTGCAGCTCTTGTACTGCCGGTGATATCTCGATACAAACTGAATACGCAAAACATCAACAAAATTTAGCGCGTTTTAAAGTTGATATCGCTTTTGTTGATAACTTCAACATTTATTCGAATTGTGCCACGAAACTTTGCAGACAGTCGCGAAGACAGATTTTCTACTGAAGTACCAAGTTTCAGAAGTGCAGCTCTTGTACTGCCGGAGATATGTCGATACAAACTGAATACGCAAAACATCAACAAAATTAAGCGCGTTTTAAAGTTGATATCGCTTTTGTTAATAACTCTAAGATTTATTCGAATTGTGCACCGAAACTTTGCAGACAGTCGCGGAGACTGATTTTCTACTGAAGTACCAAGTTTCAGAAGTGCAGCTTTTGTACTGCCGGCGATATATCGATACAAACTGAATACGCAAAACATCAACAAAATTTAGCGCGTTTCAAAGTTGATATCGCTTTTGTTAATAACTTCCACATTTATTCGAATTGTGCCACGAAACTTTGCAGACAGTCGCGGAGACAGATTTTCTACTGAAGTACCAAGTTTCAGAAGTGCAGCTCTTGTACTTCCGGAGATATGTCGATAGAAATTGAATACGCAAAACATCAACAAAATATAGCGCGTTTTAAAGTTGATATCGCTTTTGTTTATAACTTCTACATTTATTCGAATTGTGCCACGAAACTTTGCAGACAGTCGCGGATAGGCCTTTTCTACTGAAGTGCTAAGTTTCAGAAGTGCAGCTTTTGTACTGCCGGAGATATGTCGATACAAACTGAATACGCAACACATCAACACAATTTAGCGCGTTTTAAAGTTGATATCGCTTTTGTTAATAACTTCAACATTTTATCGAATTGTGCCACGAAACTTTGCAGACAGTCGCGGAAAGGCCTTTTCTACTGAAGCACCAAGTTTCAGAAGTGCAGCTCTTGTAGTGCCGGAGATATGTCGATACAAACTGAATACGCAAAACATCAACAAAATTTAGCGGGTTTTAAAGTTGATATCGCTTTTGTTAATAACTTCAACATTTATTCGAATTGTGCCACGAAACTTTGCAGACAGTCGCGGAGACTGATTTGCTACTGAAGTACCAAGTTTCAGAAGTGCAGCTCTTGTACTGCCGGAGATATGTCGATACAAATTGAATACGCAAAACATCAACAAAATTTAGCGCGTTTTAAAGTAGATATCGCTTTTGTTAATAACTTCCACATTTATTCGAATTGTGCCACGAAACCTTGCAGACAGTCGCGGAGACTGATTCTCTACTGAAGTACCAAGTTTCAGAAGTGCAGCTCTTGTACTGCCGGTGATATCTCGATACAAACTGAATACGCAAAACATCAACAAAATTTAGCGCGTTTTAAAGTTGATACCGCTTTTGTTGATAACTTCAACATTTATTCGAATTGTGCCACGAAACTGTGCAGACAGTCGCGGAGACAGATTTTCTACTGAAGTACCAAGTTTCAGAAGTGCAGCTCTTGTACTGCCGGAGATATGTCGATACAAACTGAATACGCAAAACATCAACAAAATTTAGCGCGTTTTAAAGTTGATATCGCTTTTGTCAATAACTTCCACATTTATTCGAATTGTGCCACGAAACTTTGCAGACAGTCGCAAATAGGCCTTTTCTACTGAAGTACCAAGTTTCAGAAGTGCAGCTCTTGTATTGCCGGTGATATCTCGATACAAACTGAATACGCAAAACATCAACAAAATTTAGCGCGTTTTAAAGTTGATATCGCTTTTGTTGATAACTTCAACATTTATTCGAATTGTGCCACGAAACTTTGCAGACAGTCGCGGAGACAGATTTTCTACTGAAGTACCAAGTTTCAGAAGTGCAGCTCTTGTACTGCCGGAGATATGTCGATACAAACTGAATACGCAAAACATCAACAAAATTTAGCGCGTTTTAAAGTTGATATCGCTTTTGTTAATAACTTCCACATTTATTCGAATTGTGCCACGAAACTTTGCAGACAGTCGCAAATAGGCCTTTTCTACTGAAGTACCAAGTTTCAGAAGTGCAGCTCTTGTACTGCCGAAGATATGTCGATACAAACTGAATACGCAAAACATCAACAAAATTACGCGCGTTTTCAAGTTGATATCGCTTTTGTTAATAACTTCCACATTTATTCGAATTGTGCCACGAAACTTTGCAGACAGTCGCGGAGACAGATTTTCTACTGAAGTACCAAGTTTCAGAAGTGCAGCTCTTGTACTGCCGGAGATATGTCGATACAAACTGAATACGTAAAACATCAACAAAATTTAGCGCGTTTTAAAGTTGATATCGCTTTTGTTAATAACTTCCACATTGATTCGAATTGTGCCACGAAACTTTGCAGACAGTCGCAGGGACAGATTTTCTACTGAAGTACCAAGTTTCAGAAGTGCAGCTCTTGTACTGCCGGAGATATGTCGATACAAACTGAATACGCAAAACATCAACAAAATTTAGCGCGTTTGAAAGTTGATATCGCTTTTGTTAATAACTTCCACATTTATTCGAATTGTTCCACGAAACTTTGCAGACAGTCGCGGATAGGCCTTTTCTACTGAAGTCCCAAGTTTCAGAAGTGCAGCTCTAGTACTGCCGGAGATATGTCGATACAAACTGAATACGCAAAACATTAACAAAATTTAGCGCGTTTTAAAGTTGATATCGCTTTTGTTAATAACTGCAACATTTATTCGAATTGTGCCACGAAACTTTGCGAACAGTCGCGGAGACAGATTTTCTACTGAAGTACCAAGTTTCAGAAGTGCAGCTCTTGTACTGCCGGAGATATGTCGATACAAACTGAATACGCAAAACATCAACAAAATTTAGCGCGTTTTAAAGTTGATATCGCTTTTGTACATAACTTCCACATTTATTCGGATTGTGCCACGAAACTTTGCAGACAGTCGCGGAGACAGATTTTCTACTGAAGTGCCAAGTTTCAGAAGTGCAGCTCTTGTACTGCCGGAGATATGTCGATACAAACTGAATACGCAAAACATCAACAAAATTTAGCGCGTTTTAAAGTTAATATCGCTTTTGTTAATAACTTCCACATTTATTCGAATTGTGCCACGAAACTTTGCAGACAGTCGCGGAGACAGATTTTCTACTGAAGTACCAAGTTTCAATAGTGCAGCTCATTTACTGCCGGAGATATGTCGATACAAACTGAATACGCAAAACATCAACAAAATTTAGCGCGTTTTAAAGTTGATATCGCTTTTGTTAATAACTTCCACATTTATTCGAATTGTGCCACGAAACTTTGCAGACAGTCGCGGATAGGCCTTTTCTACTGAAGTACCAAGTTTCAGAAGTGCAGCTCTAGTACTGCTGGAGATATGTCGATACAAACTGAATACGCAAAACATCAACAAAATTTAGCGCGTTTTAAAGTTGATATCGCTTTTGTTAATAACTTCAACATTTTATCGAATTGTGCCACGAAACTTTGCAGACAGTCGCTGATAGGCCTTTTCTACTGAAGCACAAAGTTTCAGAAGTGCAGCTCTAGTACTGCCGGAGATATGTCGATACAAACTGAATACGCAAAACATCAACAAAATGTAGCGCGTTTTAAAGTTGATATCGCTTTTGTTAATAACTTCAACATTTATTCGAATTGTGCCACGAAACTTTGCAGACAGTCGCGGAGACTGATTTCCTACTGAAGTACCAAGTTTCAGAAGTGCAGCTCTTGTACTGCCGGAGATATGTCGATACAAACTGAATACGCAAAACATCAACAAAATGTAGCGCGTTGTAAAGTTGATATCGCTTTTGTTAATAACTTCCACATTTATTCGAATTGTGCCACGAAACTTTGCAGACAGTCGCGGAGACTGATTTTCTACTGAAGTACCAAGTTTCAGAAGTGCAGCTTTTGTACTGCCGGCGATATATCGATACAAACTGAATACGCAAAACATCAACAAAATTTAGCGCGTTTCAAAGTTGATATCGCTTTTGTTAATAACTTCCACATTTATTCGAATTGTGCCACGAAACTTTGCAGACAGTCGCGGAGACAGATTTTCTACTGAAGTACCAAGTTTCAGAAGTGCAGCTCTTGTACTTCCGGAGATATGTCGATAGAAATTGAATACGCAAAACATCAACAAAATATAGCGCGTTTTAAAGTTGATATCGCTTTTGTTTATAACTTCTACATTTATTCGAATTGTGCCACGAAACTTTGCAGACAGTCGCGGATAGGCCTTTTCTACTGAAGTGCTAAGTTTCAGAAGTGCAGCTTTTGTACTGCCGGAGATATGTCGATACAAACTGAATACGCAACACATCAACACAATTTAGCGCGTTTTAAAGTTGATATCGCTTTTGTTAATAACTTCAACATTTTATCGAATTGTGCCACGAAACTTTGCAGACAGTCGCGGAAAGGCCTTTTCTACTGAAGCACCAAGTTTCAGAAGTGCAGCTCTTGTAGTGCCGGAGATATGTCGATACAAACTGAATACGCAAAACATCAACAAAATTTAGCGGGTTTTAAAGTTGATATCGCTTTTGTTAATAACTTCAACATTTATTCGAATTGTGCCACGAAACTTTGCAGACAGTCGCGGAGACTGATTTGCTACTGAAGTACCAAGTTTCAGAAGTGCAGCTCTTGTACTGCCGGAGATATGTCGATACAAATTGAATACGCAAAACATCAACAAAATTTAGCGCGTTTTAAAGTAGATATCGCTTTTGTTAATAACTTCCACATTTATTCGAATTGTGCCACGAAACCTTGCAGACAGTCGCGGAGACTGATTCTCTACTGAAGTACCAAGTTTCAGAAGTGCAGCTCTTGTACTGCCGGTGATATCTCGATACAAACTGAATACGCAAAACATCAACAAAATTTAGCGCGTTTTAAAGTTGATACCGCTTTTGTTGATAACTTCAACATTTATTCGAATTGTGCCACGAAACTTTGCAGACAGTCGCGGAGACAGATTTTCTACTGAAGTACCAAGTTTCAGAAGTGCAGCTCTTGTACTGCCGGAGATATGTCGATACAAACTGAATACGCAAAACATCAAAAAAATTATGCGCGTTTTAAAGTTGATATCGCTTTTGTTAATAATTTCAACATTTATTCGAATTGTGCCACGAAACTTTACAGACAGTCGCGGATAGGCCTTTTCTACTGAAGTACCAAGTTTCAGAAGTGCAGCTCTTGTACTGCCGGAGATATGTCGATACAAATTGAATACGCAAAACATCAACAAAATTACGCGCGTTTTAAAGTTGATATCGCTTTTGTTAATAACTCTAAGATTTATTCGAATTGTGCACCGAAACTTTGCAGACAGTCGCGGAGACTGCTTTTCTACTGAAGTTCCAAGTTTCAGAAGTGCAGCTCTTGTACTGCCGGAGATATATCGATACAAACTGAATACGCAAAACATCAACAAAATTTAGCGCGTTTCAAAGTTGATATCGCTTTTGTTAATAACTTCCACATTTATTCGAATTGTGCCACGAAACTTTGCAGACAGTCGCGGAGACTGATTTCCTACTGAAGTACCAAGTTTCAGAAGTGCAGCTCTTGTACTGCCGGAGATATGTCGATAGAAATTGAATACGCAAAACATCAACAAAATTTAGCGCGTTTTAAAGTTGATATCGCTTTTGTTTATAACTTCCACATTTATTCGAATTGTGCCACGAAACTTTGCAGACAGTCGCGGAGACATGTTTTCTACTGAAGTACCAAGTTTCAGAAGTGCAGCTCTTGTACTGCCGGAGATATGTCGATACAAACTTAATACGCAAAACATCAACACAATTTAGCGCGTTTTAAAGTTGATATCGCTTTTGTTAATAACTTCAACATTTTATCGAATTCTGCCACGAAACTTTGCAGACAGTCGCGGAGACTGATTTTCTACTGAAGTACCAAGTTTCAGAAGTGCAGCTCTTGTACTGCCGGAGAAATGTCGATACAAACTGAATACGCAAAACATCAACAAAATTTAGCGTGTTGTAAAGTTGATATCGCTTTTGTTAATAACTTCCACATTTATTCGAATTGTGCCACGAAACCTTGCAGACAGTCGCGGAGACTGATTTTCTACTGAAGTACCAAGTTTCAGAAGTGACGCTCTTGTACTGCCGGAGATATGTCGATACAAACTGAATACGCAAAACATCAACAAAATTTAGCGCGTTGTAAAGTTGATATCGCTTTTGTTGATGACTTCTACATTTATTCGAATTGTGCCACGACACTTTGCAGACAGTCGCGGATAGGCCTTTTCTACTGAAGTACCAAGTTTCAGAAGTGCAGCTCTTGTACTGCCGGTGATATCTCGATACAAACTGAATACGCAAAACATCAACAAAATTTAGCGCGTTTTAAAGTTGATATCTCTTTTGTTGATAACTTCAACATTTATTCGAATTGTGCCACGAAACTTTGCAGACAGTCGCGGAGACAGATTTTCTACTGAAGTACCAAGTTTCAAAAGTGCAGCTCTTGTACTGCCGGAGATATGTCACTACAAACTGAATACGCAAAACATCAACAAAATTTAGCGCGTTTTAAAGTTGATATCGCTTTTGTCAATAACTTCCACATTTATTCGAATTGTGCCACGAAACTTTGCAGACAGTCGCAGATAGGCCTTTTCTACTGAAGTACCAAGTTTCAGAAGTGCAGCTCTTGTATTGCCGGTGATATCTCGATACAAACTGAATACGCAAAACATCAACAAAATTTAGCGCGTTTTAAAGTTGATATCGCTTTTGTTGATAACTTCAACATTTATTCGAATTGTGCCACGAAACTTTGCAGACAGTCGCGGAGACAGATTTACTACTGAAGTACCAAGTTTCAGAAGTGCAGCTCTTGTACTGCCGGAGATATGTCGATACAAACTGAATACGCAAAACATCAACAAAATTTAGCGCGTTTTAAAGTTGATATCGCTTTTGTTAATAACTTCCACATTTATTCGAATTGTGCCACGAAACTTTGCAGACAGTCGCAAATATGCCTTTTCTACTGAAGTACCAAGTTTCAGAAGTGCAGCTCTTGTACTGCCGAAGATATGTCGATACAAACTGAATACGCAAAACATCAACAAAATTACGCGCGTTTTCAAGTTGATATCGCTTTTGTTAATAACTTCCACATTTATTCGAATTGTGCCACGAAACTTTGCAGACAGTCGCGGAGACAGATTTTCTACTGAAGTACCAAGTTTCAGAAGTGCAGCTCTTGTACTGCCGGAGATATGTCGATACAAACTGAATACGTAAAACATCAACAAAATTTAGCGCGTTTTAAAGTTGATATCGCTTTTGTTAATAATTTCCACATTGATTCGAATTGTGCCACGAAACTTTGCAGACAGTCGCAGGGACAGATTTTCTACTGAAGTACCAAGTTTCAGAAGTGCAGCTCTTGTACTGCCGGAGATATGTCGATACAAACTGAATACGCAAAACATCAACAAAATTTAGCGCGTTTTAAAGTTGATATCGCTTTTGTTAATAACTTCCACATTTATTCGAATTGTGCCACGAAACTCTGCAGACAGTCGCGGATAGGCCTTTTCTACTGAAGTACCAAGTTTCAGAAGTGCAGCTCTAGTACTGCCGGAGATATGTCGATACAAACTGAATACGCAAAACATCAACAAAATTTAGCGCGTTTTAAAGTTTATATCGCTTTTGTTAATAACTGCAACATTTATTCGAATTGTGCCACGAAACTTTGCGAACAGTCGCGGAGACAGATTTTCTACTGAAGTACCAAGTTTCAGAAGTGCAGCTCTTGTACTGCCGGAGATATGTCGATACAAACGGAATACGCAAAACATCAACAAAATTTAGCGCGTTTTAAAGTTGATATCGCTTTTGTACATAACTTCCACATTTATTCGAATTGTGCCACGAAACTTTGCAGACAGTCGCGGAAACAGATTTTCTACTGAAGTGCCAAGTTTCAGAAGTGCAGCTCTTGTACTGCCGGAGATATGTCGATACAAACTGAATACGCAAAACATCAACAAAATTTAGCGCGTTTCAAAGTTGATATCGCTTTTGTTAATAACTTCCACATTTATTCGAATTGTGCCACGAAACTTTGCAGACAGTCGCGGAGACAGATTTTCTACTGAAGTACCAAGTTTCAATAGTGCAGCTCATTTACTGCCGGAGATATGTCGATACAAACTGAATACGCAAAACATCAACAAAATTTAGCGCGTTTTAAAGTTGATATCGCTTTTGTTTATAACTTCCACATTTATTCGAATTGTGCCACGAAACTTTGCAGACAGTCGCGGATAGGCCTTTTCTACTGATGTACCAAGTTTCAGAAGTGCACCTCTTGTACTGCCGGAGATATGTCGATACAAACTGAATACGCAAAACATCAACAAAATTTAGCGTGTTTTAAAGTTGATATCGCTTTTGTTAATAACTTCAACATTTTATCGAATTGTGCCACGAAACTTTGCAGACAGTCGCGGATAAGCCTTTTCTACTGAAGTGCCAAGTTTCAGAAGTGCAGCTCTAGTACTGCCGGAGATATGTCGATACAAACTGAATACGCAAAACATCAACAAAATGTAGCACGTTTTAAAGTTGATATCGCTTTTGTTAATAACTTCAACATTTATTCGAATTGTGCCACGAAACTTTGCAGACAGTCGCGGGGACTGATTTCCTACTGAAGTACCAAGTTTCAGAAGTGCAGCTCTTGTACTGCCGGAGATATGTCGATACAAACTGAATACGCAAAACATCAACAAAATTACGCGCGTTTTCAAGTTGATATCGCTTTTGTTAATAACTTCCACATTTATTCGAATTGTGCCACGAAACTTCGCAGACAGTCGCGGAGACTGATTTTCCACTAAAGTACCATGTTTCAGAAGTGCAGCTCTTGTACTGCCGGAGATATGTCGATACAAACTGAATACGCAAAACATCAACCAAATTTAGCGCGTTTTAAAGTTGATATCGCTTTTGTTTATAACATCTACATTTATTCGAATTATGCCACGAAACTTTGCAGACAGTCGGGGATAGGCCTTTTCTACTGAAGTACCAAGTTTCAGAAGTGCAGCTCTTGTACTGCCGGTTATATCTCGATACAAACTGAATACGCTAAACATCAACAAAATTTAGCGCGTTTTAAAGTTGATATCTCTTTTGTTGATAACTTCAACATTTATTCGAATTGTGCCACGAAACTTTGCAGACAGTCGCGTAGACAGATTTTCTTCTGAAGTACCAAGTTTCAGAAGTGCAGCTCTTGTACTGCCAGAGATATGTCGATACAAACTGAATACGCAAAACATCAACAAAATTTAGCGCGTTGTAAAGTTGATAGCGCTTTTGTCAATAACTTCCACATTTATTCGAATTGTGCCACGAAACGTTGCAGACAGTCGCGGAGACATGTTTTCTACTGAAGTACCAAGTTTCAGAAGTGCAGCTCTTGTACTGCCGGAGATATGGCGATACAAACTGAATACGCAAAACATCAACAAAATTTAGCGCGTTTTAAAGTTGATATCGCTTTTGTTAATAACTTCCACATTTATTCGAATTGTGCCACGAAACTTTGCAGATAGTCGCGGAGACAGATTTTCTACTGAAGTGCCAAGTTTCAGAAGTGCAGCTCTTGTACTGCCGGAGATCTGTCGATACAAACTGAATACGCAAAATATCAACAAAATTTAGCGCGTTTTAAAGTTGATATCGCTTTTGTTAATAACTTCCACATTTATTCGAATTGTGCCACGAAACTTTGCAGACAGTCGCGGATAGGCCTTTTCTACTTAAGTACAACGTTTCAGAAGTGCAGCTTATTTACTGCCGGTGATATCTCGATACAAACTGAATACGCAAAACATCAACAAAATTTAGCGCGTTTTAAAGTTGATATCGCTTTTGTTAATAACTTCCACATTTATTCGAATTGTGCCACGAAACTTTGCAGATAGTCGCGGAGACAGATTTTCTACTGAAGTGCCAAGTTTCAGAAGTGCAGCTCTTGTACTGCCGAAGATATGTCGATACAAACTGAATACGCAAAACATCAACAAAATTACGCTGGTTTTAAAGTTGATATCGCTTTTGTTAATAACTTCCACATTTATTCGAATTGTGCCACGAAACTTTGCAGACAGTCGCGGAGACATGTTTTCTACTGAAGTACCAAGTTTCAGAAGTGCAGCTCTTGTACTGCCTGAGATATCTCGATACAAACTGAATACGTAAAACATCAACAAAATTTAGCGCGTTTTAAAGTTGATATCGCTTTTGTTAATAACTTCCACATTGATTCGAATTGTGCCACGAAACTTTGCAGACAGTCGCAGAGACAGATTTTCTACTGAAGTACCAAGTTTCAGAAGTGCAGCTCTTGTACTGCCGGAGATATGTCGATACAAACTGAATACGCAAAACATCAACAAAATTTAGCGCGTTTTAAAGTTGATATCGCTTTTGTTAATAACTTCCACATTTATTCGAATTGTGCCACGAAACTTTGCAGACAGTCGCGGATAGGCCTTTTCTACTGAAGTACCAAGTTTCAGAAGTGCAGCTCTAGTACTGCCGGAGATATGTCGATACAAACTGAATACGCAAAACATCAACAAAATTTAGCGCGTTTTAAAGTTGATATCGCTTTTGTTAATAACTTACCATTTTATCTAATTGTGCCACGAAACTTTGAAGACAGTCGCGGAGACATGTTTGCTATTGAAGTACCAAGTTTCAGAAGTGCAGCTCTTGTACTGTTTGAGATATGTCGATACAAACTGAATACGCAAAACATCAACAAAATGTATCGCGTTTTAAAGTTGATATCGCTTTTGTTAATAACTTCCACATTTATTCGAATTGTGCCACGAAACCTTGCAGACAGTCGCGGGGACTGATTTTCTACTAAAGTACCATGTTTCAGAAGTGCAGCTTTTGTACTGCCGGAGATATGTCGATACAAACTGAATACGCAAAAATCAACAAAATTTAGCGCGTTTTAAAGTTGATATCGCTTTTGTTTATAACTTCTACATTTATTCGAATTGTGCCACGAAACTTTGCAGACAGTCGCGGATAGGCCTTTTCTACTGAAGTACCAAGTTTCAGAAGTGCAGCTCTTGTACTGCCGGTGATATCTCGATACAAACTGAATACGCTAAACATCAACAAAATTTAGCGCGTTTTAAAGTTGATATCTCTTTTGTTGATAACTTCCACATTTATTCGAATTGTGCCACGAAACTTTGCAGACCGTCGCGGAGACAGATTTTCTACTGAAGTACCAAGTTTCAGAAGTGCAGCTCTTGTACTGCCAGAGATATGTCGATACAAACTGAATACGCAAAGCATCAACAAAATTTAGCGCGTTGTAAAGTTGATATCGCTTTTGTTAATAACTGCAACATTTATTCGAATTGTGCCACGAAACTTTGCGAACAGTCGCGGAGACAGATTTTCTACTGAAGTACCAAGTTTCAGAAGTGACGCTCTTGTACTGCGTGAGATATGTCGATACAAACTGAATACGCAAAACATCAACAAAATTTAGCGCGTTTTAAAGTTGATATCGCTTTTGTTAATAACTTCCACATTTATTCGAATTGTGCCACGAAACTTTGCAGACAGTCGCGGAGACAGATTTTCTACTGAAGTGCCAAGTTACAGAAGTGCAGCTTTTGTACTGCCGGAGATATGTCGATACAAACTGAATACGCAAAATATCAACAAAATTTAGCGCGTTTTAAAGTAGATATCGCTTTTGTTAATAACTTCCACATTTATTCGAATTGTGCCACGAAACTTTGCAGACAGTCGCGGATAGGCCTTTTCTACTGAAGTGCAAAGTTACAGAAGTGCAGCTTTTGTACTACCGGAGATATGTCGATACAAACTGAATACGCAAAACATCAACAAAATTTAGCGCGTTGTAAATGTGATATCGCTTTTGTTAATAACTGCAACATTTATTCGAATTGTGCCACGAAACTTTGCAGACAGTCGCGGAGACAGATTTTCTACTGAAGTACCAAGTTTCAGAAGTGCAGCTCTTGTACTGCCGGAGATATGTCGATACAAACTGAATACGCAAAACATCAACAAAATTTAGCGCGTTTTAAAGTTGATATCGCTTTTGTTAATAACTTCCACATTTATTCGAATTGTGCCACGAAACTTTGCAGACAGTCGCGGAGACAGAGTTTCTACTGAAGTGCCAAGTTTCAGAAGTGCAGCTCTTTTACTGCCGGAGATATGTCGATACAAACTGAATACGCAAAATATCAACAAAATTTTTGCGCGTTTTAAAGTTGATATCGCTTTTGTTAATAACTTTCACATTTATTCGAATTGTGCCACGAAACTTTGCAGACAGTCGCGGATAGGCCTTTTCTACTGAAGTACTAGTTTCAGAAGTGCAGCTCTTGTACTGCCGGTGATATCTCGATACAAACTGAATACGCAAAACATCAACAAAATTTAGCGCGTTTTAAAGTTGATATCGCTTTTGTTGATAACTTCTACATTTATTCGAATTGTGCCACGAAACTTTGCAGACAGTCGCGGAGACAGATTTTCTACTGAAGTACCAAGTTTCAGAAGTGCAGCTCTTGTACTGCAGGAGATATGTCAATACAAACTGAATACGCAAAACATCAACAAAATTTAGCGCGTTTTAAAGTTGATATCGCTTTTGTTAATAACTTCCACATTTATTCGAATTGTGCCACGAAACTTTGCAGACAGTCGCGGATAGGCCTTTTCTACTGAAGTACCAAGTTTCAGAAGTGCAGCTCTAGTACTGCCGGAGATATGTCGATACAAACTGAATACGCAAAACATCAACAAAATTTAGCGCGTTTTAAAGTTGATATCGCTTTTGTTAATAACTTACTATTTTATCTAATTGTGCCACGAAACTTTGCAGACAGTCGCGGATAGGCCTTTTCTATTGAAGCACCAAGTTTCATAAGTGCAGCTCTAGTACTGCCGGAGATATGTCGATACAAACTGAATACGCAAAACATCAACAAAATTTAGCGCGTTTTAAAGTTGATATCGCTTTTGTTAATAACTTCAACATTTATTCGAATTGTGCCACGAAACTTTGCAGACAGTCGCGGAGACATGTTTGCTATTAAAGTACCCAGTTTCAGAAGTGCAGCTCTTGTACTGTTTGAGATATGTCGATACAAACTGAATACGCTAAACATCAACAGAATGTAGCGCGTTTTAAAGTTGATATCGCTTTTGTTAATAACTTCCACATTTATTCGAATTGTGCCACGAAACCTTGCAGACAGTCGCGGGGACTGATTTTCTACTAAAGTACAATGTTTCAGAAGTGCAGCTTTTGTACTGCCGGAGATATGTCGATACAAACTGAATACGCAAAAATCAACAAAATTTAGCGCGTTTTAAAGTTGATATCGCTTTTGTTTATAACTTCTACATTTATTCGAATTGTGCCACGAAACTTTGCAGACAGTCGCGGATAGGCCTTTTCTACTGAAGTACCAAGTTTCAGAAGTGCAGCTCTTGTACTGCCGGTGATATCTCGATACAAACTGAATACGCTAAACATCAACAAAATTTAGCGCGTTGTAAAGTTAATATCTCTTTTGTTGATAACTTCAACATTTATTCGAATTGTGCCACGAAACTTTGCAGACCGTCGCGGAGACAGATTTTCTACTGAAGTACCAAGTTTCAGAAGTGCAGCTCTTGTACTGCCAGAGATATGTCGATACAAACTGAATACGCAAAGCATCAACAAAATTTAGCGCGTTGTAAAGTTGATATCGCTTTTGTTAATAACTTCAACATTTATTCGAATTGTGCCACGAAACTTTGCAGACAGTCGCGGAGACAGATTTTCTACTGAAGTACCAAGTTTCAGAAGTGACGCTCTTGTACTGCCGGAGATATGTCGATACAAACTGAATACGCAAAACATCAACAAAATTTAGCGCGTTTTAAAGTTGATATCGCTTTTGTTAATAACTTCCACATTTATTCGAATTGTGCCACGAAACTTTGCAGACAGTCGCGGAGACAGATTTTCTACTGAAGTGCCAAGTTTCAGAAGTGCAGCTTTTGTACTGCCGGAGATATGTCGATACAAACTGAATACGCAAAATATCAACAAAATTTAGCGCGTTTTAAAGTTGATATCGCTTTTGTTAATAACTTCCACATTTATTCGAATTGTGCCACGAAACTTGGCAGACAGTCGCGGATAGGCCTTTTCTACTGAAGTACAACGTTTAAGAAGTGCAGCTCTTGTACTGCCGGTGATATCTCGATACAAACTGAATACGCAAAACATCAACAAAATTTAGCGCGTTTTAAAGTTGATATCGCTTTTGTTGATAACTTCAACATTTATTCGAATTGTGCCACGAAACTTTGCAGACAGTCGCGGAGACAGATTTTCTACTGAAGTACCAAGTTTCAGAAGTGCAGCTCTTGTACTGCCAGAGATATGTCGATACAAACTGAATACGCAAAACATCAACAAAATTTAGCGCGTTGTAAAGTTGATATCGCTTTTGTTAATAACTTCCACATTTATTCGAATTGTGCCACGAAACTTTGCAGACAGTCGCGGAGACAGATTTTCTACTGTAGTGCCAAGTTTCAGAAGTGCAGCTCTTGTACTGCCGGAGATATGTCGATACAAACTGAATACGCAAAACATCAACAAAATTTAGCGCGTTTTAAAGTTGATATCGCTTTTGTTAATAACTTCCACATTTATTCGAATTGTGCCACGAAACTTTGCAGACAGTCGCGGAGACAGATTTTCTACTGAAGTGCCAAGTTACAGAAGTGCAGCTTTTGTACTGCCGGAGATATGTCGATACAAACTGAATACGCAAAATATCAACAAAATTTAGCGCGTTTTAAAGTTGATATCGCTTTTGTTAATAACTTCCACATTTATTCGAATTGTGCCACGAAACTTTGCAGACAGTCGCGGATAGGCCTTTTCTACTGAAGTGCCAAGTTACAGAAGTGCAGCTTTTGTACTGCCGGAGATATGTCGATACAAACTGAATACGCAAAACATCAACAAAATTTAGCGCGTTGTAAATGTGATATCGCTTTTGTTAATAACTGCAACATTTATTCGAATTGTGCCACGAAACTTTGCAGACAGTCGCGGAGACAGATTTTCTACTGAAGTACCAAGTTTCAGAAGTGCAGCTCTTGTACTGCCGGAGATATGTCGATACAAACTGAATACGCAAAACATCAACAAAATTTAGCGCGTTTTAAAGTTGATATCGCTTTTGTTAATAACTTCCACATTTATTCGAATTGTGCCACGAAACTTTGCAGACAGTCGCGGAGACAGATTTTCTACTGAAGTGCCAAGTTTCGGAAGTGCAGCTCTTTTACTGCCGGAGATATGTCGATACAAACTGAATACGCAAAATATCAACAAAATTTTTGCGCGTTTTAAAGTTGATATCGCTTTTGTTAATAACTTTCACATTTAGTCGAATTGTGCCACGAAACTTTGCAGACAGTCGCGGATAGGCTTTTTCTACTGAAGTACTAGTTTCAGAAGTGCAGCTCTTGTACTGCCGGTGATATCTCGATACAAACTGAATACGCAAAACATCAACAAAATTTAGCGCGTTTTAAAGTTGATATCGCTTTTGTTGATAACTTCTACATTTATTCGAATTGTGCCACGAAACTTTGCAGACAGTCGCGGAGACAGATTTTCTACTGAAGTACCAAGTTTCAGAAGTGCAGCTCTTGTACTGCAGGAGATATGTCAATACAAACTGAATACGCAAAACATCAACAAAATTTAGCGCGTTTTAAAGTTGATATCGCTTTTGTTAATAACTTCCACATTTATTCGAATTGTGCCACGAAACTTTGCAGACAGTCGCGGATAGGCCTTTTCTACTGAAGTACCAAGTTTCAGAAGTGCAGCTCTAGTACTGCCGGAGATATGTCGATACAAACTGAATACGCAAAACATCAACAAAATTTAGCGCGTTTTAAAGTTGATATCGCTTTTGTTAATAACTTACTATTTTATCTAATTGTGCCACGAAACTTTGCAGACAGTCGCGGATAGGCCTTTTCTATTGAAGCACCAAGTTTCAGAAGTGCAGCTCTAGTACTGCCGGAGATATGTCGATACAAACTGAATACGCAAAACATCAACAAAATTTAGCGCGTTTTAAAGTTGATATCGCTTTTGTTAATAACTTCAACATTTATTCGAATTGTGCCACGAAACTTTGCAGACAGTCGCGGAGACATGTTTGCTATTAAAGTACCCAGTTTCAGAAGTGCAGCTCTTGTACTGTTTGAGATATGTCGATACAAACTGAATACGCAAAACATCAACAAAATGTAGCGCGTTTTAAAGTTGATATCGCTTTTGTTAATAACTTCCACATTTATTCGAATTGTGCCACGAAACCTTGCAGACAGTCGCGGGGACTGATTTTCTACTAAAGTACAATGTTTCAGCAGTGCAGCTTTTGTACTGCCGGAGATATGTCGATACAAACTGAATACGCAAAAATCAACAAAATTTAGCGCGTTTTAAAGTTGATATCGCTTTTGTTTATAACTTCTACATTTATTCGAATTGTGCCACGAAACTTTGCAGACAGTCGCGGATAGGCCTTTTCTACTGAAGTACCAAGTTTCAGAAGTGCAGCTCTTGTACTGCCGGTGATATCTCGATACAAACTGAATACGCTAAACATCAACAAAATTTAGCGCGTTTTAAAGTTGATATCTCTTTTGTTGATAACTTCCACATTTATTCGAATTGTGCCACGAAACTTTGCAGACCGTCGCGGAGACAGATTTTCTACTGAAGTACCAAGTTTCAGAAGTGCAGCTCTTGTACTGCCAGAGATATGTCGATACAAACTGAATACGCAAAGCATCAACAAAATTTAGTGCGTTGTAAAGTTGATATCGCTTTTGTTAATAACTGCAACATTTATTCGAATTGTGCCACGAAACTTTGCAGACAGTCGCGGAGACAGATTTTCTACTGAAGTACCAAGTTTCAGAAGTGACGCTCTTGTACTGCCGGAGATATGTCGATACAAA
Organism: Sepiola atlantica; assembly: GCA_963556195.1. NCBI lineage: Eukaryota > Metazoa > Mollusca > Cephalopoda > Sepiida > Sepiolidae > Sepiola > Sepiola atlantica. The sequence goes on from CAUVYP010000355.1 coordinate 233,103, forward strand.
CTGAATACCCAAAACATCAACAAAATTTAGCGCGTTTTAAAGTTGATATCGCTTTTGTTAATAACACCCACATTTATTCGAATTGTGCCACGAAACTTTGCAGACAGTCGCGGAGACAGATTTTCTACTGAAGTGCCAAGTTTCAGAAGTGCAGCTTTTGTACTGCCGGAGATATGTCGATACAAACTGAATACGCAAAATATCAACAAAATTTAGCGCGTTGTAAAGTTGATATCGCTTTTGTTAATAACTTCCACATTTATTCGAATTGTGCCACGAAACTTGGCAGACAGTCGCGGATAGGCCTTTTCTACTGAAGTACAACGTTTAAGAAGTGCAGCTCTTGTACTGCCGGTGATATCTCGATACAAACTGAATACGCAAAACATCAACAAAATTTAGCGCGTTTTAAAGTTGATATCGCTTTTGTTAATAACTTCAACATTTATTCGAATTGTGCCACGAAACCTTGCAGACAGTCGCGGGGACTGATTTTCTACTAAAGTACTATGTTTCAGAAGTGCAGCTTTTGTACTGCCGGAGATATGTCGATACAAACTGAATACGCAAAAATCAACAAAATTTAGCGCGTTTTAAAGTTGATATCGCTTTTGTTTATAACTTCTACATTTATTCGAATTGTGCCACGAAACTTTGCAGACAGTCGCGGATAGGCCTTTTCTACTGAAGTACCAAGTTTCAGAAGTGCAGCTCTTCTACTGCCGGTGATATCTCGATACAAACTGAATACGCTAAACATCAACAAAATTTAGCGCGTTTTAAAGTTGATATCTCTTTTGTTGATAACTTCCACATTTATTCGAATTGTGCCACGAAACTTTGCAGACCGTCGCGGAGACAGATTTTCTACTGAAGTACCAAGTTTCAGAAGTGCAGCTCTTGTACTGCCAGAGATATGTCGATACAAACTGAATACGCAAAGCATCAACAAAATTTAGCGCGTTGTAAAGTTGATATCGCTTTTGTTAATAACTGCAACATTTATTCGAATTGTGCCACGAAACTTTGCGAACAGTCGCGGAGACAGATTTTCTACTGAAGTACCAAGTTTCAGAAGTGACGCTCTTCTACTGCCGGAGATATGTCGATACAAACTGAATACGCAAAACATCAACAAAATTTAGCGCGTTTTAAAGTTGATATCGCTTTTGTTAATAACTTCCACATTTATTCGAATTGTGCCACGAAACTTTGCAGACAGTCGCGGAGACAGATTTTCTACTGAAGTGCCAAGTTTCAGAAGTGCAGCTTTTGTACTGCCGGAGATATGTCGATACAAACTGAATACGCAAAATATCAACAAAATTTAGCGCGTTTTAAAGTTGATATCGCTTTTGTTAATAACTTCCACATTTATTCGAATTGTGCCACGAAACTTTGCAGACAGTCGCGGAGACAGATTTTCTACTGAAGTACCAATTTTCAGAAGTGCAGCTCTTGTACTGCCAGAGATATGTCGATACAAACTGAATACGCAAAATATCAACAAAATTTTTGCGCGTTTTAAAGTTGATATCGCTTTTGTTAATAACTTTCACATTTAGTCGAATTGTGCCACGAAACTTTGCAGACAGTCGCGGATAGGCCTTTTCTACTGAAGTACTAGTTTCAGAAGTGCAGCTCTTGTACTGCCGGTGATATCTCGATACAAACTGAATACGCAAAACATCAACAAAATTTAGCGCGTTTTAAAGTTGATATCGCTTTTGTTGATAACTTCTACATTTATTCGAATTGTGCCACGAAACTTTGCAGACAGTCGCGGAGACAGATTTTCTACTGAAGTACCAAGTTTCAGAAGTGCAGCTCTTGTACTGCAGGAGATATGTCAATACAAACTGAATACGCAAAACATCAACAAAATTTAGCGCGTTTTTAAGTTGATATCGCTTTTGTTAATAACTTCCACATTTATTCGAATTGTGCCACGAAACTTTGCAGACAGTCGCGGATAGGCCTTTTCTACTGAAGTACCAAGTTTCAGAAGTGCAGCTCTAGTACTGCCGGAGATATGTCGATACAAACTGAATACGCAAAACATCAACAAAATTTAGCGCGTTTTAAAGTTGATATCGCTTTTGTTAATAACTTACTATTTTATCTAATTGTGCCACGAAACTTTGCAGACAGTCGCGGATAGGCCTTTTCTATTGAAGCACCAAGTTTCAGAAGTGCAGCTCTAGTACTGCCGGAGATATGTCGATACAAACTGAATACGCAAAACATCAACAAAATTTAGCGCGTTTTAAAGTTGATATCGCTTTTGTTAATAACTTCAACATTTATTCGAATTGTGCCACGAAACTTTGCAGACAGTCGCGGAGACATGTTTGCTATTAAAGTACCCAGTTTCAGAAGTGCAGCTCTTGTACTGTTTGAGATATGTCGATACAAACTGAATACGCAAAACATCAACAAAATGTAGCGCGTTTTAAAGTTGATATCGCTTTTGTTAATAACTTCCACATTTATTCGAATTGTGCCACGAAACCTTGCAGACAGTCGCGGGGACTGATTTTCTACTAAAGTACAATGTTTCAGAAGTGCAGCTTTTGTACTGCCGGAGATATGTCGATACAAACTGAATACGCAAAAATCAACAAAATTTAGCGCGTTTTAAAGTTGATATCGCTTTTGTTTATAACTTCTACATTTATTCGAATTGTGCCACGAAACTTTGCAGACAGTCGCGGATAGGCCTTTTCTACTGAAGTACCAAGTTTCAGAAGTGCAGCTCTTGTACTGCCGGTGATATCTCGATACAAACTGAATACGCTAAACATCAACAAAATTTAGCGCGTTTTAAAGTTGATATCTCTTTTGTTGATAACTTCCACATTTATTCGAATTGTGCCACGAAACTTTGCAGACCGTCGCGGAGACAGATTTTCTACTGAAGTACCAAGTTTCAGAAGTGCAGCTCTTGTACTGCCAGAGATATGTCGATACAAACTGAATACGCAAAGCATCAACAAAATTTAGCGCGTTGTAAAGTTGATATCGCTTTTGTTAATAACTGCAACATTTATTCGAATTGTGCCACGAAACTTTGCAGACAGTCGCGGAGACAGATTTTCTACTGAAGTACCAAGTTTCAGAAGTGACGCTCTTGTACTGCCGGAGATATGTCGATACAAACTGAATACGCAAAACATCAACAAAATTTAGCGCGTTTTAAAGTTGATATCGCTTTTGTTAATAACTTCCACATTTATTCGAATTGTGCCACGAAACTTTGCAGACAGTCGCGGAGACAGATTTTCTACTGAAGTGCCAAGTTTCAGAAGTGCAGCTTTTGTACTGCCGGAGATATGTCGATACAAACTGAATACGCAAAATATCAACAAAATTTAGCGCGTTTTAAAGTTGATATCGCTTTTGTTAATAACTTCCACATTTATTCGAATTGTGCCACGAAACTTGGCAGACAGTCGCGGATAGGCCTTTTCTACTGAAGTACAACGTTTAAGAAGTGCAGCTCTTGTACTGCCGGTGATATCTCGATACAAACTGAATACGCAAAACATCAACAAAATTTAGCGCGTTTTAAAGTTGATATCGCTTTTGTTAATAACTTCAACATTTATTCGAATTGTGCCACGAAACCTTGCAGACAGTCGCGGGGACTGATTTTCTACTAAAGTACTATGTTTCAGAAGTGCAGCTTTTGTACTGCCGGAGATATGTCGATACAAACTGAATACGCAAAAATCAACAAAATTAAGCGCGTTTTAAAGTTGATATCGCTTTTGTTTATAACTTATACATTTATTCGAATTGTGCCACGAAACTTTGCAGACAGTCGCGGATAGGCCTTTTCTACTGAAGTACCAAGTTTCAGAAGTGCAGCTCTTGTACTGCCGGTGATATCTCGATACAAACTGAATACGCTAAACATCAACAAAATTTAGCGCGTTTTAAAGTTGATATCTCTTTTGTTGATAACTTCCACATTTATTCGAATTGTGCCACGAAACTTTGCAGACCGTCGCAGAGACAGTTTTTCTACTGAAGTACCAAGTTTCAGAAGTGCAGCTCTTGTACTGCCAGAGATATGTCGATACAAACTGAATACGCAAAGCATCAACAAAATTTAGCGCGTTGTAAAGTTGATATCGCTTTTGTTAATAACTGCAACATTTATTCGAATTGTGCCACGAAACTTTGCGAACAGTCGCGGAGACAGATTTTCTACTGAAGTACCAAGTTTCAGAAGTGACGCTCTTCTACTGCCGGAGATATGTCGATACAAACTGAATACGCAAAACATCAACAAAATTTAGCGCGTTTTAAAGTTGATATCGCTTTTGTTAATAACTTCCACATTTATTCGAATTGTGCCACGAAACTTTGCAGACAGTCGCGGAGACAGATTTTCTACTGAAGTGCCAAGTTTCAGAAGTGCAGCTTTTGTACTGCCGGAGATATGTCGATACAAACTGAATACGCAAAATATCAACAAAATTTAGCGCGTTTTAAAGTTGATATCGCTTTTGTTAATAACTTCCACATTTATTCGAATTGTGCCACGAAACTTTGCAGACAGTCGCGGAGACAGATTTTCTACTGAAGTACCAATTTTCAGAAGTGCAGCTCTTGTACTGCCAGAGATATGTCGATACAAACTGAATACGCAAAACATCAACAAAATTTAGCGCGTTGTAAAGTTGATATCGCTTTTGTTAATAACTTCCACATTTATTCGAATTGTGCCACGAAACTTTGCAGACAGTCGCGGAGACAGATTTTCTACTGTAGTGCCAAGTTTCAGAAGTGCAGCTCTTGTACTGCCGGAGATATGTCGATACAAACTGAATACGCAAAATATCAACAAAATTTTTGCGCGTTTTAAAGTTGATATCGCTTTTGTTAATAACTTTCACATTTATTCGAATTGTGCCACGAAACTTTGCAGACAGTCGCGGATAGGCCTTTTCTACTGAAGTACAACGTTTCAGAAGTGCAGCTCTTGTACTGCCGGTGATATCTCGATACAAACTGAATACGCAAAACATCAACAAAATTTAGCGCGTTTTAAAGTTGATATCGCTTTTGTTAATAACTTACCATTTTATCTAATTGTGCCACGAAACTTTGCAGACAGTCGCGGATAGGCCTTTTCTATTGAAGCACCAAGTTTCAGAAGTGCAGCTCTAGTACTGCCGGAGATATGTCGATACAAACTGAATACGCAAAACATCAACAAAATTTAGCGCGTTTTAATGTTGATATCGCTTTTGTTAATAACTTCAACATTTATTCGAATTGTGCCACGAAACTTTGCAGACAGTCGCGGAGACATGTTAGCTATTAAAGTACCAAGTTTCAGAAGTGCAGCTCTTGTACTGTTTGAGATATGTCGATACAAACTGAATACGCAAAACATCAACAAAATGTAGCGCGTTTTAAAGTTGATATCGCTTTTGTTAATAACTTCAACATTTATTCGAATTGTGCCACGAAACCTTGCAGACAGTCGCGGGGACTGATTTTCTACTAAAGTACTATGTTTCAGAAGTGCAGCTTTTGTACTGCCGGAGATATGTCGATACAAACTGAATACGCAAAAATCAACAAAATTTAGCGCGTTTTAAAGTTGATATCGCTTTTGTTTATAACTTCTACATTTATTCGAATTGTGCCACGAAACTTTGCAGACAGTCGCGGATAGGCCTTTTCTACTGAAGTACCAAGTTTCAGAAGTGCAGCTCTTGTACTGCCGGAGATATGTCGATACAAACTGAATACGCAAAATATCAACAAAATTTTTGCGCGTTTTAAAGTTGATATCGCTTTTGTTAATAACTTTCACATTTATTCGAATTGTGCCACGAAACTTTGCAGACAGTCGCGGATAGGCCTTTTCTACTGAAGTACAACGTTTCAGAAGTGCAGCTCTTGTACTGCCGGTGATATCTCGATACAAACTGAATACGCAAAACATCAACAAAATTAAGCGCGTTTTAAAGTGGATATCGCTTTTGTTAATAACTTACCATTTTATCTAATTGTGCCACGAAACTTTGCAGACAGTCGCGGATAGGCCTTTTCTATTGAAGCACCAAGTTTCAGAAGTGCAGCTCTAGTACTGCCGGAGATATGTCGATACAAACTGAATACGCAAAACATCAACAAAATTTAGCGCGTTTTAAAGTTGATATCGCTTTTGTTAATAACTTCAACATTTATTCGAATTGTGCCACGAAACCTTGCAGACAGTCGCGGGGACTGATTTTCTACTAAAGTACTATGTTTCAGAAGTGCAGCTTTTGTACTGCCGGAGATATGTCGATACAAACTGAATACGCAAAAATCAACAAAATTTAGCGCGTTTTAAAGTTGATATCGCTTTTGTTTATAACTGCTACATTTATTCGAATTGTGCCACGAAACTTTGCAGACAGTCGCTGATAGGCCTTTTCTACTGAAGTACCAAGTTTCAGAAGTGCAGCTCTTGTACTGCCGGTGATATCTCGATACAAACTGAATACGCTAAACATCAACAAAATTTAGCGCGTTTTAAATTTGATATCTCTTTTGTTGATAACTTCCACATTTATTCGAATTGTGCCACGAAACTTTGCAGACCGTCGCGGAGACAGATTTTCTACTGAAGTACCAAGTTTCAGAAGTGCAGCTCTTGTACTGCCAGAGATATGTCGATACAAACTGAATACGCAAAGCATCAACAAAATTTAGCGCGTTGTAAAGTTGATATCGCTTTTGTTAATAACTTCAACATTTATTCGAATTGTGCCACGAAACTTTGCGAACAGTCGCGGAGACAGATTTTCTACTGAAGTGCCAAGTTTCAGAAGTGACGCTCTTCTACTGCCGGAGATATGTCGATACAAACTGAATACGCAAAACATCAACAAAATTTAGCGCGTTTTAAAGTTGATATCGCTTTTGTTAATAACTTCCACATTTATTCGAATTGTGCCACGAAACTTTGCAGACAGTCGCAAAGACAGATTTTCTACTGAAGTGCCAAGTTTCAGAAGTGCAGCTTTTGTACTGCCGGAGATATGTCGATACAAACTGAATACGCAAAATATCAACAAAATTTAGCGCGTTTTAAAGTTGATATCGCTTTTGTTAATAACTTCCACATTTATTCGAATTGTGCCACGAAACTTTGCAGACAGTCGCGGATAGGCCTTTTCTACTGAAGTACAACGTTTCAGAAGTGCAGCTCTTGTACTGCCGGTGATATCTCGATACAAACTGAATACGCAAAACATCAACAAAATTTAGCGCGTTTTAAAGTTGATATCGCATTTGTTGATAACTTCAACATTTATTCGAATTGTGCCACGAAACTTTGCAGACAGTCGCGGAGACACATTTTCTACTGAAGTACTAAGTTTCAGAAGTGCAGCTCTTGTACTGCCAGAGATATGTCGATACAAACTGAATACGCAAAACATCAACAAAATTTAGCGCGTTGTAAAGTTGATATCGCTTTTGTTAATAACTGCAACATTTATTCGAATTGTGCCACGAAACTTTGCAGACAGTCGCGGAGACACATTTTCTACTGAAGTACTAAGTTTCAGAAGTGCAGCTCTTGTACTGCCGGAGATATGTCGATACAAACTGAATACGCAAAACATCAACAAAATTTAGCGCGTTTTAAAGTTGATATCGCTTTTGTTAATAACTTCCACATTTATTCGAATTGTGCCACGAAACTTTGCAGACAGTCGCGGAGACAGATTTTCTACTGAAGTGCCAAGTTTCAGAAGTGCAGCTTTTGTACTGCCGGAGATATGTCGATACAAACTGAATACGCAAAATATCAACAAAATTTAGCGCGTTTTAAAGTTGATATCGCTTTTGTTAATAACTTCCACATTTATTCGAATTGTGCCACGAAACTTTGCAGACAGTCGCGGATAGGCCTTTTCTACTGAAGTACAACGTTTCAGAAGTGCAGCTCTTGTACTGCCGGTGATATCTCGATACAAACTGAATACGCAAAACATCAACAAAATTTAGCGCGTTTTAAAGTTGATATCGCATTTGTTGATAACTTCAACATTTATTCGAATTGTGCCACGAAACTTTGCAGACAGTCGCGGAGACACATTTTCTACTGAAGTACTAAGTTTCAGAAGTGCAGCTCTTGTACTGCCAGTGATATGTCGATACAAACTGAATACGCAAAACATCAACAAAATTTAGCGCGTTGTAAAGTTGATATCGCTTTTGTTAATAACTGCAACATTTATTCGAATTGTGCCACGAAACTTTGCAGACAGTCGCGGAGACACATTTTCTACTGAAGTACTAAGTTTCAGAAGTGCAGCTCTTGTACTGCCGGAGATATGTCGATACAAACTGAATACGCAAAACATCAACAAAATTTAGCGCGTTTTAAAGTTGATATCGCTTTTGTTAATAACTTCCACATTTATTCGAATTGTGCCAGGAAACTTTGCAGACAGTCGCGGAGACAGATTTTCTACTGTAGTGCCAAGTTTCAGAAGTGCAGCTCTTGTACTGCCGGAGATATGTCGATACAAACTGAATACGCAAAATATCAACAAAATTTTTGCGCGTTTTAAAGTTGATATCGCTTTTGTTAATAACTTTCACATTTATTCGAATTGTGCCACGAAACTTTGCAGACAGTCGCGGATAGGCCTTTTCTACTGAAGTACAACGTTTCAGAAGTGCAGCTCTTGTACTGCCGGTGATATCTCGATACAAACTGAATACGCAAAACATCAACAAAATTTAGCGCGTTTTAAAGTTGATATCGCTTTTGTTGATAACTTCTACATTTATTCGAATTGTGCCACGAAACTTTGCAGACAGTCGCGGAGACAGATTTTCTACTGAAGTACTAGTTTCAGAAGTGCAGCTCTTGTACTGCCGGAGATATGTCAATACAAACTGAATACGCAAAACATCAACAAAATTACGCGCGTTTTAAAGTTGATACCGCTTTTGTTAATAACTTCCACATTTATTCGAATTGTGCCACGAAACTTTGCAGACAGTCGCAGAGACAGATTTTCTACTGAAGTACCAAGTTTCAGAAGTGCAGCTCTTGTACTGCCGGAGATATGTCGATACAAACTGAATACGCAAAACATCAACAAAATTTAGCGCGTTTTAAAGTTGATATCGCTTTTGTTAATAACTTCCAAATTTATTCGAACTGTGCCACGAAACTTTGCAGACAGTCGCGGAGACAGATTTTCTACTGAAGTACCAAGTTTCAATAGTGCAGCTCTTGTACTGCCGGAGATATGTCGATACAAACTGAATACGCAAAACATCAACAAAATTTAGCGCGTTTTAAAGTTGATATCGCTTTTGTTAATAACTTCCACATTTATTCGAATTGTGCCACGAAACTTTGCAGACAGTCGCGGATAGGCCTTTTCTATTGAAGCACCAAGTTTCATAAGTGCAGCTCTAGTACTGCCGGAGATATGTCGATACAAACTGAATACGCAAAACATCAACAAAATTTAGCGCGTTTTAAAGTTGATATCGCTTTTGTTAATAACTTCAACATTTATTCGAATTGTGCCACGAAACTTTGCAGACAGTCGCGGTGACATGTTTGCTATTGAAGTACCAAGTTTCAGAAGTGCAGCTCTTGTACTGTTTGAGATATGTCGATACAAACTGAATACGCAAAACATCAACAAAATGTAGCGCGTTTTAAAGTTGATATCGCTTTTGTTAATAACTTCCACATTTATTCGAATTGTGCCACGAAACCTTGCAGACAGTCGCGGAGACTGATTTTCTACTAAAGTACCATGTTTCAGAAGTGCAGCTTTTGTACTGCCGGAGATATGTCGATACAAACTGAATACGCAAAAATCAACAAAATTTAGCGCGTTTTAAAGTTGATATCGCTTTTGTTTATAACTTCTACATTTATTCGAATTGTGCCACGAAACTTTGCAGACAGTCGCGGATAGGCCTTTTCTACTGAAGTACCAAGTTTCAGAAGTGCAGCTCTTGTACTGCCGGTGATATCTCGATACAAACTGAATACGCTAAACATCAACAAAATTTAGCGCGTTTTAAAGTTGATATCTCTTTTGTTGATAACTTCAACATTTATTCGAATTGTGCCACGAAACTTTGCAGACCGTCGCGGAGACAGATTTTCTACTGAAGTACCAAGTTTCAGAAGTGCATCTCTTGTACTGCCAGAGATATATCGATACAAACTAAATACGCAAAGCATCAACAAAATTTAGCGCGTTGTAAAATTGATATCGCTTTTGTTAATAACTGCAACATTTATTCGAATTGTGCCACGAAACTTTGTGAACAGTCGCGGAGACAGATTTTCTACTGAAGTACCAAGTTTCAGAAGTGACGCTCTTGTACTGCCGGAGATATGTCGATACAAACTGAATACGCAAAACATCAACAAAATTTAGCGCGTTTTAAAGTTGATATCGCTTTTGTTAATAACTTCCACATTTATTCGAATTGTACCACGAAACTTTGCAGACAGTCGCGGAGACAGATTTTCTACTGAAGTACCAAGTTTCAGAAGTGCAGCTCTTGTACTGCCAGAGATATGTCGATACAAACTGAATACGCAAAACATCAACAAAATTACGCGCGTTGTAAAGTTGATATCGCTTTTGTTAATAACTGCAACATTTATTCGAATTGTGCCACGAAACTTTGCGAACAGTCGCGGAGACAGATTTTCAACTGAAGTGCCAAGTTTCAGAAGTGCAGCTCTCGTACTGCCGGAGATATGTCGATACAAACTGAATACGCAAAATATCAACAAAATTTAGCGCGTTTTAAAGTTGATATCGCTTTTGTTAATAACTTTCACATTTATTCGAATTGTGCCACGAAACTTTGCAGACAGTCGCGGAGACATGTTTTCTACTGAAGTACAACGTTTCAGAAGTGCAGCTCTTGAACTGCCGGAGATATCTCGATACAAACTGAATACGCAAAACATCAACAAAATTTAGCGCGTTTTAAAGTTGATATCGCTTTTGTTAATAACTTCCAAATTTATTCGAATTGTGCCACGAAACTTTGCAGACAGTCGCGGAGACTGATTTTCTACTGAAGTACCAAGTTTCAATAGTGCAGCTCTTGTACTGCCGGAGATATGTCGATACAAACTGAATACGCAAAACATCAACAAAATTTAGCGCGTTTTAAAGTTGATATCGCTTTTGTTAATAACTTCCACATTTATTCGAATTGTGCCACGAAACTTTGCAGACAGTCGCGGATAGGCATTTTCTACTGAAGTACCAAGTTTCAGAAGTGCAGCTCTTGTACTGCCGGAGATATGTCGATACAAACTGAATACGCAAAACATCAAAAAAATTTAGCGCGTTTTAAAGTTGATATCGCTTTTGTTTATAACTTCCACATTTATTCGAATTGTGCCACGAAACTTTGCAGACAGTCGCGGATAAGCCTTTTCTACTGAAGTACCAAGTTTCAGAAGTGCAGCTCTTGTACTGCCGGAGATATCTCGATACAAACTGAATACGCAAAACATCAACAAAATTTAGCGCGTTTTAAAGTTGATATCGCTTTTGTTAATAACTTCAACATTTATTCGAATTGTGCCACGAAACTTTGCAGACAGTCGCGGAGACAGATTTTCTACTGAAGTACCAAGTTTCAGAAGTGCAGCTTTTGTACTGCCGGAGATATGTCGATACAAACTGAATACGCAAAACATCAACAACATTTAGCGCGTTTTAAAGTTGATATCGCTTTTGTTAATAACTGCAACATTTATTCGAATTGTGCCACGAAACTTTGCAGACAGTCGCGGAGACAGATTTTCAACTGAAGTGCCAAGTTTCAGAAGTGCAGCTCTCGTACTGCCGGAGATATGTCGATACAAACTGAATACGCAAAATATCAACAAAATTTTTGCGCGTTTTAAAGTTGATATCGCTTTTGTTAATAACTTTCACATTTATTCGAATTGTGCCACGAAACTTTGCAGACAGTCGCGGATAGGCCTTTTCTACTGAAGTACCAAGTTTCAGAAGTGCAGCTCTTGTACTGCCGGAGATATGTCGATACAAACTGAATACGCAAAACATCAACAAAATTTACCGCGTTTTAAAGTTGATATCGCTTTTGTTAATAACTTCCACATTTATTCGAATTGTGCCACGAAACTTTGCAGACAGTCGCGGAGACTGATTTTCTACTGAAGTACCAAGTTTCAGATGTGCAGCTCTTGTACTGACGGAGATATGTCGATACAAACTGAATACGCAAAACATCAACAAAATTTAGCGCGTTTTAAAGTTAGTATCGCTGTTGTTAATAACTTCCACATTTATTCGAATTGTGCCACGAAACTTTGCTAACAGTCGCGGAGACTGATTTTCTACTGAAGTACAAAGTTTCAGAAGTGCAGCTCTTGTACTGCCGGAGATATGTCGATACAAACTGAATACGCAAAACATCAACAAAATTAAGCGCGTTTTAAAGTTGATATCGCTTTTGTTTATTACTTCCACATTTATTCGAATTGTGCCACGAAACTTTGCAGACAGTCGCGGAGACTGATTTTCTACGGAAGTACCAAGTTTCAGATGTGCAGCTCTTGTACTGACGGAGATATGTCGATACAAACTGCATACGCAAAACATCAACAAAATTTAGCGCGTTTTAAAGTTGATATCGCTTTTGTTGATAACTTCAACATTTATTCGAATTGTGCCACGAAACTTTGCAGACAGTCGCGGAGACAGATTTTCTACTGAAGTACCAAGTTTCAGCAGTGCAGCTCTTGTACTGCCAGAGATATGTCGATACAAACTGAATACGCAAAACATCAACAAAATTTAGCGCGTTGTAAAGTTGATATCGCTTTTGTTGATAACTGCAACATTTATTCGAATTGTGCCACGAAACTTTGCGAACAGTCGCGGAGACAGATTTTCTACTGAAGTACCAAGTTTCAGAAGTGCAGCTCTTGTACTGCCGGAGATATGTCGATACAAACTGAATACGCAAAACATCAACAAAATTTAGCGCGTTTTAAAGTTGATATCGCTTTTGTTAATAACTTCCACATTTATTCGAATTGTGCCACGAAACTTTGCAGACAGTCGCGGAGACAGATTTTCTACTGAAGTGCCAAGTTTTAGAAGTGCAGCTCTTGTACTGCCGGAGATATGTCGATACAAACTGAATACGCAAAATATCAACAAAATTTTTGCGCGTTTTAAAGTTGATATCGCTTTTGTTAATAACTTTCACATTTATTCGAATTGTGCCACGAAACTTTGCAGACAGTCGCGGATAGGCCTTTTCTACTGAAGTACAACGTTTCAGAAGTGCAGCTCTTGTACTGCCGGTGATATCTCGATACAAACTGAATACGCAAAACATCAACAAAATTTAGCGCGTTTTAAAGTTGATATCGCTTTTGTTGATAACTTCTACATTTATTCGAATTGTGCCACGAAACTTTGCAGACAGTCGCGGAGACATATTTTCTACTGAAGTACCAAGTTTCAGAAGTGCAGCTCTTGTACTGCCGGAGATATGTCGATACAAACTGAATACGCAAAACATCAACAAAATTACGCGCGTTTTAAAGTTGATATCGCTTTTGTTAATAACTTCCACATTTATTCGAATTGTGCCACGAAACTTTGCAGACAGTCGCAGAGACAGATTTTCTACTGAAGTACCAAGTTTCAGAAGTGCAGCTCTTGTACTGCCGGAGATATGTCGATACAAACTGAATACGCAAAACATCAACAAAATTTAGCGCGTTTTAAAGTTGATATCGCTTTTGTTAATAACTTCCAAATTTATTCGAATTGTGCCACGAAACTTTGCAGACAGTCGCGGAGACAGATTTTCTACTGAAGTACCAAGTTTCAATAGTGCAGCTCTTGTACTGCCGGAGATATGTCGATACAAACTGAATACGCAAAACATCAACAAAATTTAGCGCGTTTTAAAGTTGATATCGCTTTTGTTTATAATTTCCACATTTATCTGAATTGTGCCACGAAACTTTGCAGACAGTCGCGGATAAGCCTTTTCTACTGAAGTACCAAGTTTCAGAAGTGCAGCTTTTGTACTGCCGGAGATATGTCGATACAAACTGAATACGCAAAACATCAACAACATTTAGCGCGTTTTAAAGTTGATATCGCTTTTGTTAATAACTTCCACATTTATTCGAATTGTGCCACGAAACTTTGCAGACAGTCGCGGAGACTGATTTTCTACTGAAGTACCAAGTTTCAGATGTGCAGCTCTTGTACTGACGGAGATATGTCGATACAAACTGAATACGCAAAACATCAACAAAATTTAGCGCGTTTTAAAGTTAGTATCGCTTTTGTTAATAACTTCCACATTTATTCGAATTGTGCCACGAAACTTTGCTAACAGTCGCGGAGACTGATTTTCTACTGAAGTACAAAGTTTCAGAAGTGCAGCTCTTGTACTGCCGGAGATATGTCGATACAAACTGAATACGCAAAACATCAACAAAATTTAGCGCGTTTTAAAGTTGATATCGCTTTTGTTTATAACTTCCACATTTATTCGAATTGTGCCACGAAACTTTGCATACAGTCGCGGATAAGCCTTTTTTACTGAAGTACCAAGTTTCAGAAGGGCAGCTCTTGTACTGCCGGTGATATCTCGATACAAACTGAATACGCAAAACATCAACAAAATTTACCGCGTTTTAAAGTTGATATCGCTTTTGTTAATAACTTACACATTTATTCGAATTGTGCCACGAAACTTTGCAGACAGTCGCGGAGACAGATTTTCTACTGAAGTACCAAGTTTCAGAAGTGTAGCTCTTGTACTGCCGGAGATATGTCGATACAAACTGAATACGCAAAACATCAACAACATTTAGCGCGTTTTAAAGTTGATATCGCTTTTGTTAATAACTTCCACATTTATTCGAATTGTGCCACGAAACTTTGCAGACAGTCGCGGATAGGCCTTTTCTACTGAAGAACCAAGTTTCAGAAGTGCAGCTCTTGTACTGTCGGAAATATGTCGATACAAACTGAATACGCAAAAGATCAACAAAATTACGCGCGTTTTAAAGTTGATATCGCTTTTGTTGATAACTTCAACATTTATTCGAATTGTGCCACGAAACTTTGCAGACAGTCGGGGATAGGCCTTTTCCACTGAAGTACCAAGTTTCAGAAGTGCTGCTCTTGTACTGACGGAGATATGTCGATACAAACTGAATACGCAAAACATCAACAAAATTACGCGCGTTTTAAAGTTGATATCGCTTTTGTAACTAACTTCAACATTTATTCGAATTGTGCCACGAAACTTTGCAGACAGTCGCGGCCACTGATTTTCTACTGAAGTACCAAGTTTCAGAAGTGCAGCTCTTGTACTGCCGGAGATATGTCGATACAAACTGAATACGCAAAACATCAACAAAATTTAGCGCGTTTTAAAGTTGATATCGTTTTGTTAATAACTTCCACATTTATTCGAATTGTGCCACGAAACTTTGCAGACAGTCGCGGATAGGTCCTTTCTACTGAAGTACCAAGTTTCAGAAGTGCAGCTCTTGTAATGCCGGAGATATGTCGATACAAACTGAATACGCAAAACATCAACAAAATTTAGCGCGTTTTAAAGTTAGTTTCGCTTTTGTTAATAACTTCCACATTTATTCGAATTGTGCCACGAAACTTTGCAGACAGTCGCAGAGACAGATTTTCTACAGAAGTACCAAGTTTCAGAAGTGCAGCTCTTGTACTGCCGGAGATATGTCGATACAAACTGAATACGCAAAACATCAACAAAATTTAGCGCGTTTTAAAGTTGATATCGCTTTTGTTAATAACTTCCAAATTTATTCGAATTGTGCCACGAAACTTTGCAGACAGTCGCGGAGACAGATTTTCTACTGAAATACCAAGTTTCAATAGTGCAGCTCTTGTACTGCCGGAGATATGTCGATACAAACTGAATACGCAAAACATCAACAAAATTTAGCGCGTTTTAAAGTTGATATCGCTTTTGTTTATAACTTCCACATTTATTCGAATTGTGCCACGAAACTTTGCAGACAGTCGCGGATAAGCCTTTTCTACTGAAGTACCAAGTTTCAGAAGTGCAGCTTTTGTACTGCCGGAGATATGTCGATACAAACTGAATACGCAAAACATCAACAACATTTAGCGCGTTTTAAAGTTGATATCGCTTTTGTTAATAACTTCCACATTTATTCGAATTGTGCCACGAAACTTTGCAGACAGTCGCGGAGACTGATTTTCTACTGAAGTACCAAGTTTCAGATGTGCAGCTCTTGTACTGACGGAGATATGTCGATACAAACTGAATACGCAAAACATCAACAAAATTTAGCGCGTTTTAAAGTTAGTATCGCTTTTGTTAATAACTTCCACATTTATTCGAATTGTGCCACGAAACTTTGCTAACAGTCGCGGAGACTGATTTTCTACTGAAGTACAAAATTTCAGAAGTGCAGCTCTTGTACTGCCGGAGATATGTCGATACAAACTGAATACGCAAAACATCAACAAAATTAAGCGCGTTTTAAAGTTGATATCGCTTTTGTTTATTACTTCCACATTTATTCGAATTGTGCCACGAAACTTTGCAGACAGTCGCGGATAAGCCTTTTCTACTGAAGTACCAAGTTTCAGAAGTGCAGCTCTTGTACTGACGGAGATATGTCGATACAAACTGAATACGCAAAACATAAACAAAATTACGCGCGTTTTAAAGTTGATATCGCTTTTGTAAATAACTTCAACATTTATTCGAATTGTGCCACGAAACTTTGCAGACAGTCGCGGAGACTGATTTTCTACTGAAGTACCAAGTTTCAGATGTGCAGCTCTTGTACTGACGGAGATATGTCGATACAAACTGAATACGCAAAACATCAACAAAATTTAGCGCGTTTTAAAGTTAGTATCGCTTTTGTTAATAACTTCCACATTTATTCGAATTGTGCAACGAAACTTTGCAGACAGTCGCGGAGACAGATTTTCTACTGAAATACCAAGTTTCAGAAGTGCAGCTCTTGTACTGCCGGAGATATGTCGATACAAACTGAATACGCAAAACATCAACAAAATTAAGCGCGTTTTAAAGTTGATATCGCTTTTGTTAATAACTTCCACATTTATTCGGATTGTGCCACGAAACTTTGCAGACAGTCGCGGATAGGCCCTTTCTACTTAAGTACCAAGTTTCAGAAGTGCAGCTCTTGTACTGACGGAGATATGTCGATACAAACTGAATACGCAAAAGATCAACAAAATTACGCGCGTTTTAAAGTTGATATCGCTTTTGTAAATAACTTCAACATTTATTCGAATTGTGCCACGAAACTTTGCAGACAGTCGCGGAGACTGATTTTCTACTGAAGTACCAAGTTTCAGATGTGCAGCTCTTGTACTGACGGAGATATGTCGATACAAACTGAATACGCAAAACATCAACAAAATTTAGCGCGTTTTAAAGTTAGTATCGCTTTTGTTAATAACTTCCACATTTATTCGAATTGTGCCACGAAACTTTGCAGACAGTCGCGGAGACTGATTTTCTACTGAAGTACAAAGTTTCAGAAGTGCAGCTCTTGTACTGCCGGGGATATGTCGATACAAACTGAATACGCAAAACATCAACAAAATTTAGCGCGTTTTAAAGTTGATATCGCTTTTGTTTATAACTTCCACATTTATTCGAATTGTGCCACGAAACTTTGCATACAGTCGCGGATAAGCCTTTTCTACTGAAGTACCAAGTTTCAGAAGGGCAGCTCTTGTACTGCCGGTGATATCTCGATACAAACTGAATACGCAAAACATCAACAAAATTTAGCGCGTTTTAAAGTTGATATCGCTTTTGTTAATAACTTACACATTTATTCGAATTGTGCCACGAAACTTTGCAGACAGTCGCGGAGACAGATTTTCTACTGAAGTACCAAGTTTCAGAAGTGTAGCTCTTGTACTGCCGGAGATATGTCGATACAAACTGAATACGAAAAACATCAACAACATTTAGCGCGTTTTAAAGTTGATATCGCTTTTGTTAATAACTTCCACATTTATTCGAATTGTGCCACGAAACTTTGCAGACAGTCGCGGATAGGCCTTTTCTACTGAAGTACCCAGTTTCAGAAGTGCAGCTCTTGTACTGTCGGAAATATGTCGATACAAACTGAATACGCAAAAGATCAACAAAATTACGCGCGTTTTAAAGTTGATATCGCTTTTGTTGATAACTTCAACATTTATTCGAATTGTGCCACGAAACTTTGCAGACAGTCGGGGATAGGCCTTTTCCACTGAAGTACCAAGTTTCAGAAGTGCTGCTCTTGTACTGACGGAGATATGTCGATACAAACTGAATACGCAAAACATCAACAAAATTACGCGCGTTTTAAAGTTGATATCGCTTTTGTAACTAACTTCAACATTTATTCGAATTGTGCCACGAAACTTTCCAGACAGTCGCGGCCACTGATTTTCTACTGAAGTACCAAGTTTCAGAAGTGCAGCTCTTGTACTGCCGGAGATATGTCGATACAAACTGAATACGCAAAACATCAACAAAATTTAGCGCGTTTTAAAGTTAGTATCGCTTTTGTTAATAACTTCCACATTTATTCGAATTGTGCAACGAAACTTTGCAGACAGTCGCGGAGACTGATTTTCTACTGAAATACCAAGTTTCAGAAGTGCAGCTCTTGTACTGCCGGAGATATGTCGATACAAACTGAATACGCAAAACATCAACAAAATTAAGCGCGTTTTAAAGTTGATATCGCTTTTGTTAATAACTTCCACATTTATTCGGATTGTGCCACGAAACTTTGCAGACAGTCGCGGATAGGCCCTTTCTACTTAAGTACCAAGTTTCAGAAGTGCAGCTCTTGTACTGACGGAGATATGTCGATACAAACTGAATACGCAAAAGATCAACAAAATTACGCGCGTTTTAAAGTTGATATCGCTTTTGTAAATAACTTTCACATTTATTCGAATTGTGCCACGAAACTTTGCAGACAGTCGCGGAGACTGATTTTCTACTGAAGTACCAAGTTTCAGATGTGCAGCTCTTGTACTGACGGAGATATGTCGATACAAACTGAATACGCAAAACATCAACAAAATTTAGCGCGTTTTAAAGTTAGTATCGCTTTTGTTAATAACTTCCACATTTATTCGAATTGTGCCACGAAACTTTGCAGACAGTCGCGGAGACTGATTTTCTACTGAAGTACAAAGTTTCAGAAGTGCAGCTCTTGTACTGCCGGGGATATGTCGATACAAACTGAATACGCAAAACATCAACAAAATTTAGCGCGTTTTAAAGTTGATATCGCTTTTGTTTATAACTTCCACATTTATTCGAATTGTGCCACGAAACTTTGCATACAGTCGCGGATAAGCCTTTTCTACTGAAGTACCAAGTTTCAGAAGGGCAGCTCTTGTACTGCCGGTGATATCTCGATACAAACTGAATACGCAAAACATCAACAAAATTTAGCGCGTTTTAAAGTTGATATCGCTTTTGTTAATAACTTACACATTTATTCGAATTGTGCCACGAAACTTTGCAGACAGTCGCGGAGACAGATTTTCTACTGAAGTACCAAGTTTCAGAAGTGTAGCTCTTGTACTGCCGGAGATATGTCGATACAAACTGAATACGCAAAACATCAACAACATTTAGTGCGTTTTAAAGTTGATATCGCTTTTGTTAATAACTTCCACATTTATTCGAATTGTGCCACGAAACTTTGCAGACAGTCGCGGATAGGCCTTTTCTACTGAAGTACCCAGTTTCAGAAGTGCAGCTCTTGTACTGTCGGAAATATGTCGATACAAACTGAATACGCAAAAGATCAACAAAATTACGCGCGTTTTAAAGTTGATATCGCTTTTGTTGATAACTTCAACATTTATTCGAATTGTGCCACGAAACTTTGCAGACAGTCGGGGATAGGCCTTTTCCACTGAAGTACCAAGTTTCAGAAGTGCTGCTCTTGTACTGACGGAGATATGTCGATACAAACTGAATACGCAAAACATCAACAAAATTACGCGCGTTTTAAAGTTGATATCGCTTTTGTAACTAACTTCAACATTTATTCGAATTGTGCCACGAAACTTTCCAGACAGTCGCGGCCACTGATTTTCTACTGAAGTACCAAGTTTCAGAAGTGCAGCTCTTGTACTGCCGGAGATATGTCGATACAAACTGAATACGCAAAACATCAACAAAATTTAACGCGTTTTAAAGTTGATATCGTTTTGTTAATAACTTCCACATTTATTCGAATTGTGCCACGAAACTTTGCAGACAGTCGCGGATAGGTCCTTTCTACTGAAGTACCAAGTTTCAGAAGTGCAGCTCTTGTACTGCCGGAGATATGTCGATACAAACTGAATACGCAAAACATCAACAAAATTTAGCGCGTTTTAAAGTTAGTTTCGCTTTTGTTAATAACTTCCACATTTATTCGAATTGTGCCACGAAACTTTGCAGACAGTCGCAGAGACAGATTTTCTACTGAAGTACCAAGTTTCAGAAGTGCAGCTCTTGTACTGCCGGAGATATGTCGATACAAACTGAATACGCAAAACATCAACAAAATTTAGCGCGTTTTAAAGTTGATATCGCTTTTGTTAATAACTTCCAAATTTATTCGAATTGTGCCACGAAACTTTGCAGACAGTCGCGGATAAGCCTTTTCTACTGAAGTACCAAGTTTCAGAAGTGCAGCTCTTGTACTGACGGAGATATGTCGATACAAACTGAATACGCAAAACATAAACAAAATTACGCGCGTTTTAAAGTTGATATCGCTTTTGTAAATAACTTCAACATTTATTCGAATTGTGCCACGAAACTTTGCAGACAGTCGCGGAGACTAATTTTCTACTCAAGTACCAAGTTTCAGATGTGCAGCTCTTGTACTGACGGAGATATGTCGATACAAACTGAATACGCAAAACATCAACAAAATTTAGCGCGTTTTAAAGTTAGTATCGCTTTTGTTAATAACTTCCACATTTATTCGAATTGTGCAACGAAACTTTGCAGACAGTCGCGGAGACTGATTTTCTACTGAAATACCAAGTTTCAGAAGTGCAGCTCTTGTACTGCCGGAGATATGTCGATACAAACTGAATACGCAAAACATCAACAAAATTAAGCGCGTTTTAAAGTTGATATCGCTTTTGTTAATAACTTCCACATTTATTCGGATTGTGCCACGAAACTTTGCAGACAGTCGCGGATAGGCCCTTTCTACTTAAGTACCAAGTTTCAGAAGTGCAGCTCTTGTACTGACGGAGATATGTCGATACAAACTGAATACGCAAAAGATCAACAAAATTACGCGCCTTTTAAAGTTGATATCGCTTTTGTAAATAACTTCAACATTTATTCGAATTGTGCCACGAAACTTTGCAGACAGTCGCGGAGACTGATTTTCTACTGAAGTACCAAGTTTCAGATGTGCAGCTCTTGTACTGACGGAGATATGTCGATACAAACTGAATACGCAAAACATCAACAAAATTTAGCGCGTTTTAAAGTTAGTATCGCTTTTGTTAATAACTTCCACATTTATTCGAATTGTGCCACGAAACTTTGCAGACAGTCGCGGAGACTGATTTTCTACTGAAGTACAAAGTTTCAGAAGTGCAGCTCTTGTACTGCCGGGGATATGTCGATACAAACTGAATACGCAAAACATCAACAAAATTTAGCGCGTTTTAAAGTTGATATCGCTTTTGTTTATAACTTCCACATTTATTCGAATTGTGCCACGAAACTTTGCATACAGTCGCGGATAAGCCTTTTCTACTGAAGTACCAAGTTTCAGAATGGCAGCTCTTGTACTGCCGGTGATATCTCGATACAAACTGAATACGCAAAACATCAACAAAATTTAGCGCGTTTTAAAGTTGATATCGCTTTTGTTAATAACTTACACATTTATTCGAATTGTGCCACGAAACTTTGCAGACAGTCGCGGAGACAGATTTTCTACTGAAGTACCAAGTTTCAGAAGTGTAGCTCTTGTACTGCCGGAGATATGTCGATACAAACTGAATACGCAAAACATCAACAACATTTAGCGCGTTTTAAAGTTGATATCGCTTTTGTTAATAACTTCCACATTTATTCGAATTGTGCCACGAAACTTTGCAGACAGTCGCGGATAGGCCTTTTCTACTGAAGTACCCAGTTTCAGAAGTGCAGCTCTTGTACTGTCGGAAATATGTCGATACAAACTGAATACGCAAAAGATCAACAAAATTACGCGCGTTTTAAAGTTGATATCGCTTTTGTTGATAACTTCAACATTTATTCGAATTGTGCCACGAAACTTTGCAGACAGTCGGGGATAGGCCTTTTCCACTGAAGTACCAAGTTTCAGAAGTGCTGCTCTTGTACTGACGGAGATATGTCGATACAAACTGAATACGCAAAACATCAACAAAATTACGCGCGTTTTAAAGTTGATATCGCTTTTGTAACTAACTTCAACATTTATTCGAATTGTGCCACGAAACTTTGCAGACAGTCGCGGCCACTGATTTTCTACTGAAGTACCAAGTTTCAGAAGTGCAGCTCTTGTACTGCCGGAGATATGTCGATACAAACTGAATACGCAAAACATCAACAAAATTTAACGCGTTTTAAAGTTGATATCGTTTTGTTAATAACTTCCACATTTATTCGAATTGTGCCACGAAACTTTGCAGACAGTCGCGGATAGGTCCTTTCTACTGAAGTACCAAGTTTCAGAAGTGCAGCTCTTGTAATGCCGGAGATATGTCGATACAAACTGAATACGCAAAACATCAACAAAATTTAGCGCGTTTTAAAGTTAGTTTCGCTTTTGTTAATAACTTCCACATTTATTCGAATTGTGCCACGAAACTTTGCAGACAGTCGCAGAGACAGATTTTCTACTGAAGTACCAAGTTTCAGAAGTGCAGCTCTTGTACTGCCGGAGATATGTCGATACAAACTGAATACGCAAAACATCAACAAAATTTAGCGCGTTTTAAAGTTGATATCGCTTTTGTTAATAACTTCCAAATTTATTCGAATTGTGCCACGAAACTTTGCAGACAGTCGCGGAGACAGATTTTCTACTGAAGTACCAAGTTTCAATAGTGCAGCTCTTGTACTGCCGGAGATATGTCGATACAAACTGAATACGCAAAACATCAACAAAATTTAGCGCGTTTTAAAGTTGATATCGCTTTTGTTTATAACTTCCACATTTATTCGAATTGTGCCACGAAACTTTGCAGACAGTCGCGGATAAGCCTTTTCTACTTAAGTACCAAGTTTCAGAAGTGCAGCTTTTGTACTGCCGGAGATATGTCGATACAAACTGAATACGCAAAACATCAACAACATTTAGCGCGTTTTAAAGTTGATATCGCTTTTGTTAATAACTTCCACATTTATTCGAATTGTGCCACGAAACTTTGCAGACAGTCGCGGAGACTGATTTTCTACTGAAGTACCAAGTTTCAGATGTGCAGCTCTTGTATTGACGGAGATATGTCGATACAAACTGAATACGCAAAACATCAACAAAATTTAGCGCGTTTTAAAGTTAGTATCGCTTTTGTTAATAACTCCACATTTATTCGAATTGTGCCACGAAACTTTGCTAACAGTCGCGGAGACTGATTTTCTACTGAAGTACGAAGTTTCAGAAGTGCAGCTCTTGTACTGCTGGAGATATGTCGATACAAACTGAATACGCAAAACATCAACAAAATTAAGCGCGTTTTAAAGTTGATATCGCTTTTGTTTATTACTTCCACATTTATTCGAATTGTGCCACGAAACTTTGCAGACAGTCGCGGATAAGCCTTTTCTACTGAAGTACCAAGTTTCAGAAGTGCAGCTCTTGTACTGCCGGAGATATGTCGATACAAACTGAATACGCAAAACATCAACAAAATTTACCGCGTTTTAAAGTTGATATCGCTTTTGTTAATAACTTACACATTTATTCGAATTGTGCCACGAAACTTTGCAGACAGTCGCAAAGACAGATTTTCTACTGAAGTACCAAGTTTCAGAAGTGTAGCTCTTGTACTGCCGGAGATATGTCGATACAAACTGAATACGCAAAACATCAACAACATTTAGCGCGTTTTAAAGTTGATATCGCTTTTGTTAATAACTTCCACATTTATTCGAATTGTGCCACGAAACTTTGCAGACAGTCGCGGATAGGCCTTTTCTACTGAAGTACCAAGTTTCAGAAGTGCAGCTCTTGTACTGTCGGAAATATGTCGATACAAACTGAATACGCAAAAGATCAACAAAATTACGCGCGTTTAAAAGTTGATATCGCTTTTGTTGATAACTTCAACATTTATTCGAATTGTGCCACGAAACTTTGCAGACAGTCGGGGATAGGCCTTTTCCACTGAATACCAAGTTTCAGAAGTGCTGCTCTTGTACTGACGGAGATATGTCGATACAAACTGAATACGCAAAACATCAACAAAATTACGCGCGTTTTAAAGTTGATATCGCTTTTGTAACTAACTTCAACATTTATTCGAATTGTGCCACGAAACTTTGCAGACAGTCGCGGCCACTGATTTTCTACTGAAGTACCAAGTTTCAGAAGTGCAGCTCTTGTACTGCCGGAGATATGTCGATACAAACTGAATACGCAAAACATCAACAAAATTTAGCGCGTTTTAAAGTTGATATCGTTTTGTTAATAACTTCCACATTTATTCGAATTGTGCCACGAAACTTTGCAGACAGTCGCGGATAGGTCCTTTCTACTGAAGTACCAAGTTTCAGAAGTGCAGCTCTTGTACTGCCGAAGATATGTCGATACAAACTGAATACGCAAAACATCAACAAAATTACGCTGGTTTTAAAGTTGATATCGCTTTTGTTAATAACTTCCACATTTATTCGAATTGTGCCACGAAACTTTGCAGACAGTCGCAGAGACAGATTTTCTACAGAAGTACCAAGTTTCAGAAGTGCAGCTCTTGTACTGCCGGAGATATGTCGATACAAACTGAATACGCAAAACATCAACAAAATTTAGCGCGTTTTAAAGTTGATATCGCTTTTGTTAATAACTTCCAAATTTATTCGAATTGTGCCACGAAACTTTGCAGACAGTCGCGGAGACAGATTTTCTACTGAAGTACCAAGTTTCAATAGTGCAGCTCTTGTACTGCCGGAGATATGTCGATACAAACTGAATACGCAAAACATCAACAAAATTTAGCGCGTTTTAAAGTTGATATCGCTTTTGTTTATAACTTCCACATTTATTCGAATTGTGCCACGAAACTTTGCAGACAGTCGCGGATAAGCCTTTTCTACTGAAGTACCAAGTTTCAGAAGTGCAGCTTTTGTACTGCCGGAGATATGTCGATACAAACTGAATACGCAAAACATCAACAACATTTAGCGCGTTTTAAAGTTGATATCGCTTTTGTTAATAACTTCCACATTTATTCGAATTGTGCCACGAAACTTTGCAGACAGTCGCGGAGACTGATTTTCTACTGAAGTACCAAGTTTCAGATGTGCAGCTCTTGTACTGACGGAGATATGTCGATACAAACTGAATACGCAAAACATCAACAAAATTTAGCGCGTTTTAAAGTTAGTATCGCTTTTGTTAATAACTTCCACATTTATTCGAATTGTGCCACGAAACTTTGCTAACAGTCGCGGAGACTGATTTTCTACTGAAGTACAAAATTTCAGAAGTGCAGCTCTTGTACTGCCGGAGATATGTCGATACAAACTGAATACGCAAAACATCAACAAAATTAAGCGCGTTTTAAAGTTGATATCGCTTTTGTTTATTACTTCCACATTTATTCGAATTGTGCCACGAAACTTTGCAGACAGTCGCGGATAAGCCTTTTCTACTGAAGTACCAAGTTTCAGAAGTGCAGCTCTTGTACTGACGGAGATATGTCGATACAAACTGAATACGCAAAACATAAACAAAATTACGCGCGTTTTAAAGTTGATATCGCTTTTGTAAATAACTTCAACATTTATTCGAATTGTGCCACGAAACTTTGCAGACAGTCGCGGAAACTGATTTTCTACTGAAGTACCAAGTTTCAGATGTGCAGCTCTTGTACTGACGGAGATATGTCGATACAAACTGAATACGCAAAACATCAACAAAATTTAGCGCGTTTTAAAGTTAGTATCGCTT
Source organism: Sepiola atlantica (assembly GCA_963556195.1). Lineage (NCBI taxonomy): Eukaryota > Metazoa > Mollusca > Cephalopoda > Sepiida > Sepiolidae > Sepiola > Sepiola atlantica. Next base: position 259,372 of record CAUVYP010000355.1, read on the forward strand.
TTGTTAATAACTTCCACATTTATTCGAATTGTGCAACGAAACTTTGCAGACAGTCGCGGAGACTGATTTTCTACTGAAATACCAAGTTTCAGAAGTGCAGCTCTTGTACTGCCGGAGATATGTCGATACAAACTGAATACGCAAAACATCAACAAAATTAAGCGCGTTTTAAAGTTGATATCGCTTTTGTTAATAACTTCCACATTTATTCGAATTGTGCCACGAAACTTTGCAGACAGTCGCGGATAGGCCCTTTCTACTTAAGTACCAAGTTTCAGAAGTGCAGCTCTTGTACTAACGGAGATATGTCGATACAAACTGAATACGCAAAAGATCAACAAAATTACGCGCGTTTTAAAGTTGATATCGCTTTTGTAAATAACTTCAACATTTATTCGAATTGTGCCACGAAACTTTGCAGACAGTCGCGGAGACTGATTTTCTACTGAAGTACCAAGTTTCAGATGTGCAGCTCTTGTACTGACGGAGATATGTCGATACAAACTGAATACGCAAAACATCAACAAAATTTAGCGCGTTTTAAAGTTAGTATCGCTTTTGTTAATAACTTCCACATTTATTCGAATTGTGCCACGAAACTTTGCAGACAGTCGCGGAGACTGATTTTCTACTGAAGTACAAAGTTTCAGAAGTGCAGCTCTTGTACTGCCGGGGATATGTCGATAAAACTGAATACGCAAAACATCAACAAAATTTAGCGCGTTTTAAAGTTGATATCGCTTTTGTTAATAACTTCCACATTTATTCGAATTGTGCCACGAAACTTTGCAGACAGTCGCGGAGACAGATTTTCTACTGAAGTACCAAGTTTCAGAAGTGTAGCTCTTGTACTGCCGGAGATATGTCGATACAAACTGAATACGCAAAACATCAACAACATTTAGCGCGTTTTAAAGTTGATATCGCTTTTGTTAATAACTTCCACATTTATTCGAATTGTGCCACGAAACTTTGCAGACAGTCGCGGATAGGCCTTTTCTACTGAAGTACCCAGTTTCAGAAGTGCAGCTCTTGTACTGTCGGAAATATGTCGATACAAACTGAATACGCAAAAGATCAACAAAATTACGCGCGTTTTAAAGTTGATATCGCTTTTGTTGATAACTTCAACATTTATTCGAATTGTGCCACGAAACTTTGCAGACAGTCGGGGATAGGCCTTTTCCACTGAAGTACCAAGTTTCAGAAGTGCTGCTCTTGTACTGACGGAGATATGTCGATACAAACTGAATACGCAAAACATCAACAAAATTACGCGCGTTTTAAAGTTGATATCGCTTTTGTAACTAACTTCAACATTTATTCGAATTGTGCCACGAAACTTTGCAGACAGTCGCGGCCACTGATTTTCTACTGAAGTACCAAGTTTCAGAAGTGCAGCTCTTGTACTGCCGGAGATATGTCGATACAAACTGAATACGCAAAACATCAACAAAATTTAGCGCGTTTTAAAGTTGATATCGTTTTGTTAATAACTTCCACATTTATTCGAATTGTGCCACGAAACTTTGCAGACAGTCGCGGATAGGTCCTTTCTACTGAAGTACCAAGTTTCAGAAGTGCAGCTCTTGTAATGCCGGAGATATGTCGATACAAACTGAATACGCAAAACATCAACAAAATTTAGCGCGTTTTAAAGTTAGTTTCGCTTTTGTTAATAACTTCCACATTTATTCGAATTGTGCCACGAAACTTTGCAGACAGTCGCAGAGACAGATTTTCTACTGAAGTACCAAGTTTCAGAAGTGCAGCTCTTGTACTGCCGGAGATATGTCGATACAAACTGAATACGCAAAACATCAACAAAATTTAGCGCGTTTTAAAGTTGATATCGCTTTTGTTAATAACTTCCAAATTTATTCGAATTGTGCCACGAAACTTTGCAGACAGTCGCGGAGACAGATTTTCTACTGAAGTACCAAGTTTCAATAGTGCAGCTCTTGTACTGCCGGAGATATGTCGATACAAACTGAATACGCAAAACATCAACAAAATTTAGCGCGTTTTAAAGTTGATATCGCTTTTGTTTATAACTTCCACATTTATTCGAATTGTGCCACGAAACTTTGCAGACAGTCGCGGATAAGCCTTTTCTACTGAAGTACCAAGTTTCAGAAGTGCAGCTTTTGTACTGCCGGAGATATGTCGATACAAACTGAATACGCAAAACATCAACAACATTTAGCGCGTTTTAAAGTTGATATCGCTTTTGTTAATAACTTCAACATTTATTCGAATTGTGCCACGAAACTTTGCAGACAGTCGCGGAGACTGATTTTCTACTGAAGTACCAAGTTTCAGATGTGCAGCTCTTGTATTGACGGAGATATGTCGATACAAACTGAATACGCAAAACATCAACAAAATTTAGCGCGTTTTAAAGTTAGTATCGCTTTTGTTAATAACTTCCACATTTATTCGAATTGTGCCACGAAACTTTGCTAACAGTCGCGGAGACTGATTTTCTACTGAAGTACGAAGTTTCAGAAGTGCAGCTCTTGTACTGCTGGAGATATGTCGATACAAACTGAATACGCAAAACATCAACAAAATTAAGCGCTTTTTAAAGTTGATATCGCTTTTGTTTATTACTTCCACATTTATTCGAATTGTGCCACGAAACTTTGCAGACAGTCGCGGATAAGCCTTTTCTACTGAAGTACCAAGTTTCAGAAGTGCAGCTTTTGTACTGCCGGAGATATGTCGATACAAACTGAATACGCAAAACATCAACAACATTTAGCGCGTTTTAAAGTTGATATCGCTTTTGTTAATAACTTCCACATTTATTCGAATTGTGCCACGAAACTTTGCAGACAGTCGCGGAGACTGATTTTCTACTGAAGTACCAAGTTTCAGATGTGCACCTCTTGTACTGACGGAGATATGTCGATACAAACTGAATACGCAAAACATCAACAAAATTTAGCGCGTTTTAAAGTTAGTATCGCTTTTGTTAATAACTTCCACATTTATTCGAATTGTGCCACGAAACTTTGCTAACAGTCGCGGAGACTGATTTTCTACTGAAGTACAAAGTTTCAGAAGTGCAGCTCTTGTACTCCCGGAGATATGTCGATAAAAACTGAATACGCAAAACATCAACAAAATTAAGCGCGTTTTAAAGTTGATATCGCTTTTGTTTATTACTTCCACATTTATTCGAATTGTGCCACGAAACTTTGCAGACAGTCGCGGATAAGCCTTTTCTACTGAAGTACCAAGTTTCAGAAGTGCAGCTCTTGTACTGACGGAGATATGTCGATACAAACTGAATACGCAAAACATAAACAAAATTACGCGCGTTTTAAAGTTGATATCGCTTTTGTAAATAACTTCAACATTTATTCAAATTGTGCCACGAAACTTTGCAGACAGTCGCGGAGACTGATTTTCTACTGAAGTACCAAGTTTCAGATGTGCAGCTCTTGTACTGACGGAGATATGTCGATACAAACTGAATACGCAAAACATCAACAAAATTTAGCGCGTTTTCAAGTTAGTATCGCTTTTGTTAATAACTGCCACATTTATTCGAATTCTGCCACGAAACTTTGCAGAACGTCGCGGAGACATGTTTTCTACTGAAGTACCAAGTTTCAGAAGTGCAGCTCTTGTACTGACGGAGATATTTCGATACAAACTGAATACGCAAAACATCAACAAAATTACGCGCGTTTTAAAGTTGATATCGCTTTTGTAAATAACTTCCACATTTATTCGAATTGTGCCACGAAACTTTGCAGACAGTCGCGGAGACATATTTTCTACTGAAGTACCAAGTTTCAGAAGTGCAGCTCTTGTACTGCCGGAGATATGTCGATACAAACTGAATACGCAAAACATCAACAAAATTAAGCGCGTTTTAAAGTTGATATCGCTTTTGTTAATAACTTCCACATTTATTCGAATTGTGCCACGAAACTTTGCAGACAGTCGCGGATAGGCCCTTTCTACTTAAGTACCAAGTTTCAGAAGTGCAGCTCTTGTACTGACGGAGATATGTCGATACAAACTGAATACGCAAAAGATCAACAAAATTACGCGCGTTTTAAAGTTGATATCGCTTTTGTAAATAACTTCAACATTTATTCGAATTGTGCCACGAAACTTTGCAGACAGTCGCGGAGACTGATTTTCTACTGAAGTACCAAGTTTCAGATGTGCAGCTCTTGTACTGACGGAGATATGTCGATACAAACTGAATACGCAAAACATCAACAAAATTTAGCGCGTTTTAAAGTTAGTATCGCTTTTGTTAATAACTTCCACATTTATTCGAATTGTGCCACGAAACTTTGCAGACAGTCGCGGAGACTGATTTTCTACTGAAGTACAAAGTTTCAGAAGTGCAGCTCTTGTACTGCCGGGGATATGTCGATACAAACTGAATACGCAAAACATCAACAAAATTTAGCGCGTTTTAAAGTTGATATCGCTTTTGTTTATAACTTCCACATTTATTCGAATTGTGCCACGAAACTTTGCATACAGTCGCGGATAAGCCTTTTCTACTGAAGTACCAAGTTTCAGAAGGGCAGCTCTTGTACTGCCGGTGATATCTCGATACAAACTGAATACGCAAAACATCAACAAAATTTACCGCGTTTTAAAGTTGATATCGCTTTTGTTAATAACTTACACATTTATTCGAATTGTGCCACGAAACTTTGCAGACAGTCGCGGAGACAGATTTTCTACTGAAGTACCAAGTTTCAGAAGTGTAGCTCTTGTACTGCCGGAGATATGTCGATACAAACTGAATACGCAAAACATCAACAACATTTAGCGCGTTTTAAAGTTGATATCGCTTTTGTTAATAACTTCCACATTTATTCGAATTGTGCCACGAAACTTTGCAGACAGTCGCGGATAGGCCTTTTCTACTGAAGTACCAAGTTTCAGAAGTGCAGCTCTTGTACTGTCGGAAATATGTCGATACAAACTGAATACGCAAAAGATCAACAAAATTACGCGCGTTTTAAAGTTGATATCGCTTTTGTTGATAACTTCAACATTTATTCGAATTGTGCCACGAAACTTTGCAGACAGTCGGGGATAGGCCTTTTCCACTGAAGTACCAAGTTTCAGAAGTGCTGCTCTTGTACTGACGGAGATATGTCGATACAAACTGAATACGCAAAACATCAACAAAATTACGCGCGTTTTAAAGTTGATATCGCTTTTGTAACTAACGTCAACATTTATTCGAATTGTGCCACGAAACTTTGCAGACAGTCGCGGCCACTGATTTTCTACTGAAGTACCAAGTTTCAGAAGTGCAGCTCTTGTACTGCCGGAGATATGTCGATACAAACTGAATACGCAAAACATCAACAAAATTTAGCGCGTTTTAAAGTTGATATCGTTTTGTTAATAACTTCCACATTTATTCGAATTGTGCCACGAAACTTTGCAGACAGTCGCGGATAGGTCCTTTCTACTGAAGTACCAAGTTTCAGAAGTGCAGCTCTTGTAATGCCGGAGATATGTCGATACAAACTGAATACGCAAAACATCAACAAAATTTAGCGCGTTTTAAAGTTAGTTTCGCTTTTGTTAATAACTTCCACATTTATTCGAATTGTGCCACGAAACTTTGCAGACAGTCCCGGAGACAGATTTTCTACTGAAGTACAAAGTTTCAGAAGTGCAGCTCTTGTACTGCCGGAGATATGTCGATACAAACTGAATACGCAAAACATCAACAAAATAAGCGCGTTTTAAAGTTGATATCGCTTTTGTTAATAAGTTCCACATTTATTCGAATTGTGCCACGAAACTTTGCAGACAGTCGCGGATAGGCCCTTTCTACTGAAGTACCAAGTTTCAGAAGTGCAGCTCTTGTACTGACGGAGATATGTCGATACAAACTGAATACGCAAAAGATCAACAAAATTACGCGCGTTTTAAAGTTGATATCGCTTTTGTTAATAACTTTCACATTTATTCGAATTGTGCCACGAAACTTTGCAGACAGTCGCGGATAGGCCTTTTCTACTGAAGTACTACGTTTCAGAAGTGCAGCTCTTGAACTGCCGGTGATATCTCGATACAAACTGAATACGCAAAACATCAACAAAATTTAGCGCGTTTTAAAGTTGATATCGCTTTTGTTGATAACTTCCACATTTATTCGAATTGTGCCACGAAACTTTGCTAACAGTCGCGGAGACTGATTTTCTACTCAAGTACAAAGTTTCAGAAGTGCAGCTCTTGTACTGCCGGAGATATGTCGATACAAACTGAATACGCAAAACATCAACAAAATTAAGCGCGTTTTAAAGTTGATATCGCTTTTGTTTATTACTTCCACATTTATTCGAATTGTGCAACGAAACTTTGCAGACAGTCGCGGATAAGCCTTTTCTACTGAAGTACCAAGTTTCAGAAGTGCAGCTCTTGTACTGACGGAGATATGTCGATACAAACTGAATACGCAAAACATAAACAAAATTACGCGCGTTTTAAAGTTGATATCGCTTTTGTAAATAACTTCAACATTTATTCGAATTGTGCCACGAAACTTTGCAGACAGTCGCGGAGACTGATTTTCTACTGAAGTACCAAGTTTCAGATGTGCAGCTCTTGTACTGACGGAGATATGTCGATACAAACTGAATACGCAAAACATCAACAAAATTTAGCGCGTTTTAAAGTTGATATCGCTTTTGTTGATAACTTCAACATTTATTCGAATTGTGCCACGAAACTTTGCAGACAGTCGCGGAGACAGATTTTCTACTGAAGTACCAAGTTTCAGAAGTGCAGCTCTTGTACTGCCAGAGATATGTCGATACAAACTGAATACGCAAAACATCAACAAAATTTAGCGCGTTGTAAAGTTGATATCGCTTTTGTTAATAACTGCAACATTTATTCGAATTGTGCCACGAAACTTTGCGAACAGTCGCGGAGACAGATTTTCTACTGAAGTACCAAGTTTCAGAAGTGCAGCTCTTGTACTGCCGGAGATATGTCGATACAAACTGAATACGCAAAACATCAACAAAATTTAGCGCGTTTTAAAGTTGATATCGCTTTTGTTAATAACTTCCACATTTATTCGAATTGTGCCACGAAACTTTGCAGACAGTCGCGGAGACAGATTTTCTACTGAAGTGCCAAGTTTCAGAAGTGCAGCTCTTGTACTGCCGGAGATATGTCGATACAAACTGAATACGCAAAATATCAACAAAATTTTTGCGCGTTTTAAAGTTGATATCGCTTTTGTTAATAACTTTCACATTTATTCGAATTGTGCCACGAAACTTTGCAGACAGTCGCGGAGACTGATTTTCTACTGAAGTACAACGTTTCAGAAGTGCAGCTCTTGTACTGCCGGAGATATGTCGATACAAACTGAATACGCAAAACATCAACAAAATTACGCGCGTTTTAAAGTTGATATCGCTTTTGTTAATAACTTCAACATTTATTCGAATTGTGCTACGAAACTTTGCAGACAGTCGCAGAGACAGATTTTCTACTGAAGTACGAAGTTTCAGATGTGCAGCTCTTGTACTGCCGGAGATATGTCGATACAAACTGAATACGCAAAACATCAACAAAATTTAGCGCGTTTTAAAGTTGATATCGCTTTTGTTAATAACTTCCAAATTTATTCGAATTGTGCCACGAAACTTTGCAGACAGTCGCGGAGACAGATTTTCTACTGCAGTACCAAGTTTCAATAGTGCAGCTCTTGTACTGCCGGAGATATGTCGATACAAACTGAATACGCAAAACATCAACAAAATTTAGCGCGTTTTAAAGTTGATATCGCTTTTGTTTATAACTTCCACATTTATTCGAATTGTGCCACGAAACTTTGCAGACAGTTGCGGATAAGCCTTTTCTACTGAAGTACCAAGTTTCAGAAGTGCAGCTTTTGTACTGCCGGAGATATGTCGATACAAACTAAATACGCAAAACATCAACAACATTTAGCGCGTTTTAAAGTTGATATCGCTTTTGTTAATAACTTCCACATTTATTCGAATTGTGCCACGAAACTTTGCAGACAGTCGCGGAGACTGATTTTCTACTGAAGTACCAAGTTTCAGATGTGCAGCTCTTGTATTGACGGAGATATATCGATACAAACTGAATACGCAAAACATCAACAAAATTTAGCGCGTTTTAAAGTTAGTATCGCTTTTGTTAATAACTTCCACATTTATTCGAATTGTGCCACGAAACTTTGCTAACAGTCGCGGAGACTGATTTTCTACTGAAGTACGAAGTTTCAGAAGTGCAGCTCTTGTACTGCTGGAGATATGTCGATACAAACTGAATACGCTAAACATCAACAAAATTAAGCGCGTTTTAAAGTTGATATCGCTTTTGTTTATTACTTCCACATTTATTCGAATTGTGCCACGAAACTTTGCAGACAGTCGCGGATAAGCCTTTTACTACTCAAGTACCAAGTTTCAGAAGTGCAGCTCTTGTACTGACGGAGATATGTCGATACAAACTGAATACGCAAAACATAAACAAAATTACGCGCGTTTTAAAGTTGATATCGCTTTTGTAAAAACCTTCAACATTTATTCGAATTGTGCCACGAAACTTTGCAGACAGTCGCGGAGACTGATTTTCTACTGAAGTACCAAGTTTCAGATGTGCAGCTCTTGTACTGACGGAGATATGTCGATACAAACTGAATACGCAAAACATCAACAAAATTTAGCGCGTTTTAAAGTTAGTATCGCTTTTGTTAATAACTGCCACATTTATTCGAATTCTGCCACGAAACTTTGCAGAACGTCGCGGAGACATGTTTTCTACTGAAGTACCAAGTTTCAGATGTGCAGCTCTTGTACTGACGGAGATATGTCGATACAAACTGAATACGCAAAACATCAACAAAATTACGCGCGTTTTAAAGTTGATATCGCTTTTGTAAATAACTTCCACATTTATTCGAATTGTGCCACGAAACTTTGCAGACAGTCGCGGAGACTGATTTTCTACTGAAGTACCAAGTTTCAGAAGTGCAGCTCTTGTACTGCCGGAGATATGTCGATACAAACTGAATACGCAAAACATCAACAAAATTAAGCGCGTTTTAAAGTTGATATCGCTTTTGTTAATAACTTCCACATTTATTCGAATTGTGCCACGAAACTTTGCAGACAGTCGCGGATAGGCCCTTTCTACTTAAGTACCAAGTTTCAAAAGTGCAGCTCTTGTACTGACGGAGATATGTCGATACAAACTGAATACGCAAAAGATCAACAAAATTACGCGCGTTTTAAAGTTGATATCGCTTTTGTAAATAACTTCAACATTTATTCGAATTGTGCCACGAAACTTTGCAGACAGTCGCGGAGACTGATTTTCTACTGAAGTACCAAGTTTCAGATGTGCAGCTCTTGTACTGACGGAGATATGTCGATACAAACTGAATACGCAAAACATCAACAAAATTTAGCGCGTTTTAAAGTTAGTATCGCTTTTGTTAATAACTTCCACATTTATTCGAATTGTGCCACGAAACTTTGCAGACAGTCGCGGAGACTGATTTTCTACTGAAGTACCAAGTTTCAGATGTGCAGCTCTTGTACTGCCGGGGATATGTCGATACAAACTGAATACGCAAAACATCAACAAAATTTAGCGCGTTTTAAAGTTGATATCGCTTTTGTTAATAACTTCCACATTTATTCGAATTGTGCCACGAAACTTTGCATACAGTCGCGGATAAGCCTTTTCTACTGAAGTACCAAGTTTCAGAAGGGCAGCTCTTGTACTGCCGGTGATATCTCGATACAAACTGAATACGCAAAACATCAACAAAATTTACCGCGTTTTAAAGTTGATATCGCTTTTGTTAATAACTTACACATTTATTCGAATTGTGCCACGAAACTTTGCAGACAGTCGCGGAGACAGATTTTCTACTGAAGTACCAAGTTTCAGAAGTGTAGCTCTTGTACTGCCGGAGATATGTCGATACAAACTGAATACGCAAAACATCAACAACATTAAGCGCGTTTTAAAGTTGATATCGCTTTTGTTAATAACTTCCACATTTATTCGAATTGTGCCACGAAACTTTGCAGACAGTCGCGGATAGGCCTTTTCTACTGAAGTACCAAGTTTCAGAAGTGCAGCTCTTGTACTGTCGGAAATATGTCGATACAAACTGAATACGCAAAAGATCAACAAAATTACGCGCGTTTTAAAGTTGATATCGCTTTTGTTGATAACTTCAACATTTATTCGAATTGTGCCACGAAACTTTGCAGACAGTCGGGGATAGACCTTTTCCACTGAAGTACCAAGTTTCAGAAGTGCAGCTCTTGTACTGCCGGAGATATGTCGATACAAACTGAATACGCAAAACATCAACAAAATTAAGCGCGTTTTAAAGTTGATATCGCTTTTGTTTATTACTTCCACATTTATTCGAATTGTGCAACGAAACTTTGCAGACAGTCGCGGATAAGCCTTTTCTACTCAAGTACCAAGTTTCAGAAGTGCAGCTCTTGTACTGACGGAGATATGTCGATACAAACTGAATACGCAAAACATAAACAAAATTACGCGCGTTTTAAAGTTGATATCGCTTTTGTAAATAACTTCAACATTTATTCGAATTGTGCCACGAAACTTTGCAGACAGTCGCGGAGACTTATTTTCTACTGAAGTACCAAGTTTCAGATGTGCAGCTCTTGTACTGACGGAGATATGTCGATACAAACTGAATACGCAAAACATCAACAAAATTTAGCGCGTTTTAAAGTTGATATCGCTTTTGTTGATAACTTCAACATTTATTCGAATTGTGCCACGAAACTTTGCAGACAGTCGCGGAGACAGAATTTCTACTGAAGTACCAAGTTTCAGAAGTGCAGCTCTTGTACTGCCAGAGATATGTCGATACAAACTGAATACGCAAAACATCAACAAAATTTAGCGCGTTGTAAAGTTGATATCGCTTTTGTTAATAACTGCAACATTTATTCGAATTGTGCCACGAAACTTTGCGAACAGTCGCGGAGACAGATTTTCTACTGAAGTACCAAGTTTCAGAAGTGCAGCTCTTGTACTGCCGGAGATATGTCGATACAAACTGAATACGCAAAACATCAACAAAATTTAGCGCGTTTTAAAGTTGATATCGCTTTTGTTAATAACTTCCACATTTATTCGAATTGTGCCACGAAACTTTGCAGACAGTCGCGGAGACAGATTTTCTACTGAAGTGCCAAGTTTCAGAAGTGCAGCTCTTGTACTGCCGGAGATATGTCGATACAAACTGAATACGCAAAATATCAACAAAATTTTTGCGCGTTTTAAAGTTGATATCGCTTTTGTTAATAACTTTCACATTTATTCGAATTGTGCCACGAAACTTTGCAGACAGTCGCGGATAGGCCTTTTCTACTGAAGTACAACGTTTCAGAAGTGCAGCTCTTGTACTGCCGGAGATATGTCGATACAAACTGAATACGCAAAACATCAACAAAATTACGCGCGTTTTAAAGTTGATATCGCTTTTGTTAATAACTTCAACATTTATTCGAATTGTGCTACGAAACTTTGCAGACAGTCGCAGAGACAGATTTTCTACTGAAGTACGAAGTTTCAGAAGTGCAGCTCTTGTACTGCCGGAGATATGTCGATACAAACTGAATACGCAAAACATCAACAAAATTTAGCGCGTTTTAAAGTTGATATCGCTTTTGTTAATAACTTCCAAATTTATTCGAATTGTGCCACGAAACTTTGCAGACAGTCGCGGAGACAGATTTTCTACTGCAGTACCAAGTTTCAATAGTGCAGCTCTTGTACTGCCGGAGATATGTCGATACAAACTGAATACGCAAAACATCAACAAAATTTAGCGCGTTTTAAAGTTGATATCGCTTTTGTTTATAACTTCCACATTTATTCGAATTGTGCCACGAAACTTTGCAGACAGTCGCGGATAAGCCTTTTCTACTGAAGTACCAAGTTTCAGAAGTGCAGCTTTTGTACTGCCGGAGATATGTCGATACAAACTGAATACGCAAAAGATCAACAAAATTACGCGCGTTTTAAAGTTGATATCGCTTTTGTTAATAACTTTCACATTTATTCGAATTGTGCCACGAAACTTTGCAGACAGTCGCGGATAGGCCTTTTCTACTGAAGTACTACGTTTCAGAAGTGCAGCTCTTGAACTGCCGGTGATATCTCGATACAAACTGAATACGCAAAACATCAACAAAATTTAGCGCGTTTTAAAGTTGATATCGCTTTTGTTGATAACTTCCACATTTATTCGAATTGTGCCACGAAACTTTGCTAACAGTCGCGGAGACTGATTTTCTACTCAAGTACAAAGTTTCAGAAGTGCAGCTCTTGTACTGCCGGAGATATGTCGATACAAACTGAATACGCAAAACATCAACAAAATTAAGCGCGTTTTAAAGTTGATATCGCTTTTGTTTATTACTTCCACATTTATTCGAATTGTGCAACGAAACTTTGCAGACAGTCGCGGATAAGCCTTTTCTACTGAAGTACCAAGTTTCAGAAGTGCAGCTCTTGTACTGACGGAGATATGTCGATACAAACTGAATACGCAAAACATAAACAAAATTACGCGCGTTTTAAAGTTGATATCGCTTTTGTAAATAACTTCAACATTTATTCGAATTGTGCCACGAAACTTTGCAGACAGTCGCGGAGACTGATTTTCTACTGAAGTACCAAGTTTCAGATGTGCAGCTCTTGTACTGACGGAGATATGTCGATACAAACTGAATACGCAAAACATCAACAAAATTTAGCGCGTTTTAAAGTTGATATCGCTTTTGTTGATAACTTCAACATTTATTCGAATTGTGCCACGAAACTTTGCAGACAGTCGCGGAGACAGATTTTCTACTGAAGTACCAAGTTTCAGAAGTGCAGCTCTTGTACTGCCAGAGATATGTCGATACAAACTGAATACGCAAAACATCAACAAAATTTAGCGCGTTGTAAAGTTGATATCGCTTTTGTTAATAACTGCAACATTTATTCGAATTGTGCCACGAAACTTTGCGAACAGTCGCGGAGACAGATTTTCTACTGAAGTACCAAGTTTCAGAAGTGCAGCTCTTGTACTGCCGGAGATATGTCGATACAAACTGAATACGCAAAACATCAACAAAATTTAGCGCGTTTTAAAGTTGATATCGCTTTTGTTAATAACTTCCACATTTATTCGAATTGTGCCACGAAACTTTGCAGACAGTCGCGGAGACAGATTTTCTACTGAAGTGCCAAGTTTCAGAAGTGCAGCTCTTGTACTGCCGGAGATATGTCGATACAAACTGAATACGCAAAATATCAACAAAATTTTTGCGCGTTTTAAAGTTGATATCGCTTTTGTTAATAACTTTCACATTTATTCGAATTGTGCCACGAAACTTTGCAGACAGTCGCGGAGACTGATTTTCTACTGAAGTACAACGTTTCAGAAGTGCAGCTCTTGTACTGCCGGAGATATGTCGATACAAACTGAATACGCAAAACATCAACAAAATTACGCGCGTTTTAAAGTTGATATCGCTTTTGTTAATAACTTCAACATTTATTCGAATTGTGCTACGAAACTTTGCAGACAGTCGCAGAGACAGATTTTCTACTGAAGTACGAAGTTTCAGATGTGCAGCTCTTGTACTGCCGGAGATATGTCGATACAAACTGAATACGCAAAACATCAACAAAATTTAGCGCGTTTTAAAGTTGATATCGCTTTTGTTAATAACTTCCAAATTTATTCGAATTGTGCCACGAAACTTTGCAGACAGTCGCGGAGACAGATTTTCTACTGCAGTACCAAGTTTCAATAGTGCAGCTCTTGTACTGCCGGAGATATGTCGATACAAACTGAATACGCAAAACATCAACAAAATTTAGCGCGTTTTAAAGTTGATATCGCTTTTGTTTATAACTTCCACATTTATTCGAATTGTGCCACGAAACTTTGCAGACAGTTGCGGATAAGCCTTTTCTACTGAAGTACCAAGTTTCAGAAGTGCAGCTTTTGTACTGCCGGAGATATGTCGATACAAACTAAATACGCAAAACATCAACAACATTTAGCGCGTTTTAAAGTTGATATCGCTTTTGTTAATAACTTCCACATTTATTCGAATTGTGCCACGAAACTTTGCAGACAGTCGCGGAGACTGATTTTCTACTGAAGTACCAAGTTTCAGATGTGCAGCTCTTGTATTGACGGAGATATATCGATACAAACTGAATACGCAAAACATCAACAAAATTTAGCGCGTTTTAAAGTTAGTATCGCTTTTGTTAATAACTTCCACATTTATTCGAATTGTGCCACGAAACTTTGCTAACAGTCGCGGAGACTGATTTTCTACTGAAGTACGAAGTTTCAGAAGTGCAGCTCTTGTACTGCTGGAGATATGTCGATACAAACTGAATACGCTAAACATCAACAAAATTAAGCGCGTTTTAAAGTTGATATCGCTTTTGTTTATTACTTCCACATTTATTCGAATTGTGCCACGAAACTTTGCAGACAGTCGCGGATAAGCCTTTTACTACTCAAGTACCAAGTTTCAGAAGTGCAGCTCTTGTACTGACGGAGATATGTCGATACAAACTGAATACGCAAAACATAAACAAAATTACGCGCGTTTTAAAGTTGATATCGCTTTTGTAAAAACCTTCAACATTTATTCGAATTGTGCCACGAAACTTTGCAGACAGTCGCGGAGACTGATTTTCTACTGAAGTACCAAGTTTCAGATGTGCAGCTCTTGTACTGACGGAGATATGTCGATACAAACTGAATACGCAAAACATCAACAAAATTTAGCGCGTTTTAAAGTTAGTATCGCTTTTGTTAATAACTGCCACATTTATTCGAATTCTGCCACGAAACTTTGCAGAACGTCGCGGAGACATGTTTTCTACTGAAGTACCAAGTTTCAGATGTGCAGCTCTTGTACTGACGGAGATATGTCGATACAAACTGAATACGCAAAACATCAACAAAATTACGCGCGTTTTAAAGTTGATATCGCTTTTGTAAATAACTTCCACATTTATTCGAATTGTGCCACGAAACTTTGCAGACAGTCGCGGAGACTGATTTTCTACTGAAGTACCAAGTTTCAGAAGTGCAGCTCTTGTACTGCCGGAGATATGTCGATACAAACTGAATACGCAAAACATCAACAAAATTAAGCGCGTTTTAAAGTTGATATCGCTTTTGTTAATAACTTCCACATTTATTCGAATTGTGCCACGAAACTTTGCAGACAGTCGCGGATAGGCCCTTTCTACTTAAGTACCAAGTTTCAGAAGTGCAGCTCTTGTACTGACGGAGATATGTCGATACAAACTGAATACGCAAAAGATCAACAAAATTACGCGCGTTTTAAAGTTGATATCGCTTTTGTAAATAACTTCAACATTTATTCGAATTGTGCCACGAAACTTTGCAGACAGTCGCGGAGACTGATTTTCTACTGAAGTACCAAGTTTCAGATGTGCAGCTCTTGTACTGACGGAGATATGTCGATACAAACTGAATACGCAAAACATCAACAAAATTTAGCGCGTTTTAAAGTTAGTATCGCTTTTGTTAATAACTTCCACATTTATTCGAATTGTGCCACGAAACTTTGCAGACAGTCGCGGAGACTGATTTTCTACTGAAGTACCAAGTTTCAGATGTGCAGCTCTTGTACTGCCGGGGATATGTCGATACAAACTGAATACGCAAAACATCAACAAAATTTAGCGCGTTTTAAAGTTGATATCGCTTTTGTTAATAACTTCCACATTTATTCGAATTGTGCCACGAAACTTTGCATACAGTCGCGGATAAGCCTTTTCTACTGAAGTACCAAGTTTCAGAAGGGCAGCTCTTGTACTGCCGGTGATATCTCGATACAAACTGAATACGCAAAACATCAACAAAATTTACCGCGTTTTAAAGTTGATATCGCTTTTGTTAATAACTTACACATTTATTCGAATTGTGCCACGAAACTTTGCAGACAGTCGCGGAGACAGATTTTCTACTGAAGTACCAAGTTTCAGAAGTGTAGCTCTTGTACTGCCGGAGATATGTCGATACAAACTGAATACGCAAAACATCAACAACATTAAGCGCGTTTTAAAGTTGATATCGCTTTTGTTAATAACTTCCACATTTATTCGAATTGTGCCACGAAACTTTGCAGACAGTCGCGGATAGGCCTTTTCTACTGAAGTACCAAGTTTCAGAAGTGCAGCTCTTGTACTGTCGGAAATATGTCGATACAAACTGAATACGCAAAAGATCAACAAAATTACGCGCGTTTTAAAGTTGATATCGCTTTTGTTGATAACTTCAACATTTATTCGAATTGTGCCACGAAACTTTGCAGACAGTCGGGGATAGACCTTTTCCACTGAAGTACCAAGTTTCAGAAGTGCAGCTCTTGTACTGCCGGAGATATGTCGATACAAACTGAATACGCAAAACATCAACAAAATTAAGCGCGTTTTAAAGTTGATATCGCTTTTGTTTATTACTTCCACATTTATTCGAATTGTGCAACGAAACTTTGCAGACAGTCGCGGATAAGCCTTTTCTACTCAAGTACCAAGTTTCAGAAGTGCAGCTCTTGTACTGACGGAGATATGTCGATACAAACTGAATACGCAAAACATAAACAAAATTACGCGCGTTTTAAAGTTGATATCGCTTTTGTAAATAACTTCAACATTTATTCGAATTGTGCCACGAAACTTTGCAGACAGTCGCGGAGACTTATTTTCTACTGAAGTACCAAGTTTCAGATGTGCAGCTCTTGTACTGACGGAGATATGTCGATACAAACTGAATACGCAAAACATCAACAAAATTTAGCGCGTTTTAAAGTTGATATCGCTTTTGTTGATAACTTCAACATTTATTCGAATTGTGCCACGAAACTTTGCAGACAGTCGCGGAGACAGAATTTCTACTGAAGTACCAAGTTTCAGAAGTGCAGCTCTTGTACTGCCAGAGATATGTCGATACAAACTGAATACGCAAAACATCAACAAAATTTAGCGCGTTGTAAAGTTGATATCGCTTTTGTTAATAACTGCAACATTTATTCGAATTGTGCCACGAAACTTTGCGAACAGTCGCGGAGACAGATTTTCTACTGAAGTACCAAGTTTCAGAAGTGCAGCTCTTGTACTGCCGGAGATATGTCGATACAAACTGAATACGCAAAACATCAACAAAATTTAGCGCGTTTTAAAGTTGATATCGCTTTTGTTAATAACTTCCACATTTATTCGAATTGTGCCACGAAACTTTGCAGACAGTCGCGGAGACAGATTTTCTACTGAAGTGCCAAGTTTCAGAAGTGCAGCTCTTGTACTGCCGGAGATATGTCGATACAAACTGAATACGCAAAATATCAACAAAATTTTTGCGCGTTTTAAAGTTGATATCGCTTTTGTTAATAACTTTCACATTTATTCGAATTGTGCCACGAAACTTTGCAGACAGTCGCGGATAGGCCTTTTCTACTGAAGTACAACGTTTCAGAAGTGCAGCTCTTGTACTGCCGGAGATATGTCGATACAAACTGAATACGCAAAACATCAACAAAATTACGCGCGTTTTAAAGTTGATATCGCTTTTGTTAATAACTTCAACATTTATTCGAATTGTGCTACGAAACTTTGCAGACAGTCGCAGAGACAGATTTTCTACTGAAGTACGAAGTTTCAGAAGTGCAGCTCTTGTACTGCCGGAGATATGTCGATACAAACTGAATACGCAAAACATCAACAAAATTTAGCGCGTTTTAAAGTTGATATCGCTTTTGTTAATAACTTCCAAATTTATTCGAATTGTGCCACGAAACTTTGCAGACAGTCGCGGAGACAGATTTTCTACTGCAGTACCAAGTTTCAATAGTGCAGCTCTTGTACTGCCGGAGATATGTCGATACAAACTGAATACGCAAAACATCAACAAAATTTAGCGCGTTTTAAAGTTGATATCGCTTTTGTTTATAACTTCCACATTTATTCGAATTGTGCCACGAAACTTTGCAGACAGTCGCGGATAAGCCTTTTCTACTGAAGTACCAAGTTTCAGAAGTGCAGCTTTTGTACTGCCGGAGATATGTCGATACAAACTGAATACGCAAAACATCAACAACATTTAGCGCGTTTTAAAGTTGATATCGCTTTTGTTAATAACTTCCACATTTATTCGAATTGTGCCACGAAACTTTGCAGACAGTCGCGGAGACTGATTTTCCACTGAAGTACCAAGTTTCAGATGTGCAGCTCTTGTATTGACGGAGATATGTCGATACAAACTGAATACGCAAAACATCAACAAAATTTAGCGCGTTTTAAAGTTAGTATCGCTTTTGTTAATAACTTCCACATTTATTCGA
The DNA here is from genome assembly GCA_963556195.1 of Sepiola atlantica. Taxonomy (NCBI): domain Eukaryota; kingdom Metazoa; phylum Mollusca; class Cephalopoda; order Sepiida; family Sepiolidae; genus Sepiola; species Sepiola atlantica. The sequence continues at coordinate 277,815 of CAUVYP010000355.1, forward strand.
ATTGTGCCACGAAACTTTGCTAACAGTCGCGGAGACTGATTTTCTACTGAAGTACGAAGTTTCAGAAGTGCAGCTCTTGTACTGCTGGAGATATGTCGATACAAACTGAATACGCAAAACATCAACAAAATTAAGCGCGTTTTAAAGTTGATATCGCTTTTGTTTATTACTTCCACATTTATTCGAATTGTGCCACGAAACTTTGCAGACAGTCGCGGATAAGCCTTTTACTACTCAAGTACCAAGTTTCTAGAAGTGCAGCTCTTGTACTGACGGAGATATGTCGATACAAACTGAATACGCAAAACATAAACAAAATTTAGCGCGTTTTAAAGTTGATATCGCTTTTGTAAAAACCTTCAACATTTATTCGAATTGTGCCACGAAACTTTGCAGACAGTCGCGGAGACTGATTTTCTACTGAAGTACCAAGTTTCAGATGTGCAGCTCTTGTACTGACGGAGATATGTCGATACAAACTGAATACGCAAAACATCAACAAAATTTAGCGCGTTTTAAAGTTAGTATCGCTTTTGTTAATAACTGCCACATTTATTCGAATTCTGCCACGAAACTTTGCAGAACGTCGCGGTGACATGTTTTCTACTGAAGTACCAAGTTTCAGATGTGCAGCTCTTGTACTGACGGAGATATGTCGATACAAACTGAATACGCAAAACATCAACAAAATTACGCGCGTTTTAAAGTTGATATCGCTTTTGTAAATAACTTCCACATTTATTCGAATTGTGCCACGAAACTTTGCAGACAGTCGCGGAGACTGATTTTCTACTGAAGTACCAAGTTTCAGAAGTGCAGCTCTTGTACTGCCGGAGATATGTCGATACAAACTGAATACGCAAAACATCAACAAAATTAAGCGCGTTTTAAAGTTGATATCGCTTTTGTTAATAACTTCCACATTTATTCGAATTGTGCCACGAAACTTTGCAGACAGTCGCCGATAGGCCCTTTCTACTTAAGTACCAAGTTTCAGAAGTGCAGCTCTTGTACTGACGGAGATATGTCGATACAAACTGAATACGCAAAAGATCAACAAAATTACGCGCGTTTTAAAGTTGATATCGCTTTTGTAAATAACTTCAACATTTATTCGAATTGTGCCACGAAACTTTGCAGACAGTCGCGGAGACTGATTTTCTACTGAAGTACCAAGTTTCAGATGTGCAGCTCTTGTACTGACGGAGATATGTCGATACAAACTGAATACGCAAAACATCAACAAAATTTAGCGCGTTTTAAAGTTAGTATCGCTTTTGTTAATAACTTCCACATTTATTCGAATTGTGCCACGAAACTTTGCAGACAGTCGCGGAGACTGATTTTCTACTGAAGTATCAAGTTTCAGAAGTGCAGCTCTTGTACTGCCGGGGATATGTCGATACAAACTGAATACGCAAAACATCAACAAAATTTAGCGCGTTTTAAAGTTGATATCGCTTTTGTTAATAACTTCCACATTTATTCGAATTGTGCCACGAAACTTTGCATACAGTCGCGGATAGGCCCTTTCTACTGAAGTACCAAGTTTCAGAAGGGCAGCTCTTGTACTGCCGGTGATATCTCGATACAAACTGAATACGCAAAACATCAACAAAATTTACCGCGTTTTAAAGTTGATATCGCTTTTGTTAATAACTTACACATTTATTCGAATTGTGCCACGAAACTTTGCAGACAGTCGCGGAGACAGATTTTCTACTGAAGTACCAAGTTTCAGAAGTGTAGCTCTTGTACTGCCGGAGATATGTCGATACAAACTGAATACGCAAAACATCAACAACATTAAGCGCGTTTTAAAGTTGATATCGCTTTTGTTAATAACTTCCACATTTATTCGAATTGTGCCACGAAACTTTGCAGACAGTCGCGGATAGGCCTTTTCTACTGAAGTACCAAGTTTCAGAAGTGCAGCTCTTGTACTGTCGGAAATATGTCGATACAAACTGAATACGCAAATAATCAACAAAATTACGCGCGTTTTAAAGTTGATATCGCTTTTGTTGATAACTTCAACATTTATTCGAATTGTGCCACGAAACTTTGCAGACAGTCGGGGATAGGCCTTTTCCACTGAAGTACCAAGTTTCAGAAGTGCTGCTCTTGTACTGACGGAGATATGTCGATACAAACTGAATACGCAAAACATCAACAAAATTACGCGCGTTTTAAAGTTGATATCGCTTTTGTAAATAACTTCCACATTTATTCGAATTGTGCCACGAAACTTTGCAGACAGTCGCGCAGACTGATTTTCTACTGAAGTACCAAGTTTCAGAAGTGCAGCTCTTGTACTGCCGGAGATATGTCGATACAAACTGAATGCGCAAAACATCAACAAAATTTAGCGCGTTTTAAAGTTGATATCGTTTTGTTAATAACTTCCACATTTATTCGAATTGTGCCACGAAACTTTGCAGACAGTCGCGGATAGGTCCTTTCTACTGAAGTACCAAGTTTCAGAAGTGCAGCTCTTGTAATGCCGGAGATATGTCGATACAAACTGAATACGCAAAACATCAACAAAATTTAGCGCGTTTTAAAGTTAGTTTCGCTTTTGTTAATAACTTCCACATTTATTCGAATTGTGCCACGAAACTTTGCAGACAGTCCCGGAGACATGTTTTCTACTGAAGTACCAAGTTTCAGAAGTGCAGCTCTTGTACTGACGGAGATATGTCGATACAAACTGAATACGCAAATCATCAACAAAATTACGCGCGTTTTAAAGTTGATATCGCTTTTGTAAATTACTTCCACATTTATTCGAATTGTGCCACGAAACTTTGCAGACAGTCGCGGAGACTGATTTTCTACTGAAGTACCAAGTTTCAGAAGTGCAGCTCTTGTACTGCCGGAGATATGTCGATACAAACTGAATACGCAAAACATCAACAAAATTAAGCGCGTTTTAAAGTTGATATCGCTTTTGTTAATAACTTCCACATTTATTCGAATTGTGCCACGAAACTTTGCAGACAGTCGCGGATAGGCCCTTTCTACTTAAGTACCAAGTTTCAGAAGTGCAGGTCTTGTACTGACGGAGATATGTCGATACAAACTGAATACGCAAAAGATCAACAAAATTACGCGCGTTTTAAAGTTGATATCGCTTTTGTAAATAACTTCAACATTTATTCGAATTGTGCCACGAAACTTTGCAGACAGTCGCGGAGACTGATTTTCTACTGAAGTACCAAGTTTCAGATGTGCAGCTCTTGTACTGACGGAGATATATCGATACAAACTGAATACGCAAAACTTCAACAAAATTTAGCGCGTTTTAAAGTTAGTATCGCTTTTGTTAATAACTTCCACATTTATTCGAATTGTTCCACGAAACTTTGCAGACAGTCGCGGAGACTGATTTTCTACTGAAGTACAAAGTTTCAGAAGTGCAGCTCTTGTACTGCCGGGGATATGTCGATACAAACTTAATACGCAAAACATCAACAAAATTTAGCGCGTTTTAAAGTTGATATCGCTTTTGTTTATAACTTCTACATTTATTCGAATTGTGCCACGAAACTTTGCAGACAGTCGCGGAGACTGATTTTCTACTGAAGTACCAAGTTTCAGATGTGCAGCTCTTGTACTGACGGAGATATGTCGATACAAACTGAATACGCAAAACATCAACAAAATTTAGCGCGTTTTAAAGTTAGTATCGCTTTTGTTAATAACTTCCACATTTATTCGAATTGTGCCACGAAACTTTGCAGACAGTCGCGGAGACTGATTTTCTACTGTAGTACAATGTTCCAGAAGTGCAGCTCTTGTACTGCCGGGGATATGTCGATACAAACTGAATACGCAAAACATCAACAAAAATTAGCGCGTTTTAAAGTTGATATCGCTTTTGTTTATAACTTCCACATTTATTCGAATTGTGCCACGAAACTTTGCATACAGTCGCGGATAAGCCTTTTCTACTGAAGTACCAAGTTTCAGAAGGGCAGCTCTTGTACTGCCGGTGATATCTCGATACAAACTGAATACGCAAAACATCAACAAAATTTACCGCGTTTTAAAGTTGATATCGCTTTTGTTAATAACTTACACATTTATTCGAATTGTGCCACGAAACTTTGCAGACAGTCGCGGAGACAGATTTTCTACTGAAGTACCAAGTTTCAGAAGTGTAGCTCTTGTACTGCCGGAGATATGTCGATACAAACTGAATACGCAAAACATCAACAACATTTAGCGCGTTTTAAAGTTGATATCGCTTTTGTTAATAACTTCCACATTTATTCGAATTGTGCCACGAAACTTTGCAGACAGTCGCGGATAGGCCTTTTCTACTGAAGTACCAGGTTTCAGAAGTGCAGCTTTTGTACTGTCGGAGATATGTCGATACAAACTGAATACGCAAAAGATCAACAAAATTTAGCGCGTTTTAAAGTTGATATCGCTTTTGTTGATAACTTCAACATTTATTCGAATTGTGCCACGAAACTTTGCAGACAGTCGGGGATAGGCCTTTTCCACTGAAGTACCAAGTTTCAGAAGTGCTGCTGTTGTACTGACGGAGATATGTCGATACAAACTGAATACGCAAAACATCAACAAAATTACGCGCGTTTTAAAGTTGATATCGCTTTTGTAACTAACTTCAACATTTATTCGAATTGTGCCACGAAACTTTGCAGACAGTCGCGCAGACTGATTTTCTACTGAAGTACCAAGTTTCAGAAGTGCAGCTCTTGTACTGCCGGAGATATGTCGATACAAACTGAATACGCAAAACATCAACAAAATTTAGCGCGTTTTAAAGTTGATATCGCTTTTGTTAATAACTTCCACATTTATTCGAATTGTGCCACGAAACTTTGCAGACAGTCGCGGATAGATCCTTTCTACTGAAGTACCAAGTTTCAGAAGTGCAGCTCTTGTAATGCCGGAGATATGTCGATACAAACTGAATACGCAAAACATCAACAAAATTTAGCGCGTTTTAAAGTTAGTATCGCTTTTGTTAATAACTTCCACATTTATTCGAATTGTGCCACGAAACTTTGCAGACAGTCGCGGAGACAGATTTTCTACTGAAGTACCAAGTTTAAGAAGTGCAGCTCTTGTACTGCCGGAGATATGTCGATACAAACTGAATACGCAAAACATCAACAAAATTAAGCGCGTTTAAAAGTTGATATCGCTTTTGTTAATAACTTCCACATTTATTCGAATTGTGCCACGAAACTTTGCAGACAGTCGCGGATAGGCCCTTTCTACTGAAGTACCAAGTTTCAGAAGTGCAGCTCTTGTACTGACGGAGATATGTCGATACAAACTGAATACGCAAAAGATCAACAAAATTACGCGCGTTTTAAAGTTGATATCGCTTTTGTAAATAACTTCAACATTTATTCGAATTGTTCCACGAAACTTTGCAGACAGTCGCGGAGACTGATTTTCTACTGAAGTACCAAGTTTCAGATGTGCAGCTCTTGTACTGACGGAGATATGTCGATACAAACTGAATACGCAAAACATCAACAAAATTTAGCGCGTTTTAAAGTTAGTATCGCTTTTGTTAATAACTTCCACATTTATTCGAATTGTGCCACGAAACTTTGCAGACAGTCGCGGAGACTGATTTACTACTGAGGTACAAAGTTTCAGAAGTGCAGCTCTTGTACTGCCGGAGATATGTCGATACAAACTGAATACGCAAAACATCAACAAAATTTAGCGCGTTTAAAAGTTGATATCGCTTTTGTTTATAACTTCCACATTTATTCGAATTGTGCCACGAAACTTTGCAGACAGTCGCGGATAAGCCTTTTCTACTGAAGTACCAAGTTTCAGAAGTGCAGCTCTTTTACTGCCGGTGATATCTCGATACAAACTGAATACGCAAAACATCAACAAAATTACGCGCGTTTTAAAGTTGATATCGCTTTTGTTAATAACTTCAATATTTATTCGAATTGTGCCACGAAACTTTGCAGACAGTCGCGGAGACAGATTTTCTACTGAAGTAATAAGTTTCAGAAGTGCAGCTCTTGTACTGACGGAGATATGTCGATTAAAACTGAATACGCAAAACATCAACAAAATTACGCGCGTTTTAAAGTTGATATCGCTTTTGTAAATAACTTCCACATTTATTCGAATTGTGCCACGAAACTTTGCAGACAGTCGCGGAGACTGATTTTCTACTGAAGTACCAAGTTTCAGAAGTGCAGCTCTTGTACTGCCGGAGATATGTCGATACAAACTGAATACGCAAAACATCAACAAAATTAAGCGCGTTTTAAAGTTGATATCGGTTTTGTTTGAACTTTCACATTTATTCGAATTGTGCCACGAAACTTTGCAGACAGTCGCGGATAGGCCCTTTCTACTTAAGTACCAAGTTTCAGAAGTGCAGCTCTTGTACTGACGGAGATATGTCGATACAAACTGAATACGCAAAAGATCAACAAAATTACGCGCGTTTTAAAGTTGATATCGCTTTTGTAAATAACTTCAACATTTATTCGAATTGTGCCACGAAATTTTGCAGACAGTCGCGGAGACTAATTTTCTACTGAAGTACCAAGTTTCAGATGTGCAGCTCTTGTACTGACGGGGATATGTCGATACAAACTGAATACGCAAAACATCAACAAAATTTACCGCGTTTTAAAGTTGATATCGCTTTTGTTAATAACTTACACATTTATTCGAATTGTGCAAGGAAACTTTGCAGACAGTCGCGGAGACAGATTTTCCACTGAAGTACCAAGTTTCAGAAGTGTAGCTCTTGTACTGCCGGAGATATGTCGATACAAACTGAATACGCAAAACATCAACAACATTTAGCGCGTTTTAAAGTTGATATCGCTTTTGTTAATAACTTCCACATTTATTCGAATTGTGCCACGAAACTTTGCAGACAGTCGCGGATAGGCCTTTTCTACTGAAGTACCAAGTTTCAGAAGTGCAGCTTTTGTACTGCCGGAGATATGTCGATACAAACTGAATACGCAAAAGATCAACAAAATTAAGCGCGTTTTAAAGTTGATATCGCTTTTGTTGATAACTTCAACATTTATTCGAATTGTGCCACGAAACTTTGCAGACAGTCGCGGATAGGCCTTTTCTACTGAAGTACCAAGTTTCAGAAGTGCAGCTCTTGTACTGACGGAGATATGTCGATACAAACTGAATACGCAAAACATCAACAAAATTTAGCGCGTTTTAAAGTTAGTTTAACTTTTGTTAATAACTTCCACATTTATTCGAATTGTGCCACGAAACTTTGCAGACAGTCGCGGAGACAGAATTTCTACTGAGGTACAAAGTTTCAGAAGTGCAGCTCTTGAACTGCCGGAGATATGTCGATACAAACTGAATACGCAAAACATCAACAAAATTTAGCGCGTTTAAAAGTTGATATCGCTTTTGTTTATAACTTCCACATTTATTCGAATTGTGCCACGAAACTTTGCAGACAGTCGCGGATAAGCCTTTTCTACTGAAGAACCAAGTTTCAGAAGTGCAGCAATTTTACTGCCGGTGATATCTCGATACAAACTGAATACGCAAAACATCAACAAAATTACGCGCGTTTTAAAGTTGATATCGCTTTTGTTAATAACTTCAACATTTATTCGAATTGTGCCACGAAACTTTGCAGACAGTCGCGGAGACAGATTTTCTACTGAAGTACCAAGTTTCAGAAGTGCAGCTCTTGTACTGCCGGAGATATGTCGATACAAACTGAATACGCAAAACATCAACAAAATTAAGCGCGTTTTAAAGTTGATATCGGTTTTGTTAATAACTTTCACATTTATTCGAATTGTGCCACGAAACTTTGCAGACAGTCGCGGATAGGCCTTTTCTACTGAAGTACCAAGTTTCAGAAGTGCAGCTCTTGTACTGCCGGAGATATGTCGATACAAACTGAATACGCAAAAGATCAACAAAATTACGCGCGTTTTAAAGTTGATATCGCTTTTGTTGATAACTTCAACATTTATTCGAATTGTGCCACGAAACTTTGCAGACAGTCGCGGATAGGCCTTTTCTACTGGAGTACCAAGTTTCAGAAGTGCAGCTCTTGTACTGACGGAGATATGTCGATACAAACTGAATACGCAAAACATCAACAAAATTACGCGCGTTTTAAAGTTGATATCGCTTTTGTAACTAACTTCAACATTTATTCGAATTGTGCCACGAATCTTTGCAGACAGTCGCGCAGACTGTTTTTCTACTGAAGTACCAAGTTTCAGAAGTGCAGCTCTTGTACTGCCGGAGATATGTCGATACAAACTGAATACGCAAAACATCAACAAAATTTAGCGCGTTTTAAAGTTGATATCGCTTTTGTTAATAACTTCCACATTTATTCGAATTGTGCCACGAAACCTTGCAGACAGTCGCGGATAGGCCCTTTCTACTGAAGTACCAAGTTTCAGAAGTGCAGCTCTTGTAATACCGGAGATATGTCGATACAAACTGAATACGCAAAACATCAACAAAATTTAGCGCGTTTTAAAGTTAGTTTCGCTGTTGTTAATAACTTCCACATTTATCCGAATTGTGCCACGAAACTTTGCAGACAGTCGCAGATAGGCCCTTTCTACTGAAGTACCAAGTTTCAGAAGTGCAGCTCTTGTACTGACGGAGATATGTCGATACAAACTGAATACGCAAAAGATCAACAAAATTACGCGCGTTTTAAAGTTGATATCGCTTTTGTAAATAACTTCAACATTTATTCGAATTGTGCCACGAAACTTTGCAGACAATCGCGGAGACTGATCTTCTACTGAAGTACCAAGTTTCAGATGTGCAGCTCTTGTACTGACGGAGATATGTCGATACAAACTGAATACGCAAAACATCAACAAAATTTAGCGCGTTTTAAAGTTAGTATCGCTTTTGTTAATAACTTCCACATTTATTCGAATTGTGCCACGAAACTTTGCAGACAGTCGCGGAGACTGATTTACTACTGAGGTACAAAGTTTCAGAAGTGCAGCTCTTGTACTGCCGGAGATATGTCGATACAAACTGAATACGCAAAACATCAACAAAATTTAGCGCGTTTAAAAGTTGATATCGCTTTTGTTTATAACTTCCACATTTATTCGAATTGTGCCACGAAACTTTGCAGACAGTCGCAGATAAGCCTTTTCTACTGAAGTACCAAGTTTCAGAAGTGCAGCACTTATAAAGCCGGTGATATCTCGATACAAACTGAATACGCAAAACATCAACAAAATTTAGCGCGTTTTAAAGTTGATATCGCTTTTGTTAATAACTTCAACATTTATTCGAATTGTGCCACGAAACTTTGCAGACAGTCGCGGAGACAGATTTTCTACTGGTGTACCAAGTTTCAGAAGTGCAGCTCTTGTACTGCCGGAGATATGTCGATACAAACTGAATACGCAAAAGATCAACAAAATTACGCGCGTTTTAAAGTTGATATCGCTTTTGTTAATAACTTCCACATTTATTCGAATTGTGTCACGAAACTTTGCAGACAGTCGCGGAGACATGTTTTCTACTGAAGTACCAAGTTTCAGAAGTGCAGCTCTTGTACTGCCGGTGATATCTCGAAACAAACTGAATACGCAAAACATCAACAAAATTTAGCGCGTTTTAAAGTTGATATCGCTTTTGTTAATAACTTAAACATTTATTCGAATTGTGCCACGAAACTTTGCAGACAGTCGCGGAGACAGATTTTCTACTGAAGTACCAAGTTTCAAAAGTGCAGCTCTTGTACTGCCGGAGATATGTCGATACAAACTGAATACATCAACAAAATTTAGCGCGTTTTAAAGTTTATATCGCTTTTGTTAATAACTTCCACATTTATTCGAATTGTGCCACGAAACCTTGCAGACAGTCGCGGAAAGGCCCTTTCTACTGAAGTACCAAGTTTCAGAAGTGCAGCTCTTGTAATACCGGAGATATGTCGATACAAACTGAATACGCAAAACATCAACAAAATTTAGCGCGTTTTAAAGTTGATATCGCTTTTGTTAATAACTTCCACATTTATTCGAATTGTGCCACGAAACTTTGCAGACAGTCGCGGAGACAGATTTTCTACGGAGGTACAAAGTTTCAGAAGTGCAGCTCTTGTACTGCCGGAGGTATGTCGATACAAACTGAATACGCAAAACATCAACAAAATTTAGCGCGTTTAAAAGTTGATATCGCTTTTGTTTATAACTTCCACATTTATTCGAATTGTGCCACGAAACTTTGCAGACAGTCGCGGATAAGCCTTTTCTACTGAAGTACCAAGTTTCAGAAGTGCAGCTCTTGTACTGCCGGTTATATCTCGATACAAACTGAATACGGAAAACATCAACAAAATTACGCGCGTTTTAAAGTTGATATCGCTTTTGTTAATAACTTCAACATTTATTCGAATTGTGCCACGAAACTTTGCAGACAGTCGCGGAGACAGATTTTCTACTGAAGTACCAAGTTTCAGAAGTGCAGCTCTTGTACTGACGGAGATATGTCGATACAAACTGAATACGCAAAACATCAACAAAATTACGCGCGTTTTAAAGTTGATATCGCTTTTGTAAATAACTTCCACATTTATTCGAATTGTGCCACGAAACTTTGCAGACAGTCGCGGAGACTGATTTTCTACTGAAGTACCAAGTTTCAGAAGTGCAGCTGTTGTACTGCCGGAGATATGTCGATACAAACTGAATACGCAAAACATCAACAAAATTAAGCGCGTTTTAAAGTTGATATCGGTTTTGTTAATAACTTTCACATTTATTCGAATTGTGCCACGAAACTTTGCAGACAGTCGCGGATAGGCCCTTTCTACTTAAGTACCAAGTTTCAGAAGTGCAGCTCTTGTACTGACGGAGATATGTCGATACAAACTGAATACGCAAAAGATCAACAAATTTACGCGCGTTTTAAAGTTGATATCGCTTTTGTAAATAACTTCAACATTTATTCGAATTGTGCCACGAAATTTTGCAGACAGTCACGGAGACTGATTTTCTACTGAAGTACCAAGTTTCAGATGTGCAGCTCTTGTACTGACGGAGATATGTCGATACAAACTGAATACGCAAAATATCAACAAAATTTAGCGCGTTTTAAAGTTAGTATCGCTTTTGTTAATAACTTCCACATTTATTCGAATTGTGCCACGAAACTTTGCAGACAGTCGCGGAGACTGATTTTCTACTGAAGTACCAAGTTTCAGAAGTGCAGCTCTTGTACTGCCGGGGATATGTCGATACAAACTGAATACGCAAAACATCAACAAAATTTAGCGCGTTTTAAAGTTGATATCGCTTTTGTTTATAACTTCCACATTTATTCGAATTGTGCCACGAAACTTTGCATACAGTCGCGGATAAGCCTTTTCTACTGAAGTACCAAGTTTCAGAAGGGCAGCTCTTGTACTGCCGGTGATATCTCGATACAAACTGAATACGCAAAACATCAACAAAATTTACCGCGTTTTAAAGTTGATATCGCTTTTGTTAATAACTTACACATTTATTCGAATTGTGCCACGAAACTTTGCAGACAGTCGCGGATAGGCCTTTTCTACTGAAGTACCAAGTTTCAGAAGTGCAGCTCTTGTACTGTCGGAAATATGTCGATACAAACTGAATACGCAAAAGATCAACAAAATTACGCGCGTTTTAAAGTTGATATCGCTTTTGTTGATAACTTCAACATTTATTCGAATTGTGCCACGAAACTTTGCAGACAGTCGGGGATAGGCCTTTTCCACTGAAGTACTAAGTTTCAGAAGTGCTGCTCTTGTACTGACGGAGATATGTCGATACAAACTGAATACGCAAAACATCAACAAAATTACGCGCGTTTTAAAGTTGATATCGCTTTTGTAACTAACTTCAACATTTATTCGAATTGTGCCACGAAACTTTGCAGACAGTCGCGCAGACTGATTTTCTACTGAAGTACCAAGTTTCAGAAGTGCAGCTCTTGTACTGCCGGAGATATGTCGATACAAACTGAATACGCAAAACATCAACAAAATTTAGCGCGTTTTAAAGTTGATATCGTTTTGTTAATAACTTCCACATTTATTCGAATTGTGCTACGAAACTTTGCAGACAGTCGCGGATAGGTCCTTTCTACTGAAGTACCAAGTTTCAGAAGTGCAGCTCTTGTAATGCCGGAGATATGTCGATACAAACTGAATACGCAAAACATCAACAAAATTTAGCGCGTTTTAAAGTTAGTTTCGCTTTTGTTAATAACTTCCACATTTATTCGAATTGTGCCACGGAACTTTGCAGACAGTCCCGGAGACAGATTTTCTACTGAAGTACCAAGTTTCAGAAGTGCAGCTCTTGTACTGCCGGAGATATGTCGATACAAACTGAATACGCAAAACATCAACAAAATTAAGCGCGTTTTAAAGTTGATATCGCTTTTGTTAATAACTTCCACATTTATTCGAATTGTGCCACGAAACTTTGCAGACCGTCGCGGATAGGCCCTTTCTACTGAAGTACCAAGTTTCAGAAGTGCAGCTCTTGTACTGACGGAGATATGTCGATACAAACTGAATACGCAAAAGATCAACAAAATTACGCGCGTTTTAAAGTTGATATCGCTTTTGTAAATAACTTCAACATTTATTCGAATTGTGCCACGAAACTTTGCAGACAGTCGCGGAGACTACTTTTCTACTAGAGTACCAAGTTTCAGATGTGCAGCTCTTGTACTGACGGAGATATGTCGATACAAACTGAATACGCAAAACATCAACAAAATTTAGCGCGTTTTAAAGTTAGTATCGCTTTTGTTAATAACTGCCACATTTATTCGAATTGTGCCACGAAACTTTGCAGAACGTCGCGGAGACATGTTTTCTACTGAAGTACCAAGTTTCAGAAGTGCAGCTCTTGTACTGACGGAGATATGTCGATACAAACTGAATACGCAAATCATCAAAAAAATTACGCGCGTTTTAAAGTTGATATCGCTTTTGTAAATAACTTCCACATTTATTCGAATTGTGCCACGAAACTTTGCAGACAGTCGCGGAGACTGATTTTCTACTGAAGTACCAAGTTTCAGAAGTGCAGCTCTTGTACTGCCGGAGATATGTCGATACAAACTGAATACGCAAAACATCAACAAAATTAAGCGCGTTTTAAAGTTGATATCGCTTTTGTTAATAACTTCCACATTTATTCGAATTGTGCCACGAAACTTTGCAGACAGTCGCGGATAGGCCCTTTCTACTTAAGTACCAAGTTTCAGAAGTGCAGCTCTTGTACTGACGGATATATGTCGATACAAACTGAATACGCAAAAGATCAACAAAATTACGCGCGTTTTAAAGTTGATATCGCTTTTGTAAATAACTTCAACATTTATTCGAATTGTGCCACGAAACTTTGCAGACAGTCGCGGAGACTGATTTTCAACTGAAGTACCAAGTTTCAGATGTGCAGCTCTTGTACTGACGGAGATATATCGATACAAACTGAATACGCAAAACATCAACAAAATTTAGCGCGTTTTAAAGTTAGTATCGCTTTTGTTAATAACTTCCACATTTATTCGAATTGTGCCACGAAACTTTGCAGACAGTCGCGGAGACTGATTTTCTACTGAAGTACAAAGTTTCAGAAGGGCAGCTTTTGTACTGCCGGGGATATGTCGATACAAACTTAATACGCAAAACATCAACAAAATTTAGCGCGTTTTAAAGTTGATATCGCTTTTGTAAATAACTTCAACATTTATTCGAATTGTGCCACGAAACTTTGCAGACAGTCGCGGAGACTGATTTTCTACTGAAGTACTAAGTTTCAGATGTGCAGCTCTTGTACTGACGGAGATATATCGATACAAACTGAATACGCAAAACATCAACAAAATTTAGCGCGTTTTAAAGTTAGTATCGCTTTTGTTAATAACTTCCACATTTATTCGAATTGTGCCACGAAACTTTGCAGACAGTCGCGGAGACCGATTTTCTACTGAAGTACAAAGTTTCAGAAGTGCAGCTCTTGTACTGCCGGGGATATGTCGATACAAACTGAATACGCAAAACATCAACAAAATTTAGCGCGTTTTAAAGTTGATATCGCTTTTGTTTATAACTTCCACATTTATTCGAATTGTGCCACGAAACTTTGCATACAGTCGCGGATAAGCCTTTTCTACTGAAGTACCAAGTTTCAGAAGGGCAGCTCTTGTACTGCCGGTGATATCTCGATACAAACTGAATACGCAAAACATCAACAAAATTTACCGCGTTTTAAAGTTGATATCGCTTTTGTTAATAACTTACACATTTATTCGAATTGTGCCACGAAACTTTGCAGACAGTCGCGGAGACAGATTTTCTACTGAAGTACCAAGTTTCAGAAGTGTAGCTCTTGTACTGCCTGAGATATGTCGATACAAACTGAATACGCAAAACATCAACAACATTTAGCGCGTTTTAAAGTTGATATCGCTTTTGTTAATAACTTCCACATTTATTCGAATTGTGCCACGAAACTTTGCAGACAGTCGCGGATAGGCCTTTTCTACTGAAGTACCAAGTTTCAGAAGTGCAGCTTTTGTACTGTCGGAGATATGTCGATACAAACTGAATACGCAAAAGATCAACAAAATCAGGCGCGTTTTAAAGTTGATATCGCTTTTGTTGATAACTTCAACATTTATTCGAATTGTGCCACGAAACTTTGCAGACAGTCGGGGATAGGCCTTTTCCACTGAAGTACCAAGTTTCAGAAGTGCTGCTCTTGTACTGACGGAGATATGTCGATACAAACTGAATACGCAAAACATCAACAAAATTACGCGCGTTTTAAAGTTGATATCGCTTTTGTAACTAACTTCAACATTTATTCGAATTGTGCCACGAAACTTTGCAGACAGTCGCGCAGACTGATTTTCTACTGAAGTACCAAGTTTCAGAAGTGCAGCTCTTGTACTGCCGGAGATATGTCGATACAAACTGAATACGCAAAACATCAACAAAATTTAGCGCGTTTTAAAGTTGATATCGCTTTTGTTAATAACTTCCACATTTATTCGAATTGTGCCACGAAACTTTGCAGACAGTCGCGGATAGGTCCTTTCTACTGAAGTACTAAGTTTCAGAAGTGCAGCTCTTGTAATGCCGGAGATATGTCGATACAAACTGAATACGCAAAACATCAACAAAATTTAGCGCGTTTTAAAGTTAGTTTCGCTTTTGTTAATAACTTCCACATTTATTCGAATTGTGCCACGAAACTTTGCAGACAGTCGCGGAGACAGATTTTCGACTGAAGTACCAAGTTTCAGAAGTGCAGCTCTTGTACTGCCGGAGATATGTCGATACAAACTGAATACGCAAAACATCAACAAAATTAAGCGCGTTTTAAAGTTGATATCGCTTTTGTTAATAACTTCCACATTTATTCGAATTGTGCCACGAAACTTTGCAGACAGTCGCGGATAGGCCCTTTCTACTGAAGTACCAAGTTTCAGAAGTGCAGCTCTTGTACTGACGGAGATATGTCGATACAAACTGAATACGCAAAACATCAACAAAATTACGCGCGTTTTAAAGTTGATATCGCTTTTGTAAATAACTTCAACATTTATTCGAATTGTGCCACGAAACTTTGCAGACAGTCGCGGAGACTGATTTTCTACTGAAGTACCAAGTTTCAGATGTGCAGCTCTTGTACTGACGGAGATATGTCGATACAAACTGAATACGCAAAACATCAACAAAATTTAGCGCGTTTTAAAGTTAGTATCGCTTTTGTTAATAACTTCCACATTTATTCGAATTGTGCCACGAAACTTTGCAGACAGTCGCGGAGACTGATTTACTACTGAGGTACAAAGTTTCAGAAGTGCAGCTCTTGTACTGCCGGAGATATGTCGATACAAACTGAATACGCAAAACATCAACAAAATTTAGCGCGTTTAAAAGTTGATATCGCTTTTGTTTATAACTTCCACATTTATTCGAATTGTGCCACGAAACTTTGCAGACAGTCGCAGATAAGCCTTTTCTACTGAAGTACCAAGTTTCAGAAGTGCAGCTCTTTTACTGCCGGTGATATCTCGATACAAACTGAATACGCAAAACATCAACAAAATTACGCGCGTTTTAAAGTTGATATCGCTTTTGTTAATAACTTCAACATTTATTCGAATTGTGCCACGAAACTTTGCAGACAGTCGCGGAGACAGATTTTCTACTGAAGTAATAAGTTTCAGAAGTGCAGCTCTTGTACTGACGGAGATATGTCGATTAAAACTGAATACGCAAAACATCAACAAAATTACGCGCGTTTTAAAGTTGATATCGCTTTTGTAAATAACTTCCACATTTATTCGAATTGTGCCACGAAACTTTGCAGACAGTCGCGGAGACTGATTTTCTACTGAAGTACCAAGTTTCAGAAGTGCAGCTCTTTTACTGCCGGTGATATCTCGATACAAACTGAATACGCAAAACATCAACAAAATTACGCGCGTTTTAAAGTTGATATCGCTTTTGTTAATAACTTCCACATTTATTCGAATTGTGCCACGAAACTTTGCAGACAGTCGCGGAGACAGATTTTCTACTGAAGTACCAAGTTTCAGAAGTGCAGCTCTTGTACTGACGGAGATATGTCGATACAAACTGAATACGCAAAACATCAACAAAATTACGCGCGTTTTAAAGTTGATATCGCTTTTGTAAATAACTTCCACATTTATTCGAATTGTGCCACGAAACTTTGCAGACAGTCGCGGAGACTGATTTTCTACTGAAGTACCAAGTTTCAGAAGTGCAGCTCTTGTACTGCCGGGGATATGTCGATACAAACTGAATACGCAAAACATCAACAAAATTAAGCGCGTTTTAAAGTTGATATCGGTTTTGTTAATAACTTTCACATTTATTCGAATTGTGCCACGAAACTTTGCAGACAGTCGCGGATAGGCCTTTTCTACTGAAGTACCAAGTTTCAGATGTGCAGCTCTTGTACTGCCGGAGATATGTCGATACAAACTGAATACGCAAAAGATCAACAAAATTACGCGCGTTTTAAAGTTGATATCGCTTTTGTTGATAACTTCAACATTTATTCGAATTGTGCCACGAAACTTTGCAGACAGTCGCGGATAGGCCTTTTCTACTGAAGTACCAAGTTTCAGAAGTGCAGCTCTTGTACTGACGGAGATATGTCGATACAAACTGAATACGCAAAACATCAACAAAATTACGCGCGTTTTAAAGTTGATATCGCTTTTGTAACTAACTTCAACATTTATTCGAATTGTGCCACGAATCTTTGCAGACAGTCGCGCAGACTGTTTTTCTACTGAAGTACCAAGTTTCAGAAGTGCAGCTCTTGTACTGCCGGAGATATGTCGATACAAACTGAATACGCAAAACATCAACAAAATTTAGCGCGTTTTAAAGTTGATATCGCTTTTGTTAATAACTTCAACATTTATTCGAATTGTGCCACGAAACCTTGCAGACAGTCGCGGATAGGCCCTTTCTACTGAAGTACCAAGTTTCAAAAGTGCAGCTCTTGTAATACCGGAGATATGTCGATACAAACTGAATACGCAAAACATCAACAAAATTTAGCGCGTTTTAAAGTTAGTTTCGCTGTTGTTAATAACTTCCACATTTATTCGAATTGTGCAACGAAACTTTGCAGACAGTCGCGGATATGCCCTTTCTACTGAAGTACCAAGTTTCAGAAGTGCAGCTCTTGTACTGACGGAGATATGTCGATACAAACTGAATACGCAAAACATCAACAAAATTACGCGCGTTTTAAAGTTGATATCGCTTTTGTAAATAACTTCAACATTTATTCGAATTGTGCCACGAAACTTTGCAGACAATCGCGGAGACTGATTTTCTACTGAAGTACCAAGTTTCAGATGTGCAGCTCTTGTACTGACGGAGATATGTCGATACAAACTGAATACGCAAAACATCAACAAAATTTAGCGCGTTTTAAAGTTAGTATCGCTTTTGTTAATAACTTCCACATTTATTCGAATTGTGCCACGAAACTTTGCAGACAGTCGCGGAGACTGATTAACTACTAAGGTACAAAGTTTCAGAAGTGCAGCTCTTGTACTGCCGGAGATATGTCGATACAAACTGAATACGCAAAACATCAACAAAATTTAGCGCGTTTAAAAGTTGATATCGCTTTTGTTTATAACTTCCACATTTATTCGAATTGTGCCACGAAACTTTGCAGACAGTCGCAGATAAGCCTTTTCTACTGAAGTACCAAGTTTCAGAAGTGCAGCACTTTTACTGCCGGTGATATCTCGATACAAACTGAATACGCAAAACATCAACAAAATTTAGCGCGTTTTAAAGTTGATATCGCTTTTGTTAATAACTTCCACATTTATTCGAATTGTGCCACGAAACTTTGCAGACAGTCGCGGAGACAGATTTTCTACTGAAGTACCAAGTTTCAGAAGTGCAGCTCTTGTACTGCCGGAGATATGTCGATACAAACTGAATACGCAAAAGATCAATAAAATTACGCGCGTTTTAAAGTTGATATCGCTTTTGTTAAAAACTTCCACATTTATTCGAATTGTGTCACGAAACTTTGCAGACAGTCGCGGAGACATATTTTCTACTGAAGTACCAAGTTTCAGAAGTGCAGCTCTTGTACTGCCGGTGATATCTCGAAACCAACTGAATACGCAAAACATCAACAAAATTTAGCGCGTTTTAAAGTTGATATCGCTTTTGTTAATAACTTCAACATTTATTCGAATTGTGCCACGAAACTTTGCAGACAGTCGCGGAGACAGATTTTCTACTGAAGTACCAAGTTTCAAAAGTGCAGCTCTTGTACTGCCGGAGATATGTCGATACAAACTGAATACGCAAAACATCAACAAAATTTAGCGCGTTTTAAAGTTGATATCGCTTTTGTTAATAACTTCCACATTTATTCGAATTGTGCCACGAAACCTTGCAGACAGTCGCGGATAGGCCCTTTCTACTGAAGTACCAAGTTATAGAAGTGCAGCTCTTGTAATACCGGAGATATGTCGATACAAACTGAATACGCAAAACATCAACAACATTTAGCGCGTTTTAAAGTTAGTTTCGCTTTTGTTAATAACTTCCACATTTATTCGAATTGTGCCACGAAACTTTGCAGACAGTCGCGGAGACAGATTTTCTACTGAGGTACAAAGTTTCAGAAGTGCAGCTCTTGTACTGCCGGAGGTATGTCGATACAAACTTAATACGCAAAACATCAACAAAATTTAGCGCGTTTAAAAGTTGATATCGCTTTTGTTTATAACTTCCACATTTATTCGAATTGTGCCACGAAACTTTGCAGACAGTCGCGGATAAGCCTTTTCTACTGAAGTACTAAGTTTGAGAAGTGCAGCTCTTTTACTGCCGGTTATATCTCGATACAAACTGAATACGCAAAACATCAACAAAATTACGCGCGTTTTAAAGTTGATATCGCTTTTGTTAATAACTTCAACATTTATTCGAATTGTGCCACGAAACTTTGCAGACAGTCGCGGAGACAGATTTTCTACTGAAGTACCAAGTTTCAGAAGTGCAGCTCTTGTACTGACGGAGATATGTCGATACAAACTGAATACGCAAAACATCAACAAAATTACGCGCGTTTTAAAGTTGATATCGCTTTTGTAAATAACTTCCACATTTATTCGAATTGTGCCACGAAACTTTGCAGACAGTCGCGGAGACTGATTTTCTACTGAAGTACCAAGTTTCAGAAGTGCAGCTCTTGTACTGCCGGAGATATGTCGATACAAACTGAATACGCAAAACATCAACAAAATTAAGCGCGTTTTAAAGTTGATATCGGTTTTGTTAATAACTTTCACATTTATTCGAATTGTGCCACGAAACTTTGCAGACAGTCGCGGATAGGCCCTTTCTACTTAAGTACCAAGTTTCAGAAGTGCAGCTCTTGTACTGACGGAGATATGTCGATACAAACTGAATACGCAAAAGATCAACAAAATTACGCGCGTTTTAAAGTTGATATCGCTTTTGTAAATAACTTCAACATTTATTCGAATTGTGCCACGAAATTTTGCAGACAGTCGCGGAGACTGATTTGCTACTGAAGTACCAAGTTTCAGATGTGCAGCTCTTGTACTGACGGAGATATGTCGATACAAACTGAATACGCAAAACATCAACAAAATTTAGCGTGTTTTAAAGTTAGTATCGCTTTTGTTAATAACTTCCACATTTATTCGAATTGTGCCACGAAACTTTGCAGACAGTCGCGGAGACTGATTTTCTACTGAAGTACAAAGTTTCAGAAGTGCAGCTCTTGTACTGCCGGGGATATGTCGATACAAACTTAATACGCAAAACATCAACAAAATTTAGCGCGTTTTAAAGTTGATATCGCTTTTGTTTATAACTTCCACATTTATTCGAATTGTGCCACGAAACTTTGCATACAGTCGCGGATAAGCCTTTTCTACTGAAGTACCAAGTTTCAGAAGGGCAGCTCTTGTACTGCCGGTGATATCTCGATACAAACTGAATACGCAAAACATCAACAAAATTTACCGCGTTTTAAAGTTGATATCGCTTTTGTTAATAACTTACACATTTATTCGAATTGTGCCACGAAACTTTGCAGACAGTCGCGGAGACTGATTTTCTACTGAAGTACCAAGTTTCAGATGTGCAGCTGTTTTACTGACGGAGATATGTCGATACAAACTGAATACGCAAAACATCAACAACATTTAGCGCGTTTTAAAGTTGATATCGCTTTTGTTAATAACTTCCACATTTATTCGAATTGTGCCACGAAACTTTGCAGACAGTCGACGATAGGCCTTTTCTACTTAAGTACCAAGTTTAAGAAGTGCAGCTCTTGTACTGCCGGAGATATGTCGATACAAACTGAATACGCAAAAGATCAACAAAATTACGCGCGTTTTAAAGTTGATATCGCTTTTGTTGATAACTTCAACATTTATTCGAATTGTGCCACGAAACTTTGCAGACAGTCGCGGAGACAGATTTTCTACTGAAGTACCAAGTTTCAGGAGTGCAGCTCTTGTACTGCCGAAGATATGTCGATACAAACTGAATACGCAAAACATCAACAAAATTAAGCGCGTTTTAAAGTTGATATCGCTTTTGTTAATAACTTCCACATTTATTCGAATTGTGCCACGAAACTTTGCAGACAGTCGCGGATAGGCTTTTTCTACTGAAGTACCAAGTTTCAGAAGTGCAGCTCTTGTACTGACGGAGATATGTCGATACAAACTGAATACGCAAAAGATCAACAAAATTACGCGCGTTTTGAAGTTGATATCGCTTTTGTAAATAACTTCAACATTTATTCGAATTGTGCCACGAAACTTTGCAGACAGTCGCGGAGACTGATTTTCTACTGAAGTACCAAGTTTCAGATGTGCAGCTCTTGTACTGACGGAGATATGTCGATACAAACTTAATACGCAAAACATCAACAAAATTTAGCGCGTTTTAAAGTTGATATCGCTTTTGTTAATAACTTCCACATTTATTCGAATTGTGCCACGAAACTTTGCAGACAGTCGCGGATAAGCCTTTTCTACTGAAGTACCAAGTTTCAGAAGGGCAGCTCTTGTACTGCCGGTGATATCTCGATACAAACTGAATACGCAAAACATCAACAAAATTTACCGCGTTTTAAAGTTGATATCGCTTTTGTTAATAACTTCCACATTTATTCGAATTGTGCCACGAAACTTTGCAGACAGTCGCGGAGACAGATTTTCTACTGAAGTACCAAGTTTCAGAAGTGTAGCTCTTGTACTGCCGGAGATATGTCGATACAAACTGAATACGCAAAACATCAACAAAATTTAGCGCGTTTTAAAGTTGATATCGCTTTTGTTAATAACTTCCACATTTATTCGAATTGTGCCACGAAACTTTGCAGACAGTCGCGGATAGGCCTTTTCTACTGAAGTAGTAAGTTTCAGAAATGCAGCGCTTGTACTGACGGAGATATGTCGATACAAACTGAATACGCAAAACATCAACAAAATTTAGCGCGTTTTAAAGTTGATATCGCTTTTGTAACTAACTTCAACATTTATTCGAATTGTGCCACGAAACTTAGCAGACAGTCGCGCAGACTGTTTTTCTACTGAAGTACCAAGTTTCAGAAGTGCAGCTCGTGTACTGCCGGAGATATGTCGATACAAACTGAATACGCAAAACATCAACAAAATTTAGCGCGTTTTAAAGTTGATATCGCTTTTGTTAATAACTTCCACATTTATTCGAATTGTGCCACGAAACTTTGCAGACAGTCGCGGATAGGCCCTTTCTACTGAAGTACCAAGTTTCAGAAGGGCAGCTCTTGTACTGCCGGTGATATCTCGATACAAACTGAATACGCAAAACATCAACAAAATTTACCGCGTTTTAAAGTTGATATCGCTTTTGTTAATAACTTACACATTTATTCGAATTGTGCCACGAAACTTTGCAGACAGTCGCGGAGACTGATTTTCTACTGAAGTACCAAGTTTCAGATGTGCAGCTGTTGTACTGACGGAGATATGTCGATACAAACTGAATACGCAAAACATCAACAAAATTTAGCGCGTTTTAAAGTTGATATCGCTTTTGTTAATAACTTCCACATTTATTCGAATTGTGCCACGAAACTTTGCAGACAGTCGCGGATAGGCCTTTTCTACTGAAGTACCAAGTTTCAGAAGTGCAGCTCTTGTACTGCCGGAGATATGTCGATACAAACTGAATACGCAAAAGATCAACAAAATTACGCGCGTTTTAAAGTTGATATCGCTTTTGTTGATAACTTCAACATTTATTCGAATTGTGCCACGAAACTTTGCAGACAGTCGCTGATAGGCCTTTTCTACTGAAGTACCAAGTTTCAGAAGTGCAGCTCTTGTACTGACGGAGATATGTCGATACAAACTGAATACGCAAAACATCAACAAAATTACGCGCGTTTTAAAGTTGATATCGCTTTTGTAACTAACTTCAACATTTATTCGAATTGTGCCACGAAACTTTGCAGACAGTCGCGCAGACTGTTTTTCTACTGAAGTACTAAGTTTCAGAAGTGCAGCTCTTGTACTGCCGGAGATATGTCGATACAAACTGAATACGCAAAACATCAACAAAATTTAGCGCGTTTTAAAGTTGATATCGCTTTTGTTAATAACTTCCACATTTATTCGAATTGTGCCACGAAACCTTGCAGACAGTCGCGGATAGGCCCTTTCTAATGAAGTACCAAGTTTCAGAAGTCCAGCTATTGTAATACCGGAGATATGTCGATACAAACTGAATACGCAAAACATCAACAAACTTTAGCGCGTTTTAAAGTTAGTTTCGCTTTTGTTAATAACTTCCACATTTATTCGAATTGTGCCACGAAACTTTGCAGACAGTCGCGGAGACAGATTTTCTACTGAAGTACCAAGTTTCAGGAGTGCAGCTCTTGTACTGTCGAAGATATGTCGATACAAACTGAATACGCAAAACATCAACAAAATTAAGCGCGTTTTAAAGTTGATATCGCTTTTGTTAATAACTTCCACATTTATTCGAATTGTGCCACGAAACTTTGCAGACAGTCGCGGATAGGCTTTTTCTACTGAAGTACCAAGTTTCAGAAGTGCAGCTCTTGTACTGACGGAGATATGTCGATACAAACTGAATACGCAAAAGATCAACAAAATTACGCGCGTTTTGAAGTTGATATCGCTTTTGTAAATAACTTCAACATTTATTCGAATTGTGCCACGAAACTTTGCAGACAGTCGCGGAGACTGATTTTCTACTGAAGTACCAAGTTTCAGATGTGCAGCTCTTGTACTGACGGAGATATGTCGATACAAACTTAATACGCAAAACATCAACAAAATTTAGCGCGTTTTAAAGTTGATATCGCTTTTGTTAATAACTTCCACATTTATTCGAATTGTGCCACGAAACTTTGCAGACAGTCGCGGATAAGCCTTTTCTACTGAAGTACCAAGTTTCAGAAGGGCAGCTCTTGTACTGCCGGTGATATCTCGATACAAACTGAATACGCAAAACATCAACAAAATTTACCGCGTTTTAAAGTTGATATCGCTTTTGTTAATAACTTCCACATTTATTCGAATTGTGCCACGAAACTTTGCAGACAGTCGCGGAGACAGATTTTCTACTGAAGTACCAAGTTTCAGAAGTGTAGCTCTTGTACTGCCGGAGATATGTCGATACAAACTGAATACGCAAAACATCAACAAAATTTAGCGCGTTTTAAAGTTGATATCGCTTTTGTTAATAACTTCCACATTTATTCGAATTGTGCCACGAAACTTTGCAGACAGTCGCGGATAGGCTTTTTCTACTGAAGTAGTAAGTTTCAGAAATGCAGCTCTTGTACTGACGGAGATATGTCGATACAAACTGAATACGCAAAACATCAACAAAATTACGCGCGTTTTAAAGTTGATATCGCTTTTGTAACTAACTTAAACATTTATTCGAATTGTGCCACGAAACTTAGCAGACAGTCGCGCAGACTGTTTTTCTACTGAAGTACCAAGTTTCAGAAGTGCAGCTCGTGTACTGCCGGAGATATGTCGATACAAACTGAATACGCAAAACATCAACAAAATTTAGCGCGTTTTAAAGTTGATATCGCTTTTGTTAATAACTTCCACATTTATTCGAATTGTGCCACGAAACTTTGCAGACAGTCGCGGATAGGCCCTTTCTACTGAAGTACCAAGTTTCAGAGGTGCAGCTCTTGTAATACCGGAGATATGTCGATACAAACTGAATACGCAAAACATCAACAAAATTTAGCGCGTTTTAAAGTTAGTTTCGCTTTTGTTAATAACTTCCACATTTATTCGAATTGTGCCACGAAACTTTGCAGACAGTCGCGGAGACATATTTTCTACTGAAGTACCAAGTTTCAGAAGTGCAGCTCTTGTACTGCCGGAGATATGTCGATACAAACTGAATACGCAAAACATCAACAAAATTAAGCGCGTTTTAAAGTTGATATCGCTTTTGTTAATAACTTCCACATTTATTCGAATTGTGCCACGAAACTTTGCAGACAGTCGCGGATAGGCCTTTTCTACTGAAGTACCAAGTTTCAGAAGTGCAGCTCTTGTACTGCCGGAGATATGTCGATACAAACTGAATACGCAAAACATCAACAAAATTACGCGCGTTTTAAAGTTGATATCGCTTTTGTTGATAACTTCAACATTTATTCGAATTGTGCCACGAAACTTTGCAGACGGTCGCGGATAGGCCTTTTCTACTGAAGTACCAAGTTTCAGAAGTGCAGCTCTTGTACTGACGGAGATATGTCGAAACAAACTGAATACGCAAAACATCAACAAAATTACGCGCGTTTTAAAGTTGATATCGCTTTTGTAACTAACTTCAACATTTATTCGAATTGTGCCACGAAACTTTGCAGACAGTCGCGCAGACTGTTTTTCTACTGAAGTACTAAGTTTCAGAAGTGCAGCTCTTGTACTGCCGGAGATATGTCGATACAAACTGAATACGCAAAACATCAACAAAATTTAGCGCGTTTTAAAGTTGATATCGCTTTTGTTAATAACTTCCACATTTATTCGAATTGTGCCACGAAACCTTGCAGACAGTCGCGGATAGGCCCTCTCTACTGAAGTACCAAGTTTCAGAAGTGCAGCTCTTGTAATACCGGAGATATGTCGATACAAACTGAATACGCAAAACATAAACAAACTTTAGCGCGTTTTAAAGTTAGTTCTGCTTTTGTTAATAACTTCCACATTTATTCGAATTGTGCCACGAAACTTTGCAGACAGTCGCGGAGACAGATTTTCTACTGAAGTACCAAGTTTCAGAGATGCAGCTCTTGTACTGCCGAAGATATGTCGATACAAACTGAATACGCAAAACATCAACAAAATTATGCGCGTTTTAAAGTTGATATCGCTTTTGTTAATAACTTCCACATTTATTCGAATTGTGCCACGAAACTTTGCAGACAGTCGCGGATAGGCTTTTTCTACTGAAGTACCAAGTTTCAGAAGTGCAGCTCTTGTACTGACGGAGATATGTCGATACAAACTGAATACGCAAAAGATCAACAAAATTACGCGCGTTTTGAAGTTGATATCGCTTTTGTAAATAACTTCAACATTTATTCGAATTGTGCCACGAAACTTTGCAGACAGTCGCGGAGACTGATTTTCTACTGAAGTACCAAGTTTCAGATGTGCAGCTCTTGTACTGACGGAGATATGTCGATACAAACTTAATACGCAAAACATCAACAAAATTACGCGCGTTTTAAAGTTGATATCGCTTTTGTTAATAACTTCCACATTTATTCGAATTGTGCCACGAAACTTTGCAGACAGTCGCGGATAAGCCTTTTCTACTGAAGTACCAAGTTTCAGAAGGGCAGCTCTTGTACTGCCGGTGATATCTCGATACAAACTGAATACGCAAAACATCAACAAAATTTACCGCGTTTTAAAGTTGATATCGCTTTTGTTAATAACTTCCACATTTATTCGAATTGTGCCACGAAACTTTGCAGACAGTCGCGGAGACAGATTTTCTACTGAAGTACCAAGTTTCAGAAGTGTAGCTCTTGTACTCCCGGAGATATGTCGATACAAACTGAATACGCAAAACATCAACAAAATTTAGCGCGTTTTAAAGTTGATATCGCTTTTGTTAATAACTTCCACATTTATTCGAATTGTGCAACCAAACTTTGCAGACAGTCGCGGATAGGCCTTTTCTACTGAAGTAGTAAGTTTCAGAAGTGCAGCTCTTGTACTGACGGAGATATGTCGATACAAACTGAATACGCAAAACATCAACAAAATTACGCGCGTTTTAAAGTTGATATCGCTTTTGTAACTAACTTCAACATTTATTCGAATTGTGCCACGAAACTTTGCAGACAGTCGCGGATAGGCCCTTTCTACTGAAGTACCAAGTTTCAGAAGTGCAGCTCTTGTACTGACGGAGATATGTCGATACAAACTGAATACGCAAAAGATCAACAAAATTACGCGCGTTTTAAAGTTGATATCGCTTTTGTAAATAACTTCAACATTTATTCGAATTGTGCCACGAAACTTTGCAGACAGTCGCGGAGACTGATTTTCTACTGAAGTACCAAGTTTCAGATGTGCAGCTCTTGTACTGACGGAGATATGTCGATACAAACTGAATACGCAAAACATCAACAAAATTTAGCGCGTTTTAAAGTTAGTATCGCTTTTGTTAATAACTTCCACATTTATTCGAATTGTGCCACGAAACTTTGCAGACAGTCGCGGAGACTGATTTACTACTGAGGTACAAAGTTTCAGAAGTGCAGCTCTTGTACTGCCGGAGATATGTCGATACAAACTGAATACGCAAAAGATCAACAAAATTACGCGCGTTTTAAAGTTGATATCGCTTTTGTTAATAACTTCCACATTTATTCGAATTGTGTCACGAAACTTTGCAGACAGTCGCGGATAGGATTTTTCTACTGAAGTACCAAGCTTCAGAAGTGCAGCTCTTGTACTGCCGGAGATATGTCGATACAAACTGAATACGCAAAACATCAACAAAACTTAGCGCGTTTTAAAGTTAGTATCGCTTTTGTTAATAACTTCGACATTTATTCGAATTGTGCCACGAAACTTTGCAGACAGTCGCGGAGACAAATTTTCTACTGAAGTACAAAGTTTCAGAAGTGCAGCTCTTGTACTGCCGGAGATATGTCGATACAAACTTAATACGCAAAACATCAACAAAATTTAGCGCGTTTTAAAGTTGATATCGCTTTTGTTTATAACTTCCACATTTATTCGAATTGTGCCACGAAACTTTGCAGACAGTCGCGGATAAGCCTTTTCTACTGAAGTACCAAGTTTCAGAAGTGCAGCTTTTGTACTGCCGGTGATATCTCGATACAAACTGAATACGCAAAACATCAACAAAATTTAGCGCGTTTTAAAGTTGATATCGCTTTTGTTAATAACTTCAACATTTATTCGAATTGTGCCACGAAACTTTGCAGACAGTCGCGGAGACAGATTTTCTACTGAAGTACCAAGTTTCAGAAGTGCAGCTCTTGTACTGCCGGAGATATGTCGATACAAACTGAATACGCAAAACATCAACAACATTTAGCGCGTTTTAAAGTTGATATCGCTTTTGTTAATAACTTCCACATTTATTCGAATTGTGCCACGAAACTTTGCAGACAGTCGCGGATAGGCCTTTTCTACTGAAGTACCCAGTTTCAGAAGTGCAGCTCTTGTACTTCCGGAGATATTTCGATACAAACTGAATACGCAAAAGATCAACAAAATTACGCGCGTTTTAAAGTTGATATCGCTTTTGTTGATAACTTCAACATTTATTCGAATTGTGCCACGAAACTTTGCAGACAGTCGCGGATAGGCCTTTTCTACTGAAGTACCAAGTTTCAGAAGTGCAGCTCTTGTACTGACGGAGATATGTCGATACAAACTGAATACGCAAAACATCAACAAAATTACGCGCGTTTTAAAGTTGATATCGCTTTTGTAACTAACTTCAACATTTATTCGAATTGTGCCACGAAACTTTGCAGACAGTCGCGCAGATTGTTTTTCTACTGAAGTACCAAGTTTCAGAAGTGCAGCTCTTGTACTGCCGGAGATATGTCGATATAAACTGAATACGCAAAACATCAACAAAATTTAGCGCGTTTTAAAGTTGATATCGCTTTTGTTAATAACTTCCACATTTATTCGAATTGTGCCACGAAACTTTGCAGACAGTCGCGGAGACATATTTTCTACTGAAGTACCAAGTTTCAGATATGCAGCTCTTGTACTGCTGGAGATATGTCGATACAAACTGAATACGCAAAACATCAACAAAATTAAGCGCGTTTTAAAGTTGATATCGCTTTTGTTAATAACTTCCACATTTATTCGAATTGTGCCACGAAACTTTGCAGACAGTCGCGGATAGGCCCTTTCTACTGAAGTACCAAGTTTCAGAAGTGCAGCTCTTGTACTGACGGAGATATGTCGATACAAACTGAATACGCAAAAGATCAACAAAATTACGCGCGTTTTAAAGTTGATATCGCTTTTGTAAATAACTTCAACATTTATTCGAATTGTGCCACGAAACTTTGCAGACAGTCGCGGAGACTGATTTTCTACTGAAGTACCAAGTTTCAGATGTGCAGCTCTTGTACTGACGGAGATATGTCGATACAAACTGAATACGCAAAACATCAACAAAATTTAGCGCGTTTTAAAGTTAGTATCGCTTTTGTTAATAACTTAAACATTTATTCGAATTGTGCCACGAAACTTTGCAGACAGTCGCGGAGACTGATTTACTACTGAGGTACAAAGTTTCAGAAGTGCAGCTCTTGTACTGCCGGAGATATGTCGATACAAACTGAATACGCAAAAGATCAACAAAATTACGCGCGTTTTAAAGTTGATATCGCTTTTGTTAATAACTTCCACATTTATTCGAATTGTGTCACGAAACTTTGCAGACAGTCGCGGATAGGATTTTTCTACTGAAGTACCAAGCTTCAGAAGTGCAGCTCTTGTACTGCCGGAGATATGTCGATACAAACTGAATACGCAAAACATCAACAAAACTTAGCGCGTTTTAAAGTTAGTATCGCTTTTGTTAATAACTTCGACATTTATTCGAATTGTGCCACGAAACTTTGCAGACAGTCGCGGAGACATATTTACTACTGAAGTACAAAGTTTCAGAAGTGCAGCTCTTGTACTGCCGGAGATATGTCGATACAAACTTAATACGCAAAACATCAACAAAATTTAGCGCGTTTTAAAGTTGATATCGCTTTTGTTTATAACTTCCACATTTATTCGAATTGTGCCACGACACTTTGCAGACAGTCGCGGATAAGCCTTTTCTACTGAAGTACCAAGTTTCAGAAGTGCAGCTTTTGTACTGCCGGTGATATCTCGATACAAACTGAATACGCAAAACATCAACAAAATTTAGCGCGTTTTAAAGTTGATATCGCTTTTGTTAATAACTTCAACATTTATTCGAATTGTGCCACGAAACTTTGCAGACAGTCGCGGAGACAGATTTTCTACTGAAGTACCAAGTTTCAGAAGTGCAGCTCTTGTACTGCCGGAGATATGTCGATACAAACTGAATACGCAAAACATCAACAACATTTAGCGCGTTTTAAAGTTGATATCGCTTTTGTTAATAACTTCCACATTTATTCGAATTGTGCCACGAAACTTTGCAGACAGTCGCGGATAGGCCTTTTCTACTGAAGTACCCAGTTTCAGAAGTGCAGCTCTTGTACTTCCGGAGATATTTCGATACAAACTGAATACGCAAAAGATCAACAAAATTACGCGCGTTTTAAAGTTGATATCGCTTTTGTTGATAACTTCAACATTTATTCGAATTGTGCCACGAAACTTTGCAGACAGTCGCGGATAGGCCTTTTCTACTGAAGTACCAAGTTTCAGAAGTGCAGCTCTTGTACTGACAAAGATATGTCGATACAAACTGAATACGCAAAACATCA
Source organism: Sepiola atlantica (assembly GCA_963556195.1). Taxonomy (NCBI): domain Eukaryota; kingdom Metazoa; phylum Mollusca; class Cephalopoda; order Sepiida; family Sepiolidae; genus Sepiola; species Sepiola atlantica. The sequence continues at coordinate 308,435 of CAUVYP010000355.1, forward strand.
ACAAAATTACGCTCGTTTTAAAGTTGATATCGCTTTTGTAACTAACTTCAACATTTATTCGAATTGTGCCACGAAACTTTGCAGACAGTCGCGGAGACTGATTTTCTACTGAAGTACCAAGTTTCAGAAGTGCAGCTCTTGTACTGCCGGAGATATGTCGATACAAACTGAATACGCAAAACATCAACAAAATTTAGCGCGTTTTAAAATTGATATCGCTTTTGTTAATAACTTCAGCATTTATTCGAATTGTGCCACGAAACTTTGCAGACAGTCGCGGAGACAGATTTTCTACTGAAGTACCAAGTTTCAGAAGTGCAGCTCTTGTACTGCCGGTAATATGTCGATACAAACTGAATACGCAAAACATCAACAAAATTAAGCGCGTTTTAAAGTTGATATCGCTTTTGTTAATAACTTCCACATTTATTCGAATTGTGCCACGAAACTTTGCAGACAGTCGCGGATAGGCCCTTTCAACTGAAGTACCAAGTTTCAGAAGTGCAGCTCTTGTAATACCGGAGATATGTCGATACAAACTGAATACGCAAAACATCAACAAAATTTAGCGCGTTTTAAAGTTAGTTTCGCTTTTGTTAATAACTTCCACATTTATTCGAATTGTGCCACGAAACTTTGCAGACAGTCGCGGAGACAGATTTTCTACTGAAGTACCAAGTTTCAGAAGTGCAGCTCTTGTACTGCCGGAGATATGTCGATACAAACTGAATACGCAAAACATCAACAACATTTAGCGCGTTTTAAAGTTGATATCGCTTTTGTTAATAACTTCCACATTTATTCGAATTGTGCCACGAAACTTTGCAGACAGTCGCGGAGACTGATTTACTACTGAAGTACCAAGTTTCAGATGTGCAGCTCTTGTACTGACGGAGATATGTCGATACAAACTGAATACGCAAAACATCAACAAAATTTAGCGCGTTTTAAAGTTAGTATCGCTTTTGCTAATAACTTCCACATTTATTCGAATTGTGCCACGAAACTTTGCAAACAGTCGCGGAGACTGATTTTCTACTGAAGTACAAAGTTTCAGAAGTGCAGCTCTTGTACTGCCGGAGATATGTCGATACAAACTTACTACGCAAAACATCAACAAAATTAAGCGCGTTTTAAAGTTGATATCGGTTTTGTTTATTACTTCCACATTTATTCGAATTGTGCCACGAAACTTTGCAGACAGTCGCGGATAAGCCTTTTCTACTCAAGTACCAAGTTTCAGAAGTGCAGCTCTTGTACTGACGGAGATATGTCGATACAAACTGAATACGCAAAACATAAACAAAATTACGCGCGTTTTAAAGTTGATATCGCTTTTGTAAATAACTTCAACATTTATTCGAATTGTGCCACGAAACTTTGCAGACAGTCGCGGAGACTGATTTTCTACTGAAGTACCAAGTTTCAGATGTGCAGCTCTTGTACTGACGGAGATATGTCGATACAAACTGAATACGCAAAACATTAACAAAATTTAGCGCGTTTTAAAGTTAGTATCGCTTTTGTTAATAACTTCCACATTTATTCGAATTGTGCCACGAAACTTTGCAGACAGTCGCGGAGACATGTTTTCTACTGAAGTACCAAGTTTCAGAAGTGCAGCTCTTGTACTGACGGAGATATGTCGATACAAACTGAATACGCAAAACATCAACAAAATTAAGCGCGTTTTAAAGTTGATATCGCTTTTGTTTATTACTTCCACATTTATTCGAATTGTGCCACGAAACTTTGCAGACAGTCGCGGATAAGCCTTTTCTACTGAAGTACCAAGTTTCAGAAGTGCAGCTCTTGTACTGCCGGAGATATGTCGATACAAACTGAATACGCAAAACATCAACAAAATTTACCGCGTTTTAAAGTTGATATCGCTTTTGTTAATAACTTCAACATTTATTCGAATTGTGCCACGAAACTTTGCAGACAGTCGCGGAGACAGTTTTTACTACTGAAGTACCAAGTTTCAGAAGTGCAGCTCTTGTACTGCCGGAGATATGTCGATACAAACTGAATACGCAAAACATCAACAACATTAAGCGCGTTTTAAAGTTGATATCGCTTTTGTTAATAACTTCCACATTTATTCGAATTGTGCCACGAAACTTTGCAGACAGTCGCGGATAGGCCTTTTCTACTGAAGTACCAAGTTTCAGAAGTGCAGCTTTTGTACTGACGGATATATGTCGATACAAACTGAATACGCAAAACATCAACAAAATTACGCGCGTTTTAAAGTTGACATCGCTTTTGTAACTAACTTCAACATTTATTCGAATTGTGCCACGAAACTTTGCAGACAGTCGCGCAGACTGATTTTCTACTGAAGTACCAAGTTTCAGAAGTGCAGCTCTTGTACTGCCGGAGATATGTCGATACAAACTGAATACGCAAAACATCAACAAAATTTAGCGCGTTTTAAAGTTGATATCGCTTTTGTTAATAACTTTCACATTTATTCGAATTGTGCCACGAAACTTTGCAGACAGTCGCGGATAGGCCCTTTCTACTGAAGTACCAAGTTTCAGAAGTGCAGCTCTTGTAATGCCGGAGATATGTCGATACAAACTGAATACGCAAAACATCAACAAAATTTAGCGCGTTTTAAAGTTAGTTTCGCTTTTGTTAATAACTTCCACATTTATTCGAATTGTGCCACGAAACTTTGCAGACAGTCGCGGAGACATGTTTTCTACTGAAGTACCAAGTTTAAGAAGTGCAGCTCTTGTACTGACGGAGATATGTCGATACAAACTGAATACGCCAAACATCAACAAAATTACGCGCGTTTTAAAGTTGATATCGCTTTTGTAAATAACTTCCACATTTATTCGAATTGTGCCACGAAACTTTGCAGACAGTCGCGGAGACTGATTTACTACTGAGGTACAAAGTTTCAGAAGTGCAGCTCTTGTACTGCCGGAGATATGTCGATACAAACTGAATACGCAAAACATCAACAAAATTTAGCGCGTTTTAAAGTTGATATCGCTTTTGTTTATAACTTCCACATTTATTCGAATTGTGCCACGAAACTTTGCAGACAGTCGCGGATAAGCCTTTTCTACTGAAGTACCAAGATTCAGAAGTGCAGCTCTTGTACTGCCGGTGATATCTCGATACAAACTTAATACGCAAAACATCAACAAAATTTAGCGCGTTTTAAAGTTGATATCGCTTTTGTTAATAACTTCCACATTTATTCGAATTGTGCCACGAAACTTTGCAGACAGTCGCGGAGACAGATTTTCTACTGAAGTACCAAGTTTCAGAAGTGCAGCTCTTGTACTGCCGGAGATATGTCGATAGAAACTAAATACGCAAAACATCAACAACATTTAGCGCGTTTTAAAGTTGATATCGCTTTTGTTAATAACTTCCACATTTATTCGAATTGTGCCACGAAACTTTGCAGACAGTCGCGGATAGGCCTTTTCTACTGAAGTACCAAGTTTCAGAAGTGCAGCTCTTGTACTGACGGAGATATGTCGATACAAACTGAATACGCAAAACATCAACAAAATTACGCGCGTTTTAAAGTTGATATCGCTTTTGTAAATAATTTCAACATTTATTCGAATTGTGCCACGAAACTTTGCAGACAGTCGCGCAGACTTATTTTCCACGGAAGTACCAAGTTTCAGAAGTGCAGCTCTTGTACTGCCGGAGATATGTCGATACAAACTGAATACGCAAAACATCAACAAAATTTAGCGCGTTTTAAAGTGTATATCGCTTTTGTTTATAACTGCCACATTTATTCGAATTGTGCCACGAAACTTTGCAGACAGTCGCGGAGACAGATGTTCTACTGAAGTACCAAGTTTCAGAAGTGCAGCTCTTGTAATGCCGGAGATATGTCGATACAAACTGAATACGCAAAACATCAACAAAATTTAGTGCGTTTTAAAGTTGATATCGCTTTTGTTAATAACTTCCACATTTATTCGAATTGTGCCACGAAACTTTGCAGACAGTCGCGGAGACATATTTTCTACTGAGGTACCAAGTCTCAGAAGTGCAGCTCTTGTACTGACGGAGATATGTCGATACAAACTGAATACGCAAAACATCAACAAAATTTAGCGCGTTTTAAAGTTGATATCGCTTTTGTTAATAACTTCCACATTTATTCGAATTGTGCCACGAAACTTTGCAGACAGTCGCGGATAGGCTCTTTCTACTGAAGTACCAAGTTTCAGAAGTGCAGCTCTTGTACTGACGGAGATATGTCGATACAAACTGAATACGCAAAAGATCAACAAAATTACGCGCGTTTTAAAGTTGATATCGCTTTTGTAAATAACTTCAACATTTATTCGAATTGTGCCACGAAACTTTGCAGACAGTCGCGGATAAGCCTTTTCTACTGAAGTACCAAGTTTCAGATGTGCAGCTCTTGTACTGACGGAGATATGTCGATACAAACTGAATACGCAAAACATCAACAAAATTTAGCGCGTTTTAAAGTTAGTATCGCTTTTGTAAATAACTTCAACATTTATTCGAATTGTGCCACGAAACTTTGCAGACAGTCGCGGAGACTGATTTACTACTGAGGTACAAAGTTTCAGAAGTGCAGCTCTTGTACTGCCGGAGATATGTCGATACAAACTGAATACGCAAAACATCAACAAAATTACGCGCGTTTTAAAGTTGATATCGCTTTTGTTTATAACTTCCACATTTATTCGAATTGTGCCACGAAACTTTGCAGACAGTCGCGGATAAGCCTTTTCTACTGAAGTACCAAGATTCAGAAGTGCAGCTCTTGTACTGCCGGTGATATCTCGATACAAACTGAATACGCAAAACATCAACAAAATTTAGCGCGTTTTAAAGTTGATATCGCTTTTGTTAATAACTTCCACATTTATTCGAATTGTGCCACGAAACTTTGCAGACAGTCGCGGAGACAGATTTTCTACTGAAGTAATAAGTTTCAGAAGTGCAGCTCTTGTACTGACGGAGATATGTCGATAGAAACTAAATACGCAAAACATCAACAACATTTAGCGCGTTTTAAAGTTGATATCGCTTTTGTTAATAACTTCCACATTTATTCGAATTGTGCCACGAAACTTTGCAGACAGTCGCGGATAGGCCTTTTCTACTGAAGTACTAAGTTTCGGAAGTGCAGCTCTTGTACTGCCAAAGATATGTCGATACAAACTGAATACCAAAAGATCAACAAAATTACGCGCGTTTTAAAGTTGATATCGCTTTTGTTAATAACTTCCACATTTATTCGAATTGTGCCAAGAAACTTTGCAGACAGTCGCGGAGACATGTTTTCTACTGAAGTACCAAGTTTCAGAAGTGCAGCTCTTGTACTGACGGAGATATGTCGATACAAACTGAATACGCAAAACATCAACAAAATTACGCGCGTTTTAAAGTTGATATCGCTTTTGTAAATAATTTCAACATTTATTCGAATTGTGCCACGAAACTTTGCAGACAGTCGCGGAGACTGATTTTCTACTGAAGTACCAAGTTTCAGAGCTGCAGCTCTTGTACTGCCGGAGATATGTCGATACAAACTGAATACGCAAAACATCAACAAAATTTAGCGCGTTTTAAAGTTGATATCGCTTTTGTTAATAACTTCCACATTTATTCGAATTGTGCCACGAAACTTTGCAGACAGTCGCGGATAGGCCCTTTCTACTGAAGTACCAAGTTTCAGAAGTGCAGCTCTTGTACTGACGGAGATATGTCGATACAAACTGAATACGCAAAACATCAACAAAATTACGCGCGTTTTTAAGTTGATATCGCTTTTGAAAATAACTTCAACATTTATTCGAATTGTGCCACGAAACTTTGCAGACAGTCGCGGAGACTGATGTTCTACTGAAGTACCAAGTTTCAGATGTGCAGCTCTTGTACTGACGGAGATATGTCGATACAAACTGAATACGCAAAACATCAACAAAATTTAGCGCGTTTTAAAGTTAGTATAACTTTTGTAAATAACTTCAACATTTATTCGAATTGTGCCACGAAACTTTGCAGACAGTCGCGGAGACTGATTTACTACTGAGGTACAAAGTTTCAGAAGTGCAGCTTTTGTACTGCCGGAGATATGTCGATACAAACTGAATACGCAAAACATCAACAAAATTTAGCGCGTTTTAAAGTTGATATCGCTTTTGTTTATAACTTCCACATTTATTCGAATTGTGCCACGAAACTTTGCAGACAGTCGCGGATAAGCCTTTTCTACTGAAGTACCAAGATTCAGAAGTGCAGCTCTTGTACTGCCGGTGATATCTCGATACAAACTGAATACGCAAAACATCAACAAAATTACGCGCGTTTTAAAGTTGATATCGCTTTTGTTAATAACTTCCACATTTATTCGAATTGTGCCACGAAACTTTGCAGACAGTCGCGGAGACAGATTTTCTACTGAAGTACCAAGTTTCAGAAGTGCAGCTCTTGTACTGCCGGAGATATGTCGATACAAACTAAATACGCAAAACATCAACAACATTTAGCGCGTTTTAAAGTTGATATCGCTTTTGTTAATAACTTCCACATTTATTCGAATTGTGCCACGAAACTTTGCAGACAGTCGCGGATAGGCCTTTTCTACTGAAGTACTAAGTTTCAGAAGTGCAGCTCTTGTACTGCCAAAGATATGTCGATACAAACTGAATACCAAAAGATCAACAAAATTACGCGCGTTTTAAAGTTGATATCGCTTTTGTTAATAACTTCCACATTTATTCGAATTGTGCCAAGAAACTTTGCAGACAGTCGCGGAGACATGTTTTCTACTGAAGTACCAAGTTTCAGAAGTGCAGCTCTTGTACTGACGGAGATATGTCGATACAAACTGAATACGCAAAACATCAACAAAATTTAGCGCGTTTTAAAGTTGATATCGATTTTGTAAATAATTTACACATTTATTCGAATTGTGCCACGAAACTTTGCAGACAGTCGCGCAGACTTATTTTCCACGGAAGTACCAAGTTTCAGAAGTGCAGCTCTTGTACTGCCGGAGATATGTCGATACAAACTGAATACGCAAAACATCAACAAAATTTAGCGCGTTTTAAAGTTGATATCGCTTTTGTTTATAACTTCCACATTTATTCGAATTGTGCCACGAAACTTTGCAGACAGTCGCGCAGACAGATTTTCTACTGAAGTACCAAGTTTCAGAAGTGCAGCTCTTGTAATGCCGGAGATATGTCGATACAAACTGAATACGCAAAACATCAACAAAATTTAGTGCGTTTTAAAGTTGATATCGCTTTTGTTAATAACTTCCACATTTATTCGAATTGTGCCACGAAACTTTGCAGACAGTCGCGGAGACATATATTCTACTGAGGTACCAAGTTTCAGAAGTGCAGCTCTTGTACTGACGGAGATATGTCGATACAAACTGAATACGCAAAACATCAACAAAATTTAGCGCGTTTTAAAGTTGATACCGCTTTTGTTAATAACTTCCACATTTATTCGAATTGTGCCACGAAACTTTGCAGACAGTCGCGGATAGGCCTTTCCTACTTAAGTACCAAGTTTCAGAAGTGCAGCTCTTGTACTGCCGGTGATATCTCGATACAAACTGAATACGCAAAACATCAACAAAATTTAGCGCGTTTTAAAGTTGATATCGCTTTTGTTAATAACTTCAACATTTATTCGAATTGTGCCACGAAACTTTGCAGACAGTCGCGGAGACAGATTTTCTACTGAAGTACCAAGTTTCAGAAGTGCAGCTCTTGTACTGCCGGAGATATGTCGATACAAACTGAATACGCAAAACATCAACAAAATTTAGCGCGTTCCCAAGTTGATATCGCTTTTGTTTATAACTTCCACATTTATTCGAATTGTGCCACGAAACTTTGCAGACATTCGCGGATAAGCCTTTTCTACTGCAGTACCAAGTTTCAGAATTGCAGCTCTTGTACTGCCGGTGATATCTTGATACAAACTGAATACGCAAAACATCAACAAAATTTAGCGCGTTTTAAAGTTGATATAACTTTTGTTAATAACTTCCACATTTATTCGAATTGTGCCACGAAACTTTGCAGACAGTCGCGGAGACAGATTTTCTACTCAAGTACCAAGTTTCAGAAGTGCAGCTCTTGTACCCCCGGAGATATGTCGATACATACTGAATACGCAAAACATCAACAACATTTAGCTCGTTTTAAAGTTGATATCGCTTTTGTTAATAACTTCCACATGTATTCGAATTGTGCCACGAAACTTTGCAGACAGTCGCGGATAGGCCTTTTCTACTGAAGTACCAAGTTTCAGAAGTGCAGCTCTTGTACTGCCGGAGATATGTCGATACAAACTGAATACGCAAAACATCAACAAAATTTAGCGCGTTTTAAAGTTGATATCGCTTTTGTTAATAACTTCCACATTTATTCGAATTGTGCCACGAAACTTTGCAGACAGTCGCGGAGACATGTTTTCTACTGAAGTACCAAGTTTAAGAAGTGCAGCTCTTGTACTGCCGGAGATATGTCGATACAAACTGAATACGCAAAACATCAACAAAATTTAGCGCGTTTTAAAGTTGATATCGCTTTTGTTAATAACTTCAACATTTATTCGAATTGTACCACGAAACTTTGCAGACAGTCGCGGATAGGCCTTTTCTACTAGAGTACCAAGTTTCAGAAGTGCAGCTCGTGTACTGCCAGAGATATGTCGATACAAACTGAATACGCAAAACATCAACAAAATTTAGCGCGTTTTAAAGTTGATATCGTTTTTGTTATTAATTTCTACATTTATTAGAATTGTGCCACGAAACTTTGCAGACAGTCGCGGAGACAGATTTTCTACTGAAGTACCAAGTTTCAGAAGTGCAGCTCTTGTACTGCCGGAGATATGTCGATACAAACTGAATACGCAAAACATCAACAAAATTTAGCGCGTTTCAAAGTTGATATCGCTTTTGTTTATAACTTCCACATTTATTCGAATTGTGCCACGAAACTTTGCAGACAGTCGCGGATACGGCTTTTCTACTGCAGTACCAAGTTTCTGAATTGCAGCTCTTGTACTGCCGGTGATATCTCGATAAAAACTGAATACGCAAAACATCAACAAAATTTAGCGCGTTTTAAAGTTGATATCGCTTTTGTTAATAACTTCCACATTTATTCGAATTGTGCCACGAAACTTTGCAGACAGTCGCGGAGACAGATTTTCTACTGAAGTATCAAGTTTCAGAAGTGCAGCTATTGTACTCCCGGAGATATGTCGATACAAACTGAATACGCAAAACATCAACAACATTTAGCGCGTTTTAAAGTTGATATCGCTTTTGTTAATAACTTCCACATTTATTCGAATTGTGCCACGAAACTTTGCAGACAGTCGCGGAGACAGATTTTCTACTGAAGTACCAAGTTTCAGAAGTGCAGCTCTTGTACTGCCGGAGATATGTCGATACAAACTGAATACGCAAAACATCAACAAAATTTAGCGCGTTTTGAAGTTGATATCGCTTTTGTTAATAACTTCCACATTTATTCGAATTGTGCCACGAAACTTTGCAGACAGTCGCGGAGACATGTTTTCTACTGAAGTACTAAGTTTAAGAAGTGCAGCTCTTGTACTGCCGGAGATATGTCGATACTAACTGAATACGCAAAACATCAACAAAATTTAGCGCGTTTTAAAGTTGATATCGCTTTTGTTAATAACTTCCACATTTATTCGAATTGTACCACGAAACTTTGCAGACAGTCGCGGATAGGCCTTTTCTACTAGAGTACCAAGTTTCAGAAGTGCAGCTCGTGTACTGCCGGAGATATGTCGATACAAACTGAATACGCAAAACATCAACAAAATCTAGCGCGTTTTAAAGTTGATATCGTTTTTGTTATTAATTTCTACATTTATTAGAATTGTGCCACGAAACTTTGCAGACAGTCGCGGATAGGCCTTTTCTACTGAAGTACCAAGTTTCAGAAGTGCAGCTCTTGTACTGCCGGTGATATATCGATACAAACTGAATACGCAAAACATCAACAAAATTTAGCGCGTTTTAAAGTTGATATCGCTTTTGTTGATAACTTCAACATTCATTCGAATTGTGCCACTAAACTTTGCAGACAGTCGCGGAGACATATTTTCTACTGAGGTACCAAGTTTCAGAAGTGCAGCTCTTGTACTGCCGGAGATATGTCGATACAAACTGAATACGCAAAACATCAACAAAATTTAGCGCGTTTTAAAGTTGATATCGCTTTTGTTAATAACTTCCACATTTATTCGAATTGTGCCACGAAACTTTGCAGACAGTCGCGGAGACATATTTTCTACTGAAGTACCAAGTTTCAGAAGTGCAGCTCTTGTACTGCCGGAGATATGTCGATACAAACTGAATACGCAAAACATCAACAAAATTTAGCGCGTTTTAAAGTTGATATCGCTTTTGTTTATAACTTCAACATTTATTCGAATTGTGCCACGAAACTTTGCAGACAGTCGCGGGTAAGCCTTTTCTACTGAAGTACCAAGTTTCAGAAGTGCAGCTCTTGTACTGCCGGTGATATCTCGATACAAACTGAATACGCAAAACATCAACAAAATTTAGCGCGTTTTAAAGTTGATATCGCTTTTGTTAATAACTTCAACATATATTCGAAGTGTGCCACGAAACTTTGCAGACAGTCGCGGAGACAGATTTTCTACTGAAGTACCAAGTTTCAGAAGTGCAGCTCTTGTACTGCCGGAGATATGTCGATACAAACTGAATACGCAAAACCTCAACAACATTTAGCGCGTTTTAAAGTTGATATCGCTTTTGTTAATAACTTCCACATTTATTCGAATTGTGCCACGAAACTTTGCAGACAGTCGCGGAGACTGATTTTCTACTGAAGTACCAAGTTTCAGAAGTGCAGCTCTTGTACTGCCGGAGATATGTCGATACAAACTGAATACGCAAAAGATCAACAAAATTACGCGCATTTTAAAGTTGATATCGCTTTTGTTAATAACTTACACATTTATTCGAATTGTGCCACGAAACTTTGCAGACAGTCGCGGAGACATGTTTTCTACTGAAGTACCAAGTTTGAGAAGTGCAGCTCTTGTACTGCCGGAGATATGTGGATACAAACTGAATACGCAAAACATCAACAAAATTACGCGCGTTTTAAAGTTGATATCGCTTTTGTAAATAACTTCCACATTTATTCGAATTGTGCCACGAAAATTGCAGACAGTCGCGGATAGGCCTTTTCTACTGAAGTACCAAGTTTCAGAAGTGCAGCTCTTGTACTGCCGGAGATATGTCGATACAAACTGAATACGCAAAACATCAACAAAATTTAGCGCGTTTTAAAGTTGATATCGCTTTTGTTAATAACTTCCACATTTATTCGAATTGTGCCACGAAACTTTGCAGACAGTCGCGGATAGGCCCTTTCTACTGAAGTACCAAGTTTCAGAAGTGCAGCTCTTGTACTGCCGGAGATATGTCGATACAAACTGAATACGCAAAACATCAACAAAATTTAGCGCGTTTTGAAGTTGATATCGCTTTTGTTAATAACTTCCACATTTATTCGAATTGTGCCACGAAACTTTGCAGACAGTCGCGGAGACATGTTTTCTACTGAAGTACTAAGTTTAAGAAGTGCAGCTCTTGTACTGCCGGAGATATGTCGATACTAACTGAATACGCAAAACATCAACAAAATTTAGCGCGTTTTAAAGTTGATATCGCTTTTGTTAATAACTTCCACATTTATTCGAATTGTACCACGAAACTTTGCAGACAGTCGCGGATAGGCCTTTTCTACTAGAGTACCAAGTTTCAGAAGTGCAGCTCGTGTACTGCCGGAGATATGTCGATACAAACTGAATACGTAAAACATCAACAAAATCTAGCGCGTTTTAAAGTTGATATCGTTTTTGTTATTAATTTCTACATTTATTAGAATTGTGCCACGAAACTTTGCAGACAGTCGCGGATAGGCCTTTTCTACTGAAGTACCAAGTTTCAGAAGTTCAGCTCTTGTACTGCCGGTGATATATCGATACAAACTGAATACGCAAAACATCAACAAAATTTAGCGCGTTTTAAAGTTGATATCGCTTTTGTTGATAACTTCAACATTCATTCGAATTGTGGTACTAAACTTTGCAGACAGTCGCGGAGACATATTTTCTACTGAGGTACCAAGTTTCAGAAGTGCAGCTCTTGTACTGCCGGAGATATGTCGATACAAACTGAATACGCAAAACATCAACAAAATTTAGCGCGTTTTAAAGTTGATATCGCTTTTGTTAATAACTTCCACATTTATTCGAATTGTGCCACGAAACTTTGCAGACAGTCGCGGAGACATATTTTCTACTGAAGTACCAAGTTTCAGAAGTGCAGCTCTTGTACTGCCGGAGATATGTCGATACAAACTGAATACGCAAAACATCAACAAAATTTAGCGCGTTTTAAAGTTGATATCGCTTTTGTTTATAACTTCAACATTTATTCGAATTGTGCCACGAAACTTTGCAGACAGTCGCGGGTAAGCCTTTTCTACTGAAGTACCAAGTTTCAGAAGTGCAGCTCTTGTACTGCCGGTGATATCTCGATACAAACTGAATACGCAAAACATCAACAACATTTAGCGCGTTTTAAAGTTGATATCGCTTTTGTTAATAACTTCAACATATATTCGAAGTGTGCCACGAAACTTTGCAGACAGTCGCGGAGACAGATTGTCTACTGAAGTACCAAGTTTCAGAAGTGCAGCTCTTGTACTGCCGGAGATATGTCGATACAAACTGAATACGCAAAACCTCAACAACATTTAGCGCGTTTTAAAGTTGATATCGCTTTTGTTAATAACTTCCACATTTATTCGAATTGTGCCACGAAACTTTGCAGACAGTCGCGGAGACTGATTTTCTACTGAAGTACCAAGTTTCAGAAGTGCAGCTCTTGTACTGCCGGAGATATGTCGATACAAACTGAATACGCAAAAGATCAACAAAATTACGCGCATTTTAAAGTTGATATCGCTTTTGTTAATAACTTACACATTTATTCGAATTGTGCCACGAAACTTTGCAGACAGTCGCGGAGACATGTTTTCTACTGAAGTACCAAGTTTGAGAAGTGCAGCTCTTGTACTGCCAGAGATATGTGGATACAAACTGAATACGCAAAACATCAACAAAATTACGCGCGTTTTAAAGTTGATATCGCTTTTGTAAATAACTTCAACATTTATTCGAATTGTGCCACGAAAATTGCAGACAGTCGCGGATAGGCCTTTTCTACTGAAGTACCAAGTTTCAGAAGTGCAGCTCTTGTACTGCCGGAGATATTTCGATACAAACTGAATACGCAAAACATCAACAAAATTTAGCGCGTTTTAAAGTTGATATCGCTTTTGTTAATAACTTCCACATTTATTCGAATTGTGCCACGAAACTTTGCAGACAGTCGCGGAGACATATTTTCTACTGAAGTACGAAGTTTCAGAAGTGCAGCTCTTGTACTGCCGGAGATATCTCGATACAAACTGAATACGCAAAACATCAACAAAATTTAGCGCGTTTTAAAGTTGATATCGCTTTTGTTGATAACTTCAACATTTATTCGAATTGTGCCACGAAACTTTGGAGACAGTCGCGGAGACAGATTTTCTACTGTAGTACCAAGTTTCAGAAGTGCAGCTCTTGTACTGCCGGAGATATGTCGATACAAACTGAATACGTAAAACATCAACAAAATTTAGCGCGTTTTAAAGTTGATATCGCTTTTGTTAATAACTTCCACATTTATTCGAATTGTGCCACGAAACTTTGCAGACAGTCGCGGAGACAGATTTTCTACTGAAGTACCAAGTTTCAGAAGTGCAGCTCTTGTACTGCCGGAGATATGTCGATACAAACTGAATACGCAAAACATCAACAAAATTTAGCGCGTTTTAAAGTTGATATCGCTTTTGATAATAACTTCCACATTTATTCGAATTGTGCCACGCAACTTTGCAGACAGTCGCGGATAAGCCTTTTCTACTGAAGTACCAAGTTTCAGAAGTGCAGCTCTTGTACTGCCGGTGATATCTCGATACAAACTGAATACGCAAAACATCAACAACATTTAGCGCGTTTTAAAGTTGATATCGCTTTTGTTAATAACTTCCACATTTATTCGAATTGTGCCACGAAACTTTGCAGACAGTCGCGGATAGGCCTTTTCTACTGAAGTACCAAGTTTCAGAAGTGCAGCTCTTGTACTGCCGGAGATATGTCGATACAAACTGAATACGCAAAAGATCAACAAAATTACGCGCGTTTTAAAGTTGATATCGCTTTTGTTAATAACTTACACATTTATTCGAATTGTGCCACGAAACTTTGCAGACAGTCGCGGAGATATGTTTTCTACTGAAGTACCAAGTTTCAGAAGTGCAGCTCTTGTACTGACGGAGATATGTCGATACAAACTGAATACGCAAAACATCAACAAAATTACGCGCGTTTTAAAGTTGATATCGCTTTTGTTAATAACTTCCACATTTATTCGAATTGTGCCACGAAACTTTGCAGACAGTCGCGGAGACTGATTTTCTACTAAAGTACCAAGTTTCAGAAGTGCAGCTCTTGTACTGCCGGAGATATGTCTATACAAACTGAATACGCAAAACATCAACAAAATTACGCGCGTTTTAAAGTTGATATCGCTTTTGATAATAACTTCCACATTTATTCGAATTGTGCCACGAAACTTTGCAGACAGTCGCGGATAAGCCTTTTCTACTGAAGTACCAAGTTTCAGAAGTGCAGCTCTTGTACTGCCGGTGATATCTCGATACAAACTGAATACGCAAAACATCAACAACATTTAGCGCGTTTTAAAGTTGATATCGCTTTTGTTAATAACTTCCACATTTATTCCAATTGTGCCACGAAACTTTGCAGACAGTCGCGGATAGGCCTTTTCTACTGAAGTACCAAGTTTCAGAAGTGCAGCTCTTGTACTGCCGGAGATATGTCGATACAAACTGAATACGCAAAAGATCAACAAAATTACGCGCGTTTTAAAGTTGATATCGCTTTTGTTAATAACTTACACATTTATTCGAATTGTGCCACGAAACTTTGCAGACAGTCGCGGAGATATGTTTTCTACTGAAGTACCAAGTTTCAGAAGTGCAGCTCTTGTACTGACGGAGATATGTCGATACAAACTGAATACGCAAAACATCAACAAAATTACGCGCGTTTTAAAGTTGATATCGCTTTTGTTAATAACTTCCACATTTATTCGAATTGTGCCACGAAACTTTGCAGACAGTCGCGGAGACTGATTTTCTACTAAAGTACCAAGTTTCAGAAGTGCAGCTCTTGTACTGCCGGAGATATGTCTATACAAACTGAATACGCAAAACATCAACAAAATTACGCGCGTTTTAAAGTTGATATCGCTTTTGTTTATAACTTCCACATTTATTCGAATTGTGCCACGAAACTTTGCAGACAGTCGCGGGTAAGCGTTTTCTACTGAAGTACCAAGTTTCAGAAGTGCAGCTCTTGTACTGCCGGTGATATCTCGATACAAACTGAATACGCAAAACATCAACAAAATTTAGCGCGTTTTAAAGTTGATATCGCTTTTGTTAATAACTTCAACATTTATTCGAAGTGTGCAACGAAACTTTGCAGACCGTCGCGGAGACAGATTTTCTACTGATGTACCAAGTTTCAGAAGTGCAGCTCTTGTACTGCCGGAGATATGTCGATACAAACTGAATACGCAAAACATCAACAACATTTAGCGCGTTTTAAAGTTGATATCGCTTTTGTTAACAACTTCCACATTTATTCGAATTGTGCCACGAAACTTTGCAGACAGTCGCGGATAGGCCTTTTCCACTGAAGTTCCAAGTTTCAGAAGTGCAGCTCTTGTACTGCCGGAGATATGTCGATACAAACTGAATACGCAAAACATCAACAACATTTAGCGCGTTTTAAAGTTGATATCGCTTTTGTTGATAACTTCAACATTTATTCGAATTGTGCCACGAAACTTTGGAGACAGTCGCGGAGACAGATTTTCTACTGTAGTACCAAGTTTCAGAAGTGCAGCTCTTGTACTGCCGGAGATATGTCGATACAAACTGAATACGTAAAACATCAACAAAATTTAGCGCGTTTTAAAGTTGATATCGCTTTTGTTAATAACTTCCACATTTATTCGAATTGTGCCACGAAACTTTGCAGACAGTCCCGGAGACAGATTTTCTACTGAAGTACCAAGTTTCAGAAGTGCAGCTCTTGTACTGCCGGAGATATGTCGATACAAACTGAATACGCAAAACATCAACAAAATTTAGCGCGTTTTAAAGTTGATATCGCTTTTGTCTATAACTTCCACATTTATTCGAATTGTGCCACGAAACTTTGCAGACAGTCGCGGATAAGCCTTTTCTACTGAAGTACCAAGTTTCAGAAGTGCAGCTCTTGTACTGCCGGTGATATCTCGATACAAACTGAATACGCAAAACATCAACAACATTTAGCGCGTTTTAAAGTTGATATCGCTTTTGTTAATAACTTCCACATTTATTCGAATTGTGCCACGAAACTTTGCAGACAGTCGCGGATAGGCCTTTTCTACTGAAGTACCAAGTTTCAGAAGTGCAGCTCTTGTACTGCCGGAGATATGTCGATACAAACTGAATACGCAAAAGATCAACAAAATTACGCGCGTTTTAAAGTTGATATCGCTTTTGTAAATAACTTCCACATTTATTCGAATTGTGCCACGAAACTTTGCAGACAGTCGCGGAGACATGTTTTCTACTGAAGTACCAAGTTTCAGAAGTGCAGCTCTTGTACTGACGGAGATATGTCGATACAAACTGAATACGCAAAACATCAACAAAATTACGCGCGTTTTAAAGTTGATATCGCTTTTGTTAATAACTTCCACATTTATTCGAATTGTGCCACGAAACTTTGCAGACAGTCGCGGAGACTGATTTTCTACTGAAGTACCAAGTTTCAGAAGTGCAGCTCTTGTACTGCCGGAGATATGTCTATACAAACTGAATACGCAAAACATCAACAAAATTACGCGCGTTTTAAAGTTGATATCGCTTTTGTTTATAACTTCCACATTTATTCGAATTGTGCCACGAAACTTTGCAGACAGTCGCGGGTAAGCCTTTTCTACTGAAGTACCAAGTTTCAGAAGTGCAGCACTTGTACTTCCGGTGATATCTCGATACTAACTGAATACGCAAAACATCAACAAAATTTAGCGCGTTTTAAAGTTGATATCGCTTTTGTTAATAACTTCAACATTTATTCGAAGTGTGCCACGAAACTTTGCAGACCGTCGCGGAGACAGATTTCCTACTGAAGTACCAAGTTTCAGAAGTGCAGCTCTTGTACTGCCGGAGATATGTCGATACAAACTGAATACGCAAAACATCAACAAAATTTAGCGCGTTTTAAAGTTGATATCGCTTTTGTTAAAAACTTCCACATTTATTCGAATTGTGCCACGAAACTTTGCAGACAGTCGCGGATAGGCCTTTTCTACTGAAGTACCAAGTTTCAGAAGTGCAGCTCTTGTACTGCCGGAGATATGTCGATACAAACTGAATACGCAAAAGATCAACAAAATTACGCGCGTTTTAAAGTTGATATCGCTTTTGTTAATAACTTACACATTTATTCGAATTGTGCCACGAAACTTTGCAGACAGTCGCGGAGACATGTTTTCTACTGAAGTACCAAGTTTCAGAAGTGCAGCTCTTGTACTGCCGGAGATATGTGGATACAAACTGAATACGCAAAACATCAACAAAATTACGCGCGTTTTAAAGTTGATATCGCTTTTGTAAATAACTTCAACATTTATTCGAATTGTGCAACGAAACTTTGCAGACAGTCGCGGAGACTGATTTTCTACTGAAGTACCAAGTTTCAGAGCTGCAGCTCTTGTACTGCCGGAGATATGTCGATACAAACTGAATACGCAAAACATCAACAACATTTAGCGCGTTTTAAAGTTGATATCGCTTTTGTTAACAACTTCCACATTTATTCGAATTGTGCCACGAAACTTTGCAGACAGTCGCGGATAGGCCTTTTCTACTGAAGTACCAAGTTTCAGAAGTGCAGCTCTTGTACTGCCGGAGATATGTCGATACAAACTGAATACGCAAAAGATCAACAAAATTACGCGCATTTTAAAGTTTATATCGCTTTTGTTAATAACTTACACATTTATTCGAAGTGTGCCACGAAACTTTGCAGACAGTCGCGGAGACATGTTTTCTACTGAAGTACCAAGTTTCAGAAGTGCAGCTCTTGTACTGCCGGAGATATGTGGATACAAACTGAATACGCAAAACATCAACAAAATTACGCGCGTTTTAAAGTTGATATCGCTTTTGTAACTAACTTCAACATTTATTCGAATTGTGCCACGAAACTTTGCAGACAGTCGCGGAGACTGATTTTCTACTGAAGTACCAAGTTTCAGAGCTGCAGCTCTTGTACTGCCGGAGATATGTCGATACAAACTGAATACGCAAAACATCAACAAAATTTAGCGCGTTTTAAAGTTGATATCGCTTTTGTTAATAACTTCCACATTTATTCGAATTGTGCCACGAAACTTTGCAGACAGTCGCGGATAGGCCCTTTCTACTGAAGTACCAAGTTTCAGAAGTGCAGCTCTTGTACTGCCGGAGATATGTCGATACAAACTGAATACGCAAAACATCAACAAAATTTAGTGCGTTTTAAAGTTGATATCGCTTTTGTTAATAACTTCAACATTTATTCGAATTGTGCCACGAAACTTTGCAGACAGTCGCGGAGACATATTTTCTACTGAAGTACCAAGTTTCAGAAGTGCAGCTCTTGTACTGCCGGTGATATCTCGATACAAACTGAATACGAAAAACATCAACAAAATTACGCGCGTTTTAAAGTTGATATCGGTTTTGTTGATAACTTCAACATTTATTCGAATTGTGCCACGAAACTTTGCAGACAGTCGCGGAGACTGATTTTCTACTGAACTACCAAGTTTCAGAAGTGCAGCTCTTGTACTGCCGGAGATATGTCGATACAAACTGAATACGTAAAAGATCAACAAAATTTAGCGCGTTTTAAAGTTGATATCGCTTTTGTTAATAACTTCCACATTTATTCGAATTGTGCCACGAAACTTTGCAGACAGTCGCGGAGACAGATTTTCTACTGAAGTACCAAGTTTCAGAAGTGCAGCTCTTGTATTGCCGGAGATATGTCGATACAAACTGAATACGCAAAACATCAACAAAATTTAGCGCGTTTTAAAGTTGATATCGCTTTTGTTAATAACTTCCACATTTATTCGAATTGTGCCACGAAACTTTGCAGACAGTCGCGGATAGGCCCTTTCTACTGAAGTACCAAGTTTCAGAAGTGCAGCTCTTGTACTGCCGGAGATATGTCGATACAAACTGCATACGCAAAACATCAACAAAATTTAGTGCGTTTTAAAGTTGATATCGCTTTTGTTAATAACTTCAACATTTATTCGAATTGTGCCACGAAACTTTGCAGACAGTCGCGGAGACATATTTTCTACTGAAGTACCAAGTTTCAGAAGTGCAGCTCTTGTACTGCCGGTGATATCTCGATACAAACTGAATACGCAAAACATCAACAAAATTTAGCGCGTTTCAAAGTTTATATCGCTTTTGTTGATAACTTCCACATTTATTCGAATTGTGCCACGAAACTTTGCAGACAGTCGCGGAGACAGATTCTCTACTGAAGTACCAAGTTTCAGAAGTGCAGCTCTTGTACTGCCGGAGATATGTCGATACAAACTGAATACGTAAAACATCAACAAAATTTAGCGCGTTTTAAAGTTGATATCGCTTTTGTTAATAACTTCGACATTTATTCGAATTGTGCCACGAAACTTTGCAGACAGTCGCGGAGACTGATTTTCTACTGAAGTACCAAGTTTCAGAAGTGCAGCTCTTGTACTGCCGGAGATATGTCGATACAAACTGAATACGCAAAACATCAACAAAATTACGCGCGTTTTAAAGTTGATATCGCTTTTGTCTATAACTTCCACATTTATTCGAATTGTGCCACGAAACTTTGCAGACAGTCGCGGATAAGCCTTTTCTACTGTAGTACCAAGTTTCAGTAGTGCAGCTCTTGTACTGCCGGTGATATCTCGATACAAACTGAATACGCAAAACATCAACAAAATTTAGCGCGTTTTAAAGTTGATATCGCTTTTGTTAATAACTTCCACATTTATTCGAATTGTGCCACGAAACGTTGCAGAGAGTCGCGGATAGGCCTTTTCTACTGAAGTACCAAGTTTCAGAAGTGCAGCTCTTGTACTGCCGGAGATATGTCGATACAAACTGAATACGCAAAAGATCAACAAAATTACGCGCGTTTTAAAGTTGATATCGCGTTTGTTAAAAACTTCCACATTTATTCGAATTGTGCCACGAAACTTTGCAGACAGTCGCGGAGACATGTTTTCTACTGAAGTACCAAGTTTCAGAAGTGCAGCTTTTGTACTGACGGAGATATGTCGATACAAACTGAATACGCAAAACATCAACAAAATTACGCGCGTTTTAAAGTTGATATCGCTTTTGTTAATAACTTCCACATTTATTCGAATTGTGCCACGAAACTTTGCAGACAGTCGCGGAGACTGATTTTCTACTGAAGTACCAAGTTTCAGAAGTGCAGCTCTTGTACTGCCGGAGATATGTCGATACAAACTGAATACGCAAAACATCAACAAAATTACGCGCGTTTTAAAGTTGATATCGCTTTTGTTAATAACTTCCACATTTATTCGAATTGTGCCACAAAACTTTGCAGACAGTCGCGGAGACATGTTTTCTACTGAAGTACCAAGTTTCAGAAGTGCAGCTTTTGTACTGACGGAGATATGTCGATACAAACTGAATACGCAAAACATCAACAAAATGAAGCGCGTTTTAAAGTTGATATCGCTTTTGTTTATAACTTCCACATTTATTCGAATTGTGCCACGAAACTTTGCAGACAGTCGCGGGTAAGCCTTTTCTACTGAAGTACCAAGTTTCAGAAGTGCAGCTCTTGTACTGCCGGTGATATCTCGATACAAACTGAATACGCAAAACATCAACAAAATTTAGCGCGTTTTAAAGTTGATATCGCTTTTGTTAATAACTTCAACATTTATTCGAAGTGTGCCACGAAACTTTGCAGACAGTCGCGGAGACATATTTTCTACTGAAGTACCAAGTTTCAGAAGTGCAGCTCTTGTACTGCCGGAGATATGTCGATACAAACTGAATACGTAAAACATCAACAAAATTTAGCGCGTTTTAAAGTTGATATCGCTTTTGTTAATAACTTCCACATTTATTCGAATTGTGCCACGAAACTTTGCGGACAGTCGCGGAGACAGATTTTCTACTGAAGTACCAAGTTTCAGAAGTGCAGCTCTTGTACTGCCGGGGATATGTCGATACAAACTGAATACGCAAAACATCAATAAAATTTAGCGCGTTTTAAAGTTGATATCGCTTTTGTCTATAACTTCCACATTTATTCGAATTGTGCCACGAAACTTTGCAGACAGTCGCGGATAAGCCTTTTCTACTGAAGTACCAAGTTTCAGAAGTGCAGCTCTTGTACTGCCGGAGATATCTCGATACAAACTGAATACGCAAAACATCAACAACATTTAGCGCGTTTTAAAATTGATATCGCTTTTGTTAATAACTTCCACATTTATTCGAATTGTGCCACGAAACTTTGCAGACAGTCGCGGATAGGCCTTTTCTACTGAGGTACCAAGTTTCAGAAGTACAGCTCTTGTACTGCCGGAGATATGTCGATACAAACTGAATACGCAAAAGATCAACAAAATTACGCGCGTTTTAAAGTTGATATCGCTTTTGTTAATAACTTCCACATTTATTCGAATTGTGCCACGAAACTTTGCAGACAGTCGCGGAGACATGTTTTCTACTGAAGTACCAAGTTTCAGAAGTGCAGCTCTTGTACTGACGGAGATATGTCGATACAAACTGAATACGCAAAACATCAACAAAATTACGCGCGTTTTAAAGTTGATATCGCTTTTGTTAATAACTTCCACATTTATTCGAATTGTGCCACGAAACTTTGCAGACAGTCGCGGAGACTGATTTTCTACTAAAGTACCAAGTTTCAGAAGTGCAGCTCTTGTACTGCCGGAGATATGTCTATACAAACTGAATACGCAAAACATCAACAAAATTACGCGTGTTTTAAAGTTGATATCGCTTTTGTTTATAACTTCCACATTTATTCGAATTGTGCCACGAAACTTTGCAGACAGTCGCGGGTAAGCGTTTTCTACTGAAGTACCAAGTTTCAGAAGTGCAGCTCTTGTACTGCCGGTGATATCTCGATACAAACTGAATACGCAAAACATCAACAAAATTTAGCGCGTTTTAAAGTTGATATCGCTTTTGTTAATAACTTCAACATTTATTCGAAGTGTGCAACGAAACTTTGCAGACCGTCGCGGAGACAGATTTTCTACTGATGTACCAAGTTTCAGAAGTGCAGCTCTTGTACTGCCGGAGATATGTCGATACAAACTGAATACGCAAAACATCAACAACATTTAGCGCGTTTTAAAGTTGATATCGCTTTTGTTAACAACTTCCACATTTATTCGAATTGTGCCACGAAACTTTGCAGACAGTCGCGGATAGGCCTTTTCCACTGAAGTACCAAGTTTCAGAAGTGCAGCTCTTGTACTGCCGGAGATATGACGATACAAACTGAATACGCAAAACATCAACAAAATTTAGCGCGTTTTAAAGTTGATATCGCTTTTGTTGATAACTTCAACATTTATTCGAATTGTGCCACGAAACTTTGGAGACAGTCGCGGAGACAGATTTTCTACTGTAGTACCAAGTTTCAGAAGTGCAGCTCTTGTACTGCCGGAGATATGTCGATACAAACTGAATACGTAAAACATCAACAAAATTTAGCGCGTTTTAAAGTTGATATCGCTTTTGTTAATAACTTCCACATTTATTCGAATTGTGCCACGAAACTTTGCAGACAGTCCCGGAGACAGATTTTCTACTGAAGTACCAAGTTTCAGAAGTGCAGCTCTTGTACTGCCGGAGATATGTCGATACAAACTGAATACGCAAAACATCAACAAAATTTAGCGCGTTTTAAAGTTGATATCGCTTTTGTCTATAACTTCCACATTTATTCGAATTGTGCCACGAAACTTTGCAGACAGTCGCGGATAAGCCTTTTCTACTGAAGTACCAAGTTTCAGAAGTGCAGCTCTTGTACTGCCGGTGATATCTCGATACAAACTGAATACGCAAAACATCAACAACATTTAGCGCGTTTTAAAGTTGATATCGCTTTTGTTAATAACTTCCACATTTATTCGAATTGTGCCACGAAACTTTGCAGACAGTCGCGGATAGGCCTTTTCTACTGAAGTACCAAGTTTCAGAAGTGCAGCTCTTGTACTGCCGGAGATATGTCGATACAAACTGAATACGCAAAAGATCAACAAAATTACGCGCGTTTTAAAGTTGATATCGCTTTTGTAAATAACTTCCACATTTATTCGAATTGTGCCACGAAACTTTGCAGACAGTCGCGGAGACATGTTTTCTACTGAAGTACCAAGTTTCAGAAGTGCAGCTCTTGTACTGACGGAGATATGTCGATACAAACTGAATACGCAAAACATCAACAAAATTACGCGCGTTTTAAAGTTGATATCGCTTTTGTTAATAACTTCCACATTTATTCGAATTGTGCCACGAAACTTTGCAGACAGTCGCGGAGACTGATTTTCTACTGAAGTACCAAGTTTCAGAAGTGCAGCTCTTGTACTGCCGGAGATATGTCTATACAAACTGAATACGCAAAACATCAACAAAATTACGCGCGTTTTAAAGTTGATATCGCTTTTGTTTATAACTTCCACATTTATTCGAATTGTGCCACGAAACTTTGCAGACAGTCGCGGGTAAGCCTTTTCTACTGAAGTACCAAGTTTCAGAAGTGCAGCACTTGTACTGCCGGTGATATCTCGATACTAACTGAATACGCAAAACATCAACAAAATTTAGCGCGTTTTAAAGTTGATATCGCTTTTGTTAATAACTTCAACATTTATTCGAAGTGTGCCACGAAACTTTGCAGACCGTCGCGGAGACAGATTTTCTACTGAAGTACCAAGTTTCAGAAGTGCAGCTCTTGTACTGCCGGAGATATGTCGATACAAACTGAATACGCAAAACATCAACAACATTTAGCGCGTTTTAAAGTTGATATCGCTTTTGTTAACAACTTCCACATTTATTCGAATTGTGCCACGAAACTTTGCAGACAGTCGCGGATAGGCCTTTTCTACTGAAGTACCAAGTTTCAGAAGTGCAGCTCTTGTACTGCCGGAGATATGTCGATACAAACTGAATACGCAAAAGATCAACAAAATTACGCGCGTTTTAAAGTTGATATCGCTTTTGTTAATAACTTACACATTTATTCGAATTGTGCCACGAAACTTTGCAGACAGTCGCGGAGACATGTTTTCTACTGAAGTACCAAGTTTCAGAAGTGCAGCTCTTGTACTGCCGGAGATATGTGGATACAAACTGAATACGCAAAACATCAACAAAATTACGCGCGTTTTAAAGTTGATATCGCTTTTGTAAATAACTTCAACATTTATTCGAATTGTGCCACGAAACTTTGCAGACAGTCGCGGAGACTGATTTTCTACTGAAGTACCAAGTTTCAGAGCTGCAGCTCTTGTACTGCCGGAGATATGTCGATACAAACTGAATACGCAAAACATCAACAACATTTAGCGCGTTTTAAAGTTGATATCGCTTTTGTTAACAACTTCCACATTTATTCGAATTGTGCCACGAAACTTTGCAGACAGTCGCGGATAGGCCTTTTCTACTGAAGTACCAAGTTTCAGAAGTGCAGCTCTTGTACTGCCGGAGATATGTCGATACAAACTGAATACGCAAAAGATCAACAAAATTACGCGCATTTTAAAGTTTATATCGCTTTTGTTAATAACTTACACATTTATTCGAATTGTGCCACGAAACTTTGCAGACAGTCGCGGAGACATGTTTTCTACTGAAGTACCAAGTTTCAGAAGTGCAGCTCTTGTACTGCCGGAGATATGTGGATACAAACTGAATACGCAAAACATCAACAAAATTACGCGCGTTTTAAAGTTGATATCGCTTTTGTAAATAACTTCAACATTTATTCGAATTGTGCCACGAAACTTTGCAGACAGTCGCGGAGACTGATTTTCTACTGAAGTACCAAGTTTCAGAGCTGCAGCTCTTGTACTGCCGGAGATATGTCGATACAAACTGAATACGCAAAACATCAACAAAATTTAGCGCGTTTTAAAGTTGATATCGCTTTTGTTAATAACTTCCACATTTATTCGAATTGTGCCACGAAACTTTGCAGACAGTCGCGGATAGGCCCTTTCTACTGAAGTACCAAGTTTCAGAAGTGCAGCTCTTGTACTGCCGGAGATATGTCGATACAAACTGAATACGCAAAACATCAACAAAATTTAGTGCGTTTTAAAGTTGATATCGCTTTTGTTAATAACTTCAACATTTATTCGAATTGTTCCACGAAACTTTGCAGACAGTCGCGGAGACATATTTTCTACTGAAGTACCAAGTTTCAGAAGTGCAGCTCTTGTACTGCCGGTGATATCTCGATACAAACTGAATACGCAAAACATCAACAAAATTACGCGCGTTTTAAAGTTGATATCGGTTTTGTTGATAACTTCAACATTTATTCGAATTGAGCCACGAAACTTTGCAGAGAGTCGCGGAGACTGATTTTCTACTGAACTACCAAGTTTCAGAAGTGCAGCTCTTGTACTGCCGGAGATATGTCGATACAAACTGAATACGTAAAACATCAACAAAATTTAGCGCGTTTTAAAGTTGATATCGCTTTTGTTAATAACTTCCACATTTATTCGAATTGTGCCACGAAACTTTGCAGACAGTCGCGGAGACAGATTTTCTACTGAAGTACCAAGTTTCAGAAGTGCAGCTCTTGTATTGCCGGAGATATGTCGATACAAACTGAATACGCAAAACATCAACAAAATTTAGCGCGTTTTAAAGTTGATATCGCTTTTGTTAATAACTTCCACATTTATTCGAATTGTGCCACGAAACTTTGCAGACAGTCGCGGATAGGCCCTTTCTACTGAAGTACCAAGTTTCAGAAGTGCAGCTCTTGTACTGCCGGAGATATGTCGATACAAACTGCATACGCAAAACATCAACAAAATTTAGTGCGTTTTAAAGTTGATATCGCTTTTGTTAATAACTTCAACATTTATTCGAATTGTGCCACGAAACTTTGCAGACAGTCGCGGAGACATATTTTCTACTGAAGTACCAAGTTTCAGAAGTGCAGCTCTTGTACTGCCGGTGATATCTCGATACACACTGAATACGCAAAACATCAACAAAATTTAGCGCGTTTCAAAGTTTATATCGCTTTTGTTGATAACTTCCACATTTATTCGAATTGTGCCACGAAACTTTGCAGACAGTCGCGGAGACAGATTCTCTACTGAAGTACCAAGTTTCAGAAGTGCAGCTCTTGTACTGCCAGAGATATGTCGATACAAACTGAATACGTAAAACATCAACAAAATTTAGCGCGTTTTAAAGTTGATATCGCTTTTGTTAATAACTTCCACATTTATTCGAATTGTGCCACGAAACTTTGCAGACAGTCGCGGAGACTGATTTTCTACTGAAGTACCAAGTTTCAGAAGTGCAGCTCTTGTACTGCCGGAGATATGTCGATACAAACTGAATACGCAAAACATCAACAAAATTACGCGCGTTTTAAAGTTGATATCGCTTTTGTCTATAACTTCCACATTTATTCGAATTGTGCCACGAAACTTTGCAGACAGTCGCGGATAAGCCTTTTCTACTGTAGTACCAAGTTTCAGTAGTGCAGCTCTTGTACTGCCGGTGATATCTCGATACAAACTGAATACGCAAAACATCAACAAAATTTAGCGCGTTTTAAAGTTGATATCGCTTTTGTTAATAACTTCCACATTTATTCGAATTGTGCCACGAAACGTTGCAGAGAGTCGCGGATAGGCCTTTTCTACTGAAGTACCAAGTTTCAGAAGTGCAGCTCTTGTACTGCCGGAGATATGTCGATACAAACTGAATACGCAAAAGATCAACAAAATTACGCGCGTTTTAAAGTTGATATCGCGTTTGTTAAAAACTTCCACATTTATTCGAATTGTGCCACGAAACTTTGCAGACAGTCGCGGAGACATGTTTTCTACTGAAGTACCAAGTTTCAGAAGTGCAGCTTTTGTACTGACGGAGATATGTCGATACAAACTGAATACGCAAAACATCAACAAAATTACGCGCGTTTTAAAGTTGATATCGCTTTTGTTAATAACTTCCACATTTATTCGAATTGTGCCACGAAACTTTGCAGACAGTCGCGGAGACTGATTTTCTACTGAAGTACCAAGTTTCAGAAGTGCAGCTCTTGTACTGCCGGAGATATGTCGATACAAACTGAATACGCAAAACATCAACAAAATTACGCGCGTTTTAAAGTTGATATCGCTTTTGTTAATAACTTCCACATTTATTCGAATTGTGCCACAAAACTTTGCAGACAGTCGCGGAGACATGTTTTCTACTGAAGTACCAAGTTTCAGAAGTGCAGCTTTTGTACTGACGGAGATATGTCGATACAAACTGAATACGCAAAACATCAACAAAATGAAGCGCGTTTTAAAGTTGATATCGCTTTTGTTTATAACTTCCACATTTATTCGAATTGTGCCACGAAACTTTGCAGACAGTCGCGGGTAAGCCTTTTCTACTGAAGTACCAAGTTTCAGAAGTGCAGCTCTTGTACTGCCGGTGATATCTCGATACAAACTGAATACGCAAAACATCAACAAAATTTAGCGCGTTTTAAAGTTGATATCGCTTTTGTTAATAACTTCAACATTTATTCGAAGTGTGCCACGAAACTTTGCAGACAGTCGCGGAGACATATTTTCTACTGAAGTACCAAGTTTCAGAAGTGCAGCTCTTGTACTGCCGGAGATATGTCGATACAAACTGAATACGTAAAACATCAACAAAATTTAGCGCGTTTTAAAGTTGATATCGCTTTTGTTAATAACTTCCACATTTATTCGAATTGTGCCACGAAACTTTGCAGACAGTCGCGGAGACAGATTTTCTACTGAAGTACCAAGTTTCAGAAGTGCAGCTCTTGTACTGCCGGAGATATGTCGATACAAACTGAATACGCAAAACATCAATAAAATTTAGCGCGTTTTAAAGTTGATATCGCTTTTGTCTATAACTTCCACATTTATTCGAATTGTGCCACGAAACTTTGCAGACAGTCGCGGATAAGCCTTTTCTACTGAAGTACCAAGTTTCAGAAGTGCAGCTCTTGTACTGCCGGAGATATCTCGATACAAACTGAATACGCAAAACATCAACAACATTTAGCGCGTTTTAAAATTGATATCGCTTTTGTTAATAACTTCCACATTTATTCGAATTGTGCCACGAAACTTTGCAGACAGTCGCGGATAGGCCTTTTCTACTGAAGTACCAAGTTTCAGAAGTACAGCTCTTGTACTGCCGGAGATATGTCGATACAAACTGAATACGCAAAAGATCAACAAAATTACGCGCGTTTTAAAGTTGATATCGCTTTTGTTAATAACTTCCACATTTATTCGAATTGTGCCACGAAACTTTGCAGACAGTCGCGGAGACATGTTTTCTACTGAAGTACCAAGTTTCAGAAGTGCAGCTCTTGTACTGACGGAGATATGTCGATACAAACTGAATACGCAAAACATCAACAAAATTACGCGCGTTTTAAAGTTGATATCGCTTTTGTTAATAACTTCCACATTTATTCGAATTGTGCCACGAAACTTTGCAGACAGTCGCGGAGACTGATTTTCTACTAAAGTACCAAGTTTCAGAAGTGCAGCTCTTGTACTGCCGGAGATATGTCTATACAAACTGAATACGAAAAACATCAACAAAATTACGCGCGTTTTAAAGTTGATATCGCTTTTGTTTATAACTTCCACATTTATTCGAATTGTGCCACGAAACTTTGCAGACAGTCGCGGGTAAGCCTTTTCTACTGAGGTACCAAGTTTCAGAAGTGCAGCTCTTGTACTGCCGGTGATATCTCGATACAAACTAAATACGCAAAACATCAACAAAATTTAGCGCGTTTTAAAGTTGATATCGCTTTTGTTAATAACTTCAACATTTATTCGAAGTGTGCCACGAAACTTTGCAGACCGTCGCGGAGACAGATTTTCTACTGAAGTACCAAGTTTCAGAAGTGCAGCTCTTGTACTGCCGGAGATATGTCGATACAAACTGAATACGCAAAACATCAACAACATTTAGCGCGTTTTAAAGTTGATATCGCTTTTGTTAACAACTTCCACATTTATTCGAATTGTGCCACGAAACTTTGCAGACAGTCGCGGAAAGGCCATTTCTACTGAAGTACCAAGTTTCAGAAGTGCAGCTCTTGTACTGCCGGAGATATGTCGATACAAACTGAATACGCAAAAGATCAACAAAATTACGCGCGTTTTAAAGTTGATATCGCTTTTGTTAATAACTTACACATTTATTCGAATTGTGCCACGAAACTTTGCAGACAGTCGCGGAGACATGTTTTCTACTAGAGTACCAAGTTTCAGAAGTGCAGCTCTTGTACTGCCGGAGATATGTGGATACAAACTGAATACGCAAAACATCAACAAAATTACGCGCGTTTTAAAGTTGATATCGCTTTTGTAAATAACTTCAACATTTATTCGAATTGTGCCACGAAACTTTGCAGACAGTCGCGGAGACTGATTTTCTACTGAAGTACCCAGTTTCAGAGCTGCAGCTATTGTACTGCCGGAGATATGTCGATACAAACTGAATACGCAAAACATCAACAACATTTAGCGCGTTTTAAAGTTGATATCGCTTTTGTTAACAACTTCCACATTTATTCGAATTGTGCCACGAAACTTTGCAGACAGTCGCAGGTAGGCCTTTCTACTGAAGTACCAAGTTTCAGAAGTGCAGCTCTTGTACTGCCGGAGATATGTCGATACAAACTGAATACGCAAAACATCAACAAAATTTAGCGCGTTTTAAAGTTGATATCGCTTTTGTTAATAACTTCCACATTTATTCGAATTGTGCCACGAAACTTTGTAGACAGTCGCGGATAGGCCCTTTCTACTGAAGTACCAAGTTTCAGAAGTGCAGCTCTTGTACTGCCGGAGATATGTCGATACAAACTGAATACGCAAAACATCAACAAAATTTAGTGCGTTTTAAAGTTGATATCGCTTTTGTTAATAACTTCCACATTTATTCGAATTGTGCCACGAAACTTTGCAGACAGTCGCGGATAGGCCCTTTCTACTGAAGTACCAAGTTTCGGAAGTGCAGCTCTTGTACTGCCGGAGATATGTCGATACAAACTGAATACGCAAAACATCAACAAAATTTAGTGCGTTTTAAAGTTGATATCGCTTTTGTTAATAACTTCAACATTTATTCGAATTGTGCCACGA
Source organism: Sepiola atlantica (assembly GCA_963556195.1). NCBI lineage: Eukaryota > Metazoa > Mollusca > Cephalopoda > Sepiida > Sepiolidae > Sepiola > Sepiola atlantica. The sequence continues at coordinate 339,195 of CAUVYP010000355.1, forward strand.
AACTTTGCAGACAGTCGCGGAGACATATTTTCTACTGAAGTACCAAGTTTCAGAAGTGCAGCTCTTGTACTGCCGGTGATATCTCGATACAAACTAAATACGCAAAACATCAACAAAATTTAGCGCGTTTCAAAGTTGATATCGCTTTTGTTGATAACTTCAACATTTATTCGAATTGTGCCACGAAACTTTGCAGACAGTCGCGGAGACAGATTTTCTACTGAAGTACCAAGTTTCAGAAGTGCAGCTCTTGTACTGCCGGAGATATGTCGATACAAACTGAATACGTAAAACATCAACAAAATTTAGCGCGTTTTAAAGTTGATATCGCTTTTGTTAATAACTTCCACATTTATTCGAATTGTGCCACGAAACTTTGCAGACAGTCGCGGATAGGCCTTTTTTACTGAGGTACAAAGTTTCAGAAGTGCAGCTCTTGTACTGCCGGTTATATCTCGATACAAACTGAATACGCAAAACATCAACAAAATTTAGCGCGTTTTAAAGTTGATATCGCTTTTGTTAATAACTTCCACATTTATTCGAATTGTGCCACGAAACTTTGCAGAGAGTCGCGGATAGGCCTTTTCTACTGAAGTACCAAGTTTCAGAAGTGCAGCTCTTGTACTGCCGGAGATATGTCGATACAAACTGAATACGCAAAAGATCAACAAAATTACGCGCGTTTTAAAGTTGATATCGCTTTTGTTAAAAACTTCCACATTTATTCGAATTGTGCCACGAAACTTTGCAGACAGTCGCGGAGACATGTTTTCTACTGAAGTACCAAGTTTCAGAAGTGCAGCTTTTGTACTGACGGAGATATGTCGATACAAACTGAATACGCAAAACATCAACAAAATTACGCGCGTTTTAAAGTTGATATCGCTTTTGTTAATAACTTCCACATTTATTCGAATTGTGCCACGAAACTTTGCAGACAGTCGCGGAGACAGATTTTCTACTGAAGTACCAAGTTTCAGAAGTGCAGGTCTTTTTACTGCCGGAGATATGTCGATACAAACTGAATACGCAAAACATCAACAAAATTACGCGCGTTTTAAAGTTGATATCGCTTTTGTTAATAACTTCCACATTTATTCGAATTGTGCCACGAAACTTTGCAGACAGTCGCGGATAGGCCTTTTCTACTGAAGTACCAAGTTTCAGAAGTGCAGCTCTTGTACTGCCGGAGATATGTCGATACAAACTGAATACGCAAAACATCAACAAAATTTAGTGCGTTTTAAAGTTAATATCGCTTTTGTTAATAACTTCAACATTTATTCGAATTGTGCCACGAAACTTTGCAGACAGTCGCGGATAGGCCCTTTCTACTGAAGTACCAAGTTTCAGAAGTGCAGCTCTTGTACTGCCGGAGATATGTCGATACAAACTGAATATGCAAAACATCAACAAAATTTAGCGCGTTTTAAAGTTGATATCGCTTTTGATAATAACTTCCACATTTATTCGAATTGTACCACGAAAATTGCAGACAGTCGCGGATAGGCCTTTTCTACTGAAGTACCAAGTTTCAGAAGTGCAGCTCTTGTACTGCCGGAGATATGTCGATACAAACTGAATACGCAAAACATCAACAAAATTTAGCGCGTTTTAAAGTTGATATCGTTTTTGTTAAAACTTCCACATTTATTCGAATTGTGCCACGAAACTTTGCAGACAGTCGCGGATAGGCCTTTTCTACTGAAGTACCAAGTTTCAGAAGTGCAGCTCTTGTACTGCCGGTGATATCTCGATACAAACTGAATACGCAAAACATCAACAAAATTACGCGCGTTTTAAAGTTGATATCGCTTTTGTTAATAACTTCCACATTTATTCGAATTGTGCCACGAAACTTTGCAGACAGTCGCGGAGACTGATTTTCTACTGAAGTACCAAGTTTCAGAAGTGCAGCTCTTGTACTGCCGGAGATATGTCGATACAAACTGAATACGCAAAACATCAACAAAATTACGCGCGTTTTAAAGTTGATATCGTTTTGTTAATAACTTCCACATTTATTCGAATTGTGCCACGAAACTTTGCAGACAGTCGCGGAGACATGTTTTCTACTGAAGTACCAAGTTTCAGAAGTGCAGCTTTTGTACTGACGGAGATATATCGATACAAACTGAATACGCAAAACATCAACAAAATGAAGCGCGTTTTAAAGTTGATATCGCTTTTGTTTATAACTTCCACATTTATTCGAATTGTGCCACGAAACTTTGCAGACAGTCGCGGGTAAGCCTTTACTACTGAAGTACCAAGTTTCAGAAGTGCAGCTCTTGTACTGCCGGTGATATCTCGATACAAACTGAATACGCAAAACATCAACAAAATTTAGCGCGTTTTAAAGTTGATATCGCTTTTGTTAATAACTTCCACATTTATTCGAAGTGTGCCACGAAACTTTGCAGACAGTCGCGGAGACATATTTTCTACTGAAGTACCAAGTTTCAGAAGTGCAGCTCTTGTACTGCCGGAGATATGTCGATACAAACTGAATACGCAAAACATCAACAACATTTAGCGCGTTTTAAAGTTGATATCGCTTTTGTTAATAACTTCCACATTTATTCGAATTGTGCCACGAAACTTTGCAGACAGTCGCGGATAGGCCTTTTCTACTGAAGTACCAAGTTTCAGAAGTGCAGCTCTTGTACTGCCGGAGATATGTCGATACAAACTGAATACGCAAAAGATCAACAAAATTACGCGCATTTTAAAGTTGATATCGCTTTTGTTAATAACTTACACATTTATTCGAATTGTGCCACGAAACTTTGCAGAGAGTCGCGGAGACATGTTTTCTACTGAAGTACCAAGTTTCAGAAGTGCAGCTCTTGTACTGACGGAGATATGTCGATACAAACTGAATACGCAAAACATGCACAAAATTTAGCGCGTTTTGAAGTGTATATCGCTTTTGTTAATAACTTCCACATTTATTCGAATTGTGCCACGAAACTTTGCAGACAGTCGCGGAGACATATTTTCTACTGAAGTACCAAGTTTAAGAAGTGCAGCTCTTGTACTGCCGGAGATATGTCGATACAAACTGAATACGCAAAACATCAACAAAATTTAGCGCGTTTTAAAGTTGATATCGCTTTTGTTAATAACTTCCACATTTATTCGAATTGTGCCACGAAACTTTGCAGACAGTCGCGGATAGGCACTTTCTACTGAAGTACCAAGTTTCAGAAGTGCAGCTCTTGTACTGCCGGAGATATGTCGATACAAACTGAATACGCAAAACATCAACAAAATTTAGTGCGTTTTAAAGTTGATATCGCTTTTGTTAATAACTTCCACATTTATTCGAATTGTGCCACGAAACTTTGCAGACAGTCGCGGAGACATATTTTCTACTGAAGTACCAAGTTTCAGAAGTGCAGCTCTTGTACTGCCGGTGATATCTCGATACAAACTGAATACGCAAAACATCAACAAAATTACGCGCGTTTTAAAGTTGATATCGCTTTTGTTGATAACTTCAACATTTATTCGAATTGTGCCACGAAACTTTGCAGACAGTCGCGGAGACAGATTTTCAACTGAAGTACCAAGTTTCAGAAGTGCAGCTCTTGTACTGCCGGAGATATGTCGATACAAACTGAATACGTAAAACATCAACAAAATTTAGCGCGTTTTAAAGTTGATATCGCTTTTGTTAATAACTTCCACATTTATTCGAATTGTGCGACGAAACTTTGCAGACAGTCGCGGAGACAAATTTTCTACTGAAGTACCAAGTTTCAGAAGTGCAGCTCTTGTACTGCCGGAGATATGTCGATACAAACTGAATACGCAAAACATCAACAAAATTACGCGCGTTTTAAAGTTGATATCGCTTTTGTTAATAACTTCCACATTTATTCGAATTGTGCCACGAAACTTTGCAGAGAGTCGCGGATAGGCCCTTTCTACTGAAGTACCAAGTTTCAGAAGTGCAGCTCTTGTACTACCGGAGATATGTCGATACAAACTGAATACGCAAAACATCAATAAAATTTAGTGCGTTTTAAAGTTGATATCGCTTTTGTTAATAACTTCAAGATTTATTCGAATTGTGCCACGAAACTTTGCAGACAGTCGCGGAGACATATTTTCTACTGAAGTACCAAGTTTCAGAAGTGCAGCTCTTGTACTGCCGGTGATATCTCGATACAAACTGAATACGCAAAACATCAACAAAATTACGCGCGTTTTAAAGTTGATATCGCTTTTGTTGATAACTTCAACATTTATTCGAATTGTGCCACGAAACTTTGCAGACAGTCGCGGAGACAGATTTTCTACTGAAGTACCAAGTTTCAGAAGTGCAGCTCTTGTACTGCAGGAGATATGTCGATACAAACTGAATACGTAAAACATCAACAAAATTTAGCGCGTTTTAAAGTTGATATCGCTTTTGTTAATAACTTCCACATTTATTCGAATTGTGCCACGAAACTATGCAGACAGTCGCGGATAGGCCTTTTCTACTGAAGTACCAAGTTTCAGAAGTGCAGCTCTTGTACTGCCGGAGATATGTCGATACAAACTGAATACGCAAAACATCAACAAAATTTAGTGCGTTTTAAAGTTGATATCGCTTTTGTTAATAACTTCAACATTTATTCGAATTGTGCCACGAAACTTTGCAGACAGTCGCGGATAGGCCCTTTCTACTGAAGTACCAAGTTTCAGAAGTGCAGCTCTTGTACTGCCGGAGATATGTCGATAAAAACTGAATATGCAAAACATCAACAAAATTTAGCGCGTTTTAAAGTTGATATCGCTTTTGATAATAACTTCCACATTTATTCGAATTGTACCACGAAAATTGCAGACAGTCGCGGATAGGCCTTTTCTACTGAAGTACCAAGTTTCAGAAGTGCAGCTCTTGTACTGCCGGAGATATGTCGATACAAACTGAATACGCAAAACATCAACAAAATTTAGCGCGTTTTAAAGTTGATATCGTTTTTGTTAAAACTTCCACATTTATTCGAATTGTGCCACGAAACTTTGCAGACAGTCGCGGATAGGCCTTTTCTACTGAAGTACCAAGTTTCAGAAGTGCAGCTCTTGTACTGCCGGTGATATCTCGATACAAACTGAATACGCAAAACATCAACAAAATTACGCGCGTTTTAAAGTTGATATCGCTTTTGTAAATAACTTCAACATTTATTCGAATTGTGCCACGAAACTTTGCAGACAGTCGCGGAGACTGATCTTCTACTGAAGTACCAAGTTTCAGAAGTGCAGCTCTTGTACTGCCGGAGATATGTCTATACAAACTGAATACGCAAAACATCAACAAAATTACGCGCGTTTTAAAGTTGATATCGCTTTTGTTTATAACTTCCACATTTATTCGAATTGTGCCACGAAACTTTGCAGACAGTCGCGGATAGGCCTTTTCTACTGAAGTACCAAGTTTCAGAAGTGCAGCTCTTGTACTGCCGGAGATATGTCGATACAAACTGAATACGCAAAACATCAACAAAATTTAGTGCGTTTTAAAGTTAATATCGCTTTTGTTAATAACTTCAACATTTATTCGAATTGTGCCACGAAACTTTGCAGACAGTCGCGGATAGGCCCTTTCTACTGAAGTACCAAGTTTCAGAAGTGCAGCTCTAGTACTGCCGGAGATATGTCGATACAAACTGAATATGCAAAACATCAACAAAATTTAGCGCGTTTTAAAGTTGATATCGCTTTTGATAATAACTTCCACATTTATTCGAATTGTACCACGAAAATTGCAGACAGTCGCGGATAGGCCTTTTCTACTGAAGTACCAAGTTTCAGAAGTGCAGCTCTTGTACTGCCGGAGATATGTCGATACAAACTGAATACGCAAAACATCAACAAAATTTAGCGCGTTTTAAAGTTGATATCGTTTTTGTTAAAACTTCCACATTTATTCGAATTGTGCCACGAAACTTTGCAGACAGTCGCGGATAGGCACTTTCTACTGAAGTACCAAGTTTCAGAAGTGCAGCTCTTGTACTGCCGGAGATATGTCGATACAAACTGAATACGCAAAACATCAACAAAATTTAGTGCGTTTTAAAGTTGATATCGCTTTTGTTAATAACTTCCACATTTATTCGAATTGTGCCACGAAACTTTGCAGACAGTCGCGGAGACATATTTTCTACTGAAGTACCAAGTTTCAGAAGTGCAGCTCTTGTACTGCCGGTGATATCTCGATACAAACTGAATACGCAAAACATCAACAAAATTACGCGCGTTTTAAAGTTGATATCGCTTTTGTTGATAACTTCAACATTTATTCGAATTGTGCCACAAAACTTTGCAGACAGTCGCGGAGACAGATTTTCAACTGAAGTACCAAGTTTCAGAAGTGCAGCTCTTGTACTGCCGGAGATATGTCGATACAAACTGAATACGTAAAACATCAACAAAATTTAGCGCGTTTTAAAGTTGATATCGCTTTTGTTAATAACTTCCACATTTATTCGAATTGTGCGACGAAACTTTGCAGACAGTCGCGGAGACAAATTTTCTACTGAAGTACCAAGTTTCAGAAGTGCAGCTCTTGTACTGCCGGAGATATGTCGATACAAACTGAATACGCAAAACATCAACAAAATTACGCGCGTTTTAAAGTTGATATCGCTTTTGTTAATAACTTCCACATTTATTCGAATTGTGCCACGAAACTTTGCAGAGAGTCGCGGATAGGCCCTTTCTACTAAAGTACCAAGTTTCAGAAGTGCAGCTCTTGTACTACCGGAGATATGTCGATACAAACTGAATACGCAAAACATCAATAAAATTTAGTGCGTTTTAAAGTTGATATCGCTTTTGTTAATAACTTCAAGATTTATTCGAATTGTGCCACGAAACTTTGCAGACAGTCGCGGAGACATATTTTCTACTGAAGTACCAAGTTTCAGAAGTGCAGCTCTTGTACTGCCGGTGATATCTCGATACAAACTGAATACGCAAAACATCAACAAAATTACGCGCGTTTTAAAGTTGATATCGCTTTTGTTGATAACTTCAACATTTATTCGAATTGTGCCACGAAACTTTGCAGACAGTCGCGGAGACAGATTTTCTACTGAAGTACCAAGTTTCAGAAGTGCAGCTCTTGTACTGCAGGAGATATGTCGATACAAACTGAATACGTAAAACATCAACAAAATTTAGCGCGTTTTAAAGTTGATATCGCTTTTGTTAATAACTTCCACATTTATTCGAATTGTGCCACGAAACTTTGCAGACAGTCGCGGAGACAGATTTTTTTACTGAAGTACCAAGTTTCAGAAGTGCAGCTCTTGTACTGCCGGAGATATGTCGATACAAACTGAATACGCAAAACATCAACAAAATTTAGTGCGTTTTAAAGTTGATATCGCTTTTGTTAATAACTTACACATGTATTCGAATTGTGCCACGAAACTTTGCAGACAGTCGCGGATAGGCCTTTTCTACTGAAGTACCAAGTTTCAGAAGTGCAGCTCTTGTACTGCCGGTGATATCTCGATACAAACTGAATACGAAAAACATCAACAAAATTTAGCGCGTTTTAAAGTTGATTCCGCTTTTGTTGATAACTTCCACATTTATTCGAATTGTGCCACGAAACTTTGCAGACAGTCGCGGAGACAGATTTTCTACTGAAGTACCAAGTTTCAGAAGTGCAGGTCTTTTTACTGCCGGAGATATGTCGATACAAACTGAATACGCAAAACATCAACAGAATTTAGCGCGTTTTAAAGTTGATATCGCTTTTGTTAATAACTTCCACATTTATTCGAATTGTGCCACGAAACTTTGCAGACAGTCGCGGATAGGCCTTTTCTACTGAAGTACCAAGTTTCAGAAGTGCAGCTCTTGTACTGCCGGAGATATGTCGATACAAACTGAATACGCAAAACATCAACAAAATTTAGTGCGTTTTAAAGTTGATATCGCTTTTGTTAATAACTTCAACATTTATTCGAATTGTGCCACGAAACTTTGCAGACAGTCGCGGATAGGCCCTTTCTACTGAAGTACCAAGTTTCAGAAGTGCAGCTCTTGTACTGCCGGAGATATGTCGATAAAAACTGAATATGCAAAACATCAACAAAATTTAGCGCGTTTTAAAGTTGATATCGCTTTTGATAATAACTTCCACATTTATTCGAATTGTACCACGAAAATTGCAGACAGTCGCGGATAGGCCTTTTCTACTGAAGTACCAAGTTTCAGAAGTGCAGCTCTTGTACTGCCGGAGATATGTCGATACAAACTGAATACGCAAAACATCAACAAAATTTAGCGCGTTTTAAAGTTGATATCGTTTTTGTTAAAACTTCCACATTTATTCGAATTGTGCGACGAAACTTTGCAGACAGTCGCGGAGACAAATTTTCTACTGAAGTACCAAGTTTCAGAAGTGCAGCTCTTGTACTGCCGGAGATATGTCGATACAAACTGAATACGCAAAACATCAACAAAATTACGCGCGTTTTAAAGTTGATATCGCTTTTGTTAATAACTTCCACATTTATTCGAATTGTGCCACGAAACTTTGCAGAGAGTCGCGGATAGGCCCTTTCTACTGAAGTACCAAGTTTCAGAAGTGCAGCTCTTGTACTACCGGAGATATGTCGATACAAACTGAATACGCAAAACATCAATAAAATTTAGTGCGTTTTAAAGTTGATATCGCTTTTGTTAATAACTTCAAGATTTATTCGAATTGTGCCACGAAACTTTGCAGACAGTCGCGGAGACATATTTTCTACTGAAGTACCAAGTTTCAGAAGTGCAGCTCTTGTACTGCCGGTGATATCTCGATACAAACTGAATACGCAAAACATCAACAAAATTACGCGCGTTTTAAAGTTGATATCGCTTTTGTTGATAACTTCAACATTTATTCGAATTGTGCCACGAAACTTTGCAGACAGTCGCGGAGACAGATTTTCTACTGAAGTACCAAGTTTCAGAAGTGCAGCTCTTGTACTGCAGGAGATATGTCGATACAAACTGAATACGTAAAACATCAACAAAATTTAGCGCGTTTTAAAGTTGATATCGCTTTTGTTAATAACTTCCACATTTATTCGAATTGTGCCACGAAACTTTGCAGACAGTCGCGGAGACAGATTTTTTTACTGAAGTACCAAGTTTCAGAAGTGCAGCTCTTGTACTGCCGGAGATATGTCGATACAAACTGAATACGCAAAACATCAACAAAATTTAGTGCGTTTTAAAGTTGATATCGCTTTTGTTAATAACTTACACATGTATTCGAATTGTGCCACGAAACTTTGCAGACAGTCGCGGATAGGCCTTTTCTACTGAAGTACCAAGTTTCAGAAGTGCAGCTCTTGTACTGCCGGTGATATCTCGATACAAACTGAATACGAAAAACATCAACAAAATTTAGCGCGTTTTAAAGTTGATTCCGCTTTTGTTGATAACTTCCACATTTATTCGAATTGTGCCACGAAACTTTGCAGACAGTCGCGGAGACAGATTTTCTACTGAAGTACCAAGTTTCAGAAGTGCAGGTCTTTTTACTGCCGGAGATATGTCGATACAAACTGAATACGCAAAACATCAACAGAATTTAGCGCGTTTTAAAGTTGATATCGCTTTTGTTAATAACTTCCACATTTATTCGAATTGTGCCACGAAACTTTGCAGACAGTCGCGGATAGGCCTTTTCTACTGAAGTACCAAGTTTCAGAAGTGCAGCTCTTGTACTGCCGGAGATATGTCGATACAAACTGAATACGCAAAACATCAACAAAATTTAGTGCGTTTTAAAGTTGATATCGCTTTTGTTAATAACTTCAACATTTATTCGAATTGTGCCACGAAACTTTGCAGACAGTCGCGGATAGGCCCTTTCTACTGAAGTACCAAGTTTCAGAAGTGCAGCTCTTGTACTGCCGGAGATATGTCGATAAAAACTGAATATGCAAAACATCAACAAAATTTAGCGCGTTTTAAAGTTGATATCGCTTTTGATAATAACTTCCACATTTATTCGAATTGTACCACGAAAATTGCAGACAGTCGCGGATAGGCCTTTTCTACTGAAGTACCAAGTTTCAGAAGTGCAGCTCTTGTACTGCCGGAGATATGTCGATACAAACTGAATACGCAAAACATCAACAAAATTTAGCGCGTTTTAAAGTTGATATCGTTTTTGTTAAAACTTCCACATTTATTCGAATTGTGCCACGAAACTTTGCAGACAGTCGCGGATAGGCCTTTTCTACTGAAGTACCAAGTTTCAGAAGTGCAGCTCTTGTACTGTTGGTGATATCTCGATACAAACTGAATACGCAAAACATCAACAAAATTACGCGCGTTTTAAAGTTGATATCGCTTTTGTAAATAACTTCAACATTTATTCGAATTGTGCCACGAAACTTTGCAGACAGTCGCGGAGACTGATCTTCTACTGAAGTACCAAGTTTCAGAAGTGCAGCTCTTGTACTGCCGGAGATATGTCTATACAAACTGAATACGCAAAACATCAACAAAATTACGCGCGTTTTAAAGTTGATATCGCTTTTGTTTATAACTTCCACATTTATTCGAATTGTGCCACGAAACTTTGCAGACAGTCGCGGATAGGCCTTTTCTACTGAAGTACCAAGTTTCAGAAGTGCAGCTCTTGTACTGCCGGAGATATGTCGATACAAACTGAATACGCAAAACATCAACAAAATTTAGTGCGTTTTAAAGTTAATATCGCTTTTGTTAATAACTTCAACATTTATTCGAATTGTGCCACGAAACTTTGCAGACAGTCGCGGATAGGCCCTTTCTACTGAAGTACCAAGTTTCAGAAGTGCAGCTCTAGTACTGCCGGAGATATGTCGATACAAACTGAATATGCAAAACATCAACAAAATTTAGCGCGTTTTAAAGTTGATATCGCTTTTGATAATAACTTCCACATTTATTCGAATTGTACCACGAAAATTGCAGACAGTCGCGGATAGGCCTTTTCTACTGAAGTACCAAGTTTCAGAAGTGCAGCTCTTGTACTGCCGGAGATATGTCGATACAAACTGAATACGCAAAACATCAACAAAATTTAGCGCGTTTTAAAGTTGATATCGTTTTTGTTAAAACTTCCACATTTATTCGAATTGTGCCACGAAACTTTGCAGACAGTCGCGGATAGGCCTTTTCTACTGAAGTACCAAGTTTCAGAAGTGCAGCTCTTGTACTGCCGGTGATATCTCGATACAAACTGAATACGCAAAACATCAACAAAATTACGCGCGTTTTAAAGTTGATATCGCTTTTGTTAATAACTTCCACATTTATTCGAATTGTGCCACGAAACTTTGCAGACAGTCGCGGAGACTGATTTTCTACTGAAGTACCAAGTTTCAAAAGTGCAGCTCTTGTACTGCCGGAGATATGTCGATACAAACTGAATACGCAAAACATCAACAAAATTACGCGCGTTTTAAAGTTGATATCGTTTTGTTAATAACTTCCACATTTATTCGAATTGTGCCACGAAACTTTGCAGACATTCGCGGAGACATGTTTTCTACTGAAGTACCAAGTTTCAGAAGTGTAGCTTTTGTACTGACGGAGATATATCGATACAAACTGAATACGCAAAACATCAACAAAATGAAGCGCGTTTTAAAGTTGATATCGCTTTTGTTTATAACTTCCACATTTATTCGAATTGTGCCACGAAACTTTGCAGACAGTCGCGGGTAAGCCTTTTCCACTGAAGTACCAAGTTTCAGAAGTGCAGCTCTTGTACTGCCGGTGATATCTCGATACAAACTGAATACGCAAAACATCAACAAAATTTAGCGCGTTTTAAAGTTGATATCGCTTTTGTTAATAACTTCAACATTTATTCGAAGTGTGCCACGAAACTTTGCAGACAGTCGCGGAGACATATTTTCTACTGAAGTTCCAAGTTTCAGAAGTGCAGCTCTTGTACTGCCGGAGATATGTCGATACAAACTGAATACGCAAAACATCAACAACATTTAGCGCGTTTTAAAGTTGATATCGCTTTTGTTAATAACTTCCACATTTATTCGAATTGTGCCACGAAACTTTGCAGACAGTCGCGGATAGGCCTTTTCTACTGAAGTACCAAGTTTCAGAAGTGCAGCTCTTGTACTGCCGGAGATATGTCGATACAAACTGAATACGCAAAAGATCAACAAAATTACGCGCATTTTAAAGTTGATATCGCTTTTGTTAATAACTTACACATTTATTCGAATTGTGCCACGAAACTTTGCAGAGAGTCGCGGAGACATGTTTTCTACTGAAGTACCAAGTTTCAGAAGTGCAGCTCTTGTACTGACGGAGATATGTCGATACAAACTGAATACGCAAAACATGCACAAAATTTAGCGCGTTTTGAAGTTGATATCGCTTTTGTTAATAACTTCCACATTTATTCGAATTGTGCCACGAAACTTTGCAGACAGTCGCGGAGACATATTTTCTACTGAAGTACCAAGTTTAAGAAGTGCAGCTCTTGTACTGCCGGAGATATGTCGATACAAACTGAATACGCAAAACATCAACAAAATTTAGCGCGTTTTAAAGTTGATATCGCTTTTGTTAATAACTTCCACATTTATTCGAATTGTGCCACGAAACTTTGCAGACAGTCGCGGATAGGCACTTTCTACTGAAGTACCAAGTTTCAGAAGTGCAGCTCTTGTACTGCCGGAGATATGTCGATACAAACTGAATACGCAAAACATCAACAAAATTTAGTGCGTTTTAAAGTTGATATCGCTTTTGTTAATAACTTCCACATTTATTCGAATTGTGCCACGAAACTTTGCAGACAGTCGCGGAGACATATTTTCTACTGAAGTACCAAGTTTCAGAAGTGCAGCTCTTGTACTGCCGGTGATATCTCGATACAAACTGAATACGCAAAACATCAACAAAATTACGCGCGTTTTAAAGTTGATATCGCTTTTGTTGATAACTTCAACATTTATTCGAATTGTGCCACGAAACTCTGCAGACAGTCGCGGAGACAGATTTTCTACTGAAGTACCAAGTTTCAGAAGTGCAGCTCTTGTACTGCCGGAGATATGTCGATACAAACTGAATACGTAAAACATCAACAAAATTTAGCGCGTTTTAAAGTTGATATCGCTTTTGTTAATAACTTCCACATTTATTCGAATTGTGCGACGAAACTTTGCAGACAGTCGCGGAGACAAATTTTCTACTGAAGTACCAAGTTTCAGAAGTGCAGCTCTTGTACTGCCGGAGATATGTCGATACAAACTGAATACGCAAAACATCAACAAAATTACGCGCGTTTTAAAGTTGATATCGCTTTTGTTAATAACTTCCACATTTATTCGAATTGTGCCACGAAACTTTGCAGAGAGTCGCGGATAGGCCCTTTCTACTGAAGTACCAAGTTTCAGAAGTGCAGCTCTTGTACTACCGGAGATATGTCGATACAAACTGAATACGCAAAACATCAATAAAATTTAGTGCGTTTTAAAGTTGATATCGCTTTTGTTAATAACTTCAAGATTTATTCGAATTGTGCCACGAAACTTTGCAGACAGTCGCGGAGACATATTTTCTACTGAAGTACCAAGTTTCAGAAGTGCAGCTCTTGTACTGCCGGTGATATCTCGATACAAACTGAATACGCAAAACATCAACAAAATTACGCGCGTTTTAAAGTTGATATCGCTTTTGTTGATAACTTCAACATTTATTCGAATTGTGCCACGAAACTTTGCAGACAGTCGCGGAGACAGATTTTCTACTGAAGTACCAAGTTTCAGAAGTGCAGCTTTTGTACTGCAGGAGATATGTCGATACAAACTGAATACGTAAAACATCAACAAAATTTAGCGCGTTTTAAAGTTGATATCGCTTTTGTTAATAACTTCCACATTTATTCGAATTGTGCCACGAAACTTTGCAGACAGTCGCGGAGACAGATTTTTTACTGAAGTACCAAGTTTCAGAAGTGCAGCTCTTGTACTGCCGGAGATATGTCGATACAAACTGAATACGCAAAACATCAACAAAATTTAGTGCGTTTTAAAGTTGATATCGCTTTTGTTAATAACTTACACATGTATTCGAATTGTGCCACGAAACTTTGCAGACAGTCGCGGATAGGCCTTTTCTACTGAAGTACCAAGTTTCAGAAGTGCAGCTCTTGTACTGCCGGTGATATCTCGATACAAACTGAATACGAAAAACATCAACAAAATTTAGCGCGTTTTAAAGTTGATTCCGCTTTTGTTGATAACTTCCACATTTATTCGAATTGTGCCACGAAACTTTGCAGACAGTCGCGGAGACAGATTTTCTACCGAAGTACCAAGTTTCAGAAGTGCAGGTCTTTTTACTGCCGGAGATATGTCGATACAAACTGAATACGCAAAACATCAACAAAATTTAGCGCGTTTTAAAGTTGATATCGCTTTTGTTAATAACTTCCACATTTATTCGAATTGTGCCACGAAACTTTGCAGACAGTCGCGGATAGGCCTTTTCTACTGAAGTACCAAGTTTCAGAAGTGCAGCTCTTGTACTGCCGGAGATATGTCGATACAAACTGAATACGCAAAACATCAACAAAATTTAGTGCGTTTTAAAGTTGATATCGCTTTTGTTAATAACTTCAACATTTATTCGAATTGTGCCACGAAACTTTGCAGACAGTCGCGGATAGGCCCTTTCTACTGAAGTACCAAGTTTCAGAAGTGCAGCTCTTGTACTGCCGGAGATATGTCGATACAAACTGAATATGCAAAACATCAACAAAATTTAGCGCGTTTTAAAGTTGATATCGCTTTTGATAATAACTTCCACATTTATTCGAATTGTACCACGAAAATTGCAGACAGTCGCGGATAGGCCTTTTCTACTGAAGTACCAAGTTTCAGAAGTGCAGCTCTTGTACTGCCGGAGATATGTCGATACAAACTGAATACGCAAAACATCAACAAAATTTAGCGCGTTTTAAAGTTGATATCGTTTTTGTTAAAACTTCCACATTTATTCGAATTGTGCCACGAAACTTTGCAGACAGTCGCGGATAGGCCTTTTCTACTGAAGTACCAAGTTTCAGAAGTGCAGCTCTTGTACTGCCGGTGATATCTCGATACAAACTGAATACGCAAAACATCAACAAAATTACGCGCGTTTTAAAGTTGATATCGCTTTTGTAAATAACTTCAACATTTATTCGAATTGTGCCACGAAACTTTGCAGACAGTCGCGGAGACTGATCTTCTACTGAAGTACCAAGTTTCAGAAGTGCAGCTCTTGTACTGCCGGAGATATGTCTATACAAACTGAATACGCAAAACATCAACAAAATTACGCGCGTTTTAAAGTTGATATCGCTTTTGTTTATAACTTCCACATTTATTCGAATTGTGCCACGAAACTTTGCAGACAGTCGCGGAGACAGATTTTCTACTGAAGTACCAAGTTTCAGAAGTGCAGGTCTTTTTACTGCCGGAGATATGTCGATACAAACTGAATACGCAAAACATCAACAAAATTTAGCGCGTTTTAAAGTTGATATCGCTTTTGTTAATAACTTCCACATTTATTCGAATTGTGCCACGAAACTTTGCAGACAGTCGCGGATAGGCCTTTTCTTCTGAAGTACCAAGTTTCAGAAGTGCAGCTCTTGTACTGCCGGAGATATGTCGATACAAACTGAATACGCAAAACATCAACAAAATTTAGTGCGTTTTAAAGTTGATATCGCTTTTGTTAATAACTTCAACATTTATTCGAATTGTGCCACGAAACTTTGCAGACAGTCGCGGATAGGCCCTTTCTACTGAAGTACCAAGTTTCAGAAGTGCAGCTCTTGTACTGCCGGAGATATGTCGATACAAACTGAATATGCAAAACATCAACAAAATTTAGCGCGTTTTAAAGTTGATATCGCTTTTGATAATAACTTCCACATTTATTCGAATTGTACCACGAAAATTGCAGACAGTCGCGGATAGGCCTTTTCTACTGAAGTACCAAGTTTCAGAAGTGCAGCTCTTGTACTGCCGGAGATATGTCGATACAAACTGAATACGCAAAACATCAACAAAATTTAGCGCGTTTTAAAGTTGATATCGTTTTTGTTAAAACTTCCACATTTATTCGAATTGTGCCACGAAACTTTGCAGACAGTCGCGGATAGGCCTTTTCTACTGAAGTACCAAGTTTCAGAAGTGCAGCTCTTGTACTGCCGGTGATATCTCGATACAAACTGAATACGCAAAACATCAACAAAATTACGCGCGTTTTAAAGTTGATATCGCTTTTGTAAATAACTTCAACATTTATTCGAATTGTGCCACGAAACTTTGCAGACAGTCGCGGAGACTGATCTTCTACTGAAGTACCAAGTTTCAGAAGTGCAGCTCTTGTACTGCCGGAGATATGTCTATACAAACTGAATACGCAAAACATCAACAAAATTACGCGCGTTTTAAAGTTGATATCGCTTTTGTTTATAACTTCCACATTTATTCGAATTGTGCCACGAAACTTTGCAGACAGTCGCGGGTAAGCCTTTTCTACTGAAGTACCAAGTTTCAGAAGTGCAGCTCTTGTACTGCCGGAGATATGTCGATACAAACTGAATACGCAAAACATCAACAACATTTAGCGCGTTTTAAAGTTGATATCGCTTTTGTTAATAACTTCCACATTTATTTGAATTGTGCCACGAAACTTTGCAGACAGTCGCGGATAGGCCTTTTCTACTGAAGTACCAAGTTTCAGAAGTGCAGCTCTTGTACTGCCGGAGATATGTCGATACAAACTGAATACGCAAAACATCAACAAAATTTAGCGCGTTTTGAAGTTGATATCGCTTTTGTTAATAACTTCAACATTTATTCGAATTGTGCCACGAAACTTTGCAGACAGTCGCGGAGACATGTTTTCTACTGAAGTACCAAGTTTCAGAAGTGCAGCTCTTGTACTGCCGGAGATATGTCGATACAAACTGAATACGCAAAACATCAACAAAATTTAGCGCGTTTTAAAGTTGATATCGCTTTTGTTAATAACTTCCACATTTATTCGAATTGTGCCACGAAACTTTGCAGACAGTCGCGGATAGGCCCTTTCTACTGAAGTACTAAGTTTCAGAAGTGCAGCTCTTGTACTGCCGGAGATATGTCGATACAAACTGAATACGCAAAACATCAACAAAATTTAGTGCGTTTTAAAGTTGATATCGCTTTTGTTAATAACTTCAACATTTATTCGAATTGTGCCACGAAACTTTGCAGACAGTCGCAGAGACATATTTTCTACTGAAGTACCAAGTTTCAGAAGTGCAGCTCTTGTACTGCCGGTGATATCTCGATACAAACTGAATACGCAAAACATCAACAAAATTACGCACGTTTTAAAGTTGATATCGCTTTTGTTGATAACTTCAACATTTATTCGAATTGTGCCACGAAACTTTGCAGACAGTCGCGGAGACAGATTTTCTACTGAAGTACCAAGTTTCAGAAGTGCAGCTCTTGTACTGCCGGAGATATGTCGATACAAACTGAATACGTAAAACCTCAACAAAATTTAGCGCGTTTTAAAGTTGATATCGCTTTTGTTAATAACTTCCACATTTATTCGAATTGTGCCACGAAACTTTGCAGACAGTCGCGGAGACAGATTTTCTACTGAAGTACCAAGTTTCAGAGCTGCAGCTCTTGTACTGCCGGAGATATGTCGATACAAACTGAATACGCAAAACATCAACAAAATTTAGCGCGTTTTAAAGTTGATATCGCTTTTGTTAATAACTTCCACATTTATTCGAATTGTGCCACGAAACTTTGCAGACAGTCGCGGATAGGCCCTTTTACTGAAATACCAAGTTTCAGAAGTGCAGCTCTTGTACTGCCGGAGATATCTCGATACAAACTGAATACGTAAAACATCAACAAAATTTAGCGCGTTTTAAAGTTGATATCGCTTTTGTTAATAACTTCCACATTTATTCGAATTGTGCCACGAAACTTTGCAGACAGTCGCGGAGACAGATTTTTTACTGAAGTACCAAGTTTCAGAAGTGCAGCTCTTGTACTGCCGGAGATATGTCGATACAAACTGAATACGCAAAACATCAACAAAATTACGCGCGTTTTAAAGTTGATATCGCTGTTGTTTATAACTTCCACATTTATTCGAATTGTGCCACGAAACTTTGCAGACAGTCGCGGAGACAGATTTTCTACTGAAGTACCAAGTTTAAGTAGTTCAGCTCTTGTACTGCCGGTGATATCTCGATACAAACTGAATACGCAAAACATCAACAACATTTAGCGCGTTTTAAAGTTGATATCGCTGTTGTTAATAACTTCCACATTTATTCGAATTGTGCCACGAAACTTTGCAGACAGTCGCGGATAGGCCTTTTCTACTGAAGTACCTAGTTTCAGAAGTGCAGCTCTTGTACTGCCGGAGATATGTCGATACAAACTGAATACGCAAAAGATCAACAAAATTACGCGCGTTTTAAAGTTGATATCGCTTTTGTTAATAACTTCCACATTTATTCGAATTGTGCTACGAAACTTTGCAGACAGAGGCGGAGACATGTTTTCTACTGAAGTACCAAGTTTCAGAAGTGCAGCTCTTGTACTGACGGAGATATGCCGATACAAACTGAATACGCAAAACATAAACAAAATTACGACCGTTTTAAAGTTGATATCGCTTTTGTTAATAACTTACACATTTATTCGAATTGTGCCACGAAACTTTGCAGACAGTCGCGGAGACTGATTTTCTACTGAAGTACCAAGTTTCAGAAGTGCAGCTCTTGTACTGCCGGAGATATTTCTATACAAACTGAATACGCAAAACATCAACAAAATTTAGCATGTTTTAAAGTTGATATCGCTTTTGTTAATAACTTCCACATTTATTCGAATTGTGCCACGAAACTTTGCAGACAGTCGCGGATAGGCCCTTTCTACTGAAGTACCAAGTTTCAGAAGTGCAGCTCTTGTACTGCCGGAGATATGTCGATACAAACTGAATACGCAAAACATCAACAAAATTTAGTGCGTTTTAAAGTTGATATCGCTTTTGTTAATAACTTACACATTTATTCGAATTGTGCCACGAAACTTTGCAGACAGTCGCGGAGACATATTTTCTACTGAAGTACCAAGTTTCAGAAGTGCAGCTCTTGTACTGACGGAGATATGTCGATACAAACTGAATACGCAAAACATCAACAAAATTTAGCGCGTTTTAAAGTTGATATCGCTTTTGATAATAACTTCCACATTTATTCGAATTGTACCACGAAACTTTGCAGACAGTCGCGGATAGGCCTTTTCTACTGAAGAATAAAGTTTCAGAAGTGCAGCTCTTGTACTGCCGGAGATATGTCGATACAAACTGAATACGCAAAACATCAACAAAATTTAGCGCGTTTTAAAGTTGATATCGTTTTTGTAAATAACTTCCACATTTATTCGAATTGTGCCACGAAACTTTGCAGACAGTCGCGGATAGGCTTTTCTACTGAAGTACCAAGTTTCAGAAGTGCAGCTCTTGTACTGCCGGTGATATCTCGATACAAACTGAATACGCAAAACATCAACAAAATTAAGCGCGTTTTAAAGTGGATTCCGCTTTTGTTGATAACTTCCACATTTATTCGAATTGTGCCACGAAACTTTGTAGACAGTCGCGGAGACAGATTTGCTACTGAAGTACCAAGTTTCAGAAGTGCAGCTCTTGTACTGCCGGAGATATGTCGATACAAACTGAATACGCAAAACATCAACAAAATTTAGCGCGTTTTAAAGTTGATATCGCTTTTGTTAATAACTTCCACATTTATTTGAATTGTGCCACGAAACTTTGCAGACAGTCGCGGATAGGCCTTTTCTACTGAAGTACCAAGTTTCAGAAGTGCAGCTCTTGTACTGCCGGAGATATGTCGATACAAACTGAATACGCAAAACATCAACAAAATTTAGCGCGTTTTGAAGTTGATATCGCTTTTGTTAATAACTTCAACATTTATTCGAATTGTGCCACGAAACTTTGCAGACAGTCGCGGAGACATGTTTTCTACTGAAGTACCAAGTTTCAGAAGTGCAGCTCTTGTACTGCCGGAGATATGTCGATACAAACTGAATACGCAAAACATCAACAAAATTTAGCGCGTTTTAAAGTTGATATCGCTTTTGTTAATAACTTCCACATTTATTCGAATTGTGCCACGAAACTTTGCAGACAGTCGCGGATAGGCCCTTTCTACTGAAGTACTAAGTTTCAGAAGTGCAGCTCTTGTACTGCCGGAGATATGTCGATACAAACTGAATACGCAAAACATCAACAAAATTTAGTGCGTTTTAAAGTTGATATCGCTTTTGTTAATAACTTCAACATTTATTCGAATTGTGCCACGAAACTTTGCAGACAGTCGCAGAGACATATTTTCTACTGAAGTACCAAGTTTCAGAAGTGCAGCTCTTGTACTGCCGGTGATATCTCGATACAAACTGAATACGCAAAACATCAACAAAATTACGCACGTTTTAAAGTTGATATCGCTTTTGTTGATAACTTCAACATTTATTCGAATTGTGCCACGAAACTTTGCAGACAGTCGCGGAGACAGATTTTCTACTGAAGTACCAAGTTTCAGAAGTGCAGCTCTTGTACTGCCGGAGATATGTCGATACAAACTGAATACGTAAAACCTCAACAAAATTTAGCGCGTTTTAAAGTTGATATCGCTTTTGTTAATAACTTCCACATTTATTCGAATTGTGCCACGAAACTTTGCAGACAGTCGCGGAGACAGATTTTCTACTGAAGTACCAAGTTTCAGAGCTGCAGCTCTTGTACTGCCGGAGATATGTCGATACAAACTGAATACGCAAAACATCAACAAAATTTAGCGCGTTTTAAAGTTGATATCGCTTTTGTTAATAACTTCCACATTTATTCGAATTGTGCCACGAAACTTTGCTAACAGTCGCGGATAGGCCCTTTTACTGAAATACCAAGTTTCAGAAGTGCAGCTCTTGTACTGCCGGAGATATCTCGATACAAACTGAATACGTAAAACATCAACAAAATTTAGCGCGTTTTAAAGTTGATATCGCTTTTGTTAATAACTTCCACATTTATTCGAATTGTGCCACGAAACTTTGCAGACAGTCGCGGAGACAGATTTTTTACTGAAGTACCAAGTTTCAGAAGTGCAGCTCTTGTACTGCCGGAGATATGTCGATACAAACTGAATACGCAAAACATCAACAAAATTACGCGCGTTTTAAAGTTGATATCGCTGTTGTTTATAACTTCCACATTTATTCGAATTGTGCCACGAAACTTTGCAGACAGTCGCGGAGACAGATTTTCTACTGAAGTACCAAGTTTAAGTAGTTCAGCTCTTGTACTGCCGGTGATATCTCGATACAAACTGAATACGCAAAACATCAACAACATTTAGCGCGTTTTAAAGTTGATATCGCTGTTGTTAATAACTTCCACATTTATTCGAATTGTGCCACGAAACTTTGCAGACAGTCGCGGATAGGCCTTTTCTACTGAAGTACCTAGTTTCAGAAGTGCAGCTCTTGTACTGCCGGAGATATGTCGATACAAACTGAATACGCAAAAGATCAACAAAATTACGCGCGTTTTAAAGTTGATATCGCTTTTGTTAATAACTTCCACATTTATTCGAATTGTGCTACGAAACTTTGCAGACAGAGGCGGAGACATGTTTTCTACTGAAGTACCAAGTTTCAGAAGTGCAGCTCTTGTACTGACGGAGATATGCCGATACAAACTGAATACGCAAAACATCAACAAAATTACGACCGTTTTAAAGTTGATATCGCTTTTGTTAATAACTTACACATTTATTCGAATTGTGCCACGAAACTTTGCAGACAGTCGCGGAGACTGATTTTCTACTGAAGTACCAAGTTTCAGAAGTGCAGCTCTTGTACTGCCGGAGATATTTCTATACAAACTGAATACGCAAAACATCAACAAAATTTAGCATGTTTTAAAGTTGATATCGCTTTTGTTAATAACTTCCACATTTATTCGAATTGTGCCACGAAACTTTGCAGACAGTCGCGGATAGGCCCTTTCTACTGAAGTACCAAGTTTCAGAAGTGCAGCTCTTGTACTGCCGGAGATATGTCGATACAAACTGAATACGCAAAACATCAACAAAATTTAGTGCGTTTTAAAGTTGATATCGCTTTTGTTAATAACTTACACATTTATTCGAATTGTGCCACGAAACTTTGCAGACAGTCGCGGAGACATATTTTCTACTGAAGTACCAAGTTTCAGAAGTGCAGCTCTTGTACTGACGGAGATATGTCGATACAAACTGAATACGCAAAACATCAACAAAATTTAGCGCGTTTTAAAGTTGATATCGCTTTTGATAATAACTTCCACATTTATTCGAATTGTACCACGAAACTTTGCAGACAGTCGCGGATAGGCCTTTTCTACTGAAGAATAAAGTTTCAGAAGTGCAGCTCTTGTACTGCCGGAGATATGTCGATACAAACTGAATACGCAAAACATCAACAAAATTTAGCGCGTTTTAAAGTTGATATCGTTTTTGTAAATAACTTCCACATTTATTCGAATTGTGCCACGAAACTTTGCAGACAGTCGCGGATAGGCTTTTCTACTGAAGTACCAAGTTTCAGAAGTGCAGCTCTTGTACTGCCGGTGATATCTCGATACAAACTGAATACGCAAAACATCAACAAAATTAAGCGCGTTTTAAAGTGGATTCCGCTTTTGTTGATAACTTCCACATTTATTCGAATTGTGCCACGAAACTTTGTAGACAGTCGCGGAGACAGATTTGCTACTGAAGTACCAAGTTTCAGAAGTGCAGCTCTTGTACTGCCGGAGATATGTCGATACAAACTGAATACGCAAAACATCAACAAAATTTAGCGCGTTTTAAAGTTGATATCGCTTTTGTTAATAACTTCCACATTTATTCGAATTGTGCCACGAAACTTTGCAGACAGTCGCGGATAGGCCCTTTCTACTGAAGTACCAAGTTTCAGAAGTTCAGCTCTTGTACTGCTGGAGATATGTCGATACAAACTGAATAGGCAAAACATCAACAAAATTTAGCGCGTTTTAAAGTTGATATCGCTTTTGATAATAACTTCCACATTTATTCGAATTGTACCACGAAAATTGCAGACAGTCGCGGATAGGCCTTTTCTACTGAAGTACCAAGTTTCAGAAGTGCAGCTCTTGTACTGCCGGAGATATGTCGATACAAACTGAATACGCAAAACATCAACAAAATTTAGCGCGTTTTAAAGTTGATATCGTTTTTGTTAATAACTTCCACATTTATTCGAATTGTGCCACGAAACTTTGCAGACAGTCGCGGATAGGCCTTTTCTACTGAAGTACCAAGTTTCAGAAGTGCAGCTCTTGTACTGCCGGTGATATCTCGATACAAACTGAATACGCAAAACATCAACAAAATTTAGCGCGTTTTAAAGTTGATATCGCTTTTGTTGATAACTTCAACATTTATTCGAATTGTGCCACGAAACTTTGCAGACCGTCGCGGAGACAGATTTTCTACTGAAGTACCAAGTTTCAGAAGTGCAGCTCTTGTACTGCCGGAGATATGTCGATACAAACTGAATACGCAAAACATAAACAAAATTTAGACCGTTTTAAAGTTGATATCGCTTTTGTTTATAACTTCCACATTTATTCGAATTGTGCCACGAAACTTTGCAGACAGTCGCGGAGACGAGTTTTCTACTGAAGTACCAAGTTTCAGAAGTGCAGCTCTTGTACTGACGGAGATATGTCGATACAAACTGAATACGCAAAACATCAACAAAATTACGCGCGTTTTAAAGTTGATATCGCTTTTGTTAATAACTTCCACATTTATTCGAATTGTGCCACGAAACTTTGCAGACAGTCGCGGAGACATATTTTCTACTGAAGTACCAAGTTTCAGAAGTGCAGCTCTTGTACTGCCGGTGATATCTCGATACAAACTGAATACGCAAAACATCAACAAAATTACGCGCGTTTTATAGTTGATATCGCTTTTGTTGATAACTTCAACATTTATTCGAATTGTGCCACGAAACTTTGCAGACAGTCGCAGAGACAGATTTTCTACTGAAGTACCAAGTTTCAGAAGTGCAGCTCTTGTACTGCCGGAGATATGTCGATACAAACTGAATACGTTAAACATCAACAAAATTTAGCGCGTTTTAAAGTTGATATCGCTTTTGTTAATAACTTCCACATTTATTCGAATTGTGCCACGAAACTTTGCAGACAGTCGCGGAGACAGATTTTCTACTGAAGTACCAAGTTTCAGAAGTGCAGCTCTTGTACTGCCGGAGATATGTCGATACAAACTGAATACGCAAAACATCAACAAAATTACGCGCGTTTTAAAGTTGATATCGCTTTTGTTAATAACTTCCACATTTATTCGAATTGTGCCACGAAACTTTGCAGACAGTCGCGGAGACAGATTTTCTACTGAAGTACCAAGTTTCAGAAGTGCAGCTCTTGTACTTCCAGTGATATCTCGATACAAACTGAATACGCAAAACATCAACAAAATTTAGCGCGTTTCAAAGTTTATATCGCTTTTGTTGATAACTTCAACATTTATTCGAATTGTGCCACGAAACTTTGCAGACAGTCGCGGAGACAGATTTTCTACTGAAGTACCAAGT
The DNA here is from genome assembly GCA_963556195.1 of Sepiola atlantica. Lineage (NCBI taxonomy): Eukaryota > Metazoa > Mollusca > Cephalopoda > Sepiida > Sepiolidae > Sepiola > Sepiola atlantica. The sequence continues at coordinate 363,965 of CAUVYP010000355.1, forward strand.
TTCAGAAGTGCAGCTCTTGTACTGCCGGAGATATGTCGATACAAACTGAATACGTAAAACATCAACAAAATTTAGCGCGTTTTAAAGTTGATATCGCTATTGTTAATAACTTCCACATTTATTCGAATTGTGCCACGAAACTTTGCAGACAGTCGCGGGGACTGATTTTCTACTGAAGTACCAAGTTTCAGAAGTGCAGCTCTTGTACTGCCGGAGATATGTCGATACAAACTGAATACGCAAAACATCAACAAAATTACGCGCGTTTTAAAGTTGATATCGCTTTTGTCTATAACTTCCACATTTATTCGAATTGTGCCACGAAACTTTGCAGACAGTCTCAGAGACAGATTTTCTACTTAAGTACCAAGTTTCAGAAGTGCAGCTCTTGTACTGACGGAGATATGTCGATACAAACTGAATACGCAAAACATCAACAAAATTTAGCGCGTTTTAAAGTTGATATCGCTTTTGTTAATAACTTCCACATTTATTCGAATTGTGCCACGAAACTTTGCAGACAGTCGCGGAGACATATTTTCTACTGAAGTACCAAGTTTCAGAAGTGCAGCTCTTGTACTGCCGGTGATATCTCGATACAAACTGAATACGCAAAACATCAACAAAATTACGCGCGTTTTAAAGTTGATATCGCTTTTGTTGATAACTTGCACATTTATTCGAATTGTGCCACGAAACTTTGCAGACAGTCGCAGAGACAGATTTTCTACTGAAGTACCAAGTTTCAGAAGTGCAGCTCTTGTACTGCCGGAGATATGTCGATACAAACTGAATACGTAAAACATCAACAAAATTTAGCGCGTTTTAAAGTTGATATCGCTTTTGTTAATAACTTCCACATTTATTCGAATTGTGCCACGAAACTTTGCAGACAGTCGCGGAGACAGATTTACTACTGAAGTACCAAGTTTCAGAAGTGCAGCTCTTGTACTGCCAGAGATATGTCGATACAAACTGAATACGCAAAACATCAACAAAATTTAGCGCGTTTTAAAGTTGATATCGCTTTTGTTAATAACTTCCACATTTATTCGAATTGTGCCACGAAACTTTGCAGACAGTCGCGGATAGGCCCTTTCTACTGAAGTACCAAGTTTCAGAAGTGCAGCTCTTGTACTGCCGGAGATATGTCGATACAAACTGAATACGCAAAACATCAACAAAATTTAGTGCGTTTTAAAGTTGATATCGCTTTTGTTAATAACTTCAACATTTATTCGAATTATGCCACGAAACTTTGCAGACAGTCGCGGAGACAGATTCTCTACTGAAGTACCAAGTTTCAGAAGTGCAGCTCTTGTACTGCCGGAGATATGTCGATACAAACTGAATACGTAAAACATCAACAAAATTTAGCGCGTTTTAAAGTTGATATCGCTTTTGTTAATAACTTCCACATTTATTCGAATTGTGCCCCGAAACTTTGCAGACAGTCGCGGATAGGCCTTTTCTACTGAAGTACCAAGTTTCAGAAGTGCAGCTCTTGTACTTCCGGTGATATCTCGATACAAACTGAATACGCAAAACATCAACAAAATTTAGCGCGTTTCAAAGTTTATATCGCTTTTGTTGATAACTTCAACATTTATTCGAATTGTGCCACGAAACTTTGCAGACAGTCGCGGAGACTGATTTTCTACTGAAGTACCAAGTTTCAGAAGTGCAGCTCTTGTACTGCCGGAGATATGTCGATACAAACTGAATACGTAAAACATCAACAAAATTTAGCGCGTTTTAAAGTTGATATCGCTATTGTTAATAACTTCCACATTTATTCGAATTGTGCCACGAAACTTTGCAGACAGTCGCGGAGACTGATTTTCTACTGAAGTACCAAGTTTCAAAAGTGCAGCTCTTGTACTGCCGGAGATATGTCGATACAAACTGAATACGCAAAACATCAACAAAATTACGCGCGTTTTAAAGTTGATATCGCTTTTGTCTATAACTTCCACATTTATTCGAATTGTGCCACGAAACTTTGCAGACAGTCGCGGATAAGCCTTTTCTACTGAAGTACCAAGTTTCAGTAGTGCAGCTCTTGTACTGCCGGTGATATCTCGATACAAACTGAATACGCAAAACATCAACAACATTTAGCGCGTTTTAAAGTTGATATCGCTTTTGTTAATAACTTCCACATTTATTCGAATTGTGCCATGAAACTTTGCAGACAGTCGCGGATAGGCCCTTTCTACTGAAGTACCAAGTTTCAGAAGTGCAGCTCTTGTACTGCCGGAGATATGTCGATACAAACTGAATAGGCAAAACATCAACAAAATTTAGCGCGTTTTAAAGTTGATATCGCTTTTGATAATAACTTCCACATTTATTCGAATTGTACCACGAAAATTGCAGACAGTCGCGGATAGGCCTTTTCTACTGAAGTACCAAGTTTCAGAAGTGCAGCTCTTGTACTGCCGGAGATATGTCGATACAAACTGAATACGCAAAATATCAACAAAATTTAGCGCGTTTTAAAGTTGATATCGTTTTTGTTAATAACTTCCACATTTATTCGAATTGTGCCACGAAACTTTGCAGACAGTCGCGGATAGGCACTTTCTACTGAAGTACCAAGTTTCAGAAGTGCAGCTCTTTTACAGCCGGTGATATCTCGATACAAACTGAATACGCAAAACATCAACAAAATTTAGCGCGTTTTAAAGTTGATATCGCTTTTGTTGATAACTTCCACATTTATTCGAATTGTGCCACGAAACTTTGCAGACCGTCGCGGAGACAGATTTTCTACTGAAGTACCAAGTTTCAGAAGTGCAGCTCTTGTACTGCCGGAGATATGTCGATACAAACTGAATACGCAAAACATCAACAAAATTTAGCGCGTTTTAAAGTTGATATCGCTTTTGTTTATAACTTCCACATTTATTCGAATTGTGCCACGAAACTTTGCAGACAGTCGCGGATAAGCCTTTTCTACTGAAGTACCAAGTTTCAGAAGTGCAGCTCTTGTACTGCCGGAGATATGTCGATACAAACTGAATACGCAAAACATCAACAAAATTTAGCGCGTTTTAAAGTTGATATCGCTTTTGTTAATAACTTCCACATTTATTCGAATTGTGCCACGAAACTTTGCAGACAGTCGCGGATAGGCCCTTTCTACTGAAGTACCAAGTTTCAGAAGTGCAGCTCTTGTACTGCCGGAGATATGTCGATACAAACTGAATACGCAAAACATCAACAAAATTTAGTGCGTTTTAAAGTTGATATCGCTTTTGTTAATAACTTCAACATTTATTCGAATTATGCCACGAAACTTTGCAGACAGTCGCGGAGACAGATTCTCTACTGAAGTACCAAGTTTCAGAAGTGCAGCTCTTGTACTGCCGGAGATATGTCGATACAAACTGAATACGTAAAACATCAACAAAATTTAGCGCGTTTTAAAGTTGATATCGCTTTTGTTAATAACTTCCACATTTATTCGAATTGTGCCCCGAAACTTTGAAGACAGTCGCGGATAGGCCTTTTCTACTGAAGTACCAAGTTTCAGAAGTGCAGCTCTTGTACTTCCGGTGATATCTCGATACAAACTGAATACGCAAAACATCAACAAAATTTAGCGCGTTTCAAAGTTTATATCGCTTTTGTTGATAACTTCAACATTTATTCGAATTGTGCCACGAAACTTTGCAGACAGTCGCGGAGACTGATTTTCAACTGAAGTACCAAGTTTCAGAAGTGCAGCTCTTGTACTGCCGGAGATATGTCGATACAAACTGAATACGTAAAACATCAACAAAATTTAGCGCGTTTTAAAGTTGATATCGCTATTGTTAATAACTTCCACATTTATTCGAATTGTGCCACGAAACTTTGCAGACAGTCGCGGAGACTGATTTTCTTCTGAAGTACCAAGTTTCAGAAGTGCAGCTTTTGTACTGCCGGAGATATGTCGATACAAACTGAATACGCAAAACATCAACAAAATTACGCGCGTTTTAAAGTTGATATCGCTTTTGTCTATAACTTCCACATTTATTCGAATTGTGCCACGAAACTTTGCAGACAGTCGCGGATAAGCCTTTTCTACTGAAGTACCAAGTTTCAGTAGTGCAGCTCTTGTACTGACGGTGATATCTCGATACAAACTGAATACGCAAAACATCAACAACATTTAGCGCGTTTTAAAGTTGATATCGCTTTTGTTAATAACTTCCACATTTATTCGAATTGTGCCACGAAACTTTGCAGACAGTCGCGGATAGGCCCTTTCTACTGAAGTACCAAGTTTCAGAAGTGCAGCTCTTGTACTGCCGGAGATATGTCGATACAAACTGAATAGGCAAAACATCAACAAAATTTAGCGCGTTTTAAAGTTGATATCGCTTTTGATAATAACTTCCACATTTATTCGAATTGTGCCACGAAACTTTGCAGACAGTCGCGGATAGGCACTTTCTACTGAAGTACCAAGTTTCAGAAGTGCAGCTCTTGTACTGCCGGTGATATCTCGATACAAACTGAATACGCAAAACATCAACAAAATTTAGCGCGTTTTAAAGTTGATATCGCTTTTGTTGATAACTTCCACATTTATTCGAATTGTGCCACGAAACTTTGCAGACCGTCGCGGAGACAGATTTTCTACTGAAGTACCAAGTTTCAGAAGTGCAGCTCTTGTACTGCCGGAGATATGTCGATACAAACTGAATACGCAAAACATCAACAAAATTTAGCGCGTTTTAAAGTTGATATCGCTTTTGTTTATAACTTCCACATTTATTCGAATTGTGCCACGAAACTTTGCAGACAGTCGCGGATAAGCCTTTTCTACTGAAGTACCAAGTTTCAGAAGTGCAGCTCTTGTACTGCCGGAGATATCTCGATACAAACTGAATACGCAAAACATCAACAAAATTTAGCGCGTTTTAAAGTTGATATCGCTTTTGTTAACAACTTCAACATTTATTCGAATTGTGCCACGAAACTTTGCAGACAGTCGCGGAGACATGTTTTCTACTGAAGTAGCAAGTTTCAGAAGTGCAGCTCTTGTACTGCCGGAGATATGTCGATACAAACTGAATACGCAAAACATCAACAACATTTAGCGCGTTTTAAAGTTGATATCGCTTTTGTTAATAACTTCCACATTTATTCGAATTGTGCCACGAAACTTTGCAGACAGTCGCGGAGACATATTTTCTACTGAAGTACCAAGTTTCAGAAGTGCAGCTCTTGTACTGCCGGTGATATCTCGATACAAACTGAATACGCAAAACATCAACAAAATTACGCGCGTTTTAAAGTTGATATCGCTTTTGTTGATAACTTCAACATTTATTCGAATTGTGCCACGAAACTTTGCAGACAGTCTCAGAGACAGATTTTCTACTGAAGTACCAAGTTTCAGAAGTGCAGCTCTGTACTGCCGGAGATATGTCGATACAAACTGAATACGTAAAACATCAACAAAATTTAGCGCGTTTTAAAGTTGATATCGCTTTTGTTAATAACTTCCACATTTATTCGAATTGTGCCACGAAACTTTGCAGACAGTCGCGGAGACAGATTTTCTACTGAAGTACCAAGTTTCAGAAGTGCAGCTCTTGTACTGCCGGAGATATGTCGATACAAACTGAATACGCAAAACATCAACAAAATGTAGCGCGTTTTAAAGTTGATATCGCTTTTGTTAATAACTTCCACATTTATTCGAATTGTGCCACGAAACTTTGCAGACAGTCGCGGATAGGCCCTTTCTACTGAAGTACCAAGTTTCAGAAGTGCAGCTCTTGTACTGCCGGAGATATGTCGATACAAACTGAATACGCAAAACATCAACAAAATTACGCGCGTTTTAAAGTTGATATCGCTTTTGTTAATAACTTCAACATTTATTCGAATTATGCCACAAAACTTTGCAGACAGTCGCGGAGACAGATTCTCTACTGAAGTACCAAGTTTCAGAAGTGCAGCTCTTGTACTGCCGGTGATATGTCGATACAAACTGAATACGTAAAACATCAACAAAATTACGCGCGTTTTAAAGTTGATATCGCTTTTGTTAATAACTTCCACATTTATTCGAATTGTGCCACGAAAATTTGCAGACAGTCGCGGAGACAGATTTTCTACTGAAGTACCAAGTTTCAGAAGTGCAGCTCTTGTACTTCCAGTGATATCTCGATACAAACTGAATACGCAAAACATCAACAAAATTTAGCGCGTTTCAAAGTTTATATCGCTTTTGTTGATAACTTCAACATTTATTCGAATTGTGCCACGAAACTTTGCAGACAGTCGCGGAGACAGATTTTCCACTGAAGTACCAAGTTTCAGAAGTGCAGCTCTTGTACTGCCGGAGATATGTCGATACAAACTGAATACGTAAAACATCAACAAAATTTAGCGCGTGTTAAAGTTGATATCGCTATTGTTAATAACTTCCACATTTATTCGAATTGTGCCACGAAACTTTGCAGACAGTCGCGGAGACTGATTTTCTACTGAAGTACCAAGTTTCAGAAGTGCAGCTCTTGTACTGACGGAGATATGTCGATACAAACTGAATACGCAAAACATCAACAAAATTTAGCGCGTTTTAAAGTTGATATCGCTTTTGTTAATAACTTCAACATTTATTCGAATTGTGCCACGAAACTTTGCAGACAGTCGCGGAGACTGATTTTCTACTGAAGTACCTAGTTTCAGAAGTGCAGCTCTTGTACTGACGGAGATATGTCGATACAAACTGAATACGCAAAACATCAACAAAATTTAGCGCGTTTTAAAGTTGATATCGCTTTTGTTAATAACTTCCACATTTATTCGAATTGTGCCACGAAACTTTGCAGACAGTCGCGGATAGGCCTTTTCTACTGAAGTACCAAGTTTCAGAAGTGCAGCTCCTGTACTGCCGGAGATATCTCGATACAAACTGAATACGCAAAACATCAACAAAATTAAGCGCGTTTTAAAGTTGATATCGCTTTTGTTAATAACTTCAACATTTATTCGAATTGTGCCACGAAACTTTGCAGACAGTCGCGGAGACTGATTTTCTACTGAAGTACTAAGTTTCAGCAGTGCAGCTCTTGTACTGCCGGAGATATGTCGATACAAACTGAATACGCAAAACATCAACAAAATTTAGCGCGTTATAAAGTTGATATCGCTTTTGTTAATAACTTCAACATTTATTCGAATTGTGCCACGAAACTTTGCAGACAGTCGCGGAGACATATTTTCTACTGAAGTACCAAGTTTCAGAAGTGCAGCTCTTGTACTAGCGGAGATATGTCGATACAAACTGAATACGCAAAACATCAACAAAATTTAGCGCGTTTTAAAGTTGATATCGCTTTTGTTAATAACTTCCACATTTATTCGAATTGTGCCACGAAACTTTGCAGACAGTCGCGGAGACTGATTTTCTACTGAAGTACCAAGTTTAAGAAGTGCAGCTCTTGTACTGCCGGAGATATGGCGATACAAACTGAATACGCAAAACATCAACAAAATTACGCGCGTTTTAAAGTTGATATCGCTTTTGTCTATAACTTCCACATTTATTCGAATTGTGCCACGAAACTTTGCAGACAGTCTCAGAGAAAGATTTTCTACTGAAGTACCAAGTTTCAGAAGTGCAGCTCTTGTACTGCCGGAGATATGTCGATACAAACTGAATACGTAAAACATCAACAAAATTTAGCGCGTTTTAAAGTTGATATCGCTTTTGTTAATAACTTCCAAATTTATTCGAATTGTGCCACGAAACTTTGCAGACAGTCGCGGAGACATGTTTTCTACTGAAGTACCAAGTTTCAGAAGTGCAGCTCTTGTACTGCCGGAGATATGTCGATACAAACTGAATACGCAAAACATCAACAAAATTTAGCGCGTTTTAAAGTTGATATCGCTTTTGTTAATAACTTCCACATTTATTCGAATTGTGCCACGAAACTTTGCAGACAGTCGCGGATAGGCCCTTTCTACTGAAGTACCAAGTTTCAGAAGTGCAGCTCTTGTACTGCCGGAGATATGTCGATACAAACTGAATACGTAAAACATCAACAAAATTTAGCGCGTTTTAAAGTTGATATCGCTTTTGTTAATAACTTCCACATTTATTCGAATTGTGCCACGAAACTTTGCAGACAGTCGCGGAGACAGATTTTCTACTGAAGTACCAAGTTTCAGAAGTGCAGCTCTTGTACTTCCGGTGATATCTCGATACAAACTGAATACGCAAAACATCAACAAAATTTAGCGCGTTTCAAAGTTTATATCGCTTTTGTTGATAACTTCAACATTTATTCGAATTGTGCCACGAAACTTTGCAGACAGTCGCGGAGACAGATTTTCTACTGAAGTACCAAGTTTCAGAAGTGCAGCTCTTGTACTGCCGGAGATATGTCGATACAAACTGAATACGTAAAACATCAACAAAATTTAGCGCGTTTTAAAGTTGATATCGCTATTGTTAATAACTTCCACATTTATTCGAATTGTGCCACGAAACTTTGCAGACAGTCGCGGAGACTGATTTTCTACTGAAGTACCAAGTTTCAGACATGCAGCTCTTGTACTGCCGGAGATATGTCGATACAAACTGAATACGCAAAACATCAACAAAATTACGCGCGTTTTAAAGTTGATATCGCTTTTGTCTATAACTTCCACATTTATTCGAATTGTGCCACGAAACTTTGCAGACAGTCGCGGATAAGCCTTTTCTACTGAAGTACCAAGTTTCAGTAGTGCAGCTCTTGTACTGCCGGTGATATCTCGATACAAACTGAATACGCAAAACATCAACAACATTTAGCGCGTTTTAAAGTTGATATCGCTTTTGTTAATAACTTCAACATTTATTCGAATTGCGCCACGAAACTTTGCAGACAGTCGCGGATAGGCCTTTTCTACTCAAGTACCAAGTTTCAGAAGTGCAGCTCTTGTACTGCCGGTGATATCTCGATACAAACTGAATACGCAAAACATCAACAAAATTTAGCGCGTTTTAAAGTTGATATCGCTTTTGTTGATAACTTCAACATTTATTCGAATTGTGCCACGAAACTCTGCAGACAGTCGCGGAGACAGATTTTCTACTGAAGTACCAAGTTTAAGAAGTGCAGCTTTTGTACTGACGGAGATATGTCGATACAAACTGAATACGCAAAACATCAACAAAATTACGCGCGTTTTAAAGTTGATATCGCTTTTGTTAATAACTTCCACATTTATTCGAATTGTGCCACGAAACTTTGCAGACAGTCGCGGAGACTGATTTTCTACTGAAGTACCAAGTTTCAGAAGTGCAGCTCTTGTACTGCCGGAGATATGTCTATACAAACTGAATACGCAAAACATCAACAAACTGAAGCGCGTTTTAAAGTTGATATCGCTTTTGTTTATAACTTCCACATTTATTCGAATTGTGCCACGAAACTTTGAAGACAGTCGCGGGTAAGCCTTTTCTACTGAAGTACCAAGTTTCAGAAGTGCAGCTCTTGTACTGCCGGTGATATCTCGATACAAACTGAATACGCAAAACATCAACAAAATTTTGCGCGTTTTAAAGTTGATATCGCTTTTGTTAATACCTTCAACATTTATTCGAAGTGTGTCACGAAACTTTGCAGACAGTCGCGGAGACAGATTTTCTACTGAGGTACCAAGTTTCAGAAGTGCAGCTCTTGTACTGCCGGAGATATGTCGATACAAACTGAATACGCTAAACATCATCAACATTGAACGCGTTTTAAAGTTGATATCGCTTTTGTTAATAACTTCCACATTTAGTCGAATTGTGCCACGAAACTTTGCAGACAGTCGCGGATAGGCCTTTTCTACTGAAGTACCAAGTTTCAGAAGTGCAGCTCTTGTACTGACGGAGATATGTCGATACAAACTGAATACGCAAAACATCAACAAAATTTAGCGCGTTTTGAAGTTGATATCGCTTTTGTTAATAACTTCCACATTTATTCGAATTGTGCCACGAAACTTTGCAGACAGTCGCGGAGACATGTTTTCTACTCAAGTACCAAGTTTAAGAAGTGCAGCTCTTGTACTGCCGGAGATATGTCGATACAAACTGAATACGCAAAACATCAACAAAATTTAGCGCGTTTTAAAGTTGATATCGCTTTTGTTAATAACTTCCACATTTATTCGAATTGTACCGCGAAACTTTGCAGACAGTCGCGGATAGGCACTTTCTACTGAAGTACCAAGTTTCAGAAGTGCAGCTCTTGTACTGCCGGAGATATGTCGATACAAACTGAATACGCAAAACATCAACAAAATTTAGTGCGTTTTAAAGTTGATATCGCTTTTGTTAATAACTTCAACATTTATTCGAATTGTGCCACGAAACTTTGCAGACAGTCGCGGAGACATATTTTCTACTGAAGTACCAAGTTTCAGATATGCAGCTCTTGTACTGCCGGTGATATCTCGATACATACTGAATACGCAAAACATCAACAAAATTACGCGCGTTTTAAAGTTGATATCGCTTTTGTTGATAACTTCAACATTTATTCGAATTGTGCCACGAAACTTTGCAGACAGTCGCGGAGACAGATTTTCTACTGAAGTACCAAGTTTCAGAAGTGCAGCTCTTGTACTGCCGGAGATATGTCGATACAAACTGAATACGTAAAACATCAACAAAATTTAGCGCGTTTTAAAGTTGATATCGCTTTTGTTAATAACTTCCACATTTATTCGAATTGTGCCACGAAACTTTGCAGACAGTCGCGGAGACAGATTTTCTACTGAAGTACCAAATTTCAGAAGTGCAGCTCTTGTACTGCGGGAGATATGTCGATACAAACTGAATACGCAAAACATCAACAAAATTACGCGCGTTTTAAAGTTGATATCGCTTTTGTTAATAACTTCCACATTTATTCGAATTGTGCCACGAAACTTTGCAGACAGTCGCGGAGACATATTTTCTACTGAAGTACTAAGTTTCAGAAGTGCAGCTCTTGTACTGCCGGTGATATCTCGATACAAACTGAATACGCAAAACATCAACAAAATTTAGCGCGTTTTAAAGTTGATATCGCTTTTGTTGATAACTTCAACATTTATTCGAATTGTGTCACGAAACTTTGCAGACAGTCGCGGAGACAGATTTTCTACTGAAGTACCAAGTTTCAGAAGTGCAGCTCTTGTACTGCCGGAGATATGTCGATACAAACTGAATACGTAAAACATCAACAAAATTACGCGCGTTTTAAAGTTGATATCGCTTTTGTTAATAACTTCCACATTTATTCGAATTGTGCCACGAAACTTTGCAGACAGTCGCGGAGACAGATTTTCTACTGAAGTACCAAGTTTCAGAAGTGCAGCTCTTGTACTGCCGGAGATATGTCGATACAAACTGAATACGCAAAAGATCAACAAAATTACGCGCGTTTTAAAGTTGATATCGCTTTTGTTAATAACTTCCACATTTATTCGAATTGTGCCACGAAACTTTGCAGACAGTCGCGGAGACATGTTTACTACTGAAGTTCTAAGTTTCAGAAGTGCAGCTCTTGTACTGACGGAGATATGTCGATACAAACTGAATACGCAAAACATCAACAAAATTACGCGCGTTTTAAAGTTGATATCGCTTTTGTTAATAACTTCCACATTTATTCGAATTGTGCCACGAAACTTTGCAGACAGTCGCGGAGACTGATTTTCTACTGAAGTACCAAGTTTCAGAAGTGCAGCTCTTGTACTGCCGGAGATATGTCTATACAAACTGAATACGCAAAACATCAACAAAATTACGCGCGTTTTAAAGTTGATATCGCTTTTGTTTATAACTTCCACATTTATTCGAATTGTGCCACGAAACTTTGCAGACAGTCGCGGGTAAGCCATTTCTACTGAGGTACCAAGTTTCAGAAGTGCAGCTCTTGTACTGCCGGTGATATCTCGATACAAACTGAATACGCAAAACATCAACAAAATTTAGCGCGTTTTAAAGTTGATATCGCTTTTGTTAATAACTTCAACATTTATTCGAAGTGTGCCACGAAACTTTGCAGACAGTCGCTGAGACAGATTTTCTACTGAAGTACCAAGTTTCAGAAGTGCAGCTCTTGTACTGCTGGAGATATGTCGATACAAACTGAATACGCAAAACATCAACAACATTTAGCGCGTTTTAAAGTTGATATCGCTTTTGTTAATAACTTCAACATTTATTCGAATTGTGCCACGAAACTTTGCAGACAGTCGCGGATAGGCCTTTTCTACTGAAGTACCAAGTTTCAGAAGTGCAGCTCTTGTACTGCCGGAGATATGTCGATACAAACTGAATACGCAAAAGATCAACAAAATTACGCGCATTTTAAAGTTGATATCGCTTTTGTTAATAACTTACACATTTATTCGAATTGTGCCACAGAACTTTGCAGACAGTCGCGGAGACATGTTTTCTACTGAAGTACCAAGTTTCAGAAGTGCAGCTCTTGTACTGCCGGAGATATGTCGATACAAACTGAATACGCAAAACATCAACAAAATTTAGCGCGTTTTGAAGTTGATATCGCTTTTGTTAATAACTGCCACATTTATTCGAATTGTGCCACGAAACTTTGCAGACAGTCGCGGAGACATGTTTTCTACTGAAGTACCAAGTTTAAGAAGTGCAGCTCTTGTACTGCCGGAGATATGTCGATACAAACTGAATACGCAAAACATCAACAAAATTTAGCGCGTTTTAAAGTTGATATCGCTTTTTTTAATAACTTCCACATTTATTCGAATTGTGCCACGAAACTTTGCAGACAGTCGCGGATAGGCCCTTTCTACTGAAGTACCAAGTTTCAGAAGTGCAGCTCTTGTACTGCCGGAGATATGTCGATACAAACTGAATACGCAAAACATCAACAAAATTTAGTGCGTTTTAAAGTTGATATCGCTTTTGTTAATAACTTCCACATTTATTCGAATTGTGCCACGAAACTGTGCAGACAGTCGCGGAGACATATTTTCTACTGAAGTACCAAGTTTCAGAAGTGCAGCTCTTGTTCTGCCGGTGATATGTCGATACAAACTGAATACGCAAAACATCAACAAAATTTAGCGCGTTTTAAAGTTGATATCGCTTTTGTTGATAACTTCAACATTTATACGTATTGTGCCACGAAACTCTGCAGACAGTCGCGGAGACAGATTTTCTACTGAAGTACCAAGTTTCAGAAGTGCAGCTTTTGTACTGCCGGAGATATGTCGATACAAACTGAATACGTAAAACATCAACAAAATTTAGCGCGTTTTAAAGTTGATATCGCTTTTGTTAATAACTTCCACATTTATTCGAATTGTGCCACGAAACTTTGCAGACAGTCGCGGAGACAGATGTTTTACTGAAGTACCAAGTTTCAGAAGTGCAGCTCTTGTACTGCCGGAGATATGTCGATACAAACTGAATACGCAAAACATCAACAAAATTACGCGCGTTTTAAAGTTGATATCGCTTTTGTTTATAACTTCCACATTTATTCGAATTGTGCCACGAAACTTTGCAGACAGTCGCGGATAAGCCTTTACTACTGAAGTACCAAGTTTAAGTAGTTCAGCTCTTTTACTGCCGGTGATATCTCGATACAAACTGAATACGCAAAACATCAACAACATTTAGCGCTTTTAAAGTTGATATCACTTTTGTTAATAACTTCCACATTTATTCGAATTGTGCCACGAAACTTTGCAGACAGTCGCGGAGACATGTTTTCTACTGAAGTACCAAGTTTCAGAAGTGCAGCTCTTGTACTGACGGAGATATGTCGATACAAACTGAATACGCAAAACATCAACAAAATTACGACCGTTTTAAAGTTGATATCGCTTTTGTTAATAACTTCCACATTTATTCGAATTGTTCCACGAAACTTTGCAGACAGTCGCGGATAGGCCTTTTCTACTGAAGTACCAAGTTTCAGAAGTGCAGCTCTTGTACTGCCGGAGATATGTCGATACAAACTGAATACGCAAAAGATCAACAAAATTACGCGCATTTTAAAGTTGATATCGCTTTTGTTAATAACTTAAACATTTATTCGAATTGTGCCACAGAACTTTGCAGACAGTCGCGGAGACATGTTTTCTACTGAAGTACCAAGTTTCAGAAGTGCAGCTCTTGTACTGCCGGAGATATGTCGATACAAACTGAATACGTAAAACATCAACAAAATTACGCGCGTTTTAAAGTTGATATCGCTTTTGTTAATAACTTCCACATTTATTCGAATTGTGCCACGAAACTTTGCAGACAGTCGCGGAGACAGATTTTCTACTGAAGTACCAAGTTTCAGAAGTGCAGCTCTTGTACTGCCGGAGATATGTCGATACAAACTGAATACGCAAAAGATCAACAAAATTACGCGCGTTTTAAAGTTGATATCGCTTTTGTTAATAACTTCCACATTTATTCGAATTGTGCCACGAAACTTTGCAGACAGTCGCGGAGACATGTTTACTACTGAAGTTCTAAGTTTCAGAAGTGCAGCTCTTGTACTGACGGAGATATGTCGATACAAACTGAATACGCAAAACATCAACAAAATTACGCGCGTTTTAAAGTTGATATCGCTTTTGTTAATAACTTCCACATTTATTCGAATTGTGCCACGAAACTTTGCAGACAGTCGCGGAGACTGATTTTCTACTGAAGTACCAAGTTTCAGAAGTGCAGCTCTTGTACTGCCGGAGATATGTCTATACAAACTGAATACGCAAAACATCAACAAAATTACGCGCGTTTTAAAGTTGATATCGCTTTTGTTTATAACTTCCACATTTATTCGAATTGTGCCACGAAACTTTGCAGACAGTCGCGGGTAAGCCATTTCTACTGAGGTACCAAGTTTCAGAAGTGCAGCTCTTGTACTGCCGGTGATATCTCGATACAAACTGAATACGCAAAACATCAACAAAATTTAGCGCGTTTTAAAGTTGATATCGCTTTTGTTAATAACTTCAACATTTATTCGAAGTGTGCCACGAAACTTTGCAGACAGTCGCTGAGACAGATTTTCTACTGAAGTACCAAGTTTCAGAAGTGCAGCTCTTGTACTGCCGGAGATATGTCGATACAAACTGAATACGCAAAACATCAACAACATTTAGCGCGTTTTAAAGTTGATATCGCTTTTGTTAATAACTTCAACATTTATTCGAATTGTGCCACGAAACTTTGCAGACAGTCGCGGATAGGCCTTTTCTACTGAAGTACCAAGTTTCAGAAGTGCAGCTCTTGTACTGCCGGAGATATGTCGATACAAACTGAATACGCAAAAGATCAACAAAATTACGCGCATTTTAAAGTTGATATCGCTTTTGTTAATAACTTACACATTTATTCGAATTGTGCCACAGAACTTTGCAGACAGTCGCGGAGACATGTTTTCTACTGAAGTACCAAGTTTCAGAAGTGCAGCTCTTGTACTGCCGGAGATATGTCGATACAAACTGAATACGCAAAACATCAACAAAATTTAGCGCGTTTTGAAGTTGATATCGCTTTTGTTAATAACTGCCACATTTATTCGAATTGTGCCACGAAACTTTGCAGACAGTCGCGGAGACATGTTTTCTACTAGAGTACCAAGTTTAAGAAGTGCAGCTCTTGTACTGCCGGAGATATGTCGATACAAACTGAATACGCAAAACATCAACAAAATTTAGCGCGTTTTAAAGTTGATATCGCTTTTTTTAATAACTTCCACATTTATTCGAATTGTGCCACGAAACTTTGCAGACAGTCGCGGATAGGCCCTTTCTACTGAAGTACCAAGTTTCAGAAGTGCAGCTCTTGTACTGCCGGAGATATGTCGATACAAACTGAATACGCAAAACATCAACAAAATTTAGTGCGTTTTAAAGTTGATATCGCTTTTGTTAATAACTTCCACATTTATTCGAATTGTGCCACGAAACTGTGCAGACAGTCGCGGAGACATATTTTCTACTGAAGTACCAAGTTTCAGAAGTGCAGCTCTTGTTCTGCCGGTGATATGTCGATACAAACTGAATACGCAAAACATCAACAAAATTTAGCGCGTTTTAAAGTTGATATCGCTTTTGTTGATAACTTCAACATTTATACGTATTGTGCCACGAAACTCTGCAGACAGTCGCGGAGACAGATTTTCTACTGAAGTACCAAGTTTCAGAAGTGCAGCTTTTGTACTGCCGGAGATATGTCGATACAAACTGAATACGTAAAACATCAACAAAATTTAGCGCGTTTTAAAGTTGATATCGCTTTTGTTAATAACTTCCACATTTATTCGAATTGTGCCACGAAACTTTGCAGACAGTCGCGGAGACAGATGTTTTACTGAAGTACCAAGTTTCAGAAGTGCAGCTCTTGTACTGCCGGAGATATGTCGATACAAACTGAATACGCAAAACATCAACAAAATTACGCGCGTTTTAAAGTTGATATCGCTTTTGTTTATAACTTCCACATTTATTCGAATTGTGCCACGAAACTTTGCAGACAGTCGCGGATAAGCCTTTACTACTGAAGTACCAAGTTTAAGTAGTTCAGCTCTTTTACTGCCGGTGATATCTCGATACAAACTGAATACGCAAAACATCAACAACATTTAGCGCTTTTAAAGTTGATATCACTTTTGTTAATAACTTCCACATTTATTCGAATTGTGCCACGAAACTTTGCAGACAGTCGCGGAGACATGTTTTCTACTGAAGTACCAAGTTTCAGAAGTGCAGCTCTTGTACTGACGGAGATATGTCGATACAAACTGAATACGCAAAACATCAACAAAATTACGACCGTTTTAAAGTTGATATCGCTTTTGTTAATAACTTCCACATTTATTCGAATTGTTCCACGAAACTTTGCAGACAGTCGCGGATAGGCCTTTTCTACTGAAGTACCAAGTTTCAGAAGTGCAGCTCTTGTACTGCCGGAGATATGTCGATACAAACTGAATACGCAAAAGATCAACAAAATTACGCGCATTTTAAAGTTGATATCGCTTTTGTTAATAACTTAAACATTTATTCGAATTGTGCCACAGAACTTTGCAGACAGTCGCGGAGACATGTTTTCTACTGAAGTACCAAGTTTCAGAAGTGCAGCTCTTGTACTGCCGGAGATATGTCGATACAAACTGAATACGCAAAACATCAACAAAATTTAGCGCGTTTTGAAGTTGATATCGCTTTTGTTAATAACTTCCACATTTATTCGAATTGTGCCACGAAACTTTGCAGACAGTCGCAGAGACATGTTTTCTACTGAAGTACCAAGTTTAAGAAGTGCAGCTCTTGTACTGCCGGAGATATGTCGATACAAACTGAATACGCAAAACATCAACAAAATTTAGCGCGTTTTAAAGTTGATATCGCTTTTTTTAATAACTTCCACATTTATTCGAATTGTGCCACGAAACTTTGCAGACAGTCGCGGATAGGCCCTTTCTACTGAAGTACCAAGTTTCAGAAGTGCAGCTCTTGTACTGCCGGAGATATGTCGATACAAACTGAATACGCAAAACATCAACAAAATTTAGTGCGTTTTAAAGTTGATATCGCTTTTGTTAATAACTTCAACATTTATTCGAATTGTGCCACGAAACTTTGCAGACAGTCGCGGAGACATATTTTCTACTGAAGTACCAAGTTTCAGAAGTGCAGCTCTTGTACTGCCGGTGATATCTCGATACAAACTGAATACGCAAAACATCAACAAAATTTAGCGCGTTTTAAAGTTGATATCGCTTTTTTTAATAACTTCCACATTTATTCGAATTGTGCCACGAAACTTTGCAGACAGTCGCGGATAGGCCCTTTCTACTGAAGTACCAAGTTTCAGAAGTGCAGCTCTTGTACTGCCGGAGATATGTCGATACAAACTGAATACGCAAAACATCAACAAAATTACGCGCGTTTTAAAGTTGATATCGCTTTTGTTTATAACTTCCACATTTATTCGAATTGTGCCACGAAACTTTGCAGACAGTAACGGATAAGCCTTTACTACTGAAGTACCAAGTTTAAGTAGTTCAGCTCTTGTACTGCCGGTGATATCTCGATACAAACTGAATACGCAAAACATCAACAACATTTAGCGCGTTTTAAAGTTGATATCACTTTTGTTAATAACTTCCACATTTATTCGAATTGTGCCACGAAACTTTGCAGACAGTCGCGGATAGGCATTTACTACTGAAGTACCAAGTTTCAGAAGTGCAGCTCTTGTACTTCCGGTGATATCTCGATACAAACTGAATACGCAAAACATCAACAAACTTTAGCGCGTTTCAAAGTTTATATCGCTTTTGTTGATAACTTCAACATTTATTCGAATTGTGCCACGAAACTTTGCAGACAGTCGCGGAGACAGATTTTCTACTGAAGTACCAAGTTTCAGAAGTGCAGCTCTTGTACTGCCGGAGATATGTCGATACAAACTGAATACGTAAAACATCAACAAAATTTAGCGCGTTTTAAAGTTGATATCGCTATTGTTAATAACTTACACATTTATTCGAATTGTGCCACGAAACTTTGCAGACAGTCGCGGAGACTGATTTTCTACTGAAGTACCAAGTTTCAGAAGTGCAGCTCTTGTACTGCCGGAGATATGTCGATACAAACTGAATACGCAAAACATCAACAAAATTACGCGCGTTTTAAAGTTGATATCGCTTTTGTCTATAACTTCCACATTTATTCGAATTGTGCCACGAAACTTTGCAGACAGTCGCGGATAAGCCTTTTCTACTGAAGTACCAAGTTTCAGTAGTGCAGCTCTTGTACTGCCGGTGATATCTCGATACAAACTGAATACGCAAAACATCAACAACATTTAGCGCGTTTTAAAGTTGATATCGCTTTTGTTAATAACTTCCACATTTATTCGAATTGTGCCACGAAACTTTGCAGACAGTCGCGGATAGGCCCTTTCTACTGAAGTACCAAGTTTCAGAAGTGCAGCTCTTGTACTGCCGGAGATATGTCGATACAAACTGAATAGGCAAAACATCAACAAAATTTAGCGCGTTTTAAAGTTGATATCGCTTTTGATAATAACTTCCACATTTATTCGAATTGTACCACGAAAATTGCAGACAGTCGCGGATAGGCCTTTTCTACTGAAGTACCAAGTTTCAGAAGTGCAGCTCTTGTACTGCCGGAGATATGTCGATACAAACTGAATACGCAAAACATCAACAAAATTTAGCGCGTTTTAAAGTTGATATCGTTTTTGTTAATAACTTCCACATTTATTCGAATTGTGCCACGAAACTTTGCAGACAGTCGCGGATAGGCACTTTCTACTGAAGTACCAAGTTTCAGAAGTGCAGCTCTTGTACTGCCGGTGATATCTCGATACAAACTGAATACGCAAAACATCAACAAAATTTAGCGCGTTTTAAAGTTGATATCGCTTTTGTTGATAACTTCCACATTTATTCGAATTGTGCCACGAAACTTTGCAGACCGTCGCGGAGACAGATTTTCTACTGAAGTACCAAGTTTCAGAAGTGCAGCTCTTGTACTGCCGGAGATATGTCGATACAAACTGAATACGCAAAACATCAACAAAATTTAGCGCGTTTTAAAGTTGATATCGCTTTTGTTTATAACTTCCACATTTATTCGAATTGTGCCACGAAACTTTGCAGACAGTCGCGGATAAGCCTTTTCTACTGAAGTACCAAGTTTCAGAAGTGCAGCTCTTGTACTGCCGGAGATATCTCGATACAAACTGAATACGCAAAACATCAACAAAATTTAGCGCGTTTTAAAGTTGATATCGCTTTTGTTAACAACTTCAACATTTATTCGAATTGTGCCACGAAACTTTGCAGACAGTCGCGGAGACATGTTTTCTACTGAAGTACCAAGTTTCAGAAGTGCAGCTCTTGTACTGCCGGAGATATGTCGATACAAACTGAATACGCAAAACATCAACAACATTTAGCGCGTTTTAAAGTTGATATCGCTTTTGTTAATAACTTCAACATTTATTCGAATTGTGCCACGAAACTTTGCAGACAGTCGCGGAGACGAATTTTCTACTGAAGTACCAAGTTTCAGAAGTGCAGCTCTTGTACTGACGAAGATATGTCGATACAAACTGAATACGCAAAACATCAACAAAATTACGCGCGTTTTAAAGTTGATATCGCTTTTGTTAATAACTTCCACATTTATTCGAATTGTGCCACGAAACTTTGCAGACAGTCGCGGAGACATATTTTCTACTGAAGTACCAAGTTTCAGAAGTGCAGCTCTTGTACTGCCGGTGATATCTCGATACAAACTGAATACGCAAAACATCAACAAAATTACGCGCGTTTTAAAGTTGATATCGCTTTTGTTGATAACTTCAACATTTATTCGAATTGTGCCACGAAACTTTGCAGACAGTCTCAGAGACAGATTTTCTACTGAAGTACCAAGTTTCAGAAGTGCAGCTCTTGTACTGCCGGAGATATGTCGATACAAACTGAATACGCAAAACATCAACAAAATTTAGCGCGTTTTAAAGTTGATATCGCTTTTTTTAATAACTTCCACATTTATTCGAATTGTGCCACGAAACTTTGCAGACAGTCGCGGATAGGCCCTTTCTACTGAAGTACCAAGTTTCAGAAGTGCAGCTCTTGTACTGCCGGAGATATGTCGATACAAACTGAATACGCAAAACATCAACAAAATTTAGTGCGTTTTAAAGTTGATATCGCTTTTGTTAATAACTTCCACATTTATTCGAATTGTGCCACGAAACTTTGCAGACAGTCGCGGAGACATATTTTCTACTGAAGTACCAAGTTTCAGAAGTGCAGCTCTTGTACTGCCGGTGATATCTCGATACAAACTGAATACGCAAAACATCAACAAAATTTAGCGCGTTTTAAAGTTGATATCGCTTTTTTTAATAACTTCCACATTTATTCGAATTGTGCCACGAAACTTTGCAGACAGTCGCGGATAGGCCCTTTCTACTGAAGTACCAAGTTTCAGAAGTGCAGCTCTTGTACTGCCGGAGATATGTCGATACAAACTGAATACGCAAAACATCAACAAAATTACGCGCGTTTTAAAGTTGATATCGCTTTTGTCTATAACTTCCACATTTATTCGAATTGTGCCACGAAACTTTGCAGACAGTCGCGGATAAGCCTTTTCTACTGAAGTACCAAGTTTCAGTAGTGCAGCTCTTGTACTGCTGGTGATATCTCGATACAAACTGAATACGCAAAACATCAACAACATTTAGCGCGTTTTAAAGTTGATATCGCTTTTGTTAATAACTTCCACATTTATTCGAATTGTGCCACGAAACTTTGCAGACAGTCGCGGATAGGCCCTTTCTACTGAAGTACCAAGTTTCAGAAGTGCAGCTCTTGTACTGCCGGAGATATGTCGATACAAACTGAATAGGCAAAACATCAACAAAATTTAGCGCGTTTTAAAGTTGATATCGCTTTTGATAATAACTTCCACATTTATTCGAATTGTACCACGAAAATTTCAGACAGTCGCGGATAGGCCTTTTCTACTGAAGTACCAAGTTTCAGAAGTGCAGCTCTTGTACTGCCGGAGATATGTCGATACAAACTGAATACGCAAAACATCAACAAAATTTAGCGCGTTTTAAAGTTGATATCGTTTTTGTTAATAACTTCCACATTTATTCGAATTGTGCCACGAAACTTTGCAGACAGTCGCGGATAGGCACTTTCTACTGAAGTACCAAGTTTCAGAAGTGCAGCTCTTGTACTGCCGGTGATATCTCGATACAAACTGAATACGCAAAACATCAACAAAATTTAGCGCGTTTTAAAGTTGATATCGCTTTTGTTGATAACTTCCACATTTATTCGAATTGTGCCACGAAACTTTGCAGACCGTCGCGGAGACAGATTTTCTACTGAAGTACCAAGTTTCAGAAGTGCAGCTCTTGTACTGCCGGAGATATGTCGATACAAACTGAATACGCAAAACATCAACAAAATTTAGCGCGTTTTAAAGTTGATATCGCTTTTGTTTATAACTTCCACATTTATTCGAATTGTGCCACGAAACTTTGCAGACAGTCGCGGATAAGCCTTTTCTACTGAAGTACCAAGTTTCAGAAGTGCAGCTCTTGTACTGCCGGAGATATCTCGATACAAACTGAATACGCAAAACATCAACAAAATTTAGCGCGTTTTAAAGTTGATATCGCTTTTGTTAACAACTTCAACATTTATTCGAATTGTGCCACGAAACTTTGCAGACAGTCGCGGAGACATGTTTTCTACTGAAGTACCAAGTTTCAGAAGTGCAGCTCTTGTACTGCCGGAGATATGTCGATACAAACTGAATACGCAAAACATCAACAACATTTAGCGCGTTTTAAAGTTGATATCGCTTTTGTTAATAACTTCAACATTTATTCGAATTGTGCCACGAAACTTTGCAGACAGTCGCGGAGACGAATTTTCTACTGAAGTACCAAGTTTCAGAAGTGCAGCTCTTGTACTGACGGAGATATGTCGATACAAACTGAATACGCAAAACATCAACAAAATTACGCGCGTTTTAAAGTTGATATCGCTTTTGTTAATAACTTCCACATTTATTCGAATTGTGCCACGAAACTTTGCAGACAGTCGCGGAGACATATTTTCTACTGAAGTACCAAGTTTCAGAAGTGCAGCTCTTGTACTGCCGGTGATATCTCGATACAAACTGAATACGCAAAACATCAACAAAATTACGCGCGTTTTAAAGTTGATATCGCTTTTGTTGATAACTTCAACATTTATTCGAATTGTGCCACGAAACTTTGCAGACAGTCTCAGAGACAGATTTTCTACTGAAGTACCAAGTTTCAGAAGTGCAGCTCTTGTACTGCCGGAGATATGTCGATACAAACTGAATACGTAAAACATCAACAAAATTTAGCGCGTTTTAAAGTTGATATCGCTTTTGTTAATAACTTCCACATTTATTCGAATTGTGCCACGAAACTTTGCAGACAGTCGCGGAGACAGATTTTCTACTGAAGTACCAAGTTTCAGAAGTGCAGCTCTTGTACTGCCGGAGATATGTCGATACAAACTGAATACGCAAAACATCAACAAAATTTAGCGCGTTTTAAACTTGATATCGCTTTTGTTAATAACTTCCACATTTATTCGAATTGTGCCACGAAACTTTGCAGACAGTCGCGGATAGGCCCTTTCTACTAAAGTACCAAGTTTCAGAAGTGCAGCTCTTGTACTGCCGGAGATATGTCGATACAAACTGAATACGCAAAACATCAACAAAATTACGCGCGTTTTAAAGTTGATATCGCTTTTGTTAATAACTTCAACATTTATTCGAATTATGCCACGAAACTTTGCAGACAGTCGCGGAGACAGATTCTCTACTGAAGTACCAAGTTTCAGAAGTGCAGCTCTTGTACTGCCGGTGATATGTCGATACAAACTGAATACGTAAAACATCAACAAAATTTAGCGCGTTTTAAAGTTGATATCGCTTTTGTTAATAACTTCCAGATTTATTCGAATTGTGCCACGAAAATTTGCAGACAGTCGCGGAGACAGATTTTCTACTGAAGTACCAAGTTTCAGAAGTGCAGCTCTTGTACTTCCAGTGATATCTCGATACAAACTGAATACGCAAAACATCAACAAAATTTAGCGCGTTTCAAAGTTTATATCGCTTTTGTTGATAACTTCAACATTTATTCGAATTGTGCCACGAAACTTTGCAGACAGTCGCGGAGACAGATTTTCCACTGAAGTACCAAGTTTCAGAAGTGCAGCTCTTGTACTGCCGGAGATATGTCGATACAAACTGAATACGTAAAACATCAACAAAATTTAGCGCGTTTTAAAGTTGATATCGCTATTGTTAATAACTTCCACATTTATTCGAATTGTGCCACGAAACTTTGCAGACAGTCGCGGAGACTGATTTTCTACTGAAGTACCAAGTTTCAGAAGTGCAGCTCTTGTACTGACGGAGATATGTCGATACAAACTGAATACGCAAAACATCAACAAAATTTAGCGCGTTTTAAAGTTGATATCGCTTTTGTTAATAACTTCAACATTTATTCGAATTGTGCCACGAAACTTTGCAGACAGTCGCGGAGACTGATTTTCTACTTAAGTACCTAGTTTCAGAAGTGCAGCTCTTGTACTGACGGAGATATGTCGATACAAACTGAATACGCAAAACATCAACAAAATTTAGCGCGTTTTAAAGTTGATATCGCTTTTGTTAATAACTTCCACATTTATTCGAATTGTGCCACGAAACTTTGCAGACAGTCGCGGATAGGTCTTTTCTACTGAAGTACCAAGTTTCAGAAGTGCAGCTCCTGTACTGCCGGAGATATCTCGATACAAACTGAATACGCAAAACATCAACAAAATTAAGCGCGTTTTAAAGTTGATATCGCTTTTGTTAATAACTTCAACATTTATTCGAATTGTGCCACGAAACTTTGCAGACAGTCGCGGAGACTGATTTTCTACTGAAGTACTAAGTTTCAGCAGTGCAGCTCTTGTACTGCCGGAGATATGTCGATACAAACTGAATACGCAAAACATCAACAAAATTTAGCGCGTTTTAAAGTTGATATCGCTTTTGTTAATAACTTCAACATTTATTCGAATTGTGCCACGAAACTTTGCAGACAGTCGCGGAGACATATTTTCTACTGAAGTACCAAGTTTCAGAAGTGCAGCTCTTGACTAGCGGAGATATGTCGATACAAACTGAATACGCAAAACATCAACAAAATTTAGCGCGTTTTAAAGTTGATATCGCTTTTGTTAATAACTTCCACATTTATTCGAATTGTGCCACGAAACTTTGCAGACAGTCGCGGAGACTGATTTTCTACTGAAGTACCAAGTTTAAGAAGTGCAGCTCTTGTACTGCCGGAGATATGGCGATACAAACTGAATACGAAAAACATCAACAAAATTACGCGCGTTTTAAAGTTGATATCGCTTTTGTCTATAACTTCCACATTTATTCGAATTGTGCCACGAAACTTTGCAGACAGTCTCAGAGACAGATTTTCTACTGAAGTACCAAGTTTCAGAAGTGCAGCTCTTGTACTGCCGGAGATATGTCGATACAAACTGAATACGTAAAACATCAACAAAATTTAGCGCGTTTTAAAGTTGATATCGCTTTTGTTAATAACTTCCAAATTTATTCGAATTGTGCCACGAAACTTTGCAGACAGTCGCGGAGACAGATTTTCTACTGAAGTACCAAGTTTCAGAAGTGCAGCTCTTGTACTGCCGGAGATATGTCGATACAAACTGTATACGCAAAACATCAACAAAATTTAGCGCGTTTTAAAGTTGATATCGCTTTTGTTAATAACTTCCACATTTATTCGAATTGTGCCACGAAACTTTGCAGACAGTCGCGGATAGGCCCTTTCTACTGAAGTACCAAGTTTCAGAAGTGCAGCTCTTGTACTGCCGGAGATATGTCGATACAAACTGAATACGCAAATCATCAACAAAATTACGCGCGTTTTAAAGTTGATATCGCTTTTGTTAATAACTTCAACATTTATTCGAATTATGCCACGAAACTTTGCAGACAGTCGCGGAGACAGATTCTCTACTGAAGTACCAAGTTTCAGAAGTGCAGCTCTTGTACTGCCGGAGATATGTCGATACAAACTGAATACGTAAAACATCAACAAAATTTAGCGCGTTTTAAAGTTGATATCGCTTTTGTTAATAACTTCCACATTTATTCGAATTGTGCCACGAAACTTTGCAGACAGTCGCGGAGACAGATTTTCTACTGAAGTACCAAGTTTCAGAAGTGCAGCTCTTGTACTTCCGGTGATATCTCGATACAAACTGAATACGCAAAACATCAACAAAATTTAGCGCGTTTCAAAGTTTATATCGCTTTTGTTGATCACTTCAACATTTATTCGAATTGTGCCACGAAACTTTGCAGACAGTCGCGGAGACAGATTTTCTACTGAAGTACCAAGTTTCAGAAGTGCAGCTCTTGTACTGCCGGAGATATGTCGATACAAACTGAATACGTAAAACATCAACAAAATTTAGCGCGTTTTAAAGTTGATATCGCTATTGTTAATAACTTCCACATTTATTCGAATTGTGCCACGAAACTTTGCAGACAGTCGCGGAGACTGATTTTCTACTGAAGTACCAAGTTTCAGAAGTGCAGCTCTTGTACTGCCGGAGATATGTCGATACAAACTGAATACGCAAAACATCAACAAAATTTAGCGCGTTTTAAAGTTGATATCGCTTTGGTCTATAACTTCCACATTTATTCGAATTGTGCCACGAAACTTTGCAGACAGTCGCGGATAAGCCTTTTCTACTGAAGTACCAAGTTTCAGTAGTGCAGCTCTTGTACTGCCGGTGATATCTCGATACAAACTGAATACGCAAAACATCAACAACATTTAGCGCGTTTTAAAGTTGATATCGCTTTTGTTAATAACTTCCACATTTATTCGAATTGTGCCACGAAACTTTGCAGACAGTCGCGGATAGGCCTTTTCTACTCAAGTACCAAGTTTCAGAAGTGCAGCTCTTGTACTGCCGGTGATATCTCGATACAAACTGAATACGCAAAACATCAACAAAATTTAGCGCGTTTTAAAGTTGATATCGCTTTTGTTGATAACTTCAACATTTATTCGAATTGTGCCACGAAACTCTGCAGACAGTCGCGGAGACAGATTTTCTACTGAAGTACCAAGTTTCAGAAGTGCAGCTTTTGTACTGACGGAGATATGTCGATACAAACTGAATACGCAAAACATCAACAAAATTACGCGCGTTTTAAAGTTGATATCGCTTTTGTTAATAACTTCCACATTTATTCGAATTGTGCCACGAAACTTTGCAGACAGTCGCGGAGACTGATTTTCTACTGAAGTACCAAGTTTCAGAAGTGCAGCTCTTGTACTGCCGGAGATATGTCTATACAAACTGAATACGCAAAACATCAACAAAATGAAGCGCGTTTTAAAGTTGATATCGCTTTTGTTTATAACTTCCACATTTATTCGAATTGTGCCACGAAACTTTGAAGACAGTCGCGGGTAAGCCTTTTCTACTGAAGTACCAAGTTTCAGAAGTGCAGCTCTTGTACTGCCGGTGATATCTCGATACAAACTGAATACGCAAAACATCAACAAAATTTTGCGCGTTTTAAAGTTGATATCGCTTTTGTTAATACCTTCAACATTTATTCGAAGTGTGTCACGAAACTTTGCAGACAGTCGCGGAGACAGATTTTCTACTGAAGTACCAAGTTTCAGAAGTGCAGCTCTTGTACTGCCGGAGATATGTCGATACAAACTGAATACGCTAAACATCATCAACATTGAACGCGTTTTAAAGTTGATATCGCTTTTGTTAATAACTTCCACATTTAGTCGAATTGTGCCACGAAACTTTGCAGACAGTCGCGGATAGGCCTTGTCTACTGAACTACCAAGTTTCAGAAGTGCAGCTCTTGTACTGCCGGAGATATGTCGATACAAACTGAATACGCAAAAGATCAACAAAATTACGCGCATTTTAAAGTTAATATCGCTTTTGTTAATAACTTACACATTTATTCGAATTGTGCCACGAAACTTTGCAGACAGTCGCGGAGACATGTTTTCTACTGAAGTACCAAGTTTCAGAAGTGCAGCTCTTGTACTGACGGAGATATGTCGATACAAACTGAATACGCAAAACATCAACAAAATTTAGCGCGTTTTGAAGTTGATATCGCTTTTGTTAATAACTTCCACATTTATTCGAATTGTGCCACGAAACTTTGCAGACAGTCGCGGAGACATGTTTTCTACTCAAGTACCAAGTTTAAGAAGTGCAGCTCTTGTATTGCCGGAGATATGTCGATACAAACTGAATACGCAAAACATCAACAAAATTTAGCGCGTTTTAAAGTTGATATCGCTTTTGTTAATAACTTCCACATTTATTCGAATTGTACCGCGAAACTTTGCAGACAGTCGCGGATAGGCACTTTCTACTGAAGTACCAAGTTTCAGATATGCAGCTCTTGTACTGCCGGTGATATCTCGATACAAACTGAATACGCAAAACATCAACAAAATTACGCGCGTTTTAAAGTTGATATCGCTTTTGTTGATAACTTCAACATTTATTCGAATTGTGCCACGAAACTTTGCAGACAGTCGCGGAGACAGATTTTCTACTGAAGTACCAAGTTTCAGAAGTGCAGCTCTTGTACTGCCGGAGATATGTCGATACAAACTGAATACGTAAAACATCAACAAAATTTAGCGCGTTTTAAAGTTGATATCGCTTTTGTTAATAACTTCCACATTTATTCGAATTGTGCCACGAAACTTTGCAGACAGTCGCGGAGACAGATTTTCTACTGAAGTACCAAGTTTCAGAAGTGCAGCTCTTGTACTGCGGGAGATATGTCTG
The DNA here is from genome assembly GCA_963556195.1 of Sepiola atlantica. Lineage (NCBI taxonomy): Eukaryota > Metazoa > Mollusca > Cephalopoda > Sepiida > Sepiolidae > Sepiola > Sepiola atlantica. The sequence continues at coordinate 392,455 of CAUVYP010000355.1, forward strand.
TACAAACTGAATACGCAAAACATCAACAAAATTACGCGCGTTTTAAAGTTGATATCGCTTTTGTTAATAACTTCCACATTTATTCGAATTGTGCCACGAAACTTTGCAGACAGTCGCGGAGACATATTTTCTACTGAAGTACCAAGTTTCAGAAGTGCAGCTCTTGTACTGCCGGTGATATCTCGATACAAACTGAATACGCAAAACATCAACAAAATTTAGCGCGTTTTAAAGTTGATATCGCTTTTGTTGATAACTTCAACATTTATTCGAATTGTGTCACGAAACTTTGCAGACAGTCGCGGAGACAGATTTTCTACTGAAGTACCAAGTTTCAGAAGTGCAGCTCTTGTACTGCCGGAGATATGTCGATACAAACTGAATACGTAAAACATCAACAAAATTACGCGCGTTTTAAAGTTGATATCGCTTTTGTTAATAACTTCCACATTTATTCGAATTGTGCCACGAAACTTTGCAGACAATCGCGGAGACATATTTTCTACTGAAGTACCAAGTTTCAGAAGTGCAGCTCTTGTACTGCCGGAGATATGTCGATACAAACTGAATACGCAAAAGATCAACAAAATTACGCGCGTTTTAAAGTTGATATCGCTTTTGTTAATAACTTCCACATTTATTCGAATTGTGCCACGAAACTTTGCAGACAGTCGCGGAGACATGTTTACTACTGAAGTTCTAAGTTTCAGAAGTGCAGCTCTTGTACTGACGGAGATATGTCGATACAAACTGAATACGACAAACATCAACAAAATTACGCGCGTTTTAAAGTTGATATCGCTTTTGTTAATAACTTCCACATTTATTCGAATTGTGCCACGAAACTTTGCAGACAGTCGCGGAGACTGATTTTCTACTGAAGTACCAAGTTTCACAAGTGCAGCTCTTGTACTGCCGGAGATATGTCTATACAAACTGAATACGCAAAACATCAACAAAATTACGCGCGTTTTAAAGTTGATATCGCTTTTGTTTATAACTTCCACATTTATTCGAATTGTGCCACGAAACTTTGCAGACAGTCGCGGGTAAGCCATTTCTACTGAAGTACCAAGTTTCAGAAGTGCAGCTCTTGTACTGCCGGTGATATCTCGATACAAACTGAATACGCAAAACATCAACAAAATTTAGCGCGTTTTAAAGTTGATATCGCTTTTGTTAATAACTTCAACATTTATTCGAAGTGTGCCACGAAACTTTGCAGACAGTCGCGGAGACAGATTTTCCACTGAAGTACCAAGTTTCAGAGGTGCAGCTCTTGTACTGCCGGAGATATGTCGATACAAACTGAATACGCAAAACATCAACAACATTTAGCGCGTTTTAAAGTTGATATCGCTTTTGTTAATAACTTCCACATTTATTCGAATTGTGCCACGAAACTTTGCAGACAGTCGCGGATAGGCCTTTTCTACTGAAGTACCAAGTTTAAGTAGTTCAGCTCTTGTACTGCCGGAGATATGTCGATACAAACTGAATACGCAAAAGATCAACAAAATTACGCGCATTTTAAAGTTGATATCGCTTTTGTTAATAACTTACACATTTATTCGAATTGTGCAACAGAACTTTGCAGACAGTCGCGGAGACATGTTTTCTACTGAAGTACCAAGTTTCAGAAGTGCAGCTCTTGTACTGCCGGAGATATGTCGATACAAACTGAATACGCAAAACATCAACAAAATTTAGCGCGTTTTGAAGTTGATATCGCTTTTGTTAATAACTTCCACATTTATTCGAATTGTGCTACGAAACTTTGCAGACAGTCGCGGAGACATGTTTTCTACTGAAGTACCAAGTTTAAGAAGTGCAGCTCTTGTACTGCCGGAGATATGTCGATACAAACTGAATACGCAAAACATCAACAAAATTTAGCGCGTTTTAAAGTTGATATCGCTTTTTTCACTAACTTCCACATTTATTCGAATTGTGCCACGAAACTTTGCAGACAGTCGCGGATAGGCCCTTTCTACTGAAGTACCAAGTTTCAGAAGTGCAGCTCTTGTACTGCCGGAGATCTGTCGATACAAACTGAATACGCAAAACATCAACAAAATTTAGTGCGTTTTAAAGTTGATATCGCTTTTGTTAATAACTTCCACATTTATTCGAATTGTGCCACGAAACTTTGCAGACAGTCGCGGAGACATATTTTCTACTGAAGTACCAAGTTTCAGAAGTGCAGCTCTTGTTCTGCCGGTGATATCTCGATACAAACTGAATACGCAAAACATCAACAAAATTTAGCGCGTTTTAAAGTTGATATCGCTTTTGTTGATAACTTCAACATTTATACGAATTGTGCCACGACACTCTGCAGACAGTCGCGGAGACAGATTTTCTACTGAAGTACCAAGTTTCAGAAGTGCAGCTTTTGTACTGCCGGAGATATGTCGATACAAACTGAATACGTAAAACATCAACAAAATTTAGCGCGTTTTAAAGTTGATATCGCTTTTGTTAATAACTTCCACATTTATTCGAATTGTGCCACGAAACTTTGCAGACAGTCGCGGAGACAGATGTTTTACTGAAGTACCAAGTTTCAGAAGTGCAGCTCTTGTACTGACGGAGATATGTCGATACAAACTGAATACGCAAAACATCAACAAAATTACGACCGTTTTAAAGTTGATATCGCTTTTGTTAATAACTTCCACATTTATTCGAATTGTTCCACGAAACTTTGCAGACAGTCGCGGATAGGCCTTTTCTACTGAAGTACCAAGTTTAAGAAGTGCAGCTCTTGTATTGCCGGAGATATGTCGATACAAACTGAATACGCAAAAGATCAACAAAATTACGCGCATTTTAAAGTTGATATCGCTTTTGTTAATAACTTAAACATTTATTCGAATTGTGCCACAGAACTTGGCAGACAGTCGCGGAGACATGTTTTCTACTGAAGTACCAAGTTTCAGAAGTGCAGCTCTTGTACTGCCGGAGATATGTCGATACAAACTGAATACGCAAAACATCAACAAAATTTAGCGCGTTTTGAAGTTGATATCGCTTTTGTTAATAACTTCCACATTTATTCGAATTGTGCCACGAAACTTTGCAGACAGTCGCAGAGACATGTTTTCTACTGAAGTACCAAGTTTAAGAAGTGCAGCTCTTGTACTGCCGGAGATATGTCGATACAAACTGAATACGCAAAACATCAACAAAATTTAGCGCGTTTTAAAGTTGATATCGCTTTTTTTAATAACTTCCACATTTATTCGAATTGTGCCACGAAACTTTGCAGACAGTCGTTGATAGGCCCTTTCTACTGAAGTACCAAGTTTCAGAAGTGCAGTTCTTGTACTGCCGAAGATATGTCGATACAAACTGAATACGCAAAACATCAACAAAATTTAGTGCGTTTTAAAGTTGATATCGCTTTTGTTAATAACTTCCACATTTATTCGAATTGTGCCACGAAACTTTGCAGACAGTCGCAGAGACATATTTTCTACTGAAGTACCAAGTTTCAGAAGTGCAGCTCTTGTACTGCCGGTGATATCTCGATACAAACTGAATACGCAAAACATCAACAAAATTTAGCGCGTTTTAAAGTTGATATCGCTTTTTTTAATAACTTCCACATTTATTCGAATTGTGCCACGAAACTTTGCAGACAGTCGCGGATAAGCCTTTACTACTGAAGTACCAAGTTTAAGTAGTTCAGCTCTTGTACTGCCGGTGATATCTCGATACAAACTGAATACGCAAAACATCAACAACATTTAGCGCGTTTTAAAGTTGATATCACTTTTGTTAATAACTTCCACATTTATTCGAATTGTGCCACGAAACTTTGCAGACAGTCGCGGATAGGCATTTACTACTGAAGTACCAAGTTTCAGAAGTGCAGCTCTTGTACTGCCGGAGATATGTCGATACAAACTGAATACGCAAAAGATCAACAAAATTACGCGCGTTTTAAAGTTGATATCGCTTTTGTTAATAACTTCCACATTTATTCGAATTGTGCCACGAAACTTTGCAGACAGTCGCGGAGACATGTTTTCTACTGAAGTACCAAGTTTCAGAAGTGCAGCTCTTGTACTGACGGAGATATGTCGATACAAACTGAATACGCAAAACATCAACAAAATTACGACCGTTTTAAAGTTGATATCGCTTTTGTTAATAACTTCCACATTTATTCGAATTGTGCCACGAAACTTTGCAGACAGTCGCGGAGACATATTTTCTACTGAAGTACCAAGTTTCAGAAGTGCAGCTCTTGTACTGCCGGAGATATGTCTATACAAACTGAATACGCAAAACATCAACAAAATTTAGCATGTTTTAAAGTTGATATCGCTTTTGTTAATAACTTCCACATTTATTCGAATTGTGCCACGAAACTTTGCAGACAGTCGCGGATAGGCCCTTTCAATTGAAGTACCAAGTTTCAGAAGTGCAGCTCTTGTACTGCCGGAGATATGTCGATACAAACTGAATACGCAAAACATCAACAAAATTTAGTGCGTTTTAAAGTTGATATCGCTTTTGTTAATAACTTACACATTTATTCGAATTGTGCCACGAAACTTTGCAGACAGTCGCGGAGACATATTTTCTACTGAAGTACCAAGTTTCAGAAGTGCAGCTCTTGTACTGACGGAGATATGTCGATACAAACTGAATACGCAAAACATCAACAAAATTTAGCGCGTTTTAAAGTTGATATCGCTTTTGATAATAACTTCCACATTTATTCGAATTGTACCACGAAACTTTGCAGACAGTCGCGGATAGGCCTTTTCTACTGAAGTACCAAGTTTCAGAAGTGCAGCTCTTGTACTGCCGGAGATATGTCGATACAAACTGAATACGCAAAACATCAACAAAATTTAGCGCGTTTTAAAGTTGATTCCGCTTATGTTGATAACTTCCACATTTATTCGAATTGTGCCACGAAACTTTGCAGACAGTCGCGGAGACAGATTTTCTACTGAAGTAGCAAGTTTCAAAAGTGCAGGTCTTTGTACTGCCGGAGATATGTCGACCCAAACTGAATACGCAAAACATCAACAAAATTTAGCGCGTTTTAAAGTTGATATCGCTTTTGTTAATAACTTCCACATTTATTCGAATTGTGCCACGAAACTTTGCAGACAGTCGCGGATAGGCCCTTTCTACTGAAGTACCAAGTTTCAGAAGTGCAGCTCTTGTACTGCCGGAGATATGTCGATACAAACTGAATACGCAAAACATCAACAAAATTTAGTGCGTTTAAAAGTTGATATCGCTTTTGTTAATAACTTCAACATTTATTCGAATTGTGCCACGAAACTTTGCAGACAGTCGCGGATAGGCCCTTTCTACTGAAGTACCAAGTTTCAGAAGTGCAGCTCTTGTACTGCCGGAGATATGTCGATACAAACTGAATATGCAAAACATCAACAAAATTTAGCGCGTTTTAAAGTTGATATCGCTTTTGATAATAACTTCCACATTTATTCGAATTGTACCACGAAAATTGCAGACAGTCGCGGATAGGCCTTTTCTACTGAAGTACCAAGTTTCAGAAGTGCAGCTCTTGTACTGCCGGAGATATGTCGATACAAACTGAATACGCAAAACATCAACAAAATTTAGCGGGTTTTAAAGTTGATATCGTTTTTGTTAATAACTTCCACATTTATTCGAATTGTGCCACGAAACTTTGCAGACAGTCGCGGATAGGCCTTTTCTACTGAAGTACCAAGTTTCAGAAGTGCAGCTCTTGTACTGCCGGAGATATGTCGATACAAACTGAATATGCAAAACATCAACAAAATTTAGCGCGTTTTAAAGTTGATATCGCTTTTGATAATAACTTCCACATTTATTCGAATTGTACCACGAAAATTGCAGACAGTCGCGGATAGGCCTTTTCTACTGAAGAACCAAGTTTCAGAGATGCAGCTCTTGTACTGCCGGAGATATGTCGATACAAACTGAATACGCAAAACATCAACAAAATTTAGCGCGTTTTAAAGTTGATATCGCTTTTGTTTATAACTTCCACATTTATTCGAATTGTGCCACGAGACTTTGCAGACAGTCGCGGATAAGCCTTTTCTACTGAAGTACCAAGTTTCAGAAGTGCAGCTCTTGTACTGCCGGAGATATGTCGATACAAACTGAATACGCAAAAGATCAACAAAATTACGCGCGTTTTAAAGTTGATATCGCTTTTGTTAATAACTTCCACATTTATTCGAATTGTGTCACGAAACTTTGCAGACAGTCGCGGAGACATGTTTTCTACTGAAGTACCAAGTTTCAGAAGTGCAGCTCTTGTACTGACGGAGATATGTCGATACAAACTGAATACGCAAAACATCAACAAAATTACGCGCGTTTTAAAGTTGATATCGCTTTTGTAAATAACTACAACATTTATTCGAATTGTGCCACGAAACTTTGCAGACAGTCGCGAAGACTGATTTTCTACTGAAGTACCAAGTTTCAGAAGTGCAGCTCTTGTACTGCCGGAGATATGTCGATACAAACTGAATACGCAAAACATCAACAACATTTAGCGCGTTTTAAAGTTGATATCGCTTTTGTTAATAACTTCCACATCTATTCGAATTGTGCCACGAAACTTTGCAGACAGTCGCGGATAGGCCCTTACTACTGAAGTACCAAGTTTCAGAAGTGCAGCTCTTGTACTGCCGGAGATATGTCGATACAAACTGAATACGCAAAACATCAACAAAATTTAGTGCGTTTTAAAGTTGATATCGCTTTTGTTAATAACTTCAACATTTATTCGAATTGTGCTACGAAACTTTGCAGACAGTCGCGGAGACTGATTTTCTACTGAAGTACCAAGTTTCACAAGTGCAGCTCTTGTACTGCCGGAGATATGTCGATACAAACTGAATACGCAAAACATCAACAAAATTCAGCGCGTTTTAAAGTTGATATCGCTTTTGTTAATAACTTCCACATTTATTCGAATTGTGCCACGTAACTTTGCAGACAGTCGCGGAGACATGTTTTCTACTGAAGTACCAAGTTTCAGAAGTGCAGCTCTTGTACGTCCGGAGATATGTCGATACAAACTGAATACGCAAAACATCAACAAAATTTAGCGCGTTTTAAAGTTGATATCGCTTTTGTAAATAACTTCAACATTTATTTGAATTGTGCCACGAAACTTTGCAGACAGTCGCGGAGACATGTTTTCTACTGTAGTACCAAGTCTCAGAAGTGCAGCTCTTGTACTGCCGGAGATATGTCGATACAAACTGAATACGCAAAACATCAACAAAATTTAGCGCATTTTAAAGTTGATATCGCTTTTGTTAATAACTTCCACATCTATTCGAATTGTGCCACGAAACTTTGCAGACAGTCGCGGATAGGCCCTTTCTACTGAAGTACCAAGTTTCAGAAGTGCAGCTCTTGTACTGCCGGAGATATGTCGATACAAACTGAATACGCAAAACATCAACAAAATTTAGTGCGTTTTAAAGTTGATATCGCTTTTGTTAATAACTTCCACATTTATTCGAATTGTGCTACGAAACTTTGCAGACAGTCGCGGATAGGCCCTTTCTACTGAAGTACCAAGTTTCAGAAGTGCAGCTCTTGTACTGCCGGAGATATGTCGATACAAACTGAATACGCAAAACATCAACAAAATTTAGCGCGTTTTAAAGTTGATATCGCTTTTGATAATAACTTCCACATTTATTCGAATTGTACCACGAAAATTGCAGACAGTCGCGTATAGGCCTTTTCTACTGAAGTACCAAGTTTCAGAAGTACAGCTCTTGTACTGCCGGAGATATTTCGATACAAACTGAATACGCAAAACATCAACAAAATTTAGCATGTTTTAAAGTTGATATCGCTTTTGTTAATAACTTCACCATTTATTCGAATTGTGCCACGAAACTTTGCAGACAGTCGCGGATAGGCCCTTTCTACTGAAGTACCAAGTTTCAGAAGTGCAGCTCTTGTACTGCCGGAGATATGTCGATACAAACTGAATACGCAAAACATCAACAAAATTTAGTGCGTTTTAAAGTTGATATCGCTTTTGTTAATAACTTCAACATTTATTCGAATTGTGCCACGAAACTTTGCAGACAGTCGCGGAGACATATTTTCTACTGAAGTACCAAGTTTCAGAAGTGCAGCTCTTGTACTGCCGGTGATATCTCGATACAAACTGAATACGCAAAACATCAACAAAATTACGCGCGTTTTAAAGTTGACATCGCTTTTGTTGATAACTTCAACATTTATTCGAATTGTGCCACGAAACTTTGCAGACAGTCGCGGAGACAGATTTTCTACTGAAGTACCAAGTTTCAGAAGTGCAGCTCTTGTACTGCCGGAGATATGTCGATACAAACTGAATACGTAAAACATCAACAAAATTTAGCGCGTTTTAAAGTTGATATCGCTTTTGTTAATAACTTCCACATTTATTCGAATTGTGCCACGAAACTTTGCAGACAGTCGCGGAGACAGATTTTCTACTGAAGTACCAAGTTTCAGAGCTGCAGATCTTGTACTGCCGGAGAAATGTCGATACAAACTGAATACGCAAAACATCAACAAAATTTAGCGCGTTTTAAAGTTGATATCGCTTTTGTTAATAACTTCCACATTTATTCGAATTGTGCCACGAAACTTTGCAGACAGTCGCGGATAGGCCCTTTCTACTGAAGTACCAAGTTTCAGAAGTGCAGCTCTTGTACTGCCGGAGATATGTCGATACAAACTGAATACGCAAAACATCAACAAAATTTAGTGCGTTTTAAAGTTGATATCGCTTTTGTTAATAACTTCAAAATTTATTCGAATTGTGCCACGAAACTTTGCAGACAGTCGCGGAGACATATTTTCTACTGAATTACCAAGTTTCAGAAGTGCAGCTCTTGTACTGCCGGTGATATCTCGATACAAACTGAATACGCAAAACATCAACTAAATTTAGCGCGTTTTAAAGTTGATATCGCTTTTGTTGATAACTTCAACATTTATTCGAATTGTGCCACGAAACTTTGCAGACAGTCGCGGAGACAGATTTTCTACTGAAGTACCAAGTTTCAGAAGTGCAGCTCTTGTACTGCCGGAGATATGTCGATACAAACTGAATACGTAAAACATCAACAAAATTTAGCGCGTTTTAAAGTTGATATCGCTTTTGTTAATAACTTCCACATTTATTCGAATTGTGCCACGAAACTTTGCAGACAGTCGCGGAGACAGATTTTTTACTGAAGTACCAAGTTTCAGAAGTGCAGCTCTTGTACTGCCGGAGATATGTCGATACAAACTGAATACGCAAAACATCAACAAAATTACGCGCGTTTTAAAGTTGATATCGCTTTTGTTTATAACTTCCACATTTATTCGAATTGTGCCACGAAACTTTGCAGACAGTCGCGGATAAGCCTTTTCTACTGAAGTACCAAGTTTAAGTAGTTCAGCTCTTGTACTGCCGGTGATATCTCGATACAAACTGAATACGCAAAACATCAACAACATTTAGCGCTTTTTAAAGTTGATATCGCTTTTGTTAATAACTTCCACATTTATTCGAATTGTGCCACGAAACTTTGCAGACAGTCGCGGATAGGCCTTTTCTACTGAAGTACCAAGTTTCAGAAGTGCAGCTCTTGTACTGCCGGAGATATGTCGATACAAACTGAATACGCAAAAGATCAACAAAATTACGCGCGTTTTAAAGTTGATATCGCTTTTGTTAATAACTTCCACATTTATTCGAATTGTGCCACGAAACTTTGCAGACAGTCGCGGAGACATGTTTTCTACTGAAGTACCAAGTTTCAGAAGTGCAGCTCTTGTACTGACGGAGATATGTCGATACAAACTGAATACGCAAAACATCAACAAAATTACGACTGTTTTAAAGTTGATATCGCTTTTGTTAATAACTTACACATTTATTCGAATTGTGCCACGAAACTTTGCAGACAGTCGCGGAGACTGATTCTCTACTGAAGTACCAAGTTTCAGAAGTGCAGCTCTTGTACTGCCGGAGATATGTCTATACAAACTGAATACGCAAAACATCAACAAAATTTAGCGCGTTTTAAAGTTGATATCGCTTTTGTTAATAACTTCCACATTTATTCGAATTGTGCCACGAAACTTTGCAGACAGTCGCGGATAGGCCCTTTCTTCTGAAGTACCAAGTTTCAGAAGTGCAGCTCTGGTACTGCCGGTGATATCTCGATACAAACTGAATACGCAAAACATCAACAACATTTAGCGCTTTTTAAAGTTGATATCGCTTTTGTTAATAACTTCCACATTTATTCGAATTGTGCCACGAAACTTTGCAGACAGTCGCGGATAAGCCTTTTCTACTGAAGTACCAAGTTTCAGAAGTGCAGCTCTTGTACTGCCGGAGATATGTCGATACAAACTGAATACGCAAAAGATCAACAAAATTACGCACGTTTTAAAGTTGATATCGCTTTTGTTAATAACTTCCACATTTATTCGAATTGTGCCACGAAACTTTGCAGACAGTCGCGGAGACATGTTTTCTACTGAAGTACCAAGTTTCAGAAGTGCAGCTCTTGTACTGACGGAGATATGTCGATACAAACTTAATACGCAAAACATCAACAAAATTACGACTGTTTTAAAGTTGATATCGCTTTTGTTAATAACTTACACATTTATTCGAATTGTGCCACGAAACTTTGCAGACAGTCGCGGAGACTGATTCTCTACTGAAGTACCAAGTTTCAGAAGTGCAGCTCTTGTACTGCCGGAGATATGTCTATACAAACTGAATACGCAAAACATCAACAAAATTTAGCATGTTTTAAAGTTGATATCGCTTTTGTTAATAACTTCCACATTTATTCGAATTGTGCCACGAAACTTTGCAGACAGTCGCGGATAGGCCCTTTCTTCTGAAGTACCAAGTTTCAGAAGTGCAGCTCTTGTACTGCCGGAGATATGTCGATACAAACTGAATACGCAAAACATCAACAAAATTTAGTGCGTTTTAAAGTTGATATCGCTTTTGTTAATAACTTACACATTTATTCGAATTGTGCCACGAAACTTTGCAGACAGTCGCGGAGACATATTTTCTACTGAAGTACCAAGTTTCAGAAGTGCAGCTCTTGTACTGCCGGAGATATGTCGATACAAACTGAATACGCAAAACATCAACAAAATTTAGCGCGTTTTAAAGTTGATATCGCTTTTGATAATAACTTCCACATTTATTCGAATTGTACCACGAAACTTTGCAGACAGTCGCGGATAGGCCTTTTCTACTGAAGTACCAAGTTTCAGAAGTGCAGCTCTTGTACTGCCGGTGATATCTCGATACAAACTGAATACGCAATACATCAACAAAATTTAGCGCGTTTTAAAGTTGATTCCGCTTTTGTTGATAACTTCCACATTTATTCGAATTGTGCCACGAAACTTTGCAGACAGTCGCGGAGATAGATTTTCTACTGAAGTACCAAGTTTCAGAAGTGCAGGTCTTTGTACTGCCGGAGATATGTCGATACAAACTGAATACGCAAAACATCAACAAAATTTAGCGCGTTTTAAAGTTGATATCGCTTTTGTTAATAACTTCCACATTTATTCGAATTGTGCCACGAAACTTTGCAGACAGTCGCGGAAAGGCCCTTTCTACTGAAGTACCAAGTTTCAGAAGTGCAGCTCTTGTACTGCCAGAGATATGTAAATACAAACTGAATACGCAAAACATCAACAAAATTTAGTGCGTTTTAAAGTTGATATCGCTTTTGTTAATAACTTCAACATTTATTCGAATTGTGCCACGAAACTTTGCAGACAGTCGCGGATAGGCCCTTTCTACTGAAGTACCAAGTTTCAGAAGTGCAGCTCTTGTACTGCCGGAGATATGTCGATACAAACTGAATATGCAAAACATCAACAAAATTTAGCGCGTTTTAAAGTTGATATGTCATTTGATAATAACTTCCACATTTATTCGAATTGTATTACGAAAATTGCAGACAGTCGCGGATAGGCCTTTTCTACTGAAGTACCAAGTTTCAGAAGTGCAGCTCTTGTACTGCCGGAGATATGTCGATACAAACTGAATACGCAAAACATCAACTACATTTAGCGCGTTTTAAAGTTGATATCGTTTTTGTTAATAACTTCCACATTTATTCGAATTGTGCCACGAAACTTTGCAGACCGTCGCGGAGACAGATTTTCTACTGAAGTACCAAGTTTGCGAAGTGCAGCTCTTGTACTGCCGGAGATATGTCGATACAAACTGAATACGCAAAACATCAACAAAATTTAGCGCGTTTTTAAGTTGATATCGCTTTTGTTTATAACTTCCACATTTATTCGAATTGTGCCACGAAACTTTGCAGACAGTCGCGGATAAGCCTTTTCTACTGAAGTACCAAGTTTCAGAAGTGCAGCTCTTGTACTGACGGAGATATCTCGATACAAACTGAATACGCAAAACATCAACAAAATTTAGCGCGTTTTAAAGTTGATATCGCTTTTGTTAACAACTTCAACATTTATTTGAATTGTGCCACGAAACTTTGCAGACAGTCGCGGAGACATGTTTTCTACTGTAGTACCAAGTCTCAGAAGTGCAGCTCTTGTACTGCCGGAGATATGTCGATACAAACTGAATACGCAAAACATCAACAAAATTTAGCGCATTTTAAAGTTGATATCGCTTTTGTTAATAACTTCCACATCTATTCGAATTGTGCCACGAAACTTTGCAGACAGTCGCGGATAGGCCCTTTCTACTGAAGTACCAAGTTTCAGAAGTGCAGCTCTTGTACTGCCGGAGATATGTCGATACAAACTGAATACGCAAAACATCAACAAAATTTAGTGCGTTTTAAAGTTGATATCGCTTTTGTTAATAACTTCCACATTTATTCGAATTGTGCTACGAAACTTTGCAGACAGTCGCGGATAGGCCCTTTCTACTGAAGTACCAAGTTTCAGAAGTGCAGCTCTTGTACTGCCGGAGATATGTCGATACAAACTGAATACGCAAAACATCAACAAAATTTAGCGCGTTTTAAAGTTGATATCGCTTTTGATAATAACTTCCACATTTATTCGAATTGTACCACGAAAATTGCAGACAGTCGCGTATAGGCCTTTTCTACTGAAGTACCAAGTTTCAGAAGTACAGCTCTTGTACTGCCGGAGATATTTCGATACAAACTGAATACGCAAAACATCAACAAAATTTAGCATGTTTTAAAGTTGATATCGCTTTTGTTAATAACTTCACCATTTATTCGAATTGTGCCACGAAACTTTGCAGACAGTCGCGGATAGGCCCTTTCTACTGAAGTACCAAGTTTCAGAAGTGCAGCTCTTGTACTGCCGGAGATATGTCGATACAAACTGAATACGCAAAACATCAACAAAATTTAGTGCGTTTTAAAGTTGATATCGCTTTTGTTAATAACTTCAACATTTATTCGAATTGTGCCACGAAACTTTGCAGACAGTCGCGGAGACATATTTTCTACTGAAGTACCAAGTTTCAGAAGTGCAGCTCTTGTACTGCCGGTGATATCTCGATACAAACTGAATACGCAAAACATCAACAAAATTACGCGCGTTTTAAAGTTGACATCGCTTTTGTTGATAACTTCAACATTTATTCGAATTGTGCCACGAAACTTTGCAGACAGTCGCGGAGACAGATTTTCTACTGAAGTACCAAGTTTCAGAAGTGCAGCTCTTGTACTGCCGGAGATATGTCGATACAAACTGAATACGTAAAACATCAACAAAATTTAGCGCGTTTTAAAGTTGATATCGCTTTTGTTAATAACTTCCACATTTATTCGAATTGTGCCACGAAACTTTGCAGACAGTCGCGGAGACAGATTTTCTACTGAAGTACCAAGTTTCAGAGCTGCAGATCTTGTACTGCCGGAGAAATGTCGATACAAACTGAATACGCAAAACATCAACAAAATTTAGCGCGTTTTAAAGTTGATATCGCTTTTGTTAATAACTTCCACATTTATTCGAATTGTGCCACGAAACTTTGCAGACAGTCGCGGATAGGCCCTTTCTACTGAAGTACCAAGTTTCAGAAGTGCAGCTCTTGTACTGCCGGAGATATGTCGATACAAACTGAATACGCAAAACATCAACAAAATTTAGTGCGTTTTAAAGTTGATATCGCTTTTGTTAATAACTTCAAAATTTATTCGAATTGTGCCACGAAACTTTGCAGACAGTCGCGGAGACATATTTTCTACTGAATTACCAAGTTTCAGAAGTGCAGCTCTTGTACTGCCGGAGATATGTCGATACAAACTGAATACGCAAAACATCAACAAAATTTAGTGCGTTTTAAAGTTGATATCGCTTTTGTTAATAACTTCCACATTTATTCGAATTGTGCTACGAAACTTTGCAGACAGTCGCGGATAGGCCCTTTCTACTGAAGTACCAAGTTTGCGAAGTGCAGCTCTTGTACTGCCGGAGATATGTCGATACAAACTGAATACGCAAAACATCAACAAAATTTAGCGCGTTTTTAAGTTGATATCGCTTTTGTTTATAACTTCCACATTTATTCGAATTGTGCCACGAAACTTTGCAGACAGTCGCGGATAAGCCTTTTCTACTGAAGTACCAAGTTTCAGAAGTGCAGCTCTTGTACTGACGGAGATATCTCGATACAAACTGAATACGCAAAACATCAACAAAATTTAGCGCGTTTTAAAGTTGATATCGCTTTTGTTAACAACTTCAACATTTATTTGAATTGTGCCACGAAACTTTGCAGACAGTCGCGGAGACATGTTTTCTACTGTAGTACCAAGTCTCAGAAGTGCAGCTCTTGTACTGCCGGAGATATGTCGATACAAACTGAATACGCAAAACATCAACAAAATTTAGCGCATTTTAAAGTTGATATCGCTTTTGTTAATAACTTCCACATCTATTCGAATTGTGCCACGAAACTTTGCAGACAGTCGCGGATAGGCCCTTTCTACTGAAGTACCAAGTTTCAGAAGTGCAGCTCTTGTACTGCCGGAGATATGTCGATACAAACTGAATACGCAAAACATCAACAAAATTTAGTGCGTTTTAAAGTTGATATCGCTTTTGTTAATAACTTCCACATTTATTCGAATTGTGCTACGAAACTTTGCAGACAGTCGCGGATAGGCCCTTTCTACTGAAGTACCAAGTTTCAGAAGTGCAGCTCTTGTACTGCCGGAGATATGTCGATACAAACTGAATACGCAAAACATCAACAAAATTTAGCGCGTTTTAAAGTTGATATCGCTTTTGATAATAACTTCCACATTTATTCGAATTGTACCACGAAAATTGCAGACAGTCGCGTATAGGCCTTTTCTACTGAAGTACCAAGTTTCAGAAGTACAGCTCTTGTACTGCCGGAGATATTTCGATACAAACTGAATACGCAAAACATCAACAAAATTTAGCATGTTTTAAAGTTGATATCGCTTTTGTTAATAACTTCACCATTTATTCGAATTGTGCCACGAAACTTTGCAGACAGTCGCGGATAGGCCCTTTCTACTGAAGTACCAAGTTTCAGAAGTGCAGCTCTTGTACTGCCGGAGATATGTCGATACAAACTGAATACGCAAAACATCAACAAAATTTAGTGCGTTTTAAAGTTGATATCGCTTTTGTTAATAACTTCAACATTTATTCGAATTGTGCCACGAAACTTTGCAGACAGTCGCGGAGACATATTTTCTACTGAAGTACCAAGTTTCAGAAGTGCAGCTCTTGTACTGCCGGTGATATCTCGATACAAACTGAATACGCAAAACATCAACAAAATTACGCGCGTTTTAAAGTTGACATCGCTTTTGTTGATAACTTCAACATTTATTCGAATTGTGCCACGAAACTTTGCAGACAGTCGCGGAGACAGATTTTCTACTGAAGTACCAAGTTTCAGAAGTGCAGCTCTTGTACTGCCGGAGATATGTCGATACAAACTGAATACGTAAAACATCAACAAAATTTAGCGCGTTTTAAAGTTGATATCGCTTTTGTTAATAACTTCCACATTTATTCGAATTGTGCCACGAAACTTTGCAGACAGTCGCGGAGACAGATTTTCTACTGAAGTACCAAGTTTCAGAGCTGCAGATCTTGTACTGCCGGAGAAATGTCGATACAAACTGAATACGCAAAACATCAACAAAATTTAGCGCGTTTTAAAGTTGATATCGCTTTTGTTAATAACTTCCACATTTATTCGAATTGTGCCACGAAACTTTGCAGACAGTCGCGGATAGGCCCTTTCTACTGAAGTACCAAGTTTCAGAAGTGCAGCTCTTGTACTGCCGGAGATATGTCGATACAAACTGAATACGCAAAACATCAACAAAATTTAGTGCGTTTTAAAGTTGATATCGCTTTTGTTAATAACTTCAAAATTTATTCGAATTGTGCCACGAAACTTTGCAGACAGTCGCGGAGACATATTTTCTACTGAATTACCAAGTTTCAGAAGTGCAGCTCTTGTACTGCCGGTGATATCTCGATACAAACTGAATACGCAAAACATCAACTAAATTTAGCGCGTTTTAAAGTTGATATCGCTTTTGTTGATAACTTCAACATTTATTCGAATTGTGCCACGAAACTTTGCAGACAGTCGCGGAGACAGATTTTCTACTGAAGTACCAAGTTTCAGAAGTGCAGCTCTTGTACTGCCGGAGATATGTCGATACAAACTGAATACGTAAAACATCAACAAAATTTAGCGCGTTTTAAAGTTGATATCGCTTTTGTTAATAACTTCCACATTTATTCGAATTGTGCCACGAAACTTTGCAGACAGTCGCGGAGACAGATTTTTTACTGAAGTACCAAGTTTCAGAAGTGCAGCTCTTGTACTGCCGGAGATATGTCGATACAAACTGAATACGCAAAACATCAACAAAATTACGCGCGTTTTAAAGTTGATATCGCTTTTGTTTATAACTTCCACATTTATTCGAATTGTGCCACGAAACTTTGCAGACAGTCGCGGATAAGCCTTTTCTACTGAAGTACCAAGTTTAAGTAGTTCAGCTCTTGTACTGCCGGTGATATCTCGATACAAACTGAATACGCAAAACATCAACAACATTTAGCGCTTTTTAAAGTTGATATCGCTTTTGTTAATAACTTCCACATTTATTCGAATTGTGCCACGAAACTTTGCAGACAGTCGCGGATAGGCCTTTTCTACTGAAGTACCAAGTTTCAGAAGTGCAGCTCTTGTACTGCCGGAGATATGTCGATACAAACTGAATACGCAAAAGATCAACAAAATTACGCGCGTTTTAAAGTTGATATCGCTTTTGTTAATAACTTCCACATTTATTCGAATTGTGCCACGAAACTTTGCAGACAGTCGCGGAGACATGTTTTCTACTGAAGTACCAAGTTTCAGAAGTGCAGCTCTTGTACTGACGGAGATATGTCGATACAAACTGAATACGCAAAACATCAACAAAATTACGACTGTTTTAAAGTTGATATCGCTTTTGTTAATAACTTACACATTTATTCGAATTGTGCCACGAAACTTTGCAGACAGTCGCGGAGACTGATTCTCTACTGAAGTACCAAGTTTCAGAAGTGCAGCTCTTGTACTGCCGGAGATATGTCTATACAAACTGAATACGCAAAACATCAACAAAATTTAGCGCGTTTTAAAGTTGATATCGCTTTTGTTAATAACTTCCACATTTATTCGAATTGTGCCACGAAACTTTGCAGACAGTCGCGGATAGGCCCTTTCTTCTGAAGTACCAAGTTTCAGAAGTGCAGCTCTGGTACTGCCGGTGATATCTCGATACAAACTGAATACGCAAAACATCAACAACATTTAGCGCTTTTTAAAGTTGATATCGCTTTTGTTAATAACTTCCACATTTATTCGAATTGTGCCACGAAACTTTGCAGACAGTCGCGGATAAGCCTTTTCTACTGAAGTACCAAGTTTCAGAAGTGCAGCTCTTGTACTGCCGGAGATATGTCGATACAAACTGAATACGCAAAAGATCAACAAAATTACGCACGTTTTAAAGTTGATATCGCTTTTGTTAATAACTTCCACATTTATTCGAATTGTGCCACGAAACTTTGCAGACAGTCGCGGAGACATGTTTTCTACTGAAGTACCAAGTTTCAGAAGTGCAGCTCTTGTACTGACGGAGATATGTCGATACAAACTTAATACGCAAAACATCAACAAAATTACGACTGTTTTAAAGTTGATATCGCTTTTGTTAATAACTTACACATTTATTCGAATTGTGCCACGAAACTTTGCAGACAGTCGCGGAGACTGATTCTCTACTGAAGTACCAAGTTTCAGAAGTGCAGCTCTTGTACTGCCGGAGATATGTCTATACAAACTGAATACGCAAAACATCAACAAAATTTAGCATGTTTTAAAGTTGATATCGCTTTTGTTAATAACTTCCACATTTATTCGAATTGTGCCACGAAACTTTGCAGACAGTCGCGGATAGGCCCTTTCTTCTGAAGTACCAAGTTTCAGAAGTGCAGCTCTTGTACTGCCGGAGATATGTCGATACAAACTGAATACGCAAAACATCAACAAAATTTAGTGCGTTTTAAAGTTGATATCGCTTTTGTTAATAACTTACACATTTATTCGAATTGTGCCACGAAACTTTGCAGACAGTCGCGGAGACATATTTTCTACTGAAGTACCAAGTTTCAGAAGTGCAGCTCTTGTACTGCCGGAGATATGTCGATACAAACTGAATACGCAAAACATCAACAAAATTTAGCGCGTTTTAAAGTTGATATCGCTTTTGATAATAACTTCCACATTTATTCGAATTGTACCACGAAACTTTGCAGACAGTCGCGGATAGGCCTTTTCTACTGAAGTACCAAGTTTCAGAAGTGCAGCTCTTGTACTGCCGGTGATATCTCGATACAAACTGAATACGCAATACATCAACAAAATTTAGCGCGTTTTAAAGTTGATTCCGCTTTTGTTGATAACTTCCACATTTATTCGAATTGTGCCACGAAACTTTGCAGACAGTCGCGGAGATAGATTTTCTACTGAAGTACCAAGTTTCAGAAGTGCAGGTCTTTGTACTGCCGGAGATATGTCGATACAAACTGAATACGCAAAACATCAACAAAATTTAGCGCGTTTTAAAGTTGATATCGCTTTTGTTAATAACTTCCACATTTATTCGAATTGTGCCACGAAACTTTGCAGACAGTCGCGGAAAGGCCCTTTCTACTGAAGTACCAAGTTTCAGAAGTGCAGCTCTTGTACTGCCAGAGATATGTAAATACAAACTGAATACGCAAAACATCAACAAAATTTAGTGCGTTTTAAAGTTGATATCGCTTTTGTTAATAACTTCAACATTTATTCGAATTGTGCCACGAAACTTTGCAGACAGTCGCGGATAGGCCCTTTCTACTGAAGTACCAAGTTTCAGAAGTGCAGCTCTTGTACTGCCGGAGATATGTCGATACAAACTGAATATGCAAAACATCAACAAAATTTAGCGCGTTTTAAAGTTGATATGTCATTTGATAATAACTTCCACATTTATTCGAATTGTATTACGAAAATTGCAGACAGTCGCGGATAGGCCTTTTCTACTGAAGTACCAAGTTTCAGAAGTGCAGCTCTTGTACTGCCGGAGATATGTCGATACAAACTGAATACGCAAAACATCAACTACATTTAGCGCGTTTTAAAGTTGATATCGTTTTTGTTAATAACTTCCACATTTATTCGAATTGTGCCACGAAACTTTGCAGACCGTCGCGGAGACAGATTTTCTACTGAAGTACCAAGTTTGCGAAGTGCAGCTCTTGTACTGCCGGAGATATGTCGATACAAACTGAATACGCAAAACATCAACAAAATTTAGCGCGTTTTTAAGTTGATATCGCTTTTGTTTATAACTTCCACATTTATTCGAATTGTGCCACGAAACTTTGCAGACAGTCGCGGATAAGCCTTTTCTACTGAAGTACCAAGTTTCAGAAGTGCAGCTCTTGTACTGACGGAGATATCTCGATACAAACTGAATACGCAAAACATCAACAAAATTTAGCGCGTTTTAAAGTTGATATCGCTTTTGTTAACAACTTCTACATTTATTCGAATTGTGCCACGAAACTTTGCAGACAGTCGCGGAGACAGATTTTCTACTGAAGTACCAAGTTTCAAAAGTGCAGCTCTTGTACTGCCGGAGATATGTCGATACAAACTGAATATGCAAAACATCAACAAAATTTAGCGCGTTTTAAAGTTGATATGTCTTTTGATAATAACTTCCACATTTATTCGAATTGTACCACGAAAATTGCAGACAGTCGCGGATAGGCCTTTTCTACTGAAGTACCAAGTTTCAGAAGTGCAGCTCTTGTACTGCCGGAGATATGTCGATACAAACTGAATACGCAAAACATCAACTAAATTTAGCGCGTTTTAAAGTTGATATCGTTTTTGTTAATAACTTCCACATTTATTCGAATTGTGCCACGAAACTTTGCAGACAGTCGCGAATAGGCCTTTTCTACTGAAGTACCAAGTTTCAGAAGTGCAGCTCTTGTACTGCCGGTGATATCTCGATACAAACTGAATACGCAAAACATCAACAAAATTTAGCGCGTTTTAAAGTTGATATCGCTTTTGTTGATAACTTCAACATTTATTCGAATTGTGCCACGAAACTTTGCAGACCGTCGCGGAGACTGATTTTCTACTGAAGTACCAAGTTTCAGAAGTGCAGCTCTTGTACTGCCGGAGATATGTCGATACAAACTGAATACGCAAAACATCAACAAAATTTAGCGCGTTTTTAAGTTGATATCGCTTTTGTTTATAACTTCCACATTTATTCGAATTGTGCCACGAAACTTTGCAGACAGTCGCGGATAAGCCTTTTCTACTGAAGTACCAAGTTTCAGAAGTGCAGCTCTTGTACTGACGGAGATATGTCGATACAAACTGAATACGCAAAACATCTACAAAATTACGACTGTTTTAAAGTTGATATCGCTTTTGTTAATAACTTACACATTTATTCGAATTGTGCCACGAAACTTTGCAGACAGTCGCGGAGACTGATTCTCTACTGAAGTACCAAGTTTCAGAAGTGCAGCTCTTGTACTGCCGGAGATATGTCTATACAAACTGAATACGCAAAACATCAACAAAATTACGCGCGTTTTAAAGTTGATATCGCTTTTGTTAATAACTTCCACATTTATTCGAATTGTGCCACGAAACTTTGCAGACAGTCGCGGAGACATGTTTACTACTGGAGTACCAAGTTTCAGAAGTGCAGTTCTGTTACTGCCGGTGATATCTCGATACAAACTGAATACGCAAAACATCAACAAAATTTAGCGCGTTTTAAAGTTGATATCGCTTTTGTTGATAACTTCAACATTTATTCGAATTGTGCCACGAAACTTTGCAGACCGTCGCGGAGACAGATTTTCTACTGAAGTACCAAGTTTGCGAAGTGCAGCTCTTGTACTGCCGGAGATATGTCGATACAAACTGAATACGCAAAAGATCAACAAAATTACGCGCGTTTTAAAGTTGATATCGCTTTTGTTAATAACTTCCACATTTATTCGAATTGTGCCACGAAACTTTGCAGACAGTCGCGGATAGGCCCTTTCTACTGAAGTACCAAGTTTCAGAAGTGCAGCTCTTGTACTGACGGAGATATGTCGATACAAACTGAATACGCAAAACATCAACAAAATTACGACTGTTTTAAAGTTGATATCGCTTTTGTTAATAACTTACACATTTATTCGAATTGTGCCACGAAACTTTGCAGACAGTCGCGGACACTGATTCTCTACTGAAGTACCAAGTTTCAGAAGTGCAGCTCTTGTACTGCCGGAGATATGTCTATACAAACTGAATACGCAAAACATCAACAAAATTTAGCATGTTTTAAAGTTGATATCGCTTTTGTTAATAACTTCCACATTTATTCGAATTGTGCCACGAAACTTTGCAGACAGTCGCGGATAGGCCCTTTCTTCTGAAGTACCAAGTTTCAGAAGTGCAGCTCTTGTACTGCCGGTGATATCTCGATACAAACTGAATACGCAAAACATCAACAACATTTAGCGCTTTTTAAAGTTGATATCGCTTTTGTTAATAACTTCCACATTTATTCGAATTGTGCCACGAAACTTTGCAGACAGTCGCGGATAAGCCTTTTCTACTGAAGTACCAAGTTTCAGAAGTGCAGCTCTTGTACTGCCGGAGATATGTCGATACAAACTGAATACGCAAAAGATCAACAAAATTACGCGCGTTTTAAAGTTGATATCGCTTTTGTTAATAACTTCCAC
The DNA here is from genome assembly GCA_963556195.1 of Sepiola atlantica. Classification (NCBI taxonomy): domain Eukaryota; kingdom Metazoa; phylum Mollusca; class Cephalopoda; order Sepiida; family Sepiolidae; genus Sepiola; species Sepiola atlantica. The sequence continues at coordinate 414,847 of CAUVYP010000355.1, forward strand.
ATTTATTCGAATTGTGCCACGAAACTTTGCAGACAGTCGCGGAGACATGTTTTCTACTGAAGTACCAAGTTTCAGAAGTGCAGCTTTTGTACTGACGGAGATATGTCGATACAAACTTAATACGCAAAACATCAACAAAATTACGACTGTTTTAAAGTTGATATCGCTTTTGTTAATAACTTACACATTTATTCGAATTGTGCCACGAAACTTTGCAGACAGTCGCGGAGACTGATTCTCTACTGAAGTACCAAGTTTCAGAAGTGCAGCTCTTGTACTGCCGGAGATATGTCTATACAAACTGAATACGCAAAACATCAACAAAATTTAGCATGTTTTAAAGTTGATATCGCTTTTGTTAATAACTTCCACATTTATTCGAATTGTGCCACGAAACTTTGCAGACAGTCGCGGATAGGCCCTTTCTTCTGAAGTACCAAGTTTCAGAAGTGCAGCTCTTGTACTGCCGGAGATATGTCGATACAAACTGAATACGCAAAAAATCAACAAAATTTAGTGCGTTTAAAGTTGATATCGCTTTTGTTAATAACTTACACATTTATTCGAATTGTGCCACGAAACTTTGCAGACAGTCGCGGAGACATATTTTCTACTGAAGTACCAAGTTTCAGAAGTGCAGCTCTTGTACTGCCGGAGATATGTCGATACAAACTGAATACGCAAAACATCAACAAAATTTAGCGCGTTTTAAAGTTGATATCGCTTTTGATAATAACTTCCACATTTATTCGAATTGTACCACGAAACTTTGCAGACAGTCGCGGATAGGCCTTTTCTACTGAAGTACCAAGTTTCAGAAGTGCAGCTCTTGTACTGCCGGTGATATCTCGATAAAAACTGAATACGCCAACATCAACATAATTTAGCGCGTTTTAAAGTTGATTCCGCTTTTGTTGATAACTTCCACATTTATTCGAATTGTGCCACGAAACTTTGCAGACAGTCGCGGAGATAGATTTTCTACTGAAGTACCAAGTTTCAGAAGTGCAGGTCTTTGTTCTGCCGGAGATATGTCGATACAAACTGAATACGCAAAACATCAACAAAATTTAGCGCGTTTTAAAGTTGATATCGCTTTTGTTAATAACTTCCACATTTATTCGAATTGTGCCACGAAACTTTGCAGACAGTCGCGGATAGGCCCTTTCTACTGAAGTACCAAGTTTCAGAAGTGCAGCTCTTGTACTGCCAGAGATATGTAAATACAAACTGAATACGCAAAACATCAACAAAATTTAGTGCGTTTTAAAGTTGATATCGCTTTTGTTAATAACTTCAACATTTATTCGAATTGTGCCACGAAACTTTGCAGACAGTCGCGGATAGGCCCTTTCTACTGAAGTACCAAGTTTCAGAAGTGCAGCTCTTGTACTGCCGGAGATATGTCGATACAAACTGAATATGCAAAACATCAACAAAATTTAGCGCGTTTTAAAGTTGATATGTCATTTGATAATAACTTCCACATTTATTCGAATTGTATTACGAAAATTGCAGACAGTCGCGGATAGGCCTTTTCTACTGAAGTACCAAGTTTCAGAAGTGCAGCTCTTGTACTGCCGGAGATATGTCGATACAAACTGAATACGCAAAACATCAACTACATTTAGCGCGTTTTAAAGTTGATATCGTTTTTGTTAATAACTTCCACATTTATTCGAATTGTGCCACGAAACTTTGCAGACCGTCGCGGAGACAGATTTTCTACTGAAGTACCAAGTTTGCGAAGTGCAGCTCTTGTACTGCCGGAGATATGTCGATACAAACTGAATACGCAAAACATCAACAAAATTTAGCGCGTTTTTAAGTTGATATCGCTTTTGTTTATAACTTCCACATTTATTCGAATTGTGCCACGAAACTTTGCAGACAGTCGCGGATAAGCCTTTTCTACTGAAGTACCAAGTTTCAGAAGTGCAGCTCTTGTACTGACGGAGATATCTCGATACAAACTGAATACGCAAAACATCAACAAAATTTAGCGCGTTTTAAAGTTGATATCGCTTTTGTTAACAACTTCTACATTTATTCGAATTGTGCCACGAAACTTTGCAGACAGTCGCGGAGACAGATTTTCTACTGAAGTACCAAGTTTCAAAAGTGCAGCTCTTGTACTGCCGGAGATATGTCGATACAAACTGAATATGCAAAACATCAACAAAATTTAGCGCGTTTTAAAGTTGATATGTCTTTTGATAATAACTTCCACATTTATTCGAATTGTACCACGAAAATTGCAGACAGTCGCGGATAGGCCTTTTCTACTGAAGTACCAAGTTTCAGAAGTGCAGCTCTTGTACTGCCGGAGATATGTCGATACAAACTGAATACGCAAAACATCAACTAAATTTAGCGCGTTTTAAAGTTGATATCGTTTTTGTTAATAACTTCCACATTTATTCGAATTGTGCCACGAAACTTTGCAGACAGTCGCGAATAGGCCTCTTCTACTGAAGTACCAAGTTTCAGAAGTGCAGCTCTTGTACTGCCGGTGATATCTCGATACAAACTGAATACGCAAAACATCAACAAAATTTAGCGCGTTTTAAAGTTGATATCGCTTTTGTTGATAACTTCAACATTTATTCGAATTGTGCCACGAAACTTTGCAGACCGTCGCGGAGACTGATTTTCTACTGAAGTACCAAGTTTCAGAAGTGCAGCTCTTGTACTGCCGGAGATATGTCGATACAAACTGAATACGCAAAACATCAACAAAATTTAGCGCGTTTTTAAGTTGATATCGCTTTTGTTTATAACTTCCACATTTATTCGAATTGTGCCACGAAACTTTGCAGACAGTCGCGGATAAGCCTTTTCTACTGAAGTACCAAGTTTCAGAAGTGCAGCTCTTGTACTGACGGAGATATGTCGATACAAACTGAATACGCAAAACATCAACAAAATTACGACTGTTTTAAAGTTGATATCGCTTTTGTTAATAACTTACACATTTATTCGAATTGTGCCACGAAACTTTGCAGACAGTCGCGGAGACTGATTCTCTACTGAAGTACCAAGTTTCAGAAGTGCAGCTCTTGTACTGCCGGAGATATGTCTATACAAACTGAATACGCAAAACATCAACAAAATTACGCGCGTTTTAAAGTTGATATCGCTTTTGTTAATAACTTCCACATTTATTCGAATTGTGCCACGAAACTTTGCAGACAGTCGCGGAGACATGTTTACTACTGAAGTACCAAGTTTCAGAAGTGCAGCTTTTGTACTGCCGGTGATATCTCGATACAAACTGAATACGCAAAACATCAACAAAATTTAGCGCGTTTTAAAGTTGATATCGCTTTTGTTGATAACTTCAACATTTATTCGAATTGTGCCACGAAACTTTGCAGACCGTCGCGGAGACAGATTTTCTACTGAAGTACCAAGTTTGCGAAGTGCAGCTCTTGTACTGCCGGAGATATGTCGATACAAACTGAATACGCAAAAGATCAACAAAATTACGCGCGTTTTAAAGTTGATATCGCTTTTGTTAATAACTTCCACATTTATTCGAATTGTGCCACGAAACTTTGCAGACAGTCGCGGAGACATGTTTTCTACTGAAGTACCAAGTTTCAGAAGTGCAGCTCTTGTACTGACGGAGATATGTCGATACAAACTGAATACGCAAAACATCAACAAAATTACGACTGTTTTAAAGTTGATATCGCTTTTGTTAATAACTTACACATTTATTCGAATTGTGCCACGAAACTTTGCAGACAGTCGCAGACACTGATTCTCTACTGAAGTACCAAGTTTCAGAAGTGCAGCTCTTGTACTGCCGGAGATATGTCTATACAAACTGAATACGCAAAACATCAACAAAATTTAGCATGTTTTAAAGTTGATATCGCTTTTGTTAATAACTTCCACATTTATTCGAATTGTGCCACGAAACTTTGCAGACAGTCGCGGATAGGCCCTTTCTTCTGAAGTACCAAGTTTCAGAAGTGCAGCTCTTGTACTGCCGGTGATATCTCGATACAAACTGAATACGCAAAACATCAACAACATTTACCGCTTTTTAAAGTTGATATCGCTTTTGTTAATAACTTCCACATTTATTCGAATTGTGCCACGAAACTTTGCAGACAGTCGCGGATAGGCCTTTTCTACTGAAGTACCAAGTTTCAGAAGTGCAGCTCTTGTACTGCCGGAGATATGTCGATACAAACTGAATACGCAAAAGATCAACAAAATTACGCGCGTTTTAAAGTTGATATCGCTTTTGTTAATAACTTCCACATTTATTCGAATTGTGCCACGAAACTTTGCAGACAGTCGCGGAGACATATTTTCTACTGAAGTACCAAGTTTCAGAAGTGCAGCTCTTGTACTGCCGGAGATATGTCGATACAAACTGAATACGCAAAACATCAACAAAATTTAGCGCGTTTTAAAGTTGATATCGCTTTTGATAATAACTTCCGCATTTATTCGAATTGTACCACGAAACTTTGCAGACAGTCGCGGATAGGCCTTTTCTACTGAAGTACCAAGTTTCAGAAGTGCAGCTCTTGTACTGCCGGTGATATCTCGATACAAACTGAATACGCAAAACATCAACAAAATTTAGCGCGTTTTAAAGTTGATTCCGCTTTTGTTGATAACTTCCACATTTATTCGAATTGTGCCACGAAACTTTGCAGACAGTCGCGGAGATAGATTTTCTACTGAAGTACCAAGTTTCAGAAGTGCAGGTCTTTGTACTGCCGGAGATATGTCGATACAAACTGAATACGCAAAACATCAACAAAATTTAGCGCGTTTTAAAGTTGATATCGCTTTTGTTAATAACTTCCACATTTATTCGAATTGTGCCACGAAACTTTGCAGACAGTCGCGGATAGGCCCTTTCTACTGAAGTACCAAGTTTCAGAAGTGCAGCTCTTGTACTGCCGGAGATATGTAAATACAAACTGAATACGCAAAACATCAACAAAATTTAGTGCGTTTTAAAGTTGATATCGCTTTTGTTAATAACTTCAACATTTATTCGAATTGTGCCACGAAACTTTGCAGACAGTCGCGGATAGGCCCTTTCTACTGAAGTACCAAGTTTCAGAAGTGCAGCTCTTGTACTGCCGGAGATATGTCGATACAAACTGAATATGCAAAACATCAACAAAATTTAGCGCGTTTTAAAGTTGATATGTCATTTGATAATAACTTCCACATTTATTCGAATTGTACCACGAAAATTGCAGACAGTCGCGGATAGGCCTTTTCTACTGAAGTACCAAGTTTCAGAAGTGCAGCTCTTGTACTGCCGGAGATATGTCGATACAAACTGAATACGCAAAACATCAACTACATTTAGCGCGTTTTAAAGTTGATATCGTTTTTGTTAATAACTTCCACATTTATTCGAATTGTGCCACGAAACTTTGCAGACAGTCGCGGATAGGCCTTTTCTACTGCAGTACCAAGTTTCAGAAGTGCAGCTCTTGTACTGCCGGTGATATCTCGATACAAACTGAATACGCAAAACATCAACAAAATTTAGCGCGTTTTAAAGTTGATATCGCTTTTGTTGATAACTTCAACATTTATTCGAATTGTGCCACGAAACTTTGCAGACCGTCGCGGAGACAGATTTTCTACTGAAGTACCAAGTTTGCGAAGTGCAGCTCTTGTACTGCCGGAGATATGTCGATACAAACTGAATACGCAAAACATCAACAAAATTTAGCGCGTTTTTAAGTTGATATCGCTTTTGTTTATAACTTCCACATTTATTCGAATTGTGCCACGAAAGTTTGCAGACAGTCGCGGATAAGCCTTTTCTACTGAAGTACCAAGTTTCAGAAGTGCAGCTCTTGTACTGACGGAGATATCTCGATACAAACTGAATACGCAAAACATCAACAAAATTCAGCGCGTTTTAAAGTTGATATCGCTTTTGTTAACAACTTCTACATTTATTCGAATTGTGCCACGAAACTTTGCAGACAGTCGCGGAGACAGATTTTCTACTGAAGTACCAAGTTTCAGAAGTGCAGCTCTTGTACTGCCGGAGATATGTCGATACAAACTGAATATGCAAAACATCAACAAAATTTAGCGCGTTTTAAAGTTGATATGTCTTTTGATAATAACTTCCACATTTATTCGAATTGTACCACGAAAATTGCAGACAGTCGCGGATAGGCCTTTTCTACTGAAGTACCAAGTTTCAGAAGTGCAGCTCTTGTACTGCCGGAGATATGTCGATACAAACTGAATACGCAAAACATCAACGAAATTTAGCGCGTTTTAAAGTTGATATCGTTTTTGTTAATAACTTCCACATTTATTCGAATTGTGCCACGAAACTTTGCAGACAGTCGCGAATAGGCCTTTTCTACTGAAGTACCAAGTTTCAGAAGTGCAGCTCTTGTACTGCCGGTGATATCTCGATACAAACTGAATACGCAAAACATCAACAAAATTTAGCGCGTTTTAAAGTTGATATCGCTTTTGTTGATAACTTCAACATTTATTCGAATTGTGCCACGAAACTTTGCAGACCGTCGCGGAGACTGATTTTCTACTGAAGTACCAAGTTTCAGAAGTGCAGCTCTTGTACTGCCGGAGATATGTCGATACAAACTGAATACGCAAAACATCAACAAAATTTAGCGCGTTTTTAAGTTGATATCGCTTTTGTTTATAACTTCCACATTTATTCGAATTGTGCCACGAAACATTGCAGACAGTCGCGGATAAGCCTTTTCTACTGAAGTACCAAGTTTCAGAAGTGCAGCTCTTGTACTGACGGAGATATGTCGATACAAACTGAATACGCAAAACATCAACAAAATTTAGACTGTTTTAAAGTTGATATCGCTTTTGTTAATAACTTACACATTAATTCGAATTGTGCCACGAAACTTTGCAGACAGTCGCGGAGACTGATTCTCTACTGAAGTACCAAGTTTCAGAAGTGCAGCTCTTGTACTGCCGGAGATATGTCTATACAAACTGAATACGCAAAACATCAACAAAATTACGCGCGTTTTAAAGTTGATATCGCTTTTGTTAATAACTTCCACATTTATTCGAATTGTGCCACGAAACTTTGCAGACAGTCGCGGAGACATGTTTACTACTGAAGTACCAAGTTTCAGAAGTGCAGCTCTTGTACTGCCGGTGATATCTCGATACAAACTGAATACGCAAAACATCAACAAAATTTAGCGCGTTTTAAAGTTGATATCGCTTTTGTTGATAACTTCAACATTTATTCGAATTGTGCCACGAAACTTTGCAGACCGTCGCGGAGACAGATTTTCTACTGAAGTACCAAGTTTGCGAAGTGCAGCTCTTGTACTGCCGGAGATATGTCGATACAAACTGAATACGCAAAACATCAACAAAATTTAGCGCGTTTTTAAGTTGATATCGCTTTTGTTTATAACTTCCACATTTATTCGAATTGTGCCACGAAACTTTGCAGACAGTCGCGGATAAGCCTTTTCTACTGAAGTACCAAGTTTCAGAAGTGCAGCTCTTGTACTGCCGGAGATATGTCGATACAAACTGAATACGCAAAACATCAACAAAATTTAGCGCGTTTTAAAGTTGATATCGCTTTTGTTAACAACTTCTACATTTATTCGAATTGTGCCACGAAACTTTGCAGACAGTCGCGGAGACAGATTTTCTACTGAAGTACCAAGTTTGCGAAGTGCAGCTCTTGTACTGCCGGAGATATGTCGATACAAACTGAATATGCAAAACATCAACAAAATTTAGCGCGTTTTAAAGTTGATATGTCTTTTGATAATAACTTCCACATTTATTCGAATTGTACCACGAAAATTGCAGACAGTCGCGGATAGGCCTTTTCTACTGAAGTACCAAGTTTCAGAAGTGCAGCTATTGTACTGCCGGAGATATGTCGATACAAACTGAATACGCAAAACATCAACAAAATTTAGCGCGTTTTAAAGTTGATATCGCTTTTGTTAATAACTTCCACATTTATTCGAATTGTGCCACGAAACTTTGCAGACAGTCGCGGATAGGCCGTTTCTACTGAAGTACCAAGTTTCAGAAGTGCAGCTCTTGTACTGCCGGAGATATGTCGATACAAACTGAATACGCAAAACATCAACAAAATTTAGTGCGTTTTAAAGTTGATATCGCTTTTGTTAATAACTTCAACATTTATTCGAATTGTGCCACGAAACTTTGCAGACAGTCGCGGAGACATATTTTCTACTGAAGTACCAAGTTTCAGAAGTGCAGCTCTTGTACTGCCGGTGATATCTCGATACAAACTGAATACGCAAAACATCAACAAAATTTAGCGCGTTTTAAAGTTGATATCGCTTTTGTTGATAACTTCAACATTTATTCGAATTGTGCCACGAAACTTTGCAGACAGTCGCGGAGACAGATTTTCTACTGAAGTACCAAGTTTCAGAAGTGCAGCTCTTGTACTGCCGGAGATATGTCGATACAAACTGAATACGTAAAACATCAACAAAATTTAGCGCGTTTTAAAGTTGATATCGCTTTTGTTAATAACTTCCACATTTATTCGAATTGTGCCACGAAACTTTGCAGACAGTCGCGGATAAGCCTTTTCTACTGAAGTACCAAGTTTAAGTAGTTCAGCTCTTGTACTGCCGGTGATATCTCGATACAAACTGAATACGCAAAACATCAACAACATTTAGCGCTTTTTAAAGTTGATATCGCTTTTGTTAATAACTTCCACATTTATTCGAATTGTGCCACGAAACTTTGCAGACAGTCGCGGATAGGCCTTTTCTACTGAAGTACCAAGTTTCAGAAGTGCAGCTCTTGTACTGCCGGAGATATGTCGATACAAACTGAATACGCAAAAGATCAACAAAATTACGCGCGTTTTAAAGTTGATATCGCTTTTGTTAATAACTTCCACATTTATTCGAATTGTGCCACGAAACTTTGCAGACAGTCGCAGAGACATGTTTTCTACTGAAGTACCAAGTTTCAGAAGTGCAGCTCTTGTACTGACGGAGATATGTCGATACAAACTGAATACGCAAAACATCAACAAAATTACGACTGTTTTAAAGTTGATATCGCTTTTGTTAATAACTTACACATTTATTCGAATTGTGCCACGAAACTTTGCAGACAGTCGCGGAGACTGATTCTCTACTGAAGTACCAAGTTTCAGAAGTGCAGCTCTTGTACTGCCGGAGATATGTCTATACAAACTGAATACGCAAACCATCAACAAAATTTAGCATGTTTTAAAGTTGATATCGCTTTTGTTAATAACTTCCACATTTATTCGAATTGTGCCACGAAAATTTGCAGACAGTCGCGGATAGGCCCTTTCTTCTGAAGTACCAAGTTTCAGAAGTGCAGCTCTTGTACTGCCGGAGATATGTCGATACAAACTGAATACGCAAAACATCAACAAAATTTAGTGCGTTTTAAAGTTGATATCGCTTTTGTTAATAACTTACACATTTATTCGAATTGTGCCACGAAACTTTGCAGACAGTCGCGGAGACATATTTTCTACTGAAGTACCAAGTTTCAGAAGTGCAGCTCTTGTACTGCCGGAGATATGTCGATACAAACTGAATACGCAAAACATCAACAAAATTTAGCGCGTTTTAAAGTTGATATCGCTTTTGATAATAACTTCCACATTTATTCGAATTGTACCACGAAACTTTGCAGACAGTCGCGGATAGGCCTTTTCTACTGAAGTACCAAGTTTCAGAAGTGCAGCTCTTGTACTGCCGGTGATATCTCGATACAAACTGAATACGCAAAACATCAACAAAATTTAGCGCGTTTTAAAGTTGATATCGCTTTTGTTGATAACTTCAACATTTATTCGAATTGTGCCACGAAACTTTGCAGACAGTCGCGGAGACAGATTTTCTACTGAAGTACCAAGTTTCAGAAGTGCAGCTCTTGTACTGCCGGAGATATGTCGATACAAACTGAATACGTAAAACATCAACAAAATTTAGCGCGTTTTAAAGTTGATATCGCTTTTGTTAATAACTTCCACATTTATTCGAATTGTGCCACGAAACTTTGCAGACAGTCGCGGATAAGCCTTTTCTACTGAAGTACCAAGTTTAAGTAGTTCAGCTCTTGTACTGCCGGTGATATCTCGATACAAACTGAATACGCAAAACATCAACAACATTTAGCGCTTTTTAAAGTTGATATCGCTTTTGTTAATAACTTCCACATTTATTCGAATTGTGCCACGAAACTTTGCAGACAGTCGCGGATAGGCCTTTTCTACTGAAGTACCAAGTTTCAGAAGTGCAGCTCTTGTACTGCCGGAGATATGTCGATACAAACTGAATACGCAAAAGATCAACAAAATTACGCGCGTTTTAAAGTTGATATCGCTTTTGTTAATAACTTCCACATTTATTCGAATTGTGCCACGAAACTTTGCAGACAGTCGCAGAGACATGTTTTCTACTGAAGTACCAAGTTTCAGAAGTGCAGCTCTTGTACTGACGGAGATATGTCGATACAAACTGAATACGCAAAACATCAACAAAATTACGACTGTTTTAAAGTTGATATCGCTTTTGTTAATAACTTACACATTTATTCGAATTGTGCCACGAAACTTTGCAGACAGTCGCGGAGACTGATTCTCTACTGAAGTACCAAGTTTCAGAAGTGCAGCTCTTGTACTGCCGGAGATATGTCTATACAAACTGAATACGCAAAACATCAACAAAATTTAGCATGTTTTAAAGTTGATATCGCTTTTGTTAATAACTTCCACATTTATTCGAATTGTGCCACGAAACTTTGCAGACAGTCGCGGATAGGCCCTTTCTTCTGAAGTACCAAGTTTCAGAAGTGCAGCTCTTGTACTGCCGGAGATATGTCGATACAAACTGAATACGCAAAACATCAACAAAATTTAGTGCGTTTTAAAGTTGATATCGCTTTTGTTAATAACTTACACATTTATTCGAACTGTGCTACGAAACTTTGCAGACAGTCGCGGAGACATATTTTCTACTGAAGTACCAAGTTTCAGAAGTGCAGCTCTTGTACTGCTGGAGATATGTCGATACAAACTGAATACGCAAAACATCAACAAAATTTAGCGCGTTTTAAAGTTGATATCGCTTTTGATAATAACTTCCACATTTATTCGAATTGTACCACGAAACTTTGCAGACAGTCGCGGATAGGCCTTTTCTACTGAAGTACCAAGTTTCAGAAGTGCAGCTCTTGTACTGCCGGTGATATCTCGATACAAACTGAATACGCAAAACATCAACAAAATTTAGCGCGTTTTAAAGTTGATTCCGCTTTTGTTGATAACTTCCACATTTATTCGAATTGTGCCACGAAACTTTGCAGACAGTCGCGGAGACATATTTTCTACTGAAGTACCAAGTTTCAGAAGTGCAGGTCTTTGTACTGCCGGAGATATGTCGATACAAACTGAATGCGCAAAACATCAACAAAATTTAGCGCGTTTTAAAGTTGATATCGCTTTTGTTAATAACTTCCACATTTATTCGAATTGTGCCACGAAACTTTGCAGACAGTCGCGGATAGGCCCTTTCTACTGAAGTACCAAGTTTCAGAAGTGCAGCTCTTGTACTGCCGGAGATATGTCGATACAAACTGAATATGCAAAACATCAACAAAATTTAGCGCGTTTTAAAGTTGATATGTCTTTTGATAATAACTTCCACATTTATTCGAATTGTACCACGAAAATTGCAGACAGTCGCGGATAGGCCTTTTCTACTGAAGTACCAAGTTTCAGAAGTGCAGCTCTTGTACTGCCGGTGATATCTCGATACAAACTGAATACGCAAAACATCAACAAAATTTAGCGCGTTTTAAAGTTGATATCGCTTTTGTTGATAACTTCAACATTTATTCGAATTGTGCCACGAAACTTTGCAGACCGTCGCGGAGACAGATTTTCTACTGAAGTACCAAGTTTGCGAAGTGCAGCTCTTGTACTGCCGGAGATATGTCGATACAAACTGAATACGCAAAACATCAACAAAATTTAGCGCGTTTTTAAGTTGATATCGCTTTTGTTTATAACTTCCACATTTATTCGAATTGTGCCACGAAACTTTGCAGACAGTCGCGGATAAGCCTTTTCTACTGAAGTACCAAGTTTCAGAAGTGCAGCTCTTGTACTGACGGAGATATCTCGATACAAACTGAATACGCAAAACATCAACAAAATTTAGCGCGTTTTAAAGTTGATATCGCTTTTGTTAACAACTTCTACATTTATTCGAATTGTGCCACGAAACTTTGCAGACAGTCGCGGAGACAGATTTTCTACTGAAGTACCAAGTTTCAGAAGTGCAGCTCTTGTACTGCCGGAGATATGTCGATACAAACTGAATACGCAAAACATCAACAAAATTTAGCGCGTTTTTAAGTTGATATCGCTTTTGTTTATAACTTCCACATTTATTCGAATTGTGCCACGAAACTTTGCAGACAGTCGCGGATAAGCCTTTTCTACTGAAGTACCAAGTTTCAGAAGTGCAGCTCTTGTACTGACGGAGATATGTCGATACAAACTGAATACGCAAAACATCAACAAAATTACGACTGTTTTAAAGTTGGTATCGCTTTTGTTAATAACTTACACATTTATTCGAATTGTGCCACGAAACTTTGCAGACAGTCGCGGAGACTGATTCTCTACTGAAGTACCAAGTTTCAGAAGTGCAGCTCTTGTACTGCCGAAGATATGTCTATACAAACTGAATACGCAAAACATCAACAAAATTACGCGCGTTTTAAAGTTGATATCGCTTTTGTTAATAACTTCCACATTTATTCGAATTGTGCCACGAAACTTTGCAGACAGTCGCGGAGACATGTTTACTACTGAAGTACCAAGTTTCAGAAGTGCAGCTCTTGTACTGCCGGTGATATCTCGATACAAACTGAATACGCAAATCATCAACAAAATTTAGCGCGTTTTAAAGTTGATATCGCTTTTGTTGATAACTTCAACATTTATTCGAATTGTGCCACGAAACTTTGCAGACCGTCGCGGAGACAGATTTTCTACTGAAGTACCAAGTTTGCGAAGTGCAGCTCTTGTACTGCCGGAGATATGTCGATACAAACTGAATACGCAAAACATCAACAAAATTTAGCGCGTTTTTAAGTTGATATCGCTTTTGTTTATAACTTCCACATTTATTCGAATTGTGCCACGAAACTTTGCAGACAGTCGCGGATAAGCCTTTTCTACTGAAGTACCAAGTTTCAGAAGTGCAGCTCTTGTACTGACGGAGATATCTCGATACAAACTGAATACGCAAAACATCAACAAAATTTAGCGCGTTTTAAAGTTGATATCGCTTTTGTTAACAACTTCTGCATTTATTCGAATTGTGCCACGAAACTTTGCAGACAGTCGCGGAGACAGATTTTCTACTGAAGTACCAAGTTTCAGAAGTGCAGCTCTTGTACTGCCGGAGATATGTCGATACAAACTGAATATGCAAAACATCAACAAAATTTAGCGCGTTTTAAAGTTGATATGTCTTTTGATAATAACTTCCACATTTATTCGAATTGTACCACGAAAATTGCAGACAGTCGCGGATAGGCCCTTTCTACTGAAGTACCAAGTTTCAGAAGTGCAGCTCTTGTACTGCCGGAGATATGTCGATACAAACTGAATACGCAAAACATCAACAAAATTTAGTGCGTTTTAAAGTTGATATCGCTTTTGTTAATAACTTTAACATTTATTCGAATTGTGCCACGAAACTTTGCAGACAGTCGCGGAGACATATTTTCTACTGAAGTACCAAGTTTCAGAAGTGCAGCTCTTGTACTGCCGGTGATATCTCGATACAAACTGAATACGCAAAACATCAACAAAATTTAGCGCGTTTTAAAGTTGATATCGCTTTTGTTGATAACTTCAACATTTATTCGAATTGTGCCACGAAACTTTGCAGACCGTCGCGGAGACTGATTTTCTACTGAAGTACCAAGTTTCAGAAGTGCAGCTCTTGTACTGCCGGAGATATGTCGATACAAACTGAATACGCAAAACATCAACAAAATTTAGCGCGTTTTTAAGTTGATATCGCTTTTGTTTATAACTTCCACATTTATTCGAATTGTGCCACGAAACTTTGCAGACAGTCGCGGATAAGCCTTTTCTACTGAAGTAGCAAGTTTCAGAAGTGCAGCTCTTGTACTGACGGAGATATGTCGATACAAACTGAATACGCAAAACATCAACAAAATTACGACTGTTTTAAAGTTGATATCGCTTTTGTTAATAACTTACACATTTATTCGAATTGTGCCACGAAACTATGCAGACAGTCGCGGAGACTGATTCTCTACTGAAGTACCAAGTTTCAGAAGTGCAGCTCTTGTACTGACGGAGATATGTCTATACAAACTGAATACGCAAAACATCAACAAAATTTAGCATGTTTTAAAGTTGATATCGCTTTTGTTAATAACTTCCACATTTATTCGAATTGTGCCACGAAACTTTGCAGACAGTCGCGGAGACATGTTTACTACTGAAGTACCAAGTTTCAGAAGTGCAGCTCTTGTACTGCCGGTGATATCTCGATACAAACTGAATACGCAAAACATCAACAAAATTTAGCGCGTTTTAAAGTTGATATCGCTTTTGTTGATAACTTCAACATTTATTCGAATTGTGCCACGAAACTTTGCAGACCGTCGCGGAGACAGATTTTCTACTGAAGTACCAAGTTTGCGAAGTGCAGCTCTTGTACTGCCGGAGATATGTCGATACAAACTGAATACGCAAAACATCAACAAAATTTAGCGCGTTTTTAAGTTGATATCGCTTTTGTTTATAACTTCCACATTTATTCGAATTGTGCCACGAAACTTTGCAGACAGTCGCGGATAAGCCTTTTCTACTGAAGTACCAAGTTTCAGAAGTGCAGCTCTTGTACTGACGGAGATATCTCGATACAAACTGAATACGCAAAACATCAACAAAATTTAGCGCGTTTTAAAGTTGATATCGCTTTTGTTAACAACTTCTACATTTATTCGAATTGTGCCACGAAACTTTGC
Source organism: Sepiola atlantica (assembly GCA_963556195.1). NCBI lineage: Eukaryota > Metazoa > Mollusca > Cephalopoda > Sepiida > Sepiolidae > Sepiola > Sepiola atlantica. The sequence goes on from CAUVYP010000355.1 coordinate 429,937, forward strand.
AGACAGTCGCGGAGACAGATTTTCTACTGAAGTACCAAGTTTCAGAAGTGCAGCTCTTGTACTGCCGGAGATATGTCGATACAAACTGAATATGCAAAACATCAACAAAATTTAGCGCGTTTTAAAGTTGATATGTCTTTTGATAATAACTTCCACATTTATTCGAATTGTACCACGAAAATTGCAGACAGTCGCGGATAGGCCTTTTCTACTGAAGTACCAAGTTTCAGAAGTGCAGCTCTTGTACTGACGGAGATATGTCGATACAAACTGAATACGCAAAACATCAACAAAATTACGACTGTTTTAAAGTTGATATCGCTTTTGTTAATAACTTACACATTTATTCGAATTGTGCCACGAAACTATGCAGACAGTCGCGGAGACTGATTCTCTACTGAAGTACCAAGTTTCAGAAGTGCAGCTCTTGTACTGACGGAGATATGTCTATACAAACTGAATACGCAAAACATCAACAAAATTTAGCATGTTTTAAAGTTGATATCGCTTTTGTTAATAACTTCCACATTTATTCGAATTGTGCCACGAAACTTTGCAGACAGTCGCGGAGACATGTTTACTACTGAAGTACCAAGTTTCAGAAGTGCAGCTCTTGTACTGCCGGTGATATCTCGATACAAACTGAATACGCAAAACATCAACAAAATTTAGCGCGTTTTAAAGTTGATATCGCTTTTGTTGATAACTTCAACATTTATTCGAATTGTGCCACGAAACTTTGCAGACCGTCGCGGAGACAGATTTTCTACTGAAGTACCAAGTTTGCGAAGTGCAGCTCTTGTACTGCCGGAGATATGTCGATACAAACTGAATACGCAAAACATCAACAAAATTTAGCGCGTTTTTAAGTTGATATCGCTTTTGTTTATAACTTCCACATTTATTCGAATTGTGCCACGAAACTTTGCAGACAGTCGCGGATAAGCCTTTTCTACTGAAGTACCAAGTTTCAGAAGTGCAGCTCTTGTACTGTCGGAGATATCTCGATACAAACTGAATACGCAAAACATCAACAAAATTTAGCGCGTTTTAAAGTTGATATCGCTTTTGTTAACAACTTCTACATTTATTCGAATTGTGCCACGAAACTTTGCAGACAGTCGCGGAGACAGATTTTCTACTGAAGTACCAAGTTTCAGAAGTGCAGCTCTTGTACTGCCGGAGATATGTCGATACAAACTGAATATGCAAAACATCAACAAAATTTAGCGCGTTTTAAAGTTGATATGTCTTTTGATAATAACTTCCACATTTATTCGAATTGTACCACGAAAATTGCAGACAGTCGCGGATAGGCCTTTTCTACTGAAGTACCAAGTTTCAGAAGTGCAGCTCTTGTACTGCCGGAGATATGTCGATACAAACTGAATACGCAAAACATCAACAAAATTTAGCGCGTTTTAAAGTTGATATCGCTTTTGTTAATAACTTCCACATTTATTCGAATTGTGCCACGAAACTTTGCAGACAGTCGCGGATAGACCCTTTCTACTGAAGTACCAAGTTTCAGAAGTGCAGCTCTTGTACTGCCGGAGATATGTCGATACAAACTGAATACGCAAAACATCAACAAAATTTAGTGCGTTTTAAAGTTGATATCGCTTTTGTTAATAACTTCAACATTTATTCGAATTGTGCCACGAAACTTTGCAGACAGTCGCGGAGACATATTTTCTACTGAAGTACCAAGTTTCAGAAGTGCAGCTCTTGGACTGCCGGTGATATCTCGATACAAACTGAATACGCAAAACATCAACAAAATTTAGCGCGTTTTTAAGTTGATATCGCTTTTGTTTATAACTTCCACATTTATTCGAATTGTGCCACGAAACTTTGCAGACAGTCGCGGATAAGCCTTTTCTACTGAAGTACCAAGTTTCAGAAGTGCAGCTCTTGTACTGACGGAGATATGTCGATACAAACTGAATACGCAAAACATCAACAAAATTACGATGGTTTTAAAGTTGGTATCGCTTTTGTTAATAACTTACACATTTATTCGAATTGTGCCACGAAACTTTGCAGACAGTCGCGGAGACTGATTCTCTACTGAAGTACCAAGTTTCAGAAGTGCAGCTCTTGTACTGCCGGAGATATGTCTATACAAACTGAATACGCAAAACATCAACAAAATTACGCGCGTTTTAAAGTTGATATCGCTTTTGTTAATAACTTCCACATTTATTCGAATTGTGCCACGAAACTTTGCAGACAGTCGCGGAGACATGTTTACTACTGAAGTACCAAGTTTCAGAAGTGCAGCTCTTGTACTGCCGGTGATATCTCGATACAAACTGAATACGCAAATCATCAACAAAATTTAGCGCGTTTTAAAGTTGATATCGCTTTTGTTGATAACTTCAACATTTATTCGAATTGTGCCACGAAACTTTGCAGACCGTCGCGGAGACAGATTTTCTACTGAAGTACCAAGTTTGCGAAGTGCAGCTCTTGTACTGCCGGAGATATGTCGATACAAACTGAATACGCAAAACATCAACAAAATTTAGCGCGTTTTTAAGTTGATATCGCTTTTGTTTATAACTTCCACATTTATTCGAATTGTGCCACGAAACTTTGCAGACAGTCGCGGATAAGCCTTTTCTACTGAAGTACCAAGTTTCAGAAGTGCAGCTCTTGTACTGACGGAGATATCTCGATACAAACTGAATACGCAAAACATCAACAAAATTTAGCGCGTTTTAAAGTTGATATCGCTTTTGTTAACAACTTCTGCATTTATTCGAATTGTGCCACGAAACTTTGCAGACAGTCGCGGAGACAGATTTTCTACTGAAGTACCAAGTTTCAGAAGTGCAGCTCTTGTACTGCCGGAGATATGTCGATACAAACTGAATATGCAAAACATCAACAAAATTTAGCGCGTTTTAAAGTTGATATGTCTTTTGATAATAACTTCCACATTTATTCGAATTGTACCACGAAAATTGCAGACAGTCGCGGATAGGCCCTTTCTACTGAAGTACCAAGTTTCAGAAGTGCAGCTCTTGTACTGCCGGAGATATGTCGATACAAACTGAATACGCAAAACATCAACAAAATTTAGTGCGTTTTAAAGTTGATATCGCTTTTGTTAATAACTTTAACATTTATTCGAATTGTGCCACGAAACTTTGCAGACAGTCGCGGAGACATATTTTCTACTGAAGTACCAAGTTTCAGAAGTGCAGCTCTTGTACTGCCGGTGATATCTCGATACAAACTGAATACGCAAAACATCAACAAAATTTAGCGCGTTTTAAAGTTGATATCGCTTTTGTTGATAACTTCAACATTTATTCGAATTGTGCCACGAAACTTTGCAGACCGTCGCGGAGACTGATTTTCTACTGAAGTACCAAGTTTCAGAAGTGCAGCTCTTGTACTGCCGGAGATATGTCGATACAAACTGAATACGCAAAACATCAACAAAATTTAGCGCGTTTTTAAGTTGATATCGCTTTTGTTTATAACTTCCACATTTATTCGAATTGTGCCACGAAACTTTGCAGACAGTCGCGGATAAGCCTTTTCTACTGAAGTAGCAAGTTTCAGAAGTGCAGCTCTTGTACTGACGGAGATATGTCGATACAAACTGAATACGCAAAACATCAACAAAATTACGACTGTTTTAAAGTTGATATCGCTTTTGTTAATAACTTACACATTTATTCGAATTGTGCCACGAAACTATGCAGACAGTCGCGGAGACTGATTCTCTACTGAAGTACCAAGTTTCAGAAGTGCAGCTCTTGTACTGACGGAGATATGTCTATACAAACTGAATACGCAAAACATCAACAAAATTTAGCATGTTTTAAAGTTGATATCGCTTTTGTTAATAACTTCCACATTTATTCGAATTGTGCCACGAAACTTTGCAGACAGTCGCGGAGACATGTTTACTACTGAAGTACCAAGTTTCAGAAGTGCAGCTCTTGTACTGCCGGTGATATCTCGATACAAACTGAATACGCAAAACATCAACAAAATTTAGCGCGTTTTAAAGTTGATATCGCTTTTGTTGATAACTTCAACATTTATTCGAATTGTGCCACGAAACTTTGCAGACCGTCGCGGAGACAGATTTTCTACTGAAGTACCAAGTTTGCGAAGTGCAGCTCTTGTACTGCCGGAGATATGTCGATACAAACTGAATACGCAAAACATCAACAAAATTTAGCGCGTTTTTAAGTTGATATCGCTTTTGTTTATAACTTCCACATTTATTCGAATTGTGCCACGAAACTTTGCAGACAGTCGCGGATAAGCCTTTTCTACTGAAGTACCAAGTTTCAGAAGTGCAGCTCTTGTACTGACGGAGATATCTCGATACAAACTGAATACGCAAAACATCAACAAAATTTAGCGCGTTTTAAAGTTGATATCGCTTTTGTTAACAACTTCTACATTTATTCGAATTGTGCCACGAAACTTTGCAGACAGTCGCGGAGACAGATTTTCTACTGAAGTACCAAGTTTCAGAAGTGCAGCTCTTGTACTGCCGGAGATATGTCGATACAAACTGAATATGCAAAACATCAACAAAATTTAGCGCGTTTTAAAGTTGATATGTCTTTTGATAATAACTTCCACATTTATTCGAATTGTACCACGAAAATTGCAGACAGTCGCGGATAGGCCTTTTCTACTGAAGTACCAAGTTTCAGAAGTGCAGCTCTTGTACTGCCGGAGATATGTCGATACAAACTGAATACGCAAAACATCAACAAAATTTAGCGCGTTTTAAAGTTGATATCGCTTTTGTTAATAACTTCCACATTTATTCGAATTGTGCCACGAAACTTTGCAGACAGTCGCGGATAGACCCTTTCTACTGAAGTACCAAGTTTCAGAAGTGCAGCTCTTGTACTGCCGGAGATATGTCGATACAAACTGAATACGCAAAACATCAACAAAATTTAGTGCGTTTTAAAGTTGATATCGCTTTTGTTAATAACTTCAACATTTATTCGAATTGTGCCACGAAACTTTGCAGACAGTCGCGGAGACATATTTTCTACTGAAGTACCAAGTTTCAGAAGTGCAGCTCTTGGACTGCCGGTGATATCTCGATACAAACTGAATACGCAAAACATCAACAAAATTTAGCGCGTTTTAAAGTTGATATCGCTTTTGTTGATAACTTCAACATTTATTCGAATTGTGCCACGAAACTTTGCAGACAGTCGCGGAGACAGATTTTCTACTGAAGTACCAAGTTTCAGAAGTGCAGCTCTTGTACTGCCGGAGATATGTCGATACAAACTGAATACGCAAAACATCAACAAAATTTAGCGCGTTTTAAAGTTGATATCGCTTTTGTTGATAACTTCAACATTTATTCGAATTGTGCCACGAAACTTTGCAGACAGTCGCGGAGACAGATTTTTTACTGAAGTACCAAGTTTCAGAAGTGCAGCTCTTGAACTGCCGGAGATATGTCGATACAAACTGAATACGCAAAACATCAACAAAATTACGCGCGTTTTAAAGTTGATATCGCTTTTGTTTATAACTTCCACATTTATTCGAATTGTGCCACGAAACTTTGCAGACAGTCGCGGATAAGCCTTTTCTACTGAAGTACCAAGTTTAAGTAGTTCAGCTCTTGTACTGCCGGTGATATCTCGATACAAACTGAATACGCCAACCATCAACAACATTTAGCGCTTTTTAAAGTTGATATCGCTTTTGTTAATAACTTCCACATTTATTCGAATTGTGCCACGAAACTTTGCAGACAGTCGCGGATAGGCCTTTTCTACTGAAGTACCAAGTTTCAGAAGTGCAGCTCTTGTACTGCCGGAGATATGTCGATACAAACTGAATACGCAAAAGATCAACAAAATTACGCGCGTTTTAAAGTTGATATCGCTTTTGTTAATAACTTCCACATTTATTCGAATTGTGCCACGAAACTTTGCAGACAGTCGCGGAGACATGTTTTCTACTGAAGTACCAAGTTTCAGAAGTGCAGCTCTTGTACTGACGGAGATATGTCGATACAAACTGAATACGCAAAACATCAACAAAATTACGACTGTTTTAAAGTTGATATCGCTTTTGTTAATAACTTACACATTTATTCGAATTGTGCCACGAAACTTTGCAGACAGTCGCGGAGACTGATTCTCTACTGAAGTACCAAGTTTCAGAAGTGCAGCTCTTGTACTGCCGGAGATATGTCTATACAAACTGAATACGCAAAACATCAACAAAATTTAGCATGTTTTAAAGTTGATATCGCTTTTGTTAATAACTTCCACATTTATTCGAATTGTGCCACGAAACTTTGCAGACAGTCGCGGATAGGCCCTTTCTTCTGAAGTACCAAGTTTCAGAAGTGCAGCTCTTGTACTGCCGGAGATATGTCGATACAAACTAAATACGCAAAACATCAACAAAATTTAGTGCGTTTTAAAGTTGATATCGCTTTTGTTAATTACTTACACATTTATTCGAATTGTGCCACGAAACTTTGCAGACAGTCGCGGAGACATATTTTCTACTGAAGTACCAAGTTTCAGAAGTGCAGCTCTTGTACTGCCGGAGATATGTCGATACAAACTGAATACGCAAAACATCAACAAAATTTAGCGCGTTTTAAAGTTGATATCGCTTTTGATAATAACTTCCACATTTATTCGAATTGTACCACGAAACTTTGCAGACAGTCGCGGATAGGCCTTTTCTACTGAAGTACCAAGTTTCAGAAGTGCAGCTCTTGTACTGCCGGTGATATCTCGATACAAACTGAATACGCAAAACATCAACAAAATTTAGCGCGTTTTAAAGTTGATTCCGCTTTTGTTGATAACTTCCACATTTATTCGAATTGTGCCACGAAACTTTGCAGACAGTCGCGGAGACATATTTTCTACTGAAGTACCAAGTTTCAGAAGTGCAGGTCTTTGTACTGCCGGAGATATGTCGATACAAACTGAATACGCAAAACATCAACAAAATTTAGCGCGTTTTAAAGTTGATATCGCTTTTGTTAATAACTTCCACATTTATTCGAATTGTGCCACGAAACTTTGCAGACAGTCGCGGATAGGCCCTTTCTACTGAAGTACCAAGTTTCAGAAGTGCAGCTCTTGTACTGCCGGAGATATGTAAATACAAACTGAATACGCAAAACATCAACAAAATTTAGTGCGTTTTAAAGTTGATATCGCTTTTGTTGATAACTTCAACATTTATTCGAATTGTGCCACGAAACTTTGCAGACAGTCGCGGATAGGCCCTTTCTACTGAAGTACCAAGTCTCAGAAGTGCAGCTCTTGTACTGCCGGTGATATGTCGATACAAACTGAATATGCAAAACATCAACAAAATTTAGCGCGTTTTAAAGTTGATATGTCTTTTGATAATAACTTCCACATTTATTCGAATTGTACCACGAAAATTGCAGACAGTCGCGGATAGGCCTTTTCTACTGAAGTACCAAGTTTCAGAAGTGCAGCTCTTGTACTGCCGGAGATATGTCGATACAAACTGAATACGCAAAACATCAACTACATTTAGCGCGTTTTAAAGTTGATATCGTTTTTGTTAATAACTTCCACATTTATTCGAATTGTGCCACGAAACTTTGCAGACAGTCGCGGATAGGCCTTTTCTACTGAAGTACCAAGTTTCAGAAGTGCAGCTCTTGTACTGCCGGTGATATCTCGATACAAACTGAATACGCAAAACATCAACAAAATTTAGCGCGTTTTAAAGTTGATATCGCTTTTGTTGATAACTTCAACATTTATTCGAATTGTGCCACGAAACTTTGCAGACCGTCGCGGAGACAGATTTTCTACTGAAGTACCAAGTTTGCGAAGTGCAGCTCTTGTACTGCCGGAGATATGTCGATACAAACTGAATACGCAAAACATCAACAAAATTTAGCGCGTTTTTAAGTTGATATCGCTTTTGTTTATAACTTCCACATTTATTCGAATTGTGCCACAAAACTTTGCAGACAGTCGCGGATAAGCCTTTTCTACTGAAGTACCAAGTTTCAGAAGTGCAGCTCTTGTACTGACGGAGATATCTCGATACAAACTGAATACGCAAAACATCAACAAAATTTAGCGCGTTTTAAAGTTGATATCGCTTTTGTTAACAACTTCTACATTTATTCGAATTGTGCCACGAAACTTTGCAGACAGTCGCGGAGACAGATTTTCCACTGAAGTACCAAGTTTCAGAAGTGCAGCTCTTGTACTGCCGGAGATATGTCGATACAAACTGAATATGCAAAACATCAACAAAATTTAGCGCGTTTTAAAGTTGATATGTCTTTTGATAATAACTTCCACATTTATTCGAATTGTACCACGAAAATTGCAGACATTCGCGGATAGGCCTTTTCTACTGAAGTACCAAGTTTCAGAAGTGCAGCTCTTGTACTGCCGGAGATATGTCGATACAAACTGAATACGCAAAACATCAACTAAATTTAGCGCGTTTTAAAGTTGATATCGTTTTTGTTAATAACTTCCACATTTATTCGAATTGTGCCACGAAACTTTGCAGACAGTCGCGAATAGGCCTTTTCTACTGAAGTACCAAGTTTCAGAAGTGCAGCTCTTGTACTGCCGGTGATATCTCGATACAAACTGAATACGCAAAACATCAACAAAATTTAGCGCGTTTTAAAGTTGATATCGCTTTTGTTGATAACTTCAACATTTATTCGAATTGTGCCACAAAACTTTGCAGACCGTCGCGGAGACTGATTTTCTACTGAAGTACCAAGTTTCAGAAGTGCAGCTCTTGTACTGCCGGAGATATGTCGATACAAACTGAATACGCAAAACATCAACAAAATTTAGCGCGTTTTTAAGTTGATATCGCTTTTGTTTATAACTTCCACATTTATTCGAATTGTGCCACGAAACTTTGCAGACAGTCGCGGATAAGCCTTTTCTACTGAAGTACCAAGTCTCAGAAGTGCAGCTCTTGTACTGACGGAGATATGTCGATACAAACTGAATACGCAAAACATCAACAAAATTACGACTGTTTTAAAGTTGGTATCGCTTTTGTTAATAACTTAAACATTTATTCGAATTGTGCCACGTAACTTTGCAGACAGTCGCGGAGACTGATTCTCTACTGAAGTACCAAGTTTCAGAAGTGCAGCTCTTGTACTGCCGGAGATATGTCTATACAAACTGAATACGCAAAACATCAACAAAATTACGCGCGTTTTAAAGTTGATATCGCTTTTGTTAATAACTTCCACATTTATTCGAATTGTGCCACGAAACTTTGCAGACAGTCGCGGAGACATGTTTACTACTGAAGTACCAAGTTTCAGAAGTGCAGCTCTTGTACTGCCGGTGATATCTCGATACAAACTGAATACGCAAAACATCAACAAAATTTAGCGCGTTTTAAAGTTGATATCGCTTTTGTTGATAACTTCAACATTTATTCGAATTGTGCCACGAAACTTTGCAGACCGTCGCGGAGACAGATTTTCTACTGAAGTACTAAGTTTCAGAAGTGCAGCTCTTGTACTGCCGGAGATATGTCGATACAAACTGAATACGCAAAACATCAACAAAATTTAGCGCGTTTTTAAGTTGATATCGCTTTTGTTTATAACTTCCACATTTATTCAAATTGTGCCACGAAACTTTGCAGACAGTCGCGGATAAGCCTTTTCTACTGAAGTACCAAGTTTCAGAAGTGCAGCTCTTTTACTGCCGGAGATATGTCGATACAAACTGAATACGCAAAACATCAACAAAATTTAGCGCGTTTTAAAGTTGATATCGCTTTTGTTAATAACTTCCACATTTATTCGAATTGTGCCACGAAACTTTGCAGACAGTCGCGGATAGGCCCTTTCTACTGAAGTACCAAGTTTCAGAAGTGCAGCTCTTGTACTGCCGGAGATATGTCGATACAAACTGAATACGCAAAACATCAACAAAATTTAGTGCGTTTTAAAGTTGATATCGCTTTTGTTAATAACTTCAACATTTATTCGAATTGTGCCACGAAACTTTGCAGACAGTCGCGGAGACATATTTTCTACTGAAGTACCAAGTTTCAGAAGTGCAGCTCTTGTACTGCCGGTGATATCTCGATACAAACTGAATACGCAAAACATCAACAAAATTTAGCGCGTTTTAAAGTTGATATCGCTTTTGTTGATAACTTCAACATTTATTCGAATTGTGCCACGAAACTTTGCAGACAGTCGCGGAGACAGATTTTTTACTGAAGTACCAAGTTTCAGAAGTGCAGCTCTTGAACTGCCGGAGATATGTCGATACAAACTGAATACGCAAAACATCAACAAAATTACGCGCGTTTTAAAGTTGATATCGCTTTTGTTTATAACTTCCACATTTATTCGAATTGTGCCACGAAACTTTGCAGACAGTCGCGGATAAGCCTTTTCTACTGAAGTACCAAGTTTAAGTAGTTCAGCTCTTGTACTGCCGGTGATATCTCGATACAAACTGAATACGCAAAACATCAACAACATTTAGCGCTTTTTAAAGTTGATATCGCTTTTGTTAATAACTTCCACATTTATTCGAATTGTGCCACGAAACTTTGCAGACAGTCGCGGATAGGCCTTTTCTACTGAAGTACCAAGTTTCAGAAGTGCAGCTCTTGTACTGCCGGAGATATGTCGATACAAACTGAATACGCAAAAGATCAACTAAATTACGCGCGTTTTAAAGTTGATATCGCTTTTGTTAATAACTTCCACATTTATTCGAATTGTGCCACGAAACTTTGCAGACAGTCGCGGAGACATGTTTTCTACTGAAGTACCAAGTTTCAGAAGTGCAGCTCTAGTACTGACGGAGATATGTCGATACAAACTGAATACGCAAAACATCAACAAAATTACGACTGTTTTAAAGTTGATATCGCTTTTGTTAATAACTTACACATTTATTCGAATTGTGCCACGAAACTTTGCAGACAGTCGCGGAGACTGATTCTCTACTGAAGTACCAAGTTTCAGAAGTGCAGCTCTTGTACTGCCGGAGATATGTCTATACAAACTGAATACGCAAAACATCAACAAAATTTAGCATGTTTTAAAGTTGATATCGCTTTTGTTAATAACTTCCACATTTATTCGAATTGTGCCACGAAACTTTGCAGACAGTCGCGGATAGGCCCTTTCTTCTGAAGTACCAAGTTTCAGAAGTGCAGCTCTTGTACTGCCGGAGATATGTCGATACAAACTGAATACGCAAAACATCAACAAAATTTAGTGCGTTTTAAAGTTGATATCGCTTTTGTTAATTACTTACACATTTATTCGAATTGTGCCACGAAACTTTGCAGACAGTCGCGGAGACAGCTTATCTACTGAAGTACCAAGTTTCAGAAGTGCAGCTTTTGTACTGCCGGAGATATGTCGATACAAACTGAATACGCAAAACATCAACAAAATTTAGCGCGTTTTAAAGTTGATATCGCTTTTGATAATAACTTCCACATTTATTCGAATTGTACCACGAAACTTTGCAGACAGTCGCGGATAGGCCTTTTCTACTGAAGTACCAAGTTTCAGAAGTGCAGCTCTTGTACTGCCGGTGATATCTCGATACAAACTGAATACGCAAAACATCAACAAAATTTAGCGCGTTTTAAAGTTGATTCCGCTTTTGTTGATAACTTCCACATTTATTCGAATTGTGCCACGAAACTTTGCAGACAGTCGCGGAGACATATTTTCTTCTGAGGTACCAAGTTTCAGAAGTGCAGGTCTTTGTACTGCCGGAGATATGTCGATACAAACTGAATACGCAAAACATCAACAAAATTTAGCGCGTTTTTAAGTTGATATCGATTTTGTTAATAACTTCCACATTTATTCGAATTGTGCCACGAAACTTTGCAGACAGTCGCGGATAGGCCCTTTCTACTGAAGTACCAAGTTTCAGAAGTGCAGCTCTTGTACTGCCGGAGATATGTAAATACAAACTGAATACGCAAAACATCAACAAAATTTAGTGCGTTTTAAAGTTGATATCGCTTTTGTTGATAACTTCAACATTTATTCGAATTGTGCCACGAAACTTTGCAGACAGTCGCGGATAGGCCCTTTCTACTGAAGTACCAAGTTTCAGAAGTGCAGCTCTTGTACTGCCGGTGATATGTCGATACAAACTGAATATGCAAAACATCAACAAAATTTAGCGCGTTTTAAAGTTGATATGTCTTTTGATAATAACTTCCACATTTATTCGAATTGTACCACGAAAATTGCAGACAGTCGCGGATAGGCCTTTTCTACTGAAGTACCAAGTTTCAGAAGTGCAGCTCTTGTACTGCCGGAGATATGTCGATACAAACTGAATACGCAAAACATCAACTACATTTAGCGCGTTTTAAAGTTGATATCGTTTTTGTTAATAACTTCCACATTTATTCGAATTGTGCCACGAAACTTTGCAGACAGTCGCGGATAGGCCTTTTCTACTGAAGTACCAAGTTTCAGAAGTGCAGCTCTTGTACTGCCGGTGATATCTCGATACAAACTGAATACGCAAAACATCAACAAAATTTAGCGCGTTTTAAAGTTGATATCGCTTTTGTTGATAACTTCAACATTTATTCGAATTGTGCCACGAAACTTTGCAGACCGTCGCGGAGACAGATTTTCTACTGAAGTACCAAGTTTGCGAAGTGCAGCTCTTGTACTGCCGGAGATATGTCGATACAAACTGAATACGCAAAACATCAACAAAATTTAGCGCGTTTTTAAGTTGATAATGCTTTTGTTTATAACTTCCACATTTATTCGAATTGTGCCACGAAACTTTGCAGACAGTCGCGGATAAGCCTTTTCTACTGAAGTACCAAGTTTCAGAAGTGCAGCTCTTGTACTGACGGAGATATCTCGATACAAACTGAATACGCAAAACATCAACAAAATTTAGCGCGTTTTAAAGTTGATATCGCTTTTGTTAACAACTTCTACATTTATTCGAATTGTGCCACGAAACTTTGCAGACAGTCGCGGAGACAGATTTTCCACTGAAGTACCAAGTTTCAGAAGTGCAGCTCTTGTACTGCCGGAGATATGTCGATACAAACTGAATATGCAAAACATCAACAAAATTTAGCGCGTTTTAAAGTTGATATGTCTTTTGATAATAACTTCCACATTTATTCGAATTGTACCACGAAAATTGCAGACATTCGCGGATAGGCCTTTTCTACTGAAGTACCAAGTTTCAGAAGTGCAGCTCTTGTACTGCCGGAGATATGTCGATACAAACTGAATACGCAAAACATCAACTAAATTTAGCGCGTTTTAAAGTTGATATCGTTTTTGTTAATAACTTCCACATTTATTCGAATTGTGCCACGAAACTTTGCAGACAGTCGCGAATAGGCCTTTTCTACTGAAGTACCAAGTTTCAGAAGTGCAGCTCTTGTACTGCCGGTGATATCTCGATACAAACTGAATACGCAAAACATCAACAAAATTAAGCGCGTTTTAAAGTTGATATCGCTTTTGTTAATCACTTCAACATTTATTCGAATTGTGCCACAAAACTTTGCAGACCGTCGCGGAGACTGATTTTCTACTGAAGTACCAGGTTTCAGAAGTGCAGCTCTTGTACTGCCGGAGATATGTCGATACAAACTGAATACGCAAAACATCAACAAAATTTAGCGCGTTTTTAAGTTGATATCGCTTTTGTTTATAACTTCCACATTTATTCGAATTGTGCCACGAAACTTTGCAGACAGTCGCGGATAAGCCTTTTCTACTGAAGTACCAAGTCTCAGAAGTGCAGCTCTTGTACTGACGAAGATATGTCGATACAAACTGAATACGCAAAACATCAACAAAATTACGACTGTTTTAAAGTTGGTATCGCTTTTGTTAATAACTTACACATTTATTCGAATTGTGCCACGAAACTTTGCAGACAGTCGCGGAGACTGATTCTCTACTGAAGTACCAAGTTTCAGAAGTGCAGCTCTTGTACTGCCGGAGATATGTCTATACAAACTGAATACGCAAAACATCAACAAAATTACGCGCGTTTTAAAGTTGATATCGCTTTTGTTAATAACTTCCACATTTATTCGAATTGTGCCACGAAACTTTGCAGACAGTCGCGGAGACATGTTTACTACTGAAGTACCAAGTTTCAGAAGTGCAGCTCTTGTACTGCCGGTGATATCTCGATACAAACTGAATACGCAAAACATCAACAAAATTTAGCGCGTTTTAAAGTTGATATCGCTTTTGTTGATAACTTCAACATTTATTCGAATTGTGCCACGAAACTTTGCAGACCGTCGCGGAGACAGATTTTCTACTGAAGTACCAAGTTTGCGAAGTGCAGCTCTTGTACTGCCGGAGATATGTCGATACAAACTGAATACGCAAAACATCAACAAAATTTAGCGCGTTTTTAAGTTGATATCGCTTTTGTTTATAACTTCCACATTTATTCGAATTGTGCCACGAAACTTTGCAGACAGTCGCGGATAAGCCTTTTCTACTGAAGTACCAAGTTTCAGAAGTGCAGCTCTTGTACTGCCGGAGATATGTCGATACAAACTGAATACGCAAAACATCAACAAAATTTAGCGCGTTTTAAAGTTGATATCGCTTTTGTTAATAACTTCCACATTTATTCGAATTGTGCCACGAAACTTTGCAGACAGTCGCGGATAGGCCCTTTCTACTGAAGTACCAAGTTTCAGAAGTGCAGCTCTTGTACTGCCGGAGATATGTCGATACAAACTGAATACGCAAAACATCAACAAAATTTAGTGCGTTTTAAAGTTGATATCGCTTTTGTTAATAACTTCAACATTTATTCGAATTGTGCCACGAAACTTTGCAGACAGTCGCGGAGACATATTTTCTACTGAAGTACCAAGTTTCAGAAGTGCAGCTCTTGTACTGCCGGTGATATCTCGATACAAACTGAATACGCAAAACATCAACAAAATTTAGCGCGTTTTAAAGTTGATATCGCTTTTGTTGATAACTTCAACATTTATTCGAATTGTGCCACGAAACTTTGCAGACAGTCGCGGAGACAGATTTTTTACTGAAGTACCAAGTTTCAGAAGTGCAGCTCTTGAACTGCCGGAGATATGTCGATACAAACTGAATACGCAAAACATCAACAAAATTACGCGCGTTTTAAAGTTGATATCGCTTTTGTTTATAACTTCCACATTTATTCGAATTGTGCCACGAAACTTTGCAGACAGTCGCGGATAAGCCATTTCTACTGAAGTACCAAGTTTAAGTAGTTCAGCTCTTGTACTGCCGGTGATATCTCGATACAAACTGAATACGCAAAACATCAACAACATTTAGCGCTTTTTAAAGTTGATATCGCTTTTGTTAATAACTTCTACATTTATTCGGATTGTGCCACGAAACTTTGCAGACAGTCGCGGATAGGCCTTTTCTACTGAAGTACCAAGTTTCAGAAGTGCAGCTCTTGTACTGCCGGAGATATGTCGATACAAACTGAATACGCAAAAGATCAACAAAATTACGCGCGTTTTAAAGTTGATATCGCTTTTGTTAATAACTTCCACATTTATTCGAATTGTGCCACGAAACTTTGCAGACAGTCGCGGAGACATGTTTTCTACTGAAGTACCAAGTTTCAGAAGTGCAGCTCTTGTACTGACGGAGATATCTCTATACAAACTGAATACGCAAAACATCAACAAAATTTAGCATGTTTTAAAGTTGATATCGCTTTTGTTAATAACTTCCACATTTATTCGAATTGTGCCACGAAACTTTGCAGACAGTCGCGGATAGGCCCTTTCTTCTGAAGTACCAAGTTTCAGAAGTGCAGCTCTTGTACTGCCGGAGATATGTCGATACAAACTGAATACGCAAAACATCAACAAAATTTAGTGCGTTTTAAAGTTGATATCGCTTTTGTTAATAACTTACACATTTATTCGAATTGTGCCACGAAACTTTGCAGACAGTCGCGGAGACATATTTTCTACTGAAGTACCAAGTTTCAGAAGTGCAGCTCTTGTACTGCCGGAGATATGTCGATACAAACTGAATACGCAAAACATCAACAAAATTTAGCGCGTTTTAAAGTTGATATCGCTTTTGATAATAACTTCCACATTTATTCGAATTGTACCACGAAACTTTGCAGACAGTCGCGGATAGGCCTTTTCTACTGAAGTACCAAGTTTCAGAAGTGCAGCTCTTGTACTGCCGGTGATATCTCGATACAAACTGAATACGCAAAACATCAACAAAATTTAGCGCGTTTTAAAGTTGATTCCGCTTTTGTTGATAACTTCCACATTTATTCGAATTGTGCCACGAAACTTTGCAGACAGTCGCGGAGACAGATTTTCTACTGAAGAACCAAGTTTCAGAAGTGCAGGTCTTTGTACTGCCGGAGATATGTCGATACAAACTGAATACGCAAAACATCAACAAAATTTAGCGCGTTTTAAAGTTGATATCGCTTTTGTTAATAACTTCCACATTTATTCGAATTGTGCCACGAAACTTTGCAGACAGTCGCGGATAGGCCCTTTCTACTGAAGTACCAAGTTTCAGAAGTGCAGCTCTTGTACTGCCGGAGATATGTAAATACAAACTGAATACGCAAAACATCAACAAAATTTAGTGCGTTTTAAAGTTGATATCGCTTTTGTTGATAACTTCAACATTTATTCGAATTGTGCCACGAAACTTTGCAGACAGTCGCGGATAGGCCTTTTCTACTGAAGTACCAAGTTTCAGAAGTGCAGCTCTTGTACTGCCGGAGATATGTCGATACAAACTGAATATGCAAAACATCAACAAAATTTAGCGCGTTTTAAAGTTGATATGTCTTTTGATAATAACTTCCACATTTATTCGAATTGTACCACGAAAATTGCAGACAGTCGCGGATAAGCCTTTTCTACTGAAGTACCAAGTTTCAGAAGTGCAGCTCTTGTACTGCCGGAGATATGTCGATACAAACTGAATACGCAAAACATCAACTACATTTAGCGCGTTTTAAAGTTGATATCGTTTTTGTTAATAACTTCCACATTTATTCGAATTGTGCCACGAAACTTTGCAGACAGTCGCGGATAGGCCTTTTCTACTGAAGTACCAAGTTTCAGAAGTGCAGCTCTAGTACTGCCGGTGATATCTCGATACAAACTGAATACGCAAAACATCAACAAAATTTAGCGCGTTTTAAAGTTGATATCGCTTTTGTTGATAACTTCAACATTTATTCGAATTGTGCCACGAAACTTTGCAGACAGTCGCGGAGACAGATTTTCTACTGAAGTACCAAGTTTCAGAAGTGCAGCTCTTGTACTGCCGGAGATATGTCCATACAAACTGAATACGCAAATCATCAACAAAATTCAGCGCGTTTTAAAGTTGATATCGCTTTTGTTAATAACTTCTACATTCATTCGAATTGTGCCACGTAACTTTGCAGACAGTCGCGGAGACATGTTTTCTACTGAAGTACCAAGTTTCAGAAGTGCAGCTCTTGTACGTCCGGAGATATGTCGATACAAACTGAATACGCAAAACATCAACAAAATTTAGCGCGTTTTAAAGTTGATATCGCTTTTGTTTATAACTTCCACATTTATTCGAATTGTGCCACGAAACTTTGCAGACAGTCGCGGATAAGGCTTTTTCTACTGAAGTACCAAGTTTCAGAAGTGCAGCTAGTGTACTGCCGGAGATATCTCGATACAAACTGAATACGCAAAGCATCAACAAAATTTAGCGCGTTTTAAAGTTGATATCGCTTTTGTTAACAACTTCAACATTTATTCGAATTGTGCCACGAAACTTTGCAGACAGTCGCGGAGACAGATTTTCTACTGAAGTACCAAGTTTCAGAAGTGCAGCTCTTGTACTGCCGGAGATATGTCGATACAAACTGAATACGCAAAAGATCAACAAAATTACGCGCGTTTTAAAGTTGATATCGCTTTTGTTAATAACTTCCACATTTATTCGAATTGTGTCACGAAACTTTGCAGACAGTCGCGGAGACATGTTTTCTACTGAAGTACCAAGTTTCAGAAGTGCAGCTCTTGTACTGACGGAGATATGTCGATACAAACTGAATACGCAAAACATCAACAAAATTACGCGCGTTTTAAAGTTGATATCGCTTTTGTAAATAACTTAAACATTAATTCGAATTGTGCCACGAAACTTTGCAGACAGTCGCGGAGACTGATTTTCTACTGAAGTACCAAGTTTCAGAAGTGCAGCTCTAGTACTGCCGGAGATATGTCGATACAAACTGAATACGCAAAACATCAACAAAATTTAGCGCGTTTTAAAACTGATATCGCTTTTGTTAATAACTTCCACATTTATTCGAATTGTGCCACGAAACTTTGCAGAGAGTCGCGGATAGGCCCTATCTACTGAAGTACCAAGTTTCAGAAGTGCAGCTCTTGTACTGCCGGAGATATGTCGATACAAACTGAATACGCAAAACATCAACAAAATTTAGTGCGTTTTAAAGTTGATATCGCTTTTGTTAATAACTTCAAAATTTATTCGAATTGTGCTACGAAACTTTGCAGACAGTCGCGGAGACATATTTTCTACTGAAGTACCAAGTTTCAGAAGTGCAGCTCTTGTACTGCCGGAGATATGTCGATACAAACTGAATACGCAAAACATCAACAAAATTTAGTGCGTTTTAAAGTTGATATCGCTTTTGTTAATAACTTACACATTTATTTGAATTGTGCCACGAAACTTTGCAGACAGTCGCGGAGACAGATTTTCTACTGAAGTACCAAGTTTCAGAAGTGCAGCTCTTGTACTGACGGAGATATGTCGATACAAACTGAATACGCAAAACATCAACAAAATTTAGCGCGTTTTAAAGTTGATATCGCTTTTGTTAATAACTTCCACATTTATTCGAATTGTGCCACGAAACTTTGCAGACAGTCGCGGATAGGCCTTTTCCACTGAAGTACCAAGTTTCAGAAGTGCAGCTCTGGTACTGACGGAGATATGTCGATACAAACTGAATACGCAAAACATCAACAAAATTTAGTGCGTTTTAAAGTTGATATCGCTTTTGTTAATAACTTCAACATTTATTCGAATTGTGCCACGAAACTTTGCAGACAGTCGCGGATAGGCCCTTTCTACTGAAGTACCAAGTTTCAGAAGTGCAGTTCTTGTACTGCCGGAGATATGTCGATACAAACTGAATACGCAAAACATCAACAAAATTAAGCGCGTTTTAAAGTTGATATCGCTTTTGTTAATAACTTCCACATTTATTCGAATTGTACCACGAAAATTGCAGACAGTCGCGGATAGGCCTTTTCTACTGAAGTACCAAGTTTCAGAAGTGCAGCTCTTGTACTGACGGAGATATGTCGATACAAACTGAATACGCAAAACATCAACAAAAGTTAGTGCGTTTTAAAGTTGATATCGTTTTTGGTAATAACTTCAACATTTATTCGAATTGTGCCACGAAACTTTGCAGACAGTCGGGGATAGGCCTTTTCTACTGAAGTACCAAGTTTCAGAAAGGCAGCTCTTGTACTGCCGGAGATATGTCGATACAAACTGAATACGCAAAACATCAACAAAATTTAGCGCGTTTTAAAGTTGATATCGCTTTTGTTAATAACTTCCACATTTATTCGAATTGTGCCACGAAACTTTGCAGACAGTCGCGGAGACAGATTTTCTACTGAAGTACCAAGTTTCAGAAGTGCAGCTCTTGTACTGCCGGAGATATGTCGATACAAACTGAATACGCAAAACATCAACAAAATTTAGCGCGTTTTAAAGTTGATATCGCTTTTGTTAATAACTTCCACATCTATTCGAATTGTGCCACGAAACTTTGCAGAAAGTCGCGGATAGGCCCTTTCTACTGAAGTACTAAGTTTCAGAAGTGCAGCTCTTGTACTGCCGGAGATATGTCGATACAAACTGAATACGCAAAACATCAACAAAATTTAGTGCGTTTTAAAGTTGATATCGCTTTTGTTAATAACTTCAACATTTATTCGAATTGTGCCACGAAACTTTGCAGACAGTCGCGGATAGGCCTTTTCTACTGAAGTACCAAGTTTCAGAAGTGCAGCTCTTGTACTGCCGGAGATATGTCGATACAAACTGAATACGCAAAACATCAACAAAATTTAGCATGTTTTAAAGTTGATATCGCTTTTGTTAATAACTTCCACATTTATTCGAATTGTGCCACGAAACTTTGCAGACAGTCGCGGATAGGCCCTTTCTACTGAAGTACCAAGTTTCAGAAGTGCAGCTCTTGTACTGCCGGAGATATGTCGATACAAACTGAATACGCAAAACATCAACAAAATTTAGTGCGTTTTAAAGTTGATATCGCTTTTGTTAATAACTTACACATTTATTCGAATTGTGCCACGAAACTTTGCAGACAGTCGCGGAGACATATTTTCTACTGAAGTACCAAGTTTCAGAAGTGCAGCTCTTGTACTGACGGAGATATCTCGATACAAACTGAATACGCAAAACATCAACAAAATTTAGCGCGTTTTAAAGTTGA
Source organism: Sepiola atlantica (assembly GCA_963556195.1). NCBI lineage: Eukaryota > Metazoa > Mollusca > Cephalopoda > Sepiida > Sepiolidae > Sepiola > Sepiola atlantica. Next base: position 450,522 of record CAUVYP010000355.1, read on the forward strand.
TTCCGCTTTTGTTGATAACTTCCACATTTATTCGAATTGTGCCACGAAACTTTGCAGACAGTCGCGGAGACAGATTTTCCACTGAAGTACCAAGTTTCAGAAGTGCAGCTCTTGTACTGACGGAGATATGTCGATACAAACTGAATACGCAAAACATCAACAAAATTTAGCGCGTTTTAAAGTTGATATCGCTTTTGTTAATAACTTCCACATTTATTCGAATTGTGCCACGAAACTTTGCAGACAGTTGCGTATAGGCCCTTTCTACTGAAGTACCAAGTTTCTGAAGTGCAGCTCTTGTACTGCCGGAGATATGTCGATACAAACTGAATACGCAAAACATCAACAAAATTTAGTGCGTTTTAAAGTTGATATCGCTTTTGTTAATAACTTCAACATTTATTCGAATTGTGCCACAAAACTTTGCAGACAGTCGCGGATAGGCCCTTTCTACTGAAGTACCAAGTTTCAGAAGTGCAGCTCTTGTACTGCCGGAGATATGTCGATACAACCTGAATATGCAAAACATCAACAAAATTTAGCGCGTTTTAAAGTTGATATCGCTTTTGATAATAACTTCCACATTTATTCGAATTGTACCACGAAAATTGCAGACAGTCGCGGATAGGCCTGTTCTACTGAAGTACCAAGTTTCAGAAGTGCAGCTCTTGTACTGCCGGTGATATCGGGATACAAACTGAATACGCAAAACATCAACAAAATTTAGCGCGTTTTAAAGTTGATATCGTTTTTGTTAATAACTTCCACATTTATTCGAATTGTGCCACGAAACTTTGCAGACAGTCGCGGATAGGCCTTTTCTACTGAAGTACCAAGTTTCAGAAGTGCAGCTCTTGTACTGCCGGTGATATCTCGATACAAACTGAATACGCAAAACATCAACAAAATTTAGCGCGTTTTAAAGTTGATATCGCTTTTGTTAATAACTTCCACATTTATTCGAATTGTGCCACGAAACTTTGCAGACCGTCGCGGAGACAGATTTTCTACTGAAGTACCAAGTTTCAGAAGTGCAGCTCTTGTACTGCCGGAGATATGTCGATACAAACTGAATACGCAAAACATCAACAAAATTTAGCGCGTTTTAAAGTTGATATCGCTTTTGTTTATAACTTCCACATTTATTCGAATTGTGCCACGAAACTTTGCAGACAGTCGCGGATAAGGCTTTTTCTACTGAAGTACCAAGTTTCAGAAGTGCAGCTAGTGTACTGCCGGAGATATCTCGATACAAACTGAATACGCAAAGCATCAACAAAATTTAGCGCGTTTTAAAGTTGATATCGCTTTTGTTAACAACTTCAACATTTATTCGAATTGTGCCACGAAACTTTGCAGACAGTCGCGGAGACAGATTTTCTACTGAAGTACCAAGTTTCAGAAGTGCAGCTCTTGTACTGCCGGAGATATGTCGATACAAACTGAATACGCAAAAGATCAACAAAATTACGCGCGTTTTAAAGTTGATATCGCTTTTGTTAATAACTTCCACATTTATTCGAATTGTGTCACGAAACTTTGCAGACAGTCGCGGAGACATGTTTTCTACTGAAGTACCAAGTTTCAGAAGTGCAGCTCTTGTACTGACGGAGATATGTCGATACAAACTGAATACGCAAAACATCAACAAAATTACGCGCGTTTTAAAGTTGATATCGCTTTTGTAAATAACTTAAACATTAATTCGAATTGTGCCACGAAACTTTGCAGACAGTCGCGGAGACTGATTTTCTACTGAAGTACCAAGTTTCAGAAGTGCAGCTCTTGTACTGCCGGAGATATGTCGATACAAACTGAGTACGCAAAACATCAACAAAATTTAGCGCGTTTTAAAACTGATATCGCTTTTGTTAATAACTTCCACATTTATTCGAATTGTGCCACGAAACTTTGCAGACAGTCGCGGATAGGCCCTATCTACTGAAGTACCAAGTTTCAGAAGTGCAGCTCTTGTACTGCCGGAGATATGTCGATACAAACTGAATACGCAAAACATCAACAAAATTTAGTGCGTTTTAAAGTTGATATCGCTTTTGTTAATAACTTCAACATTTATTCGAATTGTGCTACGAAACTTTGCAGACAGTCGCGGAGACATATTTTCTAATGAAGTACCAAGTTTCAGAAGTGCAGCTCTTGTACTGCCGGAGATATGTCGATACAAACTGAATACGCAAAACATCAACAAAATTTAGTGCGTTTTAAAGTTGATATCGCTTTTGTTAATAACTTACACATTTATTCGAATTGTGCCACGAAACTTTGCAGACAGTCGCGGAGACATATTTTCTACTGAAGTACCAAGTTTCAGAAGTGCAGCTCTTGTACTGACGGAGATATGTCGATACAAACTGAATACGAAAAACATCAACAAAATTTAGCGCGTTTTAAAGTTGATATTGTTTTTGTAAATAACTTCCACATTTATTCGAATTGTGCCACGAAACTTTGCAGACAGTCGCGGATAGGCCTTTTCTACTGAAGTACCAAGTTTCAGAAGTGCAGCTCTTGTACTGCCGGTGATATCTCGATACAAACTGAATACGCAAAACATCAACAAAATTTAGCGCGTTTTAAAGTTTATTCCGCTTTTGTTGATAACTTCCACATTTATTCGAATTGTGCCACGAAACTTTGCAGACAGTCGCGGAGACTGATTTTCTACTGAAGTACTAAGTTTCAGAAGTGCAGGTCTTTGTACTGCCGGAGATATGTCGATACAAACTGAATACGCAAAACATCAACAAAATTTAGCGCGTTTTAAAGTTGATATCGCTTTTGTTAATAACTTACACATTTATTCGAATTGTGCCACGAAACTTTGCAGACCGTCGCGGAGACAGATTTTCTACTGAAGTACCAAGTTTCAGAAGTGCAGGTCTTTGTACTGCCGGAGATATGTCGATACAAACTGAATACGCAAAACATCAACAAAATTTAGCGCGTTTTAAAGTTGGTATCGCTTTTGTTAATAACTTCCACATTTATTCGAATTGTGCCACGAAACTTTGCAGACAGTCGCGGATAGGCCCTTTCTACTGAAGTACCAAGTTTCAGAAGTGCAGCTCTTGTACTGCCGGAGATATGTCGATACAAACTGAATACGCAAAAGATCAACAAAATTACGCGCGTTTTAAAGTTGATATCGCTTTTGTTAATAACTTCCACATTTATTCGAATTGTGTCACGAAACTTTGCAGACAGTCGCGGAGACATGTTTTCTACTGAAGTACCAAGTTTCAGAAGTGCAGCTCTTGTACTGACGGAGATATGTCGATACAAACTGAATACGCAAAACATCAACAAAATTACGCGCGTTTTAAAGTTGATATCGCTTTTGTAAATAACTTAAACATTAATTCGAATTGTGCCACGAAACTTTGCAGACAGTCGCGGAGACTGATTTTCTACTGAAGTACCAAGTTTCAGAAGTGCAGCTCTTGTACTGCCGGAGATATGTCGATACAAACTGAATACGCAAAACATCAACAAAATTTAGCGCGTTTTAAAACTGATATCGCTTTTGTTAATAACTTCCACATTTATTCGAATTGTGCCACGAAACTTTGCAGACAGTCGCGGATAGGCCCTATCTACTGAAGTACCAAGTTTCAGAAGTGCAGCTCTTGTACTGCCGGAGATATGTCGATACAAACTGAATACGCAAAACATCAACAAAATTTAGTGCGTTTTAAAGTTGATATCGCTTTTGTTAATAACTTCAACATTTATTCGAATTGTGCTACGAAACTTTGCAGACAGTCGCGGAGACATATTTTCTACTGAAGTACCAAGTTTCAGATGTGCAGCTCTTGTACTGCCGGAGATATGTCGATACAAACTGAATACGCAAAACATCAACAAAATTTAGTGCGTTTTAAAGTTGATATCGCTTTTGTTAATAACTTACACATTTATTCGAATTGTGCCACGAAACTTTGCAGACAGTCGCGGAGACATATTTTCTACTGAAGTACCAAGTTTCAGAAGTGCAGCTCTTGTACTGACGGAGATATGTCGATACAAACTGAATACGCAAAACATCAACAAAATTTAGCGCGTTTTAAAGTTGATATTGTTTTTGTAAATAACTTCCACATTTATTCGAATTGTGCCACGAAACTTTGCAGACAGTCGCGGATAGGCCTTTTCTACTGAAGTACCAAGTTTCAGAAGTGCAGCTCTTGTACTGCCGGTGATATCTCGATACAAACTGAATACGCAAAACATCAACAAAATTTAGCGCGTTTTAAAGTTTATTCCGCTTTTGTTGATAACTTCCACATTTATTCGAATTGTGCCACGAAACTTTGCAGACAGTCGCGGAGACTGATTTTCTACTGAAGTACTAAGTTTCAGAAGTGCAGGTCTTTGTACTGCCGGAGATATGTCGATACAAACTGAATACGCAAAACATCAACAAAATTTAGCGCGTTTTGAAGTTGATATCGCTTTTGTTGATAACTTCCACATTTATTCGAATTGTGCCACGAAACTTTGCAGACCGTCGCGGAGACAGATTTTCTACTGAAGTACCAAGTTTCAGAAGTGCAGGTCTTTGTACTGCCGGAGATATGTCGATACAAACTGAATACGCAAAACATCAACAAAATTTAGCGCGTTTTAAAGTTGATATCGCTTTTGTTAATAACTTCCACATTTATTCGAATTGTGCCACGAAACTTTGCAGACAGTCGCGGATAGGCCCTTTCTACTGAAGTACCAAGTTTCAGAAGTGCAGCTCTTGTACTGCCGGAGATATGTCGATACAAACTGAATACGCAAAACATCAACAAAATTTAGTCCGTTTTAAAGTTGATATCGCTTTTGTTAATAACTTCAACATTTATTCGAATTGTGCCACGAAACTTTGCAGACAGTCGCGGATAGGCCCTTTCTACTGAAGTACCAAGTTTCAGAAGTGCAGCTCTTGTACTGCCGGAGATATGTCGATACAAACTGAATATGCAAAACATCAACAAAATTTAGCGCGTTTTAAAGTTGATATCGCTTTTGATAATAACTTCCACATTTATTCGAATTGTACCACGAAAATTGCAGACAGTCGCGGATAGGCCTTTTCTACTGAAGTACCAAGTTTCAGAAGTGCAGCTCTTGTACTGCCGGAGATATGTCGATACAAACTGAATACGCAAAACATCAACAAAATTTAGCGCGTTTTAAAGTTTATATCGTTTTTGTTAATAACTTCCACATTTATTCGAATTGTGCCACGAAACTTTGCAGACAGTCGCGGATAGGCCTATTCTACTGAAGTACCAAGTTTCAGAAGTGCAGCTCTTGTACTGCCGGTGATATCTCGATACAAACTGAATACGCAAAACATCAACAAAATTTAGCGCGTTTTAAAGTTGATATCGCTTTTGTTGATAACTTCCACATTTATTCGAATTGTGCCACGAAACTTTGCAGACCGTCGCGGAGACAGATTTTCTACTGAAGTACCAAGTTTCAGAAGTGCAGCTCTTGTACTGCCGGGGATATGTCGATACAAACTGAATACGCAAAACATCAACAAAATTTAGCGCGTTTTAAAGTTGATATCGCTTTTGTTTATAACTTCCACATTTATTCGAATTGTGCCACGAAACTTTGCAGACAGTCGCGGATAAGCCTTTTCTACTGAAGTACCAAGTTTCAGAAGTGCAGCTCTTGTACTGCCGGAGATATCTCGATACAAACTGAATACGCAAAGCATCAACAAAATTTAGCGCGTTTTAAAGTTGATATCGCTTTTGTTAACAACTTCAACATTTATTCGAATTGTGCCACGAAACTTTGCAGACAGTCGCGGAGACAGATTTTCTACTGAAGTACCAAGTTTCAGAAGTGCAGCTCTTGTACTGCCGGAGATATGTCGATACAAACTGAATACGCAAAAGATCAACAAAATTACGCGCGTTTTAAAGTTGATATCGCTTTTGTTAATAACTTCCCCATTTATTCGAATTGTGTCACGAAACTTTGCAGAAAGTCACGGAGACATGTTTTCTACTGAAGTACCAAGTTTCAGAAGTGCAGCTCTTGTACTGACGGAGATATGTCGATACAAACTGAATACGCAAAACATCAACAAAATTACGCGCGTTTTAAAGTTGATATCGCTTTTGTAAATAACTTAAACATTAATTCGAATTGTGCCACGAAACTTTGCAGACAGTCGCGGAGACTGATTTTCTACTGAAGTACCAAGAGTCAGAAGTGCAGCTCTTGTACTGCCGGAGATATATCGATACAAACTGAATACGCAAAACATCAACAAAATTTAGCGCGTTTTAAAACTGATATCGCTTTTGTTAATAACTTCCACATTTATTCGAATTGTGCCACGAAACTTTGCAGACAGTCGCGGATAGACCCTATCTACTGAAGTACCAAGTTTCAGAAGTGCAGCTCTTGTACTGCCGGAGATATGTCGATACAAACTGAATACGCACTACATCAACAAAATTTAGTGCGTTTTAAAGTTGATATCGCTTTTGTTAATAACTTCAACATTTATTCGAATTGTGCTACGAAACTTTGCAGACAGTCGCGGAGACATATTTTCACCTGAAGTACCAAGTTTCAGAAGTGCAGCTCTTGTACTGCCGGAGATATGTCGATACAAACTGAATACGCAAAACATCAACAAAATTCAGCGCGTTTTAAAGTTGATATCGCTTTTGTTAATAACTTCCACATTCATTCGAATTGTGCCACGAAACTTTGCAGATAGTCGCGGAGACATGTTTTCTACTGAAGTACCAAGTTTCAGAAGTGCAGCTCTTGTACGTCCGGAGATATGTCGATACAAACTGAATACGCAAAACATCAACAAAATTTAGCGCGTTTTAAAGTTGATATCGCTTTTGTAAATAACTTCAACATTTATTTGAATTGTGCCACGAAACTTTGCAGACAGTCGCGGAGACAGATTTTCTACTGAAGTACCAAGTTTCAGAAGTGCAGCTCTTGTACTGTCGGAGATATGTCGATACAAACTGAATACGCAAAACATCAACAAAATTTAGCGCGTTTTAAAGTTGATATCGCTTTTGTTAATAACTTCCACATTTATTCGAATTGTGCTCCGAAACTTTGCAGACAGTCGCGGATAGGCCTTTTCTACTGAAGTACCAAGTTTCAGACGTTCAGCTTTTGTACTGCCGGAGATATGTCGATAAAAACTGAATACGCAAAACATCAACAAAATTTAGCGCGTTTTAAAGTTGATATCGCTTTTGTTAATAACTTCCACATTTATTCGAATTGTGCCACGAAACTTTGCAGACAGTCACGGAGACAGATTTTCTACTGAAGTACAAAGTTTCAGAAGTGCAGCTCTTGTACTGCCGGAGATATGTCGATACAAACTGAATACGCAAAACATCAACAAAATTTAGCGCGTTTTAAAGTTGATATCGCTTTTGTTAATAACTTCCACATTTATTCGAATTGTGCCACGAAACTTTGCAGACAGTCGCGGATAGGCCCTTTCTACTGAAGTACCAAGTTTCAGAAGTGCAGCTCTTGTACTGACGGAGATATGTCGATACAAACTGAATACGCAAAACATCAACAAAATTTAGTGCGTTTTAAAGTTGATATCGCTTTTGTTAATAACTTCGACATTTATTCGAATTGTACCACGAAACTTTGCAGACAGTCGCGGATAGGCCCTTTCCACTGAAGTACCAAGTTTCAGAAGTGCAGCTCTTGTACTGCCGGAGATATGTCGATACAAACTGAATACGCAAAACATCAACAAAATTTAGCGCGTTTTAAAGTTGATATCGCTTTTGATAATAACTTCCACATTTATTCGAATTGTACCACGAAAATTGCAGACAGTCGCGGATAGGCCTTTTCTACTGAAGTACCAAGTTTCAGAAGTGCAGCTTAAGTACTGCCGGAGATATGTCGATACAAACTGAATACGCAAAACATCAACAAAATTTAGCGCGTTTTAAAGTTGATATCGTTTTTGTAAATAACTTCCACATTTATTCGAATTGTGCCACGAAACTTTGCAGACAGTCGCGGATAGGCCTTTTCTACTGAAGTACCAAGTTTCAGAAGTGCGGCTCTTTGTACTGCCGGAGATATGTCGATACAAACTGAATACGCAAAACATCAACAAAATTTAGCGCGTTTTAAAGTTGATATCGCTTTTGTTGATAACTTCAACATTTATTCGAATTGTGCCACGAAACTTTGCAGACAGTCGCGGAGACAGATTTTCTACTGAAGTACCAAGTTTCAGAAGTGCAGCTCTTGTACTGCCGGAGATATGTCGATACAAACTGAATACGCAAAACATCAACAAAATTTAGCGCGTTTTAAAGTTGATATCGCTTTTGTTAATAACTTCCACATTTATTCGAATTGTGCCACGAAACTTTGCAGACAGTCGCGGATAGGTCTTTTCTACTTAAGTACCAAGTTTCAGAAGTGCAGCTCTAGTACTGCCGGAGATATGTCGATACAAACTGAATACGCAAAACATCAACAACATTTAGCGCGTTTTAAAGTTGATATCGCTTTTGTTAATAACTTCAACATTTATTCGAATTGTGCCACGAAACTTTGCAGACAGTCGCGGCCACTGATTTTCTACTGAAGTACCAAGTTTCAGAAGTGCAGCTCTTGTACTTCCGGAGATATGTCGATACAAACTGAATACGCAAAACATCAACAAAATTTAGCGCGTTTTAAAGTTGATATCGCTTTTGTAAATAACTTCCACATTTATTCGAATTGTGCCACGAAACTTTGCAGACAGTCGCGGAGACATATTTTCTACTGAAGTACTAAGTTTCAGAAGTGCAGCTCCTGTACTGCCGGAGATATGTCGATACAAACTGAATACGCAAAACATCAACAAAATTTAGCGCGTTTTAAAGTTGATATCGCTTTTTTTAATAACTTCCACATTTATTCGAATTGTGCCACGAAACTTTGCAGACAGTCGGGTAGACAGATTGTCTACTGAAGTACCAAGTTTCAGAAGTGCAGCTTAAGTACTGCCGGAGATATGTCGATACAAACTGAAAACGCAAAACATCAACAAAATTTAGCGCGTTTTAAAGTTGATATCGCTTTTGTAAATAACTTCAACATTTATTTGAATTGTGCCACGAAACTTTGCAGACAGTCGCGGAGACAGATTTTCCACTGAAGTACCAAGTTTCAGAAGTGCAGCTCTTGTACTGACGGAGATATGTCGATACAAACTGAATACGCAAAACATCAACAAAATTGAGCGCGTTTTAAAGTTGATATCGCTTTTGTTAATAACTTCCACATTTATTCGAATTGGTCCACGAAACTTTGCAGACAGTCGCGGATAGGCCTTGTACACTGAAGTACCAAGTTTCAGAAGTGCAGCTCTAGTACTGCCGGAGAGATCTCGATACAAACGTAATACGCAAAACATCAACAAAATTACGCGCGTTTTAAAGTTGATATCGCTTTTGTTAATAACTTCCACATTTATTCGAATTGTGCCACGAAACTTTGCAGACAGTCGCGGATAGGCTTTTTCTACTGAAGTACCAAGTTTCAGAAGTGCAGCTCTAGTACTGCCGGAGATATGTCGATAGAAACTGAATACGCAAAAAATCAACAAAATTTAGCGCGTTTTAAAGTTGATATCGGTTTTTGTAATAACTTCCACATTTATTCGAATTGTGCCACGAAACTTTGCAGACAGTCGCGGATAGGCCGTTTCTACTGAAGTACCAAGTTTCAGAAAGGCAGCTCTTGTACTGCCGGTGATATCTCGATACAAACTGAATACGCAAAACATCAACAAAATTTAGCGCGTTTTAAAGTTGATATCGCTTTTGTTGATAACTTAAACATTTATTCGAATTGTGCCACGAAACTTTGCAGACAGTCGCGGAGACAGATTTTCTACTGAAGTACCAAGTTTCAGAAGTGCAGCTCTTGTACTGCCGGAGATATGTCGATACAAACTGAATACGCAAAACATCAACAAAATTTAGCGCGTTTTAAAGTTGATATCGCTTTTGTTAATAACTTCCACATTTATTCGAATTGTGCCACGAAACTTTGCAGACAGTCACGGAGACAGATTTTCTACTGAAGTACAAAGTTTCAGAAGTGCAGCTCTTGTACTCCCGGAGATATGTCGATACAAACTGAATACGCAAAACATCAACAAAATTACGCGCGTTTTAAAGTTGATATCGCTTTTGTTAATAACTTCCACATTTATTCGAATTGTGCCACGAAACTTTGCAGACAGTCGCGGATAGGCCCTTTCTACTGAAGTACCAAGTTTCAGAAGTGCAGCTCTTGTACTGACGGAGATATGTCGATACAAACTGAATACGCAAAACATCAACAAAATTTAGTGCGTTTTAAAGTTGATATCGCTTTTGTTAATAACTTCAACATTTATTCGAATTGCGCCACGAAACTTTGCAGACAGTCGCGGATAGGCCCTTTCCACTGAAGTACCAAGTTTCAGAAGTGCAGCTCTTGTACTGCCGGAGATATGTCGATACAAACTGAATACGCAAAACATCAACAAAATTTAGCGCGTTTTAAAGTTGATATCGCTTTTGATAATAACTTCCACATTTATTCGAATTGTACCACGAAAATTGCAGACAGTCGCGGATAGGCCTTTTCTACTGAAGTACCAAGTTTCAGAAGTGCAGCTCTTGTACTGCCGGAGATATGTCGATACAAACTGAATACGCAAAACATCAACAAAATTTAGCGCGTTTTAAAGTTGATATCGTTTTTGTAAATAACTTCCACATTTATTCGAATTGTGCCACGAAACTTTGCAGACAGTCGCGGATAGGCCTTTTCTACTGAAGTACCAAGTTTCAGAAGTGCTGGTCTTTGTACTGCCGGAGATATGTCGATACAAACTGAATACGCAAAACATCAACAAAATTTAGCGCGTTTTAAAGTTGATATCGCTTTTGTTGATAACTTCAACATTTATTCGAATTGTGCCACGAAACTTTGCAGACAGTCGCGGAGACAGATTTTCTACTGAAGTACCAAGTTTCAGAAGTGCAGCTCTTGTACTGCCGGAGATATGTCGATACAAACTGAATACGCAAAACATCAACAAAATTTAGCGCGTTTTAAAGTTGATATCGCTTTTGTTAATAACTTCCACATTTATTCGAATTGTGCCACGAAACTTTGCAGACAGTCGCGGATAGGTCTTTTCTACTGAAGTACCAAGTTTCAGAAGTGCAGCTCTAGTACTGCCGGAGATATGTCGATACAAACTGAATACGCAAAACATCAACAAAATTTAGCGCGTTTTAAAGTTGATATCGCTTTTGTTAATAACTTCAACATTTATTCGAATTGTGCCACGAAACTTTGCAGACAGTCGCGGCCACTGATTTTCTACTGAAGTACCAAGTTTCAGAAGTGCAGCTCTTGTACTGCCGGAGATATGTCGATACAAACTGAATACGCAAAACATCAACAAAATTTAGCGCGTTTTAAAGTTGATATCGCTTTTGTAAATAACTTCAACATTTATTCGAATTGTGCCACGAAACTTTGCAGACAGTCGCGGAGACAGATTTTCTACTGAAGTACCGAGTTTCAGATGTGCAGCTCTTGTACTGACGGAGATATGTCGATACAAACTGAATACGCAAAACATCAACAAAATTTAGCGCGTTTTAAAGTTTATATCGCTTTTGTTAATAACTGCCACATTTATTCGAGATGTGCCACGAAACTTTGCAGACAGTCGCGGAGACATATTTGCTACTGAAGTACCAAGTTTCAGAAGTGCAGCCTTTGTACTGCCTGAGATATGTCGATACAAACTTAATACGCAAAACATCAACAAAATTTAGCGCGTTTTAAAGTTGATATCGCTTTTGTTTATAACTTCCACATTTATTCGAATTGTGCCACGAAACTTTGCAGACAGTCGCGGATAAGCCTTTTCTACTGAAGTACCAAGTTTCAGAAGTGCAGCTCTTGTACTGCCGGTGATATCTCGATACAAACTGAATACACAAAACATCAACAAAATTTAGCGCGTTTTAAAGTTGATATCGCTTTTGTTAATAACTTCCACATTTATTCGAATTGTGCCACGAAACTTTGCAGACAGTCGCGGAGACAGATTTTCTACTGAAGTACCAAGTTTCAGAAGTGCAGCTCTGGTACTGCCGGTGATATGTCGATACAAACTGAATACGCAAAACATCAACAACATTTAACGCGTTTTAAAGTTGATATCGCTTTTGTTAATAACTTCCACATTTATTCGAATTGTGCCACGAAACTTTGCAGACAGTCGCGGAGACATATTTTCTACTGAAGTACTAAGTTTCAGAAGTGCAGCTCTTGTACTGCCGGAGATATGTCGATACAAACTGAATACGCAAAAGATCAACAAAATTACGCGCGTTTTAAAGTTGATATCGCTTTTGTTAATAACTTAAACATTTATTCGAATTGTGCCACGAAACTTTGCAGACAGTCGCGGAGACATGTTTTCTACTGAAGTACCAAGTTTCAGAAGTGCAGCTCTTGTACTGACGGAGATATGTCGATACAAACTGAATACGCAAAACATCAACAAAATTACGCGCGTTTTAAAGTTGATATCGCTTTTGTAAATAACTTCCACATTTATTCGAATTGTGCCACGAAACTTTGCAGACAGTCGCGGAGACTGATTTTCTACTGAAGTACCAAGTTTCAGAAGTGCAGCTCTTGTACTGCCGGAGATATGTCGATACAAACTTAATACGCAAAACATCAACAAAATTTAGCGCGTTTTAAAGTTGATATCGCTTTTTTTTATAACTTCCACATTAATTCGAATTGTTCCACGAAACTTTGCAGACAGTCGCAGATAGGCCTTTTCTACTGAAGTACCAAGTTTCAGAAGTGCAGCTCTTGTACTGCCGGTGATTTCTCGATACAAACTGAATACGCAAAACATCAACAAAATTTAGCGTGTTTTAAAGTTGATATCGCTTTTGTTAATAACTTCAACATTTATTCGAATAGTGCCACGAAACTTTGCAGACAGTCGCGGAGACAGATCTTCTACTGAAGTACCAAGTTTCAGAAGTGCAGCTCTTGTACTGCTGGAGATATGTCGATACAAACTGAATACGCAAAACATCAACAAAATTTAGCGCGTTTTAAAGTTGATATCGCTTTTGTTAATAACTTCCACATTTATTCGAATTGTGCCACGAACCTTTGCAGACAGTCGCGGAGACAGATTTTCTACTTAAGTACCAAGTTTCAGAAGTGCAGCTCTTGTACTGCCGGAGATATGTCGATACAAACTGAATACGATAAACATCAACAAAATTTAGCGCGTTTTAAAGTTGATATCGCTTTTGTTTATAACTTCCACATTTATTCGAATTGTGCCACGAAACTTTGCAGACAGTCGCGGAGACATATTTTCTACTGAAGTACTAAGTTTCAGAAGTGCAGCTCTTGTACTGACAGAGATATGTCGATACAAAGTGAATACGCAAAACATCAACAAAATTTAGCGCGTTTTAAAGTTGATATCGCTTTTGTAAATAACTTCCACATTTATTCGAATTGTGCCACGAAACTTTGCAGACAGTCGCGGATAGGCCTTTTCCTACTGAAGTACCAAGTTTCAGAAGTGCAGCTCTTGTACTGCCGGTGATATCTCGATACAAACTGAATACGCAAAACATCAACAAAATTTAGCGCGTTTTAAAGTTGATATCGCTTTTGTCAATAACTTCCACATTTATTCGAATTGTGCCACGAAACGTTGCAGACAGTCGCGGACACATGTTTTCTACTGAAGTACCAAGTTTCAGAAGTGCAGCTCTTGTACTGCCGGAGATATGTCGATACAAACTGAATACGCAAAACATCAACAAAATTTAGCGCGTTTTAAAGTTGATATCGCTTTTGTTAATAACTTCCACATTTATTCGAATTGTGCCACGAAACTTTGCAGACAGTCGCGCATAGGCGTTTTCTACTGAAGTACCAAGTTTGAGAAGTGCAGCTCTTGTACTGCCGGAGATATGTCGATACAAACTGAATACGCAAAACATCAACTAAATTTAGCGCGTTTTAAAGTTGATATCGCTTTTGCTAATAACTTCCACATTTATTCGAATTGTGCCACGAAACTTTGCAGACAGTCGCGGAGAGATATTTTCTACTGAAGTACCAAGTTTCAGAAGTGCAGCTCTTGTACTGCCGGAGATATGTCGATACAAACTGAATACGCAAAACATCAACAAAATTTAGCGCGTTTTGAAGTTGATATCGCTTTTGTTAATAACTTCCACAATTATTCGACTTGTGCCACGAAACTTTGCAGACAGTCGCGGATAGGCCTTTTCTACTGAAGTACCAAGTTTCAGAAGTGCAGCTCTTGTACTGCCGGAGATATGTCGATACAAACTGAATACGCAAAACATCAACAAAATTTAGCGCGTTTTAAAGTTGATATCGCTTTTGTTAATAACTGCAATATTTATTCGAATTGTGCCACGAAACTTCGCAGACAGTCGCGACCACTGATTTTCTACTGAAGTACCAAGTTTCAGAAGTGCAGCTCTAGTACTGCCCGAGATATGTCGATACAAACTGAATACGCAAAACATCAACAAAATTTAGCGCGTTTTAAAGTTGATATCGCTTTTGTTTATAACTTCCACATTTATTCGAATTGTGCCACGAAACTTTGCAGACAGTCGCGGAAACAGATTTTCTACTTAAGTACCAAGTTTCAGAAGTGCAGCTCTTGTACTGCCGGAGATATGTCGATACAAACTGAATACGATAAACATCAACAAAATTTAGCGCGTTTTAAAGTTGATATCGCTTTTGTTTATAACTTCCACATTTATTCGAATTGTGCCACGAAACTTTGCAGACAGTCGCGGAGACATATTTTCTACTGAACTACTAAGTTTCAGAAGTGCAGCTCTTGTACTCACGGAGACATGTCGATACAAACTGAATACGCAAAACATCAACAAAATTTAGCGCGTTTTAAAGTTGATATCGCTTTTTTAAATAACTTCCACATTTATTCGAATTGTGCCACGAAGCTTTGCAGACAGTCGCGGATAGGCGTTTTCTACTGAAGTACCAAGTTTGAGAAGTGCAGGTCTTGTACTGCCGGTGATATCTCGATACAAACTGAATACGCAAAACATCAACAAAATTACGCGCGTTTTAAAGTTGATATCGCTTTTGTTAATAACTCTAACATTTATTCGAATTGTGCCACGAAACTTTGCAGACAGTCGCGGAGACTGATTTTCTACTGAGGTACCAAGTTTCAGAAGTGCAGCTCTTGTACTGCCGGAGATATGTCGATACAAACTGAATACGCAAAACATCAACAAAATTTAGCGCGTTTCAAAGTTGATATCGCTTTTGTTATTAACTTCCACATTTATTCGAATTGTGCCACGAAACTTTGCAGACAGTCGCGGATAGGGCTTTTCTACTGAAGTACCAAGTTTCAGAAGTGCAGCTCTTGTACTGCCGGTGATATGTCGATACAAACTGAATACGCAAAACATCAACAAAATTTAGCGCGTTTTAAAGTTGATATCGCTTTTGTTGATAACTTCAACATTTATTCGAATTGTGCCACGAAACTTTGCAGACAGTCGCGGAGACAGATTTTCTACTGAAGTAGCAAGTTTCAGAAGTGCAGCTCTTGTACTGCCGGAGATATGTCGATACAAACTGAATACGCAAAACATCAACAAAATTTAGCGCGTTTTAAAGTTGATATCGCTTTTGTTAATAACTTCCACATTTATTCGAATTGTGCCACGAAACTTTGCAGACAGTCGCGGAGACAGATTTTCTACTGAAGTACCAAGTTTCAGAAGTGCAGCTCGTGTACTGCCGGAGATATGTCGATACAAACTGAATACGCAAAACATCAACAAAATTTAGCGCGTTTTGAAGTTGATATCGCTTTTGTTAATAACTTCAACATTTATTCGAATTGTGCCACGAAACTTTGCAGACAGTCGCGGATAGGCCTTTTCTACTGAAGTACCAAGTTTCAGAAGTGCAGCTCTTGTACTGCCGGAGATATGTCGATACAAACTGAATACGCAAAACATCAACAAAATTTAGCGCGTTTTAAAGTTGATATCGCTTTTGTTAATAACTGCAATATTTATTCGAATTGTGCCACGAAACATTGCAGACAGTCGCGGGGAAAGATTTTCTGCTGAAGTACAAAGTTTCAGAAGTGCAGCTCTTGTATTGCAGGTGATATCTCGATACAAACTGAATACGCAAAACATCAACAAGATTGAGCGCGTTTTAAAGTTGATATCGCTTTTGTTAATAACTTCCACATTTATTCGAATTGTGCCACGAAACTTTGCAGACAGTCGCGGAGACATGTTTTCTACTGAAGTACCAAGTTTCAGAAGTGCAGCTCTTGTACTGACGGAGATATGTCGATACAAACTGAATACGCAAAACATCAACAAAATTTAGCGCGTTTTAAAGTTGATATCGCTTTTGTAAATAACTTCAACATTTATTCGAATTGTGCCACGAAACTTTGCAGACAGTCGCGGAGACTGATTTTCTACAGAAGTACCAAGTTTCAGAAGTGCAGCTTTTGTACTGACGGAGATATGTCGATACAAACTGAATACGCAAAACATCAACAAAATTTAGCGCGTTTTAAAGTTGATATCGCTTTTGTTAATAACTTCAACATTTATTCGAATTGTGCCACGAAACTTTGCAGACAGTCGCGGAGACTAATTTTCTACTGAAGTACCAAGTTTCAGAAGTGCAGCTCTTGTACTGCCGGAGATATGTCGATACAAACTGAATACGCAAAACATCAACAAAATTTAGCGCGTTTTAAAGTTGATATCGCTTTTGTTAATAACTTCCACATTTATTCGAATTGTGCCACGAAACTTTGCAGACAGTCGCGGAAACAGATTTTCTACTGAAGTACCAAGTTTCAGAAGTGCAGCTCGTGTACTGCCGGAGATATGTCAATACAAACTGAATACGCAAAACATCAACAAAATTTAGCGCGTTTTGAAGTTGATATCGCTTTTGTTAATAACTTCAACATTTATTCGAATTGTGCCACGAAACTTTGCAGACAGTCGCGGATAGGCCTTTTCTACTGAAGTACCAAGTTTCAGAAGTGCAGCTCTTGTACTGCCGGAGATATGTCGATACAAACTGAATACGCAAAACATCAACAAAATTTAGCGCGTTTTAAAGTTGATATCGCTTTTGTTAATAACTGCAATATTTATTCGAATTGTGCCACGAAACTTGGCAGACAGTCGCGACCACTGATTTTCTACTGAAGTACCAAGTTTCAGAAGTGCAGCTCTAGTACTGCCGGAGATATGTCGATACAAACTGAATACGCAAAACATCAACAAAATTTAGCGCGTTTTAAAGTTGATATCGCTTTTGTTTATAAGTTCCATATTTATTCGAATTGGGCCACGAAACATTGCAGACAGTCGCGGGGAAAGATTTTCTGCTGAAGTACAAAGTTTCAGAAGTGCAGCTCTTGTACTGCAGGTGATATCTCGATACAAACTGAATACGCAAAACATCAACAAGATTGAGCGCGTTTTAAAGTTGATATCGCTTTTGTTAATAACTTCCACATTTATTCGAATTGTGCCACGAAACTTTGCAGACAGTCGCGGAGACATGTTTTCTACTGAAGTACCAAGTTTCAGAAGTGCAGCTCTTGTACTGACGGAGATATGTCGATACAAACTGAATACGCAAAACATCAACAAAATTTAGCGCGTTTTAAAGTTGATATCGCTTTTGTAAATAACTTCAACATTTATTCGAATTGTGCCACGAAACTTTGCAGACAGTCGCGGAGACTGATTTTCTACAGAAGTACCAAGTTTCAGAAGTGCAGCTTTTGTACTGACGAAGATATGTCGATACAAACTGAATACGCAAAACATCAACAAAATTTAGCGCGTTTTAAAGTTGATATCGCTTTTGTTAATAACTTAAACATTTATTCGAATTGTGCCACGAAACTTTGCAGACAGTCGCGGAGACTGATTTTCTACTGAAGTACCAAGTTTCAGAAGTGCAGCTCTTGTACTAGCGGAGATATGTCGATACAAACTTAATACGCAAAACATCAACAAAATTTAGCGCGTTTTAAAGTTGATATCGCTTTTGTTTATAACTTCCACATTTATTCGAATTGTGCAACGAAACTTTGCAGACAGTCGCGGATAAGCCTTTTCTACTGGAGTACTAAGTTTCAGAAGTGCAGCTCTTGTACTGCCGGTGATATCTCGATACAAACTGAATACGCAAAACATCAACAAAATTTAGCGCGTTTTAAAGTTGATATCGCTTTTGTTAATAACTGCAATATTTATTCGAATTGTGCCACGAAACTGTGCAGACAGTCGCGGAGACAGATTTTCTACTGAAGTACGAAGTTACAGAAGTCTAGCTCTTATACTGCCGGAGATATGTCGATACAAACTGAATACGCAAAACATCAACAAAATTTAGCGCGTTTTAAAGTTGATATCGCTTTTGTTAATAACTTCCACATTTATTCGAATTGTGCCACGAAACTTTGCAGACAGTCGCGGAGACATATTTTCTACTGAAGTACCAAGTTTCAGAAGTGCAGCTCTTGTACTGCCGGAGATATGTCGATACAAACTGAATACGCAAAACATAAACAAAATTTAGCGCGTTTTAAAGTTGATATCGCTTTTGTTTATAACTTCTACATTTATTCGAATTGTGCCACGAAACTTTGCAGACAGTCGCGGAGACATATTTTCTACTGAAGTACCAAGTTTCAGAAGTGCAGCTCTTGTACTGCCGGAGATATTTCGATACAAACTGAATACGCAAAACATCAACAAAATTTAGCGCGTTTTAAAGTTGATATCGCTTTTGCTAATAACTTCACCATTTATTCGAATTGTGCCACGAAACTTTGTAGACAGTCGCGGATAGGCCTTTTCTACTGAAGTACCAAGTTTCAGAAGTGCAGCTCTTGTACTGCCGGAGATATGTCGATACAAACTGAATACGCAAAACATCAACAAAATTACGCGCGTTTTAAAGTTGATATCGCTTTTGTTAATAACTCTAACATTTATTCGAATTGTGCCACGAAACTTTGCAGACAGTCGCGGAGACTGATTTTCTACTGAGGTACCAAGTTTCAGAAGTGCAGCTCTTGTACTGCCGGAGATAAATCGATACAAACTGAATACGCAAAACATCAACAAAATTTAGCGCGTTTCAAAGTTGATATCGCTTTTGTTAATAACTTCCACATTTATTCGAATTGTGCCACGAAACTTTGCAGACAGTCGCGGATAGGGCTTTTCTACTGAAGTACCAAGTTTCAGAAGTGCAGCTCTTGTACTGCCGGAGATATGTCGATACAAACTGAATACGATAAACATCAACAAAATTTAGCGCGTTTTAAAGTTGATATCGCTTTTGTTAATAACTGCAATATTTATTCGAATTGTGCCACGAAACTTTGCAGACAGTCGCGACCACTGATTCTCTACTGAAGTACCAAGTTTCAGAAGTGCAGCTCTTGTACTGCCGGAGATATGTCGATACAAACTGAATACGCAAAACATCAACAAAATTTAGCGCGTTTTAAAGTTGATATCGCTTTTGTTTATAAGTTCCACATTTATTCGAATTGTGCCACGAAACTTTGCAGAGAGTCGCGGATAGGCCTTTTCCACTGAAGTACCAAGTTTCAGAAGTGCAGCTCTTGTACTGCCGGTGAGTTCTCGATACAAACTGAATACGCAAAACATCAACAAAATTTAGCGCGTTTTAAAGTTGATATCGCTTCCATTGAAAACTTCATCATTTATTCGAATTGTGCCACGAAACTTTGCAGACAGTCGCGGAGACAGATTTTCTACTGAAGTACCAAGTTTCAGAAGTGCAGCTCTTGTACTGCCGGAGATATGTCGATACAAACTGAATACGCAAAACATCAACAAAATTACGCGCGTTTTAAAGTTGATATCGCTTTTGTTAATAACTTCCACATTTATTCGAATTGTGCCACGAAACTTTGCAGACAGTCGCGGAGACATGTTTTCTACTAGAGTACCAAGTTTCAGAAGTGCAGCTCTTGTACTGACGGAGATATGTCGATACAAACTGAATACGCAAAACATCAACAAAATTTAGCGCGTTTTAAAGTTGATATCGCTTTTGTAAATAACTTCAACATTTATTCGAATTGTGCCACGAAACTTTGTAGACAGTCGCGGAGACTGATTTTCTACTGAAGTACCAAGTTTCAGAAGTGCAGCTCTTGTACTGGCGGAGATATGTCGATACAAACTAAATACGCAAAACATCAACAAAAGTTAGCGCGTTTTAAAGTTGATATCGCTTTTGTTTATAACTTCCACATTTATTCGAATTGTGCAACGAAACTTGGCAGACAGTCTTGGATAAGCCTTTTCTACTGAAGTACCAAGTTTCAGAAGTGCAGCTCTTGTACTGCCGGTGATATCTCGATACAAACTGAATACGCAAAACATAAACAAAATTACGCGCGTTTTAAAGTTGATATCGCTTTTGTTAATAACGTCCACATTTATTCGAATTGTGCCACGAAACTGTGCAGACAGTCGCGGAGACAGATTTTCTACTGAAGTACCAAGTTTCAGAAGTTCAGCTCTTATACTGCCAGAGATATCTCGATACAAACTGAATACGCAAAACATAAACCAAATCTAGCGCGTTTTAAAGTTGATATCGCTTTTGTTAATAACTTCCACATTTATTCGAATTGTGCCACGAAACTTTGCAGACAGTCGCGGAGACATATTTTCTACTGAAGTACCAAGTTTCAGAAGTGCAGCTCTTGTACTGCCGGAGATATGTCGATACAAACTGAATACGCAAAACATCAACAAAATTTAGCGCGTTTTAAAGTTGATATCGCTTTTGTTAATAACTTCCACATTTATTCGAATTGTGCCACGAAACTTTGCAGACAGTCGCGGATAGGCCCTTTCTGATGAAGTACCAAGTTTCAGAAGTGCAGCTCTTGTACTGCCGGAGATATGTCGATACAAAATGAATACGCAAAACATCAACAAAATTTAGTGCGTTTTAAAGTTGATATCGCTTTTGTTAATAACTTCAACATTTATTCGAATTGTGCCACGAAACTTTGCAGACAGTCGCGGAGACATATTTTTTACTGAAGTACCAAGTTTCAGAAGTGCAGCTCTTGTACTGCCGGAGATATGTCGATACAAACTGAATACGCAAAACATCAACAAAATTTAGCGCGTTTTAAAGTTGATATCGTTTTTGTTAATAACTTCCACATTTATTCGAATTGTGCCACGAAACTTTTCAGACAGTCGCGGATAAGCCTTTTCTACTGAAGTACCAAGTTTCAGAAGTGC
This sequence comes from Sepiola atlantica, assembly GCA_963556195.1. Lineage (NCBI taxonomy): Eukaryota > Metazoa > Mollusca > Cephalopoda > Sepiida > Sepiolidae > Sepiola > Sepiola atlantica. The sequence goes on from CAUVYP010000355.1 coordinate 472,022, forward strand.
AGCTCTTGTACTGCCGGTGATATATCGATACAAACTGAATACGCAAAACATCAACAAAATTTAGCGCGTTTTAAAGTTGATATAGCTTTTGTCAATAACTTTCACATTTATTCGAATTGTGCCAGGAAACTTTGCAGACAGTCGCGGAGACATGTTTTCTACTGAAGTACCAAGTTTCAAAAGTGCAGCTCTTGTACTGCCGGAGATATCTCGATACAAACTGAATACGCAAAACATCAACAAAATTTAGCGCGTTTTAAAGTTGATATCGCTTTTGTTAATAACTTCCACATTTATTCGAATTGTACCACGAAACTTTGCAGACAGTCGCGGATAGGCCTTTTCTAGTGAAGTACCAAGTTTCAGAAGTGCAGCTCTTATACTGCCGGAGATATGTCGATACAAACTGAATACGCAAAACATCAACAAAATTTAGCGCGTTTTAAAGTTGATATCGCTTTTGTTAATAACTGCAACATTTATTCGAATTGTGCCACGAAACTTTGCAGACAGTCGCGGTCACTGATTTTCTACTGAAGTACCAAGTTTCAGAAGTGCAGCTCTTGTACTACCGGAGATATGTCGATATAAACTGAATACGCAAAACATCAACAAAATTTAGCGCGTTTTAAAGTTGATATCGCTTTTGTTTATAACTTCCACATTTATTCGAATTGTGCCACGAAACTTTTCAGACAGTCGCGGATAAGCCTTTTCTACTGAAGTACAAAGTTTCAGAAGTGCAGCTCTTGTACTGCCGGAGATATGTCGATACAAACTGAATACGCAAAACATCAACAAAATTTAGCGCGTTTTAAAGTTGATATCGCTTTTGTTAATAACTTCCACATTTATTCGAATTGTGCCACGAAACTTTGCAGACAGTCGCGGAGACAGATTTTCTACTGAAGTACCAAGTTTCAGAAGTGCAGCTCTTGTACTGACGGTGATATCTTGATACAAACTGAATACGAAAAACATCAACAAAATTTAGCGCGTTTTAAAGTTGATATCGCTTTTGTTGATAACTTCCACATTTATTCGAATTGTGCCACGAAACTTTGCAGACAGTCGCGGAGACAGATTTTCTACTGAAGTACCAAGTTTCAGAAGTGCAGCTCTTGTACTGCCGGAGATATGTCGATACAAACTGAATACGCAAAACATCAACAAAATTTAGCGCGTTTTAAAGTTGATATCGCTTTTGTTAATAACTTCCACATTTATTAGAATTGTGCCACGAAACTTTGCAGACAGTCGCGGAGACAGATTTTCTACTGAAGTACTAAGTTTCAGAAGTGCAGCTCTTGTACTGCCGGAGATATGTCGATACAAACTGAATACGCAAAACATCAACAAAATTTAGCGCGTTTTAAAGTTGATATCGCTTTTGTTAATAACTTCCACATTTATTCGAATTGTGCCACGAAACTTTGCAGACAGTCGCGGAGACAGATTTTCTAGTGAAGTACCAAGTTTCAGAAGTGCAGCTCTTGTACTGCCGGAGATATGTCGATACAAACTGAATACGCAAAACATCAACAAAATTTAGCGCGTTTTAAAGTTGATATCGCTTTTGTTTATAAGTTCCATATTTATTCGAATTAGGCCACGAAACATTGCAGACAGTCGCGGGGAAAGATTTTCTGCTGAAGTACAAAGTTTCAGAAGTGCAGCTCTTGTACTGCAGGTGATATCTCGATACAAACTGAATACGCAAAACATCAACAAGATTGAGCGCGTTTTAAAGTTGATATCGCTTTTGTTAATAACTTCCACATTTATTCGAATTGTGCCACGAAACTTTGCAGACAGTCGCGGAGACATGTTTTCTACTGAAGTACCAAGTTTCAGAAGTGCAGCTCTTGTACTGACGGAGATATGTCGATACAAACTGAATACGCAAAACATCAACAAAATTTAGCGCGTTTTAAAGTTGATATCGCTTTTGTAAATAACTTCAACATTTATTCGAATTGTGCCACGAAACTTTGCAGACAGTCGCGGAGACTGATTTTCTACAGAAGTACCAAGTTTCAGAAGTGCAGCTTTTGTACTGACGAAGATATGTCGATACAAACTGAATACGCAAAACATCAACAAAATTTAGCGCGTTTTAAAGTTGATATCGCTTTTGTTAATAACTTAAACATTTATTCGAATTGTGCCACGAAACTTTGCAGACAGTCGCGGAGACTGATTTTCTACTGAAGTACCAAGTTTCAGAAGTGCAGCTCTTGTACTAGCGGAGATATGTCGATACAAACTTAATACGCAAAACATCAACAAAATTTAGCGCGTTTTAAAGTTGATATCGCTTTTGTTTATAACTTCCACATTTATTCGAATTGTGCAACGAAACTTTGCAGACAGTCGCGGATAAGCCTTTTCTACTGGAGTACTAAGTTTCAGAAGTGCAGCTCTTGTACTGCCGGTGATATCTCGATACAAACTGAATACGCAAAACATCAACAAAATTTAGCGCGTTTTAAAGTTGATATCGCTTTTGTTAATAACTGCAATATTTATTCGAATTGTGCCACGAAACTGTGCAGACAGTCGCGGAGACAGATTTTCTACTGAAGTACGAAGTTACAGAAGTCTAGCTCTTATACTGCCGGAGATATGTCGATACAAACTGAATACGCAAAACATCAACAAAATTTAGCGCGTTTTAAAGTTGATATCGCTTTTGTTAATAACTTCCACATTTATTCGAATTGTGCCACGAAACTTTGCAGACAGTCGCGGAGACATATTTTCTACTGAAGTACCAAGTTTCAGAAGTGCAGCTCTTGTACTGCCGGAGATATGTCGATACAAACTGAATACGCAAAACATAAACAAAATTTAGCGCGTTTTAAAGTTGATATCGCTTTTGTTTATAACTTCTACATTTATTCGAATTGTGCCACGAAACTTTGCAGACAGTCGCGGAGACATATTTTCTACTGAAGTACCAAGTTTCAGAAGTGCAGCTCTTGTACTGCCGGAGATATGTCGATACAAACTGAATACGCAAAACATCAACAAAATTTAGCGCGTTTTAAAGTTGATATCGCTTTTGCTAATAACTTCCACATTTATTCGAATTGTGCCACGAAACTTTGTAGACAGTCGCGGATAGGCCTTTTCTACTGAAGTACCAAGTTTCAGAAGTGCAGCTCTTGTACTGCCGGAGATATGTCGATACAAACTGAATACGCAAAACATCAACAAAATTACGCGCGTTTTAAAGTTGATATCGCTTTTGTTAATAACTCTAACATTTATTCGAATTGTGCCACGAAACTTTGCAGACAGTCGCGGAGACTGATTTTCTACTGAGGTACCAAGTTTCAGAAGTGCAGCTCTTGTACTGCCGGAGATAAATCGATACAAACTGAATACGCAAAACATCAACAAAATTTAGCGCGTTTCAAAGTTGATATCGCTTTTGTTAATAACTTCCACATTTATTCGAATTGTGCCACGAAACTTTGCAGACAGTCGCGGATAGGGCTTTTCTACTGAAGTACCAAGTTTCAGAAGTGCAGCTCTTGTACTGCCGGAGATATGTCGATACAAACTGAATACGATAAACATCAACAAAATTTAGCGCGTTTTAAAGTTGATATCGCTTTTGTTAATAACTGCAATATTTATTCGAATTGTGCCACGAAACTTTGCAGACAGTCGCGACCACTGATTCTCTACTGAAGTACCAAGTTTCAGAAGTGCAGCTCTTGTACTGCCGGAGATATGTCGATACAAACTGAATACGCAAAACATCAACAAAATTTAGCGCGTTTTAAAGTTGATATCGCTTTTGTTTATAAGTTCCACATTTATTCGAATTGTGCCACGAAACTTTGCAGAGAGTCGCGGATAGGCCTTTTCCACTGAAGTACCAAGTTTCAGAAGTGCAGCTCTTGTACTGCCGGTGATATCTCGATACAAACTGAATACGCAAAACATCAACAAAATTTAGCGCGTTTTAAAGTTGATATCGCTTCCATTGAAAACTTCATCATTTATTCGAATTGTGCCACGAAACTTTGCAGACAGTCGCGGAGACAGATTTTCTACTGAAGTACCAAGTTTCAGAAGTGCAGCTCTTGTACTGCCGGAGATATGTCGATACAAACTGAATACGCAAAACATCAACAAAATTACGCGCGTTTTAAAGTTGATATCGCTTTTGTTAATAACTTCCACATTTATTCGAATTGTGCCACGAAACTTTGCAGACAGTCGCGGAGACATGTTTTCTACTAGAGTACCAAGTTTCAGAAGTGCAGCTCTTGTACTGACGGAGATATGTCGATACAAACTGAATACGCAAAACATCAACAAAATTTAGCGCGTTTTAAAGTTGATATCGCTTTTGTAAATAACTTCAACATTTATTCGAATTGTGCCACGAAACTTTGTAGACAGTCGCGGAGACTGATTTTCTACTGAAGTACCAAGTTTCAGAAGTGCAGCTCTTGTACTGACGGAGATATGTCGATACAAACTGAATACGCAAAACATCAACAAAATTTAGCGCGTTTTAAAGTTGATATCGCTTTTGTTAATAACTTCAACATTTATTCGAATTGTGCCACGAAACTTTGCAGACAGTCGCGGAGACTGGTTTTCTACTGAAGTACCAAGTTTCAGAAGTGCAGCTCTTGTACTGGCGGAGATATGTCGATACAAACTAAATACGCAAAACATCAACAAAAGTTAGCGCGTTTTAAAGTTGATATCGCTTTTGTTTATAACTTCCACATTTATTCGAATTGTGCAACGAAACTTGGCAGACAGTCTTGGATAAGCCTTTTCTACTGAAGTACCAAGTTTCAGAAGTGCAGCTCTTGTACTGCCGGTGATATCTCGATACAAACTGAATACGCAAAACATAAACAAAATTACGCGCGTTTTAAAGTTGATATCGCTTTTGTTAATAACGTCCACATTTATTCGAATTGTGCCACGAAACTGTGCAGACAGTCGCGGAGACAGATTTTCTACTGAAGTACCAAGTTTCAGAAGTTCAGCTCTTATACTGCCAGAGATATCTCGATACAAACTGAATACGCAAAACATAAACCAAATCTAGCGCGTTTTAAAGTTGATATCGCTTTTGTTAATAACTTCCACATTTATTCGAATTGTGCCACGAAACTTTGCAGACAGTCGCGGAGACATATTTTCTACTGAAGTACCAAGTTTCAGAAGTGCAGCTCTTGTACTGCCGGAGATATGTCGATACAAACTGAATACGCAAAACATCAACAAAATTTAGCGCGTTTTAAAGTTGATATCGCTTTTGTTAATAACTTCCACATTTATTCGAATTGTGCCACGAAACTTTGCAGACAGTCGCGGATAGGCCCTTTCTGATGAAGTACCAAGTTTCAGAAGTGCAGCTCTTGTACTGCCGGAGATATGTCGATACAAAATGAATACGCAAAACATCAACAAAATTTAGTGCGTTTTAAAGTTGATATCGCTTTTGTTAATAACTTCAACATTTATTCGAATTGTGCCACGAAACTTTGCAGACAGTCGCGGAGACATATTTTTTACTGAAGTACCAAGTTTCAGAAGTGCAGCTCTTGTACTGCCGGAGATATGTCGATACAAACTGAATACGCAAAACATCAACAAAATTTAGCGCGTTTTAAAGTTGATATCGTTTTTGTTAATAACTTCCACATTTATTCGAATTGTGCCACGAAACTTTTCAGACAGTCGCGGATAAGCCTTTTCTACTGAAGTACCAAGTTTCAGAAGTGCAGCTCTTGTACTGCCGGTGATATATCGATACAAACTGAATACGCAAAACATCAACAAAATTTAGCGCGTTTTAAAGTTGATATAGCTTTTGTCAATAACTTTCACATTTATTCGAATTGTGCCAGGAAACTTTGCAGACAGTCGCGGAGACATGTTTTCTACTGAAGTACCAAGTTTCAAAAGTGCAGCTCTTGTACTGCCGGAGATATCTCGATACAAACTGAATACGCAAAACATCAACAAAATTTAGCGCGTATTAAAGTTTATATCGCTTTTGTTAATAACTTCCACATTTATTCGAATTGTACCACGAAACTTTGCAGACAGTCGCGGATAGGCCTTTTCTAGTGAAGTACCAAGTTTCAGAAGTGCAGCTCTTATACTGCCGGAGATATGTCGATACAAACTGAATACGCAAAACATCAACAAAATTTAGCGCGTTTTAAAGTTGATATCGCTTTTGTTAATAACTGCAACATTTATTCGAATTGTGCCACGAAACTTTGCAGACAGTCGCGGTCACTGATTTTCTACTGAAGTACCAAGTTTCAGAAGTGCAGCTCTTGTACTACTGGAGATATGTCGATACAAACTGAATACGCAAAACATCAACAAAATTTAGCGCGTTTTAAAGTTGATATCGCTTTTGTTTATAACTTCCACATTTATTCGAATTGTGCCACGAAACTTTTCAGACAGTCGCGGATAAGCCTTTTCTACTGAAGTACAAAGTTTCAGAAGTGCAGCTCCTGTACTGCCGGAGATATGTCGATACAAACTGAATACGCAAAACATCAACAAAATTTAGCGCGTTTTAAAGTTGATATCGCTTTTGTTAATAACTTCCACATTTATTCGAATTGTGCCACGAAACTTTGCAGACAGTCGCGGAGACAGATTTTCTACTGAAGTACCAAGTTTCAGAAGTGCAGCTCTTGTACTGCCGGTGATATCTTGATACAAACTGAATACGAAAAACATCAAAAAAATTTAGCGCGTTTTAAAGTTGATATCGCTTTTGTTGATAACTTCCACATTTATTCGAATTGTGCCACGAAACTTTGCAGACAGTCGCGGAGACAGATTTTCTACTGAAGTACCAAGTTTCAGAAGTGCAGCTCTTGTACTGCCGGAGATATGTCGATACAAACTGAATACGCAAAACATCAACAAAATTTAGCGCGTTTTAAAGTTGATATCGCTTTTGTTAATAACTTCCACATTTATTAGAATTGTGCCACGAAACTTTGCAGACAGTCGCGGAGACAGATTTTCTACTGAAGTACTAAGTTTCAGAAGTGCAGCTCTTGTACTTCCGGAGATATGTCGATACAAACTGAATACGCAAAACATCAACAAAATTTAGCGCGTTTTAAAGTTGATATCGCTTTTGTTAATAACTTCCACATTTATTCGAATTGTGCCACGAAACTTTGCAGACAGTCGCGGAGACAGATTTTCTAGTGAAGTACCAAGTTTCAGAAGTGCAGCTCTTGTACTGCCGGAGATATGTCGATACAAACTGAATACGCAAAACATCAACAAAATTTAGCGCGTTTTAAAGTTGATATCGCTTTTGTTAATAACTTCCACATTTATTCGAATTGTGCCACGAAACTTTGCAGACAGTCGCGGATAGGCCCTTTCTAATGAACTAGCAAGTTTCAGAAGTGCAGCTCTTGTACTGCCGGAGATATGTCGATACAAACTGAATACGAAAAACATCAACAAAATTTAGCGCGTTTTAAAGTTGATATCGCTTTTGTTAATAACTTCCACATTTATTCGAATTGTGCCACGAAACTTTGCAGACAGTCGCGGAGACAGATTTTCTACTGAAGTACCAAGTTTCAGAAGTGCAGCTCTTGTACTGCCGGAGATATGTCGATACAAACTGAATACGCAAAACATCAACAAAATTAAGCGCGTTTGAAAGTTGATATCGCTTTTGTTAATAACTTCCACATTTATTCGAATTGTGCCACGAAACTTTGCAGACAGTCGCGGATAGGCCTTTTCTACTGAAGTACCAAGTTTCAGAAGTGCAGCTCTCGTACTGCCGGAGATATGTCGATACAAACTGAATACGCAAAACATCAACAAAATTTAGCGCGTTTTAAAGTTGATATCGCTTTTGTTTATAAGTTCCACATTTATTCGAATTGGGCCACGAAACTTTGCTGACAGTTGCGGGGAAAGATTTTGTGCTGAACTACAAAGTTTCAGAAGTACAGCTCTTGTACTGCCGGAGATATGTCGATACAAACTGAATACGCAAAACATCAACAAAATTTAGAACGTTTTAAAGTTGATATCGCTTTTGTTAATAACTTCCACATTTATTCGAATTGTGCCACGAAACTTTGCAGACAGTCGCGGATAAGCCTTTTCCATAGAAGTACCAAGTTTCAGAAGTGCAGCTCTTGTACTGCCGGTGATAGGTCGATACAAACTGAATACGCAAAACACTAACAAAATTTAGCGCGTTTTAAAGTTGATATCGGTTCCATTGATAACTTCAACATTTATTCGAATTGTGCCACGAAACTTTGCAGACAGTCGCGGAGACAGATTTTCTACTGAAGTACCAAGTTTCAGAAGTGCAGCTCTTGTACTGCCAGAGATATGTCGATACAAACTGAATACGCAAAACATCAACAAAATTACGCGCGTTTTAAAGTTGATATCGCTTTTGTTAATAACTTCCACATTTATTCGAATTGTGCCACGAAACTTTGCAGACAGTCGCGGAGACATGTTTTCTACTAGAGTACCAAGTTTCAGAAGTGCAGCTCTTGTACTGACGGAGATATGTCGATACAAACTGAATACGCAAAACATCAACAAAATTTAGCGCGTTTAAAAGTTGATATCGCTTTTGTAAATAACTTCAACATTTATTCGAATTGTGCCACGAAACTTTGTAGACAGTCGCGGATACTGATTTTCTACTGAAGTACCAAGTTTCAGAAGTGCAGCTCTTGTACTGACGGAGATATGTCGATACAAACTGAATACGCAAAACATCAACAAAATTTAGCGCGTTTTAAAGTTGATATCGCTTTTGTTGATAACTTCCACATTTATTCGAATTGTGCCACGAAACTTTGCAGACAGTCGCGGAGACAGATTTTCTACTGAAGTACCAAGTTTCAGAAGTGCAGCTCTTGTACTGCCGGAGATATGTCGATACAAACTGAATACGCAAAACATCAACAAAATTTAGCGCGTTTTAAAGTTGATATCGCTTTTGTTAATAACTTCCACATTTATTAGAATTGTGCCACGAAACTTTGCAGACAGTCGCGGAGACAGATTTTCTACTGAAGTACTAAGTTTCAGAAGTGCAGCTCTTGTACTTCCGGAGATATGTCGATACAAACTGAATACGCAAAACATCAACAAAATTTAGCGCGTTTTAAAGTTGATATCGCTTTTGTTAATAACTTCCACATTTATTCGAATTGTGCCACGAAACTTTGCAGACAGTCGCGGAGACAGATTTTCTAGTGAAGTACCAAGTTTCAGAAGTGCAGCTCTTGTACTGCCGGAGATATGTCGATACAAACTGAATACGCAAAACATCAACAAAATTTAGCGCGTTTTAAAGTTGATATCGCTTTTGTTAATAACTTCCACATTTATTCGAATTGTGCCACGAAACTTTGCAGACAGTCGCGGATAGGCCCTTTCTAATGAACTAGCAAGTTTCAGAAGTGCAGCTCTTGTACTGCCGGAGATATGTCGATACAAACTGAATACGAAAAACATCAACAAAATTTAGCGCGTTTTAAAGTTGATATCGCTTTTGTTAATAACTTCCACATTTATTCGAATTGTGCCACGAAACTTTGCAGACAGTCGCGGAGACAGATTTTCTACTGAAGTACCAAGTTTCAGAAGTGCAGCTCTTGTACTGCCGGAGATATGTCGATACAAACTGAATACGCAAAACATCAACAAAATTAAGCGCGTTTGAAAGTTGATATCGCTTTTGTTAATAACTTCCACATTTATTCGAATTGTGCCACGAAACTTTGCAGACAGTCGCGGATAGGCCTTTTCTACTGAAGTACCAAGTTTCAGAAGTGCAGCTCTCGTACTGCCGGAGATATGTCGATACAAACTGAATACGCAAAACATCAACAAAATTTAGCGCGTTTTAAAGTTGATATCGCTTTTGTTTATAAGTTCCACATTTATTCGAATTGGGCCACGAAACTTTGCTGACAGTTGCGGGGAAAGATTTTGTGCTGAACTACAAAGTTTCAGAAGTACAGCTCTTGTACTGCCGGAGATATGTCGATACAAACTGAATACGCAAAACATCAACAAAATTTAGAACGTTTTAAAGTTGATATCGCTTTTGTTAATAACTTCCACATTTATTCGAATTGTGCCACGAAACTTTGCAGACAGTCGCGGATAAGCCTTTTCCATAGAAGTACCAAGTTTCAGAAGTGCAGCTCTTGTACTGCCGGTGATAGGTCGATACAAACTGAATACGCAAAACACTAACAAAATTTAGCGCGTTTTAAAGTTGATATCGGTTCCATTGATAACTTCAACATTTATTCGAATTGTGCCACGAAACTTTGCAGACAGTCGCGGAGACAGATTTTCTACTGAAGTACCAAGTTTCAGAAGTGCAGCTCTTGTACTGCCAGAGATATGTCGATACAAACTGAATACGCAAAACATCAACAAAATTACGCGCGTTTTAAAGTTGATATCGCTTTTGTTAATAACTTCCACATTTATTCGAATTGTGCCACGAAACTTTGCAGACAGTCGCGGAGACATGTTTTCTACTAGAGTACCAAGTTTCAGAAGTGCAGCTCTTGTACTGACGGAGATATGTCGATACAAACTGAATACGCAAAACATCAACAAAATTTAGCGCGTTTAAAAGTTGATATCGCTTTTGTAAATAACTTCAACATTTATTCGAATTGTGCCACGAAACTTTGTAGACAGTCGCGGATACTGATTTTCTACTGAAGTACCAAGTTTCAGAAGTGCAGCTCTTGTACTGACGGAGATATGTCGATACAAACTGAATACGCAAAACATCAACAAAATTTAGCGCGTTTTAAAGTTGATATCGCTTTTGTTAATAACTTCAACATTTATTCGAATTGTGCCACGAAACTTTGCAGACAGTCGCGGAGACTGATTTTCTACTGAAGTATTAAGTTTCAGAAGTGCAGCTCTTGTACTGGCGGAGATATGTCGATACAAACTTAATACGCAAAACATCAACAAAATTTAGCGCGTTTTAAAGTTGATATCGCTTTTGTAAATAACTTCCACATTTATTCGAATTGTGCCACAAAACTTTGCAGACAGTCGCGGATAGGCCCTTTCTGATGAAGTACCAAGTTTCAGAAGTGCAGCTCTTGTACTGCCGGAGATATGTCGATACAAAATGAATACGCAAAACATCAACAAAATTTAGTGCGTTTTAAAGTTAATATCGCTTTTGTTAATAACTTCAACATTTATTCGAATTGTGCCACGAAACTTTGCAGACAGTCGCGGATAGGCCTTTTCTACTGAAGTACCAAGTTTCAGAAGTGCAGCTCTTGTACTGCCGGAGATATCTCGATACAAACTGAATACGCAAAACATCAACAAAATTTAGCGCGTTTTAAAGTTGATATCGCTTTTGTTAATAACTTCCACATTTATTCGAATTGTACTACGAAACTTTGCAGACAGTCGCGGATAGGCCTTTTCTACTGAAGTACCAAGTTTCAGAAGTGCAGCTCTTATACTGCCGGAGATATGTCGATACAAACTGAATACGCAAAACATCAACAAAATTTAGCGCGTTTTAAAGTTGATATCGCTTTTGTTAATAACTGCAACATTTATTCGACATGTGCCACGAAACTTTGCAGACAGTCGCGGCCACTGATTTTCTACTGAAGTACCAAGTTTCAGAAGTGTAGCTCTTGTACTACCGGAGATATGTCGATACAAACTGAATACGCAAAACATCAACAAAATTTAGCGCGTTTTAAAGTTGATATCGCTTTTGTTTATAACTTCCACATTTATTCGAATTGTGCCACGAAACTTTTCAGACAGTCGCGGATAAGCCTTTTCTACTGAAGTACAAAGTTTCAGAAGTGCAGCTCTTGTACTGCCGGAGATATGTCGATACAAACTGAATACGCAAAACATCAACAAAATTTAGCGCGTTTTAAAGTTGATATCGCTTTTGTTAATAACTTCCACATTTATTCGAATTGTGCCACGAAACTTTGCAGACAGTCGCGCAGACTGATTTTCTACTGAAGTACCAAGTTTCAGAAGTGCAGCTCTTGTACTGCCGGTGATATCTTGATACAAACTGAATACGAAAAACATCAACAAAATTTAGCGCGTTTTAAAGTTGATATCGCTTTTGTTGATAACTTCCACATTTATTCGAATTGTGCCACGAAACTTTGCAGACAGTCGCGGAGACATATTTTCTACTGAAGTACCAAGTTTCAGAAGTGCAGCTCTTGTACTGCCGGAGATATGTCGATACAAACTGAATACGCAAAACATCAACAAAATTTAGCGCGTTTTAAAGTTGATATCGCTTTTGTTAATAACTTCCACATTTATTCGAATTGTGCCACGAAACTTTGCAGACAGTCGCGGAGACAGATTTTCTACTGAAGTACCAAGTTTCAGAAGTGCAGCTCTTGTACTGCCGGAGATATGTCGATACAAACTGAATACGCAAAACATCAACAAAATTAAGCGCGTTTGAAAGTTGATATCGCTTTTGTTAATAACTTCCACATTTATTCGAATTGTGCCACGAAACTTTGCAGACAGTCGCGGATAGGCCTTTTCTACTGAAGTTCCAAGTTTCAGAAGTGCAGCTCTAGTACTGCCGGAGATATGTCGATACAAACTGAATACGCAAAACATCAACAAAATTTAGCGCGTTTTAAAGTTGATATCGCTTTTGTTAATAACTGCAACATTTATTCGAATTGTGCCACGAAACTTTGCAGACAGTCGTGGAGACTGATTTTCTACTGAAGTACCAAGTTTCAGAAGTGCAGCTCTTGTACTACCGGAGATATGTCGATACAAACTGAATACGCAAAACATCAACAAAATTTAGCGCGTTTTAAAGTTGATATCGTTTTTGTTAATAACTTCCACATTTATTCGAATTGTGCCACGAAACTTTTCAGACAGTCGCGGATAAGCCTTTTCTACTGAAGTACAAAGTTTCAGACTTGCAGATCTTGTACTGCCGGAGATATGTCGATACAAACTGAATACGCAAAACATCAACAAAATTTAGCGCGTTTTAAAGTTGATATCGCTTTTGTTAATAACTTCCACATTTATTCGAATTGTGCCACGAAACTTTGCAGACAGTCGCGGAGACTGATTTTCTACTGAAGTACCAAGTTTCAGAAGTGCAGCTCTTGTACTGCCGGTGATATCTTGATACAAACTGAATACGAAAAACATCAACAAAATTTAGCGCGTTTTAAAGTTGATATCGCTTTTGTTGATAACTTCCATATTTATTCGAATTGTGCCACGAAACTTTGCAGACAGTCGCGGTGACAGATTTTCTACTGAAGTAGCAAGTTTCAGAAGTGCAGCTCTTGTACTGCCGGAGATATATCGATACAAACTGAATACGCAAAACATCAACAAAATTTAGCGCGTTTTAAAGTTGATATCGCTTTTGTTAATAACTTCCACATTTATTCGAATTGTGCCACGAAACTTTGCAGACAGTCGCGGAGACAGATTTTCTACTGAAGTACCAAGTTTCAGAAGTGCAGCTTTTGTACTGCCGGAGATATGTCGATACAAACTGAATACGCAAAACATCAACAAAATTTAGCGCGTTTTAAAGTTGATATCGCTTTTGTTAATAACTTCCACATTTATTCGAATTGTGCCACGAAACTTTGCAGACAGTCGCGGAGACAGATTTTCTACTGAAGTACCAAGTTTCAGAAGTGCAGCTCTTGTACTGCCGGAGATATGTCGATACAAACTGAATACGCAAAACATCAACAAAATTAAGCGCGTTTGAAAGTTGATATCGCTTTTGTTAATAACTTCCACATTTATTCGAATTGTACCACGAAACTTTGCAGACAGTCGCGGATAGGCCTTTTCTAGTGAAGTACCAAGTTTCAGAAGTGCAGCTCTTATACTGCCGGAGATATGTCGATACAAACTGAATACGCAAAACATCAACAAAATTTAGCGCGTTTTAAAGTTGATATCGCTTTTGTTAATAACTGCTACATTTATTCGACATGTGCCACGAAACTTTGCAGACAGTCGCGGTCACTGATTTTCTACTGAAGTACCAAGTTTCAGAAGTGCAGCTCTTGTACTACCGGAGATATGTCGATACAAACTGAATACGCAAAACATCAACAAAATTTAGCGCGTTTTAATGTTGATATCGCTTTTGTTTATAACTTCCACATTTATTCGAATTGTGCCACGAAACTTTTCAGACAGTCGCGGATAAGCCTATTCTACTGAAGTACAAAGTTTCAGAAGTGCAGCTCTTGTACTGCCGGAGATATGTCGATACAAACTGAATACGCAAAACATCAACAAAATTTAGCGCGTTTTAAAGTTGATATTGCTTTTGTTAATAACTTCCACATTTATTCGAATTGTGCCACGAAACTTTGCAGACAGTCGCGGAGACTGATTTTCTACTGAAGTACCAAGTTTCAGAAGTGCAGCTCTTGTACTGCCGGTGATATCTTGATACAAACTGAATACGAAAAACATCAACAAAATTTATCGCGTTTTAAAGTTGATATCGCTTTTGTTGATAACTTCCACATTTATTCGAATTGTGCCACGAAACTTTGCAGACAGTCGCGGAGACAGATTTTCTACTGAAGTACTAAGTTTCAGAAGTGCAGCTCTTATACTGCCGGAGATATGTCGATACAAACTGAATACGCAAAACATCAACAAAATTTAGCGCGTTTTAAAGTTGATATCGCTTTTGTTAATAACTTCCACATTTATTCGAATTGTGCCACGAAACTTTGCAGACAGTCGCGGAGACAGATTTTCTACTGAAGTACTAAGTTTCAGAAGTGCAGCTCTTGTACTGCCGGATATATGTCGATACAAACTGAATACACAAAACATCAACAAAATTTAGCGCGTTTTAAAGTTGATATCGCTTTTGTTAATAACTTCCACATTTATTCGACTTGTGCCACGAAACTTTGCAGACAGTCGCGGAGACAGATTTTCTAGTGAAGTACCAAGTTTCAGAAGTGCAGCTCTTGTACTGCCGGAGATATGTCGATACAAACTGAATACGCAAAACATCAACAAAATTTAGCGCGTTTTAAAGTTGATATCGCTTTTGTTAATAACTTCCACATTTATTCGAATTGTGCCACGAAACTTTGCAGACAGTCGCGGATAGGCCCTTTCTAATGAAGTAGCAAGTTTCAGAAGTGCAGCTCTTGTACTGCCGGAGATATGTCGATACAAACTGAATACGAAAAACATCAACAAAATTTAGCGCGTTTTAAAGTTGATATCGCTTTTGTTAATAACTTCCACATTTATTCGAATTGTGCCACGAAACTTTGCAGACAGTCGCGGAGACAGATTTTCTACTGAAGTACCAAGTTTCAGAAGTGCAGCTCTTGTACTGCCGGAGATATGTCGATACAAACTGAATACGCAAAACATCAACAAAATTAAGCGCGTTTGAAAGTTGATATCGCTTTTGTTAATAACTTCCACATTTATTCGAATTGTGCCACGAAACTTTGCAGACAGTCGCGGATAGGCCTTTTCCACTGAAGTACCAAGTTTCAGAAGTGCAGCTCTCGTACTGCCGGAGATATGTCGATACAAACTGAATACGCAAAACATCAACAAAATTTAGCGCGTTTTAAAGTTGATATCGCTTTTGTTTATAAGTTCCACATTTATTCGAATTGGGCCACGAAACTTTGCAGACAGTCGCGGGGAAAGATTTTGTGCTGAAGTACAAAGTTTCAGAAGTGCAGCTCTTGTACTGCAGGTGATATCTCGATACAAACTGAATACGCAAAACATCAACAAGATTTAGCGCTTTAAAGTTGATATCGCTTTTGTTAATAACTTCCACATTTATTCGAATTGTGCCACGAAACTTTGCAGACAGTCGCGGATAGGCCTTTTCCACTGAAGTACCAAGTTTCAGAAGTGCAGCTCTTGTACTGCCGGTGATATCTCGATACAAACTGAATACGCAAAACATCAACAAAATTTAGCGCGTTTTAAAGTTGATATCGCTTCCATTGATAACTTCAACATTTATTCGAATTGTGCCACGAAACTTTGCAGACAGTCGCGGAGACAGATTTTCTACTGAGGTACCAAGTTTCAGAAGTGCAGCTCTTGTACTGCCGGAGAT
This sequence comes from Sepiola atlantica, assembly GCA_963556195.1. NCBI lineage: Eukaryota > Metazoa > Mollusca > Cephalopoda > Sepiida > Sepiolidae > Sepiola > Sepiola atlantica. Next base: position 488,223 of record CAUVYP010000355.1, read on the forward strand.
ATGTCGATACAAACTGAATACGCAAAACATCAACAAAATTACGCGCGTTTTAAAGTTGATATCGCTTTTGTTAATAACTTCCACATTTATTCGAATTGTGCCACGAAACTTTGCAGACAGTCGCGGAGACATGTTTTCTACTAGAGTACCAAGTTTCAGAAGTGCAGCTCTTGTACTGACGGAGATATGTCGATACAAACTGAATACGCAAAACATCAACAAAATTTAGCGCGTTTTAAAGTTGATATCGCTTTTGTAAATAACTTCAACATTTATTCGAATTGTGCCACGAAACTTTGTAGACAGTCGCGGAGACTGATTTTCTACTGAAGTACCAAGTTTCAGAAGTGCAGCTCTTGTACTGACGGAGATATGTCGATACAAACTGAATACGCAAAACATCAACAAAATTTAGCGCGTTTTAAAGTTGATATCGCTTTTGTTAATAACTTCAACATTTATTCGAATTGTGCCACGAAACTTTGCAGACAGTCGCGGAGACTGATTTTCTACTGAAGTATTAAGTTTCAGAAGTGCAGCTCTTGTACTGACGGAGATATGTCGATACAAACTTAATAAGCAAAACATCAACAAAATTTAGCGCGTTTTAAAGTTGATATCGCTTTTGTAAATAACTTCCACATTTATTCGAATTGTGCCACAAAACTTTGCAGACAGTCGCGGATAGGCCCTTTCTGATGAAGTACCAAGTTTCAGAAGTGCAGCTCTTGTACTGCCGGAGATATGTCGATACAAAATGAATACGCAAAACATCAACAAAATTTAGTGCGTTTTAAAGTTGATATCGCTTTTGTAAATAACTTCAACATTTATTCGAATTGTGCCACGAAACTTTGCAGACAGTCGCGGAGACATATTTTTTACTGAAGTACCAAGTTTCAGAAGTGCAGCTCTTGTACTGCCGGAGATATGTCGATACAAACTGAATACGCAAAACATCAACAAAATTTAGCGCGTTTTAAAGTTGATATCGCTTTTGTTAATAACTTCCACATTTATTCGAATTGTGCCACGAAACTTTGCAGACAGTCGCGGAGACAGATTTTCTACTGAAGTACCAACATTTCAGAAGTGCAGCTCTTGTACTGCCGGAGATATGTCGATACAAACTGAATACGCAAAACATCAACAAAATTAAGCGCGTTTGAAAGTTGATATCGCTTTTGTTAATAACTTCCACATTTATTCGAATTGTGCCACGAAACTTTGCAGACAGTCGCGGATAGGCCTTTTCTACGGAAGTTCCAAGTTTCAGAAGTGCAGCTCTAGTACTGCCAGAGATATGTCGATACAAACTGAATACGCAAAACATCAACAAAATTTAGCGCGTTTTAAAGTTGATATCGCTTTTGTTAATAACTGCAACATTTATTCGAATTGTGCCACGAAACTTTGCAGACAGTCGTGGAGACTGATTTTCTACTGAAGTTCCAAGTTTCAGAAGTGCAGCTCTTGTACTACCGGAGATATGTCGATACAAACTGAATACGCAAAACATCAACAAAATTTAGCGCGTTTTAAAGTTGATATCGTTTTTGTTAATAACTTCCACATTTATTCGAATTGTGCCACGAAACTTTTCAGAAAGTCGCGGATAAGCCTTTTCTACTGAAGTACCAAGTTTCAGAAGTGCAGCTCTTGTACTGCCGGAGATATGTCGATACAAACTGAATACGCAAAACATCAACAAAATTTAGCGCGTTTTAAAGTTGATATTGCTTTTGTTAATAACTTCCACATTTATTCGAATTGTGCCACGAAACTTTGCAGACAGTCGCGGAGACTGATTTTCTACTGAAGTACCAAGTTTCAGAAGTGCAGCTCTTGTACTGCCGGTGATATCTTGATACAAACTGAATACGAAAAACATCAACAAAATTTAGCGCGTTTTAAAGTTGATATCGCTTTTGTTGATAACTTCCACATTTATTCGAATTGTGCCACGAAACTTTGCAGACAGTCGCGGAGACAGATTTTCTACTGAAATAGCAAGTTTCAGAAGTGCAGCTCTTGTACTGCCGGATATATGTCGATACAAACTGAATACACAAAACATCAACAAAATTTAGCGCGTTTTAAAGTTGATATCGCTTTTGTTAATAACTTCCACATTTATTCGACTTGTGCCACGAAACTTTGCAGACAGTCGCGGAGACAGATTTTCTAGTGAAGTACCAAGTTTCAGAAGTGCAGCTCTTGTACTGCCGGAGATATGTCGATACAAACTGAATACGCAAAACATCAACAAAATTTAGCGCGTTTTAAAGTTGATATCGCTTTTGTTAATAACTTCCACATTTATTCGAATTGTGCCACGAAACTTTGCAGACAGTCGCGGATAGGCCCTTTCTAATGAAGTAGCAAGTTTCAGAAGTGCAGCTCTTGTACTGCCGGAGATATGTCGATACAAACTGAATACGAAAAACATCAACAAAATTTAGCGCGTTTTAAAGTTGATATCGCTTTTGTTAATAACTTCCACATTTATTCGAATTGTGCCACGAAACTTTGCAGACAGTCGCGGAGACAGATTTTCTACTGAAGTACCAAGTTTCAGAAGTGCAGCTCTTGTACTGCCGGAGATATGTCGATACAAACTGAATACGCAAAACATCAACAAAATTAAGCGCGTTTGAAAGTTGATATCGCTTTTGTTAATAACTTCCACATTTATTCGAATTGTGCCACGAAACTTTGCAGACAGTCGCGGATAGGCCTTTTCCACTGAAGTACCAAGTTTCAGAAGTGCAGCTCTCGTACTGCCGGAGATATGTCGATACAAACTGAATACGCAAAACATCAACAAAATTTAGCGCGTTTTAAAGTTGATATCGCTTTTGTTTATAAGTTCCACATTTATTCGAATTGGGCCACGAAACTTTGCAGACAGTCGCGGGGAAAGATTTTGTGCTGAAGTACAAAGTTTCAGAAGTGCAGCTCTTGTACTGCAGGTGATATCTCGATACAAACTGAATACGCAAAACATCAACAAGATTTAGCGCTTTAAAGTTGATATCGCTTTTGTTAATAACTTCCACATTTATTCGAATTGTGCCACGAAACTTTGCAGACAGTCGCGGATAGGCCTTTTCCACTGAAGTACCAAGTTTCAGAAGTGCAGCTCTTGTACTGCCGGTGATATCTCGATACAAACTGAATACGCAAAACATCAACAAAATTTAGCGCGTTTTAAAGTTGATATCGCTTCCATTGATAACTTCAACATTTATTCGAATTGTGCCACGAAACTTTGCAGACAGTCGCGGAGACAGATTTTCTACTGAGGTACCAAGTTTCAGAAGTGCAGCTCTTGTACTGCCGGAGATATGTCGATACAAACTGAATACGCAAAACATCAACAAAATTACGCGCGTTTTAAAGTTGATATCGCTTTTGTTAATAACTTCCACATTTATTCGAATTGTGCCACGAAACTTTGCAGACAGTCGCGGAGACATGTTTTCTACTAGAGTACCAAGTTTCAGAAGTGCAGCTCTTGTACTGACGGAGATATGTCGATACAAACTGAATACGCAAAACATCAACAAAATTTAGCGCGTTTTAAAGTTGATATCGCTTTTGTAAATAACTTCAACATTTATTCGAATTGTGCCACGAAACTTTGTAGACAGTCGCGGAGACTGATTTTCTACTGAAGTACCAAGTTTCAGAAGTGCAGCTCTTGTACTGACGGAGATATGTCGATACAAACTAAATACGCAAAACATCAACAAAATTTAGCGCGTTTTAAAGTTGATATCGCTTTTGTTAATAACTTCAACATTTATTCGAATTGTGCCACGAAACTTTGCAGACAGTCGCGGAGACTGATTTTCTACTGAAGTATTAAGTTTCAGAAGTGCAGCTCTTGTACTGACGGAGATATGTCGATACAAACTTAATAAGCAAAACATCAACAAAATTTAGCGCGTTTTAAAGTTGATATCGCTTTTGTAAATAACTTCCACATTTATTCGAATTGTGCCACAAAACTTTGCAGACAGTCGCGGATAGGCCCTTTCTGATGAAGTACCAAGTTTCAGAAGTGCAGCTCTTGTACTGCCGGAGATATGTCGATACAAAATGAATACGCAAAACATCAACAAAATTTAGTGCGTTGTAAAGTTGATATCGCTTTTGTAAATAACTTCAACATTTATTCGAATTGTGCCACGAAACTTTGCAGACAGTCGCGGAGACATATTTTTTACTGAAGTACCAAGTTTCAGAAGTGCAGCCGTTGTACTGCCGGAGATATGTCGATACAAACTGAATACGCAAAACATCAACAAAATTTAGCGCGTTTTAAAGTTGATATCGCTTTTGTTAATAACTTCCACATTTATTCGAATTGTGCCACGAAACTTTGCAGACAGTCGCGGAGACAGATTTTCTACTGAAGTACCAACATTTCAGAAGTGCAGCTCTTGTACTGCCGGAGATATGTCGATACAAACTGAATACGCAAAACATCAACAAAATTAAGCGCGTTTGAAAGTTGATATCGCTTTTGTTAATAACTTCCACATTTATTCGAATTGTGCCACGAAACTTTGCAGACAGTCGCGGATAGGCCTTTTCTACGGAAGTTCCAAGTTTCAGAAGTGCAGCTCTAGTACTGCCAGAGATATGTCGATACAAACTGAATACGCAAAACATCAACAAAATTTAGCGCGTTTTAAAGTTGATATCGCTTTTGTTAATAACTGCAACATTTATTCGAATTGTGCCACGAAACTTTGCAGACAGTCGTGGAGACTGATTTTCTACTGAAGTTCCAAGTTTCAGAAGTGCAGCTCTTGTACTACCGGAGATATGTCGATACAAACTGAATACGCAAAACATCAACAAAATTTAGCGCGTTTTAAAGTTGATATCGTTTTTGTTAATAACTTCCACATTTATTCGAATTGTGCCACGAAACTTTTCAGAAAGTCGCGGATAAGCCTTTTCTACTGAAGTACCAAGTTTCAGAAGTGCAGCTCTTGTACTGCCGGAGATATGTCGATACAAACTGAATACGCAAAACATCAACAAAATTTAGCGCGTTTTAAAGTTGATATTGCTTTTGTTAATAACTTCCACATTTATTCGAATTGTGCCACGAAACTTTGCAGACAGTCGCGGAGACTGATTTTCTACTGAAGTACCAAGTTTCAGAAGTGCAGCTCTTGTACTGCCGGTGATATCTTGATACAAACTGAATACGAAAAACATCAACAAAATTTAGCGCGTTTTAAAGTTGATATCGCTTTTGTTGATAACTTCCACATTTATTCGAATTGTGCCACGAAACTTTGCAGACAGTCGCGGAGACAGATTTTCTACTGAAATAGCAAGTTTCAGAAGTGCAGCTCTTGTACTGCCGGAGATATATCGATACAAACTGAATACGCAAAACATCAACAAAATTTAGCGCGTTTTAAAGTTGATATCGCTTTTGTTAATAACTTCCACATTTATTCGAATTGTGCCACGAAACTTTGCAGACAGTCGCAGAGACAGATTTTCTACTGAAGTACCAAGTTTCAGAAGTGCAGCTTTTGTACTGCCGGAGATATGTCGATACAAACTGAATACGCAAAACATCAACAAAATTTAGCGCGTTTTAAAGTTGATATCGCTTTTGTTAATAACTTCCACATTTATTCGAATTGTGCCACGAAACTTTGCAGACAGTCGCGGAGACAGATTTTCTACTGAAGTACCAAGTTTCAGAAGTGCAGCTCTTGTACTGCCGGAGATATGTCGATACAAACTGAATACGCAAAACATCAACAAAATTAAGCGCGTTTGAAAGTTGATATCGCTTTTGTTAATAACTTCCACATTTATTCGAATTGTGCCACGAAACTTTGCAGACTGTCGCGGATAGGCCTTTTCTACTGAAGTACCAAGTTTCAGAAGTGCAGCTCTAGTACTGCCGGAGATATCTCGATACAAACTGAATACGCAAAACATCAACAAAATTTAGCGCGTTTTAAAGTTGATATCGCTTTTGTTAATAACTGCAACATTTATTCGAATTGTGCCACGAAACTTTGCAGACAGTCGTGGAGACTGATTTTCTACTGAAGTATTAAGTTTCAGAAGTGCAGCTCTTGTACTACCGGAGATATGTCGATACAAACTGAATACGCAAAACATCAACAAAATTTAGCGCGTTTTAAAGTTGATATCGTTTTTGTTAATAACTTCCACATTTATTCGAATTGTGCCACGAAACTTTTCAGACAGTCGCGGATAAGCCTTTTCTACTGAAGTACAAAGTTTCAGAAGTGCAGCCCTTGTACTGCCGGAGATATGTCGATACAAACTGAATACGCAAAACATCAACAAAATTTAGCGCGTTTTAAAGTTGATATCGCTTTTGTTAATAACTTCCACATTTATTCGAATTGTGCCACGAAACTTTGCAGACAGTCGCGGAGACTGATCTTCTACTGAAGTACCAAGTTTCAGAAGTGCAGCTCTTGTACTGCCGGTGATATCTTGATACAAACTGAATACGAAAAACATCAACAAAATTTAGCGCGTTTTAAAGTTTATATCGCTTTTGTTGATAACTTCCACATTTATTCGAATTGTGCCACGAAACTTTGCAGACAGTCGCGGAGACAGATTTTCTACTGAAGTAGCAAATTTCAGAAGTGCAGCTCTTGTACTGCCGGAGATATATCGATACAAACTGAATACGCAAAACATCAACAAAATTTAGCGCGTTTTAAAGTTGATATCGCTTTTGTTAATAACTTCCACATTTATTCGAATTGTGCCACGAAACTTTGCAGACAGTCGCGGAGACAGATTTTCTACTGATATACAAAGTTTCAGAAGTGCAGCTCTTGTCCTGCAGGTGATATCTCGATACAAACTGAATACGCAAAACATCAACAAAATTTAGCGCGTTTTAAAGTTGATATCGCTTTTGTTAATAACTTCCACATTTATTCGAATTGTGCCACGAAACTTTGCAGACAGTCGCAGATAGGCCTTTTCCACTGAAGTACCAAGTTTCAGAAGTGCAGCTCTTGTACTGCCGGTGATATCTCGATACAAACTGAATACGCAAAACATCAACAAAATTTAGCGCGTTTTAAAGTTGATATCGCTTCCATTGATAACTTCAACATTTATTCGAATTGTGCCACGAAACTTTGCAGACAGTCGCGGAGACAGATTTTCTACTGAAGTACCAAGTTTCAGAAGTGCAGCTCTTGTACTGCCGGAGATATGTCGATACAAACTGAATACGCAAAACATCAACAAAATTACGCGCGTTTTAAAGTTGATATCGCTTTTGTTAATAACTTCCACATTTATTCGAATTGTGCCACGAAACTTTGCAGACAGTCGCGGAGACATGTTTTCTACTAGAGTACCAAGTTTCAGAAGTGCAGCTCTTGTACTGACGGAGATATGTCGATACAAACTGAATACGCAAAACATCAACAAAATGTAGCGCGTTTTAAAGTTGATATCGCTTTTGTAAATAACTTCAACATTTATTCGAATTGTGCCACGAAACTTTGTAGACAGTCGCGGAGACTGATTTTCTACTGAAGTACCAAGTTTCAGAAGTGCAGCTCGTGTACTGACGGAGATATGTCGATACAAACTGAATACGCAAAACATCAACAAAATTTAGCGCGTTTTAAAGTTGATATCGCTTTTGTTAATAACTTCAACATTTATTCGAATTGTGCCACGAAACTTTGCAGACAGTCGCGGAGACTGATTTTCTACTGAAGTAGCAAGTTTCAGAAGTGCAGCTCTTGTACTGGCGGAGATATGTCGATACAAACTTAATACGCAAAACATCAACAAAATTTAGCGCGTTTTAAAGTTGATATCGCTTTTGTAAATAACTTCCACATTTATTCGAATTGTGCCACGAAACTTTGCAGACAGTCGCGGAGACAGATTTTCTACTGAAGTACCAAGTTTCAGAAGTGCAGCTCTTGTACTGCCAGAGATATGTCGATACAAACTGAATACGCAAAACATCAACAAAATTTAGCGCGTTTTAAAGTTGATATCGCTTTTGTTAATAACTTCCACATTTATTCGAATTGTGCGACGAAACTTTGCAGACAGTCGCGGATAAGCCTTTTCTACTGAAGTACCAAGTTTCAGAAGTGCAGCTCTAGTACTGCTGGAGATATGTCGATACAAACTGAATACGCAAAACATCAACAAAATTTAGCGCGTTTTAAAGTTGATATCGCTTTTGTTAATAACTGTAACATTTATTCGACTTGTGCCACGAAACTTGTCAGCCAGTCGCGGCCACTGATTTTCTACTGAAGTACCAAGTTTCAGATATGCAGCTCTTGTACTACCGGAGATATGTCGATACAAACTGAATACGCAAAACATCAACAAAATTTAGCGCGTTTTAAAGTTGATATCGCTTTTGTTTATAACTTCCACATTTATTCGAATTGTGCCACGAAACTTTGCAGACAGTCGCGGAGACAGATTTTCTACTGATATACAAAGTTTCAGAAGTGCAGCTCTTGTCCTGCAGGTGATATCTCGATACAAACTGAATACGCAAAACATCAACAAAATTTAGCGCGTTTTAAAGTTGATATCGCTTTTGTAAATAACTTCCACATTTATTCGAATTGTGCCACGAAACTTTGCAGACAGTCGCGGATAGGCCTTTTCCACTGAAGTACCAAGTTTCAGAAGTGCAGCTCTTGTACTGCCGGTGATATCTCGATACAAACTGAATACGCAAAACATCAACAAAATTTAGCGCGTTTTAAAGTTGATATCGCTTCCATTGATAACTTCAACATTTATTCGAATTGTGCCACGAAACTTTGCAGACAGTCGCGGAGACAGATTTTCTACTGAAGTACCAAGTTTAAGAAGTGCAGCTCTTGTACTGCCGGAGATATGTCGATACAAACTGAATACGCAAAACATCAACAAAATTACGCGCGTTTTAAAGTTGATATCGCTTTTGTTAATAACTTCCACATTTATTCGAATTGTGCCACGAAACTTTGCAGACAGTCGCGGAGACATGTTTTCTACTAGAGTACCAAGTTTCAGAAGTGCAGCTCTTGTACTGACGGAGATATGTCGATACAAACTAAATACGCAAAACATCAACAAAATTTAGCGCGTTTTAAAGTTGATATCGCTTTTGTAAATAACTTCAACATTTATTCGAATTGTGCCACGAAACTTTGTAGACAGTCGCGGAGACTGATTTTCTACTGAAGTACCAAGTTTCAGAAGTGCAGCTCGTGTACTGACGGAGATATGTCGATACAAACTGAATACGCAAAACATCAACAAAATTTAGCGCGTTTTAAAGTTGATATCGCTTTTGTTAATAACTTCAACATTTATTCGAATTGTGCCACGAAACTTTGCAGACAGTCGCGGAGACTGATTTTCTACTGAAGTAGCAAGTTTCAGAAGTGCAGCTCTTGTACTGGCGGAGATATGTCGATACAAACTTAATACGCAAAACATCAACAAAATTTAGCGCGTTTTAAAGTTGATATCGCTTTTGTAAATAACTTCCACATTTATTCGAATTGTGCCACAAAACTTTGCAGACAGTCGCGGATAGGCCCTTTCTGATGAAGTACCAAGTTTCAGAAGTGCAGCTCTCGTACTGCCGGAGATATGTCGATACAAAATGAATACGCAAAACATCAACAAAATTTAGTGCGTTTTAAAGTTGATATCGCTTTTGTTAATAACTTCAACATTTATTCGAATTGTGCCACGAAACTTTGCAGACAGTCGCGGAGACATATTTTTTACTGAAGTACCAAGTTTCAGAAGTGCAGCTCTTGTACTGCCGGAGATATGTCGATACAAACTGAATACGCAAAACATCAACAAAATTACGCGCGTTTTAAAGTTGATATCGTTTTTGTTAATAACTTCCACATTTATTCGAATTGTGCCACGAAACTTTTCAGACAGTCGCGGATAAGCCTTTTCTACTGAAGTACCAAGTTTCAGAAGTGCAGCTCTTGTACTGCCGGTGATATATCGATACAAACTGAATACGCAAAACATCAACAAAATTTAGCGCGTTTTAAAGTTGATATAGCTTTTGTCAATAACTTTCACATTTATTCGAATTGTGCCACGAAACTTTGCAGACAGTCGCGGAGACATGTTTTCTACTGAAGTACCAAGTTTCAGAAGTGCAGCTCTTGTACTGCCGGAGATATGTCGATACAAACTGAATACGCAAAACATCAACAAAATTTAGCGCGTTTTAAAGTTGATATCGCTTTTGTTAATAACTTCCACATTTATTCGAATTGTACCACGAAACTTTGCAGACAGTCGCGGATAGGCCTTTTCTACTGAAGTACCAAGTTTCAGAAGTGCAGCTCTTATACTGCCGGAGATATGTCGATACAAACTGAATACGCAAAACATCAACAAAATTTAGCGCGTTTTAAAGTTGATATCGCTTTTGTTAATAACTGCAACATTTCCTCGACATGTGCCACGAAACTTTGCAGACAGTCGCGGCAACTGATTTTCTACTGAAGTACCAAGTTTCAGAAGTGTAGCTCTTGTACTACCGGAGATATGTCGATACAAACTGAATACGCAAAACATCAACAAAATTTAGCGCGTTTTAAAGTTGATATCGCTTTTGTTTATAACTTCCACATTTATTCGAATTGTGCCACGAAACTTTTCAGACAGTCGCGGATAAGCCTTTTCTACTGAAGTACAAAGTTTCAGAAGTGCAGCTCTTGTACTGCCGGAGATATGTCGATACAAACTGAATACGCAAAACATCAACAAAATTTAGCGCGTTTTAAAGTTGATATCGCTTTTGTTAATAACTTCCACATTTATTCGAATTGTGCCACGAAACTTTGCAGACAGTCGCGGAGACTGATTTTCTACTGAAGTACCAAGTTTCAGAAGTGCAGCTCTTGTACTGCCGGTGATATCTTGATACAAACTGAATACGAAAAACATCAACAAAATTTAGCGCGTTTTAAAGTTGATATCGCTTTTGTTGATAACTTCCACATTTATTCGAATTGTGCCACGAAACTTTGCAGACAGTCGCGGAGACAGATTTTCTACTGAAGTAGCAAGTTTCAGAAGTGCAGCTCTTGTACTGCCGGAGATATGTCGATACAAACTGAATACGCAAAACATCAACAAAATTTAGCGCGTTTTAAAGTTGATATCGCTTTTGTTAATAACTTCCACATTTATTCGAATTGTGCCACGAAACTTTGCAGACAATCGCGGAGACAGATTTTCTACTGAAGTACCAAGTTTCAGAAGTGCAGCTCTTGTACTGCCGGAGATATGTCGATACAAACTGAATACGCAAAACATCAACAAAATTAAGCGCGTTTGAAAGTTGATATCGCTTTTGTTAATAACTTCCACATTTATTCGAATTGTGCCACGAAACTTTGCAGACAGTCGCGGATAGGCCTTTTCTACGGAAGTTCCAAGTTTCAGAAGTGCAGCTCTTGTACTGCCGGAGATATGTCGATACAAACTGAATACGCAAAACATCAACAAAATTTAGCGCGTTTTAAAGTTGATATCGCTTTTGTTAATAACTTCCACATTTATTCGAATTGTGCCACGAAACTTTGCAGACAGTCGCGGAGACTGATTTTCTACTGAAGTACCAAGTTTCAGAAGTGCAGCTCTTGTACTGCCGGTGATATCTTGATACAAACTGAATACGAAAAACATAAACAAAATTTAGCGCGTTTTAAAGTTGATATCGCTTTTGTTGATAACTTCCACATTTATTCGAATTGTGCCACGAAACTTTGCAGACAGTCGCGGAGACAGATTTTCTACTGAAGTAGCAAGTTTCAGAAGTGCAGCTCTTGTACTGCCGGAGATATATCGATACAAACTGTATACGCAAAACATCAACAAAATTTAGCGCGTTTTAAAGTTGATATCGTTTTTGTTAATAACTTCCACATTTATTCGAATTGTGCCACGAAACTTTTCAGACAGTCGCGGATAAGCCTTTTCTACTGAAGTACAAAGTTTGAGAAGTGCAGCTCTTGTACTGCCGGAGATATGTCGATACAAACTGAATACGCAAAACATCAACAAAATTTAGCGCGTTTTAAAGTTGATATCGCTTTTGTTAATAACTTCCACATTTATTCGAATTGTGCCACGAAACTTTGCAGACAGTCGCGGAGACTGATTTTCTACTGAAGTACCAAGTTTATGAAGTGCAGCTCTTGTACTGCCGGTGATATCTTGATACAAACTGAATACGGAAAACATCAACAAAATTTAGCGCGTTTTAAAGTTGATATCGCTTTTGTTGATAACTTCCACATTTATTCGAATTGTGCCACGAAACTTTGCAGACAGTCGCGGAGACAGATTTTCTACTGAAGTAGCAAGTTTCAGAAGTGCAGCTCTTGTACTGCCGGAGATATATCGATACAAACTGAATACGCAAAACATCAACAAAATTTAGCGCGTTTTAAAGTTGATATCGCTTTTGTTAATAACTTCCACATTTATTCGAATTGTGCCACGAAACTTTGCAGACAGTCGCGGAGACAGATTTTCTACTGAAGTACCAAGTTTCAGAAGTGCAGCTTTTGTACTGCCGGAGATATGTCGATACAAACTGAATACGCAAAACATCAACAAAATTTAGCGCGTTTTAAAGTTGATATCGCTTTTGTTAATAACTTCCACATTTATTCGAATTGTGCCACGAAACTTTGCAGACAGTCGCGGAGACTGATTTTCTACTGAAGTACCAAGTTTCAGAAGTGCAGCTCTTGTACTGCCGGATATATGTCGATACAAACTGAATACGCAAAACATCAACAAAATTAAGCGCGTTTGAAAGTTGATATCGCTTTTGTTAATAACTTCCACATTTATTCGAATTGTGCCACGAAACTTTGCAGACTGTCGCGGATAGGCCTTTTCTACTGAAGTACCAAGTTTCAGAAGTGCAGCTCTAGTACTGCCGGAGATATGTCGATACAAACTGAATACGCAAAACATCAACAAAATTTAGCGCGTTTTAAAGTTGATATCGCTTTTGTTAATAACTGCAACATTTATTCGAATTGTGCCACGAAACTTTGCAGACAGTCGTGGAGACTGATTTTCTACTGAAGTATTAAGTTTCAGAAGTGCAGCTCTTGTACTACCGGAGATATGTCGATACAAACTGAATACGCAAAACATCAACAAAATTTAGCGCGTTTTAAAGTTGATATCGTTTTTGTTAATAACTTCCACATTTATTCGAATTGTGCCACGAAACTTTTCAGACAGTCGCGGATAAGCCTTTTCTACTGAAGTACAAAGTTTCAGAAGTGCAGCTCTTGTACTGCCGGAGATATGTCGATACAAACTGAATACGCAAAACATCAACAAAATTTAGCGCGTTGTAAAGTTGATATCGCTTTTGTTAATAACTTCCACATTTATTCGAATTGTGCCCCGAAACTTTGCAGACAGTCGCGGAGACTGATTTTCTACTGAAGTACCAAGTTTCAGAAGTGCAGCTCTTGTACTGCCTGTGATATCTTGATACAAACTGAATACGAAAAACATCAACAAAATTTAGCGCGTTTTAAAGTTGATATCGCTTTTGTTGATAACTTCCACATTTATTCGAATTGTGCCACGAAACTTTGCAGACAGTCGCGGAGACAGATTTTCTACTGAAGTAGCAAGTTTCAGAAGTGCAGCTCTTGTACTGCCGGAGATATATCGATACAAACTGAATACGCAAAACATCAACAAAATTTAGCGCGTTTTAAAGTTGATATCGCTTTTGTTAATAACTTCCACATTTATTCGAATTGTGCCACGAAACTTTGCAGACAGTCGCGGAGACAGATTTTCTACTGAAGTACCAAGTTTCAGAAGTGCAGCTCTTGTACTGCCGGAGATATGTCGATACAAACTGAATACGCAAAACATCAACAAAATTTAGCGCGTTTTAAAGTTGATATCGCTTTTGTTAATAACTTCCACATTTATTCGAATTGTGCGACGAAACTTTGCAGACAGTCGCGGATAAGCCTTTTCTACTGAAGTACCAAGTTTCAGAAGTGCAGCTCTAGTACTGCTGGAGATATGTCGATACAAACTGAATACGCAAAACATCAACAAAATTTAGCGCGTTTTAAAGTTGATATCGCTTTTGTTAATAACTGTAACATTTATTCGACTTGTGCCACGAAACTTTGCAGACAGTCGCGGCCACTGATTTTCTACTGAAGTACCAAGTTTCAGATATGCAGCTCTTGTACTACCGGAGATATGTCGATACAAACTGAATACGCAAAACATCAACAAAATTTAGCGCGTTTTAAAGTTGATATCGCTTTTGTTTATAACTTCCACATTTATTCGAATTGTGCCACGAAACTTTGCAGACAGTCGCGGAGACAGATTTTCTACTGATATACAAAGTTTCAGAAGTGCAGCTCTTGTACTGCAGGTGATATCTCGATACAAACTGAATACGCAAAACATCAACAAAATTTAGCGCGTTTTAAAGTTGATATCGCTTTTGTTAATAACTTCCACATTTATTCGAATTGTGCCACGAAACTTTGCAGACAGTCGCGGAGACATATTTTGTACTGAAGTACCAAGTTTCAGAAGTGCAGCTCTTGTACTGCCGGAGATATGTCGATACAAACTGAATACGCAAAACATCAACAAAATTAAGCGCGTTTGAAAGTTGATATCGCTTTTGTTTATAACTTCCCCATTTATTCGAATTGTGCCACGAAACTTTGTAGACAGTCGCGGAGACAGATTTTCTACTGCAGAAACAAGTTTCAGAAGTGCAGCTCTTGTACTGCCGGAGATATGTCGATACAAACTGAATACGCAAAACATCAACAAAATTTAGCGCGTTTTAAAGTTGATATCGCTTTTGTTAATAACTTCCACATTTATTTGAATTGTGCCACGAAACTTTGCAGACAGTCGCGGATAAGCCTTTTCTACTGAAGTACCAAGTTTCAGAAGTGCAGCTGTTGTACTGCCGGTTATATCTCGATACAAACTGAATACGCAAAACATCAACAAAAGCTAGCGCGTTTTAAAGTTGATATCGCTTTTGTTAATAACTTCCACATTTATTCGAATTGTGCCCCGAAACTTAGCAGACAGTCGCGGAGACAGATTTTCTACTGAAGTACCAAGTTTCAGAAGTGCAGCTCTTGTACTGCCGGAGATATGTCGATACAAACTGAATACGCAAAACATCAACAAAATTTAGCGCGTTTTAAAGTTGATATCGCTTTTGTTAATAACTTCCACATTTATTCGAATTGTGCCACGAAACTTTGCAGACAGTCGCGGATAGGCCTTTTCTACTGGAGTACCAAGTTTCAGAAGTGCAGCTCTTGTACTACCGGAGATATGTCGATACAAACTGAATACGCAAAACATCAACAAAATTTAGCGCGTTTTAAAGTTGATATCGTTTTTGTTAATAACTTCCACATTAATTCGAATTGTGCCACGAAACTTTTCAGACAGTCGCGAATAAGCCTTTTCTACTGAAGTACCAAGTTTCAGAAGTGCAGCTCTAGTACTGCCGGAGATATGTCGATACAAACTGAATACGCAAAACATCAACAAAATTTAGCGCGTTTTTAAGTTGATATCGCTTTTGTTAATAACTGTAACATTTATTCGACTTGTGCCACGAAACTTTGCAGACAGTCGCGGCCACTGATTTTCTACTGAAGTACCAAGTTTCAGAAGTGCAGCTCTTGTACTACCGGAGATATGTCGATACAAACTGAATACGCAAAACATCAACAAAATTTAGCGCGTTTTAAAGTTGATATCGCTTTTGTTAATAACTTCCACATTTATTCGTATTGTGCGACGAAACTTTGCAGACAGTCGCGGATAGGCCTTTTCTACGGAAGTACCAAGTTTCAGAAGTGCAGCTCTAGTACTGCCGGAGATATGTCGATACAAACTGAATACGCAAAACATCAACAAAATTTAGCGCGTTTTAAAGTTGATATCGCTTTTGTGTATAACTGTAACATTTATTCGACTTGTGCCACGAAACTTTGCAGACAGTCGCGGCCACTGATTTTCTACTGAAGTACCAAGTTTCAGAAGTGCAGCTCTTGTACTACCGGAGATATGTCGATACAAACTGAATACGCAAAACATCAACAAAATTTAGCGCGTTTTAAAGTTGATATCGCTTTTGTTTATAACTTCCACATTTATTCGAATTGTGCCACGAAACTTTGCAGACAGTCGCGGAGACAGATGTTCTACTGATATACAAAGTTTCAGAAGTGCAGCTCTTGTACTGCAGGTGATATCTCGATACAAACTGAATACGCAAAACATCAACAAAATTTAGCGCGTTTTAAAGTTGATATCGCTTTTGTTAATAACTTCCACATTTATTCGAATTGTGCCACGAAACTTTGCAGACAGTCGCGGAGACAGATTTTGTACTGAAGTACCAAGTTTCAGAAGTGCAGCTCTTGTACTGCCGGAGATATGTCGATACAAACTGAATACGCAAAACATCAACAAAATTAAGCGCGTTTTAAAGTTGATATCGCTTTTGTTTATAACTTCCCCATTTATTAGAATTGTGCCACGAAACTTTGCAGACAGTCGCGGAGACAGATTTTCGACTGAAGAAACAAGTTTCAGAAGTGCAGCTCTTGTACTGCCGGAGATATGTCGATACAAACTGAATACGCAAAACATCAACAAAATTTAGCGCGTTTTAAAGTTGATATCGCTTTTGTTAATAACTTCCACATTTATTTGAATTGTGCCACGAAACTTTGCAGACAGTCGCGGATAAGCCTTTTCTACTGAAGTACCAAGTTTCAGAAGTGCAGCTCTTGTACTGCCGGTGATATCTCGATACAAACTGAATACGCAAAACATCAACAAAATTTAGCGCGTTTTAAAGTTGATATCGCTTTTGTTAATAACTTCCACATTTATTCGAATTGTGCCACGAAACTTTGCAGACAGTCGCGGATAGGCCCTTTCTAATGAAGTACCAAGTTTCAGAATTGCAGCTCTTGTACTGCCGGAGATATGTCGATACAATCTGAATACGCAAATCATCAACAAAATTTAGTGCGTTTTAAAGTTGATATCGCTTTTGTTAATAACTTCAACATTTATTCGAATTGTGCCACGAAACTTTGCAGACAGTCGCGGAGACATATTTTCTACTGAGGTACCAAGTTTCAGAAGTGCAGCTCTTGTACTGCCGGAGATATGTCGATACAAACTGAATACGCAAAACATCAACAAAATTTAGCGCGTTTTAAAGTTGATATCGCTTTTGTTAATAACTTCCACATTTATTCGAATTGTGCCACGAAACTTTGCAGACAGTCGCGGATAGGCCTTTTCTACTGAAGTGCCAAGTTTCAGAAGTGAAGCTCTCGTACTACCGGAGATATGTCGATACAAACTGAATACGCAAAACATCAACAAAATTTAGCGCGTTTTAAAGTTGATATCGTTTTTGTTAATAACTTCCACATTTATTCGAATTGTGCCACGAAACTTTTCAGACAGTCGCGGAGACAGATTTTCTACTGAAGTACAAAGTTTGAGACGTGCAGCTCTTGTACTGCAAGTGATATCTCGATACAAACTGAATACGCAAAACATCAACAAAATTTAGCGCGTTTTAAAGTTGATATCGCTTTTGTTTATAACTTCCCCATTTATTCGAATTGTGCACCGAAACTTTGCAGACAGTCGCGGAGACAGATTTGCTACTGAAGTACCAAGTTTCAGAAGTGCAGCTCTTGTACTGCCGGAGATATGTCGATACAAACTGAATACGCAAAACATCAACAAAATTTAGCGCGTTTTAAAGTTGATATCGTTTTTGTTAATAACTTCCACATTTGTTCGAATTGTGCCACGAAACTTTGCAGACAGTCGCGGATAAGCCTTTTCTACTGAAGTACCAAGTTTCAGAAGTGCAGCTCTTGTACTGCCGGTGAGATCTCGATACAAACTGAATACGCAAAACATCAACAAAATTTAGCGCGTTTTAAAGTTGATATCGCTTTTGTTAATAACTTCCACATTTATTCGAATTGTGCCACGAAACTTTGCAGACAGTCGCGGAGACATATATTCTACTGAAGTACCAAGTTTCAGAAGTGCAGCTCTTGTACTTCCGGAGATATGTCGATACAAACGGAATACGCAAAACATCAACAAAATTTAGCGCGTTTTAAAGTTGATATCGCTTTTGTTAATAACTTCCACATTTATTCGAATTGTTCCACGAAACTTTGCAGACAGTCGCTGAGACAGATTTTCTACTGAAGTACCAAGTTTCAGAAGTGCAGCTCTTGTACTGCCGGAGATATGTCGATACAAACTGAATACGCAAAACATCAACAAAATTTAGCGCGTTTTAAAGTTGATATCGCTTTTGTTAATAACTTCCACATTTATTCGAATTGTGCCACGAAACTTTGCAGACAGTCGCGGATAGGCCTTTTCTACTGAAGTACCAAGTTTCAGAAGTGCAGCTCTAGTACTGCCGGAGATATGTCGATACAAACTGAATACGCAAAACATCAACAAAATTTAGCGCGTTTTAAAGTTGATATCGCTTTTGTTAATAACTTCCACATTTATTCGACTTGTGCCACGAAACTTTGCAGACGGTCGCGGCCACTGATTTTCTACTGAAGTACCAAGTTTCAGAAGTGCAGCTCTTGTACTACCGGAGATATGTCGATACAAACTGAATACGCAAAACATCAACAAAATTAAGCGCGTTTTAAAGTTGATATCGTTTTTGTTTATAACTTCCACATTTATTCGAATTGTGCCACGAAACTTTGCAGACAGTCGCGGAGACAGATTTTCTACTGAAGTACCAAGTTTCAGAAGTGCAGCTCTTGTACTGCAGGTGATATCTCGATACAAACTGAATACGCAAAACATCAACAAAATTACGCGCGTTTTAAAGTTGATATCGCTTTTGTTAATAACTTCCACATTTATTCGAATTGTGCCACGAAACTTTGCAGACAGTCGCGGAGACATATTTGCTACTGAAGTACCAAGTTTCAGAAGTGCAGCTCTTGTACTGCCGGAGATATGTCGATACAAACTGAATACGCAAAACATCAACAAAATTAAGCGCGTTTTAAAGTTGATATCGCTTTTGTTTATAACTTCCCCATTTATTCGAATTGTGCCACGAAACTTTGCAGACAGTCGCGGAGACAGATTTTCTACTGAAGTACCAAGTTTCAGAAGTGCAGCTCTTGTACTGCCGGAGATATGTCGATACAAACTGAATACGCAAAACATCAACAAAATTAAGCGCGTTTTAAAGTTGATATCGCTTTTGTTAATAACTTCCACATTTATTCGAATTGTGCCACGAAACTTTGCAGACAGTCGCGGATAGGCCCTTTCTAATGAAGTACCAAGTTTCAGAAGTGCAGCTCTTGTACTGCCGGAGATATGTCGATACAAACTGAATACGCAAATCATCAACAAAATTTAGTGCGTTTTAAAGTTGATATCGCTTTTGTTAATAACTTCAACATTTATTCGAATTGTGCCACGAAACTTTGCAGACAGTCGCGGAGACATATTTTTTACTGAAGTACCAAGTTTCAGAAGTGAAGCTCTTGTACTGACGGAGATATGTCGATACAAACTGAATACGCAAAACATCAACAAAATTTAGCGCGTTTTAAAGTTGATATCGTTTTTGTTAATAACTTCCACATTTATTCGAATTGTGCCACGAAACTTTGCAGACAGTCGCAGATAAGCCCTTTCAAATGAAGTACCAAGTTTCAGAAGTGCAGCTCTTGTACTGCCGGAGATATGTCGATACAAACTGAATACGCAAAACATCAACAAAATTTAGCGCGTTTTAAAGTTGATATCGCTTTTGTTAATAACTTCCACATTTATTCGAATTGTGCCACGAAACTTTGCAGACAGTCGCGGAGACAGATTTACTACTGAAGTAGCAAGTTTCAGAAGTGCAGCTCTTGTACTGCCGGAGATATGTCGATACAAACTGAATACGCAAAACATCAACAAAATTACGTGCGTTTTAAAGTTGATATCGCTTTTGTTAATAACTTCCACATTTATTCGAATTGTGCCACGAAACTTTGCAGACAGTCGCGGATAAGCCTTTTCTACTGAAGTACAAAGGTTCAGAAGTGCAGCTCTAGTACTGCTGGAGATATGTCGATACAAACTGAATACGCAAAACATCAACAAAATTTAGCGCGTTTAAAAGTTGATATCACTTTTGTTTATAACTTCCACATTTATTCGAATTGTGCCACGAAACTTTGCAGACAGTCGCGGAGACAGATTTTCTACTGAAGTACCAAGTTTCAGAAGTGCAGCTCTAGTACTGCCGGAGATATGTCGATACAAACTGAATACGCAAAACATCAACAAAATTTAGCGCGTTTTAAAGTTGATATCGCTTTTGTTAATAACTGCAATATTTATTCGACTTGTGCCACGAAACTTTGCAGACAGTCGCGGCCACTGATTTTCTACTGAAGTACCAAGTTTCAGAAGTGCAGCTCTTGTACTACCGGAGATATGTCGATACAAACTGAATACGCAAAACATCAACAAAATTAAGCGCGTTTTAAAGTTGATATCGTTTTTGTTAATAACTTCCACATTTATTCGAATTGTGCCACGAAACTTTGAAGACAGTCGCGGATAGGCCCTTTCTAATGAAGTACCAAGTTTCAGAAGTGCAGCTCTTGTACTGCCGGAGATATGTCGATACAAACTGAATACGCAAATCATCAACAAAATTTAGTGCGTTTTAAAGTTGATATCGCTTTTGTTAATAACTTCAACATTTATTCGAATTGTGCCACGAAACTTTGCAGACAGTCGCGGAGACATATTTTCTACTGAAGTACCAAGTTTCAGAAGTGAAGCTCTTGTACTGACGGAGATATGTCGATACAAACTGAATACGCAAAACATCAACAAAATTTAGCGCGTTTTAAAGTTGATATCGTTTTTGTTTATAACTTCCACATTTATTCGAATTGTGCCACGAAACTTTGCAGACAGTCGCAGATAAGCCTTTTCTACTGAAGTACCAATTTTGAGAAGTGCAGCTCTTGTACTGCCGGAGATATCTCGATACAAACTGAATACGCAAAACATCAACAAAATTTAGCGCGTTTTAAAGTTGATATCGCTTTTGTTAATAACTTCCACATTTATTCGAATTGTGCCACGAAACTTTGCAGACAGTCGCGGAGACATGTTTTCTACTGTAGTACCCAGTTTTAGAAGTGCAGCTCTTGTACTGCCGGAGATATGTCGATACAAACTGAATACGCAAAACATCAACAAAATTTAGCGCGTTTTAAAGTTGATATCGCTTTTGTTTATAACTTACACATTTATTCGAATTGTGCCACGAAACTTTGCAGACAGTCGCGGAGACAGATTTTCTACTGAAGTACCAAGTTTCAGAAGTGCAGCTCTTGTACTACCGGAGATATGTCGATACAAACTGAATACGCAAAACATCAACAAAATTTAGCGCGTTTTAAAGTTGATATCGCTTTTGTTAATAACTTCCACATTTATTCGAATTGTGCCACGAAACTTTGCAGACAGTCGCGGATATGCCTTTTCTACTGAAGTACCAAGTTTCAGAAGTGCAGCCATAGTACTGCCGGAGATATGTCGATACAAACTGAATACGCAAAACATCAACAAAATTTAGCGCGTTTTAAAGTTGATATCGCTTTTGTTAATAACTGCAACATTTATTCGACTTGTGCCACGAAACTTTGCAGACAGTCGCGGCCACTGATTTTCTACTGAAGTACCAAGTTTCAGAAGTGCAGCTCTTGTACTACCGGAGATATGTCGATACAAACTGAATACGCAAAACATCAACAAAATTAAGCGCGTTTAAAAGTTGATATCGTTTTTGTTTATAACTTCCACATTTATTCGAATTGTGCCACGAAACTTTGCAGACAGTCGCGGAGACAGATTTTCTACTGAAGTACCAAGTTTCAGAAGTGCAGCTCTTGTACTGCAGGTGATATCTCGATACAAACTGAATACGCAAAACATCAACAAAATTACGCGCGTTTTAAAGTTGATATCGCTTTTGTTAATAACTTCCACATTTATTCGAATTGTGCCACGAAACTTTGCAGACAGTCGCGGAGACATATTTGCTACTGAAGTACCAAGTTTCAGAAGTGCAGCTCTTGTACTGCCGGAGATATGTCGATACAAACTGAATACGCAAAACATCAACAAAATTTAGCGCGTTTTAAAGTTGATATCGCTTTTGTTTATAACTTCCCCATTTATTCGAATTGTGCCACGAAACTTTGCAGACAGTCGCGGAGACAGATTTTCTACTGAAGTACCAAGTTTCAGAAGTGCAGCTCTTGTACTGCCGGAGATATGTCGATACAAACTGAATACGCAAAACATCAACAAAATTTAGCGCGTTTTAAAGTTGATATCGCTTTTGTTTATAACTTCAACATTTATTCGAATTGTGCCACGAAACTTTGCAGACAGTCGCGGATAGGCCTTTTCTACTGAAGTACCAAGTTTCAGAAGTGCAGCTCTTGTACTGCCGGAGATATGTCGATACAAACTGAATACGTAAATCATCAACAAAATTTAGTGCGTTTTAAAGTTGATATCGCTTTTGTTAATAACTTCCACATTTATTCGAATTGTGCCACGAAACTTTGCAGACAGTCGCAGATAAGCCTTTTCTACTGAAGTACCAATTTTGAGAAGTGCAGCTCTTGTACTGCCGGTAATATCTCGATACAAACTGAATACGCAAAACATCAACAAAATTTAGCGCGTTTTAAAGTTGATATCGCTTTTGTTAATAACTTCCACATTTATTCGAATTGTGCCACGAAACTTTGCAGACAGTCGCGGAGACATGTTTTCTACTGAAGTACCAAGTTTCAGAAGTGCAGCTCTTGTACTGCCGGAGATATGTCGATACAAACTGAATACGCAAAACATCAACAAAATTTAGCGCGTTTTAAAGTTGATATCGCTTTTGTTAATAACTTCCACATTTATTCGAATTGTACAACGAAACTTTGCAGACAGTCGCGGATACATATTTACTACTGAAGTACCAAGTTTCAGAAGTGCAGCTGTTGTACTGCCGGAGATATGTCGATACAAACTGAATACGCAAAACATCAACAAAATTTAGCGCGTTTTAAAGTTGATATCGCTTTTGTTAATAACTTCCACATTTATTCGAATTGTGCCACGAAACTTTGCAGACAGTCGCGGAGACTGATTTACTACTGAAGTACCAAGTTTCAGAAGTGCAGCTCTTGTACTGCCGGTGATATCTTGATACAAACTGAATACGCAAACCATCAACAAAATTTAGCGCGTTTTAAAGTTAATATCGCTTTTGTTGATAACTTCCACATTTATTCGAATTGTGCCACGAAACTTTGCAGACAGTCGCGGAGACAGCTTATCTACTGAAGTACCAAGTTTCAGAAGTGCAGCTCTTGTACTGCCGGAGATATGTCGATACAAACTGAATACGCAAAACATCAACAAAATCTTGCGCGTTTTAAAGTTGATATCGCTTTTGTTAATAACTGCAACATTTATTCGACTTGTGCCACGAAACTTTGCAGACAGTCGCGGCCCCTGAGTTTCTACTGAAGTACCAAGTTTCAGAAGTGCAGCTCTTGTACTACCGGAGATATGTCGATACAAACTGAATACGCAAAACATCAACAAAATTTAGCGCGTTTTAAAGTTGATATCGCTTTTGTTAATAACTTCCACATTTATTCGAATTGTGCCACGAAACTTTGCAGACAGTCGCGGAGACAGATTTTCTACTGAAGTACACAGTTTCAGAAGTGCAGCTCTTGGACTGCAGGGGATATCTCGATACAAACTGAATACGCAAAACATCAACAAAATTTAGCGCGTTAAAGTTGATATCGCTTTTGTTAATAACTTCCACATTTATTCGAATTGTGCCACGAAACTTTGCAGACAGTCGCGGAGACATATTTTCTACTGAAGTACCAAGTTTCAGAAGTGCAGCTCTTGTACTGCCGGAGATATGTCGATACAAACTGAATACGCAAAACATCATCAAAATTTAGCGCGTTTTAAAGTTGATATCGCTTTTGTTTATAACTTCCACATTTATTCGAATTGTGCCACGAAACTTTGCAGACAGTCGCGGACACATATTTACTACTGACGTACCAAGTTTCAGAAGTGCAGCTCTTGTACTGCCGGAGATATGTCGATACAAACTGAATACGCAAAACATCAACAAAATTTAGCGCGTTTTAAAGTTGATATCGCTTTTGTTAATAACTTCAACATTTATTCGAATTGTGCCACGAAACTTTGCAGACAGTCGCGGATAAGCCTTTTCTACTGAAGTACAAAGTTTCAGAAGTGCAGCTCTTGTACTGCCGGTGATATGTCGATACAAACTGAATACGCAAAACATCAACAAAATTTAGCGCGTTTTAAAGTTGATATCGCTTTTGTTAATAACTGTAACATTTATTCGACTTGTGCCACGAAACTTTGCAGACAGTCGCGGCCACTGATTTTCTACTGAAGTACCAAGTTTCAGAAGTGCAGCTCTTGTACTACTGGAGATATGTCGATACAAACTGAATACGCAAAACATCAACAAAATTTAGCGCGTTTTAAAGTTGATATCGCTTTTGTTTATAACTTCCACATTTATTCGAATTGTGCCACGAAACTTTGCAGACAGTCGCGGAGACAGATTTTCTACTGATATACAAAGTTTCAGAAGTGCAGCTCTTGTACTGCAGGTTATATCTCGATACAAACTGAATACGCAAAACATCAACAAAATTTAGCGCGTTTTAAAGTTGATATCGCTTTTGTTAATAACTTCCACATTTATTCGAATTGTGCCACGAAACGTTGCAGACAGTCGCGGGACATATTTTGTACGGAAGTACCAAGTTTCAGAAGTGCAGCTCTTGTACTGCCGGAGATATGTCGATACAAACTGAATACGCAAAACATCAACAAAATTTAGCGCGTTTTAAAGTTGATATCGCTTTTGTTTATAACTTCCCCATTTATTCGAATTGTGCCACGAAACTTTGCAGACAGTCGCTGAGACAGATTTTCGACTGAAGAAACAAGTTTCAGAAGTGCAGCTCTTGTACTGCCGGAGATATGTCGATACAAACTGAATACGCAAAACATCAACAAAATTTAGCGCGTTTTAAAGTTGATATCGCTTTTGTTAATAACTTCCACATTTATTTGAATTGTGCCACGAAACTTTGCAGACAGTCGCGGATAAGCCTTTTCTACTGAAGTACCAAGTTTCAGAAGTGCAGCTCTTGTACTGCCGGAGATATGTCGATACAAACACTGAATACGCAAAACATCAACAAAATTTAGCGCGTTTTAAAGTTGATATCGTTTTTGTTAATAACTTCCACATTTGTTCGAATTGTGCCACGAAACTTTGCAGACAGTCGCGGAGAAAGATTTTCTACTGAAGTACTAAGTTTCAGAAGTGCAGCTCTTGTACTGCCGGAGATATGTCGATACAAACTGAATACGCAAAACATCAACAAAATTACGCGCGTTTTAAAGTTGATATCGCTTTTGTTAATAACTTCCACATTTATTCGAATTGTGCCACGAAACTTTGCAGACAGTCGCGGAGACAGATTTTCTACTGAAGTACCAAGTTTCAGAAGTGCAGCTCTTGTACTGCCGGAGATATGTCGATACAAACTGAATACGCAAAACATCAACAAAATTTAGCGCGTTTTAAAGTTGATATCGCTTTTGTTAATAACTTCCACATTTATTCGAATTGTGCCACGAAACTTTGCAGACAGTCGCGGATAGGCCCTTTCTAATGAAGTACCAAGTTTTAGAATTGCAGCTCTTGTACTGCCGGAGATATGTCGATACAATCTAAATACGCAAATCATCAACAAAATTTAGTGCGTTTTAAAGTTGATATCGCTTTTGTTAATAACTTCAACATTTATTCGAATTGTGCCACGAAACTTTGCAGACAGTCGCGGAGACATATTTTCTACTGAGGTACCAAGTTTCAGAAGTGCAGCTCTTGTACTGACGGGGATATGTCGATACAAACTGAATACGCAAAACATCAACAAAATTTAGCGCGTTTTAAAGTTGATATCGTTTTTGTTAATAACTTCCACATTTATTCGAATTGTGCCACGAAACTTTGCAGACAGTCGCGGATAAGCCTTTTCTACTGAAGTACCAAGTTTCAGAAGTGCAGCTCTTGTACTGCCGGAGATATGTCGATACAAACTGAATACGCAAAACATCAACAAAATTTAGCGCGTTTTAAAGTTGATATCGCTTTTGTTAATAACTTCCACATTTATTCGAATTGTGCCACGAAACTTTGCAGACAGTCGCGGATAGGCCTTTTCTACTGAAGTAGCAAGTTTCAGAAGTGCAGCTCTCGTACTACCGGAGATATGTCGATACAAACTGAATACGCAAAACATCAACAAAATTTAGCGCGTTTTAAAGTTGATATCGCTTTTGTTAATAACTTCCACATTTATTCGAATTGTGCCACGAAACTTTTCAGACAGTCGCGGAGACAGATTTTCTACTGAAGTACAAAGTTTCAGAAGTGCAGCTCTTGTACTGCAAGTGATATCTCGATACAAACTGAATACGCAAAACATCAACAAAATTTAGCGCGTTTTAAAGTTGATATCGCTTTTGTTAATAACTTCCACATTTATTCGAATTGTGCCACGAAACTTTGCAGACAGTCGCGGAGACATATTTTCTACTAAAGTACTAAGTTTCAGAAGTGCAGCTCTTGTACTGCCGGAGATATGTCGATACAAACTGAATACGCAAAACATCAACAAAATTTAGCGCGTTTTAAAGTTGATATCGCTTTTGTTTATAACTTCCCCATTTATTCGAATTGTGCCACGAAACTTTGCAGACAGTCGCGGAGACAGATTTTCTACTGAAGTACCAAGTTTCAGAAGTGCAGCTCTTGTACTGCCGGAGATATGTCGATACAAACTGAATACGCAAAACATCAACAAAATTTAGCGCGTTTTAAAGTTGATATCGTTTTTGTTAATAACTTCCACATTTGTTCGAATTGTGCCACGAAACTTTGCAGACAGTCGCGGATAAGCCTTTTCTACTGAAGTACCAAGTTTCAGAAGTGCAGCTCTTGTACTGCCGGTGATATCTCGATACAAACTGAATACGCAAAACATCAACAAAATTTAGCGCGTTTTAAAGTTGATATCAATTTTGTTAATAACTTCCACATTTATTCGAATTGTGCCACGAAACTTTGCAGACAGTCGCGGAGACATATATTCTACTGAAGTACCAAGTTTCGGAAGTGCAGCTCTTGTACTGCCGGAGATATGTCGATACAAACTGAATACGCAAAACATCAACAAAATTTAGCGCGTTTTAAAGTTGATATCGCTTTTGTTAATAACTTCCACATTTAACTGAATTGTGCCACGAAACTTTGCAGACAGTCGCTGAGACAGATTTTCTACTGAAGTACCAAGTTTCAGAAGTGCAGCTCTTGTACTGCCGGAGATATGTCGATACAAACTGAATACGCAAAACATCAACAAAATTTAGCGCGTTTTAAAGTTGATATCGCTTTTGTTAATAACTTCCACATTTATTCGAATTGTGCCACGAAACTTTGCAGACAGTCGCGGATAGGCCTTTTCTACTGAAGTACCAAGTTTCAGAAGTGCAGCTCTAGTACTGCCGGAGATATGTTGATACAAACTGAATACGCAAAACATCAACAAAATTTAGCGCGTTTTAAAGTTGATATCGCTTTTGTTAATAACTGCAACATTTATTCGACTTGTGCCACGAAACTTTGCAGACAGTAACGGCCACTGATTTCCTACAGAAGTACCAAGTTTCAGAAGTGCAGCTCTTGTACTACCGGAGATATGTCGATACAAACTGAATACGCAAAACATCAACAAAATTAAGCGCGTTTTAAAGTTGATATCGTTTTTGTTTATAACTTCCACATTTATTCGAATTGTGCCACGAAACTTTGCAGACAGTCGCGGAGACAGATTTTCTACTGAAGTACCAAGTTTCAGAAGTGCAGCTCTTGTACTGCAGGTGATATCTCGATACAAACTGAATACGCAAAACATCAACAAAATTACGCGCGTTTTAAAGTTGATATCGCTTTTGTTAATAACTTCCACATTTATTCGAATTGTGCCACGAAACTTTGCAGACAGTCGCGGAGACATATTTGCTACTGAAGTACCAAGTTTCAGAAGTGCAGCTCTTGTACTGCCGGAGATATGTCGATACAAACTGAATACGCAAAACATCAACAAAATTTAGCGCGTTTTAAAGTTGATATCGCTTTTGTTTATAACTTCCCCATTTATTCGAATTGTGCCACGAAACTTTGCAGACAGTCGCGGAGACAGATTTTCTACTGAAGTACCAAGTTTCAGAAGTGCAGCTCTTGTACTGCCGGAGATATGTCGATACAAACTGAATACGCAAAACATCAACAAAATTTAGCGCGTTTTAAAGTTGATATCGCTTTTGTTAATAACTTCCACATTTATTCGAATTGTGCCACGAAACTTTGCAGACAGTCGCGGATAAGCCTTTTCTACTGAAGTACCAAGTTTCAGAAGTGCAGCTCTTGTACTGCCGGAGATATGTCGATACAAACTGAATACGCAAAACATCAACAAAATTTAGCGCGTTTTAAAGTTGATATCGCTTTTGTTAATAACTTCCACATTTATTCGAATTGTGCCACGAAACTTTGCAGACAGTCGCGGATAGGCCTTTTCTACTGAAGTAGCAAGTTTCAGAAGTGAAGCTCTCGTACTACCGGAGATATGTCGATACAAACTGAATACGCAAAACATCAACAAAATTTAGCGCGTTTTAAAGTTGATATCGCTTTTGTTAATAACTTCCACATTTATTCGAATTGTGCCACGAAACTTTTCAGACAGTCGCGGAGACAGATTTTCTACTGAAGTACAAAGTTTCAGAAGTGCAGCTCTTGTACTGCAAGTGATATCTCGATACAAACTGAATACGCAAAACATCAACAAAATTTAGCGCGTTTTAAAGTTGATATCGCTTTTGTTAATAACTTCCACATTTATTCGAATTGTGCCACGAAACTTTGCAGACAGTCGCGGAGACATATTTTCTACTAAAGTACTAAGTTTAAGAAGTGCAGCTCTTGTACTGCCGGAGATATGTCGATACAAACTGAATACGCAAAACATCAACAAAATTTAGCGCGTTTTAAAGTTGATATCGCTTTTGTTTATAACTTCCCCATTTATTCGAATTGTGCCACGAAACTTTGCAGACAGTCGCGGAGACATATTTTCTACTGAAGTACCAAGTTTCAGAAGTGCAGCTCTTGTACTGCCGGAGATATGTCGATACAAACTGAATACGCAAAACATCAACAAAATTTAGCGCGTTTTAAAGTTAATATCGTTTTTGTTAATAACTTCCACATTTGTTCGAATTGTGCCACGAAACTTTGCAGACAGTCGCGGATAAGCCTTTTCTACTGAAGTACCTAGTTTCAGAAGTGCAGCTCTTGTACTGCCGGTGATATCTCGATACAAACTGAATACGCAAAACATCAACAAAATTTAGCGCGTTTTAAAGTTGATATCGCTTTTGTTAATAACTTCCACATTTATTCGAATTGTGCCACGAAACTTTGCAGACAGTCGCGGAGACATATATTCTACTGAAGTACCAAGTTTCGGAAGTGCAGCTCTTGTACTGCCGGAGATATGTCGATACAAACTGAATACGCAAAACATCAACAAAATTTAGCGCGTTTTAAAGTTGATATCGCTTTTGTTAATAACTTCCACATTTAACTGAATTGTGCCACGAAACTTTGCAGACAGTCGCTGAGACAGATTTTCTACTGAAGTACCAAGTTTCAGAAGTGCAGCTCTTGTACTGCCGGAGATATGTCGATACAAACTGAATACGCAAAACATCAACAAAATTTAGCGCGTTTTAAAGTTGATATCGCTTTTGTTAATAACTTCCACATTTATTCGAATTGTGCCACGAAACTTTGCAGACAGTCGCGGATAGGCCTTTTCTACTGAAGTACCAAGTTTCAGAAGTGCAGCTCTAGTACTGCCGGAGATATGTTGATACAAACTGAATACGCAAAACATCAACAAAATTTAGCGCGTTTTAAAGTTGATATCGCTTTTGTTAATAACTGCAACATTTATTCGACTTGTGCCACGAAACTTTGCAGACAGTCGCGGCCACTGATTTTCTACTGAAGTACCAAGTTTCAGAAGTGCAGCTCTTGTACTACCGGAGATATGTCGATACAAACTGAATACGCAAAACATCAACAAAATTAAGCGCGTTTTAAAGTTGATATCGTTTTTGTTTATAACTTCCACATTTATTCGAATTGTGCCACGAAACTTTGCAGACAGTCGCGGAGACAGATTTTCTACTGAAGTACCAAGTTTCAGAAGTGCAGCTCTTGTACTGCAGGTGATATCTCGATACAAACTGAATACGCAAAACATCAACAAAATTACGCGCGTTTTAAAGTTGATATCGCTTTTGTTAATAACTTCCACATTTATTCGAATTGTGCCACGAAACTTTGCAGACAGTCGCGGAGACATATTTGCTACTGAAGTACCAAGTTTCAGAAGTGCAGCTCTTGTACTGCCGGAGATATGTCGATACAAACTGAATACGCAAAACATCAACAAAATTTAGCGCGTTTTAAAGTTGATATCGCTTTTGTTTATAACTTCCCCATTTATTCGAATTGTGCCACGAAACTTTGCAGACAGTCGCGGAGACAGATTTTCTACTGAAGTACCAAGTTTCAGAAGTGCAGCTCTTGTACTGCCGGAGATATGTCGATACAAACTGAATACGCAAAACATCAACAAAATTTAGCGCGTTTTAAAGTTGATATCGCTTTTGTTAATAACTTCCACATTTATTCGAATTGTGCCACGAAACTTTGCAGACAGTCGCGGATAGGCCCTTTCAAATGAAGTACCAAGTTTCAGAAGTGCAGCTCTTGTACTGCCGGAGATATGTCGATACAAACTGAATACGCAAAACATCAACAAAATTTAGCGCGTTTTAAAGTTGATATCGCTTTTGTTAATAACTTCCACATTTATTCGAATTGTGCCACGAAACTTTGCAGACAGTCGCGGAGACAGATTTTCTACTGAAGTAGCAAGTTTCAGAAGTGCAGCTCTTGTACTGCCGGAGATATGTCGATACAAACTGAATACGCAAAACATCAACAAAATTACGCGCGTTTTAAAGTTGATATCTCTTTTGTTAATAACTTCCACATTTATTCGAATTGTGCCACGAAACTTTGCAGACAGTCGCGGATAAGCCTTTTCTACTGAAGTACAAAGGTTCAGAAGTGCAGCTCTAGTACTGCTGGAGATATGTCGATACAAACTGAATACGCAAAACATCAACAAAATTTAGCGCGTTTTAAAGTTGATATCACTTTTGTTTATAACTTCCACATTTATTCGAATTGTGCCACGAAACTTTGCAGACAGTCGCGGAGACAGATTTTCTACTGAAGTACCAAGTTTCAGAAGTGCAGCTCTTATACTACCGGAGATATGTCGATACAAACTGAATACGCAAAACATCAACAAAATTTAGCGCGTTTTAAAGTTGATATCGCTTTTGTTAATAACTTCAACATTTATTCGAATTGTGCCACGAAACTTTGCAGACAGTCGCGGATAGGCCTTTTCTACTGAAGTACCAAGTTTCAGAAGTGCAGCTCTAGTACTGCCGGAGATATGTCGATACAAACTGAATACGCAAAACATCAACAAAATTTAGCGCGTTTTAAAGTTGATATCGCTTTTGTTAATAACTGCAACATTTATTCGACTTGTGCCACGAAACTTTGCAGACAGTCGCGGCCACTGATTTTCTACTGAAGTACCAAGTTTCAGAAGTGCAGCTCTTGTACTACCGGAGATATGTCGATACAAACTGAATACGCAAAACATCAACAAAATTAAGCGCGTTTTAAAGTTGATATCGCTTTTGTTAATAACTTCCACATTTATTCGAATTGTGCCACGAAACTTTGCAGACAGTCGCGGATAGGCCCTTTCTAATGAAGTACCAAGTTTCAGAAGTGCAGCTCTTGTACTGCCGGAGATATGTCGATACAAACTGAATACGCAAATCATCAACAGAATTTAGTGCGTTTTAAAGTTGATATCGCTTTTGTTAATAACTTCAACATTTATTCGAATTGTGCCACGAAACTTTGCAGACAGTCGCGGAGACAGATTTTCTACTGAAGTAGCAAGTTTCAGAAGTGCAGCTCTTGTACTGCAGGTGATATCTCGATACAAACTGAATACGCAAAACATCAACAAAATTACGCGCGTTTTAAAGTTGATATCGCTTTTGTTAATAACTTCCACATTTATTCGAATTGTGCCACGAAACTTTGCAGACAGTCGCGGAGACAGATTTTCTACTGAAGTACCAAGTTTCAGAAGTGCAGCTCTTGTACTGCCGGAGATATGTCGATACAAACTGAATACGCAAAACATCAACAAAATTTAGCGCGTTTTAAAGTTGATATCGCTTTTGTTTATAACTTCCCCATTTATTCGAATTGTGCCACGAAACTTTGCAGACAGTCGCGGAGACAGATTTTCTACTGAAGTACCAAGTTTCAGAAGTGCAGCTCTTGTACTGCCGGAGATATGTCGATACAAACTGAATACGCAAAACATCAACAAAATTTAGCGCGTTTTAAAGTTGATATCGCTTTTGTTAATAACTTCCACATTTATTCGAATTGTGCCACGAAACTTTGCAGACAGTCGCGGAGACAGATTTTCTACTGAAGTAGCAAGTTTCAGAAGTGCAGCTCTTGTACTGCCGGAGATATGTCGATACAAACTGAATACGCAAAACATCAACAAAATTACGAGCGTTTTAAAGTTGATATCGCTTTTGTTAATAACTTCCACATTTATTCGAATTGTGCCACGAAACTTTGCAGACAGTCGCGGATAAGCCTTTTCTACTGAAGTACAAAGGTTCAGAAGTGCAGCTCTAGTACTGCTGGAGATATGTCGATACAAACTCAATACGCAAAACATCAACAAAATTTAGCGCGTTTTAAAGTTGATATCACTTTTGTTTATAACTTCCACATTTATTCGAATTGTGCCACGAAACTTTGCAGACAGTCGCGGAGACAGATTTTCTACTGAAGTACCAAGTTTCAGAAGTGCAGCTCTAGTACTGCCGGAGATATGTCGATACAAACTGAATACGCAAAACATCAACAAAATTTAGCGCGTTTTAAAGTTGATATCGCTTTTGTTAATAACTGCAACATTTATTCGACTTGTGCCACGAAACTTTGCAGACAGTCGCGGCCACTGATTTTCTACTGAAGTACCAAGTTTCAGAAGTGCAGCTCTTGTACTACCGGAGATATGTCGATACAAACTGAATACGCAAAACATCAACAAAATTAAGCGCGTTTTAAAGTTGATATCGCTTTTGTTAATAACTTCCACATTTATTCGAATTGTGCCACGAAACTTTGCAGACAGTCGCGGATAGGCCCTTTCTAATGAAGTACCAAGTTTCAGAAGTGCAGCTCTTGTACTGCCGGAGATATGTCGATACAAACTGAATACGCAAATCATCAACAAAATTTAGTGCGTTTTAAAGTTGATATCGCTTTTGTTAATAACTTCAACATTTATTCGAATTGTGCCACGAAACTTTGCAGACAGTCGCGGAGACATATATTCTACTGAAGAAACAAGTTTCAGAAGTGCAGCTCTTGTACTGCCGGAGATATGTCGATACAAACTGAATACGCAAAACATCAACAAAATTTAGCGCGTTTTAAAGTTGATATCGCTTTTGTTAATAACTTCCACATTTATTCGAATTGTGCCACGAAACTTTGCAGACGGTCGCTGAGACAGATTTTCTACTGAAGTACCAATTTTGAGAAGTGCAGCTCTTGTACTGCCGGAGATATGTCGATACAAACTGAATACGCAAAACATCAACAAAATTTAGCGCGTTTTAAAGTTGATATCGCTTTTGTTAATAACTTCCACATTTATTCGAATTGTGCCACGAAACTTTGCAGACAGTCGCGGATAGGCCTTTTCTACTGAAGTACCAAGTTTCAGAAGTGCAGCTCTTATACTACCGGAGATATGTCGATACAAACTGAATACGCAAAACATCAACAAAATTTAGCGCGTTTTAAAGTTGATATCGCTTTTGTTAATAACTTCCACATTTATTCGAATTGTGCCACGAAACTTTGCAGACAGTCGCGGATATGCCTTTTCTACTGAAGTACCAAGTTTCAGAAGTGCAGCTCTAGTACTGCCGGAGATATGTCGATACAAACTGAATACGCAAAACATCAACAAAATTTAGCGCGTTTTAAAGTTGATATCGCTTTTGTTAATAACTGCAACATTTATTCGACTTGTGCCGCGAAACTTTGCAGACAGTCGCGGATAGGCCCTTTCTAATGAAGTACCAAGTTTCAGAAGTGCAGCTCTTGTACTGCCGGAGATATGTCGATACAAACTGAATACGCAAATCATCAACAAAATTTAGTGCGTTTTAAAGTTGATATCGCTTTTGTTAATAACTTCCACATTTATTCGAATTGTGCCACGAAACTTTGCAGACAGTCGCGGAGACATATATTTTACTGCAGTACCAAGTTTCAGAAGTGCAGCTCTTGTACTACCGGAGATATGTCGATACAAACTGAATACGCAAAACATCAACAAAATTAAGCGCGTTTTAAAGTTGATATCGCTTTTGTTAATAACTTCCACATTTATTCGAATTGTGCCACGAAACTTTGCAGACAGTCGCGGATAGGCCTTTTCTAATGAAGTACCAAGTTTCAGAAGTGCAGCTCTTGTACTGCTGGAGATATGTCGATACAAACTGAATACGCAAATCATCAACAAAATTTAGTGCGTTTTAAAGTTGATATCGCTTTTGTTAATAACTTCAACATTTATTCGAATTGTGCCACGAAACTTTGCAGACAGTCGCGGAGACATATATTCTACTGAAGTAC
The DNA here is from genome assembly GCA_963556195.1 of Sepiola atlantica. Classification (NCBI taxonomy): domain Eukaryota; kingdom Metazoa; phylum Mollusca; class Cephalopoda; order Sepiida; family Sepiolidae; genus Sepiola; species Sepiola atlantica. Next base: position 523,525 of record CAUVYP010000355.1, read on the forward strand.
CAAGTTTCAGAAGTGCAGCTCTTGTACTGCCGGAGATATGTCGATACAAACTGAATACGCAAAACATCAACAAAATTTAGCGCGTTTTAAAGTTGATATCGCTTTTGTTAATAACTTCCACATTTATTCGAATTGTGCCACGAAACTTTGCAGACAGTCGCTGAGACAGATTTTCTACTGAAGTACCAAGTTTCAGAAGTGCAGCTCTTGTACTGCCGGAGATATGTCGATACAAACTGAATACGCAAAACATCAACAAAATTTAGCGCGTTTTAAAGTTAATATCGCTTTTGTTAATAACTTCCACATTTATTCGAATTGTGCCACGAAACTTTGCAGACAGTCGCGGATAGGCCTTTTCTACTGAAGTACCAAGTTTCAGAAGTGCAGCTCTAGTACTGCCGGAGATATGTTGATACAAACTGAATACGCAAAACATCAACAAAATTTAGCGCGTTTTAAAGTTGATATCGCTTTTGTTAATAACTGCAACATTTATTCGACTTGTGCCACGAAACTTTGCAGACAGTCGCGGCCACTGATTTTCTACTGAAGTACCAAGTTTCAGAAGTGCAGCTCTTGTACTACCGGAGATATGTCGATACAAACTGAATACGCAAAACATCAACAAAATTAAGCGCGTTTTAAAGTTGATATCGTTTTTGTTTATAACTTCCACATTTATTCGAATTGTGCCACGAAACTTTGCAGACAGTCGCGGAGACAGATTTTCTACTGAAGTACCAAGTTTCAGAAGTGCAGCTCTTGTACTGCAGGTGATATCTCGATACAAACTGAATACGCAAAACATCAACAAAATTACGCGCGTTTTAAAGTTGATATCGCTTTTGTTAATAACTTCCACATTTATTCGAATTGTGCCACGAAACTTTGCAGACAGTCGCGGAGACATATTTGCTACTGAAGTACCAAGTTTCAGAAGTGCAGCTCTTGTACTGCCGGAGATATGTCGATACAAACTGAATACGCAAAACATCAACAAAATTTAGCGCGTTTTAAAGTTGATATCGCTTTTGTTTATAACTTCCCCATTTATTCGAATTGTGCCACGAAACTTTGCAGACAGTCGCGGAGACATATTTTCTACTGAAGTACCAAGTTTCAGAAGTGCAGCTCTTGTACTGCCGGAGATATGTCGATACAAACTGAATACGAAAAACATCAACAAAATTTAGCGCGTTTTAAAGTTGATATCGCTTTTGTTAATAACTTCCACATTTATTCGAATTGTGCCGCGAAACTTTGCAGACAGTCGCGGATAGGCCCTTTCAAATGAAGTACCAAGTTACAGAAGTGCAGCTCTTGTACTGCCGGAGATATGTCGATACAAACTGAATACGCAAAACATCAACAAAATTTAGCGCGTTTTAAAGTTGATATCGCTTTTGTTAATAACTTCCACATTTATTCGAATTGTGCCACGAAACTTTGCAGACAGTCGCGGAGACAGATTTTCTACTGAAGTAGCAAGTTTCAGAAGTGCAGCTCTTGTACTGCTGGAGATATGTCGATACAAACTGAATACGCAAAACATCAACAAAATTTAGCGCGTTTTAAAGTTGATATCACTTTTGTTTATAACTTCCACATTTATTCGAATTGTGCCACGAAACTTTGCAGACAGTCGCGGAGACAGATTTTCTACTGAAGTACCAAGTTTCAGAAGTGCAGCTCTTATACTACCGGAGATATGTCGATACAAACTGAATACGCAAAACATCAACAAAATTTAGCGCGTTTTAAAGTTGATATCGCTTTTGTTAATAACTTCCACATTTATTCGAATTGTGCCACGAAACTTTGCAGACAGTCGCGGCCACTGATTTTCTACTGAAGTACCAAGTTTCAGAAGTGCAGCTCTTGTACTACCGGAGATATGTCGATACAAACTGAATACGCAAAACATCAACAAAATTAAGCGCGTTTTAAAGTTGATATCGCTTTTGTTAATAACTTCCACATTTATTCGAATTGTGCCACGAAACTTTGCAGACAGTCGCGGATAGGCCCTTTCTAATGAAGTACCAAGTTTCAGAAGTGCAGCTCTTGTACTGCCGGAGATATGTCGATACAAACTGAATACGCAAATCATCAACAAAATTTAGTGCGTTTTAAAGTTGATATCGCTTTTGTTAATAACTTCAACATTTATTCGAATTGTGCCACGAAACTTTGCAGACAGTCGCGGAGACATATTTTCTACTGAAGTACCAAGTTTCAGAAGTGAAGCTCTTGTACTGACGGAGATATGTCGATACAAACTGAATACGCAAAACATCAACAAAATTTAGCGCGTTTTAAAGTTGATATCGTTTTTGTTAATAACTTCAACATTTATTCGAATTGTGCCACGAAACTTTGCAGACAGTCGCAGATAAGCCTTTTCTACTGAAGTACCAATTTTGAGAAGTACAGCTCTTGTACTGCCGGTGATATCTCGATACAAACTGAATACGCAAAACATCAACAAAATTTAGCGCGTTTTAAAGTTGATATCGCTTTTGTTAATAACTTCCACATTTATTCGAATTGTGCCACGAAACTTTGCAGACAGTCGCGGAGACAGATTTTCTACTGAAGTACCAAGTTTCAGAAGTGCAGCTCTTGTACTGCCGGAGATATGTCGATACAAACTGAATACGCAAAACATCAACAAAATTTAGCGCGTTTTAAAGTTGATATCGCTTTTGTTTATAACTTACACATTTATTCGAATTGTGCCACGAAACTTTGCAGACAGTCGCGGAGACAGATTTTCTACTGAAGTACCAAGTTTCAGAAGTGCAGCTCTTGTACTACCGGAGATATGTCGATACAAACTGAATACGCAAAACATCAACAAAATTTAGCGCGTTTTAAAGTTGATATCGCTTTTGTTAATAACTTCCACATTTATTCGAATTGTGCCACGAAACTTTGCAGACAGTCGCGGATATGCCTTTTCTACTGAAGTACCAAGTTTCAGAAGGTCAGCCATAGTACTGCCGGAGATATGTCGATACAAACTGAATACGCAAAACATCAACAAAATTTAGCGCGTTTTAAAGTTGATATCGCTTTTGTTAATAACTGCAACATTTATTCGACTTGTGCCACGAAACTTTGCAGACAGTCGCGGCCACTGATTTTCTACTGAAGTACCAAGTTTCAGCAGTGCAGCTCTTGTACAACCGGAGATATGTCGATACAAACTGAATACGCAAAACATCAACAAAATTAAGCGCGTTTTAAAGTTGATATCGTTTTTGTTTATAACTTCCACATTTATTCGAATTGTGCCACGAAACTTTGCAGACAGTCGCGGAGACAGATTTTCTACTGAAGTACAAAGTTTCAGAAGTGCAGCTCTTGTACTGCAGGAGATATCTCGATACAAACTGAATACGCAAAACATCAACAAAATTACGCGCGTTTTAAAGTTGATATCGCTTTTGTTAATAACTTCCACATTTATTCGAATTGTGCCACGAAACTTTGCAGACAGTCGCGGAGACATATTTGCTACTGAAGTACCAAGTTTCAGAAGTGCAGCTCTTGTACTGCCGGAGATATGTCGATACAAACTGAATACGCAAAACATCAACAAAATTTAGCGCGTTTTAAAGTTGATATCGCTTTTGTTTATAACTTCCCCATTTATTCGAATTGTGCCACGAAACTTTGCAGACAGTCGCGGAGACCGATTTTCAACTGAAGTACCAAGTTTCAGAAGTGCAGCTCTTGTACTGCCGGAGATATGTCGATACAAACTGAATACGCAAAACATCAACAAAATTTAGCGCGTTTTAAAGTTGATATCGCTTTTGTTAATAACTTCAACATTTATTCGAATTGTGCCACGAAACTTTGCAGACAGTCGCGGATAGGCCTTTTCTACTGAAGTACCAAGTTTCAGAAGTGCAGCTCTTGTACTGCCGGTGATATCTTGATACAAACTGAATACGCAAACCATCAACAAAATTTAGCGCGTTTTAAAGTTAATATCGCTTTTGTTGATAACTTCCACATTTATTCGAATTGTGCCACGAAACTTTGCAGACAGTCGCGGAGACAGCTTTTCTACTGAAGTACCAAGTTTCAGAAGTGCAGCTCTTGTACTACCGGAGATATGTCGATACAAACTGAATACGCAAAACATCAACAAAATTTAGCGCGTTTTAAAGTTGATATCGCTTTTGTTTATAACTTCCACATTTATTGTAATTGTGCCACGAAACTTTGCAGACAGTCGCGGAGACAGATTTTCTACTGAAGTACAAAGTTTCAGAAGTGCAGCTCTTGTACTGCAGGGGATATCTCGATACAAACTGAATACGCAAAACATCAACAAAATTTAGCGCGTTAAAGTTGATATCGCTTTTGTTAATAACTTCCACATTTATTCGAATTGTGCCACGAAACTTTGCAGACAGTCGCGGAGACATATTTTCTACTGAAGTACCAAGTTTCAGAAGTGCAGCTCTTGTACTGCCGGAGATATGTCGATACAAACTGAATACGCAAAACATCATCAAAATTTAGCGCGTTTTAAAGTTGATTTCGCTTTTGTTTATAACTTCCACATTTATTCGAATTGTGCCACGAAACTTTGCAGACAGTCGCGGACACATATTTACTACTGAAGTACCAAGTTTCAGAAGTGCAGCTCTTGTACTGCCGGAGATATGTCGATACAAACTGAATACGCAAAACATCAACAAAATTTAGCGCGTTTTAAAGTTGATATCGCTTTTGTTAATAACTTCAACATTTATTCGAATTGTGCCACGAAACTTTGCAGACAGTCGCGGATAAGCCTTTTCTACTGAAGTACAAAGTTTCAGAAGTGCAGCTCTTGTACTGCCGGTGATATCTCGATACAAACTGAATACGCAAAACATCAACAAAATTTAGCGCGTTTTAAAGTTGATATCGCTTTTGTTAATAACTTCCACATTTATTCGAATTGTGCCACGAAACTTTGCAGACAGTCGCGGAGAAAGATTTTCTACTGAAGTATCAAGTTTCAGAAGTGCAGCTCTTGTACTGCCGGAGATATGTCGATACAAACTGAATACGCAAAACATCAACAAAATTTAGCGCGTTTTAAAGTTGATATCGCTTTTGTTTATAACTTCCACATTTATTCGAATTGTGCCACGAAACTTTGCAGACAGTCGCGGATAAGCCTTTTCTACTGAAGTACCAAGTTTCAGAAGTGCAGCTCTTGTACTGCCGGTGATATCTCGATACAAACTGAATACGCAAAACATCAACAAAATTTAGCGCGTTTTAAAGTTGATATCGCTTTTGTTAATAACTTCAACATTTATTCGAATTGTGCCACGAAACTTTGCAGACAGTCGCGGAGACAGATTTTCTACTGAAGTACCAAGTTTCAGAAGTGCAGCTCTTGTACTGCCGGAGATATGTCGATACAAACTGAATACGCAAAACATCAACAAAATTCAGCGCGTTTTAAAGTTGATATCGCTTTTGTTAATAACTTCCACATTTATTCGAATTGTGCAACGAAACTTTGCAGACAGTCGCGGAGACAGATTTTCTACTGAAGTACAAAGTTTCAGAAGTGCAGCTCTTGTACTGCCGGAGATATGTCGATACAAACTGAATACGCAAAACATCAACAAAATTTAGCGCGTTTTAAAGTTGATATCGCTTTTGTTTATAACTTCCACATTTATTCGAATTGTGCCACGAAACTTTGCAGACAGTCGCGGAGACATATTTTCTACTGAAGTACCAAGTTTCAGAAGTGCAGCTCTTGTACTACCGGAGATATGTCGATACAAACTGAATACGCAAAACATCAACAAAATTAAGCGCGTTTTAAAGTTGATATCGCTTTTGTTAATAACTTCCACATTTATTCGAATTGTGCCACGAAACTTTGCAGACAGTCGCGGATAGGCCCTTTCTAATGAAGTACCAAGTTTCAGAAGTGCAGCTCTTGTACTGCCGGTGATATGTCGATACAAACTGAATACGCAAATCATCAACAAAATTTAGTGCGTTTTAAAGTTGATATCGCTTTTGTTAATAACTTCAACATTTATTCGAATTGTGCCACGAAACTTTGCAGACAGTCGCGGAGACATATTTTCTACTGAAGTACCAAGTTTCAGAAGTGAAGCTCTTGTACTGACGGAGATATGTCGATACAAACTGAATACGCAAAACATCAACAAAATTTAGCGCGTTTTAAAGTTGATATCGTTTTTGTTAATAACTTCCACATTTATTCGAATTGTGCCACGAAACTTTGTAGACAGTCGCAGATAAGCCTTTTCTACTGAAGTACCAATTTTGAGAAGTGCAGCTCTTGTACTGCCGGTGATATCTCGATACAAACTGCATACGCAAACCATCAACAAAATTCAGCGCGTTTTAAAGTTGATATCGCTTTTGTTAATAACTTCCACATTTATTCGAATTGTGCCACGAAACTTTGCAGACAGTCGCGGAGACATGTTTTCTACTGAAGTACCAAGTTTCAGAAGTGCAGCTCTTGTACTGCCGGAGATATGTCGATACAAACAGAATACGCAAAACATCAACAAAATTTAGCGCGTTTTAAAGTTGATATCGCTTTTGTGTATAACTTCCACATTTATTCGAATTGTGCCACGAAACTTTGCAGACAGTCGCGGAGACAGATTTTCTACTGAAGTACAAAGTTTCAGAAGTGCAGCTCTTGTACTGCAGGGGATATCTCGATACAAACTGAATACGCAAAACATCAACAAAATTTAGCGCGTTAAAGTTGATATCGCTTTTGTTAATAACTTCCACATTTATTCGAATTGTGCCACGAAACTTTGCAGACAGTCGCGGAGACATATTTTCTACTGAAGTACCAAGTTTCAGAAGTGCAGCTCTTGTACTGCCGGAGATATGTCGATACAAACTGAATACGCAAAACATCATCAAAATTTAGCGCGTTTTAAAGTTGATATCGCTTTGGTTTATAACTTCCACATTTATTCGAATTGTGCCACGAAACTTTGCAGACAGTCGCGGACACATATTTACTACTGAAGTACCAAGTTTCAGAAGTGCAGCTCTTGTACTGCCGGAGATATGTCGATACAAACTGAATACGCAAAACATCAACAAAATTTAGCGCGTTTTAAAGTTGATATCGCTTTTGTTAATAACTTCAACATTTATTCGAATTGTGCCACGAAACTTTGCAGACAGTCGCGGATAAGCCTTTTCTACTGAAGTACAAAGTTTCAGAAGTGCAGCTCTTGTACTGCCGGTGATATCTCGATACAAACTGAATACGCAAAACATCAACAAAATTTAGCGCGTTTTAAAGTTGATATCGCTTTTGTTAATAACTTCCACATTTATTCGAATTGTGCCACGAAACTTTGCAGACAGTCGCGGAGACAGATTTTCTACTGAAGTACCAAGTTTCAGAAGTGCAGCTCTTGTACTGCCGGAGATATGTCGATACAAACTGAATACGCAAATCATCAACAAAATTTAGTGCGTTTTAAAGTTGATATCGCTTTTGTTAATAACTTCAACATTTATTCGAATTGTGCCACGAAACTTTGCAGACAGTCGCGGAGACATATTTTCTACTGAAGTACCAAGTTTCAGAAGTGAAGCTCTTGTACTGACGGAGATATGTCGATACAAACTGAATACGCAAAACATCAACAAAATTTAGCGCGTTTTAAAGTTGATATCGTTTTTGTTAATAACTTCCACATTTATTCGAATTGTGCCACGAAACTTTGCAGACAGTCGCAGATAAGCCTTTTCTACTGAAGTACCAATTTTGAGAAGTGCAGCTCTTGTACTGCCGGTGATATCTCGATACAAACTGAATACGCAAACCATCAACAAAATTCAGCGCGTTTTAAAGTTGATATCGCTTTTGTTAATAACTTCCACATTTATTCGAATTGTGCCACGAAACTTTGCAGACAGTCGCGGAGACATGTTTTCTACTGAAGTACTAAGTTTCAGAAGTGCAGCTTTTGGACTGCCGGAGATATGTCGATACAAACTGAATACGCAAAACATCAACAAAATTTAGCGCGTTTTAAAGTTGATACCGCTTTTGTTTATAACTTACACATTTATTCGAATTGTGCCACGAAACTTTGCAGACAGTCGCGGAGACAGATTTTCTACTGAAGTACCAAGTTTCAGAAGTGCAGCTCTTGTACTACCGGAGATATGTCGATACAAACTGAATACGCAAAACATCAACAAAATTTAGCGCGTTTTAAAGTTGATATCGCTTTTGTTAATAACTTCCACATTTATTCGAATTGTGCCACGAAACTTTGCAGACAGTCGCGGATAGGCCCTTTCTAATGAAGTACCAAGTTTCAGAAGTGCAGCAGTAGTACTGCCGGAGATATGTCGATACAAACTGAATACGCAAAACATCAACAAAATTTAGCGCGTTTTAAAGTTGATATCGCTTTTGTTAATAACTTCCACATTTATTCGAATTGTGCCACGAAACTTTGCAGACAGTCGCGGATAGGCCTTTTCTACTGAAGTACCAAGTTTCAGAAGTGCAGCCATAGTACTGCCGGAGATATGTCGATACAAACTGAATACGCAAAACATCAACAAAATTTAGCGCGTTTTAAAGTTGATATCGCTTTTGTTAATACCTGCAACATTTATTCGACTTGTGCCACGAAACTTTGCAGACAGTCGCGGAGACAGATTTTCTACTGAAGTACAAAGTTTCAGAAGTGCAGCTCTTGTACTGCAGGTGATATCTCGATACAAACTGAATACGCAAAACATCAACAAAATTACGCGCGTTTTAAAGTTGATATCGCTTTTGTTAATAACTTCCACATTTATTCGAATTGTGCCACGAAACTTTGCAGACAGTCGCGGAGACATATTTGCTACTGAAGTACCAAGTTTCAGAAGTGCAGCTTTTGTACTGCCGGAGATATGTCGATACAAACTGAATACGCAAAACATCAACAAAATTTAGCGCGTTTTAAAGTTGATATCGCTTTTGTTTATAACTTCCCCATTTATTCGAATTGTGCAACGAAACTTTGCAGACACTCGCGGAGACAGATTTTCTAGTGAAGTACCAAGTTTCAGAAGTGCAGCTCTTGTACTGCCGGAGATATGTCGATACAAACTGAATACGCAAAACATCAACAAAATTTAGCGCGTTTTAAAGTTGATATCGCTTTTGTTAATAACTTCAACATTTATTCGAATTGTGCCACGAAACTTTGCAGACAGTCGCGGATAGGCCTTTTCTACTGAAGTACCAAGTTTCAGAAGTGCAGCTCTTGTACTGCCGGAGATATGTCGATACAAACTGAATACGTAAATCATCAACAAAATTCAGTGCGTTTTAAAGTTGATATCGCTTTTGTTAATAACTTCCACATTTATTCGAATTGTGCCACGAAACTTTGCAGACAGTCGCAGATAAGCCTTTTCTACTGAAGTACCAAGTTTCAGAAGTGCAGCTCTTGTACTGCCGGTGATATCTCGATACAAACTGAATACGCAAAACATCAACAAAATTTAGCGCGTTTTAAAGTTGATATCGCTTTTGTTAATAACTTCCACATTTATTCGAATTGTGCCACGAAACTTTGCAGACAGTCGCGGAGACATGTTTTCTACTGAAGTACCAAGTTTCAGAAGTGCAGCTCTTGTACTGCCGGAGATATGTCGATACAAACTGAATACGCAAAACATCAACAAAATTTAGCGCGTTTTAAAGTTGATATCGCTTTTGTTAATAACTTCCACATTTATTCGAATTGTACCACGAAACTTTGCAGACAGTCGCGGATACATATTTACTACTGAAGTACCAAGTTTCAGAAGTGCAGCTGTTGTACTGCCGGAGATATGTCGATACAAACTGAATACGCAAAACATCAACAAAATTTAGCGCGTTTTAAAGTTGATATCGCTTTTGTTAATAACTTCAACATTTATTCGAATTGTGCCACGAAACTTTGCAGACAGTCGCGGAGACTGATTTTCTACTGAAGTACCAAGTTTCAGAAGTGCAGCTCTTGTACTGCCGGTGATATCTTGATACAAACTGAATACGCAAACCATCAACAAAATTTAGCGCGTTTTAAAGTTAATATCGCTTTTGTTGATAACTTCCACATTTATTCGAATTGTGCCACGAAACTTTGCAGACAGTCGCGGAGACAGCTTTTCTACTGAAGTACCAAGTTTCAGAAGTGCAGCTCTTGTACTACCGGAGATATGTCGATACAAACTGAATACGCAAAACATCAACAAAATTTAGCGCGTTTTAAAGTTGGTATCGCTTTTGTTAGTAACTTCCACATTTATTGTAATTGTGCCACGAAACTTTGCAGACAGTCGCGGAGACAGATTTTCTACTGAAGTACAAAGTTTCAGAAGTGCAGCTCTTGTACTGCAGGGGATATCTCGATACAAACTGAATACGCAAAACATCAACAAAATTTAGCGCGTTAAAGTTGATATCGCTTTTGTTAATAACTTCCACATTTATTCGAATTGTGCCACGAAACTTTGCAGACAGTCGCGGAGACATGTTTTCTACTGAAGTACCAAGTTTCAGAAGTGCAGCTCTTGTACTGCCGGAGATATGTCGATACAAACTGAATACGCAAAACATCAACAAAATTTAGCGCGTTTTAAAGTTGATATCGCTTTTGTTAATAACTTCAACATTTATTCGAATTGTGCCACGAAACTTTGCAGACAGTCGCGGATAAGCCTTTTCTACTGAAGTACAAAGTTTAAGAAGTGCAGCTCTTGTACTGCCGGTGATATCTCGATACAAACTGAATACGCAAAACATCAACAAAATTTAGCGCGTTTTAAAGTTGATATCGCTTTTGTAAATAACTTCAACATTTATTCGAATTGTGCCACGAAACTTTGCAGACAGTCGCGGATAAGCCTTTTCAACTGAAGTACAAAGTTTAAGAAGTGCAGCTCTTGTACTGCCGGTGATATCTCGATACAAACTGAATACGCAAAACATCAACAAAATTTAGCGCGTTTTAAAGTTGATATCGCTTTTGTTAATAACTTCCACATTTATTCGAATTGTGCCACGAAACTTTGCAGACAGTCGCGGAGACAGATTTGCTACTGAATTACCAAGTTTCAGAAGTGCAGCTCTTGTACTGCTGGAGATATGTCGATACAAACTGAATACGCAAAACATCAACAAAATTTAGCGCGTTTTAAAGTTGATATCGCTTTTGTTAATAACTTCCACATTTATTCGAATTGTGCCACGAAACTTTGCAGACAGTCGCGGAGACAGATTTTCTACTGAAGTACCAAGTTTCAGAAGTGCAGCTCTTGTACTGCCGGAGATATGTCGATACAAACTGAATACGCAAAACATCAACAAAATTTAGCGCGTTTTAAAGTTGATATCGCTTTTGTTTATAACTTCCACATTTATTCGAATTGTGCCACGAAACTTTGCAGACAGTCGCGGATAAGCCTTTTCTACTGAAGTACCAAGTTTCAGAAGTGCAGCTCTTGTACTGCCGGTGATATCTCGATACAAACTGAATACGCAAAACATCAACAAAATTTAGCGCGTTTTTAAGTTGATATCGCTTTTGTTAATAACTTCAACATTTATTCGAATTGTGCCACGAAACTTTGCAGACAGTCGCGGAGACAGATTTTCTACTGAAGTACCAAGTTTCAGAAGTGCAGCTCTTGTACTGCCGGAGATATGTCGATACAAACTGAATACGCAAAACATCAACAAAATTCAGCGCGTTTTAAAGTTGATATCGCTTTTGTTAATAACTTCAACATTTATTCGAATTGTGCCACGAAACTTTGCAGACAGTCGCGGACACAGATTTTCTACTGAAGTACAAAGTTTCAGAAGTGCAGCTCTTGTACTGCCGGAGATATGTCGATACAAACTGAATACGCAAAACATCAACAAAATTAAGCGCGTTTTAAAGTTGATATCGCTTTTGTTAATAACTTCCACATTTATTCGAATTGTGCCACGAAACTTTGCAGACAGTCGCGGAGACATGTTTTCTACTGAAGTACTAAGTTTCAGAAGTGCAGCTCTTGGACTGCCGGAGATATGTCGATACAAACTGAATACGCAAAACATCAACAAAATTTAGCGCGTTTTAAAGTTGATATCGCTTTTGTTTATAACTTACACATTTATTCGAATTGTGCCACGAAACTTTGCAGACAGTCGCGGAGACAGATTTTCTACTGAAGTACCAAGTTTCAGAAGTGCAGCTCTTGTACTACCGGAGATATGTCGATACAAACTGAATACGCAAAACATCAACAAAATTTAGCGCGTTTTAAAGTTGATATCGCTTTTGTTAATAACTTCCACATTTATTCGAATTGTGCCACGAAACTTTGCAGACAGTCGCGGATAGGCCCTTTCTAATGAAGTACCAAGTTTCAGAAGTGCAGCAGTAGTACTGCCGGAGATATGTCGATACAAACTGAATACGCAAAACATCAACAAAATTTAGCGCGTTTTAAAGTTGATATCGCTTTTGTTAATAACTTCCACATTTATTCGAATTGTGCCACGAAACTTTGCAGACAGTCGCGGATAGGCCTTTTCTACTGAAGTACCAAGTTTCAGAAGTGCAGCCATAGTACTGCCGGAGATATGTCGATACAAACTGAATACGCAAAACATCAACAAAATTTAGCGCGTTTTAAAGTTGATATCGCTTTTGTTAATAACTTCAACATTTATTCGAATTGTGCCACGAAACTTTGCAGACAGTCGCGGACACAGATTTTCTACTGAAGTACAAAGTTTCAGAAGTGCAGCTCTTGTACTGCCGGAGATATGTCGATACAAACTGAATACGCAAAACATCAACAAAATTAAGCGCGTTTTAAAGTTGATATCGCTTTTGTTAATAACTTCCACATTTATTCGAATTGTGCCACGAAACTTTGCAGACAGTCGCGGAGACATGTTTTCTACTGAAGTACTAAGTTTCAGAAGTGCAGCTCTTGGACTGCCGGAGATATGTCGATACAAACTGAATACGCAAAACATCAACAAAATTTAGCGCGTTTTAAAGTTGATATCGCTTTTGTTTATAACTTACACATTTATTCGAATTGTGCCACGAAACTTTGCAGACAGTCGCGGAGACAGATTTTCTACTGAAGTACCAAGTTTCAGAAGTGCAGCTCTTGTACTACCGGAGATATGTCGATACAAACTGAATACGCAAAACATCAACAAAATTTAGCGCGTTTTAAAGTTGATATCGCTTTTGTTAATAACTTCCACATTTATTCGAATTGTGCCACGAAACTTTGCAGACAGTCGCGGATAGGCCCTTTCTAATGAAGTACCAAGTTTCAGAAGTGCAGCAGTAGTACTGCCGGAGATATGTCGATACAAACTGAATACGCAAAACATCAACAAAATTTAGCGCGTTTTAAAGTTGATATCGCTTTTGTTAATAACTTCCACATTTATTCGAATTGTGCCACGAAACTTTGCAGACAGTCGCGGATAGGCCTTTTCTACTGAAGTACCAAGTTTCAGAAGTGCAGCCATAGTACTGCCGGAGATATGTCGATACAAACTGAATACGCAAAACATCAACAAAATTTAGCGCGTTTTAAAGTTGATATCGCTTTTGTTAATACCTGCAACATTTATTCGACTTGTGCCACGAAACTTTGCAGACAGTCGCGGATAGGCCCTTTCTACTGAAGTACCAAGTTTCAGAAGTGCAGCTCTTGTACTGCCGGAGATATGTCGATACAAACTGAATACGCAAAACATCAACAATATTTAGTGCGTCTTAAAGTTTATATCGCTTTTGTTAATAACTTCAACATTTATTCGAATTGTGCCACGAAACTTTGCAGACAGTCGCGGAGACATATTTTCTACTGAAGTACTAAGTTTCAGAAGTGCAGCTCTTGTACTGCCGGTGATATCTCGATACAAACTGAATACGCAAAACATCAACAAAATTAAGCGCGTTTTAAAGTTGATATCGCTTTTGTTAATAACTTCCACCTTTATTCGAATTGTGCCACGAAACTTTGCAGACAGTGGCGGAGACATGTTTTCTACTGAAGTACCAAGTTTCAGAAGTGCAGCTTTTGTACTGCCGGAGATATGTCGATACAAACTTAATACGCAAAACATCAACAAAATTTAGCGCGTTTTAAAGTTGATATCGCTTTTGTCAATAACTTCCACATTGATTCGAATTGTACCACGAAACTTTGCAGACAGTCGCGCATAGGCGTTTTGCTACTGAAGTACCAAGTTTCAGAAGTGCAGCTCTTGTACTGTCGGAGATATGTCGATACAAACTGAATACGCAAAACATCAACAAAATTTAGCGCGTTTTAAAGTTGATATCGCTTTTGTTAATAACTTCCACATTTATTCGAATTGTGCCACGAAACTTTGCAGACAGTCGCGGAGACTGATTTTCTACTGAAATACCAAGTTTCAGAAGTGCAGCTCTTGTACTGCCGGTGATATCTTGATACAAACTGAATACGCAAAACATCAACAAAATTTAGCGCGTTTTAAAGTTGATATCGCTTTTGTTAATAACTTCCACATTTATTCGAATTGTGCCACGAAACTTTGCAGACGGTCGCGGAGACTGATTTTCTACTGAAGTACCAAGTTTCAGAAGTGCAGCTCTTGTACTGCCGGAGATATGTCGATACAAACTGAATACGCAAAACATCAACAAAATTTAGCGCGTTTTAAAGTTGATATCGCTTTTGTTTATAACTTCCCCATTTATTCGAATTGTGCAACGAAACTTTGCAGACAGTCGCGGAGACAGATTTTCTAGTGAAGTACCAAGTTTCAGAAGTGCAGCTCTTGTACTGCCGGAGATATGTCGATACAAACTGAATACGCAAAACATCAACAAAATTTAGCGCGTTTTAAAGTTGATATCGCTTTTGTTAATAACTTCAACATTTATTCGAATTGTGCCACGAAACTTTGCAGACAGTCGCGGATAGGCCTTTTCTACTGAAGTACCAAGTTTCAGAAGTGCAGCTCTTGTACTGCCGGAGATATGTCGATACAAACTGAATACGTAAATCATCAACAAAATTCAGTGCGTTTTAAAGTTGATATCGCTTTTGTTAATAACTTCCACATTTATTCGAATTGTGCCACGAAACTTTGCAGACAGTCGCAGATAAGCCTTTTCTACTGAAGTACCAAGTTTCAGAAGTGCAGCTTTTGTACTGCCGGTGATATCTCGATACAAACTGAATACGCAAAACATCAACAAAATTTAGCGCGTTTTAAAGTTGATATCGCTTTTGTTAATAACTTCTACATTTATTCGAATTGTGCCACGAAACTTTGCAGACAGTCGCGGATACATATTTACTACTGAAGTACCAAGTTTCAGAAGTGCAGCTGTTGTACTGCCGGAGATATGTCGATACAAACTGAATACGCAAAACATCAACAAAATTTAGCGCGTTTTAAAGTTGATATCGCTTTTGTTAATAACTTCAACATTTATTCGAATTGTGCCACGAAACTTTGCAGACAGTCGCGGAGACTGATTTTCTACTGAAGTACCAAGTTTCAGAAGTGCAGCTCTTGTACTGCCGGTGATATCTTGATACAAACTGAATACGCAAACCATCAACAAAATTTAGCGCGTTTTAAAGTTAATATCGCTTTTGTTGATAACTTCCACATTTATTCGAATTGTGCCACGAAACTTTGCAGACAGTCGCGGAGACAGCTTTTCTACTGAAGTACCAAGTTTCAGAAGTGCAGCTCTTGTACTACCGGAGATATGTCGATACAAACTGAATACGCAAAACATCAACAAAATTTAGCGCGTTTTAAAGTTGGTATCGCTTTTGTTAGTAACTTCCACATTTATTGTAATTGTGCCACGAAACTTTGCAGACAGTCGCGGAGACAGATTTTCTACTGAAGTACAAAGTTTCAGAAGTGCAGCTCTTGTACTGCAGGGGATATCTCGATACAAACTGAATACGCAAAACATCAACAAAATTTAGCGCCTTAAAGTTGATATCGCTTTTGTTAATAACTTCCACATTTATTCGAATTGTGCCACGAAACTTTGCAGACAGTCGCGGAGACATGTTTTCTACTGAAGTACCAAGTTTCAGAAGTGCAGCTCTTGTACTGCCGGAGATATGTCGATACAAACTGAATACGCAAAACATCAACAAAATTTAGCGCGTTTTAAAGTTGATATCGCTTTTGTTAATAACTTCAACATTTATTCGAATTGTGCCACGAAACTTTGCAGACAGTCGCGGATAAGCCTTTTCTACTGATGTACAAAGTTTAAGAAGTGCAGCTCTTGTACTGCCGGTGATATCTCGATACAAACTGAATACGCAAAACATCAACAAAATTTAGCGCGTTTTAAAGTTGATATCGCTTTTGTTAATAACTTCAACATTTATTCGAATTGTGCCACGAAACTTTGCAGACAGTCGTTGATAAGCCTTTTCTACTGAAGTACAAAGTTTAAGAAGTGCAGCTCTTGTACTGCCGGTGATATCTCGATACAAACTGAATACGCAAAACATCAACAAAATTTAGCGCGTTTTAAAGTTGATATCGCTTTTGTTAATAACTTCCACATTTATTCGAATTGTGCCACGAAACTTTGCAGACAGTCGCGGAGACAGATTTGCTACTGAATTACCAAGTTTCCGAAGTGCAGCTCTTGTACTGCTGGAGATATGTCGATACAAACTGAATACGCAAAACATCAACAAAATTTAGCGCGTTTTAAAGTTGATATCGCTTTTGTTAATAACTTCCACATTTATTCGAATTGTGCCACGAAACTTTGCAGACAGTCGCGGAGACAGATTTTCTACTGAAGTACCAAGTTTCAGAAGTGCAGCTCTTGTACTGCCGGAGATATGTCGATACAAACTGAATACGCAAAACATCAACAAAATTTAGCGCGTTTTAAAGTTGATATCGCTTTTGTTTATAACTTCCACATTTATTCGAATTGTGCCACGAAACTTTGCAGACAGTCGCGGATAAGCCTTTTCTACTGAAGTACCAAGTTTCAGAAGTGCAGCTCTTGTACTGCCGGTGATATCTCGATACAAACTGAATACGCAAAACATCAACAAAATTTAGCGCGTTTTTAAGTTGATATCGCTTTTGTTAATAACTTCAACATTTATTCGAATTGTGCCACGAAACTTTGCAGACAGTCGCGGAGACAGATTTTCTACTGAAGTACCAAGTTTCAGAAGTGCAGCTCTTGTACTGCCGGAGATATGTCGATACAAACTGAATACGCAAAACATCAACAAAATTCAGCGCGTTTTAAAGTTGATATCGCTTTTGTTAATAACTTCCACATTTATTCGAATTGTGCCACGAAACTTTGCAGACAGTCGCGGACACAGATTTTCTACTGAAGTACAAAGTTTCAGAAGTGCAGCTCTTGTACTGCCGGAGATATGTCGATACAAACTGAATACGCAAAACATCAACAAAATTTAGCGCGTTTTAAAGTTGATATCGCTTTTGTTTATAACTTCCACATTTATTCGAATTGTGCCACGAAACTTTGCAGACAGTCGCGGAGACATATTTTCTACTGAAGTACCAAGTTTCAGAAGTGCAGCTCTTGTACTGCCGGAGATATGTCGATACAAACTGAATACGCAAAACATCAACAAAATTTAGCGCGTTTTAAAGTTGATATCGCTTTTGTTAATAACTTCCACATTTATTCGAATTGTGCCACGAAACTTTGCAGACAGTCGCGGATAGGCCTTTTCTACTGAAGTACCAAGTTTCAGAAGTGCAGCTCTTGTACTGCCGGAGATATGTCGATACAAACTGAATACGCAAAACATCAACAATATTTAGTGCGTCTTAAAGTTGATATCGCTTTTGTTAATAACTTCCACATTTATTCGAATTGTGCCACGAAACTTTGCAGACAGTCGCGGAGACAGATTTTCTACTGAAGTACCAAGTTTCAGAAGTGCAGCTCTTGTACTGCCGGAGATATGTCGATACAAACTGAATACGCAAAACATCAACAAAATTTAGCGCGTTTTAAAGTTGATATCGCTTTTGTTTATAACTTCCACATTTATTCGAATTGTGCCACGAAACTTTGCAGACAGTCGCGGATAAGCCTTTTCTACTGAAGTACCAAGTTTCAGAAGTGCAGCTCTTGTACTGCCGGTGATATCTCGATACAAACTGAATACGCAAAACATCAACAAAATTTAGCGCGTTTTTAAGTTGATATCGCTTTTGTTAATAACTTCAACATTTATTCGAATTGTGCCACGAAACTTTGCAGACAGTCGCGGAGACAGATTTTCTACTGAAGTACCAAGTTTCAGAAGTGCAGCTCTTGTACTGCCGGAGATATGTCGATACAAACTGAATACGCAAAACATCAACAAAATTCAGCGCGTTTTAAAGTTGATATCGCTTTTGTTAATAACTTCCACATTTATTCGAATTGTGCCACGAAACTTTGCAGACAGTCGCGGACACAGATTTTCTACTGAAGTACAAAGTTTCAGAAGTGCAGCTCTTGTACTGCCGGAGATATGTCGATACAAACTGAATACGCAAAACATCAACAAAATTTAGCGCGTTTTAAAGTTGATATCGCTTTTGTTTATAACTTCCACATTTATTCGAATTGTGCCACGAAACTTTGCAGACAGTCGCGGAGACATATTTTCTACTGAAGTACCAAGTTTCAGAAGTGCAGCTCTTGTACTGCCGGAGATATGTCGATACAAACTGAATACGCAAAACATCAACAAAATTTAGCGCGTTTTAAAGTTGATATCGCTTTTGTTAATAACTTCCACATTTATTCGAATTGTGCCACGAAACTTTGCAGACAGTCGCGGATAGGCCCTTTCTACTGAAGTACCAAGTTTCAGAAGTGCAGCTCTTGTACTGCCGGAGATATGTCGATACAAACTGAATACGCAAAACATCAACAATATTTAGTGCGTCTTAAAGTTGATATCGCTTTTGTTAATAACTTCAACATTTATTCGAATTGTGCCACGAAACTTTGCAGACAGTCGCGGAGACAGATTTTCTACTGAAGTGCCAAGTTACAGAAGTGCAGCTTTTGTACTGCCGGAGATATGTCGATACAAACTGAATACGCAAAATATCAACAAAATTTAGCGCGTTTTAAAGTTGATATCGCTTTTGTTAATAACTTCCACCTTTATTCGAATTGTGCCACGAAACTTTGCAGACAGTGGCGGAGACATGTTTTCTACTGAAGTACCAAGTTTAAGAAGTGCAGCTTTTGTACTGCCGGAGATATGTCGATACAAACTTAATACGCAAAACATCAACAAAATTTAGCGCGTTTTAAAGTTGATATCGCTTTTGTCAATAACTTCCACATTGATTCGAATTGTACCACGAAACTTTGCAGACAGTCGCGGATAGGCGTTTTGCTACTGAAGTACCAAGTTTCAGAAGTGCAGCTCTTGTACTGTCGGAGATATGTCGATACAAACTGAATACGCAAAACATCAACAAAATTTAGCGCGTTTTAAAGTTGATATCGCTTTTGTTAATAACTTCCACATTTATTCGAATTGTGCCACGAAACTTTGCAGACAGTCGCGGAGACTGATTTTCTACTGAAATACCAAGTTTCAGAAGTGCAGCTCTTGTACTGCCGGTGATATCTTGATACAAACTGAATACGCAAAACATCAACAAAATTTAGCGCGTTTTAAAGTTGATATCGCTTTTGTTAATAACTTCCACATTTATTCGAATTGTGCCACGAAACTTTGCAGACAGTCGCGGAGACAGATTTTCTACTGAAGTACCAAGTTTCAGAAGTGCAGCTCTTGTACTGCCGGAGATATGTCGATACAAACTGAATACGCAAAACATCAACAAAATTCAGCGCGTTTTAAAGTTGATATCGCTTTTGTTAATAACTTCCACATTTATTCGAATTGTGCCACGAAACTTTGCAGACAGTCGCGGATAAGCCTGTTCTACTGAAGTACCAAGTTTCAGAAGTGCAGCTCTAGTACTGCCGGAGATATGTCGATACAAACTGAATACGCAAAACATCAACAAAATTTAGCGCGTTTTAAAGTTGATATCGCTTTTGTAAATAACTGCAACATTTATTCGACTTGTGCCACGAAACTTTGCAGACAGTCGCGGCTACTGATCTTCTACTGAAGTACCAAGTTTCAGAAGTGCAGCTCTTGTACTACCGGAGATATGTCGATACAAACTGAATACGCAAAACATCAACAAAATTTAGCGCGTTTTAAAGTTAGTATCGCATTTGTTTATAACTTCCACATTTATTCGAATTGTGCCACGGAACGTTGCAGACAGTCGCGGAGACAGATTTTCTACTGAAGTACCAAGTTTCAGAAGTGCAGCTCTTGTACTGCCGGAGATATGTCGATACAAACTGAATACGCAAAACATCAACAAAATTTAGCGCGTTTTAAAGTTGATATCGCTTTTGTTAATAACTTCAACATTTATTCGAATTGTGCCACGAAACTTTGCAGACAGTCGCGGAGACATATTTTTTACTGAAGTACTAAGTTTCAGAAGTGCAGCTCTTGTACTGACAGAGATATGTCGATACAAACTGAATACGCAAAACATCAACAAAATTTAGCGCGTTTTAAAGTTAGTATCGCATTTGTTTATAACTTCCACATTTATTCGAATTGTGCCACGGAACGTTGCAGACAGTCGCGGAGACAGATTTTCTACTGAAGTACCAAGTTTCAGAAGTGCAGCTCTTGTACTGCCGGAGATATGTCGATACAAACTGAATACGCAAAACATCAACAAAATTTAGCGCGTTTTAAAGTTGATATCGCTTTTGTTAATAACTTCCACATTTATTCGAATTGTGCCACGAAACTTTGCAGACAGTCGCGGATAGGCCCTTTCTACTGAAGTACCAAGTTTCAGAAGTGCAGCTCTTGTACTGCCGGAGATATGTCGATACAAACTGAATACGCAAAACATCAACAATATTCAGTGCGTTTTAAAGTTGATATCGCTTTTGTTAATAACTTCAACATTTATTCGAATTGTGCCACGAAACTTTGCAGACAGTCGCGGAGACATATTTTCTACTGAAGTACTAAGTTTCAGAAGTGCAGCTCTTGTACTGACATAGATATGTCGATACAAACTGAATACGCTAAACATCAACAAAATTTAGCGCGTTTTAAAGTTGATATCGTTTTTGTTAATAACTTCAACATTTATTCGAATTGTGCCACGAAACTTTGCAGACAGTCGCGGATAAGCCTTTTCTACTGAAGTACCAAGTTTCATAAGTGCAGCTCTTGTACTGCCGGTGATATCTCGATACAAACTGAATACGCAAAACATCAACAAAATTTAGCGCGTTTTAAAGTTGATATCGCTTTTGTTAATAACTTCCACTTTTATTCGAATTGTGCCACGAAACTTTGCAGACAGTCGCGGAGACATGTTTTCTACTGAAGTACCAAGTTTCAGAAGTGCAGCTCTTGTACTGCCGGAGATATGTCGATACAAACTGAATACGCAAAACATCAACAAAATTCAGCGCGTTTTAAAGTTGATATCGCTTTTGTTAATAACTTCCACATTTATTCGAATTGTGCCACGAAACTTTGCAGACAGTCGCGGATAAGCCTTTTCTACTGAAGTACCAAGTTTCAGAAGTGCAGCTCTTGTACTACCGGAGATATGTCGATACAAACTGAATACGCAAAACATCAACAAAATTTAGCGCGTTTTAAAGTTAGTATCGCTTTTGTTTATAACTTCCACATTTATTCGAATTGTGCCACGAAACGTTGCAGACAGTCGCGGAGACAGATTTTCTACTGAAGTACAAAGTTTCAGAAGTGCAGCTCTTGTACTGCAGGTGATATCTCGATACAAACTGACTACGCAAAACATCAACAAAATTTAGCGCGTTTTAAAGTTGATATCGCTTTTGTTAATAACTTCCACCTTTATTCGAATTGTGCCACGAAACTTTGCAGACAGTCGCGGCCACTGATTTTCTACTGAAGTACCAAGTTTCAGAAGTGCAGCTCTTGTACTGCCGGAGATATGTCGATACAAACTGAATACGCAAAACATCAACAAAATTCAGCGCGTTTTAAAGTTGATATCGCTTTTGTTAATAACTTCCACATTTATTCGAATTGTGCCACGAAACTTTGCAGACAATCGCGGATAAGCCTTTTCTACTGAAGTACCAAGTTTCAGAAGTGCAGCTCTAGTACTGCCGGAGATATGTCGATACAAACTGAATACGCAAAACATCAACAAAATTTAGCGCGTTTTAAAGTTGATATCGCTTTTGTTTATAACTTCCCCATTTATTCGAATTGTGCCACGAAACTTTGCAGACAGTCGCGGAGACAGATTTTCTACTGAAGTACCAAGTTTCAGAAGTGCAGCTCTTGTACTGCCGGAGATATGTCGATACAAACTGAATACGCAAAACATCAACAAAATTTAGCGCGTTTTAAAGTTGATATCGCTTTTGTTAATAACTTTCACATTTATTCGAATTGTGCCACGAAATTTGCAGATCGTCGCGGATAGGCCCTTTCTAATGAAGTACCAAGTTTCAGAAGTGCAGCTCTTGTACTGCCGGAGATATGTCGATACAAACTGAATACGCAAAACATCAACAATATTTAGTGCGTTTTAAAGTTGATATCGCTTTTGTTAATAACTTCAACATTTATTCGACTTGTGCCACGAAACTTTGCAGACAGTCGCGGCCACTGATTTTCTACTGAAGTACCAAGTTTCAGAAGTGCAGCTCTTGTACTACCGGAGATATGTCGATACAAACTGAATACGCAAAACATCAACAAAATTTAGCGCGTTTTAAAGTTAGTATCGCTTTTGTTTATAACTTCCACATTTATTCGAATTGTGCCACGAAACGTTGCAGACAGTCGCAGAGACAGATTTTCTACTGAAGTACAAAGTTTCAGAAGTGCAGCTCTTGTACTGCAGGTGATATCTCGATACAAACTGAATACGCAAAACATCAACAAAATTTAGCGCGTTTTAAAGTTGATATCGCTTTTGTTAATAACTTCCACCTTTATTCGAATTGTGCCACGAAACTTTGCAGACAGTCGCGGAGACATGTTTTCTACTGAAGTACCAAGTTTCAGAAGTGCAGCTTTTGTACTGCCGGAGATATGTCGATACAAACTGAATACGCAAAACATCAACAAAATTTAGCGCGTTTTAAAGTTGATATCGCTTTGGTTAATAACTTCCACATTTATTCGAATTGTGCCACGAAACTTTGCCGACAGTCGCGGAGACAGATTTTCTACTGAAGTACCAAGTTTCAGAAGTGCAGCTCTTGTACTGCCGGAGATATGTCGATACAAACTGAATACGCAAAACATCAACAAAATTCAGCGCGTTTTAAAGTTGATATCGCTTTTGTTAATAATTTCCACATTTATTCGAATTGTGCCACGAAACTTTGCAGACAGTCGCGGATAAGCCTTTTCTACTGAAGTACCAAGTTTCAGAAGTGCAGCTCTAGTACTGCCGGAGATATGTCGATACAAACTGAATACGCAAAACATCAACAAAATTTAGCGCCTTTTAAAGTTGATATCGCTTTTGTTTATAACTGCAACATTTATTCGACTTGTGCCACGAAACTTTGCAGACAGTCGCGGCCACTGATTTTCTACTGAAGTACCAAGTTTCAGAAGTGCAGCTCTTGTACTGCAGGTGATATCTCGATACAAACTGAATACGCAAAACATC
The DNA here is from genome assembly GCA_963556195.1 of Sepiola atlantica. Taxonomy (NCBI): domain Eukaryota; kingdom Metazoa; phylum Mollusca; class Cephalopoda; order Sepiida; family Sepiolidae; genus Sepiola; species Sepiola atlantica. The sequence continues at coordinate 547,394 of CAUVYP010000355.1, forward strand.
AACAAAATTACGCGCGTTTTAAAGTTGATATCTCTTTTATTAATAACTTCCACATTTATTCGATATGTGCCACGAAACTTTGCAGACAGTCGCGGAGACATATTTTCTACTGAAGTTCCAAGTTTCAGAAGTGCAGCTCTTATACTGCCGGAGATATGTCGATACAAACTGAATACGCAAAACATCAACAAAATTTAGCGCGTTTTAAAGTTGATATCGCTTTTGTTTATAACTTCCCCATTTATTCGAATTGTGCCACGAAACTTTGCAGACAGTCGCGGAGACAGATTTACTACTGAAGTACCAAGTTTCAGAAGTGCAGCTCTTGTACTGCCGGAGATATGTCGATACAAACTGAATACGCAAAACATCAACAAAATTTAGCGCGTTTTAAAGTTGATATCGCTTTTGTTAATAACTTTCACATTTATTCGAATTGTGCCACGAAACTTTGCAGACAGTCGCGGATAGGCCCTTACTAATGAAGTACCAAGTTTCAGAAGTGCAGCTCTTGTACTGCCGGAGATATGTCGATACAAACTGAATACGCAAAACATCAACAATATTTAGTGCGTTTTAAAGTTGATATCGCTTTTGTTAATAACTTCAACATTTATTCGAATTGTGCCACGAAACTTTGCAGACAGTCGCGGAGACAGATTTTCTACTGAAGTACTAAGTTTCAGAAGTGCAGCTCTTGTACTGACGGAGATATGTCGATACAAACTGAATACGCAAAACATCAACAAAATTTAGCGCGTTTTAAAGTTGATATCGTTTTTGTTAATAACTTCCACATTTATTCGAATTGTGCCACGAAACTTTGCAGACAGTCGCGGATAAGCCTTTTCTACTGAAGTACCAAGGTTCAGAAGTGCAGCTCTTGTACTGCCGGTGATATCTCGAAACAAACTGAATACGCGAAAAATCAACAAAATTTAGCGCGTTTTAAAGTTGATATCGCTTTTGTTAATAACTTCCACCTTTATTCGAATTGTGCGACGAAACTTTGCAGACAGTCGCGGAGACATGTTTTCTACTGAAGTACCAAGTTTCAGAAGTGCAGCTTTTGTACTGCCGGAGATATGTCGATACAAACTGAATACGCAAAACATCAACAAAATTTAGCGCGTTTTAAAGTTGATATCGCTTTTGTTAATAACTTCCACATTTATTCGAATTGTACCACGAAACTTTGCAGACAGTCGCGGATAGGCCTTTTCTACTGAAGTACCAAGTTTCAGAAGTGCAGCTCTTGTACTGCCGGAGATATCTCGATACAAACACAATACGCAAAACATCAACAAAATTTAGCGCGTTTTAAAGTTGATATCGCTTTTGCTAATAAGTTCCACATTTATTCGAATTGTGCCACGAAACTTTGCAGACAGTCGCGGAGACTGATTCTCTACTGAAATACCAAGTTTCAGAAGTGCAGCTCTTGTACTGCCATTGATATCTTGATACAAACTGAATACGCAAAACATCAACAAAATTTAGCGCGTTTTAAAGTTGATATCGCTTTTGTTGATAACTTCCACATTTATTCGAATTGTGCCACGAAACTTTGCAGACAGTCGCGGAGACAGATTTTCTACTGAAGTACCAAGTTTCAGAAGTGCAGCTCTTGTACTGCCGGAGATATGTCGATACAAACTGAATACGCAAAACATCAACTAAATTTAGCGCGTTTTAAAGTTGATATCGCTTTTGTTAATAACTTCCACATTTATTCGAATTGTGCCACGAAACTTTGCAGACAGTCGCGGAGACATGTTTTCTACTGAAGTACCAAGTTTCAGAAGTGCAGCTCTTGTACTGCCGGTGATATCTCGATACAAACTGAATACGCAAAACATCAACAAAATTTAGCGCGTTTTAAAGTTGATATCGCTTTTGTTAATAACTGCAACATTTATTCGACTTGTTCCACGAAACTTTGCAGACAGTCGCGAAGACTGATTTTCTACTGAAGTACCAAGTTTCAGAAGTGCAGCTCTTGTACTGCCGGTGATATCTCGATACAATCTGAATACGCAAAACATCAACAAAATGTAGCGCGTTTTAAAGTTGATATCGCTTTTGTTAATAACTTCCACATTTATTCGAATTGTGCCACGAAACTTTGCAGACAGTCGCGGATATGCCTTTTCTACTGAAGTACCAAGTTTCCAGAGTGCAGCTCTTGTACTACCGGGGATATGTCGATACAAACTGAATACGCAAAACATCAACAAAATTTAGCGCGTTTTAAAGTTGATATCGCTTTTGTTGATAACTTCCACATTTATTCGAATTGTGCCACGAAACTTTGCAGACAGTCGCGGAGACAGATTTTCTACTGAAGTACAAAGTTTCAGAAGTGCAGCTTTTGTACTGCAGGGGATATCTCGATACAAACTGAATACGCAAAACCTCAACAAAATTTAGCGCGTTTTAAAGTTGATATCGCTTTTGTTAATAACTTCCACATTTATTCGAATTGTGCCACGAAACTTTGCAGACAGTCGCGGAGACATATTTTCTACTGAAGTACTAAGTTTCAGAAGTGCAGCTCTTGTACTGCCGGAGATATGTCGATACAAACTGAATACGCAAAACATCAACAAAATTTAGCGCGTTTTAAAGTTGATATCGCTTTTGTATATAACTTCCACATTTATTCGAATTGTGCCACGAAACTTTGCAGACAGTCGCGGACACATATTTTCTACTGAAGTACCAAGTTTCAGAAGTGCAGCTCTTGTACTGCCGGTGATATCTCGATACAATCTGAATACGCAAAACATCAACAAAATTTAGCGCGTTTTAAAGTTGATATCGCTTTTGTTAATAACTTCCACATTTATTCGAATTGTGCCACGAAACTTTGCAGACAGTCGCGGCCACTGACTTTCTACTAGAGTACCAAGTTTCAGAAGTGCAGCTCTTGTACTGCCGGAGATATGTCGATACAAACTGAATACGCAAAACATCAACAAAATTTAGCGCGTTTTAAAGTTGATATCGCTTTTGTCAATAACTTCCACATTTATTCGAATTGTGCCACGAAACTTTGCAGACAGTCGCGGAGACATGTTTTCTACTGATGTACCAAGTTTCAGAAGTGCAGCTCTAGTACTGCCGGAGATATGTCGATACAAACTGAATACGCAAAACATCAATAAAATTTAGCGCGTTTTAAAGTTGATATCGCTTTTGTTAATAACTTCCACATTTATTCGAATTGTTCCACAAAACTTCGCAGAGAGTCGCGGATAGGCTTTTTCTAGTGAAGTACCTAGTTTCAGAAGTGCAGCTCTTGTACTGCCGGTTATATCTCGATACAAACTGAATACGCAAAACATCAACAAAATTTAGCGCGTTTTAAAGTTGATATCGCTTTTATTGATAACTCCAATATTCATTCGAATTGTGCCACGAAACTTTGCAGACAGTCGCGGATAGGCCTTTTGTACTGAAGTACCAAGTTTCATAAGTACAGCTCTTGTACTGACGGAGATATGTCGATACAAACTGAATACGCAAAAGATCAACAAAATTACGCGCGTTTTAAAGTTGATATCGCTTTTGTTAATAACTTCCACATTTATTCGAATTGTGCCACGAAACTTTGCAGACAGTCGCGGAGACATATTTTCTACTGAAGTACCAAGTTTCAGAAGTGCAGCTCTTGTACTGACGGAGATATGTCGATACAAACTGAATACGCAAAACATCAACAAAAGTACGCGCGTTTTAAAGTTGATATCGCTTTTGTAAATAACTTCAACATTTATTTTAATTGTGCCACGAAACTTTGCAGACACTCGCAGAGACTGATTTTCTACTGAAGTACCAAGTTTCAGAAGTGCAGCTCTTGTACTGCCGGAGATATGTCGATACAAACTGAATACGCAAAGCATCAACAAAATTTAGCGCGTTTTAAAGTTGATATCGCTTTTGTAAATAACTTCCACATTTATTCGAATTGTGCCACGAAACTTTGCAGACAGTCGCGGAGACATGTTTTCTACTGAAGTACCAAGTTTCAGAAGTGCAGCTCTTGTACTGCCGGAGATATGTCGATACAAACTGAATACGCAAAACATCAACAAAATTTAGCGCGTTTTAAAGTTAATATCGCTTTTGTTAATAACTTCCACATTTATTCGAATTGTGCCACGACATTTTGCAGAGAGTCGCGGATAGGCCTTTTCTAGTGAAGTACCAAGTTTCAGAAGTGCAGCTCTTGTACTGCCGGTGATATCTCGATACAAACTGAATACGCAAAACATCAACAAAATTTAGCGCGTTTTAAAGTTGATATCGCTTTCATTGATAACTTCAACATTTATTCGAATTGTGCTACGAAACTTTGCAGACAGTCGCGGAGACTGATTTTCTACTGAAGTACCAAGTTTCAGAAGTGCAGCTCTTGTACTGCCGGAGATATGTCGATACAAACTGAATACGCAAAACATCAACAAAATTTAGCGCGTTTTAAAGTTGATATCGCTTTTGTTTATAACTTCCACATTTATTCGAATTGTGCCACGAAACTTTGCAGACAGTCGCGGATTAGCCTTTTCTACTAAAGTACCAAGTTTCAGAAGTGCAGCACTTGTACTGCCGGTGATATCTCGATACAAACTGAATACGCAAAACATCAACAGCATTTAGCGCGTTTTAAAGTTGATATCGCTTTTGTTAATAACTTCAACATTTATTCGAATTGTGCCACGAAACTTTGCAGACAGTCGCGGAGACAGATTTTCTACTGAAGTACCAAGTTTCAGAAGTGCAGCTCTTGTACTGCCGGAGATATGTCGATACACACTGAATACGCAAAAGATCAACAAAATTACGCGCGTTTTAAAGTTGATATCGCTTTTGTTAATAACTTCCACATTTATTCGAATTGTGCCACGAAACTTTGCAAACAGTCGCGGAGACATGTTTTCTACTGAAGTACCAAGTTTCAGAAGTGCAGCTCTTGTACTGACAAAGATATGTCGATACAAACTGAATACGCAAAACATCAACAAAATTTAGCGCGTTTTAAAGTTGATATCGCTTTTGTAAATAACTACAACATTTATTTTAATTGTGCCACGAAACTTTGCAGACACTCGCAGAGACTGATTTTCTACTGAAGTACCAAGTTTCATAAGTGCAGCTCTTGTACTGCCGGAGATATGTCGATACAAACTGAATACGCAAAACATCAACAAAATTTAGCGGGTTTTAAAGTTGATATCGCTTTTGTCAATAACTTCCACATTTATTCGAATTGTGCCACGAAACTTTGCAGACAGTCGCGGAGACATGTTTTCTACTGAAGTACCAAGTTTCAGAAGTGCAGCTCTTGTACTGCCGGAGATATGTCGATACAAACTGAATACGCAAAACATCAACAAAATTTAGCGCGTTTTAAAGTTGATATCGCTTTTGTTAATAACTTCCACATTTATTCGAATTGTGCCACGACATTTTGCAGAGAGTCGCGGATAGGCCTTTTCTAGTGGAGTACCAAGTTTCAGAAGTGCAGCTCTTGTACTGCCGGTGATATCTCGATACAAACTGAATACGCAAAACATCAACAAAATTTAGCGCGTTTTAAAGTTGATATCGCTTTCATTGATAACTTCAACATTTATTCGAATTGTGCTACGAAACTTTGCAGACAGTCGCGGAGACTGATTTTCTACTGAAGTACCAAGTTTCAGAAGTGCAGCTCTTGTACTGCCGGAGATATGTCGATACAAACTGAATACGCAAAACATCAACAAAATTTAGCGCGTTTTAAAGTTGATATCGCTTTTGTTTATAACTTCCACATTTATTCGAATTGTGCCACGAAACTTTGCAGACAGTCGCGGATTAGCCTTTTCTACTGAAGTACCAAGTTTCAGAAGTGCAGCTCTTGTACTGCCGGTGATATCTCGATACAAACTGAATACGCAAAACATCAACAAAATTTAGCGCGTTTTAAAGTTGATATCGCTTTTGTTAATAACTTCAACATTTATTCGAATTGTGCCACGAAACTTTGCAGACAGTCGCGGAGACAGATTTTCTACTGAAGTACCAAGTTTCAGAAGTGCAGCTTTTGTACTGCAGGTGATATCTCGATACAAACTGAATACGCAAAACATCAACAAAATTTACCGCGTTTTAAAGTTGATATCTCTTTTGTTGATAACTTCAATATTTATTCGAATTGTGCCACGAAACTTTGCAGACAGTCGCGGGGACAGATTTTCTACTGAAGTACCAAGTTTCAGAAGTGCAGCTCTTGTACTGCCGGAGATATGTCGATACAAACTGAATACGCAAAACATCAACTAAATTTAGCGCGTTTTAAAGTTGATATCGCTTTTGTTAATAACTTCCACATTTATTCGAATTGTGCCACGAAACTTTGCAGACAGTCGCGGAGACAGATTTTCTACTGAAGTACCAAGTTTCAGAAGTGCAGCTCTTGTACTGCCCGAGATATGTCGATACAAACTGAATACGCAAAACATCAACAAAATTTAGCGCGTTTTAAAGTTGATATCGCTTTGTTAATAACTTCCACATTTATTCGAATTGTGCCACGAAACTTTGCAGACAGTCGCGGATAGGCCTTTTCTACTGAAGTACCAAGTTTCAGAAGTGCAGCTCTTGTACTGCCGGAGATATGTCGATACAAACTGAATACGCAAAACATCAACAAAATTTAGCGCGTTTTAAAGTTGATATCGCTTTTGTTAATAACTGCAACATTTATTCGACTTGTTCAACGAAACTTTGCAGACAGTCGCGGCCACTGATTTACCACTGAAGTACCAAGTTTCCGAAGTGCAGCTCTTGTACTACCGGAGATATGTCGATACAAACTGAATAGGCAAAACATCAACAAAATTTAGCGCGTTTTAAAGGTGATATCGCTTTTGTTTATAACTTCCACATTTATTCGAATTGTGCCACGAAACTTTGCAGACAGTCGCGGAGACAGATTTTCTACTGAAGTACCAAGTTTCAGAAGTGCAGCTCTTGTACTGCAGGGGATATCTCGATACAAACTGAATACGCAAAACATCAACAAAATTTAGCGCGTTTTAAAGTTGATATCGCTTTTGTTGATAACTTCCACATTTATTCGAATTGTGCCACGAAACTTTGCAGACAGTCGCGGAGACAGATTTTCTACTGAAGTACCAAGTTTCAGAAGTGCAGCTCTTGTACTGCCGGAGATATGTCGATACAAACTGAATACGCAAAACATCAACAAAATTTAGCGCGTTTTAAAGTTGATATCGCTTTTGTTAATAACTTCCACATTTATTCGAATTGTGCCACGAAACTTTGCAGACAGTCGCGGAGAGAGATTTTCTACTGAAGTACCAAGTTTCAGAAGTGCAGCTCTTGTACTGCCGGAGATATGTCGATACAAACTGAATACGCAAAACATCAACAAAATTTAGCGCGTTTTAAAGTTGATATCGCTTTTGTTAATAACTTCCACATTTATTCGAATTGTGCCACGAAACTTTGCAGACAGTCGCGGCCACTGATTTTCTACTGAAGTACCAAGTTTCAGAAGTGCAGCTCTTGTACTGCCGGAGATATGTCGATACAAACTGAATACGCAAAACATCAACAAAATTTAGCGCGTTTTAAAGTTGATATCGCTTTTGTTGATAACTTCAACATTTATTCGAATTGTGCCACGAAACTTTGCAGACAGTCGCGGAGACAGATTGTCTACTGAAGTACAAAGTTTCAGAAGAGCAGCTTTTGTACTGCAGGTGATATCTCGATACAAACTGAATACGCAAAACATCAACAAAATTTAGCGCGTTTTAAAGTTGATATCTCTTTTGTTGATAACTTCAACATTTATTCGAATTGTGCCACGAAACTTTGCAGACAGTCGCGGAGACAGATTTTCTACTGAAGTACCAAGTTTCAGAAGTGCAGCTCTTGTACTGCCGGAGATATGTCGATACAAACTGAATACGCAAAACATCAACTAAATTTAGCGCGTTTTAAAGTTGATATCGCTTTTGTTAATAACTTCCACATTTATTCGAATTGTGCCACGAAACTTTGCAGACAGTCGCGGAGACAGATTTTCTACTGAAGTACCAAGTTTCAGAAGTGCAGCTCTTGTACTGCCCGAGATATGTCGATACAAACTGAATACGCAAAACATCAACAAAATTTAGCGCGTTTTAAAGTTGATATCGCTTTGTTAATAACTTCCACATTTATTCGAATTGTGCCACGAAACTTTGCAGACAGTTGCGGATAGGCCTTTTCTGCTGAAGTACAAAGTTTCAGAAGTGCAGCTCTTGTACTGCCGGAGATATGTCGATACAAACTGAATACGCAAAACATCAACAAAATTACGCGCGTTTTAAAGTTGATATCGCTTTTGTTTATAACTTCCCCATTTATTCGAATTGTGCCACGAAACTTTGCAGACAGTCGCGGAGACAGATTTTCTACTGAAGTACAAAGTTTCAGAAGTGCAGCTCTTGTACTGCAGGGGATATCTCGATACAAACTGAATACGCAAAACATCAACAAAATTTAGCGCGTTTTAAAGTTGATATCGCTTTTGTTGATAACTTCCACATTTATTCGAATTGTGCCACGAAACTTTGCAGACAGTCGCGGAGACAGATTTTCTACTGAAGTACCAAGTTTCAGAAGTGCAGCTCTTGTACTGCCGGAGATATGTCGATACAAACTGAATACGCAAAACATCAACAAAATTTAGCGCGTTTTAAAGTTGATATCGCTTTTGTTGATAACTTCCACATTTATTCGAATTGTGCCACGAAACTTTGCAGACAGTCGCGGAGACAGATTTACTACTGAAGTACCAAGTTTCCGAAGTGCAGCTCTTGTACTACCGGAGATATGTCGATACAAACTGAATACGCAAAACATCAACAAAATTTAGCGCGTTTTAAAGGTGATATCGCTTTTGTTAATAACTTCCACATTTATTCGAATTGTGCCACGAAACTTTGCAGACAGTCGTCGCCACTGATTTTGCTACTGAAGTACCAAGTTTCAGAAGTGCAGCAATTGTACTACCGGAGATATGTCGATACAAACTGAATACGCAAAACATCAACAAAATTTAGCGCGTTTTAAAGTTGATATCGCTTTTGTTAATAACTTCCACATTTATTCGAATTGTGCCACGAAACTTTGCAGACAGTCGCGGCCACTGATTTTCTACTGAAGTACCAAGTTTCAGAAGTGCAGCTCTTGTACTGCCGGAGATATGTCGATACAAACTGAATACGCAAAACATCAACAAAATTTAGCGCGTTTTAAAGTTGATATCGCTTTTGTTGATAACTTCAACATTTATTCGAATTGTGCCACGAAACTTTGCAGACAGTCGCGGAGACAGATCGTCTACTGAAGTACAAAGTTTCAGAAGAGCAGCTTTTGTACTGCAGGTGATATCTCGATACAAACTGAATACGCAAAACATCAACAAAATTTAGCGCGTTTTAAAGTTGATATCGCTTTTGTTAATAACTTCCACATTTATTCGAATTGTGCCACGAAACTTTGCAGACAGTCGCGGCCACTGATTTTCTACTGAAGTACCAAGTTTCAGAAGTGCAGCTCTTGTACTGCCCGAGATATGTCGATACAAACTGAATACGCAAAACATCAACAAAATTTAGCGCGTTTTAAAGTTGATATCGCTTTTGTTGATAACTTCAACATTTATTCGAATTGTGCCACGAAACTTTGCAGACAGTCGCGAAGACAGATTGTCTACTGAAGTACAAAGTTTCAGAAGAGCAGCTTTTGTACTGCAGGTGATATCTCGATACAAACTGAATACGCAAAACATCAACAAAATTTAGCGCGTTTTAAAGTTGATATCGCTTTTGTTAATAACTTCCACATTTATTCGAATTGTGCCACGAAACTTTGCAGACAGTCGCGGAGACAGATTTTCTACTGAAGTACCAAGTTTCAGAAGTGCAGCTCTTGTACTGCCCGAGATATGTCGATACAAACTGAATACGCAAAACATCAACAAAATTTAGCGCGTTTTAAAGTTGATATCGCTTTGTTAGTAACTTCCACATTTATTCGAATTGTGCCACGAAACTTTGCAGACAGTCGCGGATAGGCCTTTTCTACTGAAGTACCAAGTTTCAGAAGTGCAGCTCTTGTACTGCCGGAGATATGTCGATACAAACTGAATACGCAAAACATCAACAAAATTTAGCGCGTTTTAAAGTTGATATCGCTTTTGTTAATAACTGCAACATTTATTCGACTTGTTCCACGAGACTTTGCAGACAGTCGCGGCCACTGATTTACTACTGAAGTACCAAGTTTCCGAAGTGCAGCTCTTGTACTACCGGAGATATGTCGATACAAACTGAATACGCAAAACATCAACAAAATTACGCGCGTTTTAAAGTTGATATCGCTTTTGTTTATAACTTCCACATTTATTCGAATTGTGCCACGAAACTTTGCAGACAGTCGCGGAGACAGATTTTCTACTGAAGTACAAAGTTTCAGAAGTGCAGCTCTTGTACTGCAGGGGATACCTCGATACAAACTGAATACGCAAAACATCAACAAAATTTAGCGCGTTTTAAAGTTGATATCGCTTTTGTTGATAACTTCCACATTTATTCGAATTGTGCCACGAAACTTTGCAGACAGTCGCGGAGACAGATTTTCTACTGAAGTACCAAGTTTCAGAAGTGCAGCCCTTGTACTGCCGGAGATATGTCGATACAAACTGAATACGCAAAACATCAACAAAATTTAGCGCGTTTTAAAGTTGATATCGCTTTTGTTAATAACTTCCACATTTATTCGAATTGTGCCACGAAACTTTGCAGACAGTCGCGGAGACAGATTTACTACTGAAGTACCAAGTTTCCGAAGTGCAGCTCTTGTACTACCGGAGATATGTCGATACAAACTGAATACGCAAAACATCAACAAAATTTAGCGCGTTTTAAAGTTGATATCGCTTTTGTTAATAACTTCAACATTTATTCGAATTGTGCCACGAAACTTTGCAGACAGTCGTCGCCACTGATTTTCTACTGAAGTACCAAGTTTCAGAAGTGCAGCAATTGTACTACCGGAGATATGTCGATACAAACTGAATACGCAAAACATCAACAAAATTTAGCGCGTTTTAAAGTTGATATCGCTTTTGTTAATAACTTCCACATTTATTCGAATTGTGCCACGAAACTTTGCAGACAGTCGCGGCCACTGATTTTCTACTGAAGTACCAAGTTTCAGAAGTGCAGCTCTTGTACTGCCGGAGATATGTCGATACAAACTGAATACGCAAAACATCAACAAAATTTAGCGCGTTTTAAAGTTGATATCGCTTTTGTTGATAAATTCAACATTTATTCGAATTGTGCCACGAAACTTTGCAGACAGTCGCGGAGACAGATTGTCTACTGAAGTACAAAGTTTCAGAAGAGCAGCTTTTGTACTGCAGGTGACATCTCGATACAAACTGAATACGCAAAACATCAACAAAATTTAGCGCGTTTTAAAGTTGATATCTCTTTTGTTGATAACTTCAACATTTATTCGAATTGTGCCACGAAACTTTGCAGACGGTCGCGGAGACAGAATTTCTACTGAAGTACCAAGTTTCAGAAGTGCAGCTCGAGTACTGCCGGAGATATGTCGATACAAACTGAATACGCAAAACATCAACTAAATTTAGCGCGTTTTAAAGTTGATATCGCTTTTGTTAATAACTTCCACATTTATTCGAATTGTGCCACGAAACTTTGCAGACAGTCGCGGAGACAGATTTTCTACTGAAGTACCAAGTTTCAGAAGTGCAGCTCTTGTACTGCCCGAGATATGTCGATACAAACTGAATACGCAAAACATCAACAAAATTTAGCGCGTTTTAAAGTTGATATCGCTTTGTTAATAACTTCCACATTTATTCGAATTGTGCCACGAAACTTTGCAGACAGTCGCGGATAGGCCTTTTCTACTGAAGTACCAAGTTTCAGAAGTGCAGCTCTTGTACTGCCGGAGATATGTCGATACAAACTGAATACGCAAAACATCAAAAAAATTTAGCGCGTTTTAAAGTTGATATCGCTTTTGTTGATAACTTCAACAGTTATTCGAATTGTGCCACGAAACTTTGCAGACAGTCGCGGAGACAGATTGTCTACTGAAGTACAAAGTTTCAGAAGAGCAGCTTTTGTACTGCAGGTGATATCTCGATACAAACTGAATACGCAAAACATCAACAAAATTTAGCGCGTTTTAAAGTTGATATCTCTTTTGTTGATAACTTCTACATTTATTCGAATTGTGCCACGAAACTTTGCAGACAGTCGCGGAGACAGATTTTCTACTGAAGTACCAAGTTTCAGAAGTGCAGCTCTTGTACTGCCGGAGATATGTCGATACAAACTGAATACGCAAAACATCAACTAAATTTAGCGCGTTTTAAAGTTGATATCGCTTTTGTTAATAACTTCCACATTTATTCGAATTGTGCCACGAAACTTTGCAGACAGTCGCGGAGACAGATTTTCTACTGAAGTACCAAGTTTCAGAAGTGCAGCTCTTGTACTGCCCGAGATATGTCGATACAAACTGAATACGCAAAACATCAACAAAATTTAGCGCGTTTTAAAGTTGATATCGCTTTGTTAATAACTTCCACATTTATTCGAATTGTGCCACGAAACTTTGCAGACAGTCGCGGATAGGCCTTTTCTACTGAAGTACCAAGTTTCAGAAGTGCAGCTCTTGTACTGCCGGAGATATGTCGATACAAACTGAATACGCAAAACATCAACAAAATTTAGCGCGTTTTAAAGTTGATATCGCTTTTGTTAATAACTTCCATATTTATTCGAATTGTGCCACGAAACTTTGCAGACAGTCGCGGCCACTGATTTTCTACTGAAGTACCAAGTTTCAGAAGTGCAGCAATTGTACTACCGGAGATATGTCGATACAAACTGAATACGCAAAACATCAACAAAATTTAGCGCGTTTTAAAGTTGATATCGCTTTTGTTAATAACTTCCACATTTATTCGAATTGTGCCACGAAACTTTGCAGACAGTTGCGGCCACTGATTTTCTACTGAAGTACCAAGTTTCAGAAGTGCAGCTCTTGTACTGCCGGAGATATGTCGATACAAACTGAATACGCAAAACATCAACAACATTTAGCGCGTTTTAAAGTTGATATCGCTTTTGTTAATAACTTCAACATTTATTCGAATTGTGCCACGAAACTTTGCAGACAGTCGCGGAGACAGATTTTCTACTGAAGTACCAAGTTTCAGAAGTGCAGCTCTTGTACTGCCGGAGATATGTCGATACAAACTGAATACGCAAAACATCAACAAAATTTAGCGCGTTTTAAAGTTGATATCTCTTTTGTTGATAACTTAAACATTTATTCGAATTGTGCCACGAAACTTTGCAGACAGTCGCGGAGACAGATTTTCTACTGAAGTACCAAGTTTCAGAAGTGCAGCTCTAGTACTGCCGGACATATGTCGATACAAACTGAATACGCAAAACATCAACAAAATTTAGCGCGTTTTAAAGTTGATATCGCTTTGTTAATAACTTCCACATTTATTCGAATTGTGCCACGAAACTTTGCAGACAGTCGCGGATAGGCCTTTTCTACTGAAGTACCAAGTTTCAGAAGTGCAGCTCTTGTACTGCCGGAGATATGTCGATACAAACTGAATACGCAAAACATCAACAAAATTTAGCGCGTTTTAAAGTTGATATCGCTTTTGTTAATAACTGCAACATTTATTCGACTTGTTCCACGAAACTTTGCAGACAGTCGCGGAGACTGATTTTCTACTGAAGTACCAAGTATCAGAAGTGCAGCTCTTGTACTGCCGGAGATATGTCGATACAAACTGAATACGCAAAACATCAACAAAATTTAGCGCGTTTTAAAGTTGATATCGCTTTTGTTAATAACTGCAACATTTATTCGACTTGTTCCACGAGACTTTGCAGACAGTCGCGGCCACTGATTTACTACTGAAGTACCAAGTTTCCGAAGTGCAGCTCTTGTACTACCGGAGATATGTCGATACAAACTGAATACGCAAAACATCAACAAAATTTAGCGCGTTTTAAAGTTGATATCGCTTTTGTTTATAACTTCCACATTTATTCGAATTGTGCCACGAAACGTTGCAGACAGTCGCGGAGACAGATTTTCTACTGAAGTACAAAGTTTCAGAAGTGCAGCTCTTGTACTGCAGGTGATATCTCGATACAAACTTAATACGCAAAACATCAACAAAATTACGCGCGTTTTAAAGTTGATATCGCTTTTATTAATAACTTCCACATTTATTCGATATGTGCCACGAAACTTTGCAGACAGTCGCGGAGACATATTTTCTACTGAAGTACCAAGTTTCAGAAGTGCAGCTCTTGTACTGCCGGAGATATGTCGATACAAACTGAATACGCAAAACATCAACAAAATTTAGCGCGTTTTAAAGTTGATATCGCTTTTGTTTATAACTTCCGCATTTATTCGAATTGTGCCACGAAACTTTGCAGACAGTTGCGGCCACTGATTTTCTACTGAAGTACCAAGTTTCAGAAGTGCAGCTCTTGTACTGCCGGAGATATGTCGATACAAACTGAATACGCAAAACATCAACAACATTTAGCGCGTTTTAAAGTTGATATCGCTTTTGTTAATAACTTCAACATTTATTCGAATTGTGCCACGAAACTTTGCAGACAGTCGCGGAGACAGATTTTCTACTGAAGTACCAAGTTTCAGAAGTGCAGCTCTTGTACTGCCGGAGATATGTCGATACAAACTGAATACGCAAAACATCAACAAAATTTAGCGCGTTTTAAAGTTGATATCTCTTTTGTTGATAACTTAAACATTTATTCGAATTGTGCCACGAAACTTTGCAGACAGTCGCGGAGACAGATTTTCTACTGAAGTACCAAGTTTCAGAAGTGCAGCTCTAGTACTGCCGGACATATGTCGATACAAACTGAATACGCAAAACATCAACAAAATTTAGCGCGTTTTAAAGTTGATATCGCTTTGTTAATAACTTCCACATTTATTCGAATTGTGCCACGAAACTTTGCAGACAGTCGCGGATAGGCCTTTTCTACTGAAGTACCAAGTTTCAGAAGTGCAGCTCTTGTACTGCCGGAGATATGTCGATACAAACTGAATACGCAAAACATCAACAAAATTTAGCGCGTTTTAAAGTTGATATCGCTTTTGTTAATAACTGCAACATTTATTCGACTTGTTCCACGAAACTTTGCAGACAGTCGCGGAGACTGATTTTCTACTGAAGTACCAAGTATCAGAAGTGCAGCTCTTGTACTGCCGGAGATATGTCGATACAAACTGAATACGCAAAACATCAACAAAATTTAGCGCGTTTTAAAGTTGATATCGCTTTTGTTAATAACTGCAACATTTATTCGACTTGTTCCACGAGACTTTGCAGACAGTCGCGGCCACTGATTTACTACTGAAGTACCAAGTTTCCGAAGTGCAGCTCTTGTACTACCGGAGATATGTCGATACAAACTGAATACGCAAAACATCAACAAAATTTAGCGCGTTTTAAAGTTGATATCGCTTTTGTTTATAACTTCCACATTTATTCGAATTGTGCCACGAAACGTTGCAGACAGTCGCGGAGACAGATTTTCTACTGAAGTACAAAGTTTCAGAAGTGCAGCTCTTGTACTGCAGGTGATATCTCGATACAAACTTAATACGCAAAACATCAACAAAATTACGCGCGTTTTAAAGTTGATATCGCTTTTATTAATAACTTCCACATTTATTCGATATGTGCCACGAAACTTTGCAGACAGTCGCGGAGACATATTTTCTACTGAAGTACCAAGTTTCAGAAGTGCAGCTCTTGTACTGCCGGAGATATGTCGATACAAACTGAATACG
This sequence comes from Sepiola atlantica, assembly GCA_963556195.1. Lineage (NCBI taxonomy): Eukaryota > Metazoa > Mollusca > Cephalopoda > Sepiida > Sepiolidae > Sepiola > Sepiola atlantica. Next base: position 563,375 of record CAUVYP010000355.1, read on the forward strand.
CAAAACATCAACAAAATTTAGCGCGTTTTAAAGTTGATATCGCTTTTGTTTATAACTTCCGCATTTATTCGAATTGTGCCACGAAACTTTGCAGACAGTCGCAGATATGCCCTTTCGAATGAAGTACCAAGTTTCAGAAGTGCAGCTCTTGTACTGCCGGAGATATGTCGATACAAACTGAATACGCAAAACATCAACAATATTTAGTGCGTTTTAAAGTAGATATCGCTTTTGTTAATAACTTCAACATTTATTCGAATTGTGCCACGAAACATTGCAGACAGTCGCGGAGACAGATTTTCTACTGAAGTACTAAGTTTCAGAAGTGCAGCTCTTGTACTGACGGAGATATGTCGATACAAACTGAATACGCAAAACATCAACAAAATTTAGCGCGTTTTAAAGTTGATATCGTTTTTGTTAATAACTTCCACATTTATTCGAATTGTGCCACGAAACTTTGCAGACAGTCGCGGATTAGCCTTTTCTACTGAAGTACCAAGTTTCAGAAGTGCAGCTCTTGTACTGCCGGAGATATGTCGATACAAACTGAATACGCAAAACATCAACAAAATTTAGCGCGTTTTAAAGTTGATATCGCTTTTGTTAATAACTTCCACATTTATTCGAATTGTGCCACGAAATTTTGCAGAGAGTCGCGGATAGGCCTTTTCTAGTGATGTACTAAGTTTCAGAAATGCAGCTCTTGTACTGCCGGTGATATCTCGATACAAACTGAATACGCAAAACATCAACAAAATTTAGCGCGTTTTAAAGTTGATATCGCTTTCATTGATAACTTCCACATTTATTCGAATTGTGCCACGATACTTTGCAGACAGTCGGTGAGACTGATTTTCTACTGAAGTACCAAGTTTCAGAAGTGCAGCTCTTGTACTGCCGGAGATATGTCGATACAAACTGAATACGCAAAACATCAACAAAATTTAGCGCGTTTTAAAGTTGATATCGCTTTTGTTTATAACTTCCACATTTATTCGAATTGTGCCACGAAACTTTGCAGACAGTCGCGGATAGGCCCTTTCTAATGAAGTACCAAGTTTAATAAGTGCAGCTCTTGTACTGCCGGAGATATGTCGATACAAACTGAATACGCAAAACATCAACAATATTTAGTGCGTTTTAAAGTTGATATCGCTTTTGTTAATAACTTCAACATTTATTCGAATTGTGCCACGAAACATTGCAGACAGTCGCGGAGACAGATTTTCTACTGAAGTACTAAGTTTCAGAAGTGCAGCTCTTGTACTGCCCGAGATATGTCGATACAAACTGAATACGCAAAACATCAACAAAATTTAGCGCGTTTTAAAGTTGATATCGTTTTTGTTAAAAACTTCCACATTTATTCGAATTGTGCTACGAAACTTTGCAGACAGTCGCGGATAAGCCTTTTCTACTGAAGTACCAAGGTTCAGAAGTGCAGCTCTTGTACTGCCGGTGATATCTCAATACAAACTGAATACGCAAAACATCAACAAAATTTAGCGCGTTTTAAAGTTGATATCGCTTTTGTTAATAACTTCCACATTTATTCGAATTGTGCCACGAAACTTTGCAGACAGTCGCGGAGACATATTTTCTACTGAAGTACCAAGTTTCAGAAGTGCAGCTCTTGTACTGCCGGAGATATGTCGATACAAACTGAATACGCAAAACATCAACAAAATTTAGCGCGTTTTAAAGTTGATATCGCTTTTGTTTATAACTTCCACATTTATTCGAATTGTGCCACGAAACTTTGCAGACAGTCGCGGACACAGTTTTTCTACTGAAGTACCAAGTTTCAGCAGTGCAGCTCTTGTACTGCCGGAGATATGTCGATACAAACTGAATACGCAAAACATCAACAAAATTTAGCGCGTTTTAAAGTTGATATCGCTTTTGTTAATAACTTCCACATTTATTCGAATTGTGCCACGAAACTTTGCAGACAGTCGCGGATAGGTTCCTTCTAATGAAGTACCAAGTTTCAGAAGTGCAGCTCTTGTACTGACGGAGATATCTCGATACAAACTGAATACGCAAAACATCAACAAAATTTAGCGCGTTTTAAAGTTGATATCGCTTTTGTTAATAACTTCCACATTTATTCGAATTGTGCCACGAAACTTTGCAGACAGTCGCGGCCACTGATTTTCTACTGAAGTACCAAGTTTCAGAAGTGCAGCTCTTGTACTGCCGGAGATATGTCGATACAAACTGAATACGCAAAACATCAACAAAATTTAGCGCGTTTTAAAGTTGATATCGCTTTTGTCAATAACTTCCACATTTATTCGAATTGTGCCACGAAACTTTGCAGACAGTCGCAGAGACATGTTTTCTACTGAAGTACCAAGTTTCAGAAGTGCAGCACTAGTACTGCCGGAGATATGTCGATACAAACTGAATACGCAAAACATCAACAAAATTTAGCGCGTTTTAAAGTTAATATCGCTTTTGTTAATAACTTCCACATTTATTCGAATTGTGCCACAAGACTTTGCAGAGAGTCGCGGATAGGCTTTTTCAAGTGAAGTACCAAGTTTCAGAAGTGCAGCTCTTGTACTGCCGGTGATATCTTGATACAAACTGAATACGCAAAACATCAACAAAATTTAGCGCGTTTTAAAGTTGATATCGCTTTCATTGATAACTCCAATATTTATTCGAATTGTGCCACGAAACTTTGCAGACAGTCTCGGAGACAGATGTCTTACTGAAGTACCAAGTTTCAGAGGTGCAGCTCTTGTACTGCCGGAGATATGTCGAAACAAACTGAATACGCAAAACATCAACAAAATTTAGCGCGTTTTAAAGTTGATATCGCTTTTGTTAATAACTTCCACATTTATTCGAATTGTGCCACGAAACTTTGCAGACAGTCGCGGATAGGCCTTTTGTACTGAAGTACCAAGTTTCAGAAGTGCAGTGCTTGTACTGCCGGAGATATGTCGATACAAACTGAATACGCAAAAGATCAACAAAATTACGCGCGTTTTAAAGTTGATATCGCTTTTGTTAATAACATCCACATTTATTCGAATTGTGCCACGAAACTTTGCAGACAGTCGCGGAGACATGTTCTCTACTGAAGTACCAAGTTTCAGAAGTGCAGCTCTTGTACTGACGGAGATATGTCGATACAAACTGAATACGCAAAACATCAACAAAAGTACGCGCGTTTTAAAGTTGATATCGCTTTTGTGAATAACTTCCACATTTATTCGAATTGTGCCACGAAACTTTGCAGACAGTCGCGGAGACATGTTTTCTACTAAAGTACCAAGTTTCAGAAGTGCAGCTCTTGTACTGCCGGAGATATTTCGATACAAACTGAATACGCAAACCATCAACAAAATTTAGCGCGTTTTAAAGTTGATATCGCTTTTGTTAATAACTTCCACATTTATTCGAATTGTGCCACGACATTTTGCAGAGAGTCGCGGATAGGCCTTTTCTAGTAGAGTACCAAGTTTCAGAAGTGCAGCTCTTGTACTGCCGGTGATATCTCGATACAAACTGAATACGCAAAACATCAACAAAATTTAGCGCGTTTTAAAGTTGATATCGCTTTCATTGATAACTTCAACATTTATTCGAATTGTGCCACGAAACTTTGCAGACAGTCGCGGATACATGTTTTCTACTGAAGTACCAAGTTTCAGAAGTGCAGCTCTTATACTGCCGGAGATATGTCGATACAAACTGAATACGCAATACATCAACAAAATTTAGCGCGTTTTAAAGTTGATATCGCTTTTGTTTATAACTTCTACATTTATTCGAATTGTGCCACGAAACTTTGCAGACAGTCGCGGATTAGCCTTTTCTACTGAAGTACTAAGTTTCAGAAGTGCAGCTCTTGTACTGCCGGTGATATCTAGATACAAACTGAATACGCAAAACATCAACAAAATTTAGCGCGTTTTAAAGTTGATATCGCTTTTGTTAATAACTTCAACATTTATTCGAATTGTGCCACGAAACTTTGCAGACAGTCGCGGAGACAGCTTTTCTACTGGAGTACCAAGTTTCAGAAGTGCAGCTCTTGTACTGCCGGAGATATGTCGATACAAACTGAATACGCAAAACATCAACAAAAGTTAGCGCGTTTTAAAGTTGATATCGCTTTTGTAAATAACTTCAACATTTATTCGAATTGTGCCACGAAACATTGCAGACCGTCGCGGGGACACATTTTCTACTGAAGTACCAAGTTTCAGAAGTGCAGCCTTTGTACTGCCGGAGATATGTCGATACAAACTGAATACGCAAAACATCAACAAAAGTACGCGCGTTTTAAAGTTGATATCGCTTTTGTAAATAACTTCAACATTTATTCGAATTGTGCCACGAAACTTTGCAGACACTCGCGGAGACTGATTTTCTACTGAAGTACCAAGTTTCAGAAGTGCAGCTCTTGTACTGCCGGATATATGTCGATACAAACTGAATACGCAAAACATCAACAAAATTTAGCGCGTTTTAAAGTTGATATCGCTTTTGTCAATAACTTCCACATTTATTCGAATTGTGCCACGAAACTTTGCAGACAGTCGCGGATAGGCCCTTTCTAATGAAGTACCAAGTTTAATAAGTGCAGCTCTTGTACTGCCGGAGATATGTCGATACAAACTGAATACGCAAAACATCAACAATATTTAGTGCGTTTTAAAGTTGATATCGCTTTTGTTAATAACTTCAACATTTATTCGAATTGTGCCACGAAACATTGCAGACAGTCGCGGAGACAGATTTTCTACTGAAGTACTAAGTTTCAGAAGTGCAGCTCTTGTACTGCCCGAGATATGTCGATACAAACTGAATACGCAAAACATCAACAAAATTTAGCGCGTTTTAAAGTTGATATCGTTTTTGTTAAAAACTTCCACATTTATTCGAATTGTGCTACGAAACTTTGCAGACAGTCGCGGATAAGCCTTTTCTACTGAAGTACCAAGGTTCAGAAGTGCAGCTCTTGTACTGCCGGTGATATCTCAATACAAACTGAATACGCAAAACATCAACAAAATTTAGCGCGTTTTAAAGTTGATATCGCTTTTGTTAATAACTTCCACATTTATTCGAATTGTGCCACGAAACTTTGCAGACAGTCGCAGAGACATATTTTCTACTGAAGTACCAAGTTTCAGAAGTGCAGCTCTTGTACTGCCGGAGATATGTCGATACAAACTGAATACGCAAAACATCAACAAAATTTAGCGCGTTTTAAAGTTGATATCGCTTTTGTTTATAACTTCCACATTTATTCGAATTGTGCCACGAAACTTTGCAGACAGTCGCGGACACAGTTTTTCTACTGAAGTACCAAGTTTCAGAAGTGCAGCTCTTGTACTGCCGGAGATATGTCGATACAAACTGAATACGCAAAACATCAACAAAATTTAGCGCGTTTTAAAGTTGATATCGCTTTTGTTAATAACTTCCACATTTATTCGAATTGTGCCACGAAACTTTGCAGACAGTCGCAAATAGGTTCCTTCTAATGAAGTACCAAGTTTCAGAAGTGCAGCTCTTGTACTGACGGAGATATCTCGATACAAACTGAATACGCAAAACATCAACAAAATTTAGCGCGTTTTAAAGTTGATATCGCTTTTGTTAATAACTTCCACATTTATTCGAATTGTGCCACGAAACTTTGCAGACAGTCGCGGCCACTGATTTTCTACTGAAGTACCAAGTTTCAGAAGTGCAGCTCTTGTACTGCCGGAGATATGTCGATACAAACTGAATACGCAAAACATCAACAAAATTTAGCGCGTTTTAAAGTTGATATCGCTTTTGTCAATAACTTCCACATTTATTCGAATTGTGCCACGAAACTTTGCAGACAGTCGCAGAGACATGTTTTCTACTGAAGTACCAAGTTTCAGAAGTGCAGCACTAGTACTGCCGGAGATATGTCGATACAAACTGAATACGCAAAACATCAACAAAATTTAGCGCGTTTTAAAGTTGATATCGCTTTTGTTAATAACTTCCACATTTATTCGAATTGTGCCACAAGACTTTGCAGAGAGTCGCGGATAGGCTTTTTCAAGTGAAGTACCAAGTTTCAGAAGTGCAGCTCTTGTACTGCCGGTGATATCTTGATACAAACTGAATACGCAAAACATCAACAAAATTTAGCGCGTTTTAAAGTTGATATCGCTTTCATTGATAACTCCAATATTTATTCGAATTGTGCCACGAAACTTTGCAGACAGTCTCGGAGACAGATGTCTTACTGAAGTACCAAGTTTCAGAAGTGCAGCTCTTGTACTGCCGGAGATATGTCGAAACAAACTGAATACGCAAAACATCAACAAAATTTAGCGCGTTTTAAAGTTGATATCGCTTTTGTTAATAACTTCCACATTTATTCGAATTGTGCCACGAAACTTTGCAGACAGTCGCGGATAGGCCTTTTGTACTGAAGTACCAAGTTTCAGAAGTGCAGTGCTTGTACTGCCGGAGATATGTCGATACAAACTGAATACGCAAAAGATCAACAAAATTACGCGCGTTTTAAAGTTGATATCGCTTTTGTTAATAACATCCACATTTATTCGAATTGTGCCACGAAACTTTGCAGACAGTCGCGGAGACATGTTCTCTACTGAAGTACCAAGTTTCAGAAGTGCAGCTCTTGTACTGACGGAGATATGTCGATACAAACTGAATACGCAAAACATCAACAAAAGTACGCGCGTTTTAAAGTTGATATCGCTTTTGTGAATAACTTCCACATTTATTCGAATTGTGCCACGAAACTTTGCAGACAGTCGCGGAGACATGTTTTCTACTAAAGTACCAAGTTTCAGAAGTGCAGCTCTTGTACTGCCGGAGATATTTCGATACAAACTGAATACGCAAACCATCAACAAAATTTAGCGCGTTTTAAAGTTGATATCGCTTTTGTTAATAACTTCCACATTTATTCGAATTGTGCCACGACATTTTGCAGAGAGTCGCGGATAGGCCTTTTCTAGTAGAGTACCAAGTTTCAGAAGTGCAGCTCTTGTACTGCCGGTGATATCTCGATACAAACTGAATACGCAAAACATCAACAAAATTTAGCGCGTTTTAAAGTTGATATCGCTTTCATTGATAACTTCAACATTTATTCGAATTGTGCCACGAAACTTTGCAGACAGTCGCGGATACATGTTTTCTACTGAAGTACCAAGTTTCAGAAGTGCAGCTCTTATACTGCCGGAGATATGTCGATACAAACTGAATACGCAATACATCAACAAAATTTAGCGCGTTTTAAAGTTGATATCGCTTTTGTTTATAACTTCTACATTTATTCGAATTGTGCCACGAAACTTTGCAGACAGTCGCGGATTAGCCTTTTCTACTGAAGTACTAAGTTTCAGAAGTGCAGCTCTTGTACTGCCGGTGATATCTAGATACAAACTGAATACGCAAAACATCAACAAAATTTAGCGCGTTTTAAAGTTGATATCGCTTTTGTTAATAACTTCAACATTTATTCGAATTGTGCCACGAAACTTTGCAGACAGTCGCGGAGACAGCTTTTCTACTGGAGTACCAAGTTTCAGAAGTGCAGCTCTTGTACTGCCGGAGATATGTCGATACAAACTGAATACGCAAAACATCAACAAAAGTTAGCGCGTTTTAAAGTTGATATCGCTTTTGTAAATAACTTCAACATTTATTCGAATTGTGCCACGAAACATTGCAGACCGTCGCGGGGACACATTTTCTACTGAAGTACCAAGTTTCAGAAGTGCAGCCTTTGTACTGCCGGAGATATGTCGATACAAACTGAATACGCAAAACATCAACAAAAGTACGCGCGTTTTAAAGTTGATATCGCTTTTGTAAATAACTTCAACATTTATTCGAATTGTGCCACGAAACTTTGCAGACACTCGCGGAGACTGATTTTCTACTGAAGTACCAAGTTTCAGAAGTGCAGCTCTTGTACTGCCGGATATATGTCGATACAAACTGAATACGCAAAACATCAACAAAATTTAGCGCGTTTTAAAGTTGATATCGCTTTTGTCAATAACTTCCACATTTATTCGAATTGTGCCACAAAATTTTGCAGAGAGTCGCGGATAGGCCTTTTCTAGTGAAGTACCAAGTTTCAGAAGTGCAGCTCTTGTACTGCCGGTGATATCTCGATACAAACTGAATACGCAAAACATCAACAAAATTTAGCGCGTTTTAAAGTTGATATCGCTTTCATTGATAACTTCAACATTTATTCGAATTGTGCCACGATACTTTGCAGACAGTCGGTGAGACTGATTTTCTACTGAAGTACCAAGTTTCAGAAGTGCAGCTCTTGTACTGCCGGAGATATGTCGATACAAACTGAATACGCAAAACATCAACAAAATTTAGCGCGTTTTAAAGTTGATATCGCTTTTGTTTATAACTTCCACATTTATTCGAATTGTGCCACGAAACTTTGCAGACAGTCGCGGATAGGCCCTTTCTACTGAAGTACCAAGTTTCAGAAGTGCAGCTCTTGTTCAACCGGAGATATGTCGATACAAACTGAATACGCAAAACATCAACAAAATTTAGCGCGTTTAAAGGTTGATATCGCTTTTGTTAATAACTGCAACATTTATTCGACTTGTGCCACGAAACTTTGCAGACAGTCGCGGCCACTGATTATCTACTGAAGTACCAAGTCTCAGAAGTGCAGCTCTTGTTCAACCGGAGATATGTCGATACAAACTGAATACGCAAAACATCAACAAAATTTAGCGCGTTTTAAAGTTGATATCGCTTTTGTTAATAACTTCCACATTTATTCGAATTGTGCCACGAAACTTTGCAGACAGTCGCGGATAGGCCTTTTGTACTGAAGTACCAAGTTTCAGAAGTGCAGCTCTTGTACTGCCGGTGATATGTCGATACAAACTGAATACGCAAAAGATCAACAAAATTACGCGCGTTTTAAAGTTGATATCGCTTTTGTTAATAACTTCCACATTTATTCGAATTGTGCCACGAAACTTTGCAGACAGTCGCGGAGACATGTTCTCTACGGAAGTACCAAGTTTCAGAAGTGCAGCTCTTGTACTGACGGAGATATGTCGATACAAACTGAATACGCAAAATTTCAACAAAAGTACGCGCGTTTTAAAGTTGATATCGCTTTTGTGAATAACTTCCACATTTATTCGAATTGTGCCACGAAACTTTGCAGACAGTCGCGGAGACATGTTTTCTACTGAAGTACCAAGTTTCAGAAGTGCAGCTCATTGTACTGCCGGAGATATTTCGATACAAACTGAATACGCAAAACATCAACAAAATTTAGCGCGTTTTAAAGTTGATATCGCTTTTGTTAATAACTTCCACATTTATTCGAATTGTGCCACGACATTTTGCAGAGAGTCGCGGATAGGCCTTTTCTAGTGAAGTACCAAGTTTCAGAAGTGCAGCTCTTGTACTGCCGGTGATATCTCGATACAAACTGAATACGCAAAACATCAACAAAATTTAGCGCGTTTTAAAGTTGATATCGCTTTCATTGATAACTTCAACATTTATTCGAATTGTGCCACGAAACTTTGCAGACAGTCGCGGAGACTGATTTTCTACTGAAGTACCAAGTTTCAGAAGTGCAGCTTTTGTACTGCCGGAGATATGTCGATAAAAACTGAATACGCAAAACATCAACAAAATCTAGCGCGTTTTAAAGTTGATATCGCTTTTGTTTATAACTTCTACATTTATTCGAATTGTGCCACGAAACTTTGCAGACAGTCGCGGATTAGCCTTTTCTACTGAAGTACTAAGTTTCAGAAGTGCAGCTCTTGTACTGCCGGTGATATCTCGATACAAACTGAATACGCAAAACATCAACAACATTTAGCGCGTTTTAAAGTTGATATCGCTTTTGTTAATAACTTCAACATTTATTCGAATTGTGCCACGAAACTTTGCAGACAGTCGCGGAGACAGCTTTTCTACTGGAGTACCAAGTTTCAAAAGTGCAGCTCTTGTACTGCCGGAGATATGTCGATACAAACTGAATACGCAAAACATCAACAAAAGTTAGCGCGTTTTAAAGTTGATATCGCTTTTGTAAATAACTTCAACATTTATTCGAATTGTGCAACGAAACTTTGCAGACCGTCGCGGGGACACATTTTCTACTGAAGTACCAAGTTTCAGAAGTGCAGCCTTTGTACTGCCGGAGATAGGTCGATACAAACTGAATACGCAAAACATCAACAAAATTTAGCGCGTTTTAAAGTTGATATCGCTTTTGTTAATAACTTCAACATTTATTCGAATTGTGCCACGAAACTTTGCAGACAGTCGCACATAGGCCTTTGCCAGTGAAGTACCAAGTTTCAGAAGTGCAGCTCTTGTACTGCCGGTGATATCTCGATACAAACTGAATACGCAAAACATCAACAAAATTATGCGCGTTTTATGTTGATATCGCTTTCATTGATAACTTCAACATTTATTCGAATTGTGCAACGAAACTTTGCAGACAGTCGCGGAGACTTATTTTCTACTGAAGTACAAAGTTTCAGAAGTGCAGCTCTTGTACTGCCGGAGATATGTCGATACAAACTGAATACGCAAAACATCAACAAAATTTAGCGCGTTTTAAAGTTGATATCGCTTTCATTGATAACTTAAACATTTATTCGAATTGTGCCACGAAACTTTGCAGACAGTCGCGGAGACAGATTTCCTACTGTAGTACCAAGTTTCAGAAGTGCAGCTCTTGTACTGCCGGAGATATGTCGATACAAACTGAATACGCAAAAGATCAACAAAATTACGCGCGTTTCAAAGTTGATATCGCTTTTGTTAATAACTTCCACATTTATTCGAATTGTGCCACGAAACTTTGCAGACAGTCGCGGAGACATGTTCTTTACTGAAGTACCAAGTTTCAGAAGTGCAGCTCTTGTACTGACGGAGATATGTCGATACAAACTGAATACGCAAAACATCAACAAAAGTACGCGCGTTTTAAAGTTGATATCGCTTTTGTAAATAACTTCAACATTTATTCGAATTGTGCCACGAAACATTGCAGACACTCGCGGAGACTGATTTTCTACTGAAGTACCAAGTTTCAGAAGTGCAGCTCTTGTACTGCCGGATATATGTCGATACAAACTGAATACGCAAAACATCAACAAAATTTAGCACGTTTTAAAGTTGATATCGCTTTTGTCAATAACTTCCACATTTATTCGAATTGTGCCACGAAATTTTGCAGAGAGTCGCGGATAGGCCTTTTCTAGTGAAGTACCAAGTTTCAGAAGTGCAGCTCTTGTACTGCCGGTGATATCTCGATACAAACTGAATACGCAAAACATCAACAAAATTTAGCGCGTTTTAAAGTTGATATCGCTTTCATTGATAACTTTAACTTTTATTCGAATTGTGCCACGATACTTTGCAGACAGTCGGTGAGACTGATTTTCTACTGAAGTACCAAGTTTCAGAAGTGCAGCTCTTGTACTGCCGGAGATATGTCGATACAAACTGAATACGCAAAACATCAACAAAATTTAGCGCGTTTTAAAGTTGATATCGCTTTTGTTTATAACTTCCACATTTATTCGAATTGTGCCACGAAACTTTGCAGACAGTCGCGGATAGGCCCTTTCTACTGAAGTACCAAGTTTCAGAAGTGCAGCTCTTGTTTAACCGGAGATATGTCGATACAAACTGAATACGCAAAACATCAACAAAATTTAGCGCGTTTAAAAGTTGATATCGCTTTTGTTAATAACTGCAACATTTATTCGACTTGTGCCACGAAACTTTGCAGACAGTCGCGAAGACATGTTCTCTACTGAAGTACCAAGTTTCAGAAGTGCAGCTCTTGTACTGACGGAGATATGTCGATACAAACTGAATACGCAAAACATCAACAAAAGTACGCGCGTTTTAAAGTTGATATCGCTTTTGTAAATAACTTCCACATTTATTCGAATTGTGCCACGAAACTTTGCAGACACTTGCGGAGACTGATTTTCTACTGAAGTACCAAGTTTCAGAAGTGCAGCTCTTGTACTGCCGGAGATAGGTCGATACAAACTGAATACGCAAAACATCAACAAAATTTAGCGCGTTTTAAAGTTGATATCGCTTTTGTTAATAACTTCCACATTTATTCGAATTGTGCCACGAAACTTTGCAGACAGTCGCGGAGACATGTTCTCTACTGAAGTACCAAGTTTCAGAAGTGCAGCTCTTGTACTGACAGAGATATGTCGATACAAACTGAATACGCAAAACATCAACAAAAGTACGCGCGTTTTAAAGTTGATATCGCTTTTGTAAATAACTTCCACATTTATTCGAATTGTGCCACGAAACTTTGCAGACACTTGCGGAGACTGATTTTCTACTGAAGTACCAAGTTTCAGAAGTGCAGCTCTTGTACTGCCGGAGATAGGTCGATACAAACTGAATACGCAAAACATCAACAAAATTTAGCGCGTTTTAAAGTTGATATCGCTTTTGTCAATAACTTCCACATTTATTCGAATTGTGCCACGAAACTTTGCAGACAGTCGCGGATAAGCCTTTTCTAGTGAAAAACCAAGTTTCAGAAGTGCAGCTCTTGTACTGCCGGTGATATCTCGATACAAACTGAATACGCAAAACATCAACAAAATTTAGCACGTTTTATGTTGATATCGCTTTCATTGATAACTTCAACATTTATTCGAATTGTGCCACGAAACTTGGCAGACAGTCGCGGAGACTTATTTTCCACTGAAGTACAAAGTTTACGAAGTGCAGCTCTTGTACTGCCGGAGATATGTCGATACAAACTGAATACGCAAAACATCAACAAAATTTAGCGCGTTTTAAAGTTGATATCGCTTTCATTGATAACTTAAACATTTATTCGAATTGTGCCACGAAACTTTGCAGACAGTCGCGAAGACAGATTTCCTACTGTAGGGCCAAGTTTCAGAAGTGCAGCTCTTGTACTGCCGGAGATATGTCGATACAAACTGAATACGCAAAAGATCAACAAAATTACGCGCGTTTTAAAGTTGATATCGCTTTTGTTAATAACTTCCACATTTATTCGAATTGTGCCACGAAACTTTGCAGACAGTCGCGGAGACATGTTCTCTACTGAAGTACCAAGTTTCAGAAGTGCAGCTCTTGTACTGACGGAGATATGTCGATACAAACTGAATACGCAAAACATCAACAAAAGTACGCGCGTTTTAAAGTTGATATCGCTTTTGTAAATAACTTCAACATTTATTCGAATTGTGCCACGAAACATTGCAGACAGTCGCGGAGACAGATTTTCTACTGAAGTACTAAGTTTCAGAAGTGCAGCTCTTGTACTGCCGCAGATATGTCGATACAAACTGAATACGCAAAACATCAACAAAATTTAGCGCGTTTTAAAGTTGATATCGTTTTTGTTAATAACTACCACATTTATTCGAATTGTGCTACGAAACTTTGCAGACAGTCGCGGATAAGCCTTTTCTACTGAAGTACCAAGGTTCAGAAGTGCAGCTCTTGTACTGCCGGTGATATCTCGATACAAACTGAATACGCAAAACATCAACAAAATTTAGCGCGTTTTAAAGTTGATATCGCTTTTGTTAATAACTTCCACATTTATTCGAATTGTGCCACGAAACTTTGCAGACAGTCGCGGACACATATTTTCTACTGAAGTACCAAGTTTCAGAAGTGCAGCTCTTGTACTGCCGGAGATATGTCGATACAAACTGAATACGCAAAACATCAACAAAATTTAGCGCGTTTTAAAGTTGATATCGCTTTTGTTTATAACTTCCACATTTATTCGAATTGTGCCACGAAACTTTGCAGACAGTCGCGGACACAGTTTTTCTACTGAAGTACCAAGTTTCAGAAGTGCAGCTCTTGTACTGCCGGAGATATGTCGATACAAACTGCATACGCAAAACATCAACAAAATTTAGCGCGTTTTAAAGTTGATATCGCTTTCGTTAATAACTTCCACATTTATTCGAATTGTGCCACGAAACTTTGCAGACAGTCGCGGATAGGCCCTTTCTACTGAAGTACCAAGTTTCAGAAGTGCAGCTCTTGTACTGCCGGAGATATGTCGATACAAACTGAATACGCAAAACATCAACAAAATTTAGTGCGTTTTAAATTTGATATCGCTTTTGTTAATAACTTCCACATTTATTCGAATTGTGCCACGAAACTTTGCAGACAGTCGCAGAGACATATTTTCTACTGAGGTACCAAGTTTCAGAAGTGCAGCTCTTGTACTGACGGAGATATGTCGATACAAACTGAATACGCAAAACATCAACAAAATTTAGCGCGTTTTAAAGTTGATATCGTTTTTGTTAATGACTTCCACATTTATTCGAATTGTGCCACGAAACTTTGCAGACAGTCGCGGATAAGCCTTTTCTACTGAAGTACCAAGTTTCAGAAGTGCAGCTCTTGTACTGCCGGTGATATCTCGATACAAACTGAATACGCAAAACATCAACAAAATTTAGCGCGTTTTAAAGTTGATATCGCTTTTGTTAATAACTTCCACATTTATTTAAATTGTGCCACGAAACTTTGCAGACAGTCGCGGCCACTGATTTTCTACTGAAGTACCAAGTTTCAGAAGTGCAGCTCTTGTACTGCCGGAGATATGTCGATACAAACTGAATACGCAAAACATCAACAAAATTTAGCGCGTTTTAAAGTTGATATCGCTTTTGTCAATAACTTCCACATTTATTCGAATTGTGCCACGAAACTTTGCAGACAGTCGCAGAGACATGTTTTCTACTGGAGTACCAAGTTTCAGAAGTGCAGCACTAGTACTGCCGGAGATATGTCGATACAAACTGAATACGCAAAACATCAACAAAATTTAGCGCGTTTTAAAGTTAATATCGCTTTTGTCAATAACTTCCACATTTATTCGAATTGTGCCACAAAACTTGGCAGAGAGTCGCGGATAGGCTTTTTCTAGTGAAGTACCAAGTTTCAGAAGTGCAGCTCTTGTACTGCCGGAGATATTTCGATACAAGCTGAATACGCAAAACATCAACAAAATTTAGCGCGTTTTAAAGTTGATATCGCTTTTGTTAATAACTTCCACATTTATTCGAATTGTGCCACGACATTTTGCAGAGAGTCGCGGATAGGCCTTTTCTAGTGAAGTACCAAGTTTCAGAAGTGCAGCTCTTGTACTGCCGTTGATATCTCGATACAAACTGAATACGCAAAACATCAACAAAATTTAGCGCGTTTTAAAGTTGATATCGCTTTCATTGATAACTTCAACATTTATTCGAATTGTGCCACGAAACTTTGCAGACAGTCGCGGAGACTGATTTTCTACTGAAGTACCAAGTTTCAGAAGTGCAGCTCTTGTACTGCCGGAGATATGTCGATACAAACTGAATACGCAAAACATCAACAAAATTTAGCGCGTTTTAAAGTTGATATCGCTTTTGTTTATAACTTCTACATTTATTCGAATTGTGCCACGAAACTTTGCAGACAGTCGCGGATTAGCCTTTTCTACTAAAGTACTAAGTTTCAGAAGTGCACCTCTTGTACTGCCGGTTATATCTCGATACAAACTGAATACGCAAAACATCAACAACATTTAGCGCGTTTTAAAGTTGATATCGCTTTTGTTAATAACTTCAACATTTATTCGAATTGTCCCACGAAACATTGCAGACAGTCGCGGAGACAGATTTTCTACTGAAGTACCAAGTTTCAGAAGTGCAGCTCTTGTACTGCCGGAGATATGTCGATACAAACTGAATACGCAAAACATCAACAAAAGTACGCGCGTTTTAAAGTTGATATCGCTTTTGTAAATAACTTTAACATTTATTCGAATTGTGCCACGAAACTTTGCAGACACTCGCGGAGACTGATTTTCTACTGAAGTACCAAGTTTCAGAAGAGCAGCTTTTGTACTGCAGGTGATATCTCGATACAAACTGAATACGCAAAACATCAACAAAATTTAGCGCGATTTAAAGTTGATATCTCTTTTGTTGATAACTTCAACATTTATTCGAATTGTGCAACGAAACTTTGCAGACAGTCGCGGAGATAGATTTCCCACTGAAGTACCAAGTTTCAGAAGTGCAGCTCTTGTACTGCCGGAGATATGTCGATACAAACTGAATACGCAAAACATCAACAAAATTTAGCGCGTTTTAAAGTTGATATCGCTTTTGTCAATAACTTCCACATTTATTCGAATTGTGCCACGAAACTTTGCAGACAGTCGCGGAGACATGTTTTCTACTGAAGTACCAAGTTTCAGAAGTGCAGCTCTTGTACTGCCGGAGATATGTCGATACAAACTGAATACGCAAAATATCAACAAAATTTAGCGCGTTTTAAAGTTGATATCGCTTTTGTTAATAACTTACACATTTATTCGAATTGTGCCACGAAACTTTGCAGAGAGTCGCGGATAGGCCTTTTCTAGTGAAGTACCAAGTTTCAGAAGTGCAGCTCTTGTACTGCCGGTGATATCTCGATACAAACTGAATACGCAAAACATTAACAAAATTTAGCGCGTTTTAAAGTTGATATCGCTTTTGTTAATAATTTCCACATTTATTCGAATTGTGCCACGAAACTTTGCAGACAGTCGCGGCGACTGATTTTCTACTAGAGTACCAAGTTTCAGAAGTGCAGCTCTTGTACTGCCGGAGATATGTCGATACAAACTGAATACGCAAAACATCAACAAAATTACGCGCGTTTTAAAGTTGATATCGCTTTTGTTAATAACTTCCACATTTATTCGAATTGTGCCACGAAACTTTGCAGACAGTCGCGGAGATATGTTTTCTACTGAAGTACCAAGTTTCAGAAGTGCAGCTCTTGTACTGACGGAGATATGTCGATACAAACTGAATACGCAAAACATCAACAAAAGTACGCGCGTTTTAAAGTTGATATCGCTTTTGTAAATAACTTCAACATTTATTCGAATTGTGCCACGAAACTTTGCAGACACTTGCGGAGACTGATTTTCTACTGAAGTACCAAGTTTCAGAAGTGCAGCTCTTGTACTGCCGGAGATATGTCGATACAAACTGAATACGCAAAACATCAACAAAATTTAGCGCGTTTTAAAGTTGATATCGCTTTTGTCAATAACTTCCACATTTATTCAAATTGTGCCACGAAACTTTGCAGACAGTCGCGGATAGGCCTTTTCTAGTGAAGTACCAAGTTTCAGAAGTGCAGCTCTTGTACTGCCGGTGATATCTCGATACAAACTGAATACGCAAAACATCAACAAAATTTAGCGCGTTTTAAAGTTGATATCGCTTTCATTGATAACTTCAACATTTATTCGAATTGTGCCACGAAACTTTGCAGACAGTCGCGGAGACTGATTTTCTACTGAAGTACAAAGTTTCAGAAGTGCAGCTCTTGTACTGCCGGAGATATGTCGATACAAACTGAATACGCAAAACATCAACAAAATTTAGCGCGTTTTAAAGTTGATATCGCTTTCATTGATAACTTAAACATTTAATCGAATTGTGCCACGAAACTTTGCAGACAGTCGCGGAGACAGATTTCCTACTGAAGTACCAAGTTTCAGAAGTGCAGCTCTTGTACTGCCGGAGATATGTCGATACAAACTGAATACGCAAAAGATCAACAAAATTACGCGCGTTTTAAAGTTGATATCGCTTTTGTTAATAACTTCCACATTTATTCGAATTGTGCCACGAAACTTTGCAGACAGTCGCGGAGACATGTTCTCTACTGAAGTACCAAGTTTCAGAAGTGCAGCTCTTGTACTGACGGAGATATGTCGATACAAACTGAATACGCAAAACATCAACAAAAGTACGCGCGTTTTAAAGTTGATATCGCTTTTGTAAATAACTTCAACATTTATTCGAATTGTGCCACGAAACTTTGCAGACAGTCGCGGCGACTGATTTTCTACTAGAGTACCAAGTTTCAGAAGTGCAGCTCTTGTACTGCCGGAGATATGTCGATACAAACTGAATACGCAAAACATCAACAAAATTACGCGCGTTTTAAAGTTGATATCGCTTTTGTTAAAAACTTCCACATTTATTCGAATTGTGCCACGAAACTTTGCAGACAGTCGCGGAGATATGTTTTCTACTGAAGTACCAAGTTTCAGAAGTGCAGCTCTTGTACTGACGGAGATATGTCGATACAAACTGAATACGCAAAACATCAACAAAAGTACGCGCGTTTTAAAGTTGATATCGCTTTTGTAAATAACTTCAACATTTATTCGAATTGTGCCACGAAACTTTGCAGACACTTGCGGAGACTGATTTTCTACTGAAGTACCAAGTTTCAGAAGTGCAGCTCTTGTACTGCCGGAGATATGTCGATACAAACTGAATACGCAAAACATCAACAAAATTTAGCGCGTTTTAAAGTTGATATCGCTTTTGTCAATAACTTCCACATTTATTCAAATTGTGCCACGAAACTTTGCAGACAGTCGCGGATAGGCCTTTTCTAGTGAAGTACCAAGTTTCAGAAGTGCAGCTCTTGTACTGCCGGTGATATCTCGATACAAACTGAATACGCAAAACATCAACAAAATTTAGCGCGTTTTAAAGTTGATATCGCTTTCATTGATAACTTCAACATTTATTCGAATTGTGCCACGAAACTTTGCAGACAGTCGCGGAGACTGATTTTCTACTGAAGTACAAAGTTTCAGAAGTGCAGCTCTTGTACTGCCGGAGATATGTCGATACAAACTGAATACGCAAAACATCAACAAAATTTAGCGCGTTTTAAAGTTGATATCGCTTTCATTGATAACTTAAACATTTAATCGAATTGTGCCACGAAACTTTGCAGACAGTCGCGGAGACAGATTTCCTACTGAAGTACCAAGTTTCAGAAGTGCAGCTCTTGTACTGCCGGAGATATGTCGATACAAACTGAATACGCAAAAGATCAACAAAATTACGCGCGTTTTAAAGTTGATATCGCTTTTGTTAATAACTTCCACATTTATTCGAATTGTGCCACGAAACTTTGCAGACAGTCGCGGAGACATGTTCTCTACTGAAGTACCAAGTTTCAGAAGTGCAGCTCTTGTACTGACGGAGATATGTCGATACAAACTGAATACGCAAAACATCAACAAAAGTACGCGCGTTTTAAAGTTGATATCGCTTTTGTAAATAACTTCAACATTTATTCGAATTGTGCCACGAAACTTTGCAGACACTTGCGGAGACTGATTTTCTACTGGAGTACCAAGTTTCAGAAGTGCAGCTCTTGTACTGCCGGAGATATGTCGATACAAACTGAATACGCAAAACATCAACAAAATTTAGCGCGTTTTAAAGTTGATATCGCTTTTGTCAATAACTTCCACATTTATTCGAATTGTGCCACGAAACTTTGCAGACAGTCGCGGATAGGCCTTTTCTAGTGAAGTACCAAGTTTCAGAAGTGCAGCTCTTGTACTGCCGTTGATATCTCGATACAAACTAAATACGCAAAACATCAACAAAATTTAGCGCGTTTTAAAGTTGATATCGCTTTCATTGATAACTTCAACATTTATTCGAATTGTGCCACGAAACTTTGCAGACAGTCGCGGAGACTGATTTTCTACTGAAGTACCAAGTTTCAGAAGTGCAGCTCTTGTACTGCCGGAGATATGTCGATACAAACTGAATACGCAAAACATCAACAAAATTTAGCGCGTTTTAAAGTTGATATCGCTTTTGTTTATAACTTCTACATTTATTCGAATTGTGCCACGAAACTTTGCAGACAGTCGCGGATTAGCCTTTTCTACTGAAGTACTAAGTTTCAGAAGTGCAGCTCTTGTACTGCCGGTGATATCTCGATACAAACTGAATACGCAAAACATCAACAAAATTTAGCGCGTTTTAAAGTTGATATCGCTTTTGTTAATAACTTCAACATTTATTCGAATTGTCCCACGAAACTTTGTAGACAGTCGCGGAGACAGATTTTCTACTGAAGTACCAAGTTTCAGAAGTGCAGCTCTTGTACTGCCGGAGATATGTCGATACAAACTGAATACGCAAAACATCAACAAAAGTACGCGCGTTTTAAAGTTGATATCGCTTTTGTAAATAACTTCAACATTTATTCGAATTGTGCCACGAAACTTTGCAGACACTCGCGGAGACTGATTTTCTACTGAAGTACCAAGTTTCAGAAGAGCAGCTTTTGTACTGCAGGTGATATCTCGATACAAACTGAATACGCAAAACATCAACAAAATTTAGCGCGATTTAAAGTTGATATCTCTTTTGTTGATAACTTAAACATTTATTCGAATTGTGCCACGAAACTTTGCAGACAGTCGCGGAGACAGATTTTCCACTGAAGTACCAAGTTTCAGAAGTGCAGCTCTTGTACTGCCGGAGATATGTCGATACAAACTGAATACGCAAAACATCAACAAAATTTAGCGCGTTTTAAAGTTGATATCGCTTTTGTCAATAACTTCTACATTTATTCGAATTGTGCCACGAAACTTTGCAGACAGTCGCGGAGACATGTTTTCTACTGAAGTACCAAGTTTCAGAAGTGCAGCTCTTGTACTGCCGGAGATATGTCGATACAAACTGAATACGCAAAACATCAACAAAATTTAGCGCGTTTTAAAGTTGATATCGCTTTTGTTAATAACTTACACATTTATTCGAATTGTGCCACGAAACTTTGCAGAGAGTCGCGGATAGGCCTTTTCTAGTGAAGTACCAAGTTTCAGAAGTGCAGCTCTTGTACTGCCGGTGATATCTCGATACAAACTGAATACGCAAAACATCAACAAAATTTAGCGCGTTTTAAAGTTGATATCGCTTTTGTTAATAATTTTCACATTTATTCGAATTGTGCCACGAAACTTTGGAGACAGTCGCGGCGACTGATTTTCTACTAGAGTACCAAGTTTCAGAAGTGCAGCTCTTGTACTGCCGGAGATATGTCGATACAAACTGAATACGCAAAACATCAACAAAATTACGCGCGTTTTAAAGTTGATATCGCTTTTGTTAATAACTTCCACATTTATTCGAATTGTGCCACGAAACTTTGCAGACAGTCGCGGAGATATGTTTTCTACTGAAGTACCAAGTTTCAGAAGTGCAGCTCTTGTACTGACGGAGATATGTCGATACAAACTGAATACGCAAAACATCAACAAAAGTACGCGCGTTTTAAAGTTGATATCGCTTTTGTAAATAACTTCAACATTTATTCGAATTGTGCCACGAAACTTTGCAGACACTTGCGGAGACTGATTTTCTACTGAAGTACCAAGTTTCAGAAGTGCAGCTCTTGTACTGCCGGAGATATGTCGATACAAACTGAATACGCAAAACATCAACAAAATTTAGCGCGTTTTAAAGTTGATATCGCTTTTGTCAATAACTTCCACATTTATTCGAATTGTGCCACGAAACTTTGCAGACAGTCGCGGATAGGCCTTTTCTAGTGAAGTACCAAGTTTCAGAAGTGCAGCTCTTGTACTGCCGGTGATATCTCGATACAAACTGAATACGCAAAACATCAACAAAATTTAGCGCGTTTTAAAGTTAATATCGCTTTCATTGATAACTTCAACATTTATTCGAATTGTGCCACGAAACTTTGCAGACAGTCGCGGAGACTGATTTTCTACTGAGAATCAAAGTTTCAGAAGTGCAGCTCTTGTACTGCCGGAGATATGTCGATACAAACTGAATACGCAAAACATCAACAAAATTTAGCGCGTTTTAAAGTTGATATCGCTTTCATTGATAACTTAAACATTTAATCGAATTGTGCCACGAAACTTTGCAGACAGTCGCGGAGACAGATTTCCTACTGAAGTACCAAGTTTCAGAAGTGCAGCTCTTGTACTGCCGGAGATATGTCGATACAAACTGAATACGCAAAAGATCAACAAAATTACGCGCGTTTTAAAGTTGATATCGCTTTTGTTAATAACTTCCACATTTATTCGAATTGTGCCACGAAACTTTGCAGACAGTCGCGGAGACATGTTCTCTACTGAAGTACCAAGTTTCAGAAGTGCAGCTCTTGTACTGACGGAGATATGTCGATACAAACTGAATACGCAAAACATCAACAAAAGTACGCGCGTTTTAAAGTTGATATCGCTTTTGTAAATAACTTCAACATTTATTCGAATTGTGCCACGAAACTTTGCAGACACTTGCGGAGACTGATTTTCTACTGAAGTACCAAGTTTCAGAAGTGCAGCTCTTGTACTGCCGGAGATATGTCGATACAAACTGAATACGCAAAACATCAACAAAATTTAGCGCGTTTTAAAGTTGATATCGCTTTTGTCAATAACTTCCACATTTATTCGAATTGTGCCACGAAACTTTGCAGACAGTCGCGGATAGGCCTTTTCTAGTGAAGTACCAAGTTTCAGAAGTGCAGCTCTTGTACTGCCGTTGATATCTCGATACAAACTGAATACGCAAAACATCAACAAAATTTAGCGCGTTTTAAAGTTGATATCGCTTTCATTGATAACTTCAACATTTATTCGAATTGTGCCACGAAACTTTGCAGACAGTCGCGGAGACTGATTTTCTACTGAAGTACCAAGTTTCAGAAGTGCAGCTCTTGTACTGCTGGAGATATGTCGATACAAACTGAATACGCAAAACATCAACAAAATTTAGCGCGTTTTAAAGTTGATATCGCTTTTGTTTATAACTTCTACATTTATTCGAATTGTGCCACGAAACTTTGCAGACAGTCGCGGATTAGCCTTTTCTACTGAAGTACTAAGTTTCAGAAGTGCAGCTCTTGTACTGCCGGTGAAATTTCGATACAAACTGAATACGCAAAACATCAACAAAATTTAGCGCGTTTTAAAGTTGATATCGCTTTTGTTAATAACTTCAACATTTATTCGAATTGTCCCACGAAACTTTGTAGACAGTCGCGGAGACAGATTTTCTACTGAAGTACCAAGTTTCAGAAGTGCAGCTCTTGTACTGCCGGAGATATGTCGATACAAACTGAATACGCAAAACATCAACAAAAGTACGCGCGTTTTAAAGTTGATATCGCTTTTGTAAATAACTTCAACATTTATTCGAATTGTGCCACGAAACTTTGCAGACACTCGCGGAGACTGATTTTCTACTGAAGTACCAAGTTTCAGAAGAGCAGCTTTTGTACTGCAGGTGATATCTCGATACAAACTGAATACGCAAAACATCAACAAAATTTAGCGCGATTTAAAGTTGATATCTCTTTTGTTGATAACTTAAACATTTATTCGAATTGTGCCACGAAACTTTGCAGACAGTCGCGGAGACAGATTTTCCACTGAAGTACCAAGTTTCAGAAGTGCAGCTCTTGTACTGCCGGAGATACGTCGATACAAACTGAATACTCAAAACATCAACAAAATTTAGCGCGTTTTAAAGTTGATATCGCTTTTGTCAATAACTTCCACATTTATTCGAATTGTGCCACGAAACTTTGCAGACAGTCGCGGAGACATGTTTTCTACTGAAGTACCAAGGTTCAGAAGTGCAGCTCTTGTACTGCCGGAGATATGTCGATACAAACTGAATACGCAAAACATCAACAAAATTTAGCGCGTTTTAAAGTTGATATCGCTTTTGTTAATAACTTACACATTTATTCGAATTGTGCCACGAAACTTTGCAGAGAGTCGCGGATAGGCCTTTTCTAGTGAAGTACCAAGTTTCAGAAGTGCAGCTCTTGTACTGCCGGTGATATCTCGATACAAACTGAATACGCAAAACATCAACAAAATTTAGCGCGTTTTAAAGTTGATATCGGTTTTGTTAATAATTTCCACATTTATTCGAATTGTGCCACGAAACTTTGGAGACAGTCGCGGCGACTGATTTTCTACTAGAGTACCAAGTTTCAGAAGTGCAGCTCTTGTACTGCCGGAGATATGTCGATACAAACTGAATACGCAAAACATCAACAAAATTACGCGCGTTTTAAAGTTGATATCGCTTTTGTTAATAACTTCCACATTTATTCGAATTGTGCCACGAAACTTTGCAGACAGTCGCGGAGATATGTTTTCTACTGAAGTACCAAGTTTCAGAAGTGCAGCTCTTGTACTGACGGAGATATGTCGATACAAACTGAATACGCAAAACATCAACAAAAGTACGCGCGTTTTAAAGTTGATATCGCTTTTGTAAATAACTTCAACATTTATTCGAATTGTGCCACGAAACTTTGCAGACACTTGCGGAGACTGATTTTCTACTGAAGTACCAAGTTTCAGAAGTGCAGCTCTTGTACTGCCGGAGATATGTCGATACAAACTGAATACGCAAAACATCAACAAAATTTAGCGCGTTTTAAAGTTGATATCGCTTTTGTCAATAACTTCCACATTTATTCGAATTGTGCCACGAAACTTTGCAGACAGTCGCGGATAGGCCTTTTCTAGTGAAGTACCAAGTTTCAGAAGTGCAGCTCTTGTACTGCCGGTGATATCTCGATACAAACTGAATACGCAAAACACCAACAAAATTTAGCGCGTTTTAAAGTTGATATCGCTTTCATTGATAACTTCAACATTTATTCGAATTGTGCCACGAAACTTTGGAGACAGTCGCGGAGACTGATTTTCTACTGAGAATCAAAGTTTCAGAAGTGCAGCTCTTGTACTGCCGGAGATATGTCGATACAAACTGAATACGCAAAACATCAACAAAATTTAGCGCGTTTTAAAGTTGATATCGCTTTCATTGATAACTTAAACATTTAATCGAATTGTGCCACGAAACTTTGCAGACAGTCGCGGAGACAGATTTCCTACTGAAGTACCAAGTTTCAGAAGTGCAGCTCTTGTACTGCCGGAGATATGTCGATACAAACTGAATACGCAAAAGATCAACAAAATTACGCGCGTTTTAAAGTTGATATCGCTTTTGTTAATAACTTCCACATTTATTCGAATTGTGCCACGAAACTTTGCAGACAGTCGCGGAGACATGTTCTCTACTGAAGTACCAAGTTTCAGAAGTGCAGCTCTTGTACTGACGGAGATATGTTGATACAAACTGAATACGCAAAACATCAACAAAAGTACGCGCGTTTTAAAGTTGATATCGCTTTTGTAAATAACTTCAACATTTATTCGAATTGTGCCACGAAACTTTGCAGACACTTGCGGAGACTGATTTTCTACTGAAGTACCAAGTTTCAGAAGTGCAGCTCTTGTACTGCCGGAGATATGTCGATACAAACTGAATACGCAAAACATCAACAAAATTTAGCGCGTTTTAAAGTTGATATCGCTTTTGTCAATAACTTCCACATTTATTCGAATTGTGCCACGAAACTTTGCAGACAGTCGCGGATAGGCCTTTTCTAGTGAAGTACCAAGTTTCAGAAGTGCAGCTCTTGTACTGCCGGTGATATCTCGATACAAACTGAATACGCAAAACATCAACAAAATTTAGCGCGTTTTAAAGTTGATATCGCTTTCATTGATAACTTCAACATTTATTAGAATTGTGCCACGAAACTTTGCAGACAGTCGCGGAGACTGATTTTCTACTGAAGTACAAAGTTTCAGAAGTGCAGCTCTTGTACTGCCGGAGATATGTCGATACAAACTGAATACGCAAAACATCAACAAAATTTAGCGCGTTTTAAAGTTGATATCGCTTTTGTTTATAACTTCCACATTTATTCGAATTGTGCAACGAAACTTTGCAGACAGTCGCGGATGAGCCTTTTCTACTGAAGTACCAAGTTTCAGAAGTGCAGCTCTTGTACTGCCGGTGATATCTCGATACAAACTAAATACTCAAAACATCAACAAAATTTAGCGCGTTTTAAAATTGATATCGCTTTTCTTAATAACTTCAACATTTATTCGAATTGTGCCACGAAACTTTGCAGACAGTCGCTAAGACAGATTTTCTACTGAAGTACCAAGTTTCAGAAGTGCAGCTCTTGTACTGCCAGAGATATGTCGATACAAACTGAATACGCAAAACATCAACAAAATTCTGCGCGTTTTAAAGTTGATATCGATTTTGTTAATAACTTCCACATTTATTCGAATTGTGCCACGAAACTTTGCAGACAGTCGCGGAGACAGATTTTCTACTTAAGTACCAAGTTTCAGAAATGCAGCTCTTGTACTGCCAGAGATATGTCGATACAAACTGAATACGCAAAACATCAACAAAATTTAGCGCGTTTTAAAGTTGATATCGCTTTTGTTTATAACTTCCACATTTATTCGAATTGTGCCACGAAACTTTGCAGACAGTCGCGGAGACATATTTTCTACTGAAGTACCAAGTTTCAGAAGTGCAGCTCTTGTACTGCCGGAGATATGTCGATACAAACTGAATACGAAAACATCAACAAAATTTAGCGCGTTTTAAAGTTGATATCGCTTTTGTTAATAACTTCCACATTTATTCGAATTGTGCCACGAAACTTTGCAGACAGTCGCGCATAGGCCTTTTCTACTGAAGTACCAAGTTTCAGATATGCAGCTCTTGTACTGCCGGAGATATGTCGATACAAACTGTATACGCAAAACATCAACAAAATTTAGCGCGTTTTAAAGTTGATATCGCTTTTGTTAATAACTTCCACATTCATTCGAATTGTGCCACGAAACTTTGCAGACAGTCGCGGATAGGCCTTTTCCATTGAAGTACCAAGTTTCAGAAGTGCAGCTCTAGGACTGCCGGAGATATGTCGATACAAACTGAATACGCAAAACATCAACAAAATTTAGCGCGTTTTAAAGTTGATATCGCTTTTGTTGATAACTTCCACATTTATTCGAATTGTGCCACGAAACTTTGCAGACAGTCGCGGAGACAGATTTTCTACTAAAGTACAAAGTGTCAGAAGTGCAGTGCTTGTACTGCAGGTGATATCTCGATAATAAATGAATACGCAAAACATCAACAAAATTTAGCATGTTTTAAAGTTGATATCTCTTTTGTTGATAACTTCAACATTTATTTGAATTGTGCCACGAAACTTTGCAGACAGTCGCGGAGACTAAATTTCTACTGAAGTACCAAGTTTCAGATATGCAGCTCTTGTACTGCCGGAGATATGTCGATACAAACTGAATACGCAAAACATCAACAAAATTTAGCGCGTTTTAAAGTTGATATCGCTTTTGTTAATAACTTCCACATTCATTCGAATTGTGCCACGAAACTTTGCAGACAGCTGCGGATAGGCCTTTTCCATTGAAGTACCAAGTTTCAGAAGTGCAGCTCTAGGACTGCCGGAGATATGTTGATACAAACTGAATACGCAAAACATCAACAAAATTTAGCGCGTTTTAAAGTTGATATCGCTTTTGTCAATAACTTCCACATTTATTCGAATTGTGCCACGAAACTTTGCAGACAGTCGCGGAGACATGTTTTCTACTGAAGTACCAAGTTTCAGAAGTGCAGCTCTTGTACTGCCGGAGATATGTCGATACAAACTGAATACGCAAAACATCAACAAAATTTAGCGCGTTTTAAAGTTGATATCGCTTTTGTCAATAACTTCCACATTTATTCGAATTGTGCCACGAAACTTTGCAGACAGTCGCGGATAGGCCTTTTCTAGTGAAGTACCAAGTTTCAGAAGTGCAGCTCTTGTACTGCCGGTGATATCTCGATACAAACTGAATACGCAAAACATCAACAAAATTTAGCGCGTTTTAAAGTTGATATCGCTTTCATTGATAACTTCAACATTTATTAGAATTGTGCCACGAAACTTTGCAGACAGTCGCGGAGACTGATTTTCTACTGAAGTACAAAGTTTCAGAAGTGCAGCTCTTGTACTGCCGGAGATATGTCGATACAAACTGAATACGCAAAACATCAACAAAATTTAGCGCGTTTTAAAGTTGATATCGCTTTTGTTTATAACTTCCACATTTATTCGAATTGTGCAACGAAACTTTGCAGACAGTCGCGGATGAGCCTTTTCTACTGAAGTACCAAGTTTCAGAAGTGCAGCTCTTGTACTGCCGGTGATATCTCGATACAAACTAAATACTCAAAACATCAACAAAATTTAGCGCGTTTTAAAATTGATATCGCTTTTCTTAATAACTTCAACATTTATTCGAATTGTGCCACGAAACTTTGCAGACAGTCGCTAAGACAGATTTTCTACTGAAGTACCAAGTTTCAGAAGTGCAGCTCTTGTACTGCCAGAGATATGTCGATACAAACTGAATACGCAAAACATCAACAAAATTCTGCGCGTTTTAAAGTTGATATCGATTTTGTTAATAACTTCCACATTTATTCGAATTGTGCCACGAAACTTTGCAGACAGTCGCGGAGACAGATTTTATACTTAAGTACCAAGTTTCAGAAATGCAGCTCTTGTACTGCCAGAGATATGTCGATACAAACTGAATACGCAAAACATCAACAAAATTTAGCGCGTTTTAAAGTTGATATCGCTTTTGTTTATAACTTCCACATTTATTCGAATTGTGCCACGAAACTTTGCAGACAGTCGCGGAGACATATTTTCTACTGAAGTACCAAGTTTCAGAAGTGCAGCTCTTGTACTGCCGGAGATATGTCGATACAAACTGAATACGAAAACATCAACAAAATTTAGCGCGTTTTAAAGTTGATATCGCTTTTGTTAATAACTTCCACATTTATTCGAATTGTGCCACGAAACTTTGCAGACAGTCGCGCATAGGCCTTTTCTACTGAAGTACCAAGTTTCAGATATGCAGCTCTTGTACTGCCGGAGATATGTCGATACAAACTGTATACGCAAAACATCAACAAAATTTAGCGCGTTTTAAAGTTGATATCGCTTTTGTTAATAACTTCCACATTCATTCGAATTGTGCCACGAAACTTTGCAGACAGTCGCGGATAGGCCTTTTCCATTGAAGTACCAAGTTTCAGAAGTGCAGCTCTAGGACTGCCGGAGATATGTCGATACAAACTGAATACGCAAAACATCAACAAAATTTAGCGCGTTTTAAAGTTGATATCGCTTTTGTTGATAACTTCCACATTTATTCGAATTGTGCCACGAAACTTTGCAGACAGTCGCGGAGACAGATTTTCTACTAAAGTACAAAGTGTCAGAAGTGCAGTGCTTGTACTGCAGGTGATATCTCGATAATAAATGAATACGCAAAACATCAACAAAATTTAGCATGTTTTAAAGTTGATATCTCTTTTGTTGATAACTTCAACATTTATTTGAATTGTGCCACGAAACTTTGCAGACAGTCGCGGAGACTAAATTTCTACTGAAGTACCAAGTTTCAGATATGCAGCTCTTGTACTGCCGGAGATATGTCGATACAAACTGAATACGCAAAACATCAACAAAATTTAGCGCGTTTTAAAGTTGATATCGCTTTTGTTAATAACTTCCACATTCATTCGAATTGTGCCACGAAACTTTGCAGACAGCTGCGGATAGGCCTTTTCCATTGAAGTACCAAGTTTCAGAAGTGCAGCTCTAGGACTGCCGGAGATATGTTGATACAAACTGAATACGCAAAACATCAACAAAATTTAGCGCGTTTTAAAGTTGATATCGCTTTTGTCAATAACTTCCACATTTATTCGAATTGTGCCACGAAACTTTGCAGACAGTCGCGGAGACATGTTTTCTACTGAAGTACCAAGTTTCAGAAGTGCAGCTCTTGTACTGCCGGAGATATGTCGATACAAACTGAATACGCAAAACATCAACAAAATTTAGCGCGTTTTAAAGTTGATATCGCTTTTGTTAATAACTTCTACATTTATTCGAATTGTGCCACGAAACTTTGCAGAGAGTCGCGGATAGGCCTTTTCTAGTGAAGTACCAAGTTTCAGAAGTGCAGCTCTTGTACTGCCAGAGATATGTCGATACAAACTGAATACGCAAAACATCAACAAAATTTAGCGCGTTTTAAAGTTGATATCGCTTTTGTTTATAACTTCCACATTTATTCGAATTGTGCCACGAAACTTTGCAGACAGTCGCGGAGACAGATTTTCTACTGAAGTACCAAGTTTCAGAAGTGCAGCTCTTGTACTGCCGGAGATATGTCGATACAAACTGAATACGAAAACATCAACAAAATTTAGCGCGTTTTAAAGTTGATATCGCTTTTGTTAATAACTTCCACATTTATTCGAATTGTGCCACGAAACTTTGCAGACAGTCGCGCATAGGCCTTTTCTACTGAAGTACCAAGTTTCAGATATGCAGCTCTTGTACTGCCGGAGATATGTCGATACAAACTGTATACGCAAAACATCAACAAAATTTAGCGCGTTTTAAAGTTGATATCGCTTTTGTTAATAACTTCAACATTCATTCGAATTGTGCCACGAAACTTTGCAGACAGTCGCGGATAGGCCTTTTCCATTGAAGTACCAAGTTTCAGAAGTGCAGCTCTAGGACTGCCGGAGATATGTCGATACAAACTGAATACGCAAAACATCAACAAAATTTAGCGCGTTTTAAAGTTGATATCGCTTTTGTTGATAACTTCCACATTTATTCGAATTGTGCCACGAAACTTTGCAGACAGTCGCGGAGACAGATTTTCTACTAAAGTACAAAGTGTCAGAAGTGCAGTGCTTGTACTGCAGGTGATATCTCGATAATAAATGAATACGCAAAACATCAACAAAATTTAGCATGTTTTAAAGTTGATATCTCTTTTGTTGATAACTTCAACATTTATTTGAATTGTGCCACGAAACTTTGCAGACAGTCGCGGAGACTAAATTTCTACTGAAGTACCAAGTTTCAGATATGCAGCTCTTGTACTGCCGGAGATATGTCGATACAAACTGAATACGCAAAACATCAACAAAATTTAGCGCGTTTTAAAGTTGATATCGCTTTTGTTAATAACTTCCACATTCATTCGAATTGTGCCACGAAACTTTGCAGACAGCTGCGGATAGGCCTTTTCCATTGAAGTACCAAGTTTCAGAAGTGCAGCTCTAGGACTGCCGGAGATATGTTGATACAAACTGAATACGCAAAACATCAACAAAATTTAGCGCGTTTTAAAGTTGATATCGCTTTTGTCAATAACTTCCACATTTATTCGAATTGTGCCACGAAACTTTGCAGACAGTCGCGGAGACATGTTTTCTACTGAAGTACCAAGTTTCAGAAGTGCAGCTCTTGTACTGCCGGAGATATGTCGATACAAACTGAATACGCAAAACATCAACAAAATTTAGCGCGTTTTAAAGTTGATATCGCTTTTGTTAATAACTTCTACATTTATTCGAATTGTGCCACGAAACTTTGCAGAGAGTCGCGGATAGGCCTTTTCTAGTGAAGTACCAAGTTTCAGAAGTGCAGCTCTTGTACTGCCGGTGATATCTCGATACAAACTGAATACGCAAAACATCAACAAAATTTAGCGCGTTTTAAAGTTGATATCGCTTTCATTGATAACTTCAACATCTATTCGAATTGTGCCACGAAACTTTGCAGACAGTCGCGGAGACAGATTTCCTACTGAAGTACCAAGTTTCAGAAGTGCAGCTCTTGTACTGCCGGAGATATGTCGATACAAACTGAATACGCAAAACATCAACTAAATTTAGCGCGTTTTAAAGTTGATATCGCTTTTGTTAATAACTTCAACATTTATTCGAATTGTGCCACGAAACTTTGCAGACAGTCGCGGATAGGCCTTTTGTACTGAAGTACCAAGTTTCAGAAGTGCAGCTCTTGTACTGCCGGAGATATGTCGATAAAAACTGAATACGCAAAACATCAACAAAATTACGCGCGTTTTAAAGTTGATATCGCTTTTGTTAATAACTTCCACATTTATTCGAATTGTGCCACGAAACTTTGCAGACAGTCGCGGAGACATGTTCTCTACTGAAGTACTAAGTTTCAGAAGTGCAGCTCTTGTACTGACGGAGATATGTCGATACAAACTGAATACGCAAAACATCAACAAAATTTAGCGCGTTTTAAAGTTGATATCGCTTTTGTTAATAACTTCCACATTTATTCGACTTGTGCCACGAAACTTTGCAGACAGTCGCGAAGACTAATTTTCAACTGAAGTACCAAGTTTAAGAAGTGCAGCTCTTGTACTGCCGGAGATATGTCGATACAAACTTAATACGAAAAACATCAACAAAATTTAGCGCGTTTTAAAGTTGATATCGCTTTTGTTGGTAACTTCCACATTTATTCGAATTGTGCCACGAAACTTTGCCGACAGTCGCGGATAGGCCTTTTCTACTGAAGTACCTAGCTACAGAAGTGCAGCTCTTGTACTGCCGGAGATATGTCGATACAAACTGAATACGCTAAACATCAACAAAATTTAGCGCGTTTTATAGTTGATATCGCTTTTGTAAATAACTTCCTCATTCATTCGAATTGTGCCACGAAACTTTGCAGACAGTCGCGGAGACTAATTTTCTACTGAAGTAAAAAGTTTCGAAAGTGCAGCTCTAGTACTGCCGGAGATATGTCGATACAAACTGAATACGCAAAACATCAACAAAAGTACGCGCGTTTTAAAGTTGATATCGCTTTTGTTAATAACTTCAACATTTATTCGAATTGTGCCACGAAACTTTGCAGGCAGTCGCGGCCACTGATTTTCTACTGAAGTACCAAGTTTCAGAAGTGCAGCTCTTGTACTGCCGGAGATATGTCGATACAAACTGAATACGCAAAACATCAACAAAATTTAGCGCGTCTTAAAGTTGATATCGCTTTTGTTGATAACTTAACCATTTATTCGAATTGTGCCACGAAACTTTGCAGACAGTCGCGGAGACAGATTGTCTACTGAAATACCAAGTTTCAGAAGTGCAGCTCTTGTACTGCCGGAGAAATGTCGATACAAACTGAATACGCAAAACATCAACAAAATTTAGCGCGTTTTAAAGTTGATATCGCTTTTGTCAATAACTTCCACATTTATTCGAATTGTGCCACGAAACTTTGCAGACAGTCGCGGAGACATGTTTTCTACAGGAGTACCAAGGTCCAGAAGTGCAGCTCTTGTACTACCGGAGATATGTCGATACAAACTGAATACGCAAAACATCAACAAAATTTAGTGCGTTTTAAAGTTGATATCCCTTTTGTTAATAACTTCAACATTTATTCGGATTGTGCCACGAAACTTTGCAGACAGTCGCGGAGACAGATTTTCTACTGAAGTACCAAGTTTCAGAAGTGCAGCTTTTGTACTGCCGGAGAAATGTCGATACAAACTGAATAGGCAAAACATCAACAAATTTTAGCGCGTTTTAAAGTTGATATCGCTTTTGTCAATAACTTCCACATTTATTCGAATTGTGCCACGAAACTTTGCAAACAGTCGCGGAGACATGTTTTCTACTGAAGTATTAAGTTTCAGAAGTGCAGCTCTTGTACTGCCGGAGATATGTCGATACAAACTGAATACGCAAAACATCAACAAAATTTAGCGCGTTTTAAAGTTGATATCGCTTTTGTTAATAACTTCCACATTTATTCGAATTGTGCCACGAAACTTTGCAGACAGTCGCGGATAGGCCTTTTCTACTGAAGTACCAAGTTTCAGAAGTGCAGCTCTTGTACTGCCGGAGATATCTCGATACAAACTGAACACGCAAAACATCAACAAAATTTAGCGCGTTTTAAAGTTGATATCGCTTTTGTTAATAACTTCCACATTTATTCGAATTGTGCCACGAAACTTTGCAGACAGTCGCGGATAGGCCTTTTCTACTGAAGTACCAAGTTTCAGATATGCAGCTCTTGTACTGCCGGAGATATGTCGATACAAACTGAATACGCAAAACATCAACAAAATTTAGCGCGTTTTAAAGTTGATATCGCTTTTGTTAATAACTTCCACATTCATTCGAATTGTGCCACGAAACTTTGCAGACAGTCGCGGATAGGCCTTTTCCACTGAGGTAATAAGTTTCAGAAGTGCAGCTCTTGTACTGCCGGAGATATGTCGATACAAACTGAATACGCAAAACATCAACAAAATTTAGCGCGTTTTAAAGTTGATATCGCTTTTGTTAATAACTGCAATATTTATTCGACTTGTGCTACGAAACTTTGCAGACAGTCGCGGAGACATATTTTCTACTGAAGTACCAAGTTTCAGAAGTGCAGCTCTTGTACTGCCGGAGATATGTCGATACAAACTGAATACGCAAAACATCAACAAAATTTAGCGCGTTTTAAAGTTGATATCGCTTTTGTAAATAACTTCCACATTTATTCGAATTGTGCCACGAAACTTTGCAGACAGTCGCGGAGACATATTTTCTACTGAAGTAATAAGTTTCAGAAGTGCAGCTCTTGTACTGCCGGAGATATGTCGATACAAACTGAATACGCAAAACATCAACAAAATTTAGCGCGTTTTAAAGTTGATATCGCTTTTGTTAATAACTTCCACATTTATTCGAATTGTGCCACGAAACTTTGCAGACAGTCGCGGATAGGCCCTTTCTACTGAAGTACCAAGTTTCAGAAGTGCAGCTCTTGTACTGCCGGAGATATGTCGATACAAACTGAATACGCAAAACATCAACAAAATTTAGTGCGTTTTAATGTTGATATCGCTTTTGTAATAACTTCAACATTCATTCGAATTGTGCCACGAAACTTTGAAGACAGTCGCGGAGACATATTTTCTACGGAAGTCCAAAGTTTCAGAAGTGCAGCTCTTGTACTGACGGAGATATGTCGATACAAACTGAATACGCAAAACATCAACAAAATTTAGCGCGTTTTAAAGTTGATATCGCTTTTGTTAATAACTTCGACATTTATTCGAATTGTGCCACGAAACTTTGCCGACAGTCGCGGATAGGCCTTTTCTACTGAAGTACCTAGCTACAGAAGTGCAGCTCTAGTACTGCCGGAGATATGTCGATACAAACTGAATACGCAAAACATCAACAAAATTTAGCGCGTTTTAAAGTTGATATCGCTTTTGTAAATAACTTCCACATTCATTCGAATTGTGCCACGAAACTTTGCAGACAGTCGCGGAGACTGATTTTCTACTGAAGTACAAAGTTTCGAAAGTGCAGCTCTAGTACTGCCGGAGATATGTCGATAAAAACTGAATACGCAAAACATCAACAAAATCTAGCGCGTTTTAAAGTTGATATCGCTTTTGTTAATAACTTCAACATTTATTCGAATTGTGCCACAAAACTTTGCAGACAGTCGCGGCCACTGATTTTCTACTGAAGTACCAAGTTTCAGAAGTGCAGCTCTTGTACTGCCGGAGATATGTCGATACAAACTGAATACGCAAAACATCAACAAAATTTAGCGCGTTTTAAAGTTGATATCGCTTTTGTTGATAACTTCCACATTTATTCGAATTGTGCCACGAAACTTTGCAGACAGTCGCGGAGACAGATTGTCTACTGAAGTACCAAGTTTCAGCAGTGCAGCGTTTGTACTGCCGGAGAAATGTCGATACAAACTGAATACGCAAAACATCAACAAAATTTAGCGCGTTTTAAAGTTGATATCGCTTTTGTCAATAACTTCCACATTTATTCGAATTGTGCCACGAAACTTTGCAGACAGTCGCGGAGACATGTTTTCTACTGGAGTACCAAGTTCCAGAAGTGCAGCTCTTGTACTGCCGGAGATATGTCGATACAAACTGAATACGCAAAACATCAACAAAATTTAGCGCGTTTTAAAGTTGATATCGCTTTTGTTAATAACTTCAACATTTATTCGAATTGTGCCACGAAAGTTTGCAGAGAGTCACGGATAGGCCTTTTCTACTGAAGTACCAAGTTTCAGAAGTGCAGCTCTTGTACTGCCGGTGATATCTCGATACAAACTGAATACGCAAAACATCAACAAAATTTAGCGCGTTTTAAAGTTGATATCGCTTTCATTGATAACTGCAACATTTATTCGAATTGTGCCACGAAACTTTGCAGACAGTCGCGGAGACAGATTTTCTACTGGAGTACCAAGTTTCAGAAGTGCAGCTCTTGTACTGCCGGAGATATGTCGATACAAACTGAATACGCAAAACATCAACAAAATATAGCGCGTTTTGAAGTTGATATCGCTTTTGTTAATAACTTCCACATTTATTCGAATTGTGCCACGAAACTTTGCCGACAGTCGGGGATAGGCCTTTTCTACTGAAGTACCTTGCTACAGAAGTGCAGCTCTTGTACTGCCGGAGATATGTCGATACAAACTGAATACGCAAAACATCAACAAAATTACGCGCGTTTTAAAGTTGATATCGCTTTTGTAAATAACTTCCACATTCATTCGAATTGTGCCACGAAACTTTGCAGACAGTCGCGGAGACTGATTTTCTACTGAAGTACAAAGTTTCAAAAGTGCAGCTCTAGTACTGCCGGAGATATGTCGATACAAACTGAATACGCAAAACATCAACAAAATTTAGCGCGTTTTAAAGTTGATATCGCTTTTGTTAATAACTTCAACATTTATTCGAATTGTGCCACGAAACTTTGCAGACACTCGCGGCCACTGATTTTCTACTGAAGTACTAAGTTTCAGAAGTGCAGCTCTTGTACTGCCGGAGATATGTCGATACAAACTGAATACGCAAAACATCAACAAAATTTAGCGCGTTTTAAAGTTGATATCGCTTTTGTTGATAACTTCAACATTTATTCGAATTGTGCCACGAAACTTTGCAGACAGTCGCGGAGACAGATTGTCTACTGAAGTACCAAGTTTCAGAAGTGCAGCTCTTGTACTGCCGGAGATATGTCGATACAAACTGAATACGCAAAACATCAACAAATTTTAGCGCGTTTTAAAGTTGATATCGCTTTTGTCAATAACTTCCACATTTATTCGAATTGTGCCACGAAACTTTGCAGACAGTCGCGGAGACATGTTTTCTACTGGAGTACCAAGTTCCAGAAGTGCAGCTCTTGTACTGCCGGAGATATGTCGATACAAACTGAATACGCAAAACATCAACAAAATTTAGCGCGTTTTAAAGTTGATATCGCTTTTGTTAATAACTTACACATTTATTCGAATTGTGCCACGAAAGTTTGCAGAGAGTCACGGATAGGCCTTTTCTACTGAAGTACCAAGTTTCAGAAGTGCAGCTCTTGTACTGCCGGTGATATCTCGATACAAACTGAATACGCAAAACATCAACAAAATTTAGCGCGTTTTAAAGTTGATATCACTTTCATTGATAACTTCAACATTTATTCGAATTGTGCCACGAAACTTTGCAGACAGTCCCGGAGACAGATTTTCTACTGAAGTACCAAGTTTCAGAAGTGCAGCTCTTGTACTGCCGGAGATATGTCGATACAAACTGAATAGGCAAAACATCAACCAAATATAGCGCGTTTTAAAGTTGATATCGCTTTTGTTAATAACTTCCACATTTATTCGAATTGTGCCACGAAACTTTGCAGACAGTCGCGGAGACAGATTGTCTACTGAAGTACCAAGTTTCAGAAGTGCAGCGTTTGTACTGCCGGAGAAATGTCGATACAAACTGAATACGCAAAACATCAACAAAATTTAGCGCGTTTTAAAGTTGATATCGCTTTTGTCAATAACTTCCACATTTATTCGAATTGTGCCACGAAACTTTGCAGACAGTCGCGGAGACATGTTTTCTACTGGAGTACCAAGTTCCAGAAGTGCAGCTCTTGTACTGCCGGAGATATGTCGATACAAACTGAATACGCAAAACATCAACAAAATTTAGCGCGTTTTAAAGTTGATATCGCTTTTGTTAATAACTTCAACATTTATTCGAATTGTGCCACGAAAGTTTGCAGAGAGTCACGGATAGGCCTTTTCTACTGAAGTACCAAGTTTCAGAAGTGCAGCTCTTGTACTGCCGGTGATATCTCGATACAAACTGAATACGCAAAACATCAACAAAATTTAGCGCGTTTTAAAGTTGATATCGCTTTCATTGATAACTGCAACATTTATTCGAATTGTGCCACGAAACTTTGCAGACAGTCGCGGAGACAGATTTTCTACTGGAGTACCAAGTTTCAGAAGTGCAGCTCTTGTACTGCCGGAGATATGTCGATACAAACTGAATACGCAAAACATCAACAAAATATAGCGCGTTTTGAAGTTGATATCGCTTTTGTTAATAACTTCCACATTTATTCGAATTGTGCCACGAAACTTTGCCGACAGTCGCGGATAGGCCTTTTCTACTGAAGTACCTTGCTACAGAAGTGCAGCTCTTGTACTGCCGGAGATATGTCGATACAAACTGAATACGCAAAACATCAACAAAATTACGCGCGTTTTAAAGTTGATATCGCTTTTGTAAATAACTTCCACATTCATTTTAATTGTGCCACGAAACTTTGCAGACAGTCGCGGAGACTGATTTTCTACTGAAGTACAAAGTTTCAAAAGTGCAGCTCTAGTACTGCCGGAGATATGTCGATACAAACTGAATACGCAAAACATCAACAAAATTTAGCGCGTTTTAAAGTTGATATCGCTTTTGTTGATAACTTCAACATTTATTCGAATTGTGCCACGAAACTTTGCAGACAGTCGCGGAGACAGATTGTCTACTGAAGTACCAAGTTTCAGAAGTGCAGCTCTTGTACTGCCGGAGATATGTCGATACAAACTGAATACGCAAAACATCAACAAATTTTAGCGCGTTTTAAAGTTGATATCGCTTTTGTCAATAATTTCCACATTTATTCGAATTGTGCCACGAAAGTTTGCAGAGAGTGACGGATAGGCCTTTTCTACTGAAGTACCAAGTTTCAGAAGTGCAGCTCTTGTACTGCCGGTGATATCTCGATACAAACTGAATACGCAAAACATCAACAAAATTTAGCGCGTTTTAAAGTTGATATCACTTTCATTGATAACTTCAACATTTATTCGAATTGTGCCACGAAACTTTGCAGACAGTCCCGGAGACAGATTTTCTACTGAAGTACCAAGTTTCAGAAGTGCAGCTCTTGTACTGCCGGAGATATGTCGATACAAACTGAATACGCAAAACATCAACAAAATTTAGCGCGTTTTAAAGTTGATATCGCTTTTGTTGATAACTTCAACATTTATTCGAATTGTGCCACGAAACTTTGCAGACAGTCGCGGAGACAGATTGTCTACTGAAGTACCAAGTTTCAGAAGTGCAGCGTTTGTACTGCCGGAGAAATGTCGATACAAACTGAATACGCAAAACATCAACAAAATTTAGCGCGTTTTAAAGTTGATATCGCTTTTGTCAATAACTTCCACATTTATTCGAATTGTGCCACGAAACTTTGCAGACAGTCGCGGAGACATGTTTTCTACTGGAGTACCAAGTTCCAGAAGTGCAGCTCCTGTACTGCCGGAGATATGTCGATACAAACTGAATACGCAAAACATCAACAAAATTTAGCGCGTTTTAAAGTTGATATCGCTTTTGTTAACAACTTCAACATTTATTCGAATTGTGCCACGAAAGTTTGCAGAGAGTCACGGATAGGCCTTTTCTACTGAAGTACCAAGTTTCAGAAGTGCAGCTCTTGTACTGCCGGTGATATCTCGATACAAACTGAATACGCAAAACATCAACAAAATTTAGCGCGTTTTAAAGTTGATATCGCTTTCATTGATAACTGCAACATTTATTCGAATTGTGCCACGAAACTTTGCAGACAGTCGCGGAGACAGATTTTCTACTGGAGTACCAAGTTTCAGAAGTGCAGCTCTAGTACTGCCGGAGATATGTCGATACAAACTGAATACGCAAAACATCAACAAAATATAGCGCGTTTTGAAGTTGATATCGCTTTTGTTAATAACTTCCACATTTATTCGAATTGTGCCACGAAACTTTGCCGACAGTCGCGGATAGGCCTTTTCTACTGAAGTACCTTGCTACAGAAGTGCAGCTCTTGTACTGCCGGAGATATGTCGATACAAACTGAATACGCAAAACATCAACAAAATTACGCGCGTTTTAAAGTTGATATCGCTTTTGTAAATAACTTCCACATTCATTCGAATTGTGCCACGAAACTTTGCAGACAGTCGCGGAGACTGATTTTCTACTGAAGTACAAAGTTTCAAAAGTGCAGCTCTAGTACTGCCGGAGATATGTCGATACAAACTGAATACGCAAAACATCAACAAAATTTAGCGCGTTTTAAAGTTGATATCGCTTTTGTTGATAACTTCAACATTTATTCGAATTGTGCCACGAAACTTTGCAGACAGTCGCGGAGACAGATTGTCTACTGAAGTACCAAGTTTCATAAGTGCAGCTCTTGTACTGACGGAGATATGTCGATACAAACTGAATACGCAAAACATCAACAAATTTTAGCGCGTTTTAAAGTTGATATCGCTTTTGTCAATAACTTCCACATTTATTCGAATTGTGCCACGAAACTTTGCAGAGAGTGACGGATAGGCCTTTTCTACTGAAGTACCAAGTTTCAGAAGTGCAGCTCTTGTACTGCCGGTGATATCTCGATACAAACTGAATACGCAAAACATCAACAAAATTTAGCGCGTTTTAAAGTTGATATCACTTTCATTGATAACTTCAACATTTATTCGAATTGTGCCACGAAACTTTGCAGACAGTCCCGGAGACAGATTTTCTACTGAAGTACCAAGTTTCAGAAGTGCAGCTCTTGTACTGCCGGAGATATGTCGATACAAACTGAATACGCAAAACATCAACCAAATATAGCGCGTTTTAAAGTTGATATCGCTTTTGTTAATAACTTCCACATTTATTCGAATTGTGCCACGAAACTTTGCAGACAGTCGCGGAGACAGATTGTCTACTGAAGTACCAAGTTTCAGAAGTGCAGCGTTTGTACTGCATGAGAAATGTCGATACAAACTGAATACGCAAAACATCAACAAAATTTAGCGCGTTTTAAAGTTGATATCGCTTTTGTTAATAATTTCCACATTTATTCGAATTGTGCCACGAAAGTTTGCAGACAGTCGCGGAGACAGATTGTCTACTGAAGTACCAAGTTTCATAAGTGCAGCTCTTGTACTGACGGAGATATGTCGATACAAACTGAATACGCAAAACATCAACAAATTTTAGCGCGTTTTAAAGTTGATATCGCTTTTGTCAATAACTTCCACATTTATTCGAATTGTGCCACGAAACTTTGCAGACAGTCGCGGAGACATGTTTTCTACTGGAGTACCAAGTTCCAGAAGTGCAGCTCTTGTACTGCCGGAGATAATTCGATACAAACGGAATACGCAAAACATCAACAAAATTTAGCGCGTTTTAAAGTTGATATCGCTTTTGTTAATAATTTCCACATTTATTCGAATTGTGCCACGAAAGTTTGCAGAGAGTGACGGATAGGCCTTTTCTACTGAAGTACCAAGTTTCAGAAGTGCAGCTCTTGTACTGCCGGTGATATCTCGATACAAACTGAATACGCAAAACATCAACAAAATTTAGCGCGTTTTAAAGTTGATATCACTTTCATTGATAACTTCAACATTTATTCGAATTGTGCCACGAAACTTTGCAGACAGTCCCGGAGACAAATTTTCTACTGAAGTACCAAGTTTCAGAAGTGCAGCTCTTGTACTGCCGGAGATATGTCGATACAAACTGAATACGCAAAACATCAACCAAATATAGCGCGTTTTAAAGTTGATATCGCTTTTGTTAATAACTTCCACATTTATTCGAATTGTGCCACGAAACTTTGCAGACAGTCGCGGAGACAGATTGTCTACTGAAGTACCAAGTTTCAGAAGTGCAGCGTTTGTACTGCATGAGAAATGTCGATACAAACTGAATACGCAAAACATCAACAAAATTTAGCGCGTTTTAAAGTTGATATCGCTTTTGTCAATAACTTCCACATTTATTCGAATTGTGCCACGAAACTTTGCAGACAGTCGCGGAGACATGTTTTCTACTGGAGTACCAAGTTCCAGAAGTGCAGCTCTTGTACTGCCGGAGATATGTCGATACAAACTGAATACGCAAAACATCAACAAAATTTAGCGCGTTTTAAAGTTGATATCGCTTTTGTTAATAACTTCAACATTTATTCGAATTGTGCCACGAAAGTTTGCAGAGAGTCACGGATAGGCCTTTTCTACTGAAGTACCAAGTTTCAGAAGTGCAGCTCTTGTACTGCCGGTGATATCTCGATACAAACTGAATACGCAAAACATCAACAAAATTTAGCGCGTTTTAAAGTTGATATCGCTTTCATTGATAACTGCAACATTTATTCGAATTGTGCCACGAAACTTTGCAGACAGTCGCGGAGACAGATTTTCTACTGGAGTACCAAGTTTCAGAAGTGCAGCTCTTGTACTGCCGGAGATATGTCGATACAAACTGAATACGCAAAACATCAACAAAATATAGCGCGTTTTGAAGTTGATATCGCTTTTGTTAATAACTTCCACATTTATTCGAATTGTGCCACGAAACTTTGCCGACAGTCGCGGATATGCCTTTTCTACTGAAGTACCTTGCTACAGAAGTGCAGCTCTTGTACTGCCGGAGATATGTCGATACAAACTGAATACGCAAAACATCAACAAAATTACGCGCGTTTTAAAGTTGATATCGCTTTTGTAAATAACTTCCACATTCATTCGAATTGTGCCAGGAAACTTTGCAGACAGTCTCGGAGACTGATTTTCTACTGAAGTACAAAGTTTCAAAAGTGCAGCTCTTGTACTGCCGGAGATATGTCGATACTAACTGAATACGCAAAACATCAACAAAATTTAGCGCGTTTTAAAGTTGATATCGCTTTTGTTAATAACTTCAACATTTATTCGAATTGTGCCACGAAACTTTGCAGACAGTCGCGGCCACTGATTTTCTACTGAAGTACCAAGTTTCAGAAGTGCAGCTCTTGTACTGCCGGAGATATGTCGATACAAACTGAATACGCAAAACATCAACAAAATTACGCGCGTTTTAAAGTTGATATCGCTTTTGTTGATAACTTCAACATTTATTCGAATTGTGCCACGAAACTTTGCAGACAGTCGCGGAGACAGATTGTCTACTGAAGTACCAAGTTCCAGAAGTGCAGCTCTTGTACTGCCGGAGATATGTCGATACAAACTGAATACGCAAAACATCAACAAAATTTAGCGCGTTTTAAAGTTGATATCGCTTTTGTCAATAACTTCCACATTTATTCGAATTGTGCCACGAAACTTTGCAGACAGTCGCGGAGACATGTTTTCTACTGGAGTACCAAGTTCCAGAAGTGCAGCTCTTGTACTGCCGGAGATATGTCGATACAAACTGAATACGCAAAACATCAACAAAATTTAGCGCGTTTTAAAGTTGATATCGCTTTTGTTAATAATTTCCACATTTATTACAAATTGTGCCACGAAAGTTTGCAGAGAGTCACGGATAGGCCTTTTCTACTGAAGTACCAAGTTTCAGAAGTGCAGCTCTTGTACTGCCGGTGATATCTCGATACAAACTGAATACGCAAAACATCAACAAAATTTAGCGCGTTTTAAAGTTGATATCGCTTTCATTGATAACTTCAACATTTATTAAAATTGTGCCACGAAACTTTGCAGACAGTCCCGGAGACAGATTTTCTACTGAAGTACCAAGTTTCAGATATGCAGCTCTTGTACTGCCGGAGATATGTCGATACAAACTGAATACGCAAAACATCAACCAAATATAGCGCGTTTTAAAGTTGATATCGCTTTTGTTAATAACTTCCACATTTATTCGAATTGTGCTACGAAACGTTGCAGACAGTCGCGGAGATATGTTTTCTACTGAAGTACCAAGTTTCAGAAGTGCAGCTCTTGTACTGACGGAGATATGTCGATACAAACTGAATACGCAAAACATCAACAAAATTTAGCGCGTTTTAAAGTTGATATCGCTTTTGTAAATAACTTCCACATTTATTCGAATTGTGCCACGAAACTTTGCAGACAGTCGCGGAGACATATTTTCTACTGAAGTACCAAGTTTCAGAAGTGCAGCTCTTGTACTGCCGGAGATATGTCGATACAAAGTGAATACGCAAAACATCAAAAAATATTAGCGCGTTTTAAAGTTGATATCGCTTTTGTTAATAACTTCCACATTTATTCGAATTGTGCCACGAAACTTTGCAGACAGTCGCGGATAGGCCCTTTCTACTGAAGTACCAAGTTTCAGAAGTGCAGCTTATGTACTGCCGGAGATATGTCGATACAAACTGAATACGCAAAACATCAACAAAATTTAGTGCGTTTTAATGTTGATATCGCTTTTGTAATAACTTCAACATTCATTTGAATTGTGCCACGAAACTTTGCAGACAGTCGCGGAGACAGATTGTCTACTGAAGTACAAAGTTTCAGAAGTGCAGCTCTTGTACTGACGGAGATATGTCGATACAAACTGAATACGCAAAACATCAACAAAATTTAGCGCGTTTTAAAGTTGATATCGCTTTTGTTAATAACTTCGACA
Source organism: Sepiola atlantica (assembly GCA_963556195.1). Taxonomy (NCBI): domain Eukaryota; kingdom Metazoa; phylum Mollusca; class Cephalopoda; order Sepiida; family Sepiolidae; genus Sepiola; species Sepiola atlantica. Next base: position 607,887 of record CAUVYP010000355.1, read on the forward strand.
TTTATTCGAATTGTGCCACGAAACTTTGCCGACAGTCGCGGATAGGCCTTTTCTACTGAAGTACCTAGCTACAGAAGTGCAGCTCTTGTACTGCCGGAGATATGTCGATACAAACTGAATACGCAAAACATCAACAAAATTACGCGCGTTTTAAAGTTGATATCGCTTTTGTAAATAACTTCCACATTCATTCGAATTGTGCCACGAAACTTTGCAGACAGTCGCGGAGACTGATTTTCTACTGAAGTACAAAGTTTCGAAAGTGCAGCTCTAGTACTGCCGGAGATATGTCGATACAAACTGAATACGCAAAACATCAACAAAATCTAGCGCGTTTTAAAGTTGATATCGCTTTTGTTAATAACTTCAACATTTATTCGAATTGTGCCACAAAACTTTGCAGACAGTCGCGGCCACTGATTATCTACTGAAGTACCAAGTTTCAGAAGTGCAGCTCTTGTACTGCCGGAGAGATTTCGATACAAACTGAATACGCAAAACATCAACAAAATTTAGCGCGTTTTAAAGTTGATATCGCTTTTGTCAATAACTTCCACATTTATTCGAATTGTGCCACGAAACTTTGCAGACAGTCGCGGAGACATGTTTTCTACTGGAGTACCAAGTTCCAGAAGTGCAGCTCTTGTACTGCCGGAGATATGTCGATACAAACTGAATACGCAAAACATCAACAAAATTTAGCGCGTTTTAAAGTTGATATCGCTTTTGTTAATAATTTCCACATTTATTACAAATTGTGCCACGAAAGTTTGCAGAGAGTCACGGATAGGCCTTTTCTACTGAAGTACCAAGTTTCAGAAGTGCAGCTCTTGTACTGCCGGTGATATCTCGATACAAACTGAATACGCAAAACATCAACAAAATTTAGCGCGTTTTAAAGTTGATATCGCTTTCATTGATAACTTCAACATTTATTAAAATTGTGCCACGAAACTTTGCAGACAGTCCCGAGGACAGATTTTCTACTGAAGTACCAAGTTTCAGAAGTGCAGCTCTTGTACTGCCGGAGATATGTCGATACAAACTGAATACGCAAAACATCAACCAAATATAGCGCGTTTTAAAGTTGATATCGCTTTTGTTAATAACTTCCACATTTATTCGAATTGTGCCACGAAACGTTGCAGACAGTCGCGGAGATATGTTTTCTACTGAAGTACTAAGTTTCAGAAGTGCAGCTCTTGTACTGACGGAGATATGTCGATACAAACTGAATACGCAAAACATCAACAAAATTTAGCGCGTTTTAAAGTTGATATCGCTTTTGTAAATAACTTCCACATTTATTCGAATTGTGCCACGAAACTTTGCAGACAGTCGCGGAGACATATTTTTTACTGAAGTACCAAGTTTCAGAAGTGCAGCTCTTGTACTGCCGGAGATATGTCGATACAAAGTGAATACGCAAAACATCAAAAAATATTAGCGCGTTTTAAAGTTGATATCGCTTTTGTTAATAACTTCCACATTTATTCGAATTGTGCCACGAAACTTTGCAGACAGTCGCGGATAGGCCCTTTCTACTGAAGTACCAAGTTTCAGAAGTGCAGCTCTTGTACTGCCGGAGATATGTCGATACAAACTGAATACGCAAAACATCAACAAAATTTAGTGCGTTTTAATGTTGATATCGCTTTTGTAATAACTTCAACATTCATTCGAATTGTGCCACGAAACTTTGCAGACAGTCGCGGAGACAGATTGTCTACTGAAGTACAAAGTTTCAGAAGTGCAGCTCTTGTACTGACGGAGATATGTCGATACAAACTGAATACGCAAAACATCAACAAAATTTAGCGCGTTTTAAAGTTGATATCGCTTTTGTTAATAACTTCGACATTTATTCGAATTGTGCCACGAAACTTTGCCGACAGTCGCGGATAGGCCTTTTCTACTGAAGTACCTAGCTACAGAAGTGCAGCTCTTGTACTGCCGGAGATATGTCGATACAAACTGAATACGCAAAACATCAACAAAATTACGCGCGTTTTAAAGTTGATATCGCTTTTGTAAATAACTTCCACATTCATTCGAATTGTGCCACGAAACTTTGCAGACAGTCGCGGAGACTGATTTTCTACTGAAGTACAAAGTTTCGAAAGTGCAGCTCTAGTACTGCCGGAGATATGTCGATACAAACTGAATACGCAAAACATCAACAAAATCTAGCGCGTTTTAAAGTTGATATCGCTTTTGTTAATAACTTCAACATTTATTCGAATTGTGCCACAAAACTTTGCAGACAGTCGCGGCCACTGATTATCTACTGAAGTACCAAGTTTCAGAAGTGCAGCTCTTGTACTGCCGGAGATATTTCGATACAAACTGAATACGCAAAACATCAACAAAATTTAGCGCGTTTTAAAGTTGATATCACTTTTGTTGATAACTTCAACATTTATTCGAATTGTGCCACGAAACTTTGCAGACAGTCGCGGAGACAGATTGTCTACTGAAGTACCAAGTTTCAGAAGTGCAGCGTTTGTACTGCCGGAGAAATGTCGATACAAACTGAATACGCAAAACATCAACAAAATTTAGCGCGTTTTAAAGTTGATATCGCTTTTGTCAATAACTTCCACATTTATTCGAATTGTGCCACGAAACTTTGCAGACAGTCGCGGAGACATGTTTTCTACTGGAGTACCAAGTTCCAGAAGTGCAGCTCTTGTACTGCACGAGATATGTCGATACAAACTGAATACGCAAAACATCAACAAAATTTAGCGCGTTTTAAAGTTGATATCGCTTTTGTTAATAACTTCCACATTTATTCGAATTGTGCCACGAAAGTTTGCAGAGAGTCACGGATAGGCCTTTTCTACTGAAGTACCAAGTTTCAGAAGTGCAGCTCTTGTACTGCCGGTGATATCTCGATACAAACTGAATACGCAAAACATCAACAAAATTTAGCGCGTTTTAAAGTTGATATCGCTTTCATTGATAACTTCAACATTTATTCGAATTGTGCCACGAAACTTTGCAGACAGTCGCGGAGACAGATTTTCTACTGGAGTACCAAGTTTCAGAAGTGCAGCTCTTGTACTGCCGGAGATATGTCGATACAAACTGAATACGCAAAACATCAACAAAATATAGCGCGTTTTGAAGTTGATATCGCTTTTGTTAATAACTTTCACATTTATTCGAATTGTGCAACGAAAATTTGCAGACAGTCGCGGATAGGCCTTTTCTACTGAAGTACCTCGCTACAGAAGTGCACCTCTTGTACTGCCGGAGATATGTCGATACAAACTGAATACGCAAAACATCAACAAAATTACGCGCGTTTTAAAGTTGATATCGCTTTTGTAAATAACTTCCACATTCATTCGAATTGTGCCACGAAACTTTGCAGACAGTCGCGGAGACTGATTTTCTACTGAAGTACAAAGTTTCGAAAGTGCAGCTCTAGTACTGCCGGAGATATGTCGATACAAACTGAATACGCAAAACATCAACAAAATTTAGCGCGTTTTAAAGTTGATATCGCTTTTGTTAATAACTTCAACATTTATTCGAATTGTGCCACGAAACTTTGCAGACAGTCGCGGATAGGCCTTTTCTACAGAAGTACAAAGTTTCAGAAGTGCAGCTCTTGTAATGCCGGAGATATGTCGATACAAACTGAATACGCAAAACATCAACAAAATTACGCGCGTTTTAAAGTTGATATCGCTTTTGTAAATAACTTCAACATTTATTCGAATTGTGCCACGAAACTTCGCAGACAGTCGCGGAGACTGATTTTCTACTGAAGTACCAAGTTTCAGAAGTGCAGCTCTTGTACTGACGGAGATATGTCGATACAAACTGAATACGCAAAACATCAACAAAATTTAGCGCGTTTTAAAGTTGATATCGCTTTTGTTAATAACTTTCACATTTATTCGAATTGTGCCACGAAACTTTGCAGACAGTCGCGGATAAGCCTTTTCTACTGAAGTACCATGTTTCAGAAGTGCAGCTCTTGTACTGCCGGTGATATCTCGATACAAACTGAATACGCAAAACATCAACAAAATTTAGCGCGTTTTAAAGTTGATATCGCTTTTGTTTATAACTTCCACATTTATTCGAATTGTGCCACGAAACTTTGCAGACAGTCGCGGAGACATATTCTCTACTGAAGTACCAAGTTTCAGAAGTGCAGCTCTTGTATTGCCGGAGATATGTCGATACAAACTGAATACGCAAAACAACAAAATTTAGCGCGTTTTAAAGTTGATATCGCTTTTGTAAATAACTTAAACATTTATTCGAATTGTGCCACGAAACTTTGCAGACAGTCGCGGAGACATATTTTCTACTGAAGTACCAAGTTTCAGAAGTGCAGCTCTTGTACTGCCGGTGATATCTCGATACAAACTGAATACGCAAAACATCAACAAAATTTAGCGCGTTTTAAAGTTGATATCGCTTTCATTGATAACTTCAACATTTATTCGAATTGTGCCACGAAACTTTGCAGACAGTCGCGGAGACAGATTTTCTACTGGAGTACCAAGTTTCAGAAGTGCAGCTCTTGTACTGCCGGAGATATGTCGATACAAACTGAATACGCAAAACATCAACAAAATATAGCGCGTTTTGAAGTTGATATTGCTTTTGTTAATAACTTTCACATTTATTCGAATTGTGCCACGAAACTTTGCAGACAGTCGCGGATAGGCCTTTTCTACTGAAGTGCCTAGGTACAGAAGTGCAGCTCTTGTACTGCCGGAGATATGTCGATACAAACTGAATACGCAAAACATCAACAAAATTACGCGCGTTTTAAAGTTGATATCGCTTTTGTAAATAACTTCCACATTCATTCGAATTGTGCCACGAAACTTTGCAGACAGTCGCGGAGACTGATTTTCTACTGAAGTACAAAGTTTCGAAAGTGCAGCTCTAGTACTGCCGGAGATATGTCGATACAAACTGAATACGCAAAACATCAACAAAATTTAGCGCGTTTTAAAGTTGATATCGCTTTTGTTAATAACTTCAACATTTATTCGAATTGTGCCACGAAACTTTGCAGACAGTCGCGGATAGGCCTTTTCTACAGAAGTACAAAGTTTCAGAAGTGCAGCTCTTGTAATGCCGGAGATATGTCGATACAAACTGAATACGCAAAACACCAACAAAATTACGCGCGTTTTAAAGTTGATATCGCTTTTGTAAATAACTTCAACATTTATTCGAATTGTGCCACGAAACTTTGCAGACAGTCGCGGAGACTGATTTTCTACTGAAGTACCAAGTTTCAGAAGTGCAGCTCTTGTACTGCCGGAGATATGTCGATACAAACTGAATACGCAAAACATCAACCAAATATAGCGCGTTTTAAAGTTGATATCGCTTTTGTTAATAACTTCCACATTTATTCGAATTGTGCCACGAAACGTTGCAGACAGTCGCGGAGATATGTTTTCTACTGAAGTACACAGTTTCAGAAGTGCAGCTCTTGTACTGACGGAGATATGTCGATACAAACTGAATACGCAAAACATCAACAAAATTTAGCGCGTTTTAAAGTTGATATCGCTTTTGTAAATAACTTCCACATTTATTCGAATTGTGCCACGAAACTTTGCAGACAGTCGCGGAGACATATTTTCTACTGAAGTACCAAGTTTCAGAAGTGCAGCTCTTGTACTGCCGGAGATATGTCGATACAAAGTGAATACGCAAAACATCAAAAAATATTAGCGCGTTTTAAAGTTGATATCGCTTTTGTTAATAACTTCCACATTTATTCGAATTGTGCCACGAAACTTTGCAGACAGTCGCGGATAGGCCCTTTCTACTGAAGTACCAAGTTTCAGAAGTGTAGCTCTTGTACTGCCGGAGATATGTCGATACAAACTGAATACGCAAAACATCAACAAAATTTAGTGCGTTTAAATGTTGATATCGCTTTTGTAATAACTTCAACATTCATTCGAATTGTGCCACGAAACTTTGCAGACAGTCGCGGAGACAGATTGTCTACTGAAGTACAAAGTTTCAGAAGTGCAGCTCTTGTACTGACGGAGATATGTCGATACAAACTGAATACGCAAAACATCAACAAAATTTAGCGCGTTTTAAAGTTGATATCGCTTTTGTTAATAACTTCGACATTTATTCGAATTGTGCCACGAAACTTTGCCGACAGTCGCGGATAGGCCTTTTCTACTGAAGTACCTAGCTACAGAAGTGCAGCTCTTGTACTGCCGGAGATATGTCGATACAAACTGAATACGCAAAACATCAACAAAATTACGCGCGTTTTAAAGTTGATATCGCTTTTGTAAATAACTTCCACATTCATTCGAATTGTGCCACGAAACTTTGCAGACAGTCGCGGAGACTGATTTTCTACTGAAGTACAAAGTTTGGAAAGTGCAGCTCTAGTACTGCCGGAGATATGTCGATACAAACTGAATACGCAAAACATCAACAAAATCTAGCGCGTTTTAAAGTTGATATCGCTTTTGTTAATAACTTCAACATTTATTCGAATTGTGCCACAAAACTTTGCAGACAGTCGCGGCCACTGATTATCTACTGAAGTACCAAGTTTCAGAAGTGCAGCTCTTGTACTGCCGGAGATATGTCGATACAAACTGAATACGCAAAACATCAACAAAATTTAGCGCGTTTTAAAGTTGATATCACTTTTGTTGATAACTTCAACATTTATTCGAATTGTGCCACGAAACTTTGCAGACAGTCGCGGAGACAGATTGTCTACTGAAGTACCAAGTTTCAGAAGTGCAGCGTTTGTACTGCCGGAGAAATGTCGATACAAACTGAATACGCAAAACATCAACAAAATTTAGCGCGTTTTAAAGTTGATATCGCTTTTGTCAATAACTTCCACATTTATTCGAATTGTGCCACGAAACTTTGCAGACAGTCGCGGAGACTGATTTTCTACTGAAGTACAAAGTTTCAAATATGCAGCTCTAGTACTGCCGGAGATATGTCGATACAAACTGAATACGCAAAACATCAACAAAATTACGCGCGTTTTAAAGTTGATATCGCTTTTGTTTATAACTTCCACATTTATTCGAATTGTGCCACGAAACTTTGCAGACAGTCGCGGATAGGCCTTTTCTACAGAAGTACAAAGTTTCAGAAGTGCAGCTCTTGTAATGCCGGAGATATGTCGATACAAACTGAATACGCAAAACATCAACAAAATTACGCGCGTTTTAAAGTTGATATCGCTTTTGTTTATAACTTCCACATTTATTCGAATTGTGCCACGAAACTTTGCAGACAGTCGCGGATAGGCCTTTTCTACTGAAGTACCTAGCTACAGAAGTGCAGCTCTTGTACTGCCGGAGATATGTCGATACAAACTGAATACGCAAAACATCAACAAAATTACGCGCGTTTTAAAGTTGATATCGCTTTTGTAAATAACTTCCACATTCATTCGAATTGTGCCACGAAACTTTGCAGACAGTCGCGGTGACTGATTTTCTACTGAAGTACCAAGTTTCAGAAGTGCAGCTCTTGTACTGCCGGAGATATGTCGATACAAACTGAATACGCAAAACATCAACCAAATATAGCGCGTTTTAAAGTTGATATCGCTTTTGTTAATAACTTCCACATTTATTCGAATTGTGCCACGAAACGTTGCAGACAGTCGCGGAGATATGTTTTCTACTGAAGTACCAAGTTTCAGAAGTGCAGCTCTTGTACTGACGGAGATATGTCGATACAAACTGAATACGCAAAACATCAACAAAATTTAGCGCGTTTTAAAGTTGATATCGCTTTTGTAAATAACTTCCACATTTATTCGAATTGTGCCACGAAACTTTGCAGACAGTCGCGGAGACATATTTTCTACTGAAGTACCAAGTTTCAGAAGTGCAGCTCTTGTACTGCCGGAGATATGTCGATACAAAGTGAATACGCAAAACATCAAAAAATATTAGCGCGTTTTAAAGTTGATATCGCTTTTGTTAATAACTTCCACATTTATTCGAATTGTGCCACGAAACTTTGCAGACAGTCGCGGATAGGCCCTTTCTACTGAAGTACCAAGTTTCAGAATGGCAGCTCTTGTACTGCCGGAGATATGTCGATACAAACTGAATACGCAAAACATCAACAAAATTTAGTGCGTTTTAATGTTGATATCGCTTTTGTAATAACTTCAACATTCATTCGAATTGTGCCACGAAACTTTGCAGACAGTCGCGGAGACAGATTGTCTACTGAAGTACAAAGTTTCAGAAGTGCAGCTCTTGTACTGACGGAGATATGTCGATACAAACTGAATACGCAAAACATCAACAAAATTTAGCGCGTTTTAAAGTTGATATCGCTTTTGTTAATAACTTCGACATTTATTCGAATTGTGCCACGAAACTTTGCCGACAGTCGCGGATAGGCCTTTTCTACTGAAGTACCTAGCTACAGAAGTGCAGCTCTTGTACTGCCGGAGATATGTCGATACAAACTGAATACGCAAAACATCAACAAAATTACGCGCGTTTTAAAGTTGATATCGCTTTTGTAAATAACTTCCACATTCATTCGAATTGTGCCAGGAAACTTTGCAGACAGTCGCGGAGACTGATTTTCTACTGAAGTACAAAGTTTCGAAAGTGCAGCTCTAGTACTGCCGGAGATATGTCGATACAAACTGAATACGCAAAACATCAACAAAATCTAGCGCGTTTTAAAGTTGATATCGCTTTTGTTAATAACTTCAACATTTATTCGAATTGTTCCACAAAACTTTGCAGACAGTCGCGGCCACTGATTATCTACTGAAGTACCAAGTTTCAGAAGTGCAGCTCTTGTACTGCCGGAGATATGTCGATACAAACTGAATACGCAAAACATCAACAAAATTTAGCGCGTTTCAAAAGTTGATATCACTTTTGTTGATAACTTCAACATTTATTCGAATTGTGCCACGAAACTTTGCAGACAGTCGCGGAGACAGATTGTCTACTGAAGTACCAAGTTTCAGAAGTGCAGCGTTTGTACTGCCGGAGAAATGTCGATACAAACTGAATACGCAAAACATCAACAAAATTTAGCGCGTTTTAAAGTTGATATCGCTTTTGTCAATAACTTCCACATTTATTCGAATTGTGCCACGAAACTTTGCAGACAGTCGCGGAGACATGTTTTCTACTGGAGTACCAAGTTCCAGAAGTGCAGCTCTTGTACTGCCGGAGATATGTCGATACAAACTGAATACGCAAAACATCAACAAAATTTAGCGCGTTTTAAAGTTGATATCGCTTTTGTTAATAACTTCCACATTTATTCGAATTGTGCCACGAAACTTTGCAGAGAGTCACGGATAGGCCTTTTCTACTGAAGTACCAAGTTTCAGAAGTGCAGCTCTTGTACTGCCGGTGATATCTCGATACAAACTGAATACGCAAAACATCAACAAAATTTAACGCGTTTTAAAGTTGATATCGCTTTCATTGATAACTTCAACATTTATTCGAATTGTGCCACGAAACTTTGCAGACAGTCGCGGAGACAGATTTTCTACTGGAGTACCAAGTTTCAGAAGTGCAGCTCTTGTACTGCCGGAGATATGTCGATACAAACTGAATACGCAAAACATCAACAAAATATAGCGCGTTTTGAAGTTGATATCGCTTTTGTTAATAACTTTCACATTTATTCGAATTGTGCCACGAAACTTTGCAGACAGTCGCGGATAGGCCTTTTCTACTGAAGTACCTAGCTACAGAAGTGCAGCTCTTGTACTGGTGGAGATATGTCGATACAAACTGAATACGCAAAACATCAACAAAATTACGCGCGTTTTAAAGTTGATATCGCTTTTGTAAATAACTTCCACATTCATTCGAATTGTGCCACGAAACTTTGCAGACAGTCGCGGAGACTGATTTTCTACTGAAGTACAAAGTTTCGAAAGTGCAGCTCTAGTACTGCCGGAGATATGTCGATACAAACTGAATACGCAAAACATCAACAAAATTTAGCGCGTTTTAAAGTTGATATCGCTTTTGTTAATAACTTCAACATTTATTCGAATTGTGCCACGAAACTTTGCAGACAGTCGCGGATAGGCCTTTTCAACAGAAGTACAAAGTTTCAGAAGTGCAGCTCTTGTAATGCCGGAGATATGTCGATACAAACTGAATACGCAAAACATCAACAAAATTACGCGCGTTTTAAAGTTGATATCGCTTTTGTAAATAACTTCAAAATTTATTCGAATTGTGCCACGAAACTTTGCAGACAGTCGCGGAGACTGATTTTCTACTGAAGTACCAAGTTTCAGAAGTGCAGCTCTTGTACTGACGGAGATATGTCGATACAAACTGAATACGCAAAACATCAACAAAATTTAGCGCGTTTTAAAGTTGATATCGCTTTTGTTAATAACTTTCACATTTATTCGAATTGTGCCACGAAACTTTGCAGACAGTCGCGGATAAGCCTTTTCTACTGAAGTACCATGTTTCAGAAGTGCAGCTCTTGTACTGCCGGTGATATCTCGATACAAACTGAATACGCAAAACATCAACAAAATTTAGCGCGTTTTAAAGTTGATATCGCTTTTGTTTATAACTTCCACATTTATTCGAATTGTGCCACGAAACTTTGCAGACAGTCGCGGAGACATATTCTCTACTGAAGTACCAAGTTTCAGAAGTGCAGCTCTTGTACTGCCGGAGATATGTCGATACAAACTGAATACGCAAAACAACAAAATTTAGCGCGTTTTAAAGTTGATATCGCTTTTGTAAATAACTTAAACATTTATTCGAATTGTGCCACGAAACTTTGCAGACAGTCGCGGAGACATATTTTCTACTGAAGTACCAAGTTTCAGAAGTGCAGCTGTTGTACTGCCGGTGATATCTCGATACAAACTGAATACGCAAAACATCAACAAAATTTAGCGCGTTTTAAAGTTGATATCGCTTTCATTGATAACTTCAACATTTATTCGAATTGTGCCACGAAACTTTGCAATCAGTCGCGGAGACAGATTTTCTACTGGAGTACCAAGTTTCAGAAGTGCAGCTCTTGTACTGCCGGAGATATGTCGATACAAACTGAATACGCAAAACATCAACAAAATATAGCGCGTTTTGAAGTTGATATCGCTTTTGTTAATAACTTTCACATTTATTCGAATTGTGCCACGAAACTTTGCAGACAGTCGCGGATAGGCCTTTTCTACTGAAGTACCTAGCTACAGAAGTGCAGCTCTTGTACTGCCGGAGATATGTCGATACAAACTGAATACGCAAAACATCAACAAAATTACGCGCGTTTTAAAGTTGATATCGCTTTTGTAAATAACTTCCACACTCATTCGAATTGTGCCACGAAACTTTGCAGACAGTCGCGGAGACTGATTTTCTACTGAAGTACAAAGTTTCGAAAGTGCAGCTCTAGTACTGCCGGAGATATGTCGATACAAACTGAATACGCAAAACATCAACAAAATTTAGCGCGTTTTAAAGTTGATATCGCTTTTGTTAATAACTTCAACATTTATTCGAATTGTGCCACGAAACTTTGCAGACAGTCGCGGATAGGCCTTTTCTACAGAAGTACAATGTTTAAGAAGTGCAGCTCTTGTAATGCCGGAGATATGTCGATACAAACTGAATACGCAAAACATCAACAAAATTACGCGCGTTTTAAAGTTGATATCGCTTTTGTAAATAACTTCAACATTTATTCGAATTGTGCCACGAAACTTTGCAGACAGTCGCGGAGACTGATTTTCTACTGAAGTACCAAGTTTCAGAAGTGCAGCTCTTGTACTGACGGAGATATGTCGATACAAACTGAATACGCAAAACATCAACAAAATTTAGCGCGTTTTAAAGTTGATATCGCTTTTGTTAATAACTTTCACATTTATTCGAATTGTGCCACGAAACTTTGCAGACAGTCGCGGATAAGCCTTTCTACTGAAGTACCATGTTTCAGAAGTGCAGCTCTTGTACTGCCGGTGATATCTCGATATAAACTGAATACGCAAAACATCAACAAAATTTAGCGCGTTTTAAAGTTGATATCGCTTTTGTTTATAACTTCCACATTTATTCGAATTGTGCCACGAAACTTTTCAGACAGTCGCGGAGACATATTCTCTACTGAAGTACCAAGTTTCAGAAGTGCAGCTCTTGTACTGCCGGAGATATGTCGATACAAACTGAATACGAAAAACAACAAAATTTAGCGCGTTTTAAAGTTGATATCGCTTTTGTAAATAACTTATACATTTATTCGAATTGTGCCACGAAACTTTGCAGACAGTCGCGGAGACATATTTTCTACTGAAGTACCAAGTTTCAGAAGTGCAGCTCTTGTACTGACGGAGATATGTCGATACAAACTGAATACGCAAAACATCAAATACATTTAGCGCGTTTTAAAGTTGATATCGCTTTTGTTGATAACTTCAACATTTATTCGAATTGTGCCACGAAACTTTGCAGACAGTCGCGGAGACAGATTGTCTACTGAAGTACCAAGTTTCAGAAGTGCAGCTCTTGTACTGCCTGAGAAATGTCGATACAAACTGAATACGCAAAACATCAACAAAATTTAGCGCGTTTTTAAGTTGATATCGCTTTTGTCAATAACTTCCACATTTATTCGAATTGTGCCACGAAACTTTGCAGACAGTCGCGGAGACATGTTTTCTACTGGAGTACCAAGTTCCAGAAGTGCAGCTCTTGTACTGCCGGAGATATGTCGATACAAACTGAATACGCAAAACATCAACAAAATTTAGCGCGTTTTAAAGTTGATATCGCTTTTGTTAATAACTTCCACATTTATTCGAATTGTGCCACGAAAGTTTGCAGAGAGTCACGGATAGGCCTTTTCTACTGAAGTACCAAGTTTCAGAAGTGCAGCTCTTGTACTGCCGGTGATATCTCGATACAAACTGAATACGCAAAACATCAACAAAATTTAGCGCGTTTTAAAGTTGATATCGCTTTCATTGATAACTTCAACATTTATTCGAATTGTGCCACGAAACTTTGCAGACAGTCGCGGAGACAGATTTTCTACTGGAGTACCAAGTTTCAGAAGTGCAGCTCTTGTACTGCCGGAGATATGTCGATACAAAGTTAATACGTAAAACATCAACAAAATATAGCGCATTTTAAAGTTGATATCGCTTTTGTTAATAACTTCCACATTTATTCGAATTGTGCCACGAAACTTTGCAGACAGTCGCGGAGATATGTTTTCTACTGAAGTACCAAGTTTCAGAAGTGCAGCTCTTGTACTGACGGAGATATGTCGATACAAACTGAATACGCAAAACATCAACAAAATTTAGCGCGTTTTAAAGTTGATATCGCTTTTGTTAATAACTTCGACATTTATTCGAATTGTGCCACTAAACTTTGCCGACAGTCGCGGATAGGCCTTTTCTACTGAAGTACCTAGCTACAGAAGTGCAGCTCTTGTACTGCCGGAGATATGTCGATACAAACTGAATACGCAAAACATCAACAAAATTACGCGCGTTTTAAAGTTGATATCGCTTTTGTAAATAACTTCCACATTCATTCGAATTGTGCCACGAAACTTTGCAGAGTGTCGCGGAGACTGATTTTCTACTGAAGTACAAAGTTTCGAAAGTGCAGCTCTAGTACTGCCGGAGATATGTCGATACAAACTGAATACGCAAAACATCAACAAAATTTAGCGCGTTTTAAAGTTGATATCGCTTTTGTTAATAACTTCCACATTTATTCGAATTGTGCCACGAAACTTTGCAGACAGTCGCGGAGACATATTCTCTACTGAAGTACCAAGTTTCAGAAGTGCAGCTCTTGTACTGCCGGAGATATGTCGATACAAACTGAATACGAAAAACAACAAAATTTAGCGCGTTTTAAAGTTGATATCGCTTTTGTAAATAACTTCAACATTTATTCGAATTGTGCCACGAAACTTTGCAGACAGTCGCGGCCACTGATTTTCTACTGAAGTAATAAGTTTCAGAAGTGCAGCTCTTGTACTGCCGGAGATATGTCGATACAAACTGAATACGCAAAACATCAACAAAATTTAGCGCGTTTTAAAGTTGATATCGCTTTTGTTGATAACTTCCACATTTATTCGAATTGTGCCACGAAACTTTGCAGACAGTCGCGGAGACAGATTGTCTACTGAAGTACCAAGTTTCAGAAGTGCAGCTCTTGTACTGCCGGAGATATGTCGATACAAACTGAATACGCAAAACATCAACAAAATTTAGCGCGTTTTAAAGTTGATATCGCTTTTGTCAATAACTTCCACATTTATTCGAATTGTGCCACGAAACTTTGCAGACAGTCGCGGAGACATGTTTTCTACTGGAGTACCAAGTTCCAGAAGTGCAGCTCTTGTACTGCCGGAGATATGTCGATACAAACTTAATACGCAAAACATCAACAAAATTACGCGCGTTTTAAAGTTGATATCGCTTTTGTTAATAACTTCCACATTTATTCGAATTGTGCCACGAAAGTTTGCAGAGAGTCACGGATAGGCCTTTTCTACTAGAGTACCAAGTTTCAGAAGTGCAGCTCTTGTACTGCCGGTGATATCTCGATACAAACTGAATACGCAAAACATCAACAAAATTTAGCGCGTTTTAAAGTTGATATCGCTTTCATTGATAACTTCAACATTTATTCGAATTGTGCCACGAAACTTTGCAGACAGTCGCGGAGACAGATTTTCTACTGAAGTACCAAGTTTCAGAAGTGCAGCTCTTGTACTGCCGGAGATATATCGATACAAACTGAATACGCAAAACATCAACAAAATATAGCGCGTTTTAAAGTTGATATCGCTTTTGTTAATAACTTCCACATTTATTCGAATTGTGCCACGAAACTTTGCAGACAGTCGCGGAGATATATTTTCTACTGAAGTACCCAGTTTCAGAAGTGCAGCTCTTGTACTGACGGAGATATGTCGATACAAACTGAATACGCAAAACATCAACAAAATTACGCGCGTTTTAAAGTTGATATCGCTTTTGTAAATAACTTCAACATTTATTCGAATTGTGCCACGAAACTTTGCAGACAGTCGCGGAGACTAATTTTCTACTGAAGTACCAAGTTTCAGAAGTGCAGCTGTTGTACTGACGGAGATATGTCGATACAAACTGAATACGCAAAACATCAACAAAATTTAGCGCGTTTTAAAGTTGATATCGCTTTTGTTAATAACTTCCACATTTATTCGAATTGTGCCACGAAACTTTGCAGACAGTCGCGGAGACTGATTTCCTACTGAAGTACCAAGTTTCAGAAGTGCAGCTCTTGTACTGCCGGAGATATGTCGATACAAACTGAATACGCAAAACATCAACAAAATTTAGCGCGTTTTAAAGTTGATATCGCTTTTGTTAATAACTTCCACATTTATTCGAATTGTTCCACGAAACTTTGCAGACAGTCGCGGATAGGCCTTTTCTACAGAAGTACAAAGTTTCAGAAGTGCAGCTCTTGTACTGCCGGAGATATGTCGATACAAACTGAATACGCAAAACATCAACAAAATTACGCGCGTTTTAAAGTTGATATCGCTTTTGTAAATAACTTCAACATTTATTCGAATTGTGCCACGAAACTTTGCAGACAGTCGCGGAGACTGATTTTCTACTGAAGTACCAAGTTTCAGAAGTGCAGCTCTTGTACTGACGGAGATATGTCGATACAAACTGAATACGCAAAACATCAACAAAATTTAGCGCGTTTTAAAGTTGATATCGCTTTTGTTAATAACTTCCACATTTATTCGAATTGTCCCACGAAACTTTGCAGACAGTCGCGGATAAGCTTTTTCTACTGAAGTACCATGTTTCAGAAGTGCAGCTCTTGTACTGCCGGTGATATCTCGATACAAACTGAATACGCAAAACATCAACAAAATTTAGCGCGTTTTAAAGTTGATATCGCTTTTGTTTATAACTTCCACATTTATTCGAATTGTGCCACGAAACTTTGCAGACAGTCGCGGTGACAGATTGTCTACTGAAGTACCAAGTTTCAGAAGTGCAGCTCTTGTACTGCCGGAGATATGTCGATACAAACTGAATACGCAAAACATCAACAAAATTTAGCGCGTTTTAAAGTTGATATCGCTTTTGTAAATAACTTCCACATTTATTCGAATTGTGCCACGAAACTTTGCAGACAGTCGCGGAGACATATTTTCCACTGAAGTACCAAGTTTCAGAAGTGCAGCTCTTGTACTGACGGAGATATGTCGATACAAACTGAATACGCAAAACATCAACAAAATTTAGCGCGTTTTAAAGTTGATATCGCTTTTGTTAATAACTTCCACATTTATTCGAATTGTGCCACGAAACTTTGCCGACAGTCGCGGATAGGCCTTTTCTACTGAAGTACCTGGCTACAGAAGTGCAGCTCTTGTACTGCCGGAGATATGTCGATACAAACTGAATACGCAAAACATCAACAAAATTACGCGCGTTTTAAAGTTGATATCGCTTTTGTAAATAACTTCAACATTCATTCGAATTGTGCCACGAAACTTTGCAGACAGTCGCGGAGACTTATTTTCTACTGAAGTACTAAGTTTCGAAAGTGCAGCTGTAGTACTGCCGGAGATATGTCGATACAAACTGAATACGCAAAACATCAACAAAATTTAGCGCGTTTTAAAGTTGATATCGCTTTTGTTAATAACTTCAACATTTATTCGAATTGTGCCACGAAACTTTGCAGACAGTCGCGGCCACTGATTTTCTACTGAAGTACCAAGTTTCAAAAGTGCAGCTCTTGTACTGCCGGAGATATGTCGATACAAACTGAATACGCAAAGCATCAACAAAATTTAGCGCGTTTTAAAGTTGATATCGCTTTTGTTGATAACTTCCACATTTATTCGAATTGTGCCACGAAACTTTGCAGACAGTCGCGGAGACAGATTTTCTACTGAAGTACAAAGTGTCAGAAGTGCAGCTCTTGTACTGCAGGTGATATCTTGATACAAACTGAATACGCAAAACATCAACAAAATTTAGCGCGTTTTAAAGTTGATATCTCTTTTGTTGATAACTTCAACATTTATTCGAATTGTGCCACGAAACTTTGCAGACAGTCGCGGAGACAAATTGTCTACTGATATACCAAGTTTCAGAAGTGCAGCTCTTGTACTGCCGGAGAAATGTCGATACAAACTGAATACGCAAAACATCAACAAAATTTAGCGCGTTTTAAAGTTGATATCGCTTTTGTCAATAACTTCCACATTTATTCGAATTGTGCCACGAAACTTTGCAGACAGTCGCGGAGACATGTTTTCTACTGAAGTACCAAGTTCCAGAAGTGCAGCTCTTGTACTGCCGGAGATATGTCGATACAAACTGAATACGCAAAACATCAACAAAATTTAGCGCGTTTTAAAGTTGATATCGCTTTTGTTAATAACTTCCACATTTATTCGAATTGTGCCACGAAACTTTGCAGAAAGTCGCGGATAAGCCTTTTCTACTTAAGTACTAAGTTTCAGAAGTGCAGCTCTTGTACTGCCGGTGATATCTCGATACAAACTGAATACGCAATACATCAACAAAATTTAGCGCGTTTTAAAGTTGATATCGCTTTCATTGATAACTTAAACATTTATTCGAATTGTGCCACGAAACTTTGCAGACAGTCGCGGAGACAGATTTTCTACTGGAGTACCAAGTTTCAGAAGTTCAGCTCTTGTACTGCCGGAGATATGTCGATACAAACTGAATACGCAAAACATCAACAAAATTTAGCGCGTTTTAAAGTTGATATCGCTTTTGTTAATAACTTCCACATTTATTCGAATTGTGCCACGAAACTTTGCAGACAGTCGCGGATAGGCCTTTTCAACAGAAGTACAAAGTTTCAGAAGTTCAGCTCTTGTACTCCCGGAGATATGTCGATACAAACTGAATACGCAAAACATCAACAAAATTACGCGCGTTTTAAAGTTGATATCGCTTTTGTAAATTACTTCCACATTTATTCGAATTGTGCCACGAAACTTTGCAGACAGTCGCGGAGACTAATTTTCTACTGAAGTACCGAGTTTCAGAAGTGCAGCTCTTGTACTGACGGAGATATGTCGATACAAACTGAATACGCAAAACATCAACAAAATTTAGCGCATTTTAAAGTTGATATCGCTTTTGTTAATAACTTCCACATTTATTCGAATTGTGCCACGAAACTTTGCAGACAGTCGCGGATAAGCCTTTTCTACTGAAGTACCAAGTTTCAGAAGTGCAGCTCTTGTACTTCCGGAGATATGTCGATACAAACTGAATACGCAAAACATCAACAAAATTTAGCGCGTTTTAAAGTTGATATCGCTTTTATTAATAACTTCCACATTTATTCGAATTGTGCCACGAAACTTTGCAGACAGTCGCGGATAGGCCCTTTCTACTGAAGTACCAAGTTTCAGAAGTGCAGCTCTTGTACTGCCGGAGATATGTCGATACAAACTGAATACGCAAAACATCAACAAAATTTAGCGCGTTTTAAAGTTGATATCGCTTTCATTGATAACTTCAACATTTATTCGAATTGTGCGACGAAACTTTGCAGACAGTCGCGGAGACAGATTTTCTACTGAAGTACCAAGTTTCAGAAGTGCAGCTCTTGTACTGCCGGAGATATGTCGATACAAACTGAATACGCAAAACATCAACAACATTTAGCGCGTTTTAAAGTTGATATCGCTTTTGTTAATAACTTCCACATTTATTCGAATTGTGCCACGAAACTTTGCAGACAGTCGCGGATAGGCCTTTTCTACAGAAGTACAAAGTTTCAGAAGTGCAGCTCTTGTACCGCCGGAGATATGTCGATACAAACTGAATACGCAAAACATCAACAAAATTACGCTCGTTTTAAAGTTGATATCGCTTTTGTAAATAACTTCAACATTTATTCGAATTGTGCCACGAAACTTTGCAGAGAGTCGCGGAGACTGATTTTCAACTGAAGTACCAAGTTTCAGAAGTGCAGCTCTTGTACTGACGGAGATATGTCGATACAAACTGAATACGCAAAACATCAACAAAATTTAGCGCGTTTTAAAGTTGATATCGCTTTTGTTAATAACTTCCACATTTATTCGAATTGTGCCACGAAACTTTGCAGGCAGTCGCGGATAAGCCTTTTCTACTGAAGTACCATGTTTCAGAAGTGCAGCTCTTGTACTGCCGGTGATATCTCGATACAAACTGAATACGCAAAACATCAACAAAATTTAGCGCGTTTTAAAGTTGATATCGCTTTTGTTTATAACTTCCACATTTATTCGAATTGTGCCACGAAACTTTGCAGACAGTCGCGGAGACAGATTTTCTACTGAAGTACCAAGTTTCAGAAGTGCAGCTCTTGTACTGCCGGAGATATGTCGATACAAACTGAATTCGCAAAACATCAACAAAATTTAGCGCGTTTTAAAGTTGATATCGCTTTTGTAAATAACTTAAACATTTATTCGAATTGTGCCACGAAACTTTGCAGACAGTCGCGGAGACTGATTTTCTACTGAAGTACCAAGTTTCATAAGTGCAGCTCTTGTACTGACGGAGATATGTCGATACAAACTGAATACGCAAAACATCAACAAAATTTAGCGCGTTTTAAAGTTGATATCGCTTTTGTTAATAACTTCCACATTTATTCGAATTGTGCCACGAAACTTTGCAGACAGTCGCGGATAAGCCTTTTCTACTGAAGTACGATGTTTCAGAAGTGCAGCTCTTGTACTGCCGGTGATATCTCGATACAAACTGAATACGCAAAACATCAACAAAATTTAGCGCGTTTTAAAGTTGATATCGCTTTTGTAAATAACTTCCACATTTATTCGAATTGTGCCACGAAACTATGCAGACAGTCGCGGAGACATATTTTCTACTGAAGTACCAAGTTTCAGAAGTGCAGCTCTTGTACTGCCGGAGATATGTCGATACAAACTGAATACGCAAAACATCAACAAAATTTAGCGCGTTTTAAAGTTGATATCGCTTTTATTAATAACTTCCACATTTATTCGAATTGTGCCACGAAACTTTGCAGACAGTCGCGGATAGGCCCTTTCTACTGAAGTACCAAGTTTCAGAAGTGCAGCTCTTGTACTGCCGGAGATATGTCGATACAAACTGAATACGCAAAACATCAAAAAAATTTAGTGCGTTTTAATGTCGATATCGCTTTTGTTAATAACTTAAACATTTATTCGAATTGTGCCACGAAACTTTGCAGACAGTCGCGGAGACATATTTTCTACTGAAGTACCAAGTTTCAGAAGTGCAGCTCTTGTACTGACGGAGATATGTCGATACAAACTGAATACGCAAAACATCAACAAAATTTAGCGCGTTTTAAAGTTGATACTGCTCTTGTTAATAATTTCCACATTTATTCGAATTGTGCCACGAAACTTTGCAGACAGTCGCGGATAAGCCTTTTCTACTGAAGTACTAAGTTTCAGAAGTGCAGCTCTTGTACTGCCGGTGATATCTCGATACAAACTGAATACGCAATACATCAACAAATTTTAGCGCGTTTTAAAGTTGATATCGCTTTCATTGATAATTTCAACATTTATTCGAATTGTGCCACGAAACTTTGCAGACAGTCGCGGAGACAGATTTTCTACTGGAGTACCAAGTTTCAGAAGTTCAGCTCTTGTACTGCCGGAGATATGTCGATACAAACTGAATACGCAAAACATCAACACAATTTAGCGCGTTTTAAAGTTGATATCGCTTTTGTTAATAACTTCCACATTTATTCGAATTGTGCCACGAAACTTTGCAGACAGTCGCGGATAGGCCTTTTCTACAGAAGTACAAAGTTTCAGAAGTTCAGCTCTTGTACTGCCGGAGATATGTCGATACAAACTGAATACGCAAAACATCAACAAAATTACGCGCGTTTTAAAGTTGATATCGCTTTTGTAAATAACTTCCACATTTATTCGAATTGTGCCACGAAACTTTGCAGACAGTCGCGGAGACTGATTTTCTACTCAAGTACCAAGTTTCAGAAGTGCAGCTCTTGTACTGACGGAGATATGTCGATACAAACTGAATACGCAAAACATCAACAAAATTTAGCGCATTTTAAAGTTGATATCGCTTTTGTTAATAACTTCCACATTTATTCGAATTGTGCCACGAAACTTTGCAGACAGTCGCGAATAAGCCTTTTCTACTCAAGTACCATGTTTCAGAAGTGCAGCTCTTGTACTGCCGGAGATATGTCGATACAAACTGAATACGCAAAACATCAACAAAATTTAGCGCGTTTTAAAGTTGATATCGCTTTTATTAATAACTTCCACATTTATTCGAATTGTGCCACGAAACTTTGCAGACAGTCGCAGATAGGCCCTTTCTACTGGAGTACCAAGTTTCAGAAGTGCAGCTCTTGTACTGCCGGAGATATGTCGATACAAACTGAATACGCAAAACATCAACAAAATTTAGCGCGTTTTAAAGTTGATATCGCTTTCATTGATAACTTCAACATTTATTCGAATTGTGCCACGAAACTTTGCAGACAGTCGCGGAGACAGATTTTCTACTGAAGTACCAAGTTTCAGAAGTGCAGCTCTTGTACTGCCGGAGATATGTCGATACAAACTGAATACGCAAAACATCAACAAAATTTAGCGCGTTTTAAAGTTGATATCGCTTTTGTTAATAACTTCCACATTTATTCGAATTGTGCCACGAAACTTTGCAGACAGTCGCGGATAGGCCTTTTCTACAGAAGTACAAAGTTTCAGAAGTGCAGCTCTTGTACCGCCGGAGATATGTCGATACAAACTGAATACGCAAAACATCAACAAAATTACGCTCGTTTTAAAGTTGATATCGCTTTGGTAAATAACTTCAACATTTATTCGAATTGTGCCACGAAACTTTGCAGAGAGTCGCGGAGACTGATTTTCAACTGAAGTACCAAGTTTCAGAAGTGCAGCTCTTGTACTGACGGAGATATGTCGATACAAACTGAATACGCAAAACATCAACAAAATTACGCGCGTTTTAAAGTTGATATCGCTTTTGTTAATAACTTCCACATTTATTCGAATTGTGCCACGAAACTTTGCAGACAGTCGCGGATAAGCCTTTTCTACTGAAGTACCATGTTTCAGAAGTGCAGCTCTTGTACTGCCGGTGATATCTCGATACAAACTGAATACGCAAAACATCCACAAAATTTAGCGCGTTTTAAAGTTGATATCGCTTTTGTTTATAACTTCCACATTTATTCGAATTGTGCCACGAAACTTTGCAGACAGTCGCGGAGACAGTTTTTCTACTGAAGTACCAAGTTTCAGAAGTGCAGCTCTTGTACTGCCGGAGATATGTCGATACAAACTGTATACGCAAAACATCAACAAAATTTAGCGCGTTTTAAAGTTGATATCGCTTTTGTAATTAACTTAAACATTTATTCGAATTGTGCCACGAAACTTTGCAGACAGTCGCGGAGACTGATTTTCTACTGAAGTACAAAGTTTCAGAAGTGCAGCTCTTGTACTGACGGAGATATGTCGATACAAACTGAATACGCAAAACATCAACAAAATTTAGCGCGTTTTAAAGTTGATATCGCTTTTGTTAATAACTTCCACATTTATTCGAATTGTGCAACGAAACTTTGCCGACAGTCGCGGATAGGCCTTTTCTACTGAAGTACCTAGCTACAGAAGTGCAGCTCTTGTACTGCCGGAGATATGTCGATACAAACTGAATACGCAAAACATCAACAAAATTACGCGCGTTTTAAAGTTGATATCGCTTTTGTAAATAACTTCAACATTCATTCGAATTGTGCCACGAAACTTTGCAGACAGTCGCGGAGACTGATTTTCTACTGAAGTACAAAGTTTCGAAAGTGCAGCTCTAGTACTGCCGGAGACATGTCGATACAAACTGAATAAGCAAAACATCAACAAAATTTAGCGCGTTTCAAAGTTGATATCGCTTTTGTTAATTACTTCAACATTTATTCGAATTGTGCGACGAAACTTTGCAGACAGTCGCGGCCACTGATTTTCTACTGAAGTACCAAGTTTCAAAAGTGCAGCTCTTGTACTGCCGGAGATATGTCGATACAAACTGAATACGCAAAACATCAACAAAATTTAGCGCGTTTTAAAGTTGATATCGCTTTTGTTGATAACTTCCACATTTATTCGAATTGTGCCACGAAACTTTGCAGACAGTCGCGGAGACAGATTTTCTACTGAAGTACAAAGTGTCAGAAGTGCAGCTCTTGTACTGCAGGTGATATCTTGATACAAACTGAATACGCAAAACATCAACAAAATTTAGCGCGTTTTAAAGTTGATATCTCTTTTGTTGATAACTTCAACATTTATTCGAATTGTGCCACGAAACTTTGCAGACAGTCGCGGAGACAGATTGTCTACTGATATACCAAGTTTCAGAAGTTCAGCTCTTGTACTGCCGGAGATATGTCGATACAAACTGAATACGCAAAACATCAACAAAATTACGCGCGTTTTAAAGTTGATATCGCTTTTGTAAATAACTTCCACATTTATTCGAATTGTGCCACGAAACTTTGCAGACAGTCGCGGAGACTGACTTTCTACTGAAGTACCAAGTTTCAGAAGTGCAGCTCTTGTACTGACGGAGATATGTCGATACAAACTGAATACGCAAAACATCAACAAAATTTAGCGCATTTTAAAGTTGATATCGCTTTTGTTAATAACTTCCACATTTATTCGAATTGTGCCACGAAACTTTGCAGACAGTCGCGGATAAGCCTTTTCTACTGAAGTACCATGTTTCAGAAGTGCAGCTCTTGTACTGCCGGTGATATCTCGATACAAACTGAATACGCAAAACATCAACAAAATTTAGCGCGTTTTAAAGTTGATATCGCTTTTATTAATAACTTCCACATTTATTCGAATTGTGCCACGAAACTTTGCAGACAGTCGCAGATAGGCCCTTTCTACTGAAGTACCAAGTTTCAGAAGTGCAGCTCTTGTACTGCCGGAGATATGTCGATACAAACTGAATACGCAAAACATCAACAAAATTTAGCGCGTTTTAAAGTTGATATCGCTTTCATTGATAACTTCAACATTTATTCGAATTGTGCCACGAAACTTTGCAGACAGTCGCGGAGACAGATTTTCTACTGAAGTACCAAGTTTCAGAAGTGCAGCTCTTGTACTGCCGGAGATATGTCGATACAAACTGAATACGCAAAACATCAACAAAATTTAGCGCGTTTTAAAGTTGATATCGCTTTTGTTAATAACTTCCACATTTATTCGAATTGTGCCACGAAACTTTGCAGACAGTCGCGGATAGGCCTTTTCTACAGAAGTACAAAGTTTCAGAAGTGCAGCTCTTGTACTGCAGGTGATATCTTGATACAAACTGAATACGCAAAACATCAACAAAATTGAGCGCGTTTTAAAGTTGATATCGCTTTTGTTAATAACTTTAACTATTATTCGAATTGTGCCACGAAACTTTGCAGACAGTCGCGGATAAGCCCTTGCTACTGAAGTATCAAGTTTCAAAAGTGCAGCTCTTGTACTGCCGGAGATATGTCGATACAAACTGAATACGCAAAACATCAACAAAATTTAGCGCGTTTTAAAGTTGATATCGCTTTTGTTAATAACTTCAACATTTATTCGAATTGTGCCACGAAACTTTGCAGAGAGTCGCGGAGACTGATTTTCAACTGAAGTACCAAGTTTCAGAAGTGCAGCTCTTGTACTGACGGAGATATGTCGATACAAACTGAATACGCAAAACATCAACAAAATTTAGCGCGTTTTAAAGTTGATATCGCTTTTGTTAATAACTTCCACATTTATTCGAATTGTGCCACGAAACTTTGCAGACAGTCGCAGATAAGCCTTTTCTACTGAAGTACCATGTTTCAGAAGTGCAGCTCTTGTACTGCCGGTGATATCTCGATACAAACTGAATACGCAAAACATCAACAAAATTTAGCGCGTTTTAAAGTTGATATCGCTTTTGTTTATAACTTCCACATTTATTCGAATTGTGCCACGAAACTTTGCAGAGAGTCGCGGAGACATATTTTCCACTGAAGTTCCAAGTTTCAGAAGTGCAGCTCTTGTACTGCCGGAGATATGTCGATACAAACTGAATACGCAAAACATCAACAAAATTTAGCGCGTTTTAAAGTTGATATCGCTTTTGTAAATAACTTAAACATTTATTCGAATTGTGCCACGAAACTTTGCAGACAGTCGCGGAGACTGATTTTCTACTGAAGTACAAAGTTTCAGAAGTGCAGCTCTTGTACTGACGGAGATATGTCGATACAAACTGAATACGCAAAACATCAACAAAATTTAGCGCGTTTTAAAGTTGATATCGCTTTTGTTAATAACTTCCACATTTATTCGAATTGTGCCACGAAACTTTGCCGACAGTCGCGGATAGGCCTTTTCTACTGAAGTACCTAGCTACAGAAGTGCAGCTCTTGTACTGCCGGAGATATGTCGATACAAACTGAATACGCAAAACATCAACAAAATTACGCGCGTTTTAAAGTTGATATCGCTTTTGTAAATAACTTCAACATTCATTCGAATTGTATCACAAAACTTTGCAGACAGTCGCGGAGACTGATTTTCTACTGAAGTACAAAGTTTCGAAAGTGCAGCTCTAGTACTGCCGGAGATATGTCGATACAAACTGAATACGCAAAACATCAACAAAAGTTAGCGCGTTTCAAAGTTGATATCGCTTTTGTTAATAACTTCAACATTTATTCGAATTGTGCCACGAAACTTTGCAGACAGTCGCGGCCACTGATTTTCTACTGAAGTACCAAGTTTCAAAAGTGCAGCTCTTGTACTGCCGGAGATATGTCGATACAAACTGAATACGCAAAACATCAACAAAATTTAGCGCGTTTTAAAGTTGATATCGCTTTTGTTGATAACTTCCACATTTATTCGAATTGTGCCACGAAACTTTGCAGACAGTCGCGGAGACAGATTTTCTACTGAAGTACAAAGTGTCAGAAGTGCAGCTCTTGTACTGCAGGTGATATCTTGATACAAACTGAATACGCAAAACATCAACAAAATTTAGCGCGTTTTAAAGTTGATATCTCTTTTGTTGATAACTTCAACATTTATTCGAATTGTGCCACGAAACTTTGCAGACAGTCGCGGAGACAGATTGTCTACTGATATACCAAGTTTCAGAAGTGCAGCTCTTGTACTGCTGGAGTAATGTCGATACAAACTGAATACGCAAAACATCAACAAAATTTAGCGCGTTTTAAAGTTGATATCGCTTTTGTCAATAACTTCCACACTTATTCGAATTGTGCCACGAAACTTTGCAGACAGTCGCGGAGACATGTTTTCTACTGAAGTACCAAGTTCCAGAAGTGCAGCTCTTGTACTGCCGGAGATATGTCGATACAAACTGAATACGCAAAACATCAACAAAATTTAGCGCGTTTTAAAGTTGATATCGCTTTTGTTAATAACTTCCACATTTATTCGAATTGTGCCACGAAACTTTGCAGACAGTCGCGGATAAGCCTTTTCTACTGAAGTACTAAGTTTCAGAAGTGCAGCTCTTGTACTGCCGGTGATATCTCGATACAAACTGAATACGCAAAACATCAACAAAATTTAGCGCGTTTTAAAGTTGATATCGCTTTCATTGATAACTTAAACATTTATTCGAATTGTGCCACGAAACTTTGCAGACAGTCGCGGAGACAGATTTTCTACTGGAGTACCAGGTTTCAGAAGTGCAGCTCTTGTACTGCCGGAGATATGTCGATACAAACTGAATACGCAAAACATCAACAAAATTTAGCGCGTTTTAAAGTTGATATCGCTTTTGTTAATAACTTCCACATTTATTCGAATTGTGCCACGCAACTTTGCAGACAGTCGCGGATAGGCCTTTTCTACAGAAGTACAAAGTTTCAGAAGTTCACCTCTTGTACTGCCGGAGATATGTCGATACAAACTGAATACGCAAAACATCAACAAAATTACGCGCGTTTTAAAGTTGATATCGCTTTTGTAAATAACTTCCACATTTATTCGAATTGTGCCACGAAACTTTGCAGACAGTCGCGGAGACTGATTTTCTACTGAAGTACCAAGTTTCATAAGTGCAGCTCTTGTACTGACGGAGATATGTCAGTACAAACTGAATACGCAAAACATCAACAAAATTTAGCGCGTTTTAAAGTTGATATCGCTTTTGTTAATAACTTCCACATTTATTCGAATTGTGCCACGAAACTTTGCAGACAGTCGCGGATAAGCCTTTTCTACTGAAGTACGATGTTTCAGAAGTGCAGCTCTTGTACTGCCGGTGATATCTCGATACAAACTGAATACGCAAAACATCAACAAAATTTAGCGCGTTTTAAAGTTGATATCGCTTTTGTAAATAACTTCCACATTTATTCGAATTGTGCCACGAAACTATGCAGACAGTCGCGGAGACATATTTTCTACTGAAGTACCAAGTTTCAGAAGTGCAGCTCTTGTACTGCCGGAGATATGTCGATACAAACTGAATACGCAAAACATCAACAAAATTTAGCGCGTTTTAAAGTTGATATCGCTTTTATTAATAACTTCCACATTTATTCGAATTGTGCCACGAAACTTTGCAGACAGTCGCGGATAGGCCCTTTCTACTGAAGTACCAAGTTTCAGAAGTGCAGCTCTTGTACTGCCGGAGATATGTCGATACAAACTGAATACGCAAAACATCAACAAAATTTAGTGCGTTTTAATGTCGATATCGCTTTTGTTAATAACTTAAACATTTATTCGAATTGTGCCACGAAACTTTGCAGACAGTCGCGGAGACATATTTTCTACTGAAGTACCAAGTTTCAGAAGTGCAGCTCTTTTACTGACGGAGATATGTCGATACAAACTGAATACGCAAAACATCAACAAAATTTAGCGCGTTTTAAAGTTGATATCGCTTTTGTTAATAACTTCCACATTTATTCGAATTGTGCCACGAACCTTTGCCGACAGTCGCGGATAGGCCTTTTCTACTGAAGTACCTAGCTACAGAAGTGCAGCTCTTGTACTGCCGGAGATATGTCGATACAAACTGAATACGCAAAACATCAACAAAATTACGCGCGTTTTAAAGTTGATATCGCTTTTGTAAATAACTTCTACATTCATTCGAATTGTGCCACGAAACTTTGCAGACAGTCGCAGAGACTCATTTTCTACTGAAGTACAAAGTTTCGAAAGTGCAGCTCTAGTACTGCCGGAGATATGTCGATACAAACTGAATACGCAAAACATTAACAAAATTTAGCGCGTTTTAAAGTTGATATCGCTTTTGTTAATAACTTAAACATTTATTCGAATTGTGCCACGAAACTTTGCAGACAGTCGCGGCCACTGATTTTCTACTGAAGTACCAAGTTTCAGAAGTGCAGCTCTTGTACTGCCGGAGATATGTCGATACAAACTGAATACGCAAAACATCAACAAAATTTAGCGCGTTTTAAAGTTGATATCGCTTTTGTTAATAACTTCCACATTTATTCAAATTGTGCCACGAAACTTTGCAGACAGTCGCGGATAAGCCTTTTCTACTGAAGTACTAAGTTTCAGAAGTGCAGCTCTTGTACTGCCGGTGATATCTCGATACAAACTGAATACGCAAAACATCAACAAAATTTAGCGCGTTTTAAAGTTGATATCGCTTTCATTGATAACTTCAACATTTATTCGAATTGTGCCACGAAACTTTGCAGACAGTCGCGGAGACAGATTTTCTACTGGAGTACCAAGTTTCAGAAGTGCAGCTCTTGTACTGCCGGAGATATGTCGATACAAACTGAATACGCAAAACATCAACAAAATTTAGCGCGTTTTAAAGTTGATATCGCTTTTGTTAATAACTTCCACATTTATTCGAATTATGCCACGCAACTTTGCAGACAGTCGCGGATAGGCCTTTTCTACAGAAGTACAAAGTTTCAGAAGTTCAGCTCTTGTACTGCCGGAGATATGTCGATACAAACTGAATACGCAAAACATCAACAAAATTACGCGCGTTTTAAAGTTGATATCGCTTTTGTAAATAACTTCCACATTTATTCGAATTGTGCCACGAAACTATGCAGACAGTCGCGGAGACATATTTTCTACTGAAGTACCAAGTTTCAGAAGTGCAGCTCTTGTACTGCCGGAGATATGTCGATACAAACTGAATACGCAAAACATCAACAAAATTTAGCGCGTTTTAAAGTTGATATCGCTTTTGTTAATAACTTCCACATTTATTCGAATTGTGCCACGAAACTTTGCAGACAGTCTAGAATAAGCCTTTTCTACTGAAGTACGATGTTTCAGAAGTGCAGCTCTTGTACTGCCGGTGATATCTCGATACAAACTGAATACGCAAAACATCAACAAAATTTAGCGCGTTTTAAAGTTGATATCGCTTTTGTAAATAACTTCCACATTTATTCGAATTGTGCCACGAAACTATGCAGACAGTCGCGGAGACATATTTTCTACTGAAGTACCAAGTTTCAGAAGTGCAGCTCTTGTACTGCCGGAGATATGTCGATACAAACTGAATACGCAAAACATCAACAAAATTTAGCGCGTTTTAAAGTTGATATCGCTTTAATTAATAACTTCCACATTTATTCGAATTGTGCCACGAAACTTTGCAGACAGTCGCGGATAGGCCCTTTCTACTGAAGTACCAAGTTTCAGAAGTGCAGCTCTTTTACTGCCGGAGATATGTCGATACAAACTGAATACGCAAAACATCAACAAAATTTAGTGCGTTTTAATGTTGATATCGCTTTTGTTAATAACTTAAACATTTATTCGAATTGTGCCACGAAACTTTGCAGACAGTCGCGGAGACTGATTTTCTACTGAAGTACCAAGTTTCAGAAGTGCAGCTCTTGTACTGACGGAGATATGTCGATACAAACTGAATACGCAAAACATCAACAAAATTTAGCGCGTTTTAAAGTTGATATCGCTTTTGTTAATAACTTCCACATTTATTCGAATTGTGCCACGAAACTTTGCTGACAGTCGCGGATAGGCCTTTTCTACTGAAGTACCTAGCTACAGAAGTGCAGCTCTTGTACTGCCGGAGATATGTCGATACAAACTGAATACGCAAAACATCAACAAAATTACGCGCGTTTTAAAGTTGATATCGCTTTTGTAAATAACTTCTACATTCATTCGAATTGAGCCACGAAACTTTGCAGACAGTCGCAGAGACTCATTTTCTACTGAAGTACAAAGTTTCGAAAGTGCAGCTCTAGTACTGCCGGAGATATGTCGATACAAACTGAATACGCAAAACATTAACAAAATTTAGCGCGTTTTAAAGTTGATATCGCTTTTGTTAATAACTTCAACATTTATTCGAATTGTGCCACGAAACTTTGCAGACAGTCGCGGCCACTGATTTTCTACTGAAGTACCAAGTTTCAGAAGTGCAGCTCTTGTACTGCCGGAGATATGTCGATACAAACTGAATACGCAAAACATCAACAAAATTTAGCGCGTTTTAAAGTTGATATCGCTTTTGTTTATAACTTCCACATTTATTCGAATTGTGCCACGAAACTTTGCAGACAGTCGCGGAGACAGATTTTCTACTGAAGTACCAAGTTCCAGAAGTGCAGCTCTTGTACTGCCGGAGATATGTCGATACAAACTGAATACGCAAAACATCAACAAAATTTAGCGCGTTTTAAAGTTGATATCGCTTTTGTTAATAACTTCCACATTTATTCGAATTGTGCCACGAAAGTTTGCAGAGAGTCACGGATAGGCCTTTTCTACTGAAGTACCAAGTTTCAGAAGTGCAGCTCTTGTACTGCCGGTGATATCTCGATACAAACTGAATACGCAAAACATCAACAAAATTTAGCGCGTTTTAAAGTTGATATCGCTTTCATTGATAACTTCAACATTTATTCGAATTGTGCCACGAAACTTTGCAGACAGTCGCGGAGACAGATTTTCTACTGAAGTACCAAGTTTCAGAAGTGCAGCTCTTGTACTGACGGAGATATGTCGATACAAACTGAATACGCAAAACATCAACAAAATTACGCGCGTTTTAAAGTTGATATCGCTTTTGTAAATAACTTCAACATTTATTCGAATTGTGCCACGAAACTTTGCAGATAGTCTCCGAGACTGATTTTCGACTGAAGTACCAAGTTTCAGAAGTGCAGCTTTTGTACTGACGGAGATATGTCGATACAAACTGAATACACAAAACATCAACAAAATTTAGCGCGTTTTAAAGTTTATATCGCCTTTGTTTATAACTTCCACATTTATTCGAATTGTGCCACGAAACTTTGCAGACAGTCGCGGAGACATATTTTCCACTGAAGTACCAAGTTTCAGAAGTGCAGCTTATGTATAGCCAGACATATGTCGATACAAACTGAATACGCAAAACATCAACAAAATTTAGCACGTTTTAAAGTTGATATCGCTTTTGTTAATAACTTCCACATTTATTCGAATTGAGCCACGAAACTTTGCAGACAGTCGCGGAGACTGATTTTCTACTGAAGTATTAAGTTTCAGAAGTGCAGCTCTTGTACTTACGGAGATATGTCGATACAAACTGAATACGCAAAACATCAACAAAATTTAGCGCGTTTTAAAGTTGATATCGCTTTTGTTAATAACTTCCACATTTATTCGAATTGTGCCACGAAACTTTGCCGACAGTCAAGGATAGGCCTTTTCTACTGAAGTACCTAGCTACAGAAGTGCAGCTCTTGTACTGCCGGAGATATGTCGATACAAACTGAATACGCAAAACATCAACAAAATTTAGCGCGTTTTAAAGTTGATATCGCTTTTGTAAATAACTTCAACATTCATTCGAATTGTGCCACGAAACTTTGCAGACAGTCGCGGCCACTGATTTTCTACTGAAGTACCAAGTTTCAGAAGTGCAGCTCTTGTACTGCCGGAGATATGTCGATACAAACTGAATACGCAAAACATCAACAAAATTTAGCGCGTTTTAAAGTTGATATCGCTTTTGTTGATAACTTCCACATTTATTCGAATTGTGCCACGAAACTTTGCAGACAGTCGCGGAGACAGATTTTCTACTTAAGTACAAAGTGTCAGAAGTGCAGCTCTTGTACTGCAGGGGATATCTTGATACAAACTGAATACGCAAAACATCAACAAAATTTAGCGCGTTTTAAAGTTGATATCTCTTTTGTTGATAACTTCAACATTTATTCGAATTGTGCCACGAAACTTTGCAGACAGTCGCGGAGACAGATTGTCTACTGATATACCAAGTTTCAGAAGTGCAGCTCTTGTACTGCCGGAGAAATGTCGATACAAACTGAATACGCAAAACATCAACAAAATTTAGCGCGTTTTAAAGTTGATATCGCTTTTGTCAATAACTTCCACATTTATTCGAATTGTGCCACGAAACTTTGCAGACAGTCGCGGAGACATGTTTTCTACTGAAGTACCAAGTTCCAGAAGTGCAGCTCTTGTACTGCCGGAGATATGTCGATACAAACTGAATACGCAAAACATCAACAAAATTTAGCGCGTTTTAAAGTTGATATCGCTTTTGATAATAACTTCAACATTTATTCGAATTGTGCCACGAAACTTTGCAGACAGTCGCGGAGACAGATTTTCTACTGAAGTACAAAGTGTCAGAAGTGCAGCTCTTGTACTGCAGTTGATATCTTAATACAAACTGAATACGCAAAACATCAACAAAATTTAGCGCGTTTTAAAGTTGATATCTCTTTTGTTGATAACTTCAACATTTATTCGAATTGTGCCACGAAACTTTGCAGACAGTCGCGGAGACAGATTGTCTACTGATATACCAAGTTTCAGAAGTGCAGCTCTTGTACTGCCGGAGAAATGTCGATACAAACTGAATACGCAAATCATCAACAAAATTTAGCGCGTTTTAAACTTGATATCGCTTTTGTCAATAACTTCCACATTTATTCGAATTGTGCCACGAAACTTTGCAGACAGTCGCGGAGACATGTTTTCTACTGAAGTACCAAGTTCCAGAAGTGCAGCTCTTGTACTGCCGAAGATATGTCGATACAAACTGAATACGCAAAACATCAACAAAATTTAGCGCGTTTTAAAGTTGATATCGCTTTTGTTAATACTTCCACATTTATTCGAATTGTGCCACGAAAGTTTGCAGAGAGTCACGGATAGGCCTTTTCTACTGAAGTACCAAGTTTCAGAAGTGCAGCTCTTGTACTGCCGGTGATATCTCGATACAAACTGAATACGCAAAACATCAACAAAATTTAGCGCGTTTTAAAGTTGATATCGCTTTCATTGATAACTTCTACATTTATTCGAATTGTGCCACGAAACTTTACAGACAGTCGCGGAGACAGATTTTCTACTGGAGTTCCAAGTTTCAGAAGTGCAGCTCTTGTACTGCCGGAGATATGTCGATACAAACTGAATACGCAAAACATCAACAAAATATAGCGCGTTTTAAAGTTGATATCGCTTTTGTTAATAACTTCAACATTTATTCGAATTGTGCCACGAAACTTTGCAGACAGTCGCGGAGATATGTTTTCTACTGAAGTACCAAGTTTCAGAAGTGCAGCTCTTGTACTGACGGAGATATGTCGATACAAACTGAATACGCAAAACATCAACAAAATTACGCGCGTTTTAAAGTTGATATCGCTTTTGTAAATAACTTCAACATCTATTCGAATTGTGCCACGAAACTTTGCAGATAGTCGCCGAGACTGATTTTCTACTGAAGTTCCAAGTTTTAGAAGTGCAGCTTTTGTACTGACGGAGATATGTCGATACAAACTGAATACACAAAACATCAACAAAATTTAGCGCGTTTTAAAGTTTATATCGCCTTTGTTTATAACTTCCACATTTATTCGAATTGTGACACGAAACTTTGCAGACAGTCGCGGAGACATATTTTCCACTGAAGTACCAAGTTTCAGAAGTGCAGCTTATGTATAGCCAGACATATGTCGATACAAACTGAATACGCAAAACATCAACAAAATTTAGCGCGTTTTAAAGTTGATATCGCTTTTGTTAATAACTTCCACATTTATTCGAATTGAGCCACGAAACTTTGCAGACAGTCGCGGAGACTGATTTTCTACTGAAGTATTAAGTGTCAGAAGTGCAGCTCTTGTACTGACGGAGATATGTCGATACAAACTGAATACGCAAAACATCAACAAAATTTAGCGCGTTTTAAAGTTGATATCGCTTTTGTTAATAACTTCCACATTTATTCGAATTGTGCCACGAAACTTTGCCGACAGTCGCGGATAGGCCTTTTCTACTGAAGTACCTAGCTACAGAAGTGCAGCTTTTGTACTGCCGGAGATATGTCGATACAAACTGAATACGCAAAACATCAACAAAATTTAGCGCGTTTTAAAGTTGATATCGCTTTTGTAAATAACTTCAACATTCATTCGAATTGTGCCACGAAACTTTGCAGACAGTCGGGGAGACTGATTTTCTACTGAAGTACCAAGTTTCGAAAGTGCAGCTCTAGTACTGCCGGAGATATGTCGATACAAACTGAATACGCAAAACATCAACAAAATTTAGCGCGTTTTAAAGTTGATATCGCTTTTGTTAATAACTTCAACATTTATTCGAATTGTGCCACGAAACTTTGCAGACAGTCGCGGCCACTGATTTTCTACTGAAGTACCAAGTTTCAGAAGTGCAGCTCTTGTACTGCCGGAGATATGTCGATACAAACTGAATACGCAAAACATCAACAAAATTTAGCGCGTTTTAAAGTTGATATCGCTTTTGTTGATAACTTCCACATTTATTCGAATTGTGCCACGAAACTTTGCAGACAGTCGCGGAGACATATTTTCTACTGAAGTACAAAGTGTCAGAAGTGCAGCTCTTGTACTGCAGGGGATATCTTGATACAAACTGAATACGCAAAACATCAACAAAATTTAGCGCGTTTTAAAGTTGATATCTCTTTTGTTGATAACTTCAACATTTATTCGAATTGTGCCACGAAACTTTGCAGACAGTCGCGGAGACAGATTGTCTACTGATATACCAAGTTTCAGAAGTGCAGCTCTTGTACTGCCGGAGAAATGTCGATACAAACTGAATACGCAAAACATCAACAAAATTTAGCGCGTTTTAAAGTTGATATCGCTTTTGTCAATAACTTCCACATTTATTCGAATTGTGCCACGAAACTTTGCAGACAGTCGCGGAGACATGTTTTCTACTGAAGTACCAAGTTCCAGAAGTGCAGCTCTTGTACTGCCGGAGATATGTCGATACAAACTGAATACGCAAAACATCAACAAAATTTAGCGCGTTTTAAAGTTGATATCGCTTTTGTTAATAACTTCCACATTTATTCGAATTGTGCCACGAAAGTTTGCAGAGAGTCACGGATAGGCCTTTTCTACTGAAGTACCAAGTTTCAGAAGTGCAGCTCTTGTACTGCCGGTGATATCTCGATACAAACTGAATACGCAAAACATCAACAAAATTTAGCGCGTTTTAAAGTTGATATCGCTTTCATTGATAACTTCAACATTTATTCGAATTGTGCCACGAAACTTTGCAGACAGTCGCGGAGACAGATTTTCTACTGGAGTACCAAGTTTCAGAAGTGCAGCTCTTGTACTGACGGAGATATGTCGATACAAACTGAATACGCAAAACATCAACCAAATTACGCGCGTTTTAAAGTTGATATCGCTTTTGTAAATAACTTCAACATTTATTCGAATTGTGCCACGAAACTTTGCAGATAGTCGCGGAGACTGATTGTCTACTGAACTACCAAGTTTCAGAAGTGCAGCTTTCATACTGACGGAGATATGTCGATACAAACTGAATACGCAAAACATCAACAAAATTTAGCGCGTTTTAAAGTTTATATCGCCTTTGTTTATAACTTCCACATTTATTCGAATTGTGACACGAAACTTTGCAGACAGTCGCGGAGACATATTTTCCACTGAAGTACCAAGTTTCAGAAGTGCAGCTTATGTATAGCCAGAGATATGTCGATACAAACTGAATACGCAAAACATCAACAAAATTTAGCGCGTTTTAAAGTTGATATCGCTTTTTTTAATAACTTCCACATTTATTCGAATTGAGCCACGACAATTTGCAGACAGTCGCGGAGACTGATTTTCTACTGAAGTATTAAGTTTACGAAGTGCAGCCTTTGTACTGACGGAGATATGTCGATACAAACTGAATACGCAAAACATCAACAAAATTACGCGCGTATTAAAGTTGATATCGCTTTTGTTAATAACTTCCACATTTATTCGAATTGTGCCACGAAACTTTGCAGACAGTCGCGGAGACTGATTTTCTACTGAAGTACTAGGTTTCAGAAGTGCAGCTCTTGTACTACCGGAGATATGTCGATACACACTGAATACGCAAAACATCAACAAAATTCAGCGCGTTTTAAAGTTGATATCGCTTTTGTAAATAACTTCCACATTTATTCGAATTGTGCCACGAAACTTTGCAGACAGTCGCGGATAGGCCCTTTCTACTGAAGTACCAAGTTTCAGAAGTGCAGCTCTTGTACTGCCGGATATATGTCGATGCAAACTGAATACGCAAAACATCAACAAAATTTAGCGCGTTTTAAAGTTGATATCGCTTTTGTTAATAACTTCAACATTTATTCGAATTGTGCCACGAAACTTTGCAGACAGTCGCGGAGACTGATTTTCTACTGAAGTACTAAGTTTAAGAAGTGCAGCTCTTGTACTGATGAGGATATGTCTATACAAACTGAATACGCAAAACATCAACAAAATTTTGCGCGTTTTAAAGTTGATATCGCTTTTGTTAATAACTTCCACATTTATTCGAATTGTGCCACGAAACTTTGCAGACAGTCGCGGATAGGCCTTTTCTACTGAAGTACCAAGTTTCAGAAGTGCAGCTCTTGTACTGACGGAGATATGTCGATACAAACTGAATACGCAAA
Organism: Sepiola atlantica; assembly: GCA_963556195.1. NCBI lineage: Eukaryota > Metazoa > Mollusca > Cephalopoda > Sepiida > Sepiolidae > Sepiola > Sepiola atlantica. Next base: position 645,013 of record CAUVYP010000355.1, read on the forward strand.
ACATCAACAAAATCTAGCGCGTTTTAAAGTTGATATCGCTTTTGTTAATAACTTCAACATTTATTCGAATTGTGCCACGAAACTTTGCAGACAGTCGCGGAAGCTGATTTTCTACTGAAGTACCAAGTTTCAGAAGTGCAGCTCTTGTACTGACGGAGATATGTCGATACAAACTGAATACGCAAAACATCAACAAAATTTAGCGCGTTTTAAAGTTGATATCGCTTTTGTTAATAACTTCCACATTTATTCGCATTGTGCCACGAAACTTTGCAGACAGTCGCGGAGAAAGATTTTCAACTGAAGTACCAAGTTTCAGAAGTGCAGCTCTTGTACTGACGGAGATATGTCGATACAAACTGAATACGCAAAACATCAACAAAATATAGCGCGTTTTAAAGTTGATATCGCTTTTGTTTATAACTTCCACATTTATTCGGATTGTGCCACGAAACTTTGCAGACAGTCGCGGAGACATATTTTCCACTGAAGTACCAAGTTTCAGAAGTGCAGCTCATGTACTGCCGGAGATATGTCGATACAAACTGAATACGCAAAACATCAACAAAAATTAGCGCGTTTTAAAGTTGATATCGCTTTTGTTAATAACTTCAACATTTATTCGAATTGTGCCACGAAACTTTGCAGACAGTCGCGGAGACATATTTTCTACTGAAATACTAAGTTTCAGAAGTGCAGCTCTTGTACTACCGGAGATATGTCGATACAAACTGAATACGCAAAACATCAACAAAATTCAGCGCGTTTTAAAGTTGATATCGCTTTTGTTAATAACTTCCACATTTATTCGAATTGTGCCACGAAACTTTGCAGACAGTCGCGGATAGGCCCTTTCTACTGAAGTACCAAGTTTCGGAAGTGCAGCTCTTGTACTGACGGAGATATGTCGATACAAACTGAATACGCAAAACATCAACAAAATTTAGCGCGTTTTAAAGTTGATAAGCTTTTGTTAATAACTTAAACATTTATTCGAATTGTGCCACGAAACTTTGCAGACAGTCGCGGAGACATATTTTCTACTGAAGTACAAAGTGTCAGAAGTGCAGCTCTTGTACTGCAGGGGATATCTTGATACAAACTGAATACGCAAAACATCAACAAAATTTAGCGCGTTTTAAAGTTGATATCTCTTTTGTTGATAACTTCAACATTTATTCGAATTGTGCCACGAAACTTTGCAGACAGTCGCGGAGACAGATTGTCTACTGATATACCAAGTTTCAGAAGTGCAGCTCTTGTACTGCCGGAGAAATGTCGATACAAACTGAATACGCAAAACATCAACAAAATTTAGCGCGTTTTAAAGTTGATATCGCTTTTGTCAATAACTTCCACATTTATTCGAATTGTGCCACGAAACTTTGCAGACAGTCGCGGAGACATGTTTTCTACTGAAGTACCAAGTTCCAGAAGTGCAGCTCTTGTACTGCCGGAGATATGTCGATACAAACTGAATACGCAAAACATCAACAAAATTTAGCGCGTTTTAAAGTTGATATCGCTTTTGTTAATAACTTCCACATTTATTCGAATTGTGCCACGAAAGTTTGCAGAGAGTCACGGATAGGCCTTTTCTACTGAAGTACCAAGTTTCAGAAGTGCAGCTCTTGTACTGCCGGTGATATCTCGATACAAACTGAATACGCAAAACATCAACAAAATTTAGCGCGTTTTAAAGTTGATATCGCTTTCATTGATAACTTCAACATTTATTCGCATTGTGCCACGAAACTTTGCAGACAGTCGCGGAGACAGATTTTCTACTGGAGTACCAAGTTTCAGAAGTGCAGCTCTTGTACTGACGGAGATATGTCGATACAAACTGAATACGCAAAACATCAACCAAATTACGCGCGTTTTAAAGTTGATATCGCTTTTGTAAATAACTTCAACATTTATTCGAATTGTGCCACGAAACTTTGCAGATAGTCGCGGAGACTGATTGTCTACTGAACTACCAAGTTTCAGAAGTGCAGCTTTTGTACTGACGGAGATATGTCGATACAAACTGAATACGCAAAACATCAACAAAATTTAGCGCGTTTTAAAGTTTATATCGCCTTTGTTTATAACTTCCACATTTATTCGAATTGTGACACGAAACTTTGCAGACAGTCGCGGAGACATATTTTCCACTGAAGTACCAAGTTTCAGAAGTGCAGCTTATGTATAGCCAGAGATATGTCGATACAAACTGAATACGCAAAACATCAACAAAATTTAGCGCGTTTTAAAGTTGATATCGCTTTTGTTAATAACTTCAACATTTATTCGAATTGAGCCACGACAATTTGCAGACAGTCGCGGAGACTGATTTTCTACTGAAGTATTAAGTTTACGAAGTGCAGCTCTTGTACTGACGGAGATATGTCGATACAAACTGAATACGCAAAACATCAACAAAATTACGCGCGTATTAAAGTTGATATCGCTTTTGTTAATAACTTCCACATTTATTCGAATTGTGCCACGAAACTTTGCAGACAGTCGCGGAGACTGATTTTCTACTGAAGTACTAGGTTTCAGAAGTGCAGCTCTTGTACTACCGGAGATATGTCGATACACACTGAATACGCAAAACATCAACAAAATTCAGCGCGTTTTAAAGTTGATATCGCTTTTGTAAATAACTTCCACATTTATTCGAATTGTGCCACGAAACTTTGCAGACAGTCGCGGATAGGCCCTTTCTACTGAAGTACCAAGTTTCAGAAGTGCAGCTCTTGTACTGCCGGATATATGTCGATGCAAACTGAATACGCAAAACATCAACAAAATTTAGCGCGTTTTAAAGTTGATATCGCTTTTGTTAATAACTTCAACATTTATTCGAATTGTGCCACGAAACTTTGCAGACAGTCGCGGAGACTGATTTTCTACTGAAGTACTAAGTTTCAGAAGTGCAGCTCTTGTACTGATGAGGATATGTCTATACAAACTGAATACGCAAAACATCAACAAAATTTTGCGCGTTTTAAAGTTGATATCGCTTTTGTTAATAACTTCCACATTTATTCGAATTGTGCCACGAAACTTTGCAGACAGTCGCGGATAGGCCTTTTCTACTGAAGTACCAAGTTTCAGAAGTGCAGCTCTTGTACTGCCGGAGATATGTCGATACAAACTGAATACGCAAAACATCAACAAAATTACGCGCGTTTTAAAGTTGATATCGCTTTTGTTAATAACTTCAACATTTATTCGAATTGTGCCACGAAACTTTGCAGACAGTCGCCGAAACTGATTTTCTACTGAGGTACCAAGTTTCAGAAGAGCAGCTCTAGTACTGACGGAGATATGTCGATACAAACTGAATACGCAAAACATCAACAAAATCTAGCGCGTTTTAAAGTTGATATCGCTTTTGTTAATAACTTCAACATTTATTCGAATTGTGCCACGAAACTTTGCAGACAGTCGCGGAAGCTGATTTTCTACTGAAGTACCAAGTTTCAGAAGTGCAGCTCTTGTACTGACGGAGATATATCGATACAAACTGAATACGCAAAACATCAACAAAATTTAGCGCGTTTTAAAGTTGATATCGCTTTTGTTAATAACTTCCACATTTATTCGCATTGTGCCACGAAACTTTGCAGACAGTCGCGGAGAAAGATTTTCGACTGAAGTACCAAGTTTCAGAAGTGCAGCTCTTGTACTGACGGAGATATGTCGATACAAACTGAATACGCAAAACATCAACAAAATATAGCGCGTTTTAAAGTTGATATCGCTTTTGTTTATAACTTCCACATTTATTCGGATTGTGCCACGAAACTTTGCAGACAGTCGCGGAGACATATTTTCCACTGAAGTACCAAGTTTCAGAAGTGCAGCTCATGTACTGCCGGAGATATGTCGATACAAACTGAATACGCAAAACATCAACAAAAATTAGCGCGTTTTAAAGTTGATATCGCTTTTGTTAATAACTTCAACATTTATTCGAATTGTGCCACGAAACTTTGCAGACAGTCGCGGATAGGCCCTTTCTACTGAAGTACCAAGTTTCGGAAGTGCAGCTCTTGTACTGACGGAGATATGTCGATACAAACTGAATACGCAAAACATCAACAAAATTTAGCGCGTTTTAAAGTTGATATCGCTTTTGTTAATAACTTCAACATTTATTCGAATTGTGCCACGAAACTTTGCAGACAGTCGCGGAGACATATTTTCTACTGAAGTACTAAGTTTCAGAAGTGCAGCTCTTGTACTACCGGAGATATGTCGATACAAACTGAATACGCAAAACATCAACAAAATTTAGCGCGTTTTAAAGTTGATATCGCTTTTGTTAATAACTTCAACATTTATTCGAATTGTGCCACGAAACTTTGCAGACAGTCGCGGAGACTGATTTATTACTGAAGTACCAAGTTTCAGAAGTGCAGCTCTTGTACTGATGGAGATATGTCTATACAAACTGAATACGCAAAACATCAACAAAATTTAGCGCGTTTTAAAGTTGATATCGCTTTTGTTAATAACTTCCACATTTATTCGAATTGTGCCACGAAACTTTGCAGACAGTCGCGGATAGGCCATTTCTAATGAAGTACCAAGTTTCAGAAGTGCAGCTCTTGTACTGCCGGAGATATGTCGATACAAACTGAATACGCAAAACATCAACAAAATTACGCGCGTTTTAAAGTTGATATCGCTTTTGTAAATAACTTCAGTATTTATTCGAATTGTGCCACGAAACTTTGCAGACAGTCGCCGAGACTGATTTTCTACTGAGGTACCAAGTTTCAGAAGTGCAGCTCTTGTACTGCCGGAGATATGTCGATACAAACTGGATACGCAAAACATCAACAAAATTTAGCGCGTTTTAACGTTGATATCGCTTTTGTTTATAACTTCCACATTTATTCGAATTGTGCCACGAAACTTTGCAGACAGTCGCGGAGACTGATTTTCTACTGAAGTACCAAGTTTCAGAAGTGCAGCTCTTCTCCTGACGGAGATATGTCAATACAAACTGAATACGCAAAACATCAACAAAATTTAGCGCGTTTTAAAGTTGATATCGCTTTTGTTAATAACTTCCACATTTATTCGAATTGTGCCACGAAACTTTGCAGACAGTCGCGATGACTGATTTTCTACTGAAGTACCAAGTTTCAGAAGGGCAGCTCTTGTACTGCCGGAGATATGTCGATACAAACTGAATACGCAAAACATCAACAAAAATTAGCGCGTTTTAAAGTTGATATCGCTTTTGTTAATAACTTAAACATTTATTCGAATTGTGCCACGAAACTTTGCAGACAGTCGCGGATAGGCCCTTTCTACTGAAGTACCAAGTTTCAGAAGTGCAGCTCTTGTACTGACGGAGATATGTCGATAAAAACTGAATACGCAAAACATCAACAAAATTACGCGCGTTTTAAAGTTGATATCGCTTTTGTTAATAACTTCAACATTTATTCGAATTGTGCCACGAAACTTTGCAGACAGTCGCGGAAGCTGATTTTCTACTGAAGTACCAAGTTTCAGAAGTGCAGCTCTTGTACTGCCGGAGATATGTCGATACAAACTGAATACGCCAAACATCAACAAAATTTAGCGCGTTTTAAAGTTTATATCGCCTTTGTTTATAACTTCCACATTTATTCGGATTGTGCCACGAAACTTTGCAGACAGTCGCGGAGACATATTTTCCACTGAAGAACCAAGTTTCAGAAGTGCAGCTCTTGTACTACCGGAGATATGTCGATACAAACTGAATACGCAAAACATCAACAAAATTACGCGCGTTTTAAAGTTGATATCGCTTTTGTTAATAACTTCCACATTTATTCGAATTGTGCCACGAAACTTTGCAGACAGTCGCGGAGACTGATTTTCTACTGAAGTACCAAGTTTCAGAAGTGCAGCTCTTGTACTGATGGAGATATCGATACAAACTGAATACGCAAAACATCAACAACATTTAGCGCGTTTTAAAGTTGATATCGCTTTTGTTAATAACTTCCACATTTATTCGAATTGTGCCACGAAACTTTGCAGACAGTCGCCGAGACTGATTTTCTACTGAGGTACCAAGTTTCAGAAGTGCAGCTCTTGTACTGCCGGAGATATGTCGATACAAACTGGATACGCAAAACATCAACAAAATTTAGCGCGTTTTAAAGTTGATATCGCTTTTGTTTATAACTTCCACATTTATTCGAATTGTGCCACGAAACTTTGCAGACAGTAGCGGATAAGCCTTTTCTACTGAAGTACCAAGTTTCAGAAGTCCAGCTCCTGTACTGCCGGAGTATGTCAATACAAACTGAATACGCAAAACATCAACAAAATTACGCGCGTTTTAAAGTTGATATCGCTTTTGGAAATAACTTCAACATTTATTCGAATTGTGCCAGGAAACTTTGCAGATAGTCGCGGAGACGTATTTTCTACTGAAGTACCAAGTTTCAGAAGTGCAGCTATTGTACTGCGAGAGATATGTCGATACAAACTGAATACGCAAAACATCAACACAATTTAGCGCGTTTTAAAGTTGATATCGCTTTTTTTAATAACTTCAACATTTATTCGAATTGTGCCACGAAACTTTGCAGACAGTCGCGGAGACTGATTTTCTACTGAAGTACCAAGTTTCAGAAGTGCAGGTCTTGTACTGACGGAGATATCTCGATAAAAACTGAATACGCAAAACATCAACAAAATTACGCGCGTTTTAAAGTTTATATCGCTTTTGTTTATAACTTCCACATTTATTCGGATTGTGCCACGAAACTTTGCAAACAGTCGCGGAGACATATTTTCCACTGAAGTACCAAGTTTCAGAAGTGCAGCTCATGTATAGCCGAAGATATGTCGATACAAACTGAATATGCAAAACATCAACAAAATTTAGCGCGTTTTAAAGTTGATATCGCTTTTGTTAATAACTTCAACATTTATTCGAATTGTGCCACGAAACTTTGCAGACAGTCGCGGAGACTTATTTTCTACTGAAGTACTAAGTTTCAGAAGTGCAGCTCTTGTACTACCGGAGATATGTCGATACAAACTGAATACGCAAAACATCAACAAAATTACGCGCGTTTTAAAGTATATATCGATTTTGTTAATAACTTCCACATTTATTCGAATTGTGCCACGAAACTTTGCAGACAGTCGCGGAGACTGATTTTCTACTGAAGTACCAAGTTTCAGAAGTGCAGCTCTTGTACTGATGGAGATATGTCGATATAAACTGAATACGCAAAACATCAACAAAATTTAGCGCGTTTTAAAGTTGATATCGCTTTTGTTAATAACTTCCACATTTATTCGAATTGTGCCACGAAACTTTGAAGACAGTCGCGGAGAGGCCTTTACTACTAAAGTACCAAGTTTCAGAAGTGCAGCTCTTGTACTGCCGGAGATATGTCGATACAATCTGAATACGCAAAACATCAACAAAATTTAGCGCGTTTTAAAGTTGATATCGCTTTTATAAATAACTTTAACATTTATTCGAATTGTGCCACGAAACTTTGCAGACAGTCGCGAATAAGCATTTTCTACTGAAGTACCAAGTTTCAGAAGTGCAGCTCCTGTACTGCCGGAGTATGTCGATACAAACTGGATACGCAAAACATCAACAAAATTACCTGCGTTTTAAAGTTGATATCGCTTTTGGAAATACCTTCAACATTTATTCGAATTGTGCCACGAAACTTTGCAGACAGTCGCGGATAGGCCCTTTTCTACTGAAGTACCAAGTTTCAGAAGTGCAGCTCTTGTACTGCCGGAGATATGTCGATACAAACTGAATACGCAAAACATCAACAAAATTAAGCGCGTTTTAAAGTTGATATCGCTTTTGTTAATAACTTCAACATTTATTCGAATTGTGCCACGAAACTTTGCAGACAGTCGCGGAGACAGATTTTCTACTGAAGTACCAAGTTTCAGAAGTGCAGCTCTTGTACTGACGGAGATATGTCGATACAAACTGAATACGCAAAACATCAACAAAATTTAGCGCGTTTTAAAGTTGATATCGCTTTTGTTAATAACTTCCACATTTATTCGAATTGTGCCACGAAACTTTGCAGACAGTCGCTGAGACTGATTTTCTACTGAAGTACCAAGTTTCAGAAGTGCAGCTCTTGTACTGCCGAAGATATGTCGATACAAACTGAATACGCAAAACATCAACAAAATTTAGCGCGTTTTAAAGTTGATATCGCTTTTGTTAATAACTTCAACATTTATTCGAATTGTGCCACGAAACTTTGCAGACAGTCGCGGAGATATATTTCCTACTGAAGTACTAAGTTTCAGAAGTGCAGCTCTTGTACTACCGGAGATATGTCGATACAAACTGAATACGCAAAACATCAACAAAATTCAGCGCGTTTTAAAGTTGATATCGCTTTTGTTAATAACTTCCACATTTATTCGAATTGTGCCATCAAACTTTGCAGACAGTCGCGGATACGCCCTTTCTACTGAAGTACCAAGTTTCAGAAGTGCTGCTCTTGTACTCCCGGAGATATGTCGATACAAACTGAATACGCAAAACATCAACAAAATTTAGCGCGTTTTAAAGTTGATATCGCTTTTGTTAATAACTTCAACATTTATTCGAATTGTGCCACAGAACTTTGCAGACAGTCGCGGAGACTGATTTTCTACTGAAGTACCAAGTTTCAGAAGTGCAGCTCTTGTACTGATGGAGATATGTCGATATAAACTGAATACGCAAAACATCAACAAAATTTAGCGCGTTTTAAAGTTGATATCGCTTTTGTTAATAACTTCCACATTTATTCGAATTGTGCCACGAAACTTTGCAGACAGTCGCGGATAGGCCTTTTCTACTGAAGTACCAAGTTTCAGAAGTGCAGCTCTTGTACTGACGGAGATATGTCGATAAAACTGAATACGCAAAACATCAACAAAATAACGCGCGTTTTAAAGTTGATATCGCTTTTATAAATAACTTCCACATTTATTCGAATTGTGCCACGAAACTTTGCAGACAGTCGCCGAAACTGATTTTCTACTGAAGTACCAAGTTTCAGAAGTGCAGCTCTTGTACTGCCGGAGATATGTCGATACAAACTGAATACGCAAAACATCAACAAAATTTAGCGCGTTTTAAAGTTGATATTGCTTTTGTTTATAACTTCCACATTTATTCGAATTGTGCCACGAAACTTTGCAGACAGTCGGGGATAAGCATTTTCTACTGCAGTACCAAGTTTCAGAAGTGCAGCTCCTGTACTGCCGGAGTATGTCGATACAAACTGGATACGCAAAACATCAACAAAATTACGCGCGTTTTAAAGTTGATATCGCTTTTGGAAATAACTTCAACATTTATTCGAATTGTGCCACGAAACTTTGCAGACAGTCGCGGATAGGCCCTTTTCTACTGAAGTACCAAGTTTCAGAAGTGCAGCTCTTGTACTGACGGAGATATGTCGATACAAACTGAATACGCAAAACATCAACAAAATCTAGCACGTTTTAAAGTTGATATCGCTTTTGTTAATAACTTCAACATTTAGTCGAATTGTGCCACGAAACTTTGCAGACAGTCGCGGAGACTGATTTACTACTGAAGTACTAAGTTTCAGAAGTGCAGCTCTTGTACTGCCGGAGATATGTCGATACAAACTGAATACGCAAAACATCATAAAATTTAGCGCGTTTTAAAGTTGATATCGCTTTTATTAATAACTTCCATATTTATTCGAATTGTGCCACGAAACTTTGCAGACAGTCGCGGAAGCTGATTTCCTACTGAAGTACCAAGTTTCGGAAGTGCAGCTCTTGTACTGACGGAGATATGTCGATACAAACTGAATACGCAAAACATCAACAAAATTTAGCGCGTTTTAAAGTTGATATCGCTTTTGTTTATAACTTCCACATTTATTCGAATTGTGCCACGAAACTTTGCAGACAGTCGCGGAGACAGATTTTCAACTGAAGTACCAAGTTTCAGAAGTGCAGCTCTTGTACTGCCGGAGATATGTCGATACAAACTGAATACGCAAAACATCAACAAAATTTAGCGCGTTTTAAAGTTTATATCGCCTTTGTTTATAACTTCCACATTTATTCGAATTGTGCCACGAAACTTTGCAAACAGTCGCGGAGACATATTTTCCACTGAAGTACCAAGTTTCAAAAGTGCAGCTCATGTACTGACGGAGATATGTCGATACAAACTGAATACGTAAAACATCAAAAAAATTTAGCGCGTTTTAAAGTTGATATCGCTTTTGTTAATAACTTCAACATTTAGTCGAATTGTGCCACGAAACTTTGCAGACAGTCGCGGAGACTGATTTACTACTGAAGTACTAAGTTTCAGAAGTGCAGCTCTTGTACTGCCGGAGATATGTCGATACAAACTGAATACGCAAAACATCAACAAAATTTAGCGCGTTTTAAAGTTGATATCGCTTTTATTAATAACTTCCATATTTATTCGAATTGTGCCACGAAACTTTGCAGACAGTCGCGGAGACAGATTTCTTACTGAAGTACCAAGTTTCAGAAGTGCAGCTCTTGTACTGCCGGAGATATGTCGATACAAACAGGTAACGCAAAACATCAACAAAATTTAGCGCGTTTTAAAGTTGATATCGCTTTTGTTTATAAATTCCACATATATTCGAATTGTGCCACGAAACTTTGCAGACAGTCGCGGAGACAGATTTTCTACTGAAGTACCAAGTTTCAGAAGTGCAGCTCTTGTACTGCCGGAGATATGTCGATACAAACTAAATACGCAAAACATCAACAAAATTACGCGCGTTTTAAAGTTGATATCGCTTTTGTTAATAACTTCAACATTTCATCGAATTGTGAACGAAATTTGCAGACAGTCGCGGAGACTGATTTTCTACTGAAGTACAAAGTTTCAGAAGTGCAGCTCTTGTACTGACGGAGATATGTCGATACAAACTGAATACGCAAAACATCAACAAAATTACGCGCGTTTTAAAATTGATATCGCTTTTGTTAATAACTTCTACATTTATTCGAATTGTGCCACGAAACTTTGCAGACGGTCGCGGAGACTGATTTTCTACTGAAGTACCAAGTTTCAGAAGGGCAGCTCTTGTACTGCCGGAGATATGTCGATACAAACTGAATACGCAAAACATCAACAAAATTTAGCGCGTTTTAAAGTTGATATCGCTTTTGTTAATAACTTCAACATTTATTCGACTTGTGCCACGAAACTTTGCAGACAGTCGCGGAGACTGATTTTCTACTGAAGTACCAAGTTTCAGAAGTGCAGCTTTTGTACTGCCGGTGATATGTCGATACAAACTGAACACGCAAAACATCAACAAAATTTAGCGCGTTTTAAAGTTGATATCGCTTTTGTTAATAACTTCCACATTTATTCGAATTGTGCCACGAAACTTTGCAGACAGTCGCGGAGACTGATTTTCTACTGAAGTACTAAGTTTCAGAAGTGCAGCTCTTGTACTGACGGAGATATGTCGATACAAACTGAATACGCAAAACATCAACAAAATTACGCGCGTTTTAAAGTTGATATCGCTTTTGTTAATAACTTAAGCATTTATTCGAATTGTGCCACGAAACTTTGCAGACAGTCGCGGAAGCTGATTTTCTACTGAAGTACCAAGTTTCAGAAGTGCAGCTCTTGTACTGACGGAGATATGTCGATACAAACTGAATACGCAAAACATCAACAAAATTTAGCGCGTTTTAAAGTTGATATCGCTTTTGTTTATAACTTCCACATTTATTCGAATTGTGCCACGAAACTTTGCAGACAGTCGCGGAGACAGATTTTCAACTGAAGTACCAAGTTTAAGAAGTGCAGCTCTTGTACTGCCGGAGATATGTCGATACAAACTGAATACGCAAAACATCAACAAAATTTAGCGCGTTTTAAAGTTTATATCGCCTTTGTTTATAACTTCCACATTTATTCGAATTGTGCCACGAAACTTTGCAAACAGTCGCGGAGACATATTTTCCACTGAAGTACCAAGTTTCAAAAGTGCAGCTCATGTACGGACGGAGATATGTCGATACAAACTGAATACGTAAAACATCAAAAAAATTTAGCGCGTTTTAAAGTTGATATCGCTTTTGTTAATAACTTCCACATTTATTCGAATTGTGCCACGAAACTTTGCAGACAGTCGCGGAGACTGATTTTCTACTGAAGTACCAAGTTTCAGAAGTGCAGCTCCTGTACTGCCGGAGATATGTCGATACAAACTGAATACGCAAAACATCAACAAAATTACGCGCGTTTTAAAGTTGATATCGCTTTTGTAAATAACTTCAACATTTATTCGAATTGTGCCACGAAACTTTGCAGACAGTCGCGAATAAACATTTTCTACTGAAGTACCAAGTTTCAGAAGTGCAGCTCCTGTACTGCCGGAGTATGTCGATACAAACTGGATACGCAAAACATCAACAAAATTACGCGCGTATTAAAGTTGATATCGCTTTTGGAAATACCTTCAACATTTATTCGAATTGTGCCACGAAACTTTGCAGACAGTCGCAGATAGGCACTTTTCTACTGAAGTACCAAGTTTCAGAAGTGCAGCTCTTGTACTGCCGGAGATATGTCGATACAAACTGAATACGCAAAACATCAACAAAATTTAGCGCGTTTTAAAGTTGATATCGCTTTTTTTAATAACTTCAACATTTATTCGAATTGTGCCACGAAACTTTGCAGACAGTCGCGGAGACTGATTTTCTACTGAAGTACCAAGTTTCAGAAGTGCAGCTCTTGGACTGACTGAGATATGTCGATACAAACTGAATACGCAAAACATCAACAAAATCTAGCGCGTTTTAAAGTTGATATCGCTTTTGTTAATAACTTCAACATTTATTCGAATTGTGCCACGAAACTTTGCAGACAGTCGCGGAGACTGATTTTCTACTGAAGTACCAAGTTTCAGAAGTGCAGCTCTTGTACTGCCGGAGATATGTCGATACAAACTGAATACGCAAAACATCAACAACATTTAGCGCGTTTTAAAGTTGATATCGCTTTTGTTAATAACTTCCACATTTATTCGAATTGTGCCACGAAACTTTGCAGACAGTCGCGGATCGGCCCTTTCTTCTGAAGTACCAAGTTTCAGAAGTGCAGCTCTTGTACTGCCGGAGATATGTCGATACAAACTGAATACGCAAAACATCAACAAAATTTAGCGCGTTTTAAAGTTGATATCGCTTTTGTTAATAACTTCAACATTTATTCGAATTGTGCCACGAAACTTTGCAGACAGTCGCGGAGACTGATTTTCTACTGAAGTACCAAGTTTCAGAAGTGCAGCTTTTGTACTGATGAAGATATGTCGATACAAACTGAATACGCAAAACATCAACAAAATTTAGCGCGTTTTAAAGTTGATATCGCTTTTGTTAATAACTTCCACATTTATTCGAATTGTGCCACGAAACTTTGCAGACAGTCGCGGATAGGCGTTTTCTACTGAAGTACCAAGTTTCAGAAGTTAAGCTCCTGTACTGCCGGAGTATGTCGATACAAACTGGATACGCAAAACATCAACAAAATTACGCGCGTTTTAATGTTGATATCGCTTTTGGAAATAACTTCAACATTTATTCGAATTGTGCCACGAAACTTTGCAGACAGTCGCGGATAGGCCCTTTTCTACTGAAGTACCAATTTTCAGAAGTGCAGCTCTTGTACTGCCGGAGATATGTCGATACAAACTGGATACGCAAAACATCAACAAAATTTAGCGCGTTTTAAAGTTGATATCTCTTTTGTTAATAACTTCAACATTTATTCGAATTGTGCCACGAAACTTTGCAGACAGTCGCGGAGACTGATTTTCTACTGAAGTACCAAGTTTCAGAAGTGCAGCTCTTGTACTGACGGAGATATGTCGATACAAACTGAATACGCAAAACATCAACAAAATCTAGCGCGTTTTAAAGTTGATATCGCTTTTGTTAATAACTTCAACATTTATTCGAATTGTGCCACGAAACTTTGCAGACAGTCGCGGAGACTGATTTCCTACTGAAATACCAAGTTTCAGAAGTGCAGCTCTTGTACTGCCGGAGATATGTCGATACAAACTGAATACGCAAAACATCAACAAAATTTAGCGCGTTTTAAAGTTGATATCGCTTTTGTTAATAACTTCCACATTTATTCGAATTGTGCCACGAAACTTTGCAGACAGTCGCGGAGACAGATTTTCTACTGAAGTACCAAGTTTCAGAAGTGCAGCTCTTGTACTGCCGGAGATATGTCGATACAAACTAAATACGCAAAACATCAGCAAAATTACGCGCGTTTTAAAATTGATATCGCTTTTGTTAATAACTTCTACATTTATTCGAATTGTGCCACGAAACTTTGCAGACGGTCGCGGAGACTGATTTTCTACTGAAGCACCAAGTTTCAGAAGTGCAGCTCTTGTACTGACGGAGATATGTCGATACAAACTGAATACGCAAAACATCAACAACATTTAGCGCGTTTTAAAGTTGATATCGCTTTTGTTAATAACTTCAACATTTATTCGACTTGTGCCACGAAACTTTGCAGACAGTCGCGGAGACTGATTTTCTACTGAAGTACCAAGTTTCAGAAGTGCAGCTTTTGTACTGCCGGAGATATGTCGATACAAACTGAACACGCAAAACATCAACAAAATTTAGCGCGTTTTAAAGTTTATATCGCCTTTGTTTATAACTTCCACATTTATTCGAATTGTGCCACGAAACTTTGCAGACAGTCGCTGCTAGGCCTTTTCTACTGAAGAACCAAGTTTCAGAAGTGCAGCTCTTGTACTGCCGGAGATGTGTCGATACAAACTGAATACGCAAAACATCAACAAAATTTGGCGCGTTTTAAAGTTGATATCGCTTTTGTAAATAACTTCAACATTTATTCGAATTGTGCCACGAAACTTTGCAGACAGTCGCCGAGACTAGTTTTCTACTGAAGTACCAAGTTTCAGAAGTGCAGCTCTTGTACTGCCGGAGATATGTCGATACAAACTGAATACGCAAAACATCAACAAAATTTAGCGCGTTTTAAAGTTGATATCGCTTTTTTTAATAACTTCAACATTTATTCGAATTGTGCCACGAAACTTTGCAGACAGTCGCGGAGACTGATTTTCTACTGAAGTACCAAGTTTCAGAAGTGCAGCTCTTGTACTGACGGAGATATGTCGATACAAACTGAATACGCAAAACATCAACAAAATCTAGCGCGTTTTAAAGTTGATATCGCTTTTGTTAATAACTTCAACATTTATTCGAATTGTGCCACAAAACTTTGCAGACAGTCGCGGAGACTGATTTCCTACTGAAATACCAAGTTTCAGAAGTGCAGCTCTTGTACTGCCGGAGATATGTCGATACTAACTGAATACGCAAAACATCAACAAAATTTAGCGCGTTTTAAAGTTGATATCGCTTTTGTTAATAACTTCCACATTTATTCGAATTGTGCCACGAAACTTTGCAGACAGTCGCGGAGACAGATTTTCTACTGAAGTACCAAGTTTCAGAAGTGCAGCTCTTGTACTGCCGGAGATATGTCGATACAAACTAAATACGCAAAACATCAGCAAAATTACGCGCGTTTTAAAGTTGATATCGCTTTTGTTAATAACTTCAACATTTATTAGAATTGTGCACGAAACTTTGCAGACAGTCGCGGAGACTGATTTTCTACTGAAGTACCAAGTTTCAGAAGTGCAGCTCTTGTACTGACGGAGATATGTCGATACAAACTGAATACGCAAAACATCAACAAAATTTAGCGCGTTTTAAAATTGATATCGCTTTTGTTAATAACTTCTACATTTATTCGAATTGTGCCACGAAACTTTGCAGACGGTCGCGGAGACTGATTTTCTACTGATGCACCAAGTTTCAGAAGTGCAGCTCTTGTACTGACGGAGATATGTCGATACAAACTGAATACGCAAAACATCAACAAAATTTAGCGCGTTTTAAAGTTGATATCGCTTTTGTTAATAACTTCAACATTTATTCGACTTGTGCCACGAAACTTTGCAGACAGTCGCGGAGACTGATTTTCTACTGAAGTACCAAGTTTCAGAAGTGCAGCTTTTGTACTGCCGGAGATATGTCGATACAAACTGAACACGCAAAACATCAACAAAATTTAGCGCGTTTTAAAGTTGATATCGCTTTTGTTAATAACTTCCACATTTATTCGAATTGTGCCACGAAACTTTGCAGACAGTCGCTGCTAGGCCTTTTCTACTGAAGTACCAAGTTTCAGAAGTGCAGCTCTTGTACTGCCGGAGATATGTCGATACAAACTGAATACGCAAAACATCAACAAAAGTACGCGCGTTTTAAAGTTGATATCGCTTTTGTAAATAACTTCAACATTTATTCGAATTGTGCCACGAAACTTTGCAGACAGTCGCCGAGACTGATTTTCTACTGAAGTACCAAGTTTCAGAAGTGCAGCTCTTGTACTGCCGGAGATATGTCCATACAAACTGAATACGCAAAACATCAACAAAATTTAGCGCGTTTTAAAGTTGATATCGCTTTTGTTTATAACTTCCACATTTATTCGAATTGTGCCACGAAACTTTGCAGACAGTCGCGGAGACAGATTTTCCACTGAAGTACCAAGTTTCAGAAGTCAAGCTCATGTACTGACGGAGATATGTCGATACAAACTGAATACGTAAAACATCAACAAAATTTAGCGCGTTTTAAAGTTGATATCGCTTTTGTTAATAACTTCCACATTTATTCGAATTGTGCCACGAAACTTTGCAGACAGTCGCGGAGACTGATTTTCTACTGAAGTACCAAGTTTCAGAAGTGCAGCTCTTGTACTGCCGGAGATATGTCGATACAAACTGAATACGCAAAACATCAACAAAATTTAGCGCGTTTTAAAGTTGATATCGCTTTTGTTAATAACTTCAACATTTATTCGAATTGTGCCACGAAACTTTGCAGACAGTCGCGGAGACATATTTTCTACTGAAGTACCAAGTTTCAGAAGTGCAGCTCTTGTACTACCGGAGATATGTCGATACAAACTGAATGCGCAAAACATCAACAAAATTCAGCGCGTTTTAAAGTTGATATCGCTTTTGTTAATAACTTCCACATTTATTCGAATTGTACCACGAAACCTTGCAGACAGTCGCGGATAGGCCCTTTCTACTGAAGTACCAAGTTTCAGAAGTGCAGCTCTTGTACTGCCGGATATATGTCGATACAAACTGAATACGCAAAACATCAACAACATTTAGCATGTTTTAAAGTTGATATCGCTTTTGTTAATAACTTCAACATTTATGCGAATTGTGCCACGAAACTTTGCAGACAGTCGCGGAGACTGATTTTCTACTGAAGTACCAAGTTTCAGAAGTGCAGCTCTTGTACTGAGAGAGATATGTCGATACAAACTGAATACGTAAAACATCAACAAAATTTAGCGCGTTTTAAAGTTGATATCGCTTTTGTTAATAACTTCCACATTTATTCGAATTGTGCCACGAAACTTTGCAGACAGTCTCGGATTGGCCTTTTTTACTGAAGTACCAAGTTTCAGAAGTGCAGCTCTTGTACTGCCGGAGATATGTCGATACAAACTGAATACGCAAAACATCAACAAAATTTAGCGCGTTTTAAAGTTGATATCGTTTTTGTTTATAACTTCCACATTTATTCGAATTGTGCCACGAAACTTTGCAGACAGTCGCGGATAAGCCTTTTCTACTGAAGTACCAAGTTTCAGAAGTGCAACTCCTGTACTGTCGGAGTATGTCGATACAAACTGGATACGCAAAACATCAACAAAATTACGCGCGTTTTAAAGTTGATATCGCTTTTGTTAATAACTTCCACATTTATTCGAATTGTGCCACAAAACTTTGCAGACAGTCGCGGAGACTGATTTTCTACTGAAGTACCAAGTTTCAGAAGTGCAGCTCTTGTACTGACGGAGATATGTCGATACAAACTGAATATGCAAAACATCAACAAAATTTAGCGCGTTTTAAAGATGATATCGCTTTTGTTAATAACTTCCACACTTATTCGAATTGTGCCACGAAACTTTGCAGACAGTCGCGGAGACAGATTTTTTAAAGTACCAAGTTTCAGAAGTGCAGCTCTCGTACTGCCGGAGATATGTCGATACAAACTGAATACGCAAAACATCAACAAAATTTAGCGCGTTTTAAAGTTGATATCGCTTTTGTCTATAACTTCCACATTTATTCGAATTGTGCCACGAAACTTTGCAGACAGTCGCGGAGACAGATTTTCTACTGAAGTACCAAGTTTCAGAAGTGCAGCTCTTGAACTGCCGCAGATATGTCGATACAAACTGAATACGCAAAACATCAACAAAATTTAGCGCGTTTTAAAGTTGATATCGCTTTTGTTAATAACTTCCACATTTATTCAGTTTGTGCCACGAAACTTTGCAGACAGTCGCGGATAAGCCCTTGCTACTGAAGTACCAAGTTTCAAAAGTGCAGCTCTTGTACTGCTGGAGATATGTCGATACAAACTGAATACGCAAAACATCAACAAAATTTAGCGCGTTTTAAAGTTGATATCGCTTTTGTTAATAACTTCAACATTTATTCGAATTGTGCCACGAAACTTTGCAGACAGTCGCGGAGACTGATTTTCTACTGAAGTACCAAGTTTCAGAAGTGCAGCTCTTGTACTGACGGAGATATGTCGATACAAACTGAATACGCAAAACATCAACAAAATTAAGCGCGTTTTAAAGTTGATATCGCTTTTGTTGATAACTTCAATATTTATTCGAATTGTGCCACGAAACTTTGCAGACAGTCGCGGAGACAGATTTTCTACTGAAGTACCAAGTTTCAGAAGTGCAGCTCTTGTACTGCCGCAGATATGTCGATACAAACTGAATACACAAAACATCAACAAAATTTAGCGCGTTTTAAAGTTGATATCGCTTTTGTTTATAACTTCCACATTTATTCGAATTGTGCCACGAAACTTTGCAGACAGTCGCGCATAGGCCTTTTCTACTGAAGTACCAGGTTTCAGAAGTGCAGCTCTTGTACTGCCGGAGATATGTACATACAAACTAAATACGCAAAACATCAACAAAATTACGCGCGGTTTAAAGTTGATATCGCTTTTGGAAATAACTTCAACATTTATTCGAATTGTGCCACGAAACTTTGCAGACAGTCGCGGATAGGCCCTTTTCTACTGAAGTACCAAGTTTCAGAAGTGCAGCTCTTGTACTGCCGGAGATATGTCGATACAGACTGAATACGCAAAACATCAACAAAATTTAGCGCGTTTTAAAGTTGATATCGCTTTTTTTAATAACTTTAACATTTATTCGAATTGTGCCACGAAACTTTGCAGACAGTCGCGGAGACTGATTTTCTACTGAAGTACCAAGTTTCAGAAGTGCAGCTTTTGTACTGACGGAGATATGTCGATACAAACTGAATACGCAAAACATCAACAAAATCTAGCGCGTTTTAAAGTTTATATCGCTTTTGTTAATAACTTCAACATTTATTCGAATTGTGCCACGAAACTTTGCAGACAGTCGCGGAGACTGATTTTCTACTGAAGTACCAAGTTTCAGAAGTGCAGCTCTTGTACTGCCGGAGATATGTCGATACAAACTGAATACGCAAAACATCAACAAAATTTAGCGCGTTTTAAAGTTGATATCGCTTTTGTTAATAACTTCCACATTTATTCGAATTGTGCCACGAAACTTTGCAGACAGTCGCGGAGACAGATTTTCTACTGAAGTACCAAGTTTCAGAAGTGCAGCTCTTGTACTGCCGGAGATATGTCGATACAAACTGAATACGCAAAACATCAACAAAATTTAGCGCGTTTTAAAGTTGATATCGCTTTTTTTTATAACTTCCACATTTATTCGAATTGTGCCACGAAACTTTGCAGACAGTCGCGGAGACAGATTCTCTACTGAAGTACCAAGTTTCAGAAGTGCAGCTCTTGTACTGCCGCAGATATATCGATACAAACTCAATACGCAAAACATCAACAAAATTTAGCGCGTTTTAAAGTTGATATCGCTTTTGTTAATAACTTCCACATTTATTCGAATTGTGCCACGAAACTTTGCAGACAGTCGCGGATAGGCCTTTTCTACTGAAGTACCAAGTCTCAGAAGTGCAGCTCTTGTACTGCCGGAGATATGTCGATACAAACTGAATACGCAAAACATCAACAAAATTGAGCGCGTTTAAAAGTTTATATCGCTTTTGTTAATAACTTTAACTATTATTCGAATTGTGCCACGAGACTTTGCAGACAGTCGCGGATAAGCCCTTGCTACTGAAGTATCAAGTTTCAAAAGTGCAGCTCTTGTACTGCCGGAGATATGTCGATACAAACTGAATACGCAAAACATCAACAAAATTTAGCGCGTTTTAAAGTTGATATCGCTTTTGTTAATAACTTCAACATTTATTCGAATTGTGCCACGAAACTTTGCAGACAGTCGCGGAGACTGATTTTCTACTGAAGTACCAAGTGTTAAAAGTGTAGCTCTGGTACTGCCGGAGTATGTCGATACAAACTAAATACGCAAAACATCAACAAAATTACGCGCGTTTTAAAGTTGATATCGCTTTTGGAAATAACTTCAACATTTATTCGAATTGTGCCACGAAACTTTGCAGACAGTCGCGGATAGGCCCTTTTCTACTGAAGTACCAAGTTTCAGAAGTGCAGCTCTTGTACTGCCGGAGATATGTCGATACAAACTGAATACGCAAAACATCAACAAAATTTAGCGCGTTTTAAAGTTGATATCGCTTTTTTTAATAACTTCAACATTTATTCGAATTGTGCCACGAAACTTTGCAGACAGTCGCGGAGACTGATTTTCTACTGAAGTACCAAGTTTCAGAAGTGCAGCTTTCGTACTGACGGAGATATGTCGATACAAACTGAATACGCAAAACATCAGCAAAATCTAGCGCGTTTTAAAGTTTATATCGCTTTTGTTAATAACTTCAACATTTATTCGAATTGTGCCACGAAACTTTGCAGACAGTCGCGGAGACTGATTTTCTACTGAAGTACCAAGTTTCAGAAGTGCAGCTCTTGTACTGCCGGAGATATGTCGATACAAACTGAATACGCAAAACATCAACAAAATTTAGCGCGTTTTAAAGTTGATATCGCTTTTGTTAATAACTTCCACATTTATTCGAATTGTGCCACGAAACTTTGCAGACAGTCGCGGAGACAGATTTTTTACTGAAGTACCAAGTTTCAGAAGTGCAGCTCTTGTACTGACGGAGATATGTCGATACAAACTGAATACGCAAAACATCAACAAAATTTAGCGCGTTTTAAAGTTGATATCGCTTTTTTTTATAACTTCCACATTTATTCGAATTGTGCCACGAAACTTTGCAGACAGTCGCGGAGACAGATTCTCTACTGACGTACCAAGTTTCAGAAGTGCAGCTCTTGTACTGCCGCAGATATATCGATACAAACTGAATACGCAAAACATCAACAAAATTTAGCGCGTTTTAAAGTTGATATCGCTTTTGTTAATAACTTCCACTATTATTCGAATTGTGCCACGAAACTTTGCAGACAGTCGCGGATAAGCCCTAGCTACTGAAGTATCAAGTTTCAAAAGTGCAGCTCTTGTACTGCCGGAGATATGTCGATACAAACTGAATACGCAAAACATCAACAAAATTTAGCGCGTTTTAAAGTTGATATCGCTTTTGTTAATAACTTCAACATTTATTCGAATTGTGCCACGAAACTTTGCAGACAGTCGCGGAGACTGATTTTCTACTGAAGTACCAAGTGTTAAAAGTGTAGCTCTGGTACTGACGGAGATATGTCGATACAAACTGAATACGCAAAACATCAACAAAATTTTGCGCGTTTTAAAGTTGATATCGCTTTTGTTAATAACTTAAACATTTATTCGTATTGTGCCACGAAACTTTGCAGACAGTCGCTGAGACAGATTTTCAACTGAAGTACTAAGTTGCAGAAGTGCAGCTCTTGTACTGCCGGAGATATGTCGATACAAACTGAATACGCAAAACATCAACAAAATTTAGCGCGTTTTAAAGTTGATATCGCTTTTGTTAATAACTTCCACATTTATTCGAATTGTACCACAGAACTTTGCAGACAGTCGCGGATAGGCCTTTTCTACTGAAGTACTAAGTTTCAGAAGTGCAGCTCTTGTACTGCCGGAGATATGTCGATACAAACTGAATACGCAAAACATCAACAAAATTTAGCGCGTTTTAAAGTTGATATCGCTTTTGTTAATAACTTCAACATTTATTCGAATTGTGCCACGAAACTTTGCAGACAGTCGCGGAGACTGATTTTCTACTGAAGTACCAAGTTTCAGAAGTGCAGCTCTTGTACTGACGGAGATATGTCGATACAAACTGAATACGCAAAACATCAACAAAATTAAGCGCGTTTTAAAGTTGATATCGCTTTTGTTAATAACTTCAATATTTATTCGAATTGTGCCACGAAACTTTGCAGACAGTCGCGGAGACAGATTTTCTACTGAAGTACCAAGTTTCAGAAGTGCAGCTCTTGTACTGCCGCAGATATGTCGATACAAACTGAATACGCAAAACATCAACAAAATTTAGCGCGTTTTAAAGTTGATATCGCTTTTGTTAATAACTTCCACATTTATTCGAATTGTGCCACGAAACTTTGCAGACAGTCGCGGATAGGCCTTTTCTACTGAAGTACCAAGTTTCAGAAGTGCAGCTCTTGTACTGCCGGAGATATGTCGATACAAACTAAATGCGCAAAACATCAACAAAATTTAGCGCGTTTTAAAGTTGATATCGCTTTTGTTTATAACTTCCACATTTATTCGAATTGTGCCACGAAACTTTGCAGACAGTCGCGGATAAGCCTTTTCTACTGAAGTACCAAGTTTCAGAAGTGCAGCTCCTGTACTGCCGGAGTATGTCGATACAAACTAAATACGCAAAACATCAACAAAATTACGCGCGTTTTAAAGTTGATATCGCTTTTGGAAATAACTTCAATATTTATTCGAATTGTGCCACGAAACTTTGCAGACAGTCGCGGATAGGCTGTTTTCTACTGAAGTACCAAGTTTCAGAAGTGCAGCTCTTGTACTGCCGGAGATATGTCGATACAAACTGAATACGCAAAACATCAACAAAATTTAGCGCGTTTTAAAGTTGATATCGCTTTTGTTAATAACTTCAATATTTATTCGAATTGTGCCACGAAACTTTGCAGACAGTCGCGGAGACAGATTTTCTACTGAAGTACCAAGTTTCAGAAGTGCAGCTCTTGTACTGCCGCAGATATGTCGATACAAACTGAATACGCAAAACATCAACAAATTTTAGCGCGTTTTAAAGTTGATATCGCTTTTGTTAATAACTTCCACATTTATTCGAATTGTGCCACGAAACTTTGCAGACAGTCGCGGATAGGCCTTTTCTACTGAAGTACTAAGTTTCAGAAGTGCAGCTCTTGTACTGCCGGAGATATGTCGATACAAACTGAATACGCAAAACATCAACAAAATTTAGCGCGTTTTAAAGTTGATATCGCTTTTGTTAATAACTTCCACATTTATTCGAATTGTACCACGAAACTTTGCAGACAGTCGCGGATAGGCCTTTTCTACTGAAGTACCAAGTTTCAGAAGTGCAGCTCTTGTACTGCCGGAGATATGTCGATACAAACTGAATACGCAAAACATCAACAAAATTAAGCGCGTTTTAAAGTTGATATCGCTTTTGTTAATAACTTCCACATTTATTCGAATTGTGCCACGAAACTTTGCAGACAGTCGCGGAGACATATTTTCTACTGAAGTACCAAGTCTCAGAAGTGCAGCTCTTGTATAGCCGGAGATATGTCGATACAAACTGAATACGCAAATCATCAACAAAATTTAGCGCGTTTTAAAGTTGATATCGCTTTTGTTAATAACTTCAACATTTATTCGAATTGTGCCACGAAACTTTGCAGACAGTCGCGGAGACTGATTTTCTACTGAAGTACCAAGTTTCAGAAGTGCAGCTCTTGTACTGACGGAGATATGTCGATACAAACTGAATACGCAAAACATCAACAAAATTAAGCGCGTTTTAAAGTTGATATCGCTTTTGTTAATAACTTCAATATTTATTCGAATTGTGCCACGAAACTTTGCAGACAGTCGCGGAGACAGATTTTCTACTGAAGTACCAAGTTTCAGAAGTGCAGCTCTTGTACTGCCGCAGATATGTCGATACAAACTGAATACGCAAAACATCAACAAAATTTAGCGCGTTTTAAAGTTGATATCGCTTTTGTTAATAACTTCCACATTTATTCGAATTGTGCCACGAAACTTTGCAGACAGTCGCGGATAGGCCTTTTCTACTGAAGTACCAAGTTTCAGAAGTGCAGCTCTTGTACTGCCGGAGATATGTCGATACAAACTAAATGCGCAAAACATCAACAAAATTTAGCGCGTTTTAAAGTTGATATCGCTTTTGTTTATAACTTCCACATTTATTCGAATTGTGCCACGAAACTTTGCAGACAGTCGCGGATAAGCCTTTTCTACTGAAGTACCAAGTTTCAGAAGTGCAGCTCCTGTACTGCCGGAGTATGTCGATACAAACTAAATACGCAAAACATCAACAAAATTACGCGCGTTTTAAAGTTGATATCGCTTTTGGAAATAACTTCAACATTTATTCGAATTGTGCCACGAAACTTTGCAGACAGTC
This sequence comes from Sepiola atlantica, assembly GCA_963556195.1. NCBI lineage: Eukaryota > Metazoa > Mollusca > Cephalopoda > Sepiida > Sepiolidae > Sepiola > Sepiola atlantica. The sequence continues at coordinate 669,834 of CAUVYP010000355.1, forward strand.
GCGGATAGGCTGTTTTCTACTGAAGTACCAAGTTTCAGAAGTGCAGCTCTTGTACTGCCGGAGATATGTCGATACAAACTGAATACGCAAAACATCAACAAAATTTAGCGCGTTTTAAAGTTGATATCGCTTTTGTTAATAACTTCAATATTTATTCGAATTGTGCCACGAAACTTTGCAGACAGTCGCGGAGACAGATTTTCTACTGAAGTACCAAGTTTCAGAAGTGCAGCTCTTGTACTGCCGCAGATATGTCGATACAAACTGAATACGCAAAACATCAACAAAATTTAGCGCGTTTTAAAGTTGATATCGCTTTGGTTAATAAATTCCACATTTATTCGAATTGTGCCACGAAACTTTGCAGACAGTCGCGGATAGGCCTTTTCTACTGAAGTACCAAGTTTCAGAAGTGCAGCTCTTGTACTGCCGGAGATATGTCGATACAAACTAAATACGCAAAACATCAACAAAATTTAGCGCGTTTTAAAGTTGATATCGCTTTTGTTTATAACTTCCACATTTATTCGAATTGTGCCACGAAACTTTGCAGACAGTCGCGGATAAGCCTTTTCTACTGAAGTACCAAGTTTCAGAAGTGCAGCTCCTGTACTGCCGGAGTATGTCGATACAAACTAAATACGCAAAACATCAACAAAATTACGCGCGTTTTAAAGTTGATATCGCTTTTGGAAATAACTTCAACATTTATTCGAATTGTGCCACGAAACTTTGCAGACAGTCGCGGAGACTGATTTTCTACTGAAGTACCAAGTTTCAGAAGTGCAGCTTTTGTACTGACGGAGATATGTCGATACAAACTGAATACGAAAAACATCAACAAAATCTAGCGCGTTTTAAAGTTGATATCGCTTTTGTTAATAACTTCAACATTTATGCGAATTGTGCCACGAAACTTTGCAGACAGTCGCGGAGAGTGATTCTCTACTGAAGTACCAAGTTTCAGAAGTGCAGCTCTTGTACTGACGGAGATATGTCGATACAAACTGAATACGCAAAACATCAACAAAATTTAGCGCGTTTTAAAGTTGATATCGCTTTTGTTAATAACTTCCACATTTATTCGAATTGTACCACGAAACTTTGCAGACAGTCGCGAGACTGATTTTCTACTGAAGTACCAAGTTTCAGAAGTGCAGCTCTTGTACTGCCGGAGATATGTCGATACAAACTGAATACGCAAAACATCAACAAAATTTAGCGCGTTTTAAAATTGATATCGCTTTTGTTTATAACTTCCACATTTATTCGAATTGTGCCACGAAACTTTGCAGACAGTCGCGGAGACAGATTTTCTACTGAAGTACCAAGTTTCAGAAGTGCAGCTCTTGTACTGCCGCAGATATATCGATACAAACTGAATACGCAAAACATCAACAAAATTTAGCGCGTTTTAAAGTTGATATCGCTTTTGTTAATAACTTCCACATTTATTCGAATTGTGCCACGAAACTTTGCAGACAGTCGCGGATAGGCCTTTTCTACTGAAGTACCAAGTTTCAGACGTGCAGCTCTTGTACTGCCGGAGATATGTCGATACAAACTGAATACGCAAAACATCAACAAAATTGAGCGCGTTTTAAAGTTGATATCGCTTTTGTTAATAACTTCCACATTTATTCGAATTGTGCCACGAAACTTTGCAGACAGTCGCGGATAAGCCCTTGCTACTGAAGTATCAAGTTTCAAAAGTGCAGCTCTTGTACTGCCGGAGATATGTCGATACAAACTGAATACGCAAAACATCAACAAAATTTAGCGCGTTTTAAAGTTGATATCGCTTTTGTTAATAACTTCAACATTTATTCGAATTGTGCCACGAAACTTTGCAGACAGTCGCGGAGACTGATTTTCTACTGAAGTACAAGTTTCAGAAGTGCAGCTCTTGTACTGACGGAGATATGTCGATACAAACTGAATACGCAAAACATCAACAAAATTAAGCGCGTTTTAAAGTTGATATCGCTTTTGTTAATAACTTCAACATTTATTCGAATTGTGCCACGAAACTTTGCAGACAGTCGCGGAGACTGATTTTCTACTGAAGTACCAAGTGTTAAAAGTGTAGCTCTGGTACTGACGGAGATATGTCGATACAAACTGAATACGCAAAACATCAACAAAATTTTGCGCGTTTTAAAGTTGATATCGCTTTTGTTAATAACTTAAACATTTATTCGTATTGTGCCACGAAACTTTGCAGACAGTCGCGGAGACAGATTTTCTACTGAAGTACTAAGTTGCAGAAGTGCAGCTCTTGTACTGCCGGAGATATGTCGATACAAACTGAATACGCAAAACATCAATAAAATTGAGCGCGTTTTAAAGTTGATATCGCTTTTGTTAATAACTTCCACATTTATTCGAATTGTGCCACGAAACTTTGCAGACAGTCGCGGATAGGCCTTTTCTACTGAAGTACCAAGTTTCAGAAGTGCAGCTCTTGTACTGTCGGAGATATGTCGATACAAACTCAATACGCAAAACATCAACAAAATTTAGCGCGTTTTAAAGTTGATATCACTTTTGGTTTATAACTTCCACATTTATTCGAATTGTGCCACGAAACTTTGCAGACAGTCGCGGATAAGCCTTTTCTACTGAAGTACCAAGTTTCAGAAGTGCAGCTCCTGTACTGCCGGAGTATGTCGATACAAACTAAATACGCAAAACATCAACAAAATTACGCGCGTTTTAAAGTTGATATCGCTTTTGGAAATAACTTCAACATTTATTCGAATTGTGCCACGAAACTTTGCAGACAGTCGCGGATAGGCCCTTTTCTACTGAAGTACCAAGTTTCAGAAGTGCAGCTCTTGTACTGCCGGAGATATGTCGATACAAACGGAATACGCAAAACATCAACAAAATTTAGCGCGTTTTAAAGTTGATATCGCTTTTTTTAATAACTTACCATTTATTCGAATTGTGCCACGAAACTATGCAGACAGTCGCGGAGACTGATTTTCTACTGAAGTACCAAGTTTCAGAAGTGCAGCTTTTGTACTGACGGAGATATGTCGATACAAACTGAATACGCAAAACATCAACAAAATCTAGCGCGTTTTAAAGTTGATATCGCTTTTGTTAATAACTTCAACATTTATTCGAATTGTGCCACGAAACTTTGCAGACAGTCGCGGAGACTGATTTTCTACTGAAGTACCAAGTTTCAGAAGTGCAGCTCTTGTACTGCCGGAGATATGTCGATACAAACTGAATACGCAAAACATCAACAAAATTTAGCGCGTTTTAAAGTTGATATCGCTTTGGTTAATAACTTCCACATTTATTCGAATTGTGCCACGAAACTTTGCAGACAGTCGCGGAGACAGATTTTTTACTGAAGTACCAAGTTTCAGAAGTGCAGCTCTTGTACTGCCGGAGATATGTCGATACAAACTGAATACGCAAAACATCAACAAAATTTAGCGCGTTTTAAAGTTGATATCGCTTTTGATTATAACTTTCACATTTATTCGAATTCTGCCACGAAACTTTGCAGACAGTCGCGGAGACTGATTCTCTACTGAAGTACCAAGTTTCAGAAGTGCAGCTCTTGTACTGCCGGAGATATGTCGATACAAACTAAATACGCAAAACATCAACAAAATTTAGCGCGTTTTAAAGTTGATATCGCTTTTGTTTATAACTTCCACATTTATTCGAATTGTGCCACGAAACTTTGCAGACAGTCGCGGATAAGCCTTTTCTACTGAAGTACCAAGTTTCAGAAGTGCAGCTCCTGTACTGCCGGAGTATGTCGATACAAACTAAATACGCAAAACATCAACAAAATTACGCGCGTTTTAAAGTTGATATCGCTTTTGGAAATAACTTCAACATTTATTCGAATTGTGCCACGAAACTTTGCAGACAGTCGCGGATAGGCTGTTTTCTACTGAAGTACCAAGTTTCAGAAGTGCAGCTCTTGTACTGCCGGAGATATGTCGATACAAACTGAATACGCAAAACATCAACAAAATTTAGCGCGTTTTAAAGTTGATATCGCTTTTTTTAATAACTTCAACATTTATTCGAATTGTGCCACGAAACTTTGCAGACAGTCGCGGAGACTGATTTTCTACTGAAGTACCAAGTTTCAGAAGTGCAGCTTTTGTACTGACGGAGATATGTCGATACAAACTGAATACGAAAAACATCAACAAAATCTAGCGCGTTTTAAAGTTGATATCGCTTTTGTTAATAACTTCAACATTTATGCGAATTGTGCCACGAAACTTTGCAGACAGTCGCGGAGACTTATTCTCTACTGAAGTACCAAGTTTCAGAAGTGCAGCTCTTGTACTGACGGAGATATGTCGATACAAACTGAATACGCAAAACATCAACAAAATTTAGCGCGTTTTAAAGTTGATATCGCTTTTGTTAATAACTTCCACATTTATTCGAATTGTACCACGAAACTTTGCAGACAGTCGCGAGACTGATTTTCTACTGAAGTACCAAGTTTCAGAAGTGCAGCTCTTGTACTGCCGGAGATATGTCGATACAAACTGAATACGCAAAACATCAACAAAATTTAGCGCGTTTTAAAATTGATATCGCTTTTGTTTATAACTTCCACATTTATTCGAATTGTGCCACGAAACTTTGCAGACAGTCGCGGAGACAAATTTTCTACTGAAGTACCAAGTTTCAGAAGTGCAGCTCTTGTACTGCCGCAGATATATCGATACAAACTGAATACGCAAAACATCAACAAAATTTAGCGCGTTTTAAAGTTGATATCGCTTTTGTTAATAACTTCCACATTTATTCGAATTGTGCCACGAAACTTTGCAGACAGTCGCGGATAGGCCTTTTCTACTGAAGTACCAAGTTTCAGAAGTGCAGCTCTTGTACTGCCGGAGATATGTCGATACAAACTGAATACGCAAAACATCAACAAAATTGAGCGCGTTTTAAAGTTGATATCGCTTTTGTTAATAACTTCCACATTTATTCGAATTGTGCCACGAAACTTTGCAGACAGTCGCGGATAAGCCCTTGCTACTGAAGTATCAAGTTTCAAAAGTGCAGCTCTTGTACTGCCGGAGATATGTCGATACAAACTGAATACGCAAAACATCAACAAAATTTAGCGCGTTTTAAAGTTGATATCGCTTTTGTTAATAACTTCAACATTTATTCGAATTGTGCCACGAAACTTTGCAGACAGTCGCGGAGACTGATTTTCTACTGAAGTACAAGTTTCAGAAGTGCAGCTCTTGTACTGACGGAGATATGTCGATACAAACTGAATACGCAAAACATCAACAAAATTAAGCGCGTTTTAAAGTTGATATCGCTTTTGTTAATAACTTCAACATTTATTCGAATTGTGCCACGAAACTTTGCAGACAGTCGCGGAGACTGATTTTCTACTGAAGTACCAAGTGTTAAAAGTGTAGCTCTGGTACTGACGGAGATATGTCGATACAAACTGAATACGCAAAACATCAACAAAATTTTGCGCGTTTTAAAGTTGATATCGCTTTTGTTAATAACTTAAACATTTATTCGTATTGTGCCACGAAACTTTGCAGACAGTCGCGGAGACAGATTTTCTACTGAAGTACTAAGTTGCAGAAGTGCAGCTCTTGTACTGCCGGAGATATGTCGATACAAACTAAATACGCAAAACATCAACAAAATTGAGCGCGTTTTAAAGTTGATATCGCTTTTGTTAATAACTTCCACATTTATTCGAATTGTGCCACGAAACTTTGCAGACAGTCGCGGATAGGCCTTTTCTACTGAAGTACCAAGTTTCAGAAGTGCAGCTCTTGTACTGCCGGAGATATGTCGATACAAACTAAATACGCAAAACATCAACAAAATTTAGCGCGTTTTAAAGTTGATATCACTTTTGTTTATAACTTCCACATTTATTCGAATTGTGCCACGAAACTTTGCAGACAGTCGCGGATAAGCCTTTTCTACTGAAGTACCAAGTTTCAGAAGTGCAGCTCCTGTACTGCCGGAGTATGTCGATACAAACTAAATACGCAAAACATCAACAAAATTACGCGCGTTTTAAAGTTGATATCGCTTTTGGAAATAACTTCAACATTTATTCGAATTGTGCCACGAAACTTTGCAGACAGTCGCGGATAGGCCCTTTTCTACTGAAGTACCAAGTTTCAACAGTGCAGCTCTTGTACTGCCGGAGATATGTCGATACAAACTGAATACGCAAAACATCAACAAAATTTAGCGCGTTTTAAAGTTGATATCGCTTTTGTTAATAACTTCAACATTTATTCGAATTGTGCCACGAAACTTTGCAGACAGTCGCGGAGACTGATTTTTTACTGAAGTACCAAGTTTCAGAAGTGCAGCTCTTGTACTGCCGGAGATATGTCGATACAAACTGAATACGCAAAACATCAACAAAATTTAGCGCGTTTTAAAGTTGATATCGCTTTTGATTATAACTTCCACATTTATTCGAATTCTGCCACGAAACTTTGCAGACAGTCGCGGTGACAGATTTTCTACTGAAGTACCAAGTTTCAGAAGTGCAGCTCTTGTACTGCCGCAGATATATCCATACAAACTGAATACGCAAAACATCAACAAAATTTAGCGCGTTTTAAAGTTTATATCGCTTTTGTTAATAACTTCCACATTTATTCGAATTGTGCCACGAAACTTTGCAGACAGTCGCGGAGACAGATTTTCTACTGAAGTACCAAGTTTCAGAAGTGCAGCTCTTGTACTGCCGCAGATATATCGATACAAACTGAATACGCAAAACATCAACAAAATTTAGCACGTTTTAAAGTTGATATCGCTTTTGTTAATAACTTCCACATTTATTCGAATTGTGCCACGAAACTTTGCAGACAGTCGCGGATAGGCCTTTTAGACTGAAGTACCAAGTTTCAGAAGTGCAGCTCTTGTACTGCCGGAGATATGTCGATACAAACTGAATACGCAAAACATCAACAAAATTGAGCGCGTTTTAAAGTTGATATCGCTTTTGTTAATAACTTCCACATTTATTCGAATTGTGCCACGAAACTTTGCAGACAGTCGCGGATAAGCCCTTGCTACTGAAGTATCAAGTTTCAAAAGTGCAGCTCTTGTACTGCCGGAGATATGTCGATACAAACTGAATACGCAAAACATCAACAAAATTTAGCGCGTTTTAAAGTTGATATCGCTTTTGTTAATAACTTCAACATTTATTCGAATTGTGCCACGAAACTTTGCAGACAGTCGCGGAGACTGATTTTCTACTGAAGTACAAGTTTCAGAAGTGCAGCTCTTGTACTGACGGAGATATGTCGATACAAACTGAATACGCAAAACATCAACAAAATTAAGCGCGTTTTAAAGTTGATATCGCTTTTGTTAATAACTTCAACATTTATTCGAATTGTGCCACGAAACTTTGCAGACAGTCGCGGAGACTGATTTTCTACTGAAGTACCAAGTGTTAAAAGTGTAGCTCTGGTACTGACGGAGATATGTCGATACAAACTGAATACGCAAAACATCAACAAAATTTTGCGCGTTTTAAAGTTGATATCGCTTTTGTTAATAACTTAAACATTTATTCGTATTGTGCCACGAAACTTTGCAGACAGTCGCGGAGACTGATTTTCTACTGAAGTACAAGTTTCAGAAGTGCAGCTCTTGTACTGACGGAGATATGTCGATACAAACTGAATACGCAAAACATCAACAAAATTTTGCGCGTTTTAAAGTTGATATCGCTTTTGTTAATAACTTCCACATTTATTCGAATTGTGCCACGAAACTTTGCAGACAGTCGCGGATAGGCCTTTTCTACTGAAGTACCAAGTTTCAGAAGTGCAGCTCTTGTACTGCCGGAGATATGTCGATACAAACTAAATACGCAAAACATCAACAAAATTTAGCGCGTTTTAAAGTTGATATCACTTTTGTTTATAACTTCCACATTTATTCGAATTGTGCCACGAAACTTTGCAGACAGTCGCGGATAGGCCTTTTCTACTGAAGTACCAAGTTTCAGAAGTGCAGCTCCTGTACTGCCGGAGTATGTCGATACAAACTAAATACGCAAAACATCAACAAAATTACGCGCGTTTTAAAGTTGATATCGCTTTTGGAAATAACTTCAACATTTATTCGAATTGTGCCACGAAACTTTGCAGACAGTCGCGGATAGGCCTTTTTCTACTGAAGTACCAAGTTTCAGAAGTGCAGCTCTTGTACTGCCGGAGATATGTCGATACAAACTGAATACGCAAAACATCAACAAAATTTAGCGCGTTTTAAAGTTGATATCGCTTTTTTTAATAACTTCAACATTTATTCGAATTGTGCCACGAAACTTTGCAGACAGTCGCGGAGACTGATTTTCTACTGAAGTACCAAGTTTCAGAAGTGCAGCTCTTGTACTGCCGGAGATATGTCGATACAAACTGAATACGCAAAAAATCAACAAAATTTAGCGCGTTTTAAAGTTGATATCGCTTTTGTTAATAACTTCCACATTTATTCGAATTGTGCCACGAAACTTTGCAGACAGTCGCGGAGACAGATTTTTTACTGAAGTACCAAGTTTCAGAAGTGCAGCTCTTGTACTGCCGGAGATATGTCGATACAAACTGAATACGCAAAACATCAACAAAATTTAGCGCGTTTTAAAGTTGATATCGCTTTTGATTATAACTTCCACATTTATTCGAATTCTGCCACGAAACTTTGCAGACAGTCGCGGAGACAGATTTTCTACTGAAGTACCAAGTTTCAGAAGTGCAGCTCTTGTACTGCCGCAGATATATCGATACAAACTGAATACGCAAAACATCAACAAAATTTAGCGCGTTTTAAAGTTGATATCGCTTTTGTTAATAACTTCCACATTTATTCGAATTGTGCCACGAAACTTTGCAGACAGTCGCGGAGACAGATTTTCTACTGAAGTACCAAGTTTCAGAAGTGCAGCTCTTGTACTGCCGCAGATATATCGATACAAACTGAATACGCAAAACATCAACAAAATTTAGCGCGTTTTAAAGTTGATATCGCTTTTGTTAATAACTTCCACATTTATTCGAATTGTGCCACGAAACTTTGCAGACAGTCGCGGATAGGCCTTTTCTACTGAAGTACACAGTTTCAGAAGTGCAGCTCTTGTACTGCCGGAGATATGTCGATACAAACTGAATACGCAAAACATCAACAAAATTGAGCGCGTTTTAAAGTTGATATCGCTTTTGTTAATAACTTCCACATTTATTCGAATTGTGCCACGAAACTTTGCAGACAGTCGCGGATAAGCCCTTGCTACTGAAGTATCAAGTTTCAAAAGTGCAGCTCTTGTACTGCCGGAGATATGTCGATACAAACTGAATACGCAAAACATCAACAAAATTTAGCGCGTTTTAAAGTTGATATCGCTTTTGTTAATAACTTCAACATTTATTCGAATTGTGCCACGAAACTTTGCAGACAGTCGCGGAGACTGATTTTCTACTCAAGTACAAGTTTCAGAAGTGCAGCTCTTGTACTGACGGAGATATGTCGATACAAACTGAATACGCAAAACATCAACAAAATTAAGCGCGTTTTAAAGATGATATCGCTTTTGTTAATAACTTCAACATTTATTCGAATTGTGCCACGAAACTTTGCAGACAGTCGCGGAGACTGATTGTCTACTGAAGTACCAAGTGTTAAAAGTGTAGCTCTGGTACTGACGGAGATATGTCGATACAAACTGAATACGCAAAACATCAACAAAATTTTGCGCGTTTTAAAGTTGATATCGCTTTTGTTAATAACTTAAACATTTATTCGTATTGTGCCACGAAACTTTGCAGACAGTCGCGGAGACAGATTTTCTACTGAAGTACTAAGTTGCAGAAGTGCAGCTCTTGTACTGCCGGAGATATGTCGATACAAACTGAATACGCAAAACATCAACAAAATTGAGCGCGTTTTAAAGTTGATATCGCTTTTGTTAATAACTTCCACATTTATTCGAATTGTGCCACGAAACTTTGCAGACAGTCGCGGATAGGCCTTTTCTACCGAAGTACCAAGTTTCAGAGGTGCAGCTCTTGTACTGCCGGAGATATGTCGATAAAAACTAAATACGCAAAACATCAACAAAATTTAGCGCGTTTTAAAGTTGATATCGCTTTTGTTAATAACTTCCACATTTATTCGAATTGTGCCACGAAACTTTGCAGACAGTCGCGGAGACAGATTTTTTACTGAAGTACCAAGTTTCAGAAGTGCAGCTCTTGTACTGCCGGAGATATGTCGATACAAACTGAATACGCAAAACATCAACAAAATTTAGCGCGTTTTAAAGTTGATATCGCTTTTGATTATAACTTCGACATTTATTCGAATTCTGCCACGAAACTTTGCAGACAGTCGCGGAGACAGATTTTCTACTGAAGTACCAAGTTTCAGAAGTGCAGCTCTTGTACTGCCGCAGATATATCGATACAAATTGAATACGCAAAACATCAACAAAATTTAGCGCGTTTTAAAGTTGATATCGCTTTTGTTAATAACTTCCACATTTATTCGAATTGTGCCACGAAACTTTGCAGACAGTCGCGGAGACAGATTTTCTACTGAAGTACCAAGTTTCAGAAGTGCAGCTCTTGTACTGCCGCAGATATATCGATACAAACTGAATACGCAAAACATCAACAAAATTTAGCGCGTTTTAAAGTTGATATCGCTTTTGTTAATAACTTCCACATTTATTCGAATTGTGCCACGAAACTTTGCAGACAGTCGCGGATAGGCCTTTTCTACTGAAGTACCAAGTTTCAGAAGTGCAGCTCTTGTACTGCCGGAGATATGTCGATACAAACTGAATACGCAAAACATCAACAAAATTGAGCGCGTTTTAAAGTTGATATCGCTTTTGTTAATAACTTCCACATTTATTCGAATTGTGCCACGAAACTTTGCAGACAGTCGCGGATAAGCCCTTGCTACTGAAGTATCAAGTTTCAAAAGTGCAGCTCTTGTACTGCCGGAGATATGTCGATACAAACTGAATACGCAAAACATCAACAAAATTTAGCGCGTTTTAAAGTTGATATCGCTTTTGGAAATAACTTCAACATTTATTCGAATTGTGCCACGAAACTTTGCAGACAGTCGCGGAGACTGATGTTCTACTGAAGTACAAGTTTCAGAAGTGCAGCTCTTGTACTGCCGGAGATATGTCGATACAAACTGAATACGCAAAACATCAACAAAATTGAGCGCGTTTTAAAGTTGATATCGCTTTTGTTAATAACTTCCACATTTATTCGAATTGTGCCACGAAACTTTGCAGACAGTCGCGGAGACTGATTTTCTACTGAAGTACCAAGTGTTAAAAGTGTAGCTCTGGTACTGACGGAGATATGTCGATACAAACTGAATACGCAAAACATCAACAAAATTTTGCGCGTTTTAAAGTTGATATCGCTTTTGTTAATAACTTAAACATTTATTCGTATTGTGCCACGAAACTTTGCAGACAGTCGCGGAGACAGATTTTCTACTGAAGTACTAAGTTGCAGAAGTGCAGCTCTTGTACTGCCGGAGATATGTCGATACAAACTGAATACGCAAAACATCAACAAAATTGAGCGCGTTTTAAAGTTGATATCGCTTTTGTTAATAACTTCCACATTTATTCGAATTGTGCCACGAAACTTTGCAGACAGTCGCGGATAGGCCTTTTCTACTGAAGTACCAAGTTTCAGAGGTGCAGCTCTTGTACTGCCGGAGATATGTCGATAAAAACTAAATACGCAAAACATCAACAAAATTTAGCGCGTTTTAAAGTTGATATCGCTTTTGTTAATAACTTCCACATTTATTCGAATTGTGCCACGAAACTTTGCAGACAGTCGCGGAGACAGATTTTTTACTGAAGTACCAAGTTTCAGAAGTGCAGTGCTTGTACTGCCGGAGATATGTCGATACAAACTGAATACGCAAAACATCAACAAAATTTAGCGCGTTTTAAAGTTGATATCGCTTTTGATTATAACTTCGACATTTATTCGAATTCTGCCACGAAACTTTGCAGACAGTCGCGGAGACAGATTTTCTACTGAAGTACCAAGTTTCAGAAGTGCAGCTCTTGTACTGCCGCAGATATATCGATACAAATTGAATACGCAAAACATCAACAAAATTTAGCGCGTTTTAAAGTTGATATCGCTTTTGTTAATAACTTCCACATTTATTCGAATTGTGCCACGAAACTTTGCAGACAGTCGCGGAGACAGATTTTCTACTGAAGTACCAAGTTTCAGAAGTGCAGCTCTTGTACTGCCGCAGATATATCGATACAAACTGAATACGCAAAACATCAACAAAATTTAGCGCGTTTTAAAGTTGATATCGCTTTTTTTAATAACTTCCACATTTATTCGAATTGTGCCACGAAACTTTGCAGACAGTCGCGGATAGGCCTTTTCTACTGAAGTACCAAGTTTCAGAAGTGCAGCTCTTGTACTGCCGGAGATATGTCGATACAAACTGAATACGCAAAACATCAACAAAATTGAGCGCGTTTTAAAGTTGATATCGCTTTTGTTAATAACTTCCACATTTATTCGAATTGTGCCACGAAACTTTGCAGACAGTCGCGGATAAGCCCTTGCTACTGAAGTATCAAGTTTCAAAATTGCAGCTCTTGTACTGCCGGAGATATGTCGATACAAACTGAATACGCAAAACATCAACAAAATTTAGCGCGTTTTAAAGTTGATATCGCTTTTGGAAATAACTTCAACATTTATTCGAATTGTGCCACGAAACTTTGCAGACAGTCGCGGAGACTGATTTTCTACTGAAGTACAAGTTTCAGAAGTGCAGCTCTTGTACTGACGGAGATATGTCGATACAAACTGAATACGCAAAACATCAACAAAATTAAGCGCGTTTTAAAGTTGATATCGCTTTTGTTAATAACTTCCACATTTATTCGAATTGTGCCACGAAACTTTGCAGACAGTCGCGGAGACTGATTTTCTACTGATGTACCAAGTGTTAAAAGTGTAGCTCTGGTACTGACGGAGATATGTCGATACAAACTGAATACGCAAAACATCAACAAAATTTTGCGCGTTTTAAAGTTGATATCGCTTTTGTTAATAACTTAAACATTTATTCGTATTGTGCCACGAAACTTTGCAGACAGTCGCGGAGACAGATTTTCTACTGAAGTACTAAGTTGCAGAAGTGCAGCTCTTGTACTGCCGGAGATATGTCGATACAAACTGAATACGCAAAACATCAACAAAATTGAGCGCGTTTTAAAGTTGATATCGCTTTTGTTAATAACTTCCACATTTATTCGAATTGTGCCACGAAACTTTGCAGACAGTCGCGGAGACTGATTTTCTACTGAAGTACCAAGTGTTAAAAGTGTAGCTCTGGTACTGACGGAGATATGTCGATACAAACTGAATACGCAAAACATCAACAAAATTTTGCGCGTTTTAAAGTTGATATCGCTTTTGTTAATAACTTAAACATTTATTCGTATTGTGCCACGAAACTTTGCAGACAGTCGCGGAGACAGATTTTCTACTGAAGTACTAAGTTGCAGAAGTGCAGCTCTTGTACTGCCGGAGATATGTCGATACAAACTGAATACGCAAAACATCAACAAAATTGAGCGCGTTTTAAAGTTGATATCGCTTTTGTTAATAACTACCACATTTATTCGAATTGTGCCACGAAACTTTGCAGACAGTCGCGGATAGGCCTTTTCTACTGAAGTACCAAGTTTCAGAAGTGCAGCTCTTGTACTGCCGGAGATATGTCGATACAAACTGAATACGCAAAACATCAACAAAATTTAGCGCGTTTTAAAGTTGATATCACTTTTGTTTATAACTTCCACATTTATTCGAATTGTGCCACGAAACTTTGCAGACAGTCGCGGATAAGCCTTTTCTACTGAAGTACCAAGTTTCAGAAGTGCAGCTCCTGTACTGCCGGAGTATGTCGATACAAACTAAATACGCAAAACATCAACAAAATTACGCGCGTTTTAAAGTTGATATCGCTTTTGGAAATAACTTCAACATTTATTCGAATTGTGCCACGAAACTTTGCAGACAGTCGCGGATAGGCCCTTTTCTACTGAAGTACCAAGTTTCAGAAGTGCAGCTCTTGTACTGCCGGAGATATGTCGATACAAACTGAATACGCAAAACATCAACAAAATTTAGCGCGTTTTAAAGTTGATATCGCTTTTTTTAATAACTTCAACATTTATTCGAATTGTGCCACGAAACTTTGCAGACAGTCGCGGAGACTAGTTTTCTACTGAAGTACCAAGTTTCAGAAGTGCAGCTTTTGTACTGACGGAGATATGTCGATACAAACTGAATACGCAAAACATCAACAAAATCTAGCGCGTTTTAAAGTTGATATCGCTTTTGTTAATAACTTCAACATTTATTCGTATTGTGCCACGAAACTTTGCAGACAGTCGCGGAGACAGATTTTCTACTGAAGTACTAAGTTGCAGAAGTGCAGCTCTTGTACTGCCGGAGATATGTCGATACAAACTGAATACGCAAAACATCAACAAAATTGAGCGCGTTTTAAAGTTGATATCGCTTTTGTTAATAACTTCCACATTTATTCGAATTGTGCCACGAAACTTTGCAGACGGTCGCGGAGACAGATTTTTTACTGAAGTACCAAGTTTCAGAAGTGCAGCTCTTGTACTGCCGGAGATATGTCGATACAAACTGAATACGCAAAACCTCAACAAAATTGAGCGCGTTTTAAAGTTGATATCGCTTTTGTTAATAACTTCCACATTTATTCGAATTGTGCCACGAAACTTTGCAGACAGTCGCGGAGACAGATTTTCTACTGAAGTACCAAGTTTCAGAAGTGCAGCTCTTTTACTGCCGCAGATATATCGATACAAACTGAATACGCAAAACATCAACAAAATTTAGCGCGTTTTAAAGTTGATATCGCTTTTGTTAATAACTTCCACATTTATTCGAATTGTGCCACGAAACTTTGCAGACAGTCGCGGATAAGCCCTTGCTACTGAAGTATCAAGTTTCAAAAGTGCAGCTCTTGTACTGCCGGAGATATGTCGATACAAACTGAATACGCAAAACATCAACAAAATTTAGCGCGTTTTAAAGTTGATATCGCTTTTGTTAATAACTTCAACATTTATTCGAATTGTGCCACCAAACTTTGCAGACAGTCGCGGAGACTGATTTTCTACTGAAGTACAAGTTTCAGAAGTGCAGCTCTTGTACTGACGGAGATATGTCGATACAAACTGAATACGCAAAACATCAACAAAATTAAGCGCGTTTTAAAGTTGATATCGCTTTTGTTAATAACTTAAACATTTATTCGTATTGTGCCACGAAACTTTGCAGACAGTCGCGGAGACAGATTTTCTACTGAAGTACTAAGTTGCAGAAGTGCAGCTCTTGTACTGCCGGAGATATGTCGATACAAACTTAATACGCAAAACATCAACAAAATTGAGCGCGTTTTAAAGTTGATATCGCTTTTGTTAATAACTTCCACATTTATTCGGATTGTGCCACGAAACTTTGCAGACAGTCGCGGATAGGCCTTTTCTACTGAAGTACCAAGTTTCAGAAGTGCAGCTCTTGTACTGCCGGAGATATCTCGATACAAACTAAATACGCAAAACATCAACAAAATTTAGCGCGTTTTAAAGTTGATATCACTTTTGTTTATAACTTCCACATTTATTCGAATTGTGCCACGAAACTTTGCAGACAGTCGCGGATAAGCCTTTTCTACTAAAGTACCAAGTTTCAGAAGTGCAGCTCCTGTACTGCCGGAGTATGTCGATACAAACTAAATACGCAAAACATCAACAAAATTACGCGCGTTTTAAAGTTGATATCGCTTTTGGAAATAACTTCAACATTTATTCGAATTGTGGCACGAAACTTTGCAGACAGTCGCGGAGACATATTTTCTACTGAAGTACCAAGTTTCAGAAGTGCAGCTCTTGTACTGACGGAGATATGTCGATACAAACTGAATACGCAAAACATCAACAAAATCTAGCGCGTTTTAAAGTTGATATCGCTTTTGTTAATAACTTCAACATTTATTCGAATTGTGCCACGAAACTTTGCAGACAGTCGCGGAGACTGATTTTCTACTGAAGTACCAAGTTTCAGAAGTGCAGCTCTTGTACTGACGGAGATATGTCGATACAAACTGAATACGCAAAACATCAACAAAATTTAGCGCGTTTTAAAGTTGATATCGCTTTTGTTAATAACTTCCACATTTATTCGAATTGTGCCACGAGACTTTGCAGACAGTCGCGGAGACAGATTTTTTACTGAAGTACCAAGTTTCAGAAGTGCAGCTCTTGTACGTCCGGAGATATGTCGATACAAACTGAATACGCAAAACATCAACAAAATTTAGCGCGTTTTAAAGTTGATATCGCTTTTGTTAATAACTTAAACATTTATTCGTATTGTGCCACGAAACTTTGCAGACAGTCGTGGAGACAGATTTTCTACTGAAGTACTAAGTTGCAGAAGTGCAGCTCTTGTACTGCCGGAGATATGTCGATACAAACTGAATACGCAAAACATCAACAAAATTGAGCGCGTTTTAAAGTTGATATCGCTTTTGTTAATAACTTCCACATTTATTCGAATTGTGCCACGAAACTTTGCAGACAGTCGCGGAGACTGATTTTCTACTGAAGTACCAAGTGTTAAAAGTGTAGCTCTGGTACTGACGGAGATATGTCGATACAAACTGAATACGCAAAACATCAACAAAATTTTGCGCGTTTTAAAGTTGATATCGCTTTTGTTAATAACTTAAACATTTATTCGTATTGTGCCACGAAACTTTGCAGACAGTCGCGGAGACAGATTTTCTACTGAAGTACTAAGTTGCAGAAGTGCAGCTCTTGTACTGCCGGAGATATGTCGATACAAACTGAATACGCAAAACATCAACAAAATTTAGCGCGTTTTAAAGTTGATATCGCTTTTGATTATAACTTCCACATTTATTCGAATTCTGCCACGAAACTTTGCAGACAGTCGCGGCGACAGATTTTCTACTGAAGTAATAAGTTTCAGAAGTGCAGCTCTTGTACTGCCGCAGATATATCGATACAAACTGAATACGCAAAACATCAACAAAATTTAGCGCGTTTTAAAGTTGATATCGCTTTTGTTAATAACTTCCACATTTATTCGAATTGTGCCACGAAACTTTGCAGACAGTCGCGGATAGGCCTTTTCTACTGAAGTACCAAGTTTCAGAAGTGCAGCTCTTGTACTGCCGGAGATATGTCGATACAAACTGAATACGCAAAACATCAACAAAATTGAGCGCGTTTTAAAGTTGATATCGCTTTTGTTAATAACTTCCACATTTATTCGAATTGTGCCACGAAACTTTGCAGACAGTCGCGGATAAGCCCTTGCTACTGAAGTATCAAGTTTCAAAAGTGCAGCTCTTGTACTGCCGGAGATATGTCGATACAAACTGAATACGCAAAACATCAACAAAATTAAGCGCGTTTTAAAGTTGATATCGCTTTTGTTAATAACTTCAACATTTATTCGAATTGTGCCACGAAACTTTGCAGACAGTCGCGGAGACTGATTTTCTACTGAAGTACCAAGTGTTAAAAGTGTAGCTCTGGTACTGACGAAGATATGTCGATACAAACTGAATACGCAAAACATCAACAAAATTTTGCGCGTTTTAAAGTTGATATCGCTTTTGTTAATAACTTAAACATTTATTCGTATTGTGCCACGAAACTTTGCAGACAGTCGCGGAGACAGATTTTCAACTGAAGTACTAAGTTGCAGAAGTGCAGCTCTTGTACTGCCGGAGATATGTCGATACAAACTGAATACGCAAAACATCAACAAAATTTAGCGCGTTTTAAAGTTGATATCGCTTTTGTTAATAACTTCCACATTTATTCGAATTGTACCACGAAACTTTGCAGACAGTCGCGGATAGGCCTTTTCTACTGAAGTACTAAGTTTCAGAAGTGCAGCTCTTGTACTGCCGGAGATATGTCGATACAAACTGAATACGCAAAACATCAACAAAATTTAGCGCGTTTTAAAGTTGATATCGCTTTTGTTAATAACTTCCACATTTATTCGAATTGTGCCACGAAACTTTGCAGACAGTCGCGGATAAGCCCTTGCTACTGAAGTATCAAGTTTCAAAAGTGCAGCTCTTGTACTGCCGGAGATATGTCGATACAAACTGAATACGCAAAACATCAACAAAATTTAGCGCGTTTTAAAGTTGATATCGCTTTTGTTAATAACTTCAACATTTATTCGAATTGTGCCACCAAACTTTGCAGACAGTCGCGGAGACTGATTTTCTACTGAAGTACAAGTTTCAGAAGTGCAGCTCTTGTACTGACGGAGATATGTCGATACAAACTGAATACGCAAAACATCAACAAAATTAAGCGCGTTTTAAAGTTGATATCGCTTTTGTTAATAACTTAAACATTTATTCGTATTGTGCCACGAAACTTTGCAGACAGTCGCGGAGACAGATTTTCTACTGAAGTACAAAGTTGCAGAAGTGCAGCTCTTGTACTGCCGGAGATATGTCGATACAAACTTAATACGCAAAACATCAACAAAATTGAGCGCGTTTTAAAGTTGATATCGCTTTTGTTAATAACTTCCACATTTATTCGGATTGTGCCACGAAACTTTGCAGACAGTCGCGGATAGGCCTTTTCTACTGAAGTACCAAGTTTCAGAAGTGCAGCTCTTGTACTGCCGGAGATATCTCGATACAAACTAAATACGCAAAACATCAACAAAATTTAGCGCGTTTTAAAGTTGATATCACTTTTGTTTATAACTTCCACATTTATTCGAATTGTGCCACGAAACTTTGCAGACAGTCGCGGATAAGCCTTTTCTACTAAAGTACCAAGTTTCAGAAGTGCAGCTCCTGTACTGCCGGAGTATGTCGATACAAACTAAATACGCAAAACATCAACAAAATTACGCGCGTTTTAAAGTTGATATCGCTTTTGGAAATAACTTCAACATTTATTCGAATTGTGGCACGAAACTTTGCAGACAGTCGCGGAGACATATTTTCTACTGAAGTACCAAGTTTCAGAAGTGCAGCTCTTGTACTGACGGAGATATGTCGATACAAACTGAATACGCAAAACATCAACAAAATCTAGCGCGTTTTAAAGTTGATATCGCTTTTGTTAATAACTTCAACATTTATTCGAATTGTGCCACGAAACTTTGCAGACAGTCGCGGAGACTGATTTTCTACTGAAGTACCAAGTTTCAGAAGTGCAGCTCTTGTACTGACGGAGATATGTCGATACAAACTGAATACGCAAAACATCAACAAAATTTAGCGCGTTTTAAAGTTGATATCGCTTTTGTTAATAACTTCCACATTTATTCGAATTGTGCCACGAGACTTTGCAGACAGTCGCGGAGACAGATTTTTTACTGAAGTACCAAGTTTCAGAAGTGCAGCTCTTGTACTGCCGGAGATATGTCGATACAAACTGAATACGCAAAACATCAACAAAATTTAGCGCGTTTTAAAGTTGATATCGCTTTTGATTATAACTTCCACATTTATTCGAATTCTGCCACGAAACTTTGCAGACAGTCGCGGCGACAGATTTTCTACTGAAGTAATAAGTTTCAGAAGTGCAGCTCTTGTACTGCCGCAGATATATCGATACAAACTGAATACGCAAAACATCAACAAAATTTAGCGCGTTTTAAAGTTGATATCGCTTTTGTTAATAACTTCCACATTTATTCGAATTGTGCCACGAAACTTTGCAGACAGTCGCGGATAGGCCTTTTCTACTGAAGTACCAAGTTTCAGAAGTGCAGCTCTTGTACTGCCGGAGATATGTCGATACAAACTGAATACGCAAAACATCAACAAAATTGAGCGCGTTTTAAAGTTGATATCGCTTTTGTTAATAACTTCCACATTTATTCGAATTGTGCCACGAAACTTTGCAGACAGTCGCGGATAAGCCCTTGCTACTGAAGTATCAAGTTTCAAAAGTGCAGCTCTTGTACTGCCGGAGATATGTCGATACAAACTGAATACGCAAAACATCAACAAAATTAAGCGCGTTTTAAAGTTGATATCGCTTTTGTTAATAACTTCAACATTTATTCGAATTGTGCCACGAAACTTTGCAGACAGTCGCGGAGACTGATTTTCTACTGAAGTACCAAGTGTTAAAAGTGTAGCTCTGGTACTGACGAAGATATGTCGATACAAACTGAATACGCAAAACATCAACAAAATTTTGCGCGTTTTAAAGTTGATATCGCTTTTGTTAATAACTTAAACATTTATTCGTATTGTGCCACGAAACTTTGCAGACAGTCGCGGAGACAGATTTTCAACTGAAGTACTAAGTTGCAGAAGTGCAGCTCTTGTACTGCCGGAGATATGTCGATACAAACTGAATACGCAAAACATCAACAAAATTTAGCGCGTTTTAAAGTTGATATCGCTTTTGTTAATAACTTCCACATTTATTCGAATTGTACCACGAAACTTTGCAGACAGTCGCGGATAGGCCTTTTCTACTGAAGTACTAAGTTTCAGAAGTGCAGCTCTTGTACTGCCGGAGATATGTCGATACAAACTGAATACGCAAAACATCAACAAAATTTAGCGCGTTTTAAAGTTGATATCGCTTTTGTTAATAACTTCCACATTTATTCGAATTGTACCACGAAACTTTGCAGACAGTCGCGGATAGGCCTTTTCTACTGAAGTACCAAGTTTCAGAAGTGCAGCTCTTGTACTGCCGGAGATATGTCGATACAAACTGAATACGCAAAACATCAACAAAATTAAGCGCGTTTTAAAGTTGATATCGCTTTTGTTAATAACTTCAACATTTATTCGAATTGTGCCACCAAACTTTGCAGACAGTCGCGGAGACTGATTTTCTACTGAAGTACAAGTTTCAGAAGTGCAGCTCTTGTACTGATGGAGATATGTCGATACAAACTGAATACGCAAAACATCAACAAAATTAAGCGCGTTTTAAAGTTGATATCGCTTTTGTTAATAACTTAAACATTTATTCGTATTGTGCCACGAAACTTTGCAGACAGTCGCGGAGACAGATTTTCTACTGAAGTACTAAGTTGCAGAAGTGCAGCTCTTGTACTGCCGGAGATATGTCGATACAAACTTAATACGCAAAACATCAACAAAATTGAGCGCGTTTTAAAGTTGATATCGCTTTTGTTAATAACTTCCACATTTATTCGGATTGTGCCACGAAACTTTGCAGACAGTCGCGGATAGGCCTTTTCTACTGAAGTACCAAGTTTCAGAAGTGCAGCTCTTGTACTGCCGGAGATATCTCGATACAAACTAAATACGCAAAACATCAACAAAATTTAGCGCGTTTTAAAGTTGATATCACTTTTGTTTATAACTTCCACATTTATTCGAATTGTGCCACGAAACTTTGCAGACAGTCGCGGATAAGCCTTTTCTACTAAAGTACCAAGTTTCAGAAGTGCAGCTCCTGTACTGCCGGAGTATGTCGATACAAACTAAATACGCAAAACATCAACAAAATTACGCGCGTTTTAAAGTTGATATCGCTTTTGGAAATAACTTCAACATTTATTCGAATTGTGGCACGAAACTTTGCAGACAGTCGCGGAGACATATTTTCTACTGAAGTACCAAGTTTCAGAAGTGCAGCTCTTGTACTGACGGAGATATGTCGATACAAACTGAATACGCAAAACATCAACAAAATCTAGCGCGTTTTAAAGTTGATATCGCTTTTGTTAATAACTTCAACATTTATTCGAATTGTGCCACGAAACTTTGCAGACAGTCGCGGAGACTGATTTTCTACTGAAGTACCAAGTTTCAGAAGTGCAGCTCTTGTACTGACGGAGATATGTCGATACAAACTGAATACGCAAAACATCAACAAAATTTAGCGCGTTTTAAAGTTGATATCGCTTTTGTTAATAACTTCCACATTTATTCGAATTGTGCCACGAGACTTTGCAGACAGTCGCGGAGACAGATTTTTTACTGAAGTACCAAGTTTCAGAAGTGCAGCTCTTGTACTGCCGGAGATATGTCGATACAAACTGAATACGGAAAACATCAACAAAATTTAGCGCGTTTTAAAGTTGATATCGCTTTTGATTATAACTTCCACATTTATTCGAATTCTGCCACGAAACTTTGCAGACAGTCGCGGCGACAGATTTTCTACTGAAGTAATAAGTTTCAGAAGTGCAGCTCTTGTACTGCCGCAGATATATCGATACAAACTGAATACGCAAAACATCAACAAAATTTAGCGCGTTTTAAAGTTGATATCGCTTTTGTTAATAACTTCCACATTTATTCGAATTGTGCCACGAAACTTTGCAGACAGTCGCGGATAGGCCTTTTCTACTGAAGTACCAAGTTTCAGAAGTGCAGCTCTTGTACTGCCGGAGATATGTCGATACAAACTGAATACGCAAAACATCAACAAAATTGAGCGCGTTTTAAAGTTGATATCGCTTTTGTTAATAACTTCCACATTTATTCGAATTGTGCCACGAAACTTTGCAGACAGTCGCGGATAAGCCCTTGCTACTGAAGTATCAAGTTTCAAAAGTGCAGCTCTTGTACTGCCGGAGATATGTCGATACAAACTGAATACGCAAAACATCAACAAAATTAAGCGCGTTTTAAAGTTGATATCGCTTTTGTTAATAACTTCAACATTTATTCGAATTGTGCCACGAAACTTTGCAGACAGTCGCGGAGACTGATTTTCTACTGAAGTACCAAGTGTTAAAAGTGTAGCTCTGGTACTGACGAAGATATGTCGATACAAACTGAATACGCAAAACATCAACAAAATTTTGCGCGTTTTAAAGTTGATATCGCTTTTGTTAATAACTTAAACATTTATTCGTATTGTGCCACGAAACTTTGCAGACAGTCGCGGAGACAGATTTTCAACTGAAGTACTAAGTTGCAGAAGTGCAGCTCTTGTACTGCCGGAGATATGTCGATACAAACTGAATACGCAAAACATCAACAAAATTTAGCGCGTTTTAAAGTTGATATCGCTTTTGTTAATAACTTCCACATTTATTCGAATTGTACCACGAAACTTTGCAGACAGTCGCGGATAGGCCTTTTCTACTGAAGTACTAAGTTTCAGAAGTGCAGCTCTTGTACTGCCGGAGATATGTCGATACAAACTGAATACGCAAAACATCAACAAAATTTAGCGCGTTTTAAAGTTGATATCGCTTTTGTTAATAACTTCCACATTTATTCGAATTGTACCACGAAACTTTGCAGACAGTCGCGGATAGGCCTTTTCTACTGAAGTACCAAGTTTCAGAAGTGCAGCTCTTGTACTGCCGGATATATGTCGATACAAACTGAATACGCAAAACATCAACAAAATTAAGCGCGTTTTAAAGTTGATATCGCTTTTGTTAATAACTTCCACATTTATTCGAATTGTGCCACGAAACTTTGCAGACAGTCGCGGAGACATATTTTCTACTGAAGTACCAAGTTTCAGAAGTGCAGCTCTTGTACTGCCGGAGATATGTCGATACAAACTGAATACGCAAAACATCAACAAAATTGAGCGCGTTTTAAAGTTGATATCGCTTTTGTTAATAACTTCCACATTTATTCGAATTGTGCCACGAAACTTTGCAGACAGTCGCGGATAAGCCCTTGCTACTGAAGTATCAAGTTTCAAAAGTGCAGCTCTTGTACTGCCGGAGATATGTCGATACAAACTGAATACGCAAAACATCAACAACATTTAGCATGTTTTAAAGTTGATATCGCTTTTGTTAATAACTTCAACATTTATGCGAATTGTGCCACGAAACTTTGCAGACAGTCGCGGAGACTGATTCTCTACTGAAGGACCAAGTTTCAGAAGTGCAGCTTTTGTACTGACGGAGATATGTCGATACAAACTGAATACGCAAAACATCAACAAAATTTAGCGCGTTTTAAAATTGATATCGCTTTTGTTTATAACTTCCACATTTATTCGAATTGTGCCACGAAACTTTGCAGACAGTCGCGGAGACAGATTTTCTACTGAAGTACCAAGTTTCAGAAGTGCAGCTCTTGTACTGCCGGAGATATCTCGATACAAACTAAATACGCAAAACATCAACAAAATTTAGCGCGTTTTAAAGTTGATATCACTTTTGTTTATAACTTCCACATTTATTCGAATTGTGCCACGAAACTTTGCAGACAGTCGCGGATAAGCCTTTTCTACTGAAGTACCAAGTTTCAGAAGTGCAGCTCCTGTACTGCCGGAGTATGTCGATACAAACTAAATACGCAAAACATCAACAAAATTACGCGCGTTTTAAAGTTGATATCGCTTTTGGAAATAACTTCAACATTTATTCGAATTGTGCCACGAAACTTTGCAGACAGTCGCGGAGACATATTTTCTACTGAAGTACCAAGTTTCAGAAGTGCAGCTCTTGTACTGAGGGAGATATGTCGATACAAACTGAATACGCAAAACATCAACAAAATCTAGCGCGTTTTAAAGTTGATATCGCTTTTGTTAATAACTTCAACATTTATTCGAATTGTGCCACGAAACTTTGCAGACAGTCGCGGAGACTGATTTTCTACTGAAGTACCAAGTTTCAGAAGTGCAGCTCTTGTACTGACGGAGATATGTCGATACAAACTGAATACGCAAAACATCAACAAAATTTAGCGCGTTTTAAAGTTGATATCGCTTTTGATTATAACTTCCACATTTATTCGAATTCTGCCACGAAACTTTGCAGACAGTCGCGGCGACAGATTTTCTACTGAAGTAATAAGTTTCAGAAGTGCAGCTCTTGTACTGCCGCAGATATATCGATACAAACTGAATACGCAAAACATCAACAAAATTTAGCGCGTTTTAAAGTTGATATCGCTTTTGTTAATAACTTCCACATTTATTCGAATTGTGCCACGAAACTTTGCAGACAGTCGCGGATAGGCCTTTTCTACTGAAGTACCAAGTTTCAGAAGTGCAGCTCTTGTACTGCCGGAGATATGTCGATACAAACTGAATACGCAAAACATCAACAAAATTGAGCGCGTTTTAAAGTTGATATCGCTTTTGTTAATAACTTCCACATTTATTCGAATTGTGCCACGAAACTTTGCAGACAGTCGCGGATAAGCCCTTGCTACTGAAGTATCAAGTTTCAAAAGTGCAGCTCTTGTACTGCCGGAGATATGTCGATACAAACTGAATACGCAAAACATCAACAAAATTAAGCGCGTTTTAAAGTTGATATCGCTTTTGTTAATAACTTCAACATTTATTCGAATTGTGCCACGAAACTTTGCAGACAGTCGCGGAGACTGATTTTCTACTGAAGTACCAAGTGTTAAAAGTGTAGCTCTGGTACTGACGAAGATATGTCGATACAAACTGAATACGCAAAACATCAACAAAATTTTGCGCGTTTTAAAGTTGATATCGCTTTTGTTAATAACTTAAACATTTATTCGTATTGTGCCACGAAACTTTGCAGACAGTCGCGGAGACAGATTTTCAACTGAAGTACTAAGTTGCAGAAGTGCAGCTCTTGTACTGCCGGAGATATGTCGATACAAACTGAATACGCAAAACATCAACAAAATTTAGCGCGTTTTAAAGTTGATATCGCTTTTGTAAATAACTTCCACATTTATTCGAATTGTGCCACGAAACTTTGCAGACAGTCGCGGATAAGCCCTTGCTACTGAAGTATTAAGTTTCAAAAGTGCAGCTCTTGTACTGCCGGAGATATGTCGATACAAACTGAATACGCAAAACATCAACAAAATTTAGCGCGTTTTAAAGTTGATATCGCTTTTGTTAATAACTTCCACATTTATTCGAATTGTACCACGAAACTTTGCAGACAGTCGCGGATAGGCCTTTTCTACTGAAGTACCAAGTTTCAGAAGTGCAGCTCTTGTACTGCCGGAGATATGTCGATACAAACTGAATACGCAAAACATCAACAAAATTAAGCTCGTTTTAAAGTTGATATCGCTTTTGTTAATAACTTCCACATTTATTCGAATTGTGCCACGAAACTTTGCAGACAGTCGCGGAGACATATTTTCTACTGAAGTACCAAGTTTCAGAAGTGCAGCTCTTGTATAGCCGGTGATATGTCGATACAAACTGAATACGCAAATCATCAACAAAATTTAGCGCGTTTTAAAGTTGATATCGCTTTTGTTAATAACTTCCACATTTATTCGAATTGTGCCACGAAACTTTGCAGACAGTCGCGGATAGGCCTTTTCTACTCAAGTACAAAGTTTCAGAAGTGCAGCTCTTGTACTGCCGGAGATATGTCGATACAAACTGAATACGCAAACATCAACAACATTTAGCATGTTTTAAAGTTGATATCGCTTTTGTTAATAACTTCAACATTTATGCGAATTGTGCCACGAAACTTTGCAGACAGTCGCGGAGACTGATTCTCTACTGAAGGACCAAGTTTCAGAAGTGCAGCTTTTGTACTGACGGAGATATGTCGATACAAACTGAATACGCAAAACATCAACAAAATTTAGCGCGTTTTAAAATTGATATCGCTTTTGTTTATAACTTCCACATTTATTCGAATTGTGCCACGAAACTTTGCAGACAGTCGGGGAGACAGATTTTCTACTGAAGTACCAAGTTTCAGAAGTGTAGCTCTTGTACTGCAGGAGATATGTCGATACAAACTGAATACGCAAAACATCAACAAAATTGAGCGCGTTTTAAAGTTGATATCGCTTTTGTTAATAACTTCCACATTTATTCAGTTTGTGCCACGAAACTTTGCAGACAGTCGCGGATAAGCCCTTGCTACTGAAGTACCAAGTTTCAGAAGTGCAGCTCTTGTACTGCCGGAGATATGTCGATACAAACTGAATACGCAAAACATCAACAAAATTTAGCGCGTTTTAAAGTTGATATCGCTTTTGTTAATAACTTCAACATTTATTCGAATTGTGCCACGAAACTTTGCAGACAGTCGCGGATTGGCCTTTTCTACTGAAGTACCAAGTGTTAAAAGTGTAGCTCTGGTACTGACGGAGATATGTCGATACAAACTGAATACGCAAAACATCAACAAAATTTTGCGCGTTTTAAAGTTGATATCGCTTTTGTTAATAACTTAAACATTTATTCGTATTGTGCCACGAAACTTTGCAGACAGTCGCGGAGACAGATTTTCTACTGAAGTACTAAGTTGCAGAAGTGCAGCTCTTGTACTGCCGGAGATATGTCGATACAAACTGAATACGCAAAACATCAACAAAATTGAGCGCGTTTTAAAGTTGATATCGCTTTTGTTAATAACTTCCACATTTATTCGGATTGTGCCACGAAACTTTGCAGACAGTCGCGGATAGGCCTTTTCTACTGAAGTACCAAGTTTCAGAAGTGCAGCTCTTGTACTGCCGGAGATATGTCGATACAAACTAAATACGCAAAACATCAACAAAATTTAGCGCGTTTTAAAGTTGATATCACTTTTGTTAATAACTTCCACATTTATTCGAATTGTGCCACGAAACTTTGCAGACAGTCGCGGATAAGCCTTTTCTACTGAAGTACCAAGTTTCAGAAGTGCAGCTCCTGTACTGCCGGAGTATGTCGATACAAACTAAATGCGCAAAACATCAACAAAATTACGCGCGTTTTAAAGTTGATATCGCTTTTGGAAATAACTTCAACATTTATTCGAATTGTGCCACGAAACTTTGCAGACAGTCGCGGAGACTGATTTTCTACTGAAGTACCAAGTTTCAGAAGTGCAGCTCTTGTACTGACGGAGATATGTCGATACAAACTGAATACGCAAAACATCAACAAAATCTAGCGCGTTTTAAAGTTGATATCGCTTTTGTTAATAACTTCAACATTTATTCGAATTGTGCCACGAAACTTTGCAGACAGTCGCGGAGACTGATATTCTACTGAAGTACCAAGTTTCAGAAGTGCAGCTCTTGTACTGACGGAGATATGTCGATACAAACTGAATACGCAAAACATCAACAAAATTTAGCGCGTTTTAAAGTTGATATCGCTTTTGTTAATAACTTCCACATTTATTCGAATTGTGCCACGAAACTTCGCAGACAGTCGCGGAGACAGATTTTTTACTGAAGTACCAAGTTTCAGAAGTGCAGCTCTTGTACTGCCGGAGATATGTCGATACAAACTGAATACGCAAAACATCAACAAAATTTAGCGCGTTTGAAAGTTGATATCGCTTTTGATTATAACTTCCACATTTATTCGAATTCTGCCACGAAACTTTGCAGACAGTCGCGGCGACAGACTTTCTACTGAAGTACCAAGTTTCAGAAGTGCAGCTCTTGTACTGCCGCAGATATGTCGATACAAACTGAATACGCAAAACATCAACAAAATTTAGCGCGTTTTAAAGTTGATATCGCTTTTGTTAATAACTTCCACATTTATTGGAATTGTGCCACGAAACTTTGCAGACAGTCGCGGATAGGCCTTTTCTACTGAAGTAGCAAGTTTCAGAAGTGCAGCTCTTGTACTACCGGAGATATGTCGATACAAACTGAATAGGCAAAACATCAACAAAATTGAGCGCGTTTTAAAGTTGATATCGCTTTTGTAAATAACTTCCACATTTATTCGAATTGTGCCACGAAACTTTGCAGACAGTCGCGGATAAGCCCTTGCTACTGAAGTATTAAGTTTCAAAAGTGCAGCTCTTGTACTGCCGGAGATATGTCGATACAAACTGAATACGCAAAACATCAACAAAATTAAGCGCGTTTTAAAGTTGATATCGCTTTTGTTAATAACTTCAACATTTATTCGAATTGTGCCACGAAACTTTGCAGACAGTCGCGGAGACTGATTTTCTACTGAAGTACCAAGTGTTAAAAGTGTAGCTCTGGTACTGACGAAGATATGTCGATACAAACTGAATACGCAAAACATCAACAAAATTTTGCGCGTTTTAAAGTTGATATCGCTTTTGTTAATAACTTAAACATTTATTCGTATTGTGCCACGAAAGTTTGCAGACAGTCGCGGAGACAGATTTTCAACTGAAGTACTAAGTTGCAGAAGTGCAGCTCTTGTACTGCCGGAGATATGTCGATACAAACTGAATACGCAAAACATCAACAAAATTTAGCGCGTTTTAAAGTTGATATCGCTTTTGTTAATAACTTCCACATTTATTCGAATTGTACCACGAAACTTTGCAGACAGTCGCGGATAGGCCTTTTCTACTGAAGTACCATGTTTCAGAAGTGCAGCTCTTGTACTGCCGGAGATATGTCGATACAAACTGAATACGCAAAACATCAACAAAATTAAGCGCGTTTTAAAGTTGATATCGCTTTTGTTAATAACTTCCACATTTATTCGAATTGTGCCACGAAACTTTGCAGACAGTCGCGGAGACATATTTTCTACTGAAGTACCAAGTTTCAGAAGTGCAGCTCTTGTATAGCCGGAGATATGTCGATACAAACTGAATACGCAAATCATCAACAAAATTTAGCGCGTTTTAAAGTTGATATCGCTTTTGTTAATAACTTCCACATTTATTCGAATTGTGCCACGAAACTTTGCAGACAGTCGCGGATAGGCCTTTTCTACTCAAGTACAAAGTTTCAGAAGTGCAGCTCTTGTACTGCCGGAGATATGTCGATACAAACTGAATACGCAAAACATCAACAAAATTGAGCGCGTTTTAAAGTTGATATCGCTTTTGTTAATAACTTCCACATTTATTCGAATTGTGCCACGAAACTTTGCAGACAGTCGCGGATAAGCCCTTGCTACTGAAGTATTAAGTTTCAAAAGTGCAGCTCTTGTACTGCCGGAGATATGTCGATACAAACTGAATACGCAAAACATCAACAAAATTTAGCGCGTTTTAAAGTTGATATCGCTTTTGTTAATAACTTCAACATTTATTCGAATTGTGCCACGAAACTTTGCAGACAGTCGCGGAGACTGATTTTCTACTGAAGTACAAGTTTCAGAAGTGCAGCTCTTGTACTGACGGAGATATGTCGATACAAACTGAATACGCAAAACATCAACAAAATTAAGCGCGTTTTAAAGTTGATATCGCTTTTGTTAATAACTTCAACATTTATTCGAATTGTGCCACGAAACTTTGCAGACAGCCGCGGAGACTGATTTTCTACTGAAGTACTAAGTGTTAAAAGTGTAGCTCTGGTACTGACGGAGATATGTCGATACAAACTGAATACGCAAAACATCAACAAAATTTTGCGCGTTTTAAAGTTGATATCGCTTTTGTTAATAACTTAAACATTTAATCGTATTGTGCCACGAAACTTTGCAGACAGTGCGCGGAGACAGATTTTCTACTGAAGTACTAAGTTGCAGAAGTGCAGCTCTTGTACTGCCGGAGATATGTCGATACAAACTGAATACGCAAAACATCAACAAAATTTAGCGCGTTTTAAAGTTGATATCGCTTTTGTTAATAACTTCCACATTTATTCGAATTGTGCCACGAAACTTTGCAGACAGTCGCGGATAAGCCCTTGCTATTGAAGTATCAAGTTTCAAAAGTGCAGCTCTTGTACTGCCGGAGATATGTCGATACAAACTGAATACGCAAAACATCAACAAAATTTAGCGCGTTTTAAAGTTGATATCGCTTTTGTTAATAACTTCAACATTTATTCGAATTGTGCCACGAAACTTTGCAGACAGTCGCGGAGACAGATTTTCTACTGAAGTACCAAGTTTCAGAAGTGCAGCTCTTGTACTGCCGCAGATATGTCGATACAAACTGAATACGCAAAACATCAACAACATTGAGCGCGTTTTAAAGTTGATATCGCTTTTGTTAATAACTTCCACATTTATTCGAATTGTGCCACGAAACTTTGCAGACAGTCGCGGATAGGCCTTTTCTACTGAAGTACCAAGTTTCAGAAGTGCAGCTCTTGTACTGCCGGAGATATGTCGATACAAACTGAATACGCAAAACATCAACAAAATTTAGCGCGTTTTAAAGTTGATATCGCTTTTGTTTATAACTTCCACATTTATTCGAATTGTGCCACGAAACTTTGCAGACAGTCGCGGATAAGCCTTTTCTACTGAAGTACCAAGTTTCAGAAGTGCAGTACCTGTACTGCCGGAGTATGTCGATACAAACTAAATACGCAAAACATCAACAAAATTACGCGCGCTTTAAAGTTGATATCGCTTTTGGAAATAACTTCAACATTTATTCGAATTGTGCCACGAAACTTTGCAGACAGTCGCGGAGACTGATTTTCTACTGAAGTACCAAGTTTCAGAAGTGCAGCTCTTGTACTGCCGGAGATATGTCGATACAAACTGAATACGCAAAACATCAACAAAATTTAGCGCGTTTTAAAGTTGATATCGCTTTTGTTAATAACTTCCACATTTATTCGAATTGTGCCACGAAACTTTGCAGACAGTCGCGGAGACAGATTTTTTACTGAAGTACCAAGTTTCAGAAGTGCAGCTCTTGTACTGCCGGAGATATGTCGATACAAACTGAATACGCAAAACATCAACAAAATTTTGCGCGTTTTAAAGTTGATATCGCTTTTGTTTATAACTTCCACATTTATTCGAATTGTGCCACGAAACTTTGCAGACAGTCGCGGAGACAGATTTTCTACTGAAGTACCAAGTTTCAGAAGTGCAGCTCTTGTACTGCCGCAGATATATCGATACAAACTGAATACGCAAAACATCAACAAAATTTAGCGCGTTTTAAAGTTGATATCGCTTTTGTTAATAACTTCCACATTTATTCGAATTGTGCCACGAAACTTTGCAGACAGTCGCGGATAGGCCTTTTCTACTAAAGTACCAAGTTTCAGAAGTGCAGCTCTTGTACTGCCGGAGATATGTCGATACAAACTGAATACGCAAAACATCAACAAAATTGAGCGCGTTTTAAAGTTGATATCGCTTTTGTTAATAACTTCCACATTTATTCGAATTGTGCCACGAAACTTTGCAGACAGTCGCGGATAAGCCCTTGCTACTCCAGTATCAAGTTTCAAAAGTGCAGCTCTTGTACTGCCGGAGATATGTCGATACAAACTGAATACGCAAAACATCAACAAAATTAAGCGCGTTTTAAAGTTGATATCGCTTTTGTTAATAACTTCAACATTTATTCGAATTGTGCCACGAAACTTTGCAGACAGTCGCGGAGACTGATTTTCTACTGAAGTACCAAGTGTTAAAAGTGCAGCTCCTGTACTGACGGAGATATGTCGATACAAACTGAATACGCAAAACATCAACAAAATTTTGCGCGTTTTAAAGTTGATATCGCTTTTGTTAATAACTTAAACATTTATTCGTATTGTGCCACGAAACTTTGCAGACAGTCGCGGAGACAGATTTTCAACTGAAGTACTAAGTTGCAGAAGTGCAGCTCTTGTACTGCCGGTGATATGTCGATACAAACTGAATACGCAAAACATCAACAAAATTTAGCGCGTTTTAAAGTTGATATCGCTTTTGTTAATAACTTCCACATTTATTCGAATTGTACCACGAAACTTTGCAGACAGTCGCGGATAGGCCTTTTCTACTGAAGTACCAAGTTTCAGAAGTGCAGCTCTTGTACTGCCGGAGATATGTCGATACAAACTGAATACGCAAAACATCAACAAAATTTAGCGCGTTTTAAAGTTGATATCGCTTTTGTTAATAACTTACACATTTATTCGAATTGTACTACGAAACTTTGCAGACAGTCGCGGATAGGCCTTTTCTACTGAAGTACCAAGTATCAGAAGTGCAGCTCTTGTACTGCCGGAGATATGTCGATACAAACTGAATACGCAAAACATCAACAAAATTAAGCGACTTTTAAAGTTGATATCGCTTTTGTTAATAACTTCCACATTTATTCGAATTGTGCCACGAAACTTTGCAGACAGTCGCGGAGACTGATTTTCTACTGAAGTACCAAGTTTCAGAAGTGCAGCTCTTGTATAGCCGGAGATATGTCGATAAAAACTGAATACGCAAATCATCAACAAAATTTAGCGCGTTTTAAAGTTGATATCGCTTTTGTTAATAACTTCCACATTTATTCGAATTGTGCCACGAAACTTTGCAGACAGTCGCGGATAGGCCTTTTCTACTCAAGTACCAAGTTTCAGAAGTGCAGCTCTTGTACTGCCGGAGATATGTCGATACAAACTGAATACGCAAACATCAACAACATTTAGCATGTTTTAAAGTTGATATACCTTTTGTTAATAACTTCCACATTTATTCGAATTGTGCCACGAAACTTTGCAGACAGTCGCGGAGACTGATTCTCTACTGAAGTACCAAGTTTCAGAAGTGCAGCTTTTGTACTGACGGAGATATGTCGATACAAACTGAATACGCAAAACATCAACAAAATTTAGCGCGTTTTAAAGTTGATATCGCTTTTGTTAATAACTTCCACATTTATTCGAATTGTACCACAAAACTTTGCAGACAGTCGCGAGACTGATTTTCTACTGAAGTACCAAGTTTCAGAAGTGCAGCTCTTGTACTGCCGGAGATATGTCGATACAAACTGAATACGCAAAACATCAACAAAATTTAGCGCGTTTAAAAATTGATATCGCTTTTGTTTATAACTTCCACATTTATTCGAATTGTGCCACGAAACTTTGCAGACAGTCGCGGAGACAGATTTTCTACTGAAGTACCAAGTTTCAGAAGTGCAGCTCTTGTACTGCCGCAGATATATCGATACAAACTGAATACGCAAAACATCAACAAAATTTAGCGCGTTTTAAAGTTGATATCGCTTTTGTTAATAACCTCCACATTTATTCGAATTGTGCCACGAAACTTTGCAGACAGTCGCGGATAAGCCCTTGCTACTGAAGTATCAAGTTTCAAAAGTGCAGCTCTTGTACTGCCGGAGATATGTCGATACAAACTGAATACGCAAAACATCAACAAAATTGAGCGCGTTTTAAAGTTGATATCGCTTTTGTTAATAACTTCCACATTTATTCGAATTGTGCCACGAAACTTTGCAGACAGTCGCGGAGACTGATTTTCTACTGAAATGCCAAGTTTCAGAAGTGCAGCTCTTGTACTGACTGAAATATGTCGATACAAACTGAATACGCAAAACATCAACAAAATTAAGCGCGTTTTAAAGTTGATAACGCTTTTGTTAATAACTTCAACATTTATTCGAATTGTGCCACGAAACTTTGCAGACATTCGCGGAGACTGATTTTCTACTGAAGTACCAAGTGTCAGAAGTGTAGCTCTGGTACTGACGGAGATATGTCGATACAAACTGAATACGCAAAACATCAACAAAATTTAGCGCGTTTTAAAGTTGATATCGCTTTTGTTAATAACTTCCACACTTATTCGAATTGTGCCACAGAACTTTGCAGACAGTCGCGGAGACAGATTTTTTAAAGTACCAAGTTTCAGAAGTGCAGCTCTCGTACTGCCGGAGATATGTCGATACAAACTAAATACGCAAAACATCAACAAAATTACGCGCGTTTTAAAGTTGATATCGCTTTTGTTAATAACTTCAACACTTATTCGAATTGTGCACGAAACTTTGCAGACAGTCGCGGAGACTGATTTTCTACGAATGTACTAAGTTTCAGAAGTGCAGCTCTTGTACTGCCGGAGATATGTCGATACAAACTGAATACGCAAAACATCAACAAAATTTTGCGCGTTTTAAAGTTGATATCGCTTTTGTTAATAACTTAAACATTTATTCGAATTGTGCCACGAAACTTTGCAGACAGTCGCGGAGACTGATTTTCTACTGAAGTACCAAGTTTCAGAAGTGCAGCTTTTGTACTGCCGGAGGTGTGTCGATACAAACTGAATACGCAAAACATCAACAAAATTTAGCGCGTTTAAAAGTTGATATCGATTTTGTTTATAACTTCCACATTTATTCGAATTGTGCCACGAAACTTTGCAGACAGTCGCGGATAAGCCTTTTCTACTGAAGTACTAAGTTTCAGAAGTGCAGCTCTTGTACTGCCGGTGATATCTCGATACAAACTGAATACGCAAAACATCAACAAAATTTAGCGCGTTTTAAAGTTGATATCGCTTTTGTTGATAACTTCAACATTTATTCGAATTGTGCCACGAAACTTTGCACACAGTCGCGGAGACATATTTTCTACTGAAGTACTAAGTTTCAGAAGTGCAGCTCTTGTACTGCCGGAGATATGTCGATACAAACTGAATACGCAAAAAATCAACAAAATTTAGCGCGTTTCAAAGTTGATATCACTTTTGTTAATAACTTCCACATTTATTCGAATTGTGCCACGAAACTTTGCAGACAGTCGCGGAGACATATTTTCTACTGAAGTACCAAGTTTCAGAAGTGCAGCTCTTGTATAGCCGGAGATATGTCGATACAAACTGAATACGCAAAACATCAACAAAATTTAGCGCGTTTTAAAGTTGATATCGCTTTTGTTAATAACTTCCACATTTATTCGAATTGTACCACAAAACTTTGCAGACAGTCGCGAGACTGATTTTCTACTGAAGTACCAAGTTTCAGAAGTGCAGCTCTTGTACTGCCGGAGATATGTCGATACAAACTGAATACGCAAAACATCAACAAAATTTAGCGCGTTTTAAAATTGATATCGCTTTTGTTTATAACTTCCACATTTATTCGAATTGTGCCACGAAACTTTGCAGACAGTCGCGGAGACAGATTTTCTACTGAAGTACCAAGTTTCAGAAGTGCAGCTCTTGTACTGCCGCAGATATATCGATACAAACTGAATACGCAAAACATCAACAAAATTTAGCGCGTTTTAAAGTTGATATCGCTTTTGTTAATAACCTCCACATTTATTCGAATTGTGCCACTAAACTTTGCAGACAGTCGCGGATAAGCCCTTGCTACTGAAGTATCAAGTTTCAAAAGTGCAGCTCTTGTACTGCCGGAGATATGTCGATACAAACTGAATACGCAAAACATCAACAAAATTGAGCGCGTTTTAAAGTTGATATCGCTTTTGTTAATAACTTCCACATTTATTCGAATTGTGCCACGAAACTTTGCAGACAGTCGCGGAGACTGATTTTCTACTGAAATGCCAAGTTTCAGAAGTGCAGCTCTTGTACTGACTGAAATATGTCGATACAAACTGAATACGCAAAACATCAACAAAATTAAGCGCGTTTTAAAGTTGATAACGCTTTTGTTAATAACTTCAACATTTATTCGAATTGTGCCACGAAACTTTGCAGACATTCGCGGAGACTGATTTTCTACTGAAGTACCAAGTGTCAGAAGTGTAGCTCTGGTACTGACGGAGATATGTCGATACAAACTGAATACGCAAAACATCAACAAAATTTAGCGCGTTTTAAAGTTGATATCGCTTTTGTTAATAACTTCCACACTTATTCGAATTGTGCCACAGAACTTTGCAGACAGTCGCGGAGACAGATTTTTTAAAGTACCAAGTTTCAGAAGTGCAGCTCTCGTACTGCCGGAGATATGTCGATACAAACTAAATACGCAAAACATCAACAAAATTACGCGCGTTTTAAAGTTGATATCGCTTTTGTTAATAACTTCAACACTTATTCGAATTGTGCACGAAACTTTGCAGACAGTCGCGGAGACTGATTTTCTACGAATGTACTAAGTTTCAGAAGTGCAGCTCTTGTACTGCCGGAGATATGTCGATACAAACTGAATACGCAAAACATCAACAAAATTTTGCGCGTTTTAAAGTTGATATCGCTTTTGTTAATAACTTAAACATTTATTCGAATTGTGCCACGAAACTTTGCAGACAGTCGCGGAGACTGATTTTCTACTGAAGTACCAAGTTTCAGAAGTGCAGCTTTTGTACTGCCGGAGGTGTGTCGATACAAACTGAATACGCAAAACATCAACAAAATTTAGCGCGTTTAAAAGTTGATATCGATTTTGTTTATAACTTCCACATTTATTCGAATTGTGCCACGAAACTTTGCAGACAGTCGCGGATAAGCCTTTTCTACTGAAGTACTAAGTTTCAGAAGTGCAGCTCTTGTACTGCCGGTGATATCTCGATACAAACTGAATACGCAAAACATCAACAAAATTTAGCGCGTTTTAAAGTTGATATCGCTTTTGTTGATAACTTCAACATTTATTCGAATTGTGCCACGAAACTTTGCACACAGTCGCGGAGACATATTTTCTACTGAAGTACTAAGTTTCAGAAGTGCAGCTCTTGTACTGCCGGAGATATGTCGATACAAACTGAATACGCAAAAAATCAACAAAATTTAGCGCGTTTCAAAGTTGATATCACTTTTGTTAATAACTTCCACATTTATTCGAATTGTGCCACGAAACTTTGCAGACAGTCGCGGAGACATATTTTCTACTGAAGTACCAAGTTTCAGAAGTGCAGCTCTTGTATAGCCGGAGATATGTCGATACAAACTAAATACGCAAAACATCAACAAAATTTAGCGCGTTTTAAAGTTGATATCGCTTTTGTTAATAACTTCCACATTTATTCGAATTGTGCCACGAAACTTTGCAGACAGTCGCGGAGACAGATTTTATACTGAAGTACCAAGTTTCAGAAGTGCAGCTCTTGTACTGCCGGAGATATGTCGATACAAACTGAATACGCAAAACATCAACAAAATTGAGCGCGTTTTAAAGTTGATATCGCTTTTGTTAATAACTTCCACATTTATTCGAATTGTGCCACGAAACTTTGCAGACAGTCGCGGATAGGCCCTTGCTACTGGAGTACCAAGTTTCAGAAGTGCAGCTCTTGTACTGCCGGAGATATGTCGATACAAACTGAATACGCAAAACATCAACAAAATTTAGCGCGTTTTAAAGTTGATATCGCTTTTGTTAATAACTTCAACATTTATTCGAATTGTGCCACGAAACTTTGCAGACAGTCGCGGAGACTGATTTTTAACTGAAGTGCCAAGTTTCAGAAGTGCAGCTCTTGTACTGACTGAGATATGTCGATACAAACTGAATACGCAAAACATCAACAAAATTAAGCGCGTTTTAAAGTTGATAACGCTTTTGTTAATAACTTCCCCATTTATTCGAATTGTGCCACGAAACTTTGCAGACAGTCGCGGAGACTGATTTTCTACTGAAGTGCCAAGGTTCAGAAGTGCAGCTCTTGTACTGACTGAGATATGTCGATACAAACTGAATACGCAAAACATCAACAAAATTAAGCGCGTTTAAAAGTTGATATCGCTTTTGTTAATAACTTCCACACTTATTCGAATTGTGCCACAGAACTTTGCAGACAGTCGCGGAGACAGATTTTTTAAAGTACCAAGTTTCAGAAGTGCAGCTCTCGTACTGCCGGAGATATGTCGATACAAACTGAATACGCAAAACATCAACAAAATTTAGCGCGTTTTAAAGTTGATATCGCTTTTGTTTATAACTTCCACATTTATTCGAATTGTGCCACGAAACTTTGCAGACAGTCGCGGAGACAGATTTTCTACTGAAGTACCAAGTTTCAGAAGTGCAGCTCTTGTACTGCGGCAGATATGTCGATACAAACTGAATACGCAAAACATCAACAAAATTTAGCGCGTTTTAAAGTTGATATCGCTTTTGTTTATAACTTCCACATTTATTCGAATTGTGCCACGAAACTTTGCAGACAGTCGCGGATATGCCTTTTCTACTGAAGTACAAAGTTTCCGAAGTGCAGCTCTTGTACTGCCGGAGATATGTCGATACAAACTAAATACGCAAAACATCAACAAAATCTAGCGCGTTTTAAAGTTGATTTCGCTTTTTTTAATAACTTCAACATTTATTCGAATTGTGCACGAAACTTTGCAGACAGTCGCGGAGACTGATTTTCTACTGAAGTACCAAGTTTCAGAAGTGCAGCTCTTGTAATGACGGAGATATGTCGATACAAACTGAATACGCAAAACATCAACAAAATTACGCGCGTTTTAAAGTTGATATCGCTTTTGTTAATAACTTCCACATTTATTCGAATTGTGCCACGAAACTTTGCAGACGGTCGCGGAGACTGATTTCCTACTGAAGTACCAAGTTTCAGAAGTGCAGCTCTTGTACTGCCGGAGATATGTCGATACAAACTGAATACGCAAAACATCAACAAAATTTAGCGCGTTTTAAAGTTGATATCGCTTTTGTTAATAACTTCAACATTTATTCGACTTGTGCCACGAAACTTTGCAGACAGTCGCGGGGACTGATTTTCTACTGAAGTACCAAGTTTCAGAAGTGCAGCTTTTGTACTGCCGGAGATATGTCGATACAAACTGCATACGCAAAACATCAACAAAATTTAGCGCGTTATGAAGTTGATATCGCCTGGGTTTATAACTTCCACATTTATTCGAATTTGTCCACGAAACTTTGCAGACAGTCGCGGATAAGCCTTTTCTACTGAAGTACTTAGTTTCAGACGTGCAGCTCTTGTACTGCCGGAGATATCTCGATACAAACTGAATACGCAAAACATCAACAAAATTTAGCGCGTTTTAAAGTTGATATCGCTTTTGTTGATAACTTAAACATTTATTCGAATTGTGCCACGAAACTTTGCAGACTATGGCGAGAAATATTTTCTACTGAAGTACCAAGTTTCAGAAGTGCAGCTCTTGTACTGCCGGAGATATGTTGATACAAACTGAATACGCAAAAAATAAACAAAATTTAGGGCGTTTCAAAGTTGATACCACTTTTGTTAATAACTTCCACATTTATTCGAATTGTGCCACGAAACTTTGCAGACAGTCGCGGAGACATATTTTCTACTGAAGTACCAAGTTTCAGAAGTGCAGCTCTTGTACTGCCGGAGATATGTCGATACAAACTGAATACGCAAAACATAAACAAAATTGAGCGCGTTTTAAAGTTGATATCGCTTTTGTCAATAACTTCCACATTTATTCGAATTGTGCCACGAAACTTTGCAGACAGTCGCGGATAGGCCCTTGCTACTGAAGTACCAAGTTTCAGAAGTGCAGCTCTTGTACTGCCGGAGATATGTCGATACAAACTGAATACGCAAAACATCAACAAAATTTAGCGCGTTTTAAAGTTGATATCGCTTTTGTTAATAACTTCAACATTTATTCGAATTGTGCCACGAAACTTTGCAGACAGTCGCGGAGACTGATTTTCTACTGAAGTGCCAAGTTTCAGAAGTGCAGCTCTTGTACTGACTGAGATATGTCGATACAAACTGAATACGCAAACATCAACAAAATTAAGCGCGTTTTAAAGTTGATAACGCTTTTGTTAATAACTTCAACATTTATTCGAATTGTGCCACGAAACTTTGCAGACAGTCGCGGAGACTGATTTTCTACTGAAGTGCCAAGGTTCAGAAGTGCAGCTCTTGTACTGACTGAGATATGTCGATACAAACTGAATACGCAAAACATCAACAAAATTAAGCGCGTTTTAAAGTTGATATCGCTTTTGTTAATAACTTCCACACTTATTCGAATTCTGCCACAGAACTTTGCAGACAGTCGCGGAGACAGATTTTTTAAAGTACCAAGTTTCAGAAGTGCAGCTCTCGTACTGCCGGAGATATGTCGATACAAACTGAATACGCAAAACATCAACAAAATTTAGCGCGTTTTAAAGTTGATATCGCTTTTGTTTATAACTTCCACATTTATTCGAATTGTGCCACGAAACTTTGCAGACAGTCGCGGAGACAGATTTTCTACTGAAGTACCAAGTTTCAGAAGTGCAGCTCTTGTACTGCGGCAGATATGTCGATACAAACTGAATACGCAAAACATCAACAAAATTTAGCGCGTTTTAAAGTTGATATCGCTTTTGTTTATAACTTCCACATTTATTCGAATTGTGCCACGAAACTTTGCAGACAGTCGCGGATATGCCTTTTCTACTGAAGTACAAAGTTTCCGAAGTGCAGCTCTTGTACTGCCGGAGATATGTCGATACAAACTAAATACGCAAAACATCAACAAAATCTAGCGCGTTTTAAAGAATATTTCGCTTTTTTTAATAACTTCAACATTTATTCGAATTGTGCACGAAACTTTGCAGACAGTCGCGGAGACTGATTTTCTACTGAAGTACCAAGTTTCAGAAGTGCAGCTCTTGTACTGACGGAGATATGTCGATACAAACTGAATACGCAAAACATCAACAAAATTACGCGCGTTTTAAAGTTGATATCGCTTTTGTTAATAACTTCCACATTTATTCGAATTGTGCCACGAAACTTTGCAGACGGTCGCGGAGACTGATTTCCTACTAGAGTACCAAGTTTCAGAAGTGCAGCTCTTGTACTGCCGGAGATATGTCGATACAAACTGAATACGCAAAACATCAACAAAATTTAGCGCGTTTTAAAGTTG
Organism: Sepiola atlantica; assembly: GCA_963556195.1. Taxonomy (NCBI): domain Eukaryota; kingdom Metazoa; phylum Mollusca; class Cephalopoda; order Sepiida; family Sepiolidae; genus Sepiola; species Sepiola atlantica. The sequence goes on from CAUVYP010000355.1 coordinate 711,394, forward strand.
ATATCGCTTTTGTTAATAACTTCAACATTTATTTGACTTGTGCCACGAAACTTTGCAGACAGTCGCGGGGACTGATTTTCTACTGAAGTACCAAGTTTCAGAAGTGCAGCTTTTGTACTGCCGGAGATATGTCGATACAAACTGCATACGCAAAACATCAACAAAATTTAGCGCGTTTTGAAGTTGATATCGCTTTTGTTTATAACTTCCACATTTATTCGAATTGTGCCACGAAACTTTGCAGACAGTCGCGGATAAGCCTTTTCTACTGAAGTACTTAGTTTCAGAAGTGCAGCTCTCGTACTGCCGGAGATATGTCGATACAAACTGAATACGCAAAACATCAACAAAATTTAGCGCGTTTTAAAGTTGATATCGCTTTTGTTTATAACTTCCACATTTATTCGAATTGTGCCACGAAACTTTGCAGACAGTCGCGGAGACAGATTTTCTACTGAAGTACCAAGTTTCAGAAGTGCAGCTCTTGTACTGCGGCAGATATGTCGATACAAACTGAATACGCAAAACATCAACAAAATTTAGCGCGTTTTAAAGTTGATATCGCTTTTGTTTATAACTTCCACATTTATTCGAATTGTGCCACGAAACTTTGCAGACAGTCGCGGATATGCCTTTTCTACTGAAGTACAAAGTTTCCGAAGTGCAGCTCTTGTACTGCCGGAGATATGTCGATACAAACTAAATACGCAAAACATCAACAACATCTAGCGCGTTTTAAAGTTGATTTCGCTTTTTTTAATAACTTCAACATTTATTCGAATTGTGCACGAAACTTTGCAGACAGTCGCGGAGACTGATTTTCTACTGAAGTACCAAGTTTCAGAAGTGCAGCTCTTGTACTGACGGAGATATGTCGATACAAACTGAATACGCAAAACATCAACAAAATTACGCGCGTTTTAAAGTTGATATCGCTTTTGTTAATAACTTCCACATTTATTCGAATTGTGCCACGAAACTTTGCAGACGGTCGCGGAGACTGATTTCCTACTGAAGTACCAAGTTTCAGAAGTGCAGCTCTTGTACTGCCGGAGATATGTCGATACAAACTGAATACGCAAAACATCAACAAAATTTAGCGCGTTTTAAAGTTGATATCGCTTTTGTTAATAACTTCAACATTTATTCGACTTGTGCCACGAAACTTTGCAGACAGTCGCGGGGACTGATTTTCTACTGAAGTACCAAGTTTCAGAAGTGCAGCTTTTGTACTGCCGGAGATATGTCGATACAAACTGCGTACGCAAAACATCAACAAAATTTAGCGCGTTTTGAAGTTGATATCGCTTTTGTTTATAACTTCCACATTTATTCGAATTTTGCCACGAAACTTTGCAGACAGTCGCGGATAAGCCTTTTCTACTGAAGTACTTAGTTTCAGAAGTGCAGCTCTTGTACTGCCGGAGATATCTCGATACAAACTGAATACGCAAAACATCAACAAAATTTAGCGCGTTTTAAAGTTGATATCGCTTTTGTTGATAACTTAAACATTTATTCGAATTGTGCCACGAAACTTTGCAGACTATGGCGAGAAATATTTTCTACTGAAGTACCAAGTTTCAGAAGTGCAGCTCTTGTACTGCCGGAGATATGTCGATACAAACTGAATACGCAAAACATCAACAAAATTTAGGGCGTTTCAAAGTTGATTCCACTTTTGTTAATAACTTCCACATTTATTCGAATTGTGCCACGAAACTTTGCAGACAGTCGCGGAGACATATTTTCTACTGAAGTACCAAGTTTCAGAAGTGCAGCTCTTGTACTGCCGGAGATATGTCGATACAAACTGAATACGCAAAACATCAACAAAATTTAGCGCGTTTTAAAGTTGATATCGCTTTTGTTAATAACTTCAACATTTATTCGAATTGTGCCACGAAACTTTGCAGACAGTCGCGGAGACTGATTTTTAACTGAAGTGCCAAGTTTCAGAAGTGCAGCTCTTGTACTGACTGAGATATGTCGATACAAACTGAATACGCAAAACATCAACAAAATTAAGCGCGTTTTAAAGTTGATATCGCTTTTGTTAATAACTTCCACACTTATTCGAATTGTGCCACAGAACTTTGCAGACAGTCGCGGAGACAGATTTTTTAAAGTACCAAGTTTCACAAGTGCAGCTCTCGTACTGCCGGAGATATGTCGATACAAACTGAATACGCAAAACATCAACAAAATTTAGCGCGTTTTAAAGTTGATATCGCTTTTGTTTATAACTTCCACATTTATTCGAATTGTGCCATGAAACTTTGCAGACAGTCGCGGAGACAGATTTTCTACTGAAGTACCAAGTTTCAGAAGTGCAGCTCTTGTACTGACGGAGATATGTCGATACAAACTGAATACGCAAAACATCAACAAAATTTAGCGCGTTTTAAAGTTGATATCGCTTTTGTTTATAACTTCCACATTTATTCGAATTGTGCCACGAAACTTTGCAGACAGTCGCGGATATGCCTTTTCTACTGAAGTACAAAGTTTCCGAAGTGCAGCTCTTGTACTGCCGGAGATATGTCGATAGAAACTAAATACGCAAAACATCAACAAAATCTAGCGCGTTTTAAAGTTGATTTCGCTTTTTTTAATAACTTCAACATTTATTCGAATTGTGCACGAAACTTTGCAGACAGTCGCGGAGACTGATTTTCTACTGAAGTACCAAGTTTCAGAAGTGCAGCTCTTGTAATGACGGAGATATGTCGATACAAACTGAATACGCAAAACATCAACAAAATTGAGCGCGTTTTAAAGTTGATATCGCTTTTGTTAATAACTTCCACATTTATTCGAATTGTGCCACGAAACTTTGCAGACGGTCGCGGAGACTGATTTCCTACTGAAGTACCAAGTTTCAGAAGTGCAGCTCTTGTACTGCCGGAGATATGTCGATACAAACTGAATACGCAAAACATCAACAAAATTTAGCGCGTTTTAAAGTTGATATCGCTTTTGTTAATAACTTCAACATTTATTCGACTTGTGCCACGAAACTTTGCAGACAGTCGCGGGGACTGATTTTCTACTGAAGTACCAAGTTTCAGAAGTGCAGCTTTTGTACTGCCGGAGATATGTCGATACAAACTGCATACGCAAAACATCAACAAAATTTAGCGCGTTTTGAAGTTGATATCGCTTTTGTTTATAACTTCCACATTTATTCGAATTTGTCCACGAAACTTTGCAGACAGTCGCGGATAAGCCGATTCTACTGAAGTACTTAGTTTCAGAAGTGCAGCTCTTGTACTGCCGGAGATATCTCGATACAAACTGAATACGCAAAACATCAACAAAATTTAGCGCGTTTTAAAGTTGATATCGCTTTTGTTGATAACTTAAACATTTATTAAAATTGTGCCACGAAACTTTGCAGACTATGGCGAGAAATATTTTCTACTGAAGTACCAAGTTTCAGAAGTGCAGCTCTTGTACTGCCGGAGATATGTCGATACAAACTGAATACGCAAAAAATAAACAAAATTTAGGGCGTTTCAAAGTTGATACCACTTTTGTTAATAACTTCCACATTTATTCGAATTGTGCCACGAAACTTTGCAGACAGTCGCGGAGACATATTTTCTACTGAAGTACCAAGTTTCAGAAGTGCAGCTCTTGTACTGCCGGAGATATGTCGATACAAACTGAATACGCAAAACATAAACAAAATTGAGCGCGTTTTAAAGTTGATATCGCTTTTGTTAATAACTTCCACATTTATTCGAATTGTGCCACGAAACTTTGCAGACAGTCGCGGATAGGCCCTTGCTACTGAAGTACCAAGTTTCAGAAGTGCAGCTCTTGTACTGCCGGAGATATGTCGATACAAACTGAATACGCAAAACATCAACAAAATTTAGCGCGTTTTAAAGTTGATATCGCTTTTGTTAATAACTTCAACATTTATTCGAATTGTGCCACGAAACTTTGCAGACAGTCGCGGAGACTGATTTTCTACTGAAGTGCCAAGTTTCAGAAGTGCAGCTCTTGTACTGACTGAGATATGTCGATACAAACTGAATACGCAAACATCAACAAAATTAAGCGCGTTTTAAAGTTGATAACGCTTTTGTTAATAACTTCAACATTTATTCGAATTGTGCCACGAAACTTTGCAGACAGTCGCGGAGACTGATTTTCTACTGAAGTGCCAAGGTTCAGAAGTGCAGCTCTTGTACTGACTGAGATATGTCGATACAAACTGAATACGCAAAACATCAACAAAATTAAGCGCGTTTTAAAGTTGATATCGCTTTTGTTAATAACTTCCACACTTATTCGAATTGTGCCACAGAACTTTGCAGACAGTCGCGGAGACAGATTTTTTAAAGTACCAAGTTTCAGAAGTGCAGCTCTCGTACTGCCGGAGATATGTCGATACAAACTGAATACGCAAAACATCAACAAAATTTAGCGCGTTTTAAAGTTGATATCGCTTTTGTTTATAACTTCCACATTTATTCGAATTGTGCCACGAAACTTTGCAGACAGTCGCGGAGACAGATTTTCTACTGAAGTACCAAGTTTCAGAAGTGCAGCTCTTGTACTGCGGCAGATATGTCGATACAAACTGAATACGCAAAACATCAACAAAATTTAGCGCGTTTTAAAGTTGATATCGCTTTTGTTTATAACTTCCACATTTATTCGAATTGTGCCACGAAACTTTGCAGACAGTCGCGGATATGCCTTTTCTACTGAAGTACAAAGTTTCCGAAGTGCAGCTCTTGTACTGCCGGGGATATGTCGATACAAACTAAATACGCAAAACATCAACAAAATCTAGCGCGTTTTAAAGTTGATTTCGCTTTTTTTAATAACTTCAACATTTATTCGAATTGTGCCACGAAACTTTGCAGACAGTCGCGGAGACTGATTTTCTACTGAAGTACCAAGTTTCAGAAGTGCAGCTCTTGTACTGACGGAGATATGTCGATACAAACTGAATACGCAAAACATCAACAAAATTACGCGCGTTTTAAAGTTGATATCGCTTTTGTTAATAACTTCCACATTTATTCGAATTGTGCCACGAAACTTTGCAGACGGTCGCGGAGACTGATTTCCTACTGAAGTACCAAGTTTCAGAAGTGCAGCTCTTGTACTGCCGGAGATATGTCGATACAAACTGAATACGCAAAACATCAACAAAATTTAGCGCGTTTTAAAGTTGATATCGCTTTTGTTAATAACTTCAACATTTATTCGACTTGTGCCACGAAACTTTGCAGACAGTCGCGGGGACTGATTTTCTACTGAAGTACCAAGTTTCAGAAGTGCAGCTTTTGTACTGCCGGAGATATGTCGATACAAACTGCATACGCAAAACATCAACAAAATTTAGCGCGTTTTGAAGTTGATATCGCTTTTGTTTATAACTTCCACATTTATTCGAATTTTGCCACGAAACTTTGCAGACAGTCGCGGATAAGCCTTTTCTACTGAAGTACTTAGTTTCAGAAGTGCAGCTCTCGTACTGCCGGAGATATGTCGATACAAACTGAATACGCAAAACATCAACAAAATTTAGCGCGTTTTAAAGTTGATATCGCTTTTGTTTATAACTTCCACATTTATTCGAATTGTGCCACGAAACTTTGCAGACAGTCGCGGAGACAGATTTTCTACTGAAGTACCAAGTTTCAGAAGTGCAGCTCTTGTACTGCGGCAGATATGTCGATACAAACTGAATACGCAAAACATCAACAAAATTTAGCGCGTTTTAAAGTTGATATCGCTTTTGTTTATAACTTCCACATTTATTCGAATTGTGCCACGAAACTTTGCAGACAGTCGCGGATATGCCTTTTCTACTGAAGTACAAAGTTTCCGAAGTGCAGCTCTTGTACTGCCGGAGATATGTCGATACAAACTAAATACGCAAAACATCAACAACATCTAGCGCGTTTTAAAGTTGATTTCGCTTTTTTTAATAACTTCAACATTTATTCGAATTGTGCACGAAACTTTGCAGACAGTCGCGGAGACTGATTTTCTACTGAAGTACCAAGTTTCAGAAGTGCAGCTCTTGTACTGACGGAGATATGTCGATACAAACTGAATACGCAAAACATCAACAAAATTACGCGCGTTTTAAAGTTGATATCGCTTTTGTTAATAACTTCCACATTTATTCGAATTGTGCCACGAAACTTTGCAGACGGTCGCGGAGACTGATTTCCTACTGAAGTACCAAGTTTCAGAAGTGCAGCTCTTGTACTGCCGGAGATATGTCGATACAAACTGAATACGCAAAACATCAACAAAATTTAGCGCGTTTTAAAGTTGATATCGCTTTTGTTAATAACTTCAACATTTATTCGACTTGTGCCACGAAACTTTGCAGACAGTCGCGGGGACTGATTTTCTACTGAAGTACCAAGTTTCAGAAGTGCAGCTTTTGTACTGCCGGAGATATGTCGATACAAACTGCATACGCAAAACATCAACAAAATTTAGCGCGTTTTGAAGTTGATATCGCGTTTGTTTATAACTTCCCATTTATTCGAATTTTGCCACGAAACTTTGCAGACAGTCGCGGATAAGCCTTTTCTACTGAAGTACTTAGTTTCAGAAGTGCAGCTCTTGTACTGCCGGAGATATCTCGATACAAACTGAATACGCAAAACATCAACAAAATTTAGCGCGTTTTCAAGTTGATATCGCTTTTGTTGATAACTTAAACATTTATTCGAATTGTGCCACGAAACTTTGCAGACTATGGCGAGAAATATTTTCTACTGAAGTACCAAGTTTCAGAAGTGCAGCTCTTGTACTGCCGGAGATATGTCGATACAAACTGAATACGCAAAAAAAAAACAAAATTTAGGGCGTTTCAAAGTTGATTCCACTTTTGTTAATAACTTCCACATTTATTCGAATTGTGCCACGAAACTTTGCAGACAGTCGCGGAGACATATTTTCTACTGAAGTACCAAGTTTCAGAAGTGCAGCTCTTGTACTGCCGGAGATATGTCGATACAAACTGAATACGCAAAACATCAACAAAATTTAGCGCGTTTTAATGTTGATATCGCTTTTGTTAATAACTTCCGCATTTATTCGAATTGTGCCACGAAACTTTGCAGACAGTCGGGGAGACAGATTTTCTACTGAAGTACCAAGTTTCAGAAGTAGAGCTCTTGTACTGCCGGAGATATGTCGATACAAACTGAATACGCAAAACATCAACAAAATTTAGCGCGTTTTAAAGTTGATATCGCTTTTGTTAATAACTTCCACATTTATTCAGTTTGTGCCACGAAACTTTGCAGACAGTCGCGGATAAGCCCTTGCTACTGAAGTACCAAGTTTCAAAAGTGCAGCTCTTGTACTGCCGGAGATATGTCGATACAAACTGAATACGCAAAACATCAACAAAATTTAGCGCGTTTTAAAGTTGATATCGCTTTTGTTAATAACTTCAACATTTATTCGAATTGTGCCACGAACATTTGGAGACAGTCGCGGAGACTGATTTTCTACTGAAGTACCAAGTTTCAGAAGTGCAGCTCTTGTACTGACGGAGATATGTCGATACAAACTGAATACGCAAAACATCAACAAAATTATGCGCGTTTTAAAGTTGATATCGCTTTTGTTAATAACTTCAATATTTATTCGAATTGTGCAACGAAACTTTGCAGACAGTCGCGGAGACAGATTTCCTACTGAAGTACCAAGTGTTAAAAGTGTAGCTCTAGTACTGACGGAGATATGTCGATACAAACTGAATACGCAAAACATCAACAAAATTTAGCGCGTTTTAAAGTTGATATCGCTTTTGTTAATAACTTAAACATTTATTCGTATTGTGCCACGAAACTTTGCAGACAGTCGCGGAGACAGATTTTCAACTGAAGTACTAAGTTGCAGAAGTGCAGCTCTTGTACTGCCGGAGATATGTCGATACAAACTGAATACGCAAAACATCAACAAAATTTAGCGCGTTTTAAAGTTGATATCGCTTTTGTTTATAACTTCCACATTTATTCGAATTGTGCAACGAAACTTTGCAAGCAGTCGCGGATAGGCCCTTTCTACTCAAGTACAAAGTTTCAGAAGTGCAGCTCTTGTACTGCCGGAGATATGTCGATACAAACTGAATACGCAAACATCAACAACATTTAGCATGTTTTAAAGTTGATATCGCTTTTGTTAATAACTTCAACATTTATGCGAATTGTGCCACGAAACTTTGCAGACAGTCGCGGAGACTGATTTTCTACTAAAGTACTAAGTTTCAGAAGTGCAGCTTTTGTACTGACGGAGATATGTCGATACAAACTGAATACGCAAAACATCAACAAAATTTAGCGCGTTTTAAAGTTGATATCGCTTTTGTTAATAACTTCCACATTTATTCGAATTGTACCACGAAACTTTGCAGACAGTCGCGAGACTGATTTTCTACTGAAGTACCAAGTTTCAGAAGTGCAGCTCTTGTACTGCCGGAGATATGTCGATACAAACTGAATACGCAAAACATCAACAAAATTTAGCGCGTTTTAAAGTTGATATCGCTTTTGTTAATAACTTCAACATTTATTCGAATTGTGCCACGAAACTTTGCAGACAGTCGCGGATAGGCCCTTTCTACTGAAGTACCAAGTTTCAGAAGTGCAGCTCTTGTACTGCCGGATATATGTCGATACAAACTGAATACGCAAAACATCAACAAAATTACGCGCGTTTTAAAGTTGATATCGCTTTTGTTAATAACTTCCACATTTATTCGAATTGTGCCACGAAACTTTGCAGACAGTCGCGGAGACTGATTTTCTACTGAAGTACCAAGTTTCAGAAGTGCAGCTTTTGTACTGCCGGAGATATGTCGATACAAACTGAATACGCAAAACATCAACAAAATTACGCGCGTTTTAAAGTTGATATCGCTTTTGTAAATAACTTCAAAATTTATTCGAATTGTGCCACGAAACTTTGCAGACAGTCGCCGTGACTGATTTTCTACTGAAGCACCAAGTTTCAGAAGTGCAGCTCTTGTACTGCCGGAGATATGTCGATACAAACTGAATACGCAAAACATCAACAAAATTTAGCGCGTTTTAAAGTTGATATCGCTTTTGTTTATAACTTCCACATTTATTCGAATTGTGCCACGAAACTTTGCAGACAGTCGCGGATAAGCCTTTTCCACTGAAGTACCAAGTTTCAGAAGTGCAGCTCCTGTACTGCCGGAGTATGTCGATACAAACTAAATACGCAAAACATCAACAAAATTACGCGCGTTTTAAAGTTGATATCGCTTTTGTTAATAACTTCCACATTTATCTGAATTTTGCTACGAAACTTTGCAGACAGTCGCGGATAAGCCTTTTCTACTGAAGTACTAAGTTTCAGAAGTGCAGCTCTTGTACTGCCGGTGATATCTCGATACAAACTGAATAGCAAAACATCAACAAAATTTAGCGCGTTTTGAAGTTGATATCGCTTTTGTTGATAACTTAAACATTTATTCGAATTGTGCCACGAAACTTTGCAGACAGTCGCGAGAAATATTTTCTACTGAAGTACCAAGTTTCAGAAGTGCAGCTCTTGTACTGCCGGAGATATGTCGATACAAACTGAATACGCAAAAAATAAACAAAATTTAGGGCGTTTCAAAGTTGATATCACTTTTGTAAATAACTTCCACATTTATTCGAATTGTGCCACGAAACTTTGCAGACAGTCGCGGAGACATATTTTCTACTGAAGTACCAAGTTTCAGAAGTGCAGCTCTTGTACTGCCGGAGATATGTCGATACAAACTGAATACGCAAAACATCAACAAAATTTAGCGCGTTTTAAAGTTGATATCGCTTTTGTTAATAACTTCCACATTTATTCGAATTGTGCCACGAAACTTTGCAGACAGTCGGGGAGACAGATTTTCTACTGAAGTACCAAGTTTCAGAAGTGTAGCTCTTGTACTGCAGGAGATATGTCGATACAAACTGAATACGCAAAACATCAACAAAATTGAGCGCGTTTTAAAGTTGATATCGCTTTTGTTAATAACTTCCACATTTATTCAGTTTGTGCCACGAAACTTTGCAGACAGTCGCGGATAAGCCCTTGCTACTGAAGTACCAAGTTTCAGAAGTGCAGCTCTTGTACTGCCGGAGATATGTCGATACAAACTGAATACGCAAAACATCAACAAAATTTAGCGCGTTTTAAAGTTGATATCGCTTTTGTTAATAACTTCAACATTTATTCGAATTGTGCCACGAAACTTTGCAGACAGTCGCGGAGACTGATTTTCTACTGAAGTACCAAGTTTCAGAAGTGCAGCTCTTGTACTGACGGAGATATGTCGATACAAACTGAATACGCAAAACATCAAAAAAATTTAGCGCGTTTTAAAGTTGATATCGCTTTTGTTAATAACTTAAACATTTATTCGTATTGTGCCACGATACTTTGCAGACAGTCGCGGAGACAGATTTTCAACTGAAGTACTAAGTTGCAGAAGTGCAGCTCTTGTACTGCCGGAGATATGTCGATACAAACTGAATACGCAAAACATCAACAAAATTTAGCGCGTTTTAAAGTTGATATCGCTTTTGTTTATAACTTCTACATTTATTCGAATTGTGCCACGAAACTTTGCAGACAGTCGCGGATAGGCCCTTTCTACTCAAGTACAAAGTTTCAGAAGTGCAGCTCTTGTACTGCCGGAGATATGTCGATACAAACTGAATACGCAAAACATCAACAAAATTTAGCGCGTTTTAAAGTTGATATCGCTTTTGTTAATAACTTCCACATTTATTCGAATTGTACCACGAAACTTTGCAGACAGTCGCGAGACTGATTTTCTACTGAAGTACCAAGTTTCAGAAGTGCAGCTCTTGTACTGCCGGAGATATGTCGATACAAACTGAATACGCAAAACATCAACAAAATTTAGCGCGTTTTAAAGTTGATATCGCTTTTGTTAATAACTTCAACATTTATTCGAATTGTGCCACGAAACTTTGCAGACAGTCGCGGATAGGCCCTTTCTACTGAAGTACCAAGTTTCAGAAGTGCAGCTCTTGTACTGCCGGATATATGTCGATACAAACTGAATAATCAAAACATCAACAAAATTTAGCGCGTTTTAAAGTTGATATCGCTTTTGTTAATAACTTCCACATTTATTCGAATTGTGCCACGAAACTTTGCAGACAGTCGCGGAGACTGATTTTCTACTGAAGTACCAAGTTTCAGAAGTGCAGCTCTTGTACTGCCGGAGATATGTCGATACAAACTGAATACGCAAAACATCAACAAAATTACGCGCGTTTTAAAGTTGATATCGGTTTTGTAAATAACTTCAACATTTATTCGAATTGTGCCACGAAACTTTGCAGACAGTCGCCGAGACTGATTTTCTACTGAAGCACCAAGTTTAAGAAGTGCAGCTCTTGTACTGCCGGAGATATGTCGATACAAACTGAATACGCAAAACATCAACAAAATTTAGCGCGTTTTAAAGTTGATATCGCTTTTGTTTATAACTTCCACATTTATTCGAATTGTGCCACGAAACTTTGCAGACAGTCGCGGATAAGCCTTTTCCACTGAAGTATCAAGTTTCAGAAGTGCAGCTCCTGTACTGCCGGAGTATGTCGATACAAACTAAATACGCAAAACATCAACAAAATTACACGCGTTTTAAAGTTGATATCGCTTTTGGAAATAACTTCAACATTTATTCGAATTGTGCCACGAAACTTTGCAGACAGTCGCGGATAGGCCCTTTTCTACTGAAGTACCAAGTTTCAGAAGTGCAGCTCTTGTACTGCCGGAGATATGTCGATACAAACTGAATACGCCAAACATCAACAAAATTATGCGCGTTTTACAGTTGATATCGCTTTTGTTAATAACTTCCACATTTATTCGAATTGTGCCACGAAACTTTGCAGACAGTCGCGGAGACTGATTTTCTACTGAAGTACAAAGTTTCAGAAGTGCAGCTTTTGTACTGCCGGAGATATGTCGATACAAACTGAATACGCAAAACATCAACAAAATTACGCGCGTTTTAAAGTTGATATCGCTTTTGTAAATAACTTCAAAATTTATTCGAATTGTGCCACGAAACTTTGCAGACAGTCGCCGTGACTGATTTTCTACTGAAGCACCAAGTTTCAGAAGTGCAGCTCTTGTACTGCCGGAGATATGTCGATACAAACTGAATACGCAAAACATCAACAAAATTTAGCGCGTTTTAAAGTTGATATCGCTTTTGTTTATAACTTCCACATTTATTCGAATTGTGCCACGAAACTTTGCAGACAGTCGCGGATAAGCCTTTTCCACTGAAGTACCAAGTTTCAGAAGTGCAGCTCCTGTACTGCCGGAGTATGTCGATACAAACTAAATACGCAAAACATCAACAAAATTACGCGCGTTTTAAAGTTGATATCGCTTTTGTTAATAACTTCCACATTTATCTGAATTTTGCTACGAAACTTTGCAGACAGTCGCGGATAAGCCTTTTCTACTGAAGTACTAAGTTTCAGAAGTGCAGCTCTTGTACTGCCGGTGATATCTCGATACAAACTGAATAGCAAAACATCAACAAAATTTAGCGCGTTTTGAAGTTGATATCGCTTTTGTTGATAACTTAAACATTTATTCGAATTGTGCCACGAAACTTTGCAGACAGTCGCGAGAAATATTTTCTACTGAAGTACCAAGTTTCAGAAGTGCAGCTCTTGTACTGCCGGAGATATGTCGATACAAACTGAATACGCAAAAAATAAACAAAATTTAGGGCGTTTCAAAGTTGATATCACTTTTGTAAATAACTTCCACATTTATTCGAATTGTGCCACGAAACTTTGCAGACAGTCGCGGAGACATATTTTCTACTGAAGTACCAAGTTTCAGAAGTGCAGCTCTTGTACTGCCGAAGATATGTCGATACAAACTGAATACGCAAAACATCAACAAAATTTAGCGCGTTTTAAAGTTGATATCGCTTTTGTTAATAACTTCCACATTTATTCGAATTGTGCCACGAAACTTTGCAGACAGTCGCGGAGACAGATTTTCTACTGAAGTACAAAGTTTCAGAAGTGCAGCTCTTGTACTGCCGGAGATATGTCGATACAAACTGAATACGCAAAACATCAACAAAATTTAGCGCGTTTTAAAGTTGATATCGCTTTTGTTAATAACTTCCACATTTATTCGAATTGTGCCACGAAACTTTGCAGACAGTCGGGGAGACAGATTTTCTACTGAAGTACCAAGTTTCAGAAGTGTAGCTCTTGTACTGCAGGAGATATGTCGATACAAACTGAATACGCAAAACATCAACAAAATTGAGCGCGTTTTAAAGTTGATATCGCTTTTGTTAATAACTTCCACATTTATTCAGTTTGTGCCACGAAACTTTGCAGACAGTCGCGGATAAGCCCTTGCTACTGAAGTACCAAGTTTCAGAAGTGCAGCTCTTGTACTGCCGGAGATATGTCGATACAAACTGAATACGCAAAACATCAACAAAATTTAGCGCGTTTTAAAGTTGATATCGCTTTTGTTAATAACTTCAACATTTATTCGAATTGTGCCACGAAACTTTGCAGACAGTCGCGGAGACTGATTTTCTACTGAAGTACCAAGTTTCAGAAGTGCAGCTCTTGTACTGACGGAGATATGTCGATACAAACTGAATACGCAAAACATCAAAAAAATTTAGCGCGTTTTAAAGTTGATATCGCTTTTGTTAATAACTTAAACATTTATTCGTATTGTGCCACGATACTTTGCAGACAGTCGCGGAGACAGATTTTCAACTGAAGTACTAAGTTGCAGAAGTGCAGCTCTTGTACTGCCGGAGATATGTCGATACAAACTGAATACGCAAAACATCAACAAAATTTAGCGCGTTTTAAAGTTGATATCGCTTCTGTTAATAACTTCCACATTTATTCGAATTGTGCCACGAAACTTTGCAGACAGTCGCGGATAGGCCCTTTCTACTCAAGTACAAAGTTTCAGAAGTGCAGCTCTTGTACTGCCGGAGATATGTCGATACAAACTGAATACGCAAAACATCAACAAAATTTAGCGCGTTTTAAAGTTGATATCGCTTTTGTTAATAACTTCCACATTTATTCGAATTGTACCACGAAACTTTGCAGACAGTCGCGAGACTGATTTTCTACTGAAGTACCAAGTTTCAGAAGTGCAGCTCTTGTACTGCCGGAGATATGTCGATACAAACTGAATACGCAAAACATCAACAAAATTTAGCGCGTTTTAAAGTTGATATCGCTTTTGTTAATAACTTCAACATTTATTCGAATTGTGCCACGAAACTTTGCAGACAGTCGCGGATAGGCCCTTTCTACTGAAGTACCAAGTTTCAGAAGTGCAGCTCTTGTACTGCCGGAGATATGTCGATACAAACTGAATAATCAAAACATCAACAAAATTTAGCGCGTTTTAAAGTTGATATCGCTTTTGTTAATAACTTCCACATTTATTCGAATTGTGCCACGAAACTTTGCAGACAGTCGCGGAGACTGATTTTCTACTGAAGTACCAAGTTTCAGAAGTGCAGCTCTTGTACTGCCGGAGATATGTCGATACAAACTGAATACGCAAAACATCAACAAAATTACGCGCGTTTTAAAGTTGATATCGGTTTTGTAAATAACTTCAACATTTATTCGAATTGTGCCACGAAACTTTGCAGACAGTCGCCGAGACTGATTTTCTACTGAAGCACCAAGTTTCAGAAGGTCAGCTCTTGTACTGCCGGAGATATGTCGATACAAACTGAATACGCAAAACATCAACAAAATTTAGCGCGTTTTAAAGTTGATATCGCTTTTGTTTATAACTTCCACATTTATTCGAATTGTGCCACGAAACTTTGCAGACAGTCGCGGATAAGCCTTTTCCACTGAAGTATCAAGTTTCAGAAGTGCAGCTCCTGTACTGCCGGAGTATGTCGATACAAACTAAATACGCAAAACATCAACAAAATTACACGCGTTTTAAAGTTGATATCGCTTTTGGAAATAACTTCAACATTTATTCGAATTGTGCCACGAAACTTTGCAGACAGTCGCGGATAGGCCCTTTTCTACTGAAGTACCAAGTTTCAGAAGTGCAGCTCTTGTACTGCCGGAGATATGTCGATACAAACTGAATACGCCAAACATCAACAAAATTATGCGCGTTTTAAAGTTGATATCGCTTTTTTTAATAACTTCAACATTTATTCGAATTGTGCCACGAAACTTTGCAGACAGTCGCGGAAGCTGATTTTCTACTGAAGTACCAAGTTTCAGAAGCGCAGCTTTTGTACTGACGGAGATATGTCGATACAACCTGAATACGCAAAACATCAACAAAATCTAGCGCGTTTTAAAGTTGATATCGCTTTTGTTAATAACTTCCACATTTATTCGAATTGTGCCACGAAACTTTGCAGACAGTCGCGGAGACAGATTTTTTACTGAAGTACCAAGTTTCAGAAGTGCAGCTCTTGTACTGCCGGAGATATGTCGATACAAACTGAATACGCAAAACATCAACAAAATTTAGCGCGTTTTAAAGTTGATATCGCTTTTGTTTATAACTTCCACATTTATTCGAATTGTGCCACGAAACTTTGCAGACAGTCGCGGAGACAGATTTTCTACTGTAGTACCAAGTTTCAGAAATGCAGCTCTTGTACTGCCGCAGATATGTCGATACAAACTGAATACGCAAAACATCAACAAAATTTAGCGCGTTTTAAAGTTGATATCGCTTTTGTTAATAACTTCCACATTTATTCGAATTGTGCCACGAAACTTTGCAGACAGTCGCGGATAGGCCTTTTCTACTGAAGTACCAAGTTTCAGAAGTGCAGCTCTTGTACTGCCGGAGATATGTCGATACAAACTGAATACGCAAAACATCAACAAAATTGAGCGCGTTTTAAAGTTGATATCGCTTTTGTTAATAACTTCCATATTTATTCGAATTGTGCCACGAAACTTTGCAGACAGTCGCGGATAGGCCCTTGCTACTGAAGTACCAAGTTTCAGAAGTGCAGCTCTTGTACTGCCGGAGATAGGTCGATACAAACTGAATACGCAAAACATCAACAAAATTTAGCGCGTTTTAAAGTTGATATCGCTTTTGTTAATAACTTCAACATTTATTCGAATTGTGCCACGAAACTTTGCAGACAGTCGCAGAGACTGATTTTCTACTGAAGTACCAAGTTTCAGAAGTGCAGCTCTTGTACTGACGGAGATATGTCGATACAAACTGAATACGCAAAACATCAACAAAATTAAGCGCGTTTTAAAGTTGATAACGCTTTTGTTAATAACTTCAACATTTATTCGAATTGTGCCACGAAACTTTGCAGACAGTCGCGGATAGGACCTTTCTACTGAAGTACCAAGTTTCAGAAGTGCAGCTCTTGTACTGCCGGATATATGTCGATACAAACTGAATACGCAAAACATCAACAAAATTACGCGCGTTTTAAAGTTGATATCGCTTTTGTAAATAACTCCAACATTTATTCGAATTGTGCCACGAAACTTTGCAGACAGTCGCCGAGACTGATTTTCTACTGAAGTACCAAGTTTCAGAAGTGCAGCTCTTGTACTGCCGGAGATATGTCGATACAAACTGAATACGCAAAACATCAACAAAATTTAGCGCGTTTTAAAGTTGATATCGCTTTTGTTTATAACTACCACATTTATTCGAATTGTGCCACGAAACTTTGCAGACAGTCGCGGATAAGCCTTTTCCACTGAAGTACCAAGTTTCAGAAGTGCAGCTCCTGTACTGCCGGAGTATGTCGATACAAACTAAATACGCAAAACATCAACAAAATTACGCGCGTTTTAAAGTTGATATCGCTTTTGGAAATAACTTCAACATTTATTCGAATTGTGCCACGAAACTTTGCAGACAGTCGCGGATAGGCCCTTTTCTACTGAAGTACCAAGTTTCAGAAGTGCAGCTCTTGTACTGCCGGAGATATGTCGATACAAACTGAATACGCCAAACATCAACAAAATTTAGCGCGTTTTAAAGTTGATATCGCTTTTTTTAATAACTTTAACATTTATTCGAATTGTGCCACGAAACTTTGCAGACAGTCGCGGAGACTGATTTTCTACTGAGGTACCAAGTTTCAGAAGCGCAGCTTTTGTACTGACGGAGATATGTCGATACAAACTGAATACGCAAAACATCAACAAAATCTAGCGCGTTTTAAAGTTGATATCGCTTTTGTTAATAACTTCAACATTTATTTGAATTGTGCCACGAAACTTTGCAGACAGTCGCCGAGACTGATTTTCTACTGAAGCACCAAGTTTCAGAAGTGCAGCTCTTGTACTGCCAGAGATATGTCGATACAAACTGAATACGCAAAACATCAACAAAATTTAGCGCGTTTTAAAGTTGATATCGCTTTTGTTAATAACTTCCACATTTATTCGAATTGTGCCACGAAACTTTGCAGACAGTCGCGGAGACATGTTTTCTACTGAAGTACCAAGTTTCAGAAGTGCAGCTCTTGTACTGCCGGAGATATGTCGATACAAACTGAATACGCAAAACATCAACAAAATTTAGCGCGTTTTAAAGTTGATATCGCTTTTGTTTATAACTTCCACATTTATTCGAATTGTGCCACGAAACTTTGCAGACAGTCGCGGATAGGCCTTTTCTACTGAAGTACCAAGTTTCAGAAGTGCAGCTCTTGTACTGCCGGAGATATGTCGATACAAACTGAATACGCAAAACATCAACAAAATTTAGCGCGTTTTAAAGTTGATATCGCTTTTGTTAATAACTTCCACATTTATTCGAATTGTGCCACGAAACTTTGCAGACAGTCGCGGATAGGCCCTTGCTACTGAAGTACCAAGTTACAGAAGTGCAGCTCTTGTACTGACGGAGATATGTCGATACAAACTGAATACGCAAAACATCAACAAAATTAAGCGCGTTTTAAAGTTGATAACGCTTTTGTTAATAACTTCAACATTTATTCGAATTGTGCCACGAAACTTTGCAGACAGTCGCGGAGACTGATTTTCTACTGAAGTACCAAGTGTCAGAAGTGTAGCTCTGGTACTGACGGAGATATGTCGATACAAACTGAATACGCAAAAATCAACAAAATTTAGCGCGTTTTAAAGTTGATATCGCTTTTGTTAATAACTTCCACCCTTTTCGAATTGTGCCACAGAACTTTGCAGACAGTCGCGGAGACAGATTTTTTAAAGTACCAAGTTTCAGAAGTGCAGCTCTTGTACTGCCGCAGATATGTCGATACAAACTGAATACGCAAAACATCAACAAAATTTAGCGCGTTTTAAAGTTGATATCGCTTTTGTTTATAACTTCCACATTTATTCGAATTGTGCCACGAAACTTTGCAGACAGTCGCGGATATGCCTTTTCTACTGAAGTACAAAGTTTCCGAAGTGCAGCTCTTGTACTGCCGGAGATATGTCGATACAAACTAAATACGCCAAACATCAACAAAATCTAGCGCGTTTTAAAGTTGATTTCGCTTTTGTTAATAACTTCAACATTTATTCGAATTGTGCACGAAACTTTGCAGACAGTCGCGGAGACTGATTTTCTACTGAAGTACCAAGTTTCAGAAGTGCAGCTCTTGTACTGCCAGAGATATGTCGATACAAACTGAATACGCAAAACTTCAACAAAATTTAGCGCGTTTTAAAGTTGATATCGCTTTTGTTAATAACTTCCACATTTATTCGAATTGTGCCACGAAACTTTGCAGACAGTCGCGGAGACAGATTTGTTACTGAAGTACCAAGTTTCAGAAGTGCAGCTATTGTACTGCCGGAGATCTGTCAGTACAAACTGAATACGCAAAACATCAACAAAATTTAGCGCGTTTTAAAGTTGATATCGCTTTTGTTTATAACTTCCACATTTATTCGAATTGTGCCACGAAACTTTGCAGACAGTCGCGGAGACAGATTTTCTACTTAAGTACCAAGTTTCAGAAGTGCAGCTCTTGTACTGCCGCAGATATGTCGATACAAACTGAATACGCAAAACATCAACAAAATTTAGCGCGTTTTAAAGTTGATATCGCTTTTGTTAATAACTTCCACATTTATTCGAATTGTGCCACGAAACTTTGCAGACAGTCGCGGATAGGCCTTTTCTACTGAAGTACCAAGTTTCAGAAGTGCAGCTCTTGTACTGCCGGAGATATGTCGATACAAACTGAATACGCCAAACATCAACAAAATTGAGCGCGTTTTAAAGTTGATATCGCTTTTGTTAATAACTTCCACATTTATTCGAATTGTGCCACGAAACTTTGCAGACAGTCGCGGATAGGCCCTTGCTACTGAAGTACCAAGTTTCAGAAGTGCAGCTCTTGTACTGCCGGAGATATGTCGATACAAACTGAATACGCAAAACATCAACAAAATTTAGCGCGTTTTAAAGTTGATATCGCTTTTGGTTATAACTTCAACATTTATTCGAATTGTGCCACGAAACTTTGCAGACAGTCGCGGAGACTGATTTTCTACTGAAGTACCAAGTTTCAGAAGTGCAGCTCTTGTACTGACGAAGATATGTCGATACAAACTGAATACGCAAAACATCAACAAAATTAAGCGCGTTTTAAAGTTGATAACGCTTTTGTTAATAACTTCAACATTTATTCGAATTGTGCCACGAAACTTTGCAGACAGTCGCGGAGACTGATTTTCTACTGAAGTACCAAGTGTCAGATGTGTAGCTCTGGTACTGACGGAGATATGTCGACACAAACTGAATACGCAAAACATCAACAAAATTTAGCGCGTTTTAAAGTTGATATCGCTTTTGTTAATAACTTCCACACTTATTCGAATTGTGCCACAGAACTTTGCAGACAGTCGCGGAGACAGATTTTTTAAAGTACCAAGTTTCAGAAGTGCAGCTCTCGTACTGCCGGAGATATGTCGATACAAACTGAATACGCAAAACATCAACAAAATTTAGCGCGTTTTAAAGTTGATATCGCTTTTGTTTATAACTTCCACGTTTATTCGAATTGTGCCACGAAACTTTGCAGACAGTCGCGGAGACAGATTTTCTACTGAAGTACCAAGTTTCAGAAGTGCAGCTCTTGTACTGCCGCAGATATGTCGATACAAACTGAATACGCAAAACATCAACAAAATTTAGCGCGTTTTAAAGTTGATATCGCTTTTGTTTATAACTTCCACATTTATTCGAATTGTGCCACGAAACTTTGCAGACAGTCGCGGATATGCCTTTTCTACTGAAGTACAAAGTTTCCGAAGTGCAGCTCTTGTACTGCCGGAGATATGTCGATACAAACTAAATACGCAAAACATCAACAAAATCTAGCGCGTTTTAAAGTTGATTTCGCTTTTGTTAATAACTTCCACATTCATTCGAATTGTGCCACGAAACTTTGCAGACAGTCGCGGATAGGCCTTTTCTACTGAAGTACCAAGTTTCAGAAGTGCAGCTCTTGTACTGCCGGAGATATGTCGATACAAACTGAATACGCAAAACATCAACAAAATTGAGCGCGTTTTAAAGTTGATATCGCTTTTGTTAATAACTTCCACATTTATTCGAATTGTGCCACGAAACTTTGCAGACAGTCGCGGATATGCCTTTTCTACTGAAGTACCAAGTTTCAGAAGTGCAGCTCTTGTACTGCCGGAGATATGTCGATACAAACTGAATACGCAAAACATCAACAAAATTTAGCGCGTTTTAAAGTTGATATCGCTTTTGTTAATAACTTCAACATTTATTCGAATTGTGCCACTAAACTTTGCAGACAGTCGCGGAGACTGATTTTCTACTGAAGTACCAAGTTTCAGAAGTGCAGCTCTTGTACTGACGAAGATATGTCGATACAAACTGAATACGCAAAACATCAACAAAATTAAGCGCGTTTTAAAGTTGATAACGCTTTTGTTAATAACTTCAACATTTATTCGAATTGTGCCACGAAACTTTGCAGACAGTCGCGGAGACTGATTTTCTACTGAAGTACCAAGTGTCAGAAGTGTAGCTCTGGTACTGACGGAGATATGACGACACAAACTGAATACGCAAAACATCAACAAAATTTAGCGCGTTTTAAAGTTGATATCGCTTTTGTTAATAATTTCCACACTTATTCGAATTGTGCCACAGAACTTTGCAGACAGTCGCGGAGACAGATTTTTTAAAGTACCAAGTTTCAGAAGTGCAGCTCTCGTACTGCCGGAGATATGTCGATACAAACTGAATACGCAAAACATCAACAAAATTTAGCGCGTTTTAAAGTTGATATCGCTTTTGTTTATAACTTCCACATTTATTCGAATTGTGCCACGAAACTTTGCAGACAGTCGCGGAGACAGATTTTCTACTGAAGTACCAAGTTTCAGAAGTGCAGCTCTTGTACTGCCGCAGATATGTCGATACAAACTGAATACGCAAAAGATCAACAAAATTTAGCGCGTTTTAAAGTTGATATCGCTTTTGTTTATAACTTCCACATTTATTCGAATTGTGCCACGAAACTTTGCAGACAGTCGCGGATATGCCTTTTCTACTGAAGTACAAAGTTTCCAAAGTGCAGCTCTTGTACTGCCGGAGATATGTCGATACAAACTAAATACGCAAAACATCAAAAAATCTAGCGCGTTTTAAAGTTGATTTCGCTTTTGTTAATAACTTCCACATTTATTCGAATTGTGCCACGAAACTTTGCAGACAGTCGCGGATAGGCCTTTTCTACTGAAGTACCAAGTTTCAGAAGTGCAGCTCTTGTACTGCCGGAGATATGTCGATACAAACTGAATACGCAAAACATCAACAAAATTGAGCGCGTTTTAAAGTTGATATCGCTTTTGTTAATAACTTCCACATTTATTCGAATTGTGCCACGAAACTTTGCAGACAGTCGCGGATAGGCCCTTGCTACTGAAGTACCAAGTTTCAGAAGTGCAGCTCTTGTACTGCCGGAGATATGTCGATACAAACTGAATACGCAAAACATCAACAAAATTTAGCGCGTTTTAAAGTTGATATCGCTTTTGGTTATAACTTCAACATTTATTCGAATTGTGCCACTAAACTTTGCAGACAGTCGCGGAGACTGATTTTCTACTAAAGTACCAAGTTTCAGAAGTGCAGCTCTTGTACTGACGAAGATATGTCGATACAAACTGAATACGCAAAACATCAACAAAATTAAGCGCGTTTTAAAGTTGATAACGCTTTTGTTAATAACTTCAACATTTATTCGAACGTGCCACGAAACTTTGAAGACAGTCGCGGAGACTGATTTTCTACTGAAGTACCAAGTGTCAGAAGTGTAGCTCTGGTACTGACGGAGATATGTCGACACAAACTGAATACGCAAAACATCAACAAAATCTAGCGCGTTTTAAAGTTGATATCGCTTTTGTTAATAACTTCCACACTTATTCGAATTGTGCCACAGAACTTTGCAGACAGTCGCGGAGACAGATTTTTTAAAGTACCAAGTTTCAGAAGTGCAGCTCTCGTACTGCCGGAGATATGTCGATACAAACTGAATACGCAAAACATCAACAAAATTTAGCGCGTTTTAAAGTTGATATCGCTTTTGTTTATAACTTCCACATTTATTCGAATTGTGCCACGAAACTTTGCAGACAGTCGCGGAGACAGATTTTCTACTGAAGTACCAAGTTTCAGAAGTGCAGCTCTTGTACTGCCGCAGATATGTCGATACAAACTGAATACGCAAAAGATCAACAAAATTTAGCGCGTTTTAAAGTTGATATCGCTTTTGTTTATAACTTCCACATTTATTCGAATTGTGCCACGAAACTTTGCAGACAGTCGCGGATATGCCTTTTCTACTGAAGTACAAAGTTTCCAAAGTGCAGCTCTTGTACTGCCGGAGATATGTCGATACAAACTAAATACGCAAAACATCAAAAAATCTAGCGCGTTTTAAAGTTGATTTCGCTTTTGTTAATAACTTCCACATTTATTCGAATTGTGCCACGAAACTTTGCAGACAGTCGCGGATAGGCCTTTTCTACTGAAGTACCAAGTTTCAGAAGTGCAGCTCTTGTACTGCCGGAGATATGTCGATACAAACTGAATACGCAAAACATCAACAAAATTGAGCGCGTTTTAAAGTTGATATCGCTTTTGTTAATAACTTCCACATTTATTCGAATTGTGCCACGAAACTTTGCAGACAGTCGCGGATAGGCCCTTGCTACTGAAGTACCAAGTTTCAGAAGTGCAGCTCTTGTACTGCCGGAGATATGTCGATACAAACTGAATACGCAAAACATCAGCAAAATTTAGCGCGTTTTAAAGTTGATATCGCTTTTGGTTATAACTTCAACATTTATTCGAATTGTGCAACTAAACTTTGCAGACAGTCGCGGAGACTGATTTTCTACTAAAGTACCAAGTTTCAGAAGTGCAGCTCTTGTACTGACGAAGATATGTCGATACAAACTGAATACGCAAAACATCAACAAAATTAAGCGCGTTTTAAAGTTGATAACGCTTTTGTTAATAACTTCAACATTTATTCGAATTGTGCCACGAAACTTTGAAGACAGTCGCGGAGACTGATTTTCAACTGAAGTACCAAGTGTCAGAAGTGTAGCTCTGGTACTGACGGAGATATGTCGACACAAACTGAATACGCAAAACATCAACAAAATCTAGCGCGTTTTAAAGTTGATATCGCTTTTGTTAATAACTTCCACACTTATTCGAATTGTGCCACAGAACTTTGCAGACAGTCGCGGAGACAGATTTTTTAAAGTACCAAGTTTCAGAAGTGCAGCTCTCGTACTGCCGGAGATATGTCGATACAAACTGAATACGCAAAACATCAACAAAATTTAGCGCGTTTTAAAGTTGATATCGCTTTTGTTTATAACTTCCACATTTATTCGAATTGTGCCACGAAACTTTGCAGACAGTCGCGGAGACAGATTTTCTACTGAAGTACCAAGTTTCAGAAGTGCAGCTCTTGTACTGCCGCAGATATGTCGATACAAACTGAATACGCAAAACATCAACAAAATTTAGCGCGTTTTAAAGTTGATATCGCTTTTGTTTATAACTTCCACATTTATTCGAATTGTGCCACGAAACTTTGCAGACAGTCGCGGATATGCCTTTTCTACTGAAGTACAAAGTTTCCGAAGTGCAGCTCTTGTACTGCCGGAGATATGTCGATACAAACTAAATACGCAAAACATCAACAAAATCTAGCGCGTTTTAAAGTTGATTTCGCTTTTGTTAATAACTTCAACATTTATTCGAATTGTGCACGAAACTTTGCAGACAGTCGCGGAGACTGATTTTCTACTGAAGTACCAAGTTTCAGAAGTGCAGCTCTTGTACTGCCAGAGATATGTCGATACAAACTGAATACGCAAAACATCAACAAAATTTAGCGCGTTTTAAAGTTGATATCGCTTTTGTTAATAACTTCCACATTTATTCGAATTGTGCCACGAAACTTTGCAGACAGTCGCGGAGACAGATTTGTTACTGAAGTACCAAGTTTCAGAAGTGCAGCTCTTGTACTGCCGCAGATATGTCGATACAAACTGAATACGCAAAACATCAACAAAATTTAGCGCGTTTTAAAGTTGATATCGCTTTTGTTAATAACTTCCACATTTATTCGAATTGTGCCACGAACCTTTGCAGACAGTCGCGGATAGGCCTTTTCTACTGAAGTACCAAGTTTCAGAAGTGCAGCTCTTGTACTGCCGGAGATATGTCGATACAAACTGAATACGCAAAACATCAACAAAATTGAGCGCGTTTTAAAGTTGATATCGCTTTTGTTAATAACTTCCACATTTATTCGAATTGTGCCACGAAACTTTGCAGACAGTCGCGGATAGGCCCTTTCTACTGAAGTACCAAGTTTCAGAAGTGCAGCTCTTGTACTGCCGGAGATATGTCGATACAAACTGAATACGCAAAACATCAACAAAATTTAGCGCGTTTTAAAGTTGATATCGCTTTTGGTTATAACTTCAACATTTATTCGAATTGTGCCACGAAACTTTGCAGACAGTCGCGGAGACTGATTTTCTACTAAAGTACCAAGTTTCAGAAGTGCAGCTCTTGTACTGACGAAGATATGTCGATACAAACTGAATACGCAAAACATCAACAAAATTAAGCGCGTTTTAAAGTTGATAACGCTTTTGTTAATAACTTCCACATTTATTCGAATTGTGCCACGAAACTTTGCAGACAGTCGCGGAGACTGATTTTCTACTGAAGTACCAAGTTTCAGAAGTGTAGCTCTGGTACTGACGGAGA
The DNA here is from genome assembly GCA_963556195.1 of Sepiola atlantica. Lineage (NCBI taxonomy): Eukaryota > Metazoa > Mollusca > Cephalopoda > Sepiida > Sepiolidae > Sepiola > Sepiola atlantica. Next base: position 736,771 of record CAUVYP010000355.1, read on the forward strand.
TATGTCGACACAAACTGAATACGCAAAACATCAACAAAATTTAGCGCGTTTTAAAGTTGATATCGCTTTTGTTAATAACTTCCACACTTATTCGAATTGTGCCACAGAACTTTGCAGACAGTCGCGGAGACAGATTTTTTAAAGTACCAAGTTTCAGAAGTGCAGCTCTCGTACTGCCGGAGATATGTCGATACAAACTGAATACGCTAAACATCAACAAAATTTAGCGCGTTTTAAAGTTGATATCGCTTTTGTTTATAACTTCCACATTTATTCGAATTGTGCCACGAAACTTTGCAGACAGTCGCGGAGACAGATTTTCTACTGAAGTACCAAGTTTCAGAAGTGCAGCTCTTGTACTGCCGCAGATATGTCGATACAAACTGAATACGCAAAACATCAACAAAATTTAGCGCGTTTTAAAGTTGATATCGCTTTTGTTTATAACTTCCACATTTATTCGAATTGTGCCACGAAACTTTGCAGACAGTCGCGGATATGCTTTTTCTACTGAAGTACAAAGTTTCCGAAGTGCAGCTCTTGTACTGCCGGAGATATGTCGATACAAACTAAATACGCAAAACATCAACAAAATCTAGCGCGTTTTAAAGTTGATTCTGCTTTTGTTAATAACTTCAACATTTATTCGAATTGTGCAAGAAACTTTGCAGACAGTCGCGGGGACTGATTTTCTACTGAAGTACCAAGTTTCAGAAGTGCAGCTCTTGAACTGACGGAGATATGTCGATACAAACTGAATACGCAAAACATCAACAAAATTACGCGCGTTTTAAAGTTGATATCGCTTTTGTTAATAACTTCCACATTTATTCGAATTGTGCCACGAAACTTTGCAGACGGTCGCGGAGACTGATTTTCTACTGAAGTACCAAGTTTCAGAAGTGCAGCTCTTGTACTGCCGGAGATATGTCGATACAAACTGAATACGCAAAACATCAACAAAATTTAGCGCGTTTTAAAGTTGATATCGCTTTTGTTAATAACTTCAACATTTATTCGACTTGTGCCACGAAACTTTGCAGACAGTCGCGGAGACTGATTTTCTACTGAAGTACCAAGTTTCAGAAGTGCAGCTTTTGTACTGCCGGAGATATGTCGATACAAACTGAATACGCAAAACATCAACAAAATTGAGCGCGTTTTAAAGTTGATATCGCTTTTGTTAATAACTTCCACATTTATTCAGTTTGTGCCACGAAACTTTGCAGACAGTCGCGGATAAGCCCTTGCTACTGAAGTACCAAGTTTCAGAAGTGCAGCTCTTGTACTGCCGGAGATATGTCGATACAAACTGAATACGCAAAACATCAACAAAATTTAGCGCGTTTTAAAGTTGATATCGCTTTTGTTAATAACTTCAACATTTATTCGAATTGTGCCACGAAACCTTGCAGACAGTCGCGGAGACTGATTTTCTACTGAAGTACCAAGTTTCAGAAGTGCAGCTCTTGTACTGACGGAGATATGTCGATACAAAATGAATACGCAAAACATCAACAAAATTATGCGCGTTTTAAAGTTGATATCGCTTTTGTTAATAACTTCCACATTTATTCGAATTGTGCCACGAAACTTTGCAGACAGTCGCGGAGACTGATTTCCTACTGAAGTAGCAAGTGTTAAAAGTGTAGCTCTAGTACTGACGCAGATATGTCGATACAAACTAAATACGCAAAACATCAACAAAATTTAGCGCGTTTTAAAGTTGATATCGCTTTTGTTAATAACTTCAACATTTATTCGAATTGTGCCACGAAACTTTGCAGACAGTCGCGGAGATAGATATTCAACTGAAGTACTAAGTTGCAGAAGTGCAGCTCTTGTACTGCCGGAGATATGTCGATACAAACTGAATACGCAAAACATCAACAAAATTTAGCGCGTTTTAAAGTTGATATCGCTTTTGTTTATAACTTCCACATTTATTCGAATTGTGCCACAAAACTTTGCAGACAGTCGCGGATAGGCCCTTTCTACTCAAGTACAAAGTTTCAGAAGTGCAGCTCTTGTACTGCCGGAGATATGTAGATACAAACTGAATACGCAAAACATCAACAAAATTTAGCGTGTTTTAAAGTTGATATCGCTTTTGTTAATAAAATCAACATTTATGCTAATTGTGCCACGAAACTTTGCAGACAGTCGCGGAGACTGATTCTCTACTAAAGTACCAAGTTTCAGAAGTGCAGCTTTTGTACTGACGGAGATATGTCGATACAAACTGAATACGCAAAACATCAACAAAATTTAGCGCGTTTTAAAGTTGATATCGCTTTTGTTAATTACTTCCACATTTATTCGAATTGTACCACGAAACTTTGCAGACAGTCGCGAGACTGATTTTCTACTGAAGTACCAAGTTTCAGAAGTGCAGCTCTTGTACTGCCGGAGATATGTCGATACAAACTGAATACGCAAAACATCAACAAAATTTAGCGCGTTTTAAAGTTGATATCGCTTTTGTTAATAACTTCCACATTTATTCGAATTGTGCCACGAAACTTTGCAGACAGTCGCAGATAGGCCCTTTCTACTGAAGTACCAAGTTTCAGAAGTGCAGCTCTTGTACTGCCGGATATATTTCGATACAAACTGAATACGCAAAACATCAACAAAATTTAGCGCGTTTTAAAGTTGATATCGCTTTTGTTAATAACTTCCACATTTATTCGAATTGTGCCACGAAACTTTGCAGACAGTCGCGGATAGGCCTTTTCTACTGAAGTACCAAGTTTCAGAAGTGCAGCTCTTGTACTGCCGGAGATATGTCGATACAAACTAAATACGCAAAACATCAACAAAATTTAGCGCGTTTTAAAGTTGATATCGCTTTTGTTTATAACTTCCACATTTATTCGAATTGGTCCACGAAACTTTGCAGACAGTCGCGGATAAGCCTTTTCTACTGAAGTACCAAGTTTCAGAAGTGCAGCTCCTGTACTGCCGGAGTATGTCGATACAAACTAAATACGCAAAACATCAACAAAATTACGCGCGTTTTAAAGTTGATATCGCTTTTGGAAATAACTTCTACATTTATTCGAATTGTGCCACGAAACTTTGCAGACAGTCGCGGATAGGCCCTTTTCTACTGAAGTACTAAGTTTCAGAAGTGCAGCTCTTGTACTGCCGGAGATATGTCGATACAAACTGAATACGCCAAACATCAACAAAATTTAGCGCGTTTTAAAGTTGATATCGCTCTTTTAAATAACTTCAGCATTTATTCGAATTGTGCCACGAAACTTTGCAGACAGTCGCGGAGACTGATTTTCTACTGAAGTACCAAGTTTCAGAAGTGCAGCTTTTGTACTGGCGGAGATATGTCGATACAAACTGAATACGCAAAAAATCAACAAAATCTAGCGCGTTTTAAAGTTGATATCGCTTTTGTTAATAACTTAAACATTTATTCGAATTGTGCCACGAAACTTTGCAGACAGTCGCGGAGACTGATTTTCTACTGAAGTACCAAGTTTCAGAAGTGCAGCTCTTGTACTGCCGGTGATATGTCGATACAAACTGAATACGCAAAACATCAAAAAAATTTAGCGCGTTTTAAAGTTGATATCGCTTTTGTTAATAACTTCCACATTTATTCGAATTGTACCACGAAACTTTAAAGAGTGTCGCGAGACTGATTTTCTACTGAAGTACCAAGTTTCAGAAGTGCAGCTCTTGTACTGCCGGAGATATGTCGATACAAACTGAATACGCAAAACATCAACAAAATTTAGCGCGTTTTAAAGTTAATATCGCTTTTGTTAATAACTTCAACATTTATTCGAATTGTGCCACGAAACTTTGCAGACAGTCGCGGATAGGCCCTTTCTACTGAAGTACCAAGTTTCAGAAGTGCAGCTCTTGTACTGCCGGATATATGTCGATACAAACTGAATACGCAAAACATCAACAAAATTTAGCGCGTTTTAAAGTTGATATCGCTTTTGTTAATAACTTCCACATTTATTCGAATTGTGCCACGAAACTTTGCAGACAGTCGCGGAGACTGATTTTCTACTGAAGTACCAAGTTTCAGAAGTGCAGCTCTTGTACTGACGGAGATATGTCGATACAAACTGAATACGCAAAACATCAACAAAATTACGCGCGTTTTAAAGTTGATATCGCTTTTGTAAATAACTTCAACATTTATTCAAATTGTGCCACGAAACTTTGCAGACAGTCACCGAGACTGATTTTCTACTGAAGCACCAAGTTTCAGAAGTGCAGCTCTTGTACTGCCGGAGATATGTCGATACAAACTGAATACGCAAAACATCAACAAAATTTAGCGCGTTTTAAAGTTGATATCGCTTTTGTTTATAACTTCCACATTTATTCGAATTGTGCCACCAAACTTTGCAGACAGTCGCGGATTAGCCTTTTCCACTGAAGTACCAAGTTTCAGAAGTGCAGCTCCTGTACTGCCGGAGTATGTCGATACAAACTAAATACGCAAAACATCAACAAAATTACGCGCGTTTTAAAGTTGATATCGCTTTTGGAAATAACTTCAACATTTATTCGAATTGTGCCACGAAACCTTGCAGACAGTCGCGGATAGGCCCTTTTCTACTGAAGTACCAAGTTTCAGAAGTGCAGCTCTTGTACTGCCGGAGATATGTCGATACAAACTGAATACGCCAAACATCAACAAAATTTAGCGCGTTTTAAAGTTGATATCGCTTTTTTTAATAACTTCAACATTTATTCGAATTGTGCAACGAAACTTTGCAGACAGTCGCGGAGACTGATTTTCTACTGAAGTACCAAGTTTCAGAAGCGCAGCTTTTGTACTGACGGAGATATGTCGATACAAACTGAATACGCAAAACATCAACAAAATCTAGCGCGTTTTAAAGTTGATATCGCTTTTGTTAATAACTTCAACATTTATTCGAATTGTGCCACGAAACTTTGCAGACAGTCGCGGAGACTGATTTTCTACTGAAGTACCAAGTTTCAGAAGTGCAGCTCTTGTACTGCCGGATATATGTCGATACAAACTGAATACGCAAAACATCAACAAAATTTAGCGCGTTTTAAAGTTGATATCGCTTTTGTTAATAACTTCCACATTTATTCGAATTGTGCCACGAAACTTTGCAGACAGTCGCGGAGACTGATTTTCTACTGAAGTACCAAGTTTCAGAAGTGCAGCTCTTGTACTGCCGGAGATATGTCGATACAAACTGAATACGCAAAACATCAACAAAATTACGCGCGTTTTAAAGTTGATATCGCTTTTGTTAATAACTTCAACATTTATTCGAATTGTGCCACGAAACTTTGCAGACAGTCGCCGAGACTGATTTTCTACTGAAGCACCAAGTTTCAGAAGTGCAGCTCTTGTACTGCCGGAGATATGTCGATACAAACTGAATACGCAAAACATCAACAAAATTTAGCGCGTTTTAAAGTTGATATCGCTTTTGTTTATAACTTCCACATTTATTCGAATTGTGCACGAAACTTTGCAGACAGTCGCGGAGACTGATTTTCTACTGAAGTACCAAGTTTCAGAAGCGCAGCTTTTGTACTGACGGAGATATGTCGATACAAACTGAATACGCAAAACATCAACAAAATCTAGCGCGTTTTAAAGTTGATATCGCTTTTGTTAATAACTTCAACATTTATTCGAATTGTGCCACGAAACTTTGCAGACAGTCGCGGAGACTGATTTTCTATTGAAGTGCCAAGTTTCAGAAGTGCAGCTCTTGTACTGCCAGAGATATGTCGATACAAACTGAATACGCAAAACATCAACAAAATTTAGCGCGGTTTAAAGTTGATATCGCTTTTGTTAATAACTTCCACATTTATTCGAATTGTGCCACGAAACTTTGCAGACAGTCGCGGAGACAGATTTTTTACTGAAGTACCAAGTTTCAGAAGTGCAGCTCTTGTACTGCCGGAGATATGTCGATACAAACTGAATACGCAAAACATCAACAAAATTTAGCGCGTTTTAAAGTTGATATCGCTTTTGTTAATAACTTCCACATTTATTCGAATTGTGCCACGAAACTTTGCAGACAGTCGCGCGTAGGCCTTTTCTACTGAAGTACCAAGTTTCAGAAGTGCAGCTCTTGTACTGCCGGAGATATGTCGATACAAACTGAATACGCAAAACATCAACAAAATTTAGCGCGTTTTAAAGTTGATATCGCTTTTGTTTATAACTTCCACATTTATTCGAATTGTGCCACGAAATTTTGCAGACAGTCGCGGATAAGCCTTTTCTACTGAAGTATCAAGTTTCAGAAGTGCGGCTCGTGTAATGCCGGAGTATGTCGATACAAAATAAATACGCAAAACATCAACAAAATTACGCGCGTTTTAAAGTTGATATCGCTTTTGGAAATAACTTCTACATTTATTCGAATTGTGCCACGAAACTTTGCAGACAGTCGCGGATAGGCCCTTTTCTACTGAAGTACCAAGTTTCAGAAGTGCAGCTCTTGTACTGCCGGAGATATGTCGATACAAACTGAATACGCCAAACATCAACAAAATTTAGCGCGTTTTAAAGTTGATATCGCTTTTTTTAATAACTTCAACATTTATTCGAATTGTGCCACGAAACTTTGCAGACAGTCGCGGAGACAGATTTACTACTGAAGTACCAAGTTTCAGAAGTGCAGCTTTTGTACTGGCGGAGATATGTCGATACAAACTGAATACGCAAAACATCAACAAAATCTAGCGCGTTTTAAAGTTGATATCGCTTTTGTTAATAACTTAAACATTTATTCGAATTGTGCCACGAAACTTTGCAGACAGTCGCAGAGACTGATTTTCTACTGAAGTACCAAGTTTCAGAAGTGCAGCTCTTGTACTGCCGGAGATATGTCGATACAAACTGAATACGCAAAACATCAACAAAATTTAGCGCGTTTTAAAGTTGATATCGCTTTTGTTAATAACTTCCACATTTATTCGAATTGTGCCACGAAACTTTGCAGACAGTCGCGGAGACAGATTTTCTACTGAAGTACTAAGTTTCAGAAGTGCAGCTCTTGTACTGCCGGAGATATGTCGATACAAACTGAATACGCAAAACATCAACAAAATTTAGCGCGTTTTAAAGTTGATATCGCTTTTGTTTATAACTTCCACATTTATTCGAATTGTGCCACGAAACTTTGCAGACAGTCGCGGAGACAGATTTTCTACTGAAGTACCAAGTTTCAGAAGTGCAGCTCTTGTACTGCCGGAGATATGTCGATACAAACTGAATACGCCAAACATCAACAAAATTTAGCGCGTTTTAAAGTTGATATCGCTTTTGTTAATAACTTCCACATTTATTCGAATTGTGCCACGAAACTTTGCAGACAGTAGCGGATAGGCCTTTTCTACTGAAGTACCAAGTTTCAGAAGTGCAGCTCTTGTACTGCCGGAGATATGTCGATACAAACTAAATACGCAAAACATCAACAAAATTAAGCGCGTTGTAAAGTTGATATCGCTTTTGTTTATAACTTCCACATTTATTCGAATTGTGCCACGAAACTTTGCAGACAGTCGCGGATAAGCCTTTTCTACTAAAGTACCAAGTTTCAGAAGTGCAGCTCCTGTACTGCCGGAGTATGTCGATACAAACTAAATACGCAAAACATCAACAAAATTACGCGCGTTTTAAAGTTGATATCGCTTTTGGAAATAACTTCTACATTTATTCGAATTGTGCCACGAAACTTTGCAGACAGTCGCGGATAGGCCCTTTTCTACTGAAGTACCAAGTTTCAGAAGTGCAGCTCTTGTACTGCCGGAGATATGTCGATACAAACTGAATACGCCAAACATCAACAAAATTTAGCGCGTTTTAAAGTTGATATTGCTTTTTTTAATAACTTCAACATTTATTCGAATTGTGCCACGAAACTTTGCAGACAGTCGCGGAGACTTATTTTCTACTGAAGTACCAAGTTTCAGAAGTGCAGCTTTTGTACTGACGGAGATATGTCGATACAAACTGAATACGCAAAACATCAACAAAATCAAGCGCGTTTTAAAGTTGATATCGCTTTTGTTAATAACTTAAACATTTATTCGAATTGTGCCACGAAACTTTGCAGACAGTCGCGGAGACTGATTTTCTACTGAAGTACCAAGTTTCAGAAGTGCAGCTCTTGTACTGCCGGAGATATGTCGATACAAACTGAATACGCAAAACATCAACAAAATTTAGCGCGTTTTAAAGTTGATATCGCTTTTGTTTATAACTTCCACATTTATTCGAATTGTGCCACGAAACTTTGCAGACAGTCGCGGAGACAGATTTTCTACTGAAGTACCAAGTTTCAGAAGTGCAGCTCTTGTACTGCCGCAGATATGTCGATACAAACTGAATACGCAAAACATCAACAAAATTTAGCGCGTTTTAAAGTTGATATCGCTTTTGTTAATAACTTCCACATTTATTCGAATTGTGCCACGAAACTTTGCAGACAGTCGCGGATAGGCCTTTTCTACTGAAGTACCAAGTTTCAGAAGTGCAGCTCTTGTACTGAAGGAGATATGTCGATACAAACTAAATACGCAAAACATCAACAAAATTTAGCGCGTTTTAAAGTTGATATCGCTTTTGTTTATAACTTCCACATTTATTCGAATTGTGCCACGAAACTTTTCAGACACTCGCGGATCAGCCTTTTCTACTGAAGTACCAAGTTTCAGAAGTGCAGCTCCTGTACTGCCGGAGTATGTCGATACAAACTGAATACGCAAAACATCAACAAATTTACGCGCGTTTTAAAGTTGATATCGCTTTTGGAAATAACTTCAACATTTATTCGAATTGTGCCACGAAACTTTGCAGACAGTCGCGGATAGGCCCTTTTCTACTGAAGTACCAAGTTTCAGAAGTGCAGCTCTTGTACTGCCGGAGATATCTCGGTACAAACTGAATACGCCAAACATCAACAAAATTTAGCGCGTTTTGAGGTTGATATCGCTTTTTTTAATAACTTCAACATTTATTCGAATTGTGCCACGAAACTTTGCAGACAGTCGCGGAGACTGATTTTCTACTGAAGTACCAAGTTTCAGAAGTGCAGCTTTTGTACTGACGGAGATATGTCGATACAAACTGAATACGCAAAACATCAACAAAATCTAGCGCGTTTTAAAGTTGATATCGCTTTTGTTAATAACTTCCACATTTATTCGAATTGTGCCACGAAACTTTGCAGACAGTCGCGGAGACTGATTTTCTACTGAAGTACCAAGTTTCAGAAGTGCAGCTCTTGTACTGCCGGAGATATGTCGATACAAACTGAATACGCAAAACATCAACAAAATTTAGCGCGTTTTAAAGTTGATATCGCTTTTGTTAATAACTTCAACATTTATTCGAATTGTGCCACGAAACTTTGCAGACAGTCGCGGAGACTGATTTTCTACTGAAGTACCAAGTTTCAGAAGTGCAGCTCTTGTACTGCCGGAGATATGTCGATACAAACTGAATACGCAAAACATCAACAAAATTAAGCGCGTTTTAAAGTTGATATCGCTTTTGTGAATAACTTCAACATTTATTCGAATTGTGCCACGAAACTTTGCAGACAGTCGCGGAGACTGATTTTCTACTGAAGTACCAAGTATTTAAAGTGTAGCTCTGGTACTGACGGAGATATGTCGATACAAACTGAATACGCAAAACATCAACAAAATTTTGCGCGTTTTAAAGTTGATATCGCTTTTGTTAATAACTTAAACATTTATTCGTATTGTGCCACGAAACTTTGCAGACAGTCGCGGAGACTGATTTTCTACTGAAGTACCAAGTTTCAGAAGTGCAGCTCTTGTACTGCCGGAGATATGTCGATACAAACTGAATACGCAAAACATCAACAAAATTTAGCGCGTTTTAAAGTTGATATCGCTTTTGTTAATAACTTCAACATTTATTCGAATTGTGCCACGAAACTTTGCAGACAGTCGCGGAGACAGATTTTCTACTGAAGTACCAAGTTTCAGAAGTGCAGCTCTTGTATAGCCGGAGATATGTCGATACAAACTGAATACGCAAATCATCAGCAAAATTTGGCGCGTTTTAAAGTTGATATCGCTTTTGTTAATAACTTCCACATTTATTCGAATTGTGCCACGAAACTTTGCAGACAGTCGCGGATAGGCCTTTTCTACTCAAGTACCAAGTTTCAGAAGTGCAGCTCTTGTACTGCCGGAGATATGTCGATACAAACTGAATACGCAAAACATCAACAAAATCAAGCGCGTTTTAAAGTTGATATCGCTTTTGTTAATAACTTAAACATTTATTCGAATTGTGCCACGAAACTTTGCAGACAGTCGCGGAGACTGATTTTTTACTGAAGTACCAAGTTTCAGAAGTGCAGCTCTTGTACTGCCGGAGATATGTCGATACAAACTGAATACGCAAAACATCAACAAAATTTAGCGCGTTTTAAAGTTGATATCGCTTTTGTTAATAACTTCCACATTTATTCGAATTGTGCCACGAGACTTTGCAGACAGTCGCGGAGACAGATTTTTTACTGAAGTACCAAGTTTCAGAAGTGCAGCTCTTGTACTGCCGGAGATATGTCGATACAAACTGAATACGCAAAACATCAACAAAATTTAGCGCGTTTTAAAGTTGATATCGCTTTTGTTTATAACTTCCACATTTATTCGAATTGTGCCACGAAACTTTGCAGACAGTCGCGGAGACAGATTTTCTACTGAAGTACCAAGTTTCAGAAGTGCAGCTCTTGTACTGCCGCAGATATGTCGATACAAACTGAATACGCAAAACATCAACAAAATTTAGCGCGTTTTAAAGTTGATATCGCTTTTGTTAATAACTTCCACATTTATTCGAATTGTGCCACGAAACTTTGCAGACAGTCGCGGATAGGCCTTTTCTACTGAAGTACCAAGTTTCAGAAGTGCAGCTCTTGTACTGAAGGAGATATGTCGATACAAACTAAATACGCAAAACATCAACAAAATCAAGCGCGTTTTAAAGTTGATATCGCTTTTGTTTATAACTTCCACATTTATTCGAATTGTGCCACGAAACTTTTCAGACAGTCGCGGATCAGCCTTTTCTACTGAAGTACCAAGTTTCAGAAGTGCAGCTCCTGTACTGCCGGAGTATGTCGATACAAACTGAATACGCAAAACATCAACAAATTTACGCGCGTTTTAAAGTTGATATCGCTTTTGGAAATAACTTCAACATTTATTCGAATTGTGCCACGAAACTTTGCAGACAGTCGCGGATAGGCCCTTTTCTACTGAAGTACCAAGTTTCAGAAGTGCAGCTCTTGTACTGCCGGAGATATCTCGGTACAAACTGAATACGCCAAACATCAACAAAATTTAGCGCGTTTTAAAGTTGATATCGCTTTTTTTAATAACTTCAACATTTATTCGAATTGTGCCACGAAACTTTGCAGACAGTCGCGGAGACTGATTTTCTACTGAAGTACCAAGTTTCAGAAGTGCAGCTTTTGTACTGACGGAGATATGTCGATACAAACTGAATACGCAAAACATCAACAAAATCTAGCGCGTTTTAAAGTTGATATCGCTTTTGTTAATAACTTCCACATTTATTCGAATTGTGCCACGAAACTTTGCAGACAGTCGCGGAGACTGATTTTCTACTGAAGTACCAAGTTTCAGAAGTGCAGCTCTTGTACTGCCGGAGATATGTCGATACAAACTGAATACGCAAAACATCAACAAAATTTAGCGCGTTTTAAAGTTGATATCGCTTTTGTTAATAACTTCAACATTTATTCGAATTGTGCCACGAAACTTTGCAGACAGTCGCGGAGACTGATTTTCTACTGAAGTACCAAGTTTCAGAAGTGCAGCTCTTGTACTGCCGGAGATATGTCGATACAAACTGAATACGCAAAACATCAACAAAATTAAGCGCGTTTTAAAGTTGATATCGCTTTTGTGAATAACTTCAACATTTATTCGAATTGTGCCACGAAACTTTGCAGACAGTCGCGGAGACTGATTTTCTACTGAAGTACCAAGTATTTAAAGTGTAGCTCTGGTACTGACGGAGATATGTCGATACAAACTGAATACGCAAAACATCAACAAAATTTTGCGCGTTTTAAAGTTGATATCGCTTTTGTTAATAACTTAAACATTTATTCGTATTGTGCCACGAAACTTTGCAGACAGTCGCGGAGACAGATTTTCAACTGAAGTACTAAGTTGCAGAAGTGCAGCTCTTGTACTGCCGGAGATATGTCGATACAAACTGAATACGCAAAACATCAACAAAATTTAGCGCGTTTTAAAGTTGATATCGCTTTTGTTTATAACTTCCACATTTATTCGAATTGTGCCACGAAACTTTGCAGACAGTTGCGGAGACAGATTTTCTACTGAAGTACCAAGTTTCAGAAGTGCAGCTCTTGTATAGCCGGAGATATGTCGATACAAACTGAATACGCAAATCATCAGCAAAATTTGGCGCGTTTTAAAGTTGATATCGCTTTTGTTAATAACTTCCACATTTATTCGAATTGTGCCACGAAACTTTGCAGACAGTCGCGGATAGGCCTTTTCTACTCAAGTACCAAGTTTCAGAAGTGCAGCTCTTGTACTGCCGGAGATATGTCGATACAAACTGAATACGCAAAACATCAACAAAATTTAGCGCGTTTTAAAGTTGATATCGCTTTTGTTTATAACTTCCACATTTATGCGAATTGTGCCACGAAACTTTGCAGACAGTCGCGGAGACTGATTCTCTACTGAAGTACCAAGTTTCAGAAGTGCAGCTCTTGTACAGCCGGAGATATGTCGATACAAACTGAATACGCAAAACATCAACAAAATTTAGCGCGTTTTAAAGTTGATATCGCTTCTGTTAATAACTTCCACATTTATTCGAATTGTGCCACGAAACTTTGCAGACAGTCGCGGAGACATATTTTTTACTGAAGTACCAAGTTTCAGAAGTGCAGCTCTTGTACTGCCGGAAATATGTCGATACAAACTGAATACGCAAAACATCAACAAAATTTAGCGCGTTTTAAAGTTGATATCGCTTTTGTTTATAACTTCCACATTTATTCGAATTGTGCCACGAAACTTTGCAGACAGTCGCGGAGACAGATTTTCTACTGAAGTACCAAGTTTCAGAAGTGCAGCTCTGGTACTGCCGCAGATATGTCGATACAAACTGAATACGCAAAACATCAACAAAATTTAGCGCGTTTTAAAGTTGATATCGCTTTTGTTAATAACTTCCACATTTATTCGAATTGTGCCACGAAACTTTGCAGACAGTCGCGGATAGGCCTTTTCTACTGAAGTACCAAGTTTCAGAAGTGCAGCTCTTGTACTGAAGGAGATATGTCGATACAAACTAAATACGCAAAACATCAACAAAATTTAGCGCGGTTTAAAGTTGATATCGCTTTTGTTTATAACTTCCACATTTATTCGAATTGTGCCACGAAACTTTGCAGACAGTCGCGGATAAGCCTTTTCTACTGAAGTACCAAGTTTCAGAAGTGCAGCTCCTGTACTGCCGGAGTATGTCGATACAAACTAAATACGCAAAACATCAACAAAATTACGCGCGTTTTAAAGTTGATATCGCTTTTGGAAATAACTTCAACATTTATTCGAATTGTGCCACGAAACTTTGCAGACAGTCGCGGATAGGCCCTTTTCTACTGAAGTACCAAGTTTCAGAAGTGCAGCTTTTGTACTGACGGAGATATGTCGATACAAACTGAATACGCAAAACATCAACAAAATCTAACGCGTTTTAAAGTTGATATCGCTTTTGTTAATAACTTCAACATTTATTCGAATTGTGCCACGAAACTTTGCAGACAGTCGCGGAGACTGATTTTCAACTGAAGTACCAAGTTTCAGATTTGCAGCTCTTGTACTGCCGGAGATATGTCGATACAAACTGAATACGCAAAACATCAACAAAATTTAGCGCGTTTTAAAGTTGATATCGCTTTTGTTTATAACTTCCACATTTATTCGAATTGTGCCACGAAACTTTGCAGACAGTCGCGGAGACATATTTTCTACTGAAGTACCAAGTTTCAGAAGTGCAGCTCTTGTATAGCCGGAGATATGTCGATACAAACTGAATACGCAAATCATCAACAAAATTTGGCGCGTTTTAAAGTTGATATCGCTTTTGTTAATAACTTCCACATTTATTCGAATTGTGCCACGAAACTTTGCAGACAGTCGCGGATAGGCCTTTTCTACTCAAGTACCAAGTTTCAGAAGTGCAGCTCTTGTACTGCCGGAGATATGTCGATACAAACTGAATACGCAAAACATCAACAAAATTTAGCGCGTTTTAAAGTTGATATCGCTTTTGTTTATAACTTCCACATTTATGCGAATTGTGCCACGAAACTTTGCAGACAGTCGCGGAGACTGATTCTCTACTGAAGTACCAAGTTTCAGAAGTGCAGCTTTTGTACTGCCGGAGATATGTCGATACAAACTGAATACGCAAAACATCAACAAAATTTAGCGCGTTTTAAAGTTGATATCGCTTCTGTTAATAACTTCCACATTTATTCGAATTGTGCCACGAAACTTTGCAGACAGTCGCGGAGACAGATTTTTTACTGAAGTACCAAGTTTCAGAAGTGCAGCTCTTGTACTGCCGGAAATATGTCGATACAAACTGAATACGCAAAACATCAACAAAATTTAGCGCGTTTTAAAGTTGATATCGCTTTTGTTAATAACTTCCACATTTATTCGAATTGTGCCACGAAACTTTGCAGACAGTCGCGGATAGGCCTTTTCTACTGAAGTACCAAGTTTCAGAAGTGCAGCTCTTGTACTGAAGGAGATATGTCGATACAAACTAAATACGCAAAACATCAACAAAATTTAGCGCGGTTTAAAGTTGATATCGCTTTTGTTTATAACTTCCACATTTATTCGAATTGTGCCACGAAACTTTGCAGACAGTCGCGGAGACTGATTTTCTACTGAAGTACCAAGTTTCAGAAGTGCAGCTTTTGTACTGACGGAGATATGTCGATACAAACTGAATACGCAAAACATCAACAAAATCTAGCGCGTTTTAAAGTTGATATCGCTTTTGTTAATAACTTCAACATTTATTCGAATTGTGCCACGAAACTTTGCAGACAGTCGCGGAGACTGATTTTCTACTGAAGTACCAAGTTTCAAAAGTGCAGCTCTTGTACTGCCGGAGATATGTCGATACAAACTGAATACGCAAAACATCAACAAAATTTAGCGCGTTTTAAAGTTGATATCGCTTTTGTTAATAACTTCCACATTTATTCGAATTGTGCCAGGAAACTTTGCAGACAGTCGCGGAGACAGATTTTCTACTGAAGTACCAAGTTTCAGAAGTGCAGCTCTCGTACTGCCGCAGATATATCGATACAAACTTAATACGCAAAACATCAACAAAATTTAGCGCGTTTTAAAGTTGATAGCGCTTTTGTTAATAACTTCCACATTTATTCGAATTGTGCCACGAAACTTTGCAGACAGTCGCGGATAAGCCCTTGCTACTGAAGTATCAAGTTTCAAAAGTGCAGCTCTTGTACTGCCGGAGATATGTCGATACAAACTGAATACGCAAAACATCAACAAAATTTAGCGCGTTTTAAAGTTGATATCGCTTTTGTTAATAACTTCAACATTTATTCGAATTGTGCCACGAAACTTTGCAGACAGTCGCGGAGACTGATTTTCTACTGAAGTACAAAGTGTTAAAGGTGTAGCTCTGGTACTGACGGAGATATGTCGATACAAACTGAATACGCAAAACATCAACAAAATTTTGCGCGTTTTAAAGTTGATATCGCTTTTGTTAATAACTTAAACATTTATTCGTATTGTGCCACGAAACTTTGCAAACAGTCGCGGAGACAGATTTTCAACTGAAGTACTAAGTTGCAGAAGTGCAGCTCTTGTACTGATGGAGCTATGTCGATACAAACTGAATACGCAAAACATCAACAAAATTCAGCGCGTTTTAAAGTTGATATCGCTTTTGTTTATAACTTCCACATTTATTCGAATTGTGCCACGAAACTTTGCAGACAGTCGCGGAGACATATTTTCTACTGAAGTACCAAGTTTCAGAAGTGCAGCTCTTGTATAGCCGGAGATATGTCGATACAAACTAAATACGCAAATCATCAACAAAATTTAGCGCGTTTTAAAGTTGATATCGCTTTTGTTAATAACTTCCACATTTATTCGAATTGTGACACGAAACTTTGCAGACAGTCGCGGATAGGCCTTTTCTACTCAAGTCCCAAGTTTCAGAAGTGCAGCTCTTGTACTGCCGGAGATATGTCGATACAAACTGAATACGCAAAACATCAACAAAATTTAGCGCGTTTTAAAGTTGATATCGCTTTTGTTTATAACTTCCACATTTATGCGAATTGTGCCACGAAACTTTGCAGACAGTCGCGGAGACTGATTTTCTACTGAAGTACCAAGTTTCAGAAGTGCAGCTCTTGTACTGCCGGAGATATGTCGATACAAACTGAATACGCAAAACATCAACAAAATTACGCGCGTTTTAAAGTGGATATCGCTTTTGTAAATAACTTCAACATTTATTCGAATTGTGCCACGAAACTTTGCAGACAGTCGCCGAGACTGATTTTCTACTGAAGCACCAAGTTTCAGAAGTGCAGCTCCTGTACTGCCGGAGATATGTCGATACAAACTGAATACGCAAAACATCAACAAAATTTAGCGCGTTTTAAAGTTGATATCGCTTTTGTTTATAACTTCCACATTTATTCGAATTGTGCCACGAAACTTTGCAGACAGTCGCGGATAAGCCTTTTCTACTGAAGTACCAAGTTTCAGAAGTGCAGCTCTTGTACTGCCGGAGTATGTCGATACAAACTAAATACGCAAAACATCAACAAAATTACGCGCGTTTTAAAGTTGATATCGCTTTTGGAAATAACTTCAACATTTATTCGAATTGTGCCACGATACTTTGCAGACAGTCGCGGATAGGCCTTTTCTACTGAAGTACCAAGTTTCAGAAGTGCAGCACTTGTACTGCCGGAGATATGTCGATACAAACTGAATACGCCAAACATCAACAAAATTTAGCGCGTTTTAAAGTTGATATCGCTTTTTTTAATAACTTCAACATTTATTCGAATTGTGCCACGAAACTTTGCAGACAGTCACGGAGACTGATTTTCTACTGAAGTACAAAGTTTCAGAAGTGCAGCTCTTGTATAGCCGGAGATATGTCGATACAAACTGAATAGGCAAAACATCAACAAAATTTAGCGCGTTTTAAAGTTGATATCGCTTTTGTTAATAACTTCCACATTTATTCGAATTGTGCCACGAAACTTTGCAGACAGTCGCGGAGACAGATTTTCTACTGAAGTACGAAGTTTCAGAAGTG
Organism: Sepiola atlantica; assembly: GCA_963556195.1. Classification (NCBI taxonomy): domain Eukaryota; kingdom Metazoa; phylum Mollusca; class Cephalopoda; order Sepiida; family Sepiolidae; genus Sepiola; species Sepiola atlantica. The sequence goes on from CAUVYP010000355.1 coordinate 754,226, forward strand.
CAGCTCTTGTACTGTCGGAGATATGTCGATACAAACTGAATACGCAAAACATCAACAAAATTTAGCGCGTTTTAAAGTTGATATCGCTTTTGTTTATAACTTCCACATTTATTCGAATTGTGCCACGAAACTTTGCAGACAGTCGCGGAGACAGATTTACTACTGAAGTACCAAGTTTCAGAAGTGCAGCTGTTGTACTGCCGCAGATATGTCGATACAAACTGAATACGCAAAACATCAACAAAATTTAGCGCGTTTTAAAGTTGATATCGCTTTTGTTAATAACTTCAACATTTATTCGAATTGTGCCACGAAACTTTGCAGACAGTCGCGGATAGGCCTTTTCTACTGAAGTACCAAGTTTCAGAAGTGCAGCTCTTGTACTGCCGGAGATATGTCGATACAAACTAAATACGCAAAACATCAACAAAATTACGCGCGTTTTAAAGTTGATATCGCTTTTGTTAATAACTTCAACATTTATTCGAATTGTGCACGAAACTTTGCAGACAGTCGCGGAGACTGATTTTCTACTGAAGTACTAAGTTTCAGAAGTGCAGCTCTTGTACTGCCGGAGATATGTCGATACAAACTGAATACGCAAAACATCAACAAAATTTAGCGCGTTTTAAAGTTGATATCGCTTTTGTTAATAACTTCTACATTTATTCGAATTGTGCCACGAAACTTTGCAGACAGTCGCGGAGAGTGATTTTCTACTGAAGTACCAAGTTTCAGAAGTGCAGCTCTTGTACTGCCGGAGATATGTCGATACAAACTGAATACGCAAAACATCAACAAAATTACGCGCGTTTTAAAGTTGATATCGCTTTTGTAAATAACTTCAACATTTATTCGAATTGTGCCACGAAACTTTGCAGACAGTCGCGAATAAGCATTTTCTACTGAAGTACCAAGTTTCAGAAGTGCAGCTCCTGTACTGCCGGAGTATGTCGATACAAACTGGATACGCAAAACATCAACAAAATTACGCGCGTATTACAGTTGATATCGCTTTTGGAAATACCTTCAACATTTATTCGAATTGTGCCACGAAACTTTGCAGACAGTCGCGGATAGGCCCTTTTCTACTGAAGTACCAAGTTTCAGAAGTGCAGCTCTTGTACTGCCGGAGATATGTCGATACAAACTGAATACGCAAATCATCAACAAAATTTAGCGCATTTTAAAGTTGATATCGCTTTTGTTAATAACTTCCACATTTATTCGAATTGTGCCACGAAACTTTGCAGACAGTCGCGGATAGGCCTTTTCTACACAAGTACAAAGTTTCAGAAGTGCAGCTCTTGTACTGCCGGAGATATGTCGATACAAACTGAATACGCAAAACATCAACAACATTTAGCGCGTTTTAAAGTTGATATCGCTTTTGTTAATAACTTCAACATTTATGCGAATTGTGCCACGAAACTTTGCAGACAGTCGCGGAGACTGATTTTCTACTGAAGTACCAAGTTTCAGAAGTGCAGCTTTTGTACTGACGGAGATATGTCGATACAAACTGAATACGCAAAACATCAACAAAATTTAGCGCGTTTTAAAGTTGATATCGCTTTTGTTAATAACTTCAACATTTTTTCGAATTGTGCCACGAAACTTTGCAGACAGTCGCGGAGACAGATTTACTACTGAAGTACCAAGTTTCAGAAGTGCAGCTCTTGTACTGCCGCAGATATGTCGATACAAACTGAATACGCAAAACATCAACAAAATTTAGCGCGTTTTAAAGTTGATATCGCTTTTGTTAATAACTTCCACATTTATTCGAATTGTGCCACGAAACATTGCAGACAGTCGCGGAGACTGATTTTCTACTGAAGTACCAAGTTTCAGAAGTGCAGCTCTTGTACTGCCGGAGATATGTCGATACAAACTAAATACGCAAAACATCAACAAAATTACGCGCGTTTTAAAGTTGATATCGCTTTTGTTAATAACTTCAACATTTATTCGAATTGTGCACGAAACTTTGCAGACAGTCGCGGAGACTGATTTTCTACTGAAGTACTAAGTTTCAGAAGTGCAGCTCTTGTACTGCCGGAGATATGTCGATACAAACTGAATACGCAAAACATCAACAAAATTTAGCGCGTTTTAAAGTTGATATCGCTTTTGTTGATAACTTCTACATTTATTCGAATTGTGCCACGAAACTTTGCAGACAGTCGCGGAGACTGATTTTCTACTGAAGTACCAAGTTTCAGAAGTGCAGCTCTTGTACTGCCGGAGATATGTCGATACAAACTGAATACGCAAAACATCAACAAAATTTAGCGCGTTTTAAAGTTGATATCGCTTTTGTTTATAACTTCCACATTTATTCGAATTGTGCCACGAAACTTTGCAGACAGTCGCGGATAAGCCTTTTCTACTGAAGTACCAAGTTTCAGAAGTGCAGCTCTTGTACTGCCGGTGATATCTCGATACCAACTGAATACGCAAAACATCAACAAAATTTAGCGCGTTTTAAAGTTGATATCGCTTTTGTTGATAACTTCAACATTTATTCGAATTGTGCCACGAAACTTTGCAGACAGTCGCGGAGACATATTTTCTACTGAAGTACCAAGTTTCAGAAGTGCAGCTCTTGTACTGCCGGAGATATATCGATACAAACTGAATACGCAAAAAATCAACAAACTTTAGCGCGTTTCAAAGTTGATATCACTTTTGTTAATAACTTCAACATTTATTCGAATTGTGCCACGAAACTTTGCAGACAGTCGCGGAGACTGATTTTCTACTGAAGTACCAAGTGTCAGAAGTGCAGCTTTTGTACTGACGGAGATATGTCGACACAAACTGAATACGTAAAACATCAACAAAATTTAGCGCGTTTTAAAGTTGATATCGCTTTTGTTAATAACTTCAACATTTGTTCGTATTGTGCCACGAAACTTTGCAGACAGTCGCGGAGACAGACTTTCAACTGAAGTACTAAGTTTCAGAAGTGCAGCTCTTGTACTGCCGGAGATATGTCGAAACAAACTGAATACGCAAAACATCAACAAAATTTAGCGCGTTTTAAAGTTGATATCGCTTTTGTTTATAACTTCCACATTTATTCGAATTGTGCCACGAAACTTTGCAGACAGTCGCGAACAAGCATTTTCTACTAAAGTACCAAGTTTCAGAAGTGCAGCTCTTGTACTGCCGGAGTATGTCGATACAAACTGGATACGCAAAACATCAACAAAATTACGCGCGTATTAAAGTTGATATCGCTTTTGGAAATACCTTCAACATTTATTCGAATTGTGCCACGAAACTTTGCAGACAGTCGCGGATAGGCCCTTTTCTACTGAAGTACCAAGTTTCAGAAGTGCAGCTCTTGTACTGCCGGAGATATGTCGATACAAACTGAATACGCAAATCATCAACAAAATTTAGCGCGTTTTAAAGTTGATATCGCTTTTGTTAATAACTTCCACATTTATTCGAATTGTGCCACGAAACTTTGCAGACAGTCGCGGATAGGCCTTTTCTACACAAGTACAAAGTTTCAGAAGTGCAGCTCTTGTACTGCCGGAGATATGGGGATACAAACTAGATACGCAAAACATCAACAACATTTAGCGCGTTTTACAGTTGATATCGCCTTTGTTAATAACTTCAACATTTATGCGACTTGTGCCACGAAACTTTTCAGACAGTCGCGGAGACTGATTTGCTACTGAAGTACCAAGTTTCAGAAGTGCAGCTCTTGTACTGACGGAGATATGTCGATACAAACTGAATACGCAAAACATCGACAAAATTTAGCGCGTTTTAAAGTTGATATCGCTTTTGTTAATAACTTCAACATTTATTCGAATTGTGCCACGAAACTTTGCAGACAGTCGCGGAGACTGATTTTCTACTGAAGTACCAAGTTTCAGAAGTGCAGCTCTTGTACTGCCGGAGATATGTCGATACAAACTGAATACGCAAAACATCAACAAAATTTAGCGCGTTTTAAAGTTGATATCGCTTTTGTTAATAACTTCAACATTTATTCGAATTATGCCACGAAACTTTGCAGACAGTCGCGGAGACAGATTTTCTACTGAAGTACCAAGTTTCAGAACTGCAGTTCCTGTACTGCCGGTGATATGTCGATACAAACTGAATACGCAAAACATCAACAAAATTTAGCGCGTTTTAAAGTTGATATCGCTTTTGTTAATAACTTCAACATTTATTCGAATTGTGCCACGAAACTTTGCAGACAGTCGCGGAAACTGATTTTCTACTGAAGTACCAAGTTTCAGAAGTGCAGCTCTTGTACTGCCGGAGATATGTCGATACAAACTGCATACGCAAAACATCAACAAAATTTGGCGCGTTTTAAAGTTGATGTCGCTTTTGTTTATAACTTCCACATTTATTCGAATTGTGCCACGAAACTTTGCAGACCGTCGCGGATAGGCCTTTTCTACTGAGGTACTAAGTTTCAGAAGTGCAGCTCTTGTACTGCACATGATAGCTCGATACAAACTGAATACGCCAAACATCAACAAATTTAGCGCGTTTTAAAGTTGAAATCGCTTTTGTTTATAACTTCCACATTTATTCGAATTGTGCCACGAAACTTTGCAGACAGCCGCGCAGACATATTTTCTACTGAAATACTAGGTTTCAGAAGTGCAGCTCTTGTACTGCCGGAGATATGTCGATACAAACTGAATACGCAAAACATCAACAAAATTTAGCGCGTTTTAAAGTTGATATCGCTTTTGTTAATAACTTCCACATTTATTCGAATTTTGCCACGAAACTTTGCAGACAGTCGCGGAGACTGATTTTCTACTGAAGTACCAAGTTTCAGAAGTGCAGCTCTTGTACTGCCGGAGATATGTCGATACAAACTGAATACGCATAACATCAACAAAATTTAGCGCGTTTTAAAGTTGATATCGCTTTTGTTAATAACTTAAACATTTATTCGAATTGTGCCACGAAACCTTGCAGACAGTCGCGGAGACTGATTTTCTACTGAAGTCCCAAGTTTCAGAAGTGCAGCTCTTGTACTGACGGAGATATGTCGATACAAACTGAATACGCAAAACATCAACAAAATTTAGCGCGTTTTACAGTGGATATCGCTTTTGTTAATAACTTCCACATTTATTCGAATTGTGCCACGAAACTTTGCAGACAGTCGCGGAGACAGATTTACTACTGAAGTACCAAGTTCCAGAAGTGCAGCTCTTATATAGCCGGAGATATGTCTATACAAACTGAATACGCAAATCATCAACAAAATTTAGCGCGTTTAAAAGTTGATATCGCTTTTGTTAATAACTTCCACATTTATTCGAATTGTGCCACGAAACTTTGCAGACAGTCGCGGATAGGATTTTTCTACTGAAGTACCAACTTTCAGAAGTGCAGCTCTTGTACTGCCGGAGATATCTCGATACAAACTGAATACGCAAAACATCAACAACATTTAGCGCGTTTTAAAGTTGATATCGCTTTTGGTAATAACTTCAACATTTATTCGAATTGTGCCACGAAACTTTTCAGACAGTCGCGGAGACTTTTTTCTACTGAAGTACCAAGTCTCAGAAGTGCAGCTCTTGTACTGACGGAGATATGTCGATACAAACTGAATACGCAAAACATCAACAAAATTTTGCGCGTTTAAAAGTTGATATCGCTTTTGTTAATAACTTCAACATTTATTCGAATTGTGCCACGAAACTTTGCAGACAGTCGCGGATAGGCCCTTTCTACTGAAGTACCAAGTTTCAGAAGTGCAGCTCTTGTACTGCACGTGATAGCTCGATACAAACTGAATACGCCAAACATCAACCCAATTTAGCGCGTTTTAAAGTTGATATCGCTTTTGTTTATAACTTCCACATTTATTCGAATTGTGCCAGGAAACTTTGCAGACAGTCGCGGATAGGCCTTTTCTACTGAAGTACCAAGTTTCAGAAGTGCAGCTCTTGTACTGCACGTGATAGCTCGATACAAACTGAATACGCAAAACATCAACAAAATTACGCGCGTTTTAAAGTTGATATCGCTTTTGTTTATAACTTCCACATTTATTCGAATGGTGCCACGAAACTTTGCAGACAGTCGCGGAGACATATTTACTACTGAAGTACCAAGTTTCAGAAGTGCAGCTCTTGTACTGCCGGAGATATGTCGATACAAACTGAATACGCAAAACATCAACAACATTTAGCGCGTTTTAAAGTTGATATCGCTTTTGTTAATAACTTCAACATTTATTCGAAGTGTGCCACGAAACTTTGCAGACAGTCGCGGATAGGCTCTTTCTACTGAAGTACCAAGTTTCAGAAGTGCAGCTCTTGTACAGCCGGAGATATGTCGATACAAACTGAATACGCAAAACATCAACAAACTTTAGCGCGTTTTAAAGTTGATATCGCTTTTGTTAATAACTTCAACATTTATTCGAATTGTGCCACGAAACTTTGCAGACAGTCGCGGAGACTGATTTTCTACTGAAGTACCAAGTTTCAGAAGTGCAGCTTTTGTACTGACGGAGATATGTCGATACAAACTGAATACGCAAAACATCAACAAAATTACGCGCGTTTTAAAGTTGATAACGCTTTTGTTAATAACTTCAACATTTATTCGAATTGTGCCACGAAACTTTGCAGACAGTCGCGGAGACTGATTTTCTACTGAAGTACCAAGTGTCAGAAGTGTAGCTCTGGTACTGACGGAGATATGTCGATACAAACTGAATACGCAAAACATCAACAAAATTTAGCGCGTTTTAAAGTTGATATCGCTTTTGTTAATAACTTCAACATTTATTCGTATTGTGCCACGAAACTTTGCAGACAGTCGCGGAGACATATTTTCAACTGAAGTACTAAGTTTCAGAAGTGCAGCTCTTGTACTGCCGGAGATATGTCGAAACAAACTGAATACGCCAAACATCAACAAAATTTAGCGCGTTTTAAAGTTGATATCGCTTTTGTTTATAACTTCCACATTTATTCGAATTGTGCCACGAAACTTTGCAGACAGTCGCGGAGACATATTTACTACTGAAGTACCAAGTTTCAGACGTGCAGCTCTTGTATAGCCGGAGATATGTCGATACAAACTGAATACGCAAATCATCAACAAAATTTAGCGCATTTTAAAGTTGATATCGCTTTTGTAAATAACTTCCACATTTATTCGAATTGTGCCACGAAACTTTGCAGAAAGTCGCGGATAGGCCTTTTCTACTCAAGTAAAAAGTTTCAGAAGTGCAGCTCTTGTACTGCCGTAGATATGTCGATACAAACTGAATACGCAAAACATCAACAACATTTAGCGCGTTTTAAAGTTGATATCGCTTTTGTTAATAACTTCAACATTTATGCGAATTGTGCCACGAAACTTTGCAGACAGTCGCGGAGACTGATTTTCTACTGAAGTACTAAGTTTCAGAAGTGCAGCTTTTGTACTGACGGAGATATGTCGATACAAACTGAATACGCAATACATCAACAAAATTTAGCGCGTTTTAAAGTTGATATCGCTTTTGTTAATAACTTCAACATTTATTCGAATTGTGCCACGAAACTTTGCAGACAGTCGCGGAGACTGATTTTCTACGGAAGTACCAAGTTTCAGAAGTGCAGCTCTTTTACTGCAGGAGATATGTCGATACAAACTGAATACGCAAAACATCAACAAAATTTAGCGCGTTTTAAAGTTGATATCGCTTTTGTTAATAACTTCAACATTTATTCGAATTGTGCCACGAAACTTTGCAGACAGTCGCGGAAACTGATTTTCTACTGAAGTACCAAGTTTCACAAGTGCAGCTCTTGTACTGCCCGAGATATGTCGATACAAACTGAATACGCAAAACATCAACAAAATATAGCGCGTTTTTAAGTTGATGTCGCTTTTGTTTATAACTTCCACATTTATTCGAATTGTGCCACGAAACTTTGCAGACCGTCGCGGATAGGCCTTTTCTACTGAAGTACTAAGTTTCAGAAGTGCAGCTCTTGTACTGCACGTGATAGCTCGATACAAACTGAATACGCCAAACATCAACAAAATTTAGCGCGTTTTAAAGTTAAAATCGCTTTTGTTTATAACTTCCACATTTATTCGAATTGTGCCACGAAACTTTGCAGACAGTCGCGGAGACATATTTTCTACTGAAGTACTAAGTTTCAGAAGTGCAGCTCTTGTACTGCCGGAGATATGTCGATACAAACTGAATACGCAAAACATCAACAAAATTTAGCGCGTTTTAAAGTTGATATCGCTTTTGTTAATAACTTCCACATTTATTCGATTTTGCCATGAAACTTTGCAGACAGTCGCGGAGACTGATTTTCTACTGAAGTACCAAGTTTCAGAAGTGCAGCTCTTGTACTGCCGGAGATATGTCGATACAAACTGAATACGCCAAACATCAACAAAATTTAGCGCGTTTTAAAGTTGATATCGCTTTTGTTAATAACTTAAACATTTATTCGAATTGTGCCACGAAACTTTGCAGACAGTCGCGGAGACTGATTTTTTACTGAAGTCCCAAGTTTCAGAAGTGCAGCTCTTGTACTGACGGAGATATGTCGATACAAACTGAATACGCAAAACATCAACAAATTTTAGCGCGTTTTACAGTTGATATCGCTTTTGTTAATAACTTCCACATTTATTCGAATTGTGCCACGAAACTTTGCAGACAGTCGCGGAGACTGATTTTCTACTGAAGTACCAAGTTTCAGAAGTGCAGCTCTTGTACTGACGGAGATATGTCGATACAAACTGAATACGCAAAACATCAACAAAATTTAGCGCGTTTTAAAGTTGATATCGCTTTTGTTAATAACTTTAACATTTATTCGAATTGTGCCACGAAACTTTGCAGACAGTCGCGGATAGGCCCTTTCTACTGAAGTACCAAGTTTCAGAAGTGCAGCTCTTGTACTGACGGAGATATGTCGATACAAACTGAATACGCAAAACATCAACAAAATTTAGCGCGTTTCAAATTTGATATCGCTTTTGTTTATAACTTCCACATTTATTCGAATTGTGCCACGAAACTTTGCAGACAGTCGCGGAGACATATTTTCTACTGAAGTACCAAGTTTCAGAAGTGCAGCTCTTGTATAGCCGGAGATATGTCGATACAAACTGAATACGCAAATCATAAACAAAATTTAGCGCGTTTTAAAGTTGATATCGCTTTTGTTAATAACTTCCACATTTATTCGAATTGTGCCACGAAACTTTGCAGACAGTCGCGGATAGGATTTTTCTACTATAGTACCAAGTTTCAGAAGTGCAGCTCTTGTACTGCCGTAGATATGTCGATACAAACTGAATACACAAAAGATCAACAACATTTAGCGCGTTTTAAAGTTGATATCGCTTTTGTTAATAACTTCAACATTTATTCGAATTGTGCCACGAAACTTTGCAGACAGTCGCGGAGACTGATTTTCTACTGAAGTACTAAGTTTCAGAAGTGCAGCTTTTGTACTGACGGAGATATGTCGATACAAACTGAATACGCAATACATCAACAAAATTTAGCGCGTTTTAAAGTTGATATCGCTTTTGTTAATAACTTCAACATTTATTCGAATTGTGCCACGAAACTTTGCAGACAGTCGCGGAGACTGATTTTCTACGGAAGTACCAAGTTTCAGAAGTGCAGCTCTTTTACTGCAGGAGATATGTCGATACAAACTGAATACGCAAAACATCAACAAAATTTAGCGCGTTTTAAAGTTGATATCGCTTTTGTTAATAACTTCAACATTTATTCGAATTGTGCCACGAAACTTTGCAGACAGTCGCGGAAACTGATTTTCTACTGAAGTACCAAGTTTCACAAGTGCAGCTCTTGTACTGCCCGAGATATGTCGATACAAACTGAATACGCAAAACATCAACAAAATATAGCGCGTTTTTAAGTTGATGTCGCTTTTGTTTATAACTTCCACATTTATTCGAATTGTGCCACGAAACTTTGCAGACCGTCGCGGATAGGCCTTTTCTACTGAAGTACTAAGTTTCAGAAGTGCAGCTCTTGTACTGCACGTGATAGCTCGATACAAACTGAATACGCCAAACATCAACAAAATTTAGCGCGTTTTAAAGTTAAAATCGCTTTTGTTTATAACTTCCACATTTATTCGAATTGTGCCACGAAACTTTGCAGACAGTCGCGGAGACATATTTTCTACTGAAGTACTAAGTTTCAGAAGTGCAGCTCTTGTACTGCCGGAGATATGTCGATACAAACTGAATACGCAAAACATCAACAAAATTTAGCGCGTTTTAAAGTTGATATCGCTTTTGTTAATAACTTCCACATTTATTCGATTTTGCCATGAAACTTTGCAGACAGTCGCGGAGACTGATTTTCTACTGAAGTACCAAGTTTCAGAAGTGCAGCTCTTGTACTGCCGGAGATAATTCGATACAAACTGAATACGCCAAACATCAACAAAATTTAGCGCGTTTTAAAGTTGATATCGCTTTTGTTAATAACTTAAACATTTATTCGAATTGTGCCACGAAACTTTGCAGACAGTCGCGGAGACTGATTTTTTACTGAAGTCCCAAGTTTCAGAAGTGCAGCTCTTGTACTGACGGAGATATGTCGATACAAACTGAATACGCAAAACATCAACAAAATTTAGCGCGTTTTACAGTTGATATCGCTTTTGTTAATAACTTCCACATTTATTCGAATTGTGCCACGAAACTTTGCAGACAGTCGCGGAGACTGATTTTCTACTGAAGTACCAAGTTTCAGAAGTGCAGCTCTTGTACTGACGGAGATATGTCGATACAAACTGAATACGCAAAACATCAACAAAATTTAGCGCGTTTTAAAGTTGATATCGCTTTTGTTAATAACTTTAACATTTATTCGAATTGTGCCACGAAACTTTGCAGACAGTCGCGGATAGGCCCTTTCTACTGAAGTACCAAGTTTCAGAAGTGCAGCTCTTGTACTGACGGAGATATGTCGATACAAACTGAATACGCAAAACATCAACAAAATTTAGCGCGTTTCAAATTTGATATCGCTTTTGTTTATAACTTCCACATTTATTCGAATTGTGCCACGAAACTTTGCAGACAGTCGCGGAGACATATTTTCTACTGAAGTACCAAGTTTCAGAAGTGCAGCTCTTGTATAGCCGGAGATATGTCGATACAAACTGAATACGCAAATCATAAACAAAATTTAGCGCGTTTTAAAGTTGATATCGCTTTTGTTAATAACTTCCACATTTATTCGAATTGTGCCACGAAACTTTGCAGACAGTCGCGGATAGGATTTTTCTACTATAGTACCAAGTTTCAGAAGTGCAGCTCTTGTACTGCCGGAGATATGTCGATACAAACTGAATACACAAAAGATCAACAACATTTAGCGCGTTTTAAAGTTGATATCGCTTTTGTTAATAACTTCAACATTTATTCGAATTGTGCCACGAAACTTTGCAGACAGTCGCGGAGACTGATTTTCTACTGAGGTACCAAGTTTCAGAAGTGCAGCTCTTGTACTGACGGAGATATGTCGATACAAACTGAATACGCAAAACATCAACAAAATTAAGCGCGTTTTAAACTTGATATCGCTTTTGTTAATAACTTCCACATTTATTCGAATTGTGCCACGAAACTTTGCAGAAAGTCGCGGATAAGCCCTTGCCCTTGCTACTGAGGTACCTAGTTTCAGAAGTGAAGCTCTTGTACTGCTGGAGATATGTCGATACAAACTGAATACGCAAAACATCAACAAAATTTAGCGCGTTTTAAAGTTGATATCGCTTTTGTTAATAACTTCAACATTTATTCGAATTGTGCCACGAAACTTTGCAGACAGTCGCGGATAGGCCCTTTCTACTGAAGTACCAAGTTTCAGAAGTGCAGCTCTTGTACTGCCGGAGATATGTCGATACAAACTGAATACGCCAAACATCAACAAAATTTAGCGCGTTTTAAAGTTGATATCGCTTTTGTTAATAACTTCCACATTTATTCGAATTGTGCCACGAAACTTTGCAGACAGTCGCGGAGACTGATTTTCTACTGAAGTACCAAGTTTCAGAAGTGCAGCTCTAGTACTGCCGGAGATATGTCGATACAAACTGAATACGCAAAACATCAACAAAATCTAGCGCGTTTTAAAGTTGATATCGCTTTTGTTAATAACTTCAACATTTATTCGAATTGTGCCACGAAACTTTGCAGACAGTCGCGGAGACTGATTTTCTACTGAAGTACCAAGTTTCAGAAGTGCAGCTCTTGTACTGCCGGAGATATGTCGATACAAACTGAATACGCAAAACATCAACCCAATTTAGCGCGTTTTAAAGTTGATATCTCTTCTGTTTATAACTTCCACATTTATTCGAATTGTGCCACGGAAATTTGCAGACAGTCGCGGAGACTGATTTTCTACTGAAGTACCAAGTTTCAGAAGTGCAGCTCTTGTACTGCCGGAGATATGTCGATACAAACTGAATACGCAAAACATCAACAAAATTTAGCGCGTTTTAAAGTTGATATCGCTTTTGTTTATTACTTCCACATTTATTCGAATTGTGCCACGGAACTTTGCAGACAGTCGCGGAGACGGATTTTCTACTGAAGTACCAAGTTTCAGAAGTGCAGCTCTTGTACTGCCGGAGATATGTCGATACAAACTGAATACGCAAAACATCAACAAAATTTAGCGCGTTTTAAAGTTGATATCGCTTTTGTTAATAACTTCCACATTTATTCGAATTGTGCCACGAAACTTTGCAGACAGTCGCGGATAGGCCCTTGCTACTGAAGTACCAAGTTTCAGAAGTGCAGCTCTTGTACTGCCGGAGATATGTCGATACAAACTGAATACGCAAAACATCAACAAAATTTAGCGCGTTTTAAAGTTGATATCGCTTTTGTTAATAACTTCCACATTTATTCGAATTGTGCTACGAAACTTTGCAGACAGTCGCGGAGACTGATTTTCTACTGAAGTACCAAGTTTCAGAAGTGCAGCTCTTGTACTGACGCAGATATGTGTATACAAACTGAATACGCAAAACATCAACAAAATTTAGCGCGTTTTAAAGTTGATATCGCTTTTGTTAATAACTTCCACATTTATTCGAATTGTGCCACGAAACTTTGCGGACAGTCGCGGAGACAGATTTTCTACAGAAGTACCAAGTTTCAGAAGTGCAGCTCTTGTACTGCCGGAGATATGTCGCTATAAACTGAATACGCAAAACATCAACAAAATTTAGCGCGTTTTAAAGTTGATATCGCTTTTGTTTATAATTTCCACATTTATTCGAATTGTGCCACGAAACTTGGCAGACAGTCGCGGAGACATATTTTCTACTGAAGTACCAAGTTTCAGAAGTGCAGCTCTTGTACTGACGGAGATATGTCGATACAAACTGAATACGCAAAACATCAACAAAATTTAGCGCGTTTTAAAGTTGATATCGCTTTTGTAAATAACTTCCACATTTATTCAAATTGTGCCACGAAACTTTGCGGACAGTCGCGGAGACAGATTTTCTTCGGAAGTACCAAGTTTCAGAAGTGCAGCTCTTGTACTGCCGGAGATATGTCGATACAAACTGAATACGCAAAACATCAACAAAATTTAGCGCGTTTTAAAGTTGATATCGCTTTTGTTAATAACTTCCACATTTATTCGAATTGTGCCACGAAACTTTGCAGACAGTCGCGGAGACTGATTTTCTACTGAAGTACCAAGTTTCAGAAGTGCAGCTCTTGTACTGCCGGAGATATGTCGATACAAACTGAATACGCAAAACATCAACAAAATTTAGCGCGTTTTAAAGTTGATATCGCTTTTGTTAATAACTTCCACATTTATTCGAATTGTGCCACGAAACTTTGCAGACAGTCGCGGAGACTGGTTTTCTACTGAAGTACCAAGTTTCAGAAGTGCAGCTCTTGTACTGCCGGAGATATCTCGATAAAAACTGAATACGCAAAACATCAACAAAATTTAGCGCGTTTTAAAGTTGATATCGCTTTTGTTAATAACTTCCACATTTATTCGAATTGTGCCACAAAACTTTGCGGACAGTCGCGGAGACGGATTTTCTACTGAAGTACCAAGTTTCAGAAGTGCAGCTCTTGTACTGCCGGAGATATGTCGATACAAACTGAATACGCAAAACATCAACAAAATTTAGCGCGTTTTAAAGTTGATATCGCTTTTGTTTATAACTTCCACATTTATTTGAATTGTGCCACGAAACTTGGCAGACAGTCGCGGAGACATATTTTCTACTGAAGTACCAAGTTTCAGAAGTGCAGCTCTTGTATAGCCGGAGATATGTCGATACAAACTGATTACGCAAAACATCAACAAAATTTAGCGCGTTTTAAAGTTGATATCGCTTTTGTTAATAACTTCAACATTTATTCGAATTGTGCCACGAAACTTTGCAGACAGTCGCGGATAGGCCTTTTCATCTGAATTACCAAGTTTCAGAAGTGCAGCTCTTGTACTGCCAGAGATATGTCGATACAAACTGAATACGCAAAACATCAACAACAGTTAGCGCGTTTTAAAGTTGATATCGCTTTTGTTAATAACTTCAACATTTATTCGAATTGTGCCACGAAACTTTGCAGACAGTCGCTGATAAGCCTTTTCTACTGAAGTACCAAGTTTCAGAAGTGCAGCTCTTGTACTGCACGTGATAGCTCGATACAAACTGAATACGCCAAACATCAACAAAATTTAGCGCGTTTTAAAGTTGATATCGCTTTTGTTAATAACTTCAACATTTATTCGAATTGTGCCACGAAACTTTGCAGACAGTCGCGGAGACTGATTTTCTACTGAAGTACCAAGTTTCAGAAGTGCAGCTCCTGTACTGCCGGAGATATGTCGATACAAACTGAATACGCCAAACATCAACACAATTTAGCGCGTTTTAAAGTTGATATCGCTTTTGTTAATAACTTAAGCATTTATTAGAATTGTGCCACGAAACTTTGCAGACAGTCGCCCGGACTGATTTTCTACTGAAGTACCAAGTTTCAGAAGTCCAGCTCTTGTACTACCGGAGATATGTCGATACAAACTGAATACGCAAAACATCAACAACATTTAGCGCGTTTTAAAGTTGATATCGTTTTTGTTTATAACTTCCACATTTATTCGAATTGTGCCACGAAAGTTTGCAGACAGTCGCTGATAGGCCTTTTCTACTGAAGTACCAAGTTTCAGAAGTGCAGCTCTTGTACTGCACGTGATAGCTCGATACAAACTGAATACGCCAAACATCAACAAAATTTAGCGCATTTTAAAGTTGATATCGCTTTTGTTAATAACTTCAACATTTATTCGAATTGTGCCACGAAACTTTGCAGACAGTCGCGGAGACTTATTTTCTACTGAAGTACCAAGTTTCAGAAGTGCAGCTCTTGTACTGACGGAGATATGTCGATACAAACTGAATACGCCAAACATCAACAAAATTTAGCGCGTTTTAAAGTTGATATCGCTTTTGTTAATAACTTCAACATTTATTCGAATTGTGCCACGAAACTTTGCAGACAGTCGCGGCGACTGATTTTCTACTGAAGTACCAAGTTTCAGAAGTGCAGCTCTTGTACTGACGGAGATATGTCGATACAAACTGAATACGCAAAACATCAACAAAATTTAGCGCGTTTTAAAGTTGATATCGCTTTTGTTAATAACTTCCACATTTATTCGAATTGTGCCACGAAACTTTGCAGACAGTCGCGGATAGGCCTTTTCTACTGAAGTACCAAGTTTCAGAAGTGCAGCTCCTGTACTGCCGGTGATATCTCGATACAAACTGAATACGCAAAACATCAACAAAATTTAGCGCGTTTTAAAGTTGATATCGCTTTTGTTAATAACTTCAACATTTATTCGAATTGTGCCACGAAACTTTAGAGACAGTCGCGGAGACTGATTTTCTACTGAAGTACCAAGTTTCAGAAGTGCAGCTCTTGAACTGTCGGAGATATGTCGATACAAACTGAATACGCCAAACATCAACAAAATTAAGCGCGTTTTAAAGTTGCTATCGCTTTTGTTTATAACTTCCACATTTATTCGAATTGTGCCACGAAACTTTGCAGACAGTCGCAGATAGGCCCTTGCTACTGAAGTACCAAGTTTCAGAAGTGCAGCTCTTGTACTGCCGGAGATATATCAATACAAACTGAATACGCAAAACATCAACAAAATTTAGCGCGTTTTAAAGTTGATATCGCTTTTGTTAATAACTTCAACATTTATTCGAATTGTTCCACGAAACTTTGCAGACAGTCGCGGAGACTGATTTTTTACTGAAGTACCAAGTTTCAGAAGTGCAGCTCTTGTACTGACGGAGATATGTCGATACAAACTGAATACGCAAAACATCAACAAAATTTAGCGCGTTTTAAAGTTGATATCGCTTTTGTTAATAACTTCAACATTTATTCGAATTGTGCCACGAAACTTTGCAGACAGTCGAGGAGACTGATTTTCTACTGAAGTACCAAGTTTCAGAAGTGCAGCTCTTGTACTGACGGAGATATGTCGATACAAACTGAATACGTAAAACATCAACAAAATTTAGCGCGTTTTAAAGTTGATATCGCTTTTGTTAATAACTTGAACATTTATTCGAATTGTGCCACGAAACTTTGCAGACAGTCGCGGATAGGCCTTTTCTACTGAAGTACCAAGTTTCAGAAGTGCAGCTCTTGTACTGACGGAGATATGTCGATACAAACTGAATACGCAAAACATCAACAAAATTTAGCGCGTTTTAAAGTTGATATCGCTTTTGTTAATAATTTCAACATATATTCGAATTGTGCCACGAAAGTTTAGAGACAGTCGCGGAGACTGATTTTCTACTGAAGTACCAAGTTTCAGAAGTGCAGCTCTTGTACTGCCGGAGATATGTCGATACAAACTGAATACGCAAACATCAACAACAGTTAGCGCGTTTTAAAGTTGATATCGCTTTTGTTAATAACTTCAACATTTATTCGAATTGTGCCACGAAACTTTGCAGACAGTCGCTGATAAGCCTTTTCTACTGAAGTACCAAGTTGCAGAAGTGCAGCTCTTGTACTGCACGTGATAGCCCGATACAAACTGAATACGCCAAACATCAACAAAATTTAGCGCGTTTTAAAGTTGATATCGCTTTTGTTAATAACTTCAACATTTATTCGAATTGTGCCACGAAACTTTGCAGACAGTCGCGGAGACTGATTTTCTACTGAAGTACCAAGTTTCAGAAGTGCAGCTCCTGTACTGCCGGAGATATGTCGATACAAACTGAATACGCCAAACATCAACACAATTTAGCGCATTTTAAAGTTGATATCGCTTTTGTTAATAACTTAAGCATTTATTAGAATTGTGCCACGAAACTTTGCAGACAGTCGCCCGGACTGATTTTCTACTGAAGTACCAAGTTTCAGAAGTCCAGCTCTTGTACTACCGGAGATATGTCGATACAAACTGAATACGCAAAACATCAACAACATTTAGCGCGTTTTAAAGTTGATATCGCTTTTGTTTATAACTTCCACATTTATTCGAATTGTGCCACGAAAGTTTGCAGACAGTCGCTGATAGGCCTTTTCTACTGAAGTACCAAGTTTCAGAAGTGCAGCTCTTGTACTGCACGTGATAGCTCGATACAAACTGAATACGCCAAACATCAACAAAATTTAGCGCGTTTTAAAGTTGATATCGCTTTTGTTTATAACTTCCACATTTATTCGAATTGTGCCACGAAACTTTGCAGACAGTCGCGGAGACAGATTTTCTACTGAAGTACCAAGTTTCAGAAGTGCAGCTCTTGTACTGCCGCAGATATATCGATACAAACTTAATACGCAAAACATCAACAAAATTTAGCGCGTTTTAAAGTTGATATCGCTTTTGTTTATAACTTCCACATTTATTCGAATTGTGCCACGAAACTTTGCAGACAGTCGCAGATAGGCCCTTGCTACTGAAGTACCAAGTTACAGAAGTGCAGCTCTTGTACTGCCGGAGATATATCGATACAAACTGAATACGCAAAACATCAACAAAATTTAGCGCATTTTAAAGTTGATATCGCTTTTGTTAATAACTTCAACATTTATTCGAATTGTGCCACGAAACTTTGCAGACAGTCGCGGAGACTTATTTTCTACTGAAGTACCAAGTTTCAGAAGTGCAGCTCTTGTACTGACGGAGATATGTCGATACAAACTGAATACGCCAAACATCAACAAAATTTAGCGCGTTTTAAAGTTGATATCGCTTTTGTTAATAACTTCAACATTTATTCGAATTGTGCCACGAAACTTTGCAGACAGTCGCGGCGACTGATTTTCTACTGAAGTACCAAGTTTCAGAAGTGCAGCTCTTGTACTGACGGAGATATGTCGATACAAACTGAATACGCAAAACATCAACAAAATTTAGCGCGTTTTAAAGTTGATATCGCTTTTGTTAATAACTTCCACATTTATTCGAATTGTGCCACGAAACTTTGCAGACAGTCGCGGATAGGCCTTTTCTACTGAAGTACCAAGTTTCAGAAGTGCAGCTCCTGTACTGCCGGTGATATCTCGATACAAACTGAATACGCAAAACATCAACAAAATTTAGGTCGTTTTAAAGTTGATATCGCTTTTGTTAATAACTTCAACATTTATTCGAATTGTGCCACGAAACTTTAGAGACAGTCGCGGAGACTGATTTTCTACTGAAGTACCAAGTTTCAGAAGTGCAGCTCTTGAACTGTCGAAGATATGTCGATACAAACTGAATACGCCAAACATCAACAAAATTAAGCGCGTTTTAAAGTTGCTATCGCTTTTGTTTATAACTTCCACATTTATTCGAATTGTACCACGAAACTTTGCAGACAGTCGCAGATAGGCCCTTGCTACTGAAGTACCAAGTTTCAGAAGTGCAGCTCTTGTACTGCCGGAGATATATCGATACAAACTGAATACGCAAAACATCAACAAAATTTAGCGCGTTTTAAAGTTGATATCGCTTTTGTTAATAACTTCAACATTTATTCGAATTGTTCCACGAAACTTTGCAGACAGTCGCGGAGACTGATTTTCTACTGAAGTACCAAGTTTCAGAAGTGCAGCTCTTGTACTGACGGAGATATGTCGATACAAACTGAATACGCAAAACATCAACAAAATTTAGCGCGTTTTAAAGTTGATATCGCTTTTGTTAATAACTTCAACATTTATTCGAATTGTGCCACGAAACTTTGCAGACAGTCGAGGAGACTGATTTTCTACTGAAGTACCAAGTTTCAGAAGTGCAGCTCTTGTACTGACGGAGATATGTCGATACAAACTGAATACGCAAAACATTAACAAAATTTAGCGCGTTTTAAAGTTGATATCGCTTTTGTTAATAACTTGAACATTTATTCGAATTGTGCCACGAAACTTTGCAGACAGTCGCGGATAGGCCTTTTCTACTGAAGTACCAAGTTTCAGAAGTGCAGCTCTTGTACTGCACGTGATAGCTCGATACAAACTGAATACGCCAAACATCAACCAAATTTAGCGCGTTTTAAAGTTGATATCGCTTTTGTTTATAACTTCCACATTTATTCGAATTGTGCCACGAAACTTTGCAGACAGTCGCGGAGACAGATTTTCTACTGAAGTACCAAGTTTCAGAAGTGCAGCTCTTGTACTGCCGCAGATATATCGATACAAACTTAATACGCAAAACATCAACAAAATTTAGCGCGTTTTAAAGTTGATATCGCTTTTGTTTATAACTTCCACATTTATTCGAATTGTGCCACGAAACTTTGCAGACAGTCGCAGATAGGCCATTGCTACTGAAGTACCAAGTTACAGAAGTGCAGCTCTTGTACTGCCGGAGATATATCGATACAAACTGAATACGCAAAACATCAACAAAATTTAGCGCATTTTAAAGTTGATATCGCTTTTGTTAATTACTTCAACATTTATTCGAATTGTGCCACGAAACTTTGCAGACAGTCGCGGAGACTTATTTTCTACTGAAGTATTAAGTGTCAGAAGTGCAGCTCTTGTACTGACGGAGATATGTCGATACAAACTGAATACGCCAAACATCAACAAAATTTAGCGCGTTTTAAAGTTGATATCGCTTTTGTTAATAACTTCAACATTTATTCGAATTGTGCCACGAAACTTTGCAGACAGTCGCGGCGACTGATTTTCTACTGAAGTACCAAGTTTCAGAAGTGCAGCTCTTGTACTGACGGAGATATGTCGATACAAACTGAATACGCAAAACATCAACAAAATTTAGCGCGTTTTAAAGTTGATATCGCTTTTGTTAATAACTTCCACATTTATTCGAATTGTGCCACGAAACTTTGCAGACAGTCGCGGATAGGCCTTTTCTACTGAAGTACCAAGTTTCAGAAGTGCAGCTCCTGTACTGCCGGTGATATCTCGATACAAACTGAATACGCAAAACATCAACAAAATTTAGCGCGTTTTAAAGTTGATATCGCTTTTGTTAATAACTTCAACATTTATTCGAATTGTGCCACGAAACTTTAGAGACAGTCGCGGAGACTGATTTTCTACTGAAGTACCAAGTTTCAGAAGTGCAGCTCTTGAACTGTCGGAGATATGTCGATACAAACTGAATACGCCAAACATCAACAAAATTAAGCGCGTTTTAAAGTTGCTATCGCTTTTGTTTATAACTTCCACATTTATTCGAATTGTGCCACGAAACTTTGCAGACAGTCGCAGATAGGCCCTTGCTACTGAAGTACCAAGTTTCAGAAGTGCAGCTCTTGTACTGCCGGAGATATATCGATACAAACTGAATACGCAAAACATCAACAAAATTTAGCGCGTTTTAAAGTTGATATCGCTTTTGTTAATAACTTCAACATTTATTCGAATTGTTCCACGAAACTTTGCAGACAGTCGCGGAGACTGATTTTCTACTGAAGTACCAAGTTTCAGAAGTGCAGCTCTTGTACTGACGGAGATATGTCGATACAAACTGAATACGCAAAACATCAACAAAATTTAGCGCGTTTTAAAGTTGATATCGCTTTTGTTAATAACTTCAACATTTATTCGAATTGTGCCACGAAACTTTGCAGACAGTCGAGGAGACTGATTTTCTACTGAAGTACCAAGTTTCAGAAGTGCAGCTCTTGTACTGCCGGAGATATGTCGATACAAACTGAATACGCAAAACATCAACAAAATTTAGCGCGTTTTAAAGTTGATATCGCTTTTGTTAATAACTTGAACATTTATTCGAATTGTGCCACGAAACTTTGCAGACAGTCGCGGATAGGCCTTTTCTACTGAAGTACCAAGTTTCAGAAGTGCAACTCTTGTACTGACGGAGATATGTCGATACAAACTGAATACGCAAAACATCAACACAATTTAGCGCGTTTTAAAGTTGATATCGCTTTTGTTAATAATTTCAACATATATTCGAATTGTGCCACGAAAGTTTAGAGACAGTCGCGGAGACTGATTTTCTACTGAAGTACCAAGTTTCAGAAGTGCAGCTCTTGAACTGTCGGAGATATGTCGATACAAACTGAATACGCAAAACATCAACAAAATTTAGCGCGTTTTAAAGTTGATATCGCTTTTGTTTATAACTTCCACATTTATTCGAATTCTGCAACGAAACTTGGCAGACAGTCGCGGAGACATATTTTCTACTGAAGTACCAAGTTTCAGAAGTGCAGCTCTTGTACTGCACGTGATAGCTCGATACAAACTGAATACGCAAAACATCAACAAAATTGAGCGCGTTTTAAAGTTGATATCGCTTTTGTTTATACCTTCCACATTTCTTCGAATTGTGCCACGAAACTTTGCAGACAGTCGCAGATAGGCCCTTGCTACTGAAGTACCAAGTTACAGAAGTGCAGCTCTTGTTCTGCCGGAGATATATCGATACAAACTGAATACGCAAAACATCAACAAAATTTCGCGCGTTTTAAAGTTGATATCGCTTTTGTTAATAACTTCAACATTTATTCGAATTGTGCCACGAAACTTTGCAGACAGTCGCGGAGACTTATTTTCTACTGAAGTACCAAGTGTCAGAAGTGCAGCTCTTGTACTGACGGAGATATGTCGATACAAACTGAATACGCCAAACATCAACAAAATTTAGCGCGTTTTAAAGTTGATATCGCTTTTGTTAATAACTTCAACATTTATTCGAATTGTGCCACGAAACTTTGCAGACAGTCGCGGAGACTGATTTTCTACTGAAGTACCAAGTCTCAGAAGTGCAGCTCTTGTACTGACGGAGATATGTCGATACAAACTGAATACGCAAAACATCAACAAAATTTAGCGCGTTTTAAAGTTGATATCGCTTTTGTTAATAACTTCAACATTTATTCGAATTGTGCCACGAAACTTTGCAGACAGTCGCGGATAGGCGTTTTCTACTGAAGTACCAAGTTTCAGAAGTGCAGCTCCTGTACTGCCGGTGATATCTCGATACAAACTGAATACGCAAAACATCAACAAAATTTAGCGCGTTTTAAAGTTGATATCGCTTTTGTTAATAACTTCAACATTTATTCGAATTGTGCCACGAAACTTTAGAGACGGTCGCGGAGACTGATTTTCTACTGAAGTACCAAGTTTCAGAAGTGCAGCTCTTGTACTGCCGGAGATATGTCGATACAAACTTAATACGCAAAACATCAACAACAGTTAGTGCGTTTTAAAGTTGATATCGCTTTTGTTAATAACTTCAACATTTATTCGAATTGTGCCACGAAACTTTGCAGACAGTCGCGGAGACTTATTTTCTACTGAAGTACCAAGTGTCAGAAGTGCAGCTCTTGTACTGACGGAGATATGTCGATACAAACTGAATACGCCAAACATCAACAAAATTTAGCGCGTTTTAAAGTTGATATCGCTTTTGTTAATAACTTCAACATTTATTCGAATTGTGCCACGAAACTTTGCAGACAGTCGCGGAGACTGATTTTCTACTGAAGTACCAAGTTTCAGAAGTGCAGCTCTTGTACTGACGGAGATATGTCGATACAAACTGAATACGCAAAACATCAACAAAATTTAGCGCGTTTTAAAGTTGATATCGCTTTTGTTAATAACTTCAACATTTATTCGAATTGTGCCACGAAACTTTGCAGACAGTCGCGGATAGGCGTTTTCTACTGAAGTACCAAGTTTCAGAAGTGCAGCTCCTGTACTGCCGGTGATATCTCGATACAAACTGAATACGCAAAACATCAACAAAATTTAGCGCGTTTTAAAGTTGATATCGCTTTTGTTAATAACTTCAACATTTATTCGAATTGTGCCACGAAACTTTAGAGACGGTCGCGGAGACTGATTTTCTACTGAAGTACCAAGTTTCAGAAGTGCAGCTCTTGTACTGCCGGAGATATGTCGATACAAACTTAATACGCAAAACATCAACAACAGTTAGTGCGTTTTAAAGTTGATATCGCTTTTGTTAATAACTTCAACATTTATTCGAATTGTGCCACGAAACTTTGCAGACAGTCGCGGAAACTGATTTTCTACTGAAGTACCAAGTGTCAGAAGTGCAGCTGTTGTACTGACGGAGATATGTCGATACAAACTGAATACGCAAAACATCAACAAAATTTAGCGCGTTTTAAAGTTGATATCGCTTTTGTTAATAACTTCAACATTTATTCGAATTGTGCCACGAAACTTTGCAGACAGTCGCGGAGACTGATTTTCTACTGAAGTACCAAGTTTCAGAAGTGCAGCTCTTGTACTGCCGGAGATATGTCGATACAAACTGAATACGCCAAACATCAACACAATTTAGCGCGTTTTAAAGTTGATATCGCTTTTGTTAATAACTTAAGCATTTATTAGAATTGTGCCACGAAACTTTGCAGACAGTCGCCCGGACTGATTTTCTACTGAAGTACCAAGTTTCAGAAGTCCAGCTCTTGTACTGCCGGAGATATGTCGATACAAACTGAATACGCAAAACATCAACAACATTTAGCGCGTTTTAAAGTTGATATCGCTTTTGTTTATAACTTCCACATTTATTCGAATTGTGCCACGAAAGTTTGCAGACAGTCGCTGATAGGCCTTTTCTACTGAAGTACCAAGTTTCAGAAGTGCAGCTCTTGTACTGCACGTGATAGCTCGATATTAACTGAATACGCCAAACATCAACAAAATTTAGCGCGTTTTAAAGTTGATATCGCTTTTGTTTATAACTTCCACATTTATTCGAATTGTGCCACGAAACTTTGCAGACAGTCGCGGAGACAGATTTTCTACTGAAGTACAAAGTTTCAGAAGTGCAGCTCTTGTACTGCCGCAGATATATCGATACAAACTGAATACGCAAAACATCAACAAAATTTAGCGCGTTTTAAAGTTGATATCGCTTTTGTTTATAACTTCCACATTTATTCGAATTGTGCCACGAAACTTTGCAGACAGTCGCAGATAGGCCCTTGCTACTGAAGTACCAAGTTTCAGAAGTGCAGCTTTTGTACTGCCGGAGATATATCGATACAAACTGAATACGCAAAACATCAACAAAATTTAGCGCGTTTTAAAGTTGATATCGCTTTTGTTAATAACTTCAACATTTATTCGAATTGTGCCACGAAACTTTGCAGACAGTCGCGGAGACTGATTTTCTACTGAAGTACCAAGTTTCAGAAGTGCAGCTCTTGTACTAACGGAGATATGTCGATACAAACTGAATACGCAAAACATCAACAAAATTTAGCGCGTTTTAAAGTTGATATCGCTTTTGTTAATAACTTCAACATTTATTCGAATTGTGCCACGAAACTTTGCAGACAGTCGCGGAGACTGATTTTCTACTGAAGTACCAAGTTTCAGAAGTGCAGCTCTTGTACTGACGGAGATATGTCGATACAAACTGAATACGCAAAACATCAACAAAATTTAGCGCGTTTTAAAGTTGATATCGCTTTTGTTAATAACTTCAACATTTATTCGAATTGTGCCACGAAACTTTGCAGACAGTCGCGGATAGGCCTTTTCTACTGAAGTACCAAGTTTCAGAAGTGCAACTCCTGTACTGCCGGTGATATCTCGATACAAACTGAATACGCAAAACATCAACAAAATTTAGCGCGTTTTAAAGTTGATATCGCTTTTGTTAATAACTTCCACATTTATTCGAATTGTGCCACGAAACTTTGCAGACAGTCGCGGAGACTGATGTTCTACTGAAGTACCAAGTTTCAGAAGTGCATCTCTTGTACTGAGGGAGATATGTCGATACAAACTGAATACGCAAAACATCAACAAAATTTAGCGCGTTTTAAAGTTGATATCGCTTTTGTTAATAAATTCAGTATTTATTCGAATTGTGCCACGAAACTTTGCAGACAGTCGCGGAGACTGATTTTCTACTGAAGTACCAAGTTTCAGAAGTGCAGCTCTTGTACTGCCGGAGATATGTCGATACAAACTGAATACGCCAAACATCAACAAAATTTAGCGCGTTTTAAAGTAGATATCGCTTTTGTTAATAACTTCAACATTTATTCGAATTGTGCCACGAACCTTATCAGACAGTCGCGGATAGGCCTTTTCTACTGAAGTACCAAGTTTCAGAAGTCCAGCTCTTGTACTGCCGGAGATATGTCGATACAAACTGAATACGCAAAACATCAACAACATTTAGCGCGTTTTAAAGTTGATATCGCTTTTGTTTATAACTTCCACATTTATTCGAATTGTGCCACGAAAGTTTGCAGACAGTCGCTGATAGGCCTTTTCTACTGAAGTACCAAGTTTCAGAAGTGCAGCTCTTGTACTGCACGTGATAGCTCGATATTAACTGAATACGCCAAACATCAACAAAATTTAGCGCGTTTTAAAGTTGATATCGCTTTTGTTTATAACTTCCACATTTATTCGAATTGTGCCACGAAACTTTGCAGACAGTCGCGGAGACAGATTTTCTACTGAAGTACAAAGTTTCAGAAGTGCAGCTCTTGTACTGCCGCAGATATATCGATACAAACTGAATACGCAAAACATCAACAAAATTTAGCGCGTTTTAAAGTTGATATCGCTTTTGTTTATAACTTCCACATTTATTCGAATTGTGCCACGAAACTTTGCAGACAGTCGCAGATAGGCCCTTGCTACTGAAGTACCAAGTTTCAGAAGTGCAGCTTTTGTACTGCCGGAGATATATCGATACAAACTGAATACGCAAAACATCAACAAAATTTAGCGCGTTTTAAAGTTGATATCGCTTTTGTTAATAACTTCAACATTTATTCGAATTGTGCCACGAAACTTTGCAGACAGTCGCGGAGACTGATTTTCTACTGAAGTACCAAGTTTCAGAAGTGCAGCTCTTGTACTAACGGAGATATGTCGATACAAACTGAATACGCAAAACATCAACAAAATTTAGCGCGTTTTAAAGTTGATATCGCTTTTGTTAATAACTTCAACATTTATTCGAATTGTGCCACGAAACTTTGCAGACAGTCGCGGAGACTGATTTTCTACTGAAGTACCAAGTTTCAGAAGTGCAGCTCTTGTACTGACGGAGATATGTCGATACAAACTGAATACGCAAAACATCAACAAAATTTAGCGCGTTTTAAAGTTGATATCGCTTTTGTTAATAACTTCAACATTTATTCGAATTGTGCCACGAAACTTTGCAGACAGTCGCGGATAGGCCTTTTCTACTGAAGTACCAAGTTTCAGAAGTGCAACTCCTGTACTGCCGGTGATATCTCGATACAAACTGAATACGCAAAACATCAACAAAATTTAGCGCGTTTTAAAGTTGATATCGCTTTTGTTAATAACTTCAACATTTACTCGAATTGTGCCACGAAACTTTAGAGACAGTCGCGGAGACTGATTTTCTACTGAAGTACCAAGTTTCAGAAGTGCAGCTCTTGAACTGTCGGAGATATGTCGATACAAACTGAATACGCAAAACATCAACAAAATTTAGCGCGTTTTAAAGTTGATATCGCTTTTGTTTATAACTTCCACATTTATTCGAATTGTGCCACGAAAGTTTGCAGACAGTCGCGGATAGGCTTTTTCAACTGAAGTACCAAGTTTCAAAAGTGCAGCCTTTGTACTGCACGTGATAGCTTGATACAAACTGAATACGCCAAACATCAACAAAATTTAGCGCGTTTTAAAGTTGATATCGCTTTTGTTTATAACTTCCACATTTATTCGAATTGTTCTACGAAACTTTGCAGACAGTCGCGGAGACTGATTTTCTACTGAAGTACCAAGTTTCAGAAGTGCAACTCTTGTACTGCCGGAGATATATCGATACAAACTGAATACGCAAAACATCAAAAACATTTAGCGCGTTTTAAAGTTTATATCGCTTTTGTTAATAACTTCCACATTTATTCGAATTGTGCCACGAAACTTTGCAGACAGTCGCGGAGACTGATGTTCTACTGAAGTACCAAGTTTCAGAAGTGCATCTCTTGTACTGAGGGAGATATGTCGATACAAACTGAATACGCAAAACATCAACAAAATTTAGCGCGTTTTAAAGTTGATATCGCTTTTGTTAATAACTTCAGTATTTATTCGAATTGTGCCACGAAACTTTGCAGACAGTCGCGGAGACTGATTTTCTACTGAAGTACCAAGTTTCAGAAGTGCAGCTCTTGTACTGCCGGAGATATGTCGATACAAACTGAATACGCCAAACATCAACAAAATTTAGCGCGTTTTAAAGTAGATATCGCTTTTGTTAATAACTTCAACATTTATTCGAATTGTGCCACGAAACTTTGCAGACAGTCGCGGAAACTGATTTTCTACTGAAGTACCAAGTGTCAGAAGTGCAGCTGTTGTACTGACGGAGATATGTCGATACAAACTGAATACGCAAAACATCAACAAAATTTAGCGCGTTTTAAAGTTGATATCGCTTTTGTTAATAACTTCAACATTTATTCGAATTGTGCCACGAAACTTTGCAGACAGTCGCGGAGACTGATTTTCTACTGAAGTACCAAGTTTCAGAAGTGCAGCTCTTGTACTGCCGGGGATATGTCGATACAAACTGAATACGCCAAACATCAACACAATTTAGCGCGTTTTAAAGTTGATATCGCTTTTGTTAATAACTTAAGCATTTATTAGAATTGTGCCACGAAACTTTGCAGACAGTCGCCCGGACTGATTTTCTACTGAAGTACCAAGTTTCAGAAGTCCAGCTCTTGTACTGCCGGAGATATGTCGATACAAACTGAATACGCAAAACATCAACAACATTTAGCGCGTTTTAAAGTTGATATCGCTTTTGTTTATAACTTCCACATTTATTCGAATTGTGCCACGAAAGTTTGCAGACAGTCGCTGATAGGCCTTTTCTACTGAAGTACCAAGTTTCAGAAGTGCAGCTCTTGTACTGCACGTGATAGCTCGATATTAACTGAATACGCCAAACATCAACAAAATTTAGCGCGTTTTAAAGTTGATATCGCTTTTGTTTATAACTTCCACATTTATTCGAATTGTGCCACGAAACTTTGCAGACAGTCGCGGAGACAGATTTTCTACTGAAGTACAAAGTTTCAGAAGTGCAGCTCTTGTACTGCCGCAGATATATCGATACAAACTGAATACGCAAAACATCAACAAAATTTAGCGCGTTTTAAAGTTGATATCGCTTTTGTTTATAACTTCCACATTTATTCGAATTGTGCCACGAAACTTTGCAGACAGTCGCAGATAGGCCCTTGCTACTGAAGTACCAAGTTTCAGAAGTGCAGCTTTTGTACTGCCGGAGATATATCGATACAAACTGAATACGCAAAACATCAACAAAATTTAGCGCGTTTTAAAGTTGATATCGCTTTTGTTAATAACTTCAACATTTATTCGAATTGTGCCACGAAACTTTGCAGACAGTCGCGGAGACTGATTTTCTACTGAAGTACCAAGTTTCAGAAGTGCAGCTCTTGTACTAACGGAGATATGTCGATACAAACTGAATACGCAAAACATCAACAAAATTTAGCGCGTTTTAAAGTTGATATCGCTTTTGTTAATAACTTCAACATTTATTCGAATTGTGCCACGAAACTTTGCAGACAGTCGCGGAGACTGATTTTCTACTGAAGTACCAAGTTTCAGAAGTGCAGCTCTTGTACTGACGGAGATATGTCGATACAAACTGAATACGCAAAACATCAACAAAATTTAGCGCGTTTTAAAGTTGATATCGCTTTTGTTAATAACTTCAACATTTATTCGAATTGTGCCACGAAACTTTGCAGACAGTCGCGGATAGGCCTTTTCTACTGAAGTACCAAGTTTCAGAAGTGCAACTCCTGTACTGCCGGTGATATCTCGATACAAACTGAATACGCAAAACATCAACAAAATTTAGCGCGTTTTAAAGTTGATATCGCTTTTGTTAATAACTTCAACATTTACTCGAATTGTGCCACGAAACTTTAGAGACAGTCGCGGAGACTGATTTTCTACTGAAGTACCAAGTTTCAGAAGTGCAGCTCTTGAACTGTCGGAGATATGTCGATACAAACTGAATACGCAAAACATCAACAAAATTTAGCGCGTTTTAAAGTTGATATCGCTTTTGTTTATAACTTCCACATTTATTCGAATTGTGCCACGAAAGTTTGCAGACAGTCGCGGATAGGCTTTTTCAACTGAAGTACCAAGTTTCAAAAGTGCAGCCTTTGTACTGCACGTGATAGCTTGATACAAACTGAATACGCCAAACATCAACAAAATTTAGCGCGTTTTAAAGTTGATATCGCTTTTGTTTATAACTTCCACATTTATTCGAATTGTTCCACGAAACTTTGCAGACAGTCGCGGAGACTGATTTTCTACTGAAGTACCAAGTTTCAGAAGTGCAACTCTTGTACTGCCGGAGATATATCGATACAAACTGAATACGCAAAACATCAAAAACATTTAGCGCGTTTTAAAGTTGATATCGCTTTTGTTAATAACTTCCACATTTATTCGAATTGTGCCACGAAACTTTGCAGACAGTCGCGGAGACTGATGTTCTACTGAAGTACCAAGTTTCAGAAGTGCATCTCTTGTACTGAGGGAGATATGTCGATACAAACTGAATACGCAAAACATCAACAAAATTTAGCGCGTTTTAAAGTTGATATCGCTTTTGTTAATAACTTCAGTATTTATTCGAATTGTGCCACGAAACTTTGCAGACAGTCGCGGAGACTGATTTTCTACTGAAGTACCAAGTTTCAGAAGTGCAGCTCTTGTACTGCCGGAGATATGTCGATACAAACTGAATACGCCAAACATCAACAAAATTTAGCGCGTTTTAAAGTAGATATCGCTTTTGTTAATAACTTCAACATTTATTCGAATTGTGCCACGAACCTTATCAGACAGTCGCGGATAGGCCTTTTCTACTGAAGTACCAAGTTTCAGAAGTGCAGCTCCTGTACTGCTGGTGATATCTCGATACAAACTTAATACGCAAAACATCAACAAAATTAAGCGCGTTTTAAAAGTGATATCGCTTTTGTTAATAACTTCAACATTTATTCGAATTGTGCCCCGAAAATTTAGAGACAGTCGCGGAGACTGATTTTCTACTTAAGTACCAAGTTTCAGAAGTGCAGCTCTTGTACTGCACGTGATAGCTCGATACAAACTGGATACGCCAAACATCAACAAAATTTAGCGCGTTTTAAAGTTGATATCGCTTTTGTTAATAACTTCCACATTTATTCGAATTGTGCCACGAAACTTTGCAGACAGTCGCGGAGACATATTTTCTACTGAAGTACCAAGTTTCAGAAGTGCAGCTCTCGTACTGCCGGAGATATGTCGATACAAACTGAATACGCAAAACATCAACAAAATTTAGCGCGTTTTAAAGTTGATATCACTTTTGTTAATAACTTCCACATTTATTCGAATTGTGCCACGAAACTTTGCAGACAGTCGCGGAGACTGATTTTCTACTTAAGTACCAAGTTTCAGAAGTGCAGCTCTTGTACTGACGGAGATATGTCAATACAAACTGAATACGCAAAACATCAACAAAATTTAGCGCGTTTTAAAGTTGATATCGCTTTTGTTAATAACTTCAACATTTATTCGAATTGTGCCACGAAACTTTGCAGACAGTCGCCCGGACTGATTTTCTACTGAAGTACCAAGTTTCAGAAGTGCAGCTCTTGTACTGACGGAGATATGTCGATACAAACTGAATACGCAAAACATCAACAAAATTTAGCGCGTTTTAAAGTTGATATCGCTTTTGTTAATAACTTTAACATTTATTCGAATTGTGCCACGAAACTTTAGAGACAGTCGCGGAGACTGATTTTCTACTGAAGTACCAAGTTTCAGAAGAGCAGCTCTTGAACTGTCGGAGATATGTCGATACAAACTGAATACGCAAAACATCAACAAAATTTAGCGCGTTTTAAAGTTGATATCGCTTTTGTTTATAACTTCCACATTTATTCGAATTGTGCCACGAAAGTTTGCAGACAGTCGCGGATAGGCTTTTTCAACTGAAGTACCAAGTTTCAGAAGTGAAGCCCTTGTACTGCACGTGATAGCTCGATACAAACTGAATACGCCAAACATCAACAAAATTTAGCGCGTTTTAAAGTTGATATCGCTTTTGTTTATAACTTCCACATTTATTCGAATTGTGCCACGAAACTTTGCAGACAGTCGCGGAGACTCATTTTCTACTGAAGTACCAAGTTTCAGAAGTGCAGCTCTTGTACTGCCGGAGATACGTCGATACAAACTGAATACGCAAAACATCAAAAACATTTAGCGCGTTTAAAAGTTGATATCGCTTTTGTTAATAACTTCCACATTTATTCGAATTGTGCCACGAAAGTTTGCAGACAGTCGCTGATAGGCCTTTTCTACTGAAGTACCAAGTTTCAGAAGTGCAGCTCTTGTACTGCACGTGATAGCTCAATACAAACTGAATACGCCAAACATCAACAAAATTTAGCGCGTTTTAAAGTTGATATCGCTTTTGTTTCTAACTTCCACATTTATTCGAATTGTGCCACGAAACTTTGCAGACAGTCGCGGAGACAGATTTTCTACTGAAGTACCAAGTTTCAGAAGTGCAGCTCTTGGACTGCCGGAGATATATCGATACAAACTGAATACGCCAAACATCAACAAAATTTAGCGCGTTTTAAAGTTGATATCGCTTTTGTTAATAACTTCAACATTTATTCGAATTGTGCCACGAACCTTTGCAGACAGTCGCGGATAGGCCTTTTCTGCTGAAGTACCAAGTTTCAGAAGTGCAGCTCCTGTACTGCCGGTGATATCTCGATACAAACTGAATACGCAAAACATCAACAAAATTTAGCGCGTTTTAAAAGTGATATCGCTTTTGTTAATAACTTCAACATTTATTCGAATTGTGCCACGAAAATTTTGAGACAGTCGCGGAGACTGATTTTCTACTGAAGTACCAAGTTTCAGAAGTGCAGCTCTTGTACTGCACGTGATAGCTCGATACAAACTGAATACGCAAAACATCAACAAAATTCAGCGCGTTTTAAAGTTGATATCACTTTTGTTAATAACTTCCACATTTATTCGAATTGTGCCACGAAACTTTGCAGACAGTCGCGGAGACTGATTTTCTACTTAAGTACCAAGTTTCAGAAGTGCAGCTCTTGTACTGACGGAGATATGTCAATACAAACTGAATACGCAAAACATCAACAAAATTTAGCGCGTTTTAAAGTTGATATCGCTATTGTTAATAACTTAAGCATTTATTCGAATTGTGCCACGAAACTTTGCAGACAGTCGCCCAGACTGATTTGCTACTGAAGTACCAAGTTTCAGAAGTCCAGCTCTTGTACTGCCGGAGATATGTCGATACAAACTGAATACGCAAAACATCAACAACATTTAGCGCGTTTTAAAGTTGATATCGCTTTTGTTTATAACTTCCACATTTATTCGAATTGTGCCACGAAAGTTTGCAGACAGTCGCTGATAGGCCTTTTCTACTGAAGTACCAAGTTTCAGAAGTGCAGCTCTTGTACTGCACGTGATAGCTCGATACAAACTGAATACGCCAAACATCAACAAAATTTAGCGCGTTTTAAACTTGATATCGCTTTTGTTTATAACTTCAACATTTATTCGAATTGTGCCACGAAACTTTGCAGACAGTCGCGGAGACAGATTTTCTACTGAAGTACCAAGTTTCAGAAGTGCAGCTCTTGTACTACCGGAGATATATCGATACAAACTGAATACGCAAAACATCAACACAATTTAGCGCGTTTTAAAGTTGATATCGCTTTTGTTAATAACTTCAACATTTATTCGAATTGTGCCACGAAACTTTGCAGACAGTCGCGGAGACTGATTTTCTACTGAAGTACCAAGTTTCAGAAGTGCAGCTCTTGTACTGACGGAGATATGTCGATACAAACTGAATACGCAAAACATCAACAAAATTTAGCGCGTTTTAAAGTTGATATCGCTTTTGTTAATAACTTCAACATTTATTCGAATTGTGCCACGAAACTTTGCAGACAGTCGCGGAGACTGATTTTCTACTGAAGTACCAAGTTTCAGAAGTGCAGCTCTTGTACTGACGGAGATATGTCGATACAAACTGAATACGCAAAACATCAACAAAATTTAGCGCGTTTTAAAGTTGATATCGCTTTTGTTAATAACTTCAACATTTATTCGAATTGTGCCACGAAACTTTAGAGACAGTCGCGGAGACTGATTTTCTACTGAAGTACCAAGTTTCAGAAGAGCAGCTCTTGAACTGTCGGAGATATGTCGATACAAACTGAATACGCAAAACATCAACAAAATTTAGCGCGTTTTAAAGTTGATATCGCCTTTGTTTATAACTTCCACATTTATTCGAATTGTGCCACGAAAGTTTGCAGACAGTCGCGGATAGGCTTTTTCAACTGAAGTACCAAGTTTCAGAAGTGAAGCCCTTGTACTGCACGTGATAGCTCGATACAAACTGAATACGCCAAACATCAACAAAATTTAGCGCGTTTTAAAGTTGATATCGCTTTTGTTTATAACTTCCACATTTATTCGAATTGTGCCACGAAACTTTGCAGACAGTCGCGGAGACAGATTTTCTACTGAAGTACCAAGTTTCAGAAGTGCAGCTCTTGTACTGCCGGAGATATATCGATACAAACTGAATACGCCAAACATCAACAAAATTTAGCGCGTTTTAAAGTTGATATCGCTTTTGTTAATAACTTCAACATTTATTCGAATTGTGCCACGAACCTTTGCAGACAGTCGCGGATACGTTTTTTGTGCTGAAGTACCAAGTTTCAGAAGTGCAGCTCCTGTACTGCCGGTGATATCTCGATACAAACTGAATACGCAAAACATCAACAAAATTTAGCGCGTTTTAAAAGTGATATCGCTTTTGTTAATAACTTCAACATTTATTCGAATTGTGCCACAAAAATTTAGAGACAGTCGCGGAGACTGATTTTCTACTGAAGTACCAAGTTTCAGAAGTGCAGCTCTTGTACTGCACGTGATAGCTCGATACAAACTGAATACGCCAAACATCAACAAAATTTAGCGCGTTTTAAAGTTGATATCGCTTTTGTTAATAACTTCAACATTTATTCGAATTGTGCCACGAAACTTTGCAGACAGTCGCAGAGACATATTTTCTACTGAAGTACCAAGTTTCAGAAGTGCAGCTTTCGTACTGCCGGAGATATGTCGATACAAACTGAATACGCAAAACATCAACAAAATTCAGCGCGTTTTAAAGTTGATATCACTTTTGTTAATAACTTCCACATTTATTCGAATTGTGCCACGAAACTTTGCAGACAGTCGCGGAGACTGATTTTCTACTTAAGTACCAAGTTTCAGAAGTGCAGCTCTTGTACTGACGGAGATATGTCAATACAAACTGAATACGCAAAACATCAACAAAATTTAGCGCGTTTTAAAGTTGATATCGCTTTTGTTAATAACTTAAGCATTTATTCGAATTGTGCCACGAAACTTTGCAGACAGTCGCCCGGACTGATTTGCTACTGAAGTACCAAGTTTCAGAAGTCCAGCTCTTGTACTGCCGGAGATATGTCGATACAAACTGAATACGCAAAACATCAACAAAATTTAGCGCGTTTTAAAGTTGATATCGCTTTTGTTTATAACTTCCACATTTATTCGAATTGTGCCACGAAAGTTTGCAGACAGTCGCTAGTAGGCCTTTTCTACTGAAGTACCAAGTTTCAGAAGTGCAGCTCTTGTACTGCACGTGATAGCTCGATACAAACTGAATACGCCAAACATCAACAAAATTTAGCGCGTTTTAAAGTTGATATCGCTTTTGTTTATAACTTCCACATTTATTCTAATTGTGCCACGAAACTTTGCAGACAGTCGCGGAGACAGATTTTCTACTGAAGTACCAAGTTTCAGAAGTGCAGCTCTTGTACTGCCGGAGATATGTCGATACAAACTGAATACGCAAAACATCAACACAATTTAGCGCGTTTTAAAGTTGATATCGCTTTTGTTAATAACTTCAATATTTATTCGAATTGTGCCACGAAACTTTGCAGACAGTCGCGGAGACTGATTTTCTACTGAAGTACCAAGTTTCAGAAGTGCAGCTCTTGTACTGACGGAGATATGTCGATACAAACTGAATACGCAAAACATCAACAAAATTTAGCGCGTTTTAAAGTTGATATCGCTTTTGTTAATAACTTCAACATTTATTCGAATTGTGCCACGAAACTTTGCAGACAGTCGCGGAGACTGATTTTCTACTGAAGTACCTAGTTTCAGAAGTGCAGCTCTTGTACTGACGGAGATATGTCGATACAAACTGAATACGCAAAACATCAACAAAATTTAGCGCGTTTTAAAGTTGATATCGCTTTTGTTAATAACTTCAACATTTATTCGAATTGTGCCACGAAACTTTGCAGACAGTCGCGGATAGGCCTTTTCTACTGAAGTACCAAGTTTTAGAAGTGCAGCTCCTGTACTGCCGGAGATATCTCGATACAAACTGAATACGCAAAACATCAACAAAATTTAGCGCGTTTTAAAGTTGATATCGCTTTTGTAAATAACTTCAACATTTATTCGAATTGTGCCACGAAAATTTAGAGACAGTCGCGGAGACTGATTTTCTACTGAAGTACCAAGTTTCAGAAGTGCAGCTCTTGTACTGCACGTGATAGCTTGATACAAACTGAATACGCCAAACATCAACAAAATTTAGCGCGTTTTAAAGTTGATATCGCTTTTGTTAATAACTTCCACATTTATTCGAATTGTGCTACGAAACTTTTGCAGACAGTCGCGGAGACAGATTTTCTACTGGAGTACCAAGTTTCAGAAGTGCAGCTCTTGTACTGACGGAGATATGTCGATACAAACTGAATACGCAAAACATCAACAAAATTTAGCGCGTTTTAAAGTTGATATCACTTTTGTTTATAACTTCCACATTTATTCGAATTGTGCCACGAAACTTTGCAGACAGTCGCGGATAAGCCTTTTCTACTGAAGTACCAAGTTTCAGAAGTGCAGCTCCTGTACTGCCGGAGTATGTCGATACAACCTGAATACGCAAAACATCAACAAAATTTAGCGCGTTTAAAAGTTGATATCGCTTTTGTTAATAACTTCAACATTTATTCGAATTGTGCCACGAAACTTTGCAGACAGTCGCGGATAGGCCTTTTCTACTGAAGTACCAAGTTTCAGAAGTGCACCTCCTGTACTGCCGGTGATATCTCGATACAAACTGAATACGCAAAACATCAACAAAATTTAGCGCGTTTTAAAGTTGATATCGCTTTTGTTTATAACTTCAACATTTATTCGAATTGTGCCACGAAACTTTAGAGACATGCGCGGAGACTGATTTTCTACTGAAGTACCAAGTTTCAGAAGAGCAGCTCTTGAACTGTCGGAGATATGTCGATACAAACTGAATACGCAAAACATCAACAAAATTTAGCGCGTTTTAAAGTTGATATCGCTTTTGTTTATAACTTCCACATTTATTCGAATTGTGCCACGAAAGTTTGCAGACAGTCGCTGATAGGCTTTTTCAACTGAAGTACCAAGTTTCAGAAGTGAAGCCCTTGTACTGCACGTGATAGCTCGATACAAACTGAATACGCCAAACATCAACAAAATTTAGCGCGTTTTAAAGTTGATATCGCTTTTGTTTATAACTTCCACATTTATTCGAATTGTGCCACGAAACTTTGCAGACAGTCGCGGAGACTGATTTTCTACTGAAGTACCAAGTTTCAGAAGTGCAGCTCTTGTACTGCCGGAGATACGTCGATACAAACTGAATACGCAAAACATCAAAAACATTTAGCGCGTTTTAAAGTTGATATCGCTTTTGTTAATAACTTCCACATTTATTCGAATTGTGCCACGAAAGTTTGCAGACAGTCGCTGATAGGCCTTTTCTACTGAAGTACCAAGTTTCAGAAGTGCAGCTCTGGTACTGCACGTGATAGCTCGATACAAACTGAATACGCCAAACATCAACAAAATTTAGCGCGTTTTAAAGTTGATATCGCTTTTGTTTATAACTTCCACATTTATTCGAATTGTGCCACGAAACTTTGCAGACAGTCGCGGAGACAGATTTTCTACTGAAGTACCAAGTTTCAGAAGTGCAGCTCTTGTACTGCCGGAGATATATCGATACAAACTGAATACGCCAAACATCAACAAAATTTAGCGCGTTTTAAAGTTGATATCGCTTTTGTTAATAACTTCAACATTTATTCGAATTGTGCCACGAACCTTTGCAGACAGTCGCGGATAGGCCTTTTCTGCTGAAGTACCAAGTTTCAGAAGTGCAGCTCCTGTACTGCCGGTGATATCTCGATACAAACTGAATACGCAAAACATCAACAAAATTTAGCGCGTTTTAAAAGTGATATCGCTTTTGTTAATAACTTCAACATTTATTCGAATTGTGCCACAAAAATTTAGAGACAGTCGCGGAGACTGATTTTCTACTGAAGTACCAAGTTTCAGAAGAGCAGCTCTTGTACTGCACGTGATAGCTCGATACAAACTGAATACGCCAAACATCAACAAAATTTAGCGCGTTTTAAAGTTGATATCGCTTTTGTTAATAACTTCAACATTTATTCGAATTGTGCCACGAAACTTTGCAGACAGTCGCGGAGACATATTTTCTACTGAAGTACCAAGTTTCAGAAGTGCAGCTTTCGTACTGCCGGAGATATGTCGATACAAACTGAATACGCAAAACATCAACAAAATTCAGCGCGTTTTAAAGTTGATATCACTTTTGTTAATAACTTCCACATTTATTCGAATTGTGCCACGAAACTTTGCAGACAGTCGCGGAGACTGATTTTTTACTTAAGTACAAAGTTTCAGAAGTGCAGCTCTTGTACTGACGGAGATATGTCAATACAAACTGAATACGCAAAACATCAACAAAATTTAGCGCGTTTTAAAGTTGATATCGCTTTTGTTAATAACTTAAGCATTTATTCGAATTGTGCCACGAAACTTTGCAGACAGTCGCCCGGACTGATTTGCTACTGAAGTACCAAGTTTCAGAAGTCCAGCTCTTGTACTGCCGGAGATATGTCGATACAAACTGAATACGCAAAACATCAACAACATTTAGCGCGTTTTAAAGTTGATATCGCTTTTGTTTATAACTTCCACATTTATTCGAATTGTGCCACGAAAGTTTGCAGACAGTCGCTAGTAGGCCTTTTCTACTGAAGTACCAAGTTTCAGAAGTGCAGCTCTTGTACTGCACGTGATAGCTCGATACAAACTGAATACGCCAAACATCAACAAAATTTAGCGCGTTTTAAAGTTGATATCGCTTTTGTTTATAACTTCCACATTTATTCGAATTGTGCCACGAAACTTTGCAGACAGTCGCGGAGACAGATTTTCTACTGAAGTACCAAGTTTCAGAAGTGCAGCTCTTGTACTGCCGGAGATATATCGATACAAACTGAATACGCAAAACATCAACACAATTTAGCGCGTTTTAAAGTTGATATCGCTTTTGTTAATAACTTCAACATTTATTCGAATTGTGCCACGAAACTTTGCAGACAGTCGCGGAGACTGATTTTCTACTGAAGTACCAAGTTTCAGAAGTGCAGCTCTTGTACTGACGGAGATATGTCGATACAAACTGAATACGCAAAACATCAACAAAATTTAGCGCGTTTTAAAGTTGATATCGCTTTTGTTAATAACTTCAACATTTATTCGAATTGTGCCACGAAACTTTGCAGACAGTCGCGGAGACTGATTTTCTACTGAAGTACCTAGTTTCAGAAGTGCAGCTCTTGTACTGACGGAGATATGTCGATACAAACTGAATACGCAAAACATCAACAAAATTTAGCGCGTTTTAAAGTTGATATCGCTTTTGTTAATAACTTCAACATTTATTCGAATTGTGCCACGAAACTTTGCAGACAGTCGCGGATAGGCCTTTTCTACTGAAGTACCAAGTTTCAGAAGTGCAGCTCTTATACTGCCGGAGATATCTCGATACAAACTGAATACGCAAAACATCAACAAAATTAAGCGCGTTTTAAAGTTGATATCGCTTTTGTTAATAACTTCAACATTTATTCGAATTGTGCCACGAAAATTTAGAGACAGTCGCGGAGACTGATTTTCTACTGAAGTACCAAGTTTCAGAAGTGCAGCTCTTGTACTGCACGTGATTGCTCGATACAAACTGAATACGCCAAACATCAACAAAATTTAGCGCGTTTTAAAGTTGATATCGCTTTTGTTAATAACTTCCACATTTATTCGAATTGTGCCACGAACTTTTGCAGACAGTCGCGGAGACATATTTTCTACTGAAGTACCAAGTTTCAGAAGTGCAGCTCTTGTACTGCCGGAGATATGTCGATACAAACTGAATACGCAAAACATCAACAAAATTCAGCGCGTTTTAAAGTTGATATCACTTTTGTTAATAACTTCCACATTTATTCGAATTGTGCCACGAAACTTTGCAGACAGTCGCGGAGACTGATTTTCTACTTAAGTACCAAGTTTCAGAAGTGCAGCTCTTGTACTGAGGGAGATATGTCAATACAAACTGAATACGCAAAACATCAACAAAATTTAGCGCGTTTTAAAGTTGATATCGCTTTTGTTAATAACTTAAGCATTTATTCGAATTGTGCCACGAAACTTTGCAGACAGTCGCCCGGACTGATTTGCTACTGAAGTACCAAGTTTCAGAAGTCCAGCTCTTGTACTGCCGGAGATATGTCGATACAAACTGAATACGCAAAACATCAACAACATTTAGCGCGTTTTAAAGTTGATATCGCTTTTGTTTATAACTTCCACATTTATTCGAATTGTGCCACGAAAGTTTGCAGACAGTCGCTGATAGGCCTTTTCTACTGAAGTACCAAGTTTCAGAAGTGCAGCTCTTGTACTGCACGTGATAGCTCGATACAAACTGAATACGCCAAACATCAACAAAATTTAGCGCGTTTTAAAGTTGATATCGCTTTTGTTTATAACTTCCACATTTATTCGAATTGTGCCACGAAACTTTGCAGACAGTCGCGGAGACAGATTTTCTACTGAAGTACCAAGTTTCAGAAGTGCAGCTCTTGTACTGCCGGAGATATATCGATACAAACTGAATACGCAAAACATCAACACAATTTAGCGCGTTTTAAAGTTGATATCGCTTTTGTTAATAACTTCCACATTTATTCGAATTGTGCCACGAAACTTTGCAGACAGTCGCGGAGACTGATTTTCTACTGAAGTACCAAGTTTCAGAAGTGCAGCTCTTGTACTGACGGAGATATGTCGATACAAACTGAATACGCAAAACATCAACAAAATTTAGCGCGTTTTAAAGTTGATATCACTTTTGTTAATAACTTCAACATTTATTCGAATTGTGCCACGAAACTTTGCAGACAGTCGCGGAGACTGATTTTCTACTGAAGTACCTAGTTTCAGAAGTGCAGCTCTTGTACTGACGGAGATATGTCGATACAAACTGAATACGCAAAACATCAACAAAATTTAGCGCGTTTTAAAGTTGATATCGCTTTTGTTAATAACTTCCACATTTATTCGAATTGTGCCACGAAACTTTGCAGACAGTCGCGGATAGGCCTTTTCTACTGAAGTACCAAGTTTCAGAAGTGCAGCTCCTGTACTGCCGGAGATATGGCGATACAAACTGAATACGCAAAACATCAACAAAATTAAGCGCGTTTTAAAGTTGATATCGCTTTTGTTAATAACTTCAACATTTATTCGAATTGTGCCACGAAACTTTGCAGACAGTCGCGGAGACTGATTTTCTACTGAAGTACTAAGTTTCAGCAGTGCAGCTCTTGTACTGCCGGAGATATGTCGATACAAACTGAATACGCAAAACATCAACAAAATTACGCGCGTTTTAAAGTTGATATCGCTTTTGTTAATAACTTCAACATTTATTCGAATTGTGCCACGAAACTTTGCAGACAGTCGCGGAGACATATTTTCTACTGAAGTACCAAGTTTCAGAAGTGCAGCTCTTGTACTAGCGGAGATATGTCGATACAAACTGAATACGCAAAACATCAACACAATTTAGCGCGTTTTAAAGTTGATATCGCTTTTGTTAATAACTTCCACATTTATTCGAATTGTGCCACGAAACTTTGCAGACAGTCGCGGAGACTGATTTTCTACTGAAGTACCAAGTTTCAGAAGTGCAGCTCTTGTACTGACGGAGATATGTCGATACAAACTGAATACGCAAAACATCAACAA
Organism: Sepiola atlantica; assembly: GCA_963556195.1. Classification (NCBI taxonomy): domain Eukaryota; kingdom Metazoa; phylum Mollusca; class Cephalopoda; order Sepiida; family Sepiolidae; genus Sepiola; species Sepiola atlantica. The sequence continues at coordinate 796,133 of CAUVYP010000355.1, forward strand.
AATTTAGCGCGTTTTAAAGTTGATATCACTTTTGTTAATAACTTCAACATTTATTCGAATTGTGCCACGAAACTTTGCAGACAGTCGCGGAGACTGATTTTCTACTGAAGTACCTAGTTTCAGAAGTGCAGCTCTTGTACTGACGGAGATATGTCGATACAAACTGAATACGCAAAACATCAACAAAATTTAGCGCGTTTTAAAGTTGATATCGCTTTTGTTAATAACTTCCACATTTATTCGAATTGTGCCACGAAACTTTGCAGACAGTCGCGGATAGGCCTTTTCTACTGAAGTACCAAGTTTCAGAAGTGCAGCTCCTGTACTGCCGGAGATATGGCGATACAAACTGAATACGCAAAACATCAACAAAATTAAGCGCGTTTTAAAGTTGATATCGCTTTTGTTAATAACTTCAACATTTATTCGAATTGTGCCACGAAACTTTGCAGACAGTCGCGGAGACTGATTTTCTACTGAAGTACTAAGTTTCAGCAGTGCAGCTCTTGTACTGCCGGAGATATGTCGATACAAACTGAATACGCAAAACATCAACAAAATTACGCGCGTTTTAAAGTTGATATCGCTTTTGTTAATAACTTCAACATTTATTCGAATTGTGCCACGAAACTTTGCAGACAGTCGCGGAGACATATTTTCTACTGAAGTACCAAGTTTCAGAAGTGCAGCTCTTGTACTAGCGGAGATATGTCGATACAAACTGAATACGCAAAACATCAACAAAATTTAGCGCGTTTTAAAGTTGATATCGCTTTTGTTAATAACTTCCACATTTATTCGAATTGTGCCACGAAACTTTGCAGACAGTCGCCCAGACTGATTTTCTACTGAAGTACCAAGTTTAAGAAGTGCAGCTCTTGTACTGCCGGAGATATGGCGATACAAACTGAATACGCAAAACATCAACAAAATTTAGCGCGTTTTAAAGTTGATATCGCTTTTGTAAATAACTTCCACATTTATTCGAATTGTGCCACGAAACTTTGAAGACAGTCGCGGATAGGCCCTTGCTACTGAAGTACCAAGTTTCAGAAGTGCAGCTCTTGTACGTCCGGAGATATGTCGATACAAACTGAATACGCAAAACATCAAAAAAATTTAGCGCGTTTTAAAGTTGATATCGCTTTTGTTAATAACTTCTACATTTATTCGAATTGTGCCACGAAACTTTGCAGACAGTCGCGGAGACTGGTTTTCTACTGAAGTACCAACTGTCAGAAGTGCAGCTCTTGTACTGACGGAGATATGTCGATACAAACTGAATACGCAAAACATCAACAAAATTTAGCGCGTTTTAAAGTTGATATCGCTTTTGTTAATAACTGCCACATTTATTCGAATTGTGCCACGAAACTTTGCGGACAGTCGCGCAGACGGATTTTCTACTGAAGTACCAAGTTTAAAAGTGCAGCTCTTGTACTGCCGGAGATATGTCGATACACACTGAATACGCAAAACATCAACAAAATTTAGCGCGTTTTAAAGTTGATATCGCTTTTGTTTATAACTTCCACATTTATTCGAATTGTGCCACGAAACTTGGCAGACAGTCGCGGAGACATATTTTCTACTGAAGTACCAAGTTTCAGAAGTGCAGCTCTTGTATAGCCGGAGATATGTCGATACAAACTGAATACGCAAAACATCAACAAAATTAAGCGCGTTTTAAAGTTGATATCGCTTTTGTTAATAACTTCAACATTTATTCGAATTGTGCCACGAAAATTTAGAGACAGTCGCGGAGACTGATTTTCTACTGAAGTACCAAGTTTCAGAAGTGCAGCTCTTGTACTGAACGTGATAGCTCGATACAAACTGAATACGCCAAACATCAACAAAATTTAGCGCGTTTTAAAGTTGATATCGCTTTTGTTAATAACTTCCACATTTATTCGAATTGTGCCACGAACTTTTGCAGACAGTCGCGGAGACATATTTTCTACTGAAGTACCAAGTTTCAGAAGTGCAGCTATCGTACTGCCGGAGATATGTCGATACAAACTGAATACGCAAAACATCAACAAAATTCAGCGCGTTTTAAAGTTGATATCACTTTTGTTAATAACTTCCACATTTATTCGAATTGTGCCACGAAACTTTGCAGACAGTCGCGGAGACTGATTTTCTACTTAAGTACCAAGTTTCAGAAGTGCAGCTCTTGTACTGACGGAGATATGTCAATACAAACTGAATACGCAAAACATCAACAAAATTTAGCGCGTTTTAAAGTTGATATCGCTTTTGTTAATAACTTAAGCATTTATTCGAATTGTGCCACGAAACTTTGCAGACAGTCGCCCGGACTGATTTGCTACTGAAGTACCAAGTTTCAGAAGTCCAGCTCTTGTCCTGCCGGAGATATGTCGATACAAACTGAATACGCAAAACATCAACAACATTTAGCGCGTTTTAAAGTTGATATCGCTTTTGTTTATAACTTCCACATTTATTCGAATTGTGCCACGAAAGTTTGCAGACAGTCGCTGATAGGCCTTTTCTACTGAAGTATCAAGTTTCAGAAGTGCAGCTCTTGTACTGCACGTGATAGCTCGATACAAACTGAATACGCCAAACATCAACAAAATTTAGCGCGTTTTAAAGTTGATATCGCTTTTGTTTATAACTTCCACATTTATTCGAATTGTGCCACGAAAGTTTGCAGACAGTCGCGGAGACAGATTTTCTACTGAAGTACCAAGTTTCAGAAGTGCAGCTCTTGTACTGCCGGAGATATATCGATACAAACTGAATACGCAAAACATCAACACAATTTAGCGCGTTTTAAAGTTGATATCGCTTTTGTTAATAACTTCAACATTTATTCGAATTGTGCCACGAAACTTTGCAGACAGTCGCGGAGACTGATTTTCTACTGAAGTACCAAGTTTCAGAAGTGCAGCTCTTGTACTGACGGAGATATGTCGATACAAACTGAATACGCAAAACATCAACAAAATTTAGCGCGTTTTAAAGTTGATATCGCTTTTGTTAATAACTTCAACATTTATTCGAATTGTGCCACGAAACTTTGCAGACAGTCGCGGAGACTGATTTTCTACTGAAGTACCAAGTTTCAGAAGTGCAGCTCTTGTACTGACGGAGATATGTCGATACAAACTGAATACGCAAAACATCAACAAAATTTAGCGCGTTTTAAAGTTGATATCGCTTTTGTTAATAACTTCAACATTTATTCGAATTGTGCCACGAAACTTTGCAGACAGTCGCGGAGACTGATTTTCTACTGAAGTACCAAGTTTCAGAAGTGCAGCTCTTGTACTGACGGAGATATGTCGATACAAACTGAATACGCAAAACATCAACAAAATTTAGCGCGTTTAAAAGTTGATATCGCTTTTGTTAATAACTTCAACATTTATTCGAATTGTGCCACGAAACTTTGCAGACAGTCGCGGATAGGCCTTTTCTACTGAAGTACCAAGTTTCAGAAGTGCACCTCCTGTACTGCCGGTGATATCTCGATACAAACTGAATACGCAAAACATCAACAAAATTTAGCGCGTTTTAAAGTTGATATCGCTTTTGTTAATAACTTCAACATTTATTCGAATTGTGCCACGAAACTTTGCAGACAGTCGCGGAGACTGATTTTCTACTGAAGTACTACGTTTCAGCAGTGCAGCTCTTGTACTGCCGGAGATATGTCGATACAAACTGAATACGCAAAACATCAACAAAATTTAGCGCGTTTTAAAGTTGATATCGCTTTTGTTAATAACTTCAACATTTATTCGAATTGTGCCACGAAACTTTGCAGACAGTCGCGGAGACATATTTTCTACTGAAGTACCAAGATTCAGAAGTGCAGCTCTTGTACTAGCGGAGATATGTCGATACAAACTAAATACGCAAAACATCAACACAATTTAGCGCGTTTTAAAGTTGATATCGCTTTTGTTAATAACTTCCACATTTATTCGAATTGTGCTACGAAACTTTGCAGACAGTCGCGGAGACTGATTTTCTACTGAAGTACTAAGTTTAAGAAGTGCAGCTCTTGTACTGCCGGAGATATGGCGATACAAACTGAATACGCAAAACATCAACAAAATTTAGCGCGTTTTAAAGTTGATATCGCTTTTGTTTATAACTTCCACATTTATTCGAATTGTGCCACGAAACTTGGCAGACAGTCGCGGAGACATATTTGCTACTGAAGTACCAAGTTTCAGAAGTGCAGCTCTTGTATAGCCGGAGATATGTCGATACAAACTGAATACGCAAAACATCAACAAAATTAAGCGCGTTTTAAAGTTGTTATCGCTTTTGTTAATAACTTCAACATTTATTCGAATTGTGCCACGAAAATTTAGAGACAGTCGCGGAGACTGATTTTCTACTGAAGTACCAAGTTTCAGAAGTGCAGCTCTTGAACTGCACGTGATAGCTCGATACAAACTGAATACGCCAAACATCAACAAAATTTAGCGCGTTTTAAAGTTGATATCGCTTTTGTTAATAACTTCCACATTTATTCGAATTGTGCCACGAACTTTTGCAGACAGTCGCGGAGACATATTTTCTACTGAAGTACCAAGTTTCAGAAGTGCAGCTTTCGTACTGCCGGAGATATGTCGATACAAACTGAATACGCAAAACATCAACAAAATTAAGCGCGTTTTAAAGTTGATATCACTTTTGTTAATAACTTCCACATTTATTCGAATTGTGCCACGAAACTTTGCAGACAGTCGATGAGACTGATTTTCTACTTAAGTACCAAGTTTCAGAAGTGCAGCTCTTGTACTGACGGAGATATGTCAATACAAACTGAATACGCAAAACATCAACAAAATTTAGCGCGTTTTAAAGTTGATATCGCTTTTGTTAATAACTTAAGCATTTATTCGAATTGTGCCACGAAACTTTGCAGACAGTCGGCCGGACTGATTTGCTACTGAAGTACCAAGTTTCAGAAGTCCAGCTCTTGTACTGCCGGAGATATGGCGATACAAACTGAATACGCCAAACATCAACAAAATTTAGCGCGTTTTAAAGTTGATATCGCTTTTGTTTATAACTTCCACATTTATTCGAATTGTGCCACGAAAGTTTGCAGACAGTCGCTGATAGGCCTTTTCTACTGAAGTACCAAGTTTCAGAAGTGCAGCTCTTGTACTGCCGGAGATATATCGATACAAACTGAATACGCAAAACATCAACACAATTTAGCGCGTTTTAAAGTTGATATCGCTTTTGTTAATAACTTCAACATTTATTCGAATTGTGCCACGAAACTTTGCAGACAGTCGCGGAGACTGATTTTCTACTGAAGTACCAAGTTTCAGAAGTGCAGCTCTTGTACTGACGGAGATATGTCGATACAAACTGAATACGCAAAACATCAACAAAATTACGAGCGTTTTAAAGTTGATATCGCTTTTGTTAATAACTTCAACATTTATTCGAATTGTGCCACGAAACTTTGCAGACAGTCGCGGAGACTAGTTTTCTACTGAAGTACAAAGTTTCAGAAGTGCAGCTCTTGTACTGACGGAGATATGTCGATACAAACTGAATACGCAAAACATCAACAAAACTTAGCGCGTTTTAAAGTTGATATCGCTTTTGTTAATAACTTCCACATTTATTCGAATTGTGCCACGAAACTTTGCAGACAGTCGCGGATAGGCCTTTTCTACTGAAGTACCAAGTTTCAGAAGTGCAGCTCCTGTACTGCCGGAGATATCTCGATACAAACTGAATACGCAAAACATCAACAAAATTAAGCGCGTTTTAAAGTTGATATCGCTTTTGTTAATAACTTCAACATTTATTCGAATTGTGCCACGAAACTTTGCAGACAGTCGCGGAGACTGATTTTCTACTGAAGTACTAAGTTTCAGCAGTGCAGCTCTTGTACGACCGGAGATATGTCGATACAAACTGAATACGCAAAACATCAACAAAATTTAGCGCGTTTTAAAGTTGATATCGCTTTTGTTAATAACTTCAACATTTATTCGAATTGTGCCACGAAACTTTGCAGACAGTCGCGGAGACATATTTTCTACTGAAGTACCAAGTTTCAGAAGTGCAGCTCTTGTACTAGCGGAGATATGTCGATACAAACTGAATACGCAAAACATCAATAAAATTTAGCGCGTTTTAAAGTTGATATCGCTTTTGTTAATAACTTCCACATTTATTCGAATTGTGCTACGAAACTTTGCAGACAGTCGCGGAGACTGATTTTCTACTGAAGTACTAAGTTTAAGAAGTGCAGCTCTTGTACTGCCGGAGATATGGCGATACAAACTGAATACGCAAAACATCAACAAAATTTAGCGCGTTTTAAAGTTGATATCGCTTTTGTTTATAACTTCCACATTTATTCGAATTGTGCCACGAAACTTGGCAGACAGTCGCGGAGACATATTTGCTACTGAAGTACCAAGTTTCAGAAGTGCAGCTCTTGTATAGCCGGAGATATGTCGATACAAACTGAATACGCAAAACATCAACAAAATTAAGCGCGTTTTAAAGTTGTTATCGCTTTTGTTAATAACTTCAACATTTATTCGAATTGTGCCACGAAAATTTAGAGACAGTCGCGGAGACTGATTTTCTACTGAAGTACCAAGTTTCAGAAGTGCAGCTCTTGTACTGCACGTGATAGCTCGATACAAACTGAATACGCCAAACATCAACAAAATTTAGCGCGTTTTAAAGTTGATATCGCTTTTGTTAATAACTTCCACATTTATTCGAATTGTGCCACGAACTTTTGCAGACAGTCGCGGAGACATATTTTCTACTGAAGTACCAAGTTTCAGAAGTGCAGCTTTCGTACTGCCGGAGATATGTCGATACAAACTGAATACGCAAAACATCAACAAAATTAAGCGCGTTTTAAAGTTGATATCACTTTTGTTAATAACTTCCACATTTATTCGAATTGTGCCACGAAACTTTGCAGACAGTCGATGAGACTGATTTTCTACTTAAGTACCAAGTTTCAGAAGTGCAGCTCTTGTACTGACGGAGATATGTCAATACAAACTGAATACGCAAAACATCAACAAAATTTAGCGCGTTTTAAAGTTGATATCGCTTTTGTTAATAACTTAAGCATTTATTCGAATTGTGCCACGAAACTTTGCAGACAGTCGGCCGGACTGATTTGCTACTGAAGTACCAAGTTTCAGAAGTCCAGCTCTTGTACTGCCGGAGATATGGCGATACAAACTGAATACGCCAAACATCAACAAAATTTAGCGCGTTTTAAAGTTGATATCGCTTTTGTTTATAACTTCCACATTTATTCGAATTGTGCCACGAAAGTTTGCAGACAGTCGCTGATAGGCCTTTTCTACTGAAGTACCAAGTTTCAGAAGTGCAGCTCTTGTACTGCCGGAGATATATCGATACAAACTGAATACGCAAAACATCAACACAATTTAGCGCGTTTTAAAGTTGATATCGCTTTTGTTAATAACTTCAACATTTATTCGAATTGTGCCACGAAACTTTGCAGACAGTCGCGGAGACTGATTTTCTACTGAAGTACCAAGTTTCAGAAGTGCAGCTCTTGTACTGACGGAGATATGTCGATACAAACTGAATACGCAAAACATCAACAAAATTACGCGCGTTTTAAAGTTGATATCGCTTTTGTTAATAACTTCAACATTTATTCGAATTGTGCCACGAAACTTTGCAGACAGTCGCGGAGACTAGTTTTCTACTGAAGTACAAAGTTTCAGAAGTGCAGCTCTTGTACTGACGGAGATATGTCGATACAAACTGAATACGCAAAACATCAACAAAACTTAGCGCGTTTTAAAGTTGATATCGCTTTTGTTAATAACTTCCACATTTATTCGAATTGTGCCACGAAACTTTGCAGACAGTCGCGGATAGGCCTTTTCTACTGAAGTACCAAGTTTCAGAAGTGCAGCTCCTGTACTGCCGGAGATATCTCGATACAAACTGAATACGCAAAACATCAACAAAATTAAGCGCGTTTTAAAGTTGATATCGCTTTTGTTAATAACTTCAACATTTATTCGAATTGTGCCACGAAACTTTGCAGACAGTCGCGGAGACTGATTTTCTACTGAAGTACTAAGTTTCAGCAGTGCAGCTCTTGTACGACCGGAGATATGTCGATACAAACTGAATACGCAAAACATCAACAAAATTTAGCGCGTTTTAAAGTTGATATCGCTTTTGTTAATAACTTCAACATTTATTCGAATTGTGCCACGAAACTTTGCAGACAGTCGCGGAGACATATTTTCTACTGAAGTACCAAGTTTCAGAAGTGCAGCTCTTGTACTAGCGGAGATATGTCGATACAAACTGAATACGCAAAACATCAATAAAATTTAGCGCGTTTTAAAGTTGATATCGCTTTTGTTAATAACTTCCACATTTATTCGAATTGTGCCACGAAACTTTGCAGACAGTCGCGGAGACTGATTTTCTACTGAAGTACCAAGTTTAAGAAGTGCAGCTCTTGTACTGCCGGAGATATTGCGATACAAACTGAATACGCAAAACATCAACAAAATTTAGCGCGTTTTAAAGTTGATATCGCTTTTGTTAATAACTTCCACATTTATTCGAATTGTGCCACGAAACTTTGAAGACAGTCGCGGATAGGCCCTTGCTACTGAAGTACCAAGTTTCAGAAGTGCAGCTCTTGTACTGCCGGAGATATGTCGATACAAACTGAATACGCAAAACATCAAAAAAATTTAGCGCGTTTTAAAGTTGATATCGCTTTTGTTAATAACTTCTACATTTATTCGAATTGTGCCACGAAACTTTGCAGACAGTCGCGGTGACTGGTTTTCTACTGAAGTACCAAGTTTCAGAAGTGCAGCTCTTGTACTGACAAAGATATGTCGATACAAACTGAATACGCAAAACATCAACAAAATTTAGCGCGTTTTAAAGTTGATATCGCTTTTGTTAATAACTTCCACATTTATTCGAATTGTGCCACGAAACTTTGCGGACAGTCGCGGAGACGGATTTTCTACTGAAGTACCAAGTTTGAAAAGTGCAGCTCTTGTACTGCCGGAGATATGTCGATACAAACTGAATACGCAAAAAATCAACAAAATTTAGCGCGTTTTAAAGTTGATATCGCTTTTGTTTATAACTTCCACATTTATTCGAATTGTGCCACGAAACTTGGCAGACAGTCGCGGAGACATATTTTCTACTGAAGTACCAAGTTTCAGAAGTGCAGCTCTTGTATAGCCGGAGATATGTCGATACAAACTGATTACGCAAAACATCAACAAAATTTAGCGCGTTTTAAAGTTGATATCGCTTTTGTTAATAACTTCAACATTTATTCGAATTGTGCCACGAAACTTTGCAGACAGTCGCGGAGACTGATTTTCTACTGAAGTACCAAGTTTCAGAAGTGCAGCTCTTGTACTGCCGGAGATATGTCGATACAAACTGAATACGCAAAACATCAACAACAGTTAGCGCGTTTTAAAGTTGATATCGCTTTTGTTAATAACTTCAACATTTATTCGAATTGTGCCACGAAACTTTGCAGACAGTTGCGGAGACTGATTTTCTACTGAAGTACCAAGTTTCAGAAGTGCAGCTGTTGTACTGACGGAGATATGTCGATACAAACTGAATACGCAAAACATCAACAAAATTAAGCGCGTTTTCGAGTTGATATTGCTTTTGTTAATAACTTTAACATTTATTCGAATTGTGCCACGAAACTTTGCAGACAGTCGCGGGGACTGATTTTCTACTGAAGTACCAAGTTTCAGAAGTGCAGCTCTTGTACTGCCGGAGATATGTCGATACAAACTGAATACGCCAAACATCAACACAATTTAGCGCGTTTTAAAGTTGATATCGCTTTTGTTAATAACTTAAGCATTTATTAGAATTGTGCCACGAAACTTTGCAGACAGTCGCCCAGACTGATTTTCTACTGAAGTACCAAGTTTCAGAAGTCCAGCTCTTGTACTGCCGGAGATATGTTGATACAAACTGAATACGCAAAACATCAACAACATTTAGCGCGTTTTAAAGTTGATATCGCTTTTGTTTATAACTTCCACATTTATTCGAATTGTGCCACGAAAGTTTGCAGACAGTCGCTGATAGGCCTTTTCTACTGAAGTACCAAGTTTCAGAAGTGCAGCTCTTGTACTGCACGTGATAGCTCGATACAAACTGAATACGCCAAACATCAACAAAATTTAGCGCGTTTTAAAGTTGATATCGCTTTTGTTTATAACTTCCACATTTATTCGAATTGTGCCACGAAACTTTGCAGACAGTCGCGGAGACAGATTTTCTACTGAAGTACCAAGTTTAAGAAGTGCAGCTCTTGTACTGCCGGAGATATATCGATACAAACTGAATACGCAAAACATCAACAAAATTTAGCGCGTTTTAAAGTTGATATCGCTTTTGTTAATAACTTCCACATTTATTCGAATTGTGCCACGAAACTTTGCAGACAGTCGCAGATAGGCCCTTGCTACTGACGTACCAAGTTTTAGAAGTGCAGCTCTTGTACTGCCGGAGATATATCGATACAAACTGAATACGCAAAACATCTACAAAATTTAGCGCGTTTTAAAGTTGATATCGCTTTTGTTAATAACTTCAACATTTATTCGAATTGTGCCACGAAACTTTGCAGACAGTCGCGGAGACTGATTTCCTACTGAAGTACCAAGTTTCAGAAGTGCAGCTCTTGTACTGACGGAGATATGTCGATACAAACTGAATACGCAAAACATCAACAAAATTACGCGCGTTTTAAAGTTGATATCGCTTTTGTTAATAACTTAAACATATATTCGAATTGTGCCACGAAACTTTGCAGACAGTCGCGGTGACTTATTTTCTACTGAAGTACCAAGTTTCAGAAGTGCAGCTCTTGTACTGACGGAGATATGTCGATACAAACTGAATACGCAAAACATCAACAAAATTTAGCGCGTTTTAAAGTTGATATCGCTTTAGTTAATAACTTCAACATTTATTCGAATTGTGCCACGAAACTTTGCAGACAGTCGCGGATAGGCCTTTTCTACTGAAGTACCAAGTTTCAGAAGTGCAGCTCCTGTACTGCCGGTGATATCTCGATACAAACTGAATACGCAAAACATCAACAAAATTTAGCGCGTTTTAAAGTTGATATCGCTTTTGTTAATAACTTCAACATTTATTCGAATTGTGCTACGAAACTTTAGAGACAGTCGCAGAGACTGATTTTCTACTGAAGTACCAATGTTCAGAAGTGCAGCCCTTGTACTGCACGTGATAGCTCGATACAAACTGAATACGCCAACATCAACAAAATTTAGCGCGTTTTAAAGTTGATATCGCTTTTGTTTATAACTTCCACATTTATTCGAATTGTGCCACGAAACTTTGCAGACAGTCGCGGAGACTGATTTTCTACTGAAGTACCAAGTTTCAGAAGTGCAGCTCTTGTACTGCCGGAGATACGTCGATACAAACTGAATACGCAAAACATCAAAAACATTTAGCGCGTTTTAAAGTTGATATCGCTTTTGTTAATAACTTCCACATTTATTCGAATTGTGCCACGAAACTTTGCAGACAGTCGCGGAGACCGATGTTCTACTGAAGTACCAAGTTTCAGAAGTGCAGCTCTTGTACTGACGGAGATATGTCGATACAAACTGAATACGCAAAACATCAACAAAATTTAGCGCGTTTTAAAGTTGATATCGCTTTTGTTAATAACTTCAGTATTTATTCGAATTGTGCCACGAAACTTTGCAGACAGTCGCGGAGACTGATTTTCTACTGAAGTACCAAGTTTCAGAAGTGCAGCTCTTGTACTGCCGGAGATATGTCGATACAAACTGAATACGCCAAACATCAACAAAATTTAGCGCGTTTTAAAGTTGATATCGCTTTTGTTAATAACTTCAACATTTATTCGAATTGTGCCACGAACCTTTGCAGACAGTCGCGGATAGGCCTTTTCTACTGAAGTACCAAGTTTCAGAAGTGCAGTTCCTGTACTGCCGGAGATATATCGATACAAACTGAATACGCAAAACATCAACACAATTTAGCGCGTTTTAAAGTTGATATCGCTTTTGTTAATCACTTCAACATTTATTCGAATTGTGCCACGAAACTTTGCAGACAGTCGCGGAGACTCATTTTCTACTGAAGTACCAAGTTTCAGAAGAACAGCTCTTGTACTGACGGAGATATGTCGATACAAACTGAATACGCAAAACATCAACAAAATTTAGCGCGTTTTAAAGTTGATATCGCTTTTGTTAATAACTTCAACATTTATTCGAATTGTGCCACGAAACTTTGCAGACAGTCGCGGAGACTGATTTTCTACTGAAGTACCTAGTTTCAGAAGTGCAGCTCTTGTACTGACGGAGATATATCGATACAAACTGAATACGCAAAACATCAACAAAATTTAGTGCGTTTTAAAGTTGATATCGCTTTTGTTAATAACTTCCACATTTATTCGAATTGTGCCACGAAACTTTGCAGACAGTCGCGGATAGGCCTTTTCTACTGAAGTACCAAGTTTCAGAAGTGCAGCTCCTGTACTGCCGGAGATATCTCGATACAAACTGAATACGCAAAACATCAACAAAATTAAGCGCGTTTTAAAGTTGATATCGCTTTTGTTAATAACTTCAACATTTATTCGAATTGTGCCACGAAACTTTGCAGACAGTCGCGGAGACTGATTTTCCACTGAAGTACTAAGTTTCAGCAGTGCAGCTCTTGTACTGCCGGAGATATGTCGATACAAACTGAATACGCAAAACATCAACAAAATTTAGCGCGTTTTAAAGTTGATATCGCTTTTGTTAATAACTTCAACATTTATTCGAATTGTGCCACGAAACTTTGCAGACAGTCGCGGAGACATATTTTCTACTGAAGTACCAAGTTTCAGAAGTGCAGCTCTTGTACTAGCGGAGATATGTCGATACAAACTGAATACGCAAAACATCAACAAAATTTAGCGCGTTTTAAAGTTGATATCGCTTTTGTTAATAACTTCCACATTTATTCGAATTGTGCCACGAAACTTTGCAGACAGTCGCGGAGACTGATTTTCTACTGAAGTACCAAGTTTAAGAAGTGCAGCTCTTGTACTGCCGGAGATATGGCGATACAAACTGAATACGCAAAACATCAACAAAATTTAGCGCGTTTTAAAGTTGATATCGCTTTTGTTAATAACTTCCACATTTATTCGAATTGTGCCACGAAACTTTGAAGACAGTCGCGGATAGGCCCTTGCTACTGAAGTACCAAGTTTCAGAAGTGCAGCTATTGTACTGCCGGAGATATGTCGATACAAACTGAATACGCAAAAAATCAACAAAATTTAGCGCGTTTTAAAGTTGATATCGCTTTTGTTTATAACTTCCACATTTATTCGAATTGTGCCACGAAACTTGGCAGACAGTCGCGGAGACATATTTTCTACTGAAGTACCAAGTTTCAGAAGTGCAGCTCTTGTATAGCCGGAGATATGTCGATACAAACTGATTACGCAAAACATCAACAAAATTTAGCGGGTTTTAAAGTTGATATCGCTTTTGTTAATAACTTCAACATTTATTCGAATTGTGCCACGAAACTTTGCAGACAGTCGCGGAGACTGATTTTCTACTGAAGTACCAAGTTTCAGAAGTGCAGCTCTTGTACTGCCGGAGATATGTCGATACAAACTGAATACGCAAAACATCAACAACAGTTAGCGCGTTTTAAAGTTGATATCGCTTTTGTTAATAACTTCAACATTTATTCGAATTGTGCCACGAAACTTTGCAGACAGTCGCGGAGACTGATTTTCTACTGAAGTACCAAGTTTCAGAAGTGCAGCTGTTGTACTGACGGAGATATGTCGATACAAACTGAATACGCAAAACATCAACAAAATTTAGCGCGTTTTAGAGTTGATATTGCTTTTGTTAATAACTTTAACATTTATTCGAATTGTGCCACGAAACTTTGCAGACAGTCGCAGGGACTGATTTTCTACTGAAGTACCAAGTTTCAGAAGTGCAGCTCTTGTACTGCCGGAGATATGTCGATACAAACTGAATACGCCAAACATCAACACAATTTAGCGCGTTTTAAAGTTGATATCGCTTTTGTTAATAACTTAAGCATTTATTAGAATTGTGCCACGAAACTTTGCAGACAGTCGCCCAGACTGATTTTCTACTGAAGTACCAAGTTTCAGAAGTCCAGCTCTTGTACTGCCGGAGATATGTTGATACAAACTGAATACGCAAAACATCAACAACATTTAGCGCGTTTTAAAGTTGATATCGCTTTTGTTTATAACTTCCACATTTATTCGAATTGTGCCACGAAACTTTGCAGACAGTCGCGGAGACAGATTTTCTACTGAAGTACCAAGTTTAAGAAGTGCAGCTCTTGTACTGCCGGAGATATATCGATACAAACTGAATACGCAAAACATCAACAAAATTACGCGCGTTTTAAAGTTGATATCGCTTTTGTTAATAACTTCCACATTTATTCGAATTGTGCCACGAAACTTTGCAGACAGTCGCAGATAGGCCCTTGCTACTGACGTACCAAGTTTTAGAAGTGCAGCTCTTGTACTGCCGGAGATATATCGATACAAACTGAATACGCAAAACATCAACAAAATTTAGCGCGTTTTAAAGTTGATATCGCTTTTGTTAATAACTTCAACATTTATTCGAATTGTGCCACGAAACTTTGCAGACAGTCGCGGAGACTGATTTTCTACTGCAGTACCAAGTTTCAGAAGTGCAGCTCTGGTACTGACGGAGATATGTCGATACAAACTAAATACGCAAAACATCAACAAAATTTAGCACGTTTTAAAGTTGATATCGCTTTTGTTAATAACTTCAACATATATTCGAATTGTGCCACGAAACTTTGCAGACAGTCGCGGTGACTGATTTTCTACTAGAGTACCAAGTTTCAGAAGTGCAGCTCTTGTACTGACGGAGATATGTCGATACAAACTGAATACGCAAAACATCAACAAAATTTAGCGCGTTTTAAAGTTGATATCGCTTTTGTTAATAACTTCAACATTTATTCGAATTGTGCCACGAAACTTTGCAGACAGTCGCGGATAGGCCTTTTCTACTGAAGTACCAAGTTTCAGAAGTGCAGCTCCTGTACTGCCGGTGATATCTCGATACAAACTGAATACGCAAAACATCAACAAAATTTTGCGCGTTTTAAAGTTGATATCGCTTTTGTTTATAACTTCCACATTTATTCGAATTGTGCCACGAAAGTTTGCAGACAGTCGCGGATAGGCTTTTTCAACTGAAGTACCAAGTTTCAGAAGTGCAGCCCTTGTACTGCACGTGATAGCTCGATACAAACTGAATACGCCAACATCAACAAAATTTAGCGCGTTTTAAAGTTGATATCGCTTTTGTTTATAACTTCCACATTTATTCGAATTGTGCCACGAAACTTTGCAGACAGTCGCGGAGACTGATTTTCTACTGAAGTACCAAGTTTCAGAAGTGCAGCTCTTGTACTGCCAGAGAGACGTCGATACAAACTGAATACGCAAAACATCAAAAACATTTAGCGCGTTTTAAAGTTCATATCGCTTTTGTTAATAACTTCCACATTTATTCGAATTGTGCCACGAAACTTTGCAGACAGTCGCGGAGACCGATGTTCTACTGAAGTACCAAGTTTCAGAAGTGCAGCTCTTGTACTGACGGAGATATGTCGATACAAACTGAATACGCAAAACATCAACAAAATTTAGCGCGTTTTAAAGTTGATATCGCTTTTGTTAATAACTTTAGTATTTATTCGAATTGTGCCACGAAACTTTGCAGACAGTCGCGGAGACTGATTTTCTACTGAAGTACCAAGTTTCAGAAGTGCAGCTCCTGTACTGCCGGTGATATCTCGATAAAAACTGAATACGCAAAACATCAACAAAATTTAGCGCGTTTTAAAAGTGATATCGCTTTTGTTAATAACTTCAACATTTATTCGAATTGTGCCACGAAAATTTAGAGACAGTCGCGGAGACTGATTTTCTACTGAAGTACCAAGTTTCAGAAGTGCAGCTCTTGTACTGCACGTGATAGCTCGATACAAACTGAATACGCCAAATATCAACAAAATTTAGCGCGTTTTAAAGTTGATATCGCTTTTGTTAATAACTTCCACATTTATTCGAATTGTGCACGAAACTTTGCAGACAGTCGCGGAGACAGATTTTCTACTGAAGTACCAAGTTTCAGAAGTGCAGCTCTTGTACTGCCGGAGATATATCGATACAAACTGAATACGCAAAACATCAACACAATTTAGCGCGTTTTAAAGTTGATATCGCTTTTGTTAATAACTTCAACATTTATTCGAATTGTGCCACGAAACTTTGCAGACAGTCGCGGAGACTGATTTTCTACTGAAGTACCAAGTTTCAGAAGTGCAGCTCTTGTACTGCCGGAGATATGTCGATACAAACTGAATACGCAAAACATCAACAAAATTTAGCGCGTTTTAAAGTTGATATCGCTTTTGTTAATAACTTCAACATTTATTCGAATTGTGCCACGAAACTTTGCAGACAGTCGCGGAGACATATTTTCTACTGAAGTACGTAGTTTCAGAAGTGCAGCTCTTGTACTGACGGAGATATGTCGATACAAACTGAATACGCAAAACATCAACAAATTTAGCGCGTTTTAAAGTTGATATCGCTTTTGTTAATAACTTCAACATTTATTCGAATTGTGCCACGAAACTTTGCAGACAGTCGCGGATAGGCCTTTTCTACTGAAGTACCAAGTTTCAGAAGTGCAGCTCCTGTACTGCCGGAGATATGTCGATACAAACTGAATACGCAAAACATCAACAAAATTTAGCGCGTTTTAAAGTTGATATCGCTTTTGTTAATTACTTCAACATTTATTCGAATTGTGCCACGAAACTTTGCAGACAGTCGCCCGGACTGATTTGCTACTGAAGTACCAAGTTTCAGAAGTCCAACTCTTGTACTGCCGGAGATATGTCGATACAAACTGAATACGCAAAACATCAACAACATTTAGCGCGTTTTAAAGTTGATATCGCTTTTGTTTATAACTTCCACATTTATTCGAATTGTGCCACGAAAGTTTGCAGACAGTCGCTGATAGGCCTTTTCTACTGAAGTACCAAGTTTCAGAAGTGCAGCTCTTGTACTGCACGTGATAGCTCGATACAAACTGAATACGCCAAACATCAACAAAATTTAGCGCGTTTTAAAGTTGATATCGCTTTTGTTTATAACTTAAACATTTATTCGAATTGTGCCACGAAACTTTGCAGACAGTCGCGGAGACAGATTTTCTACTGAAGTACCAAGTTTCAGAAGTGCAGCTCTTGTACTGCCGGAGATATGTCGATACAAACTGAATACGCAAAACATCAACACAATTTAGCGCGTTTTAAAGTTGATATCGCTTTTGTTAATAACTTCAACATTTATTCGAATTGTGCCACGAAACTTTGCAGACAGTCGCGGAGACTGATTTTCTACTGAAGTACCAAGTTTCAGAAGTGCAGCTCTTGTACTGACGGAGATATGTCGATACAAACTGAATACGCAAAACATCAACAAAATTTAGCGCGTTTTAAAGTTGATATCGCTTTTGTTAATAACTTCAACATTTATTCGAATTGTGCCACGAAACTTTGCAGACAGTCGCGGAGACTGATTTTCTACTGAAGTACCAAGTTTCAGAAGTGCAGCTCTTGTACTGACGGAGATATGTCGATACAAACTGAATACGCAAAACATCAACAAAATTTAGCGCGTTTTAAAGTTGATATCGCTTTTGTTAATAACTTCCACATTTATTCGAATTGTGCCACTAAACTTTGCAGACAGTCGCGGATAGGCCTTTTCTACTGAAGTACCAAGTTTCAGAAGTGCAGCTCCTGTACTGCCGGAGATATCTCGATACAAACTGAATACGCAAAACATCAACAAAATTAAGCGCGTTTTAAAGTTGATATCGCTTTTGTTAATAACTTCAACATTTATTCGAATTGTGCCACGAAACTTTGCAGACAGTCGCGGAGACATATTTTCTACTGAAGTACCAAGTTTCAGAAGTGCAGCTCTTGTACTGCCGGAGATATGGCGATACAAACTGAATACGCAAAACATCAAAAAAATTTAGCGCGTTTTAAAGTTGATATCGCTTTTGTTAATAACTTCTACATTTATTCGAATTGTGCCACGAAACTTTGCAGACAGTCGCGGAGACTGGTTTTCTACTGAAGTACCAAGTTTCAGAAGTGCAGCTCTTGTACTGACGGAGATATGTCGATACAAACTGAATACGCAAAACATCAACAAAATTTAGCGCGTTTTAAAGTTGATATCGCTTTTGTTAATAACTTCAACATTTATTCGAATTGTGCCACGAAACTTTGCGGACAGTCGCGGAGACGGATTTTCTACTGAAGTACCAAGTTTGAAAAGTGCAGCTCTTGTACTGCCGGAGATATGTCGATACAAACTGAATACGCAAAACATCAACAAAATTTAGCGCGTTTTAAAGTTGATATCGCTTTTGTTTATAACTTCCACATTTATTCGAATTGTGCCACGAAACTTGGCAGACAGTCGCGGAGACATATTTTCTACTGAAGTACCAAGTTTCAGAAGTGCAGCTCTTGTATAGCCGGAGATATGTCGATACAAACTGATTACGCAAAACATCAACAAAATTTAGCGCGTTTTAAAGTTGATATCGCTTTTGTTAATAACTTCAACATTTATTCGAATTGTGCCACGAAACTTTGCAGACAGTCGCGGAGACCGATTTTCTACTGAAGTACCAAGTTTCAGAAGTGCAGCTCTTGTACTGCCGGAGATATGTCGATACAAACTGAATACGCAAAACATCAACAACAGTTAGCGCGTTTTAAAGTTGATATCGCTTTTGTTAATAACTTCAACATTTATTCGAATTGTGCCACGAAACTTTGCAGACAGTCGCGGAGACTGATTTTCTACTGAAGTACCAAGTTTCAGAAGTGCAGCTGTTGTACTGACGGAGATATGTCGATACAAACTGAATACGCAAAACATCAACAAAATTTAGCGCGTTTTAAAGTTGATATTGCTTTTGTTAATAACTTTAACATTTATTCGAATTGTGCCACGAAACTTTGCAGACGGTCGCGGAGACTGATTTTCTACTGAAGTACCAAGTTTCAGAAGTGCAGCTCTTGTACTGCCGGAGATATGTCGATACAAACTGAATACGCCAAACATCAACACAATTTAGCGCGTTTTAAAGTTGATATCGCTTTTGTAAATAACTTAAGCATTTATTAGAATTGTGCCACGAAACTTTGCAGACAGTCGCCCAGACTGATTTTCTACTGAAGTACCAAGTTTCAGAAGACCAGCTCTTGTACTGCCGGAGATATGTCGATACAAACTGAATACGCAAAACATCAACAACATTTAGCGCGTTTTAAAGTTGATATCGCTTTTGTTTATAACTTCCAGATTTATTTGAATTGTGCCACGAAAGTTTGCAGACAGTCGCTGATAGGCCTTTTCTACTGAAGTACCAAGTTTCAGAAGTGCAGCTCTTGTACTGCACGTGATAGCTCGATACAAACTGAATACGCCAAACATCAACAAAATTTAGCGCGTTTTAAAGTTGATATCGCTTTTGTTTATAACTTCCACATTTATTCGAATTGTGCCACGAAACTTTGCAGACAGTCGCGGAGACAGATTTTCTACTGAAGTACCAAGTTTAAGAAGTGCAGCTCTTGTACTGCCGGAGATATATCGATACAAACTGAATACGCAAAACATCAACAAAATTTAGCGCGTTTTAAAGTTGATATCGCTTTTGTTAATAACTTCCACATTTATTCGAATTGTGCCACGAAACTTTGCAGACAGTCGCAGATAGGCCCTTGCTACTGACGTACCAAGTTTTAGAAGTGCAGCTCTTGTACTGCCGGAGATATATCGATACAAACTGAATACGCAAAACATCAACAAAATTTAGCGCGTTTTAAAGTTGATATCGCTTTTGTTAATAACTTCAACATTTATTCGAATTGTGCCACGAAACTTTGCAGACAGTCGCGGTGACTGATTTTCTACTGAAGTACCAAGTTTCAGAAGTGCAGCTCTTGTACTGACGGAGATATGTCGATACAAACTGAATACGCAAAACATCAACAAAATTTAGCGCGTTTTAAAGTTGATATCGCTTTTGTTAATAACTTCAACATTTATTCGAATTGTGCCACGAAACTTTGCAGACAGTCGCGGATAGGCCTTTTCTACTGAAGTACCAAGTTTCAGAAGTGCAGCTCCTGTACTGTCGGTGATATCTCGATACAAACTGAATACGCAAAACATCAACAAAATTTAGCGCGTTTTAAAGTTGATATCGCTTTTGTTAATAACTTCAGTATTTATTCGAATTGTGCCACGAAAGTTTGCAGACAGTCGCAGATAGGCTTTTTCAACTGAAGTACCAAGTTTCAGAAGTGCAGCCCTTGTACTGCACGTTATAGCTCAATACAAACTGAATACGCCAACATCAACAAAATTTAGCGCGTTTTAAAGTTGATATCGCTTTTGTTTATAACTTCCACATTTATTCGAATTGTGCCACGAAACTTTGCAGACAGTCGCGGAGACTGATTTTCTACTGAAGTACCAAGTTTCAGAAGTGCAGCTCTTGTACTGCCGGAGATACGTCGATACAAACTGAATACGCAAAACATCAAAAACTTTTAGCGCGTTTTAAAGTTGATATCGCTTTTGTTAATAACTTCCACATTTATTCGAATTGTGCCACGAAACTTTGCAGACAGTCGCGGAGAGCGATGTTCTACTGAAGTACCAAGTTTCAGAAGTGCAGCTCTTGTACTGACGGAGATATGTCGATACAAACTGAATACGCAAAACATCAACAAAATTTAGCGCGTTTTAAAGTTGATATCGCTTTTGTTAATAACTTCAGTATTTATTCGAATTGTGCCACGAAACTTTGCAGACAGTCGCGGAGACAGATTTTCTACTGAAGTACCAAGTTTAATGAGTGCAGCTCTTGTACTGCCGGAGATATATCGATACAAACTGAATACGCAAAACATCAACAAAATTTAGCGCGTTTTAAAGTTGATATCGCTTTTGTTAATAACTTCCACATTTATTCGAATTGTGCCACGAAACTTTGCAGACAGTCGCAGATAGGCCCTTGCTACTGACGTACCAAGTTTTAGAAGTGCAGCTCTTGTACTGCCGGAGATATATCGATACAAACTGAATACGCAAAACATCAACAAAATTTAGCGCGTTTTAAAGTTGATATCGCTTTTGTTAATAACTTCAACATTTATTCGAATTGTGCCACGAAACTTTGCAGACAGTCGCGGTGACTGATTTTCTACTGAAGTACCAAGTTTCAGAAGTGCAGCTCTTGTACTGACGGAGATATGTCGATACAAACTGAATACGCAAAACATCAACAAAATTTAGCGCGTTTTAAAGTTGATATCGCTTTTGTTAATAACTTCAACATTTATTCGAATTGTGCCACGAAACTTTGCAGACAGTCGCGGATAGGCCTTTTCTACTGAAGTACCAAGTTTCAGAAGTGCAGCTCCTGTACTGTCGGTGATATCTCGATACAAACTGAATACGCAAAACATCAACAAAATTTAGCGCGTTTTAAAGTTGATATCGCTTTTGTTAATAACTTCAGTATTTATTCGAATTGTGCCACGAAAGTTTGCAGACAGTCGCAGATAGGCTTTTTCAACTGAAGTACCAAGTTTCAGAAGTGCAGCCCTTGTACTGCACGTTATAGCTCAATACAAACTGAATACGCCAACATCAACAAAATTTAGCGCGTTTTAAAGTTGATATCGCTTTTGTTTATAACTTCCACATTTATTCGAATTGTGCCACGAAACTTTGCAGACAGTCGCGGAGACTGATTTTCTACTGAAGTACCAAGTTTCAGAAGTGCAGCTCTTGTACTGCCGGAGATACGTCGATACAAACTGAATACGCAAAACATCAAAAACTTTTAGCGCGTTTTAAAGTTGATATCGCTTTTGTTAATAACTTCCACATTTATTCGAATTGTGCCACGAAACTTTGCAGACAGTCGCGGAGAGCGATGTTCTACTGAAGTACCAAGTTTCAGAAGTGCAGCTCTTGTACTGACGGAGATATGTCGATACAAACTGAATACGCAAAACATCAACAAAATTTAGCGCGTTTTAAAGTTGATATCGCTTTTGTTAATAACTTCAGTATTTATTCGAATTGTGCCACGAAACTTTGCAGACAGTCGCGGAGACTGATTTTCTACTGAAGTACCAAGTTTCAGAAGTGCAGCTCTTGTACTGACGGAGATATGTCGATACAAACTGAATACGCCAAACATCAACAAAATTTAGCGCGTTTTAAAGTTGATATTGCTTTTGTTAATAACTTCAACATTTATTCGAATTGTGCCACGAACCTTTGCAGACAGTCGCGGATAGGCCTTTTCTACTCAAGTACCAAGTTTCAGAAGTGCAGCTTCTGTACTGCCGGTGATATCTCGATAAAAACTGAATACGCAAAACATCAACAAAATTTAGCGCGTTTTAAAAGTGATATCGCTTTTGTTAATAACTTCAACATTTATTCGAATTGTGCCACGAAAATTTAGAGACAGTCGCGGAGACTGATTTTCTACAGAAGTACCAAGTTTCAGAAGTGCAGCTCTTGTACTGCACGTGATAGCTCGATACAAACTGAATACGCCAAACATCAACAAAATTAAGCGCGTTTTAAAGTTGATATCGCTTTTGTTAATAACTTCCACATTTATTCGAATTGTGCCACGAAACTTTGCAGACAGTCGCGGAGACATATTTTCTATTGAAGTACAAAGTTTCAGAAGTGCAGCTCTCGTACTGCCGGAGATATGTCGATACAAACTGAATACGCAAAACATCAACAAAATTACGCGCGTTTAAAGTTGATATCGCTTTTGTTAATAACTTCAACATTTATTCGAATTGTGCCACGAAACTTTGCAGACAGTCGCGGAGACTGATTTTCTACTGAAGTACCAAGTTTCAGAAGTGCAGCTGTTGTACTGCCGGAGATATGTCGATACAAACTGAATACGCAAAACATCAACAAAATTTAGCGCGTTTTAAAGTTGATATCGCTTTTGTTAATAACTTTAACATTTATTCGAATTGTGCCACGAAACTTTGCAGACAGTCGCGGATAGGCCTTTTCTACTGAAGTACAAAGTTTCAGAAGTGCAGCTCTTGTACTGCCGGAGATATGTCGATACAAACTAAATACGCAAAACATCAACAAAATTACGCGCGTTTTAAAGTTGATA
The DNA here is from genome assembly GCA_963556195.1 of Sepiola atlantica. Taxonomy (NCBI): domain Eukaryota; kingdom Metazoa; phylum Mollusca; class Cephalopoda; order Sepiida; family Sepiolidae; genus Sepiola; species Sepiola atlantica. The sequence goes on from CAUVYP010000355.1 coordinate 819,586, forward strand.
TCGCTTTTGTTAATAACTTCAACATTTATTCGAATTGTGCACGAAACTTTGCAGACAGTCGCGAAGACTGATTTTCTACTGAAGTACCAAGTTTCAGAAGTGCAGCTCTTGTACTGACGGTGATATGTCGATACAAACTGAATACGCAAAACATCCACAAAATTACGCGCGTTTTAAAGTTTATATCTCTTTTGTTAATAACTTCTACATTTATTCGAATTGTGCCACGAAACTTTGCAGACAGTCGCGGAGACTGATTTTCTACTGAAGTACCAAGTTTCAGAAGTGCAGCTCTTGTACTGCCGGAGATATGTCGATACAAACTGAATACGCAAAACATCAAAAAAATTTAGCGCGTTTTAAAGTTGATATCGCTTTTGTTAATAACTTCCACATTTATTCGAATTGTGCCACGAAACTTTGCAGACAGTCGCGGAGACTGATTTTCTACTGAAGTACAAAGTTTCAGAAGTGCAGCTCTTGTACTGCCGGAGATATGTCGATACAAACTGAATACGCAAAACATCAACAAAATTTAGCGCGTTTTAAAGTTGATATCGCTTTTGTTTATAACTTCCACATTTATTCGAATTGTGCCACGAAACTTTGCAGACAGTCGCGGAGACAGATTTTCTACTGAAGTACCAAGTTTCAGAAGTGCAGCTCTTGTACTGCCGGAGATATGTCGATACAAACTGAATACGCAAAACATCAACAAAATTTAGCGCGTTTTAAAGTTGATATCGCTTTTGTTAATAACTTCCACATTTATTCGAATTGTGCCACGAAACTTTGCAGACAGTCGCGGATAGGCCGTTGCTACTGAAGTACCAAGTTTCAGAAGTGCAGCTCTTGTACTGCCGGAGATATGTCGATACAAACTGAATACGCAAAACATCAACAAAATTTAGCGCGTTTTAAAGTTGATATCGCTTTTGTGAATGACTTCCACATTTATTCGAATTGTGCCACGAAACTTTTCAGACAGTCGCGGAGACTGATTTTCTACTGAAGTACCAAGTTTCAGAAGTGCAGCTCTTGTACTGACGGAGATATGTCGATACAAACTGAATACGCAAAACATCAACAAAATTTAGCGCGTTTTAAAGTTGATATCGCTTTTGTTAATAACTTCCACATTTATTCGAATTGTGCCACGAAACTTTGCGGACAGTCGCGGACACGGATTTTCTACTGAAGTACCAAGTTTCTGAATTGCAGCTCTTGTCCTGCCGGAGATATGTCGATACAAACTGAATACGCAAAACATCAACAAAATTTAGCGCGTTTTAAAGTTGATATCGCTTTTGTTTATAACTTCCACATTTATTCGAATTGTGCCACGAAACTTGGCAGACAGTCGCGGAGACATATTTTCTACTGAAGTACCAAGTTTCAGAAGTGCAGCTCTTGTATAGCCGGAGATATGTCGATACAAACTGATTACGCAAAACATCAACAAAATTTAGCGCGTTTTAAAGTTGATATCGCTTTTGTTAATAACTTCCACATTTATTCGAATTGTGCCACGAAACTTTGCAGACAATCGCGGATAGGCCTTTTCTACTGAAGTACCAAGTTTCAGAAGTGCAGCTCTTGTACTGCCGGAGATATGTCGATACAAACTGAATACGCAAAACATCAACAACATTTAGCGCGTTTTAAAGTTGATATCGCTTTTGTTAATAACTTCAACATTTATTCGAATTGTGCACGAAACTTTGCAGACAGTCGCGAAGACTGATTTTCTACTGAAGTACCCAGTTTCAGAAGTGCAGCTCTTGTACTGCATGAGATATGTCGATACAAACTGAATACGCAAAACATCCACAAAATTACGCGCGTTTTAAAGTTTATATCTCTTTTGTTAATAACTTCTACATTTATTCGAATTGTGCCACGAAACTTTGCAGACAGTCGCGGAGACTGATTTTCTACTGAAGTACCAAGTTTCAGAAGTGCAGCTCTTGTACTGCATGAGATATGTCGATACAAACTGAATACGCAAAACATCAAAAAAATTTAGCGCGTTTTAAAGTTGATATCGCTTTTGTTAATAACTTCCACATGTATTCGAATTGTGCCACGAAACTTTGCAGACAGTCGCGGAGACTGATTTTCTACTGAAGTACCAAGTTTCAGAAGTGCAGCTCTTGTACTGCCGGAGATATGTCGATACAAACTGAATACGCAAAACATCAACAAAATTTAGCGCGTTTTAAAGTTGATATCGCTTTTGTTAATAACTTCCACATTTATTCGAATTGTGCCACGAAACTTTGCAGACAGTCGCGGATAGGCCCTTGCTACTGAAGTACCAAGTTTCAGAAGTGCAGCTCTTGTACTGCCGGAGATATGTCGATACACACTGAATACGCAAAACATCAACAAAATTTAGCGCGTTTTAAAGTTGATATCGCTTTTGTGAATGACTTCAACATTTATTCGAATTGTGCCACGCAACTTTTCAGACAGTCGCGGAGACTGATTTTCTACTGAAGTACCAAGTTTCAGAAGTGCAGCTCTTGTACTGACGGAGATATGTCGATACAAACTGAATACGCAAAACATCAACAAAATTTAGCGCGTTTTAAAGTTGATATCGCTTTTGTTAATAACTTCCACATTTATTCGAATTGTGCAACGAAACTTTGCGGACAGTCGCGGAGACGGATTTTCTACTGAAGTACCAAGTTTCAGAAGTGCAGCTCTTGTACTGCCGGAGATATGTCGATACAAACTGAATACGCAAAACATCAACAAAATTTAGCGCGTTTTAAAGTTGATATCGCTTTTGTTTATAACTTCCACATTTATTCGAATTGTGCCACGAAACTTGGCAGACAGTCGCGGAGACATATTTTCTACTGAAGTACCAAGTTTCAGAAGTGCAGCTCTTGTACTGCCGGAGATATGTCGATACAAACTGAATACGCAAAACATCAACAACATTTAGCGCGTTTTAAAGTTGATATCGCTTTTGTTAATAACTTCAACATTTATTTGAATTGTGCCACGAAACTTTCAGACAGTCGCGGATAAGCCCTTTTCTACTCAAGTACCAAGTTTCAGAATTGCTGCTCTTGTACTAACGGAGATATGTCGATACAAACTGAATACGCAAAACATCAACAACATTTAGCGCGTTTTAAAGTTGATATCGCTTTTGTTAATAACTTCAACATTTATTCGAATTGTGCCACGAAACTTTGCAGACAGTCGCGGAGACTGATTTTCTACTGAAGTACCAAGTTTCAGAAGTGCAGCTCTTGTACTGCCGAAGATATGTCGATACAAACTGAATACGCAAAACATCAACAAAATTTAGCGCGTTTTAAAGTTGATATCGCTTTTGTTAATAACTTCCACATTTATTCGAATTGTGCCACAAAACTTTGCAGACAGTCGCGGATAGGCCCTTGCGACTAAAGTACCAAGTTTCAGAAGTGCAGCTCTTGTACTGCCGGAGATATGTCGATACAAACTGAATACGCAAAACATCAACAAAATTTAGCGCGTTTTAAAGTTGATATCGCTTTTGTTAATAACTTCCACATTTATTCGAATTGTGCCACGAAACTTTGCAGACAGTCGCAGATAGGCCCTTTCTACTGAAGTACCAAGTTTCAGAAGTGCAGCTCATGTATAGCCGGAGATATGTCGATACAAACTGATTACGCAAAACATCAACAAAATTTAGCGCGTTTTAAAGTTGATATCGCTTTTGTTAATAACTTCCACATTTATTCGAATTGTGCCACGAAACTTTGCAGACAGTCTCGGATAGGCCTTTTCTACTGAAGTACCAAGTTTCAGAAGTGCAGCTCTGCTACTGACGGAGATATGTCGATACAAACTGAATACGCAAAACATCAACAAAATTTAGCGCGTTTTAAAGTTGATATCGCTTTTGTTAATAACTTCTACATTTATTCGAATTGTGCCACAAAACTTTGCAGACAGTCGCGGAGACTGATTTTCTACTGAAGTACCAAGTTTCAGAAGTGCAGCTCTTGTACTGCCGGAGATATGTCGACACAAACTGAATACGCCAAACATCAACACAATTTAACGCGTTTTAAAGTTGATATCGCTTTTGTTAATAACTTCAGCATTTATTCGAATTGTGCCACGAAACTTTGCAGACAGTCGCGGGGACTGATTTTCTACTGAAGTACCAAGTTTCAGAAGTGCAGCTCTTGTACTGCCGGAGATATGTCGATACAAACTGAATACGCAAAACATCAACCCAATTTAGCGCGTTTTAAAGTTGATATCGCTTTTGTTTATAACTTCCACATTTATTCGACTTGTGCCACGAAAGTTTGCAGACAGTTGAGGATAGGCCTTTTCTACTGAAGTACCAAGTTTCAGAAGTGCAGCTCTTGTACTGCACGTGATAGCTCGATACAAACTGAATACGCCGAACATCAACAAAATTTAGCGCGTTTTAAAGTTGATATCGCTTTTGTTTATAACTTCCACATTTATTCGAATTGTGCCACGAAACTTTGCAGACAGTCGCGGAGACAGATTTTCTACTGAAGTACCAAGTTTCAGAAGTGCAGCTCTTGTACTGCCGGAGATATATCGATACAAACTGAATACGCAAAACATCAACAAAATTTAGCGCGTTTTAAAGTTGATATCGCTTTTGTTAATAACTTCCACATTTATTCGAATTGTGCCACGAACTTTGCAGACAGTCGACCTAGGCCCTTGCTACTGAAGTACCAAGTTTCAGAAGTGCAGCTCTTGTACTGCCGGAGATATGTCGATACAAACTGAATACGCAAAACATCAACAAAATTTAGCGCGTTTTAAAGTTGATATCGCTTTTGTTAATAACTTCCACATTTATTCGAATTGTGCCACGAAACTTTGCAGACAGTCGCGGATAGGCCCTTTCTACTGAAGTACCAAGTTTCAGAAGTGCAGCTCTTGTACTGCCGGAGATATGTCGATACACACTGAATACGCAAAACATCAACAAAATTTAGCGCGTTTTAAAGTTGATATCGCTTTTGTGAATGACTTCAACATTTATTCGAATTGTGCCACGCAACTTTTCAGACAGTCGCGGAGACTGATTTTCTACTGAAGTACCAAGTTTCAGAAGTGCAGCTCTTGTACTGACGGAGATATGTCGATACAAACTGAATACGCAAAACATCAACAAAATTTAGCGCGTTTTAAAGTTGATATCGCTTTTGTTAATAACTTCCACATTTATTCGAATTGTGCAACGAAACTTTGCGGACAGTCGCGGAGACGGATTTTCTACTGAAGTACCAAGTTTCAGAAGTGCAGCTCTTGTACTGCCGGAGATATGTCGATACAAACTGAATACGCAAAACATCAACAAAATTTAGCGCGTTTTAAAGTTGATATCGCTTTTGTTTATAACTTCCACATTTATTCGAATTGTGCCACGAAACTTGGCAGACAGTCGCGGAGACATATTTTCTACTGAAGTACCAAGTTTCAGAAGTGCAGCTCTTGTACTGCCGGAGATATGTCGATACAAACTGAATACGCAAAACATCAACAACATTTAGCGCGTTTTAAAGTTGATATCGCTTTTGTTAATAACTTCAACATTTATTTGAATTGTGCCACGAAACTTTCAGACAGTCGCGGATAAGCCCTTTTCTACTCAAGTACCAAGTTTCAGAATTGCTGCTCTTGTACTAACGGAGATATGTCGATACAAACTGAATACGCAAAACATCAACAACATTTAGCGCGTTTTAAAGTTGATATCGCTTTTGTTAATAACTTCAACATTTATTCGAATTGTGCCACGAAACTTTGCAGACAGTCGCGGAGACTGATTTTCTACTGAAGTACCAAGTTTCAGAAGTGCAGCTCTTGTACTGCCGAAGATATGTCGATACAAACTGAATACGCAAAACATCAACAAAATTTAGCGCGTTTTAAAGTTGATATCGCTTTTGTTAATAACTTCCACATTTATTCGAATTGTGCCACAAAACTTTGCAGACAGTCGCGGATAGGCCCTTGCGACTAAAGTACCAAGTTTCAGAAGAGCAGCTCTTGTACTGCCGGAGATATGTCGATACAAACTGAATACGCAAAACATCAACAAAATTTAGCGCGTTTTAAAGTTGATATCGCTTTTGTTAATAACTTCCACATTTATTCGAATTGTGCCACGAAACTTTGCAGACAGTCGCAGATAGGCCCTTTCTACTGAAGTACCAAGTTTCAGAAGTGCAGCTCATGTATAGCCGGAGATATGTGGATACAAACTGATTACGCAAAACATCAACAAAATTTAGCGCGTTTTAAAGTTGATATCGCTTTTGTTAATAACTTCCACATTTATTCGAATTGTGCCACGAAACTTTGCAGACAGTCTCGGATAGGCCTTTTCTACTGAAGTACCAAGTTTCAGAAGTGCAGCTCTTGTACTGCCGGATATATGTCGATACAAACTGAATACGCAAAACATCAACAACATTTAGCGCGTTTTACAGTTGATATCGCTTTTGTTAATAACTTCAACATTTATTCGAATTGTGCCACGAAACTTTGCAGACAGTCGCGGAGACTGATTTTCTACTGAAGTACCAAGTTTCAGAAGTGCAGCTCTGCTACTGACGGAGATATGTCGATACAAACTGAATACGCAAAACATCAACAAAATTTAGCGCGTTTTAAAGTTGATATCGCTTTTGTTAATAACTTCTACATTTATTCGAATTGTGCCACAAAACTTTGCAGACAGTCGCGGAGACTGATTTTCTACTGAAGTACCAAGTTTCAGAAGTGCAGCTCTTGTACTGCCGGAGATATGTCGACACAAACTGAATACGCCAAACATCAACACAATTTAACGCGTTTTAAAGTTGATATAGCTTTTGTTAATAACTTCAGCATTTATTCGAATTGTGCCACGAAACTTTGCAGACAGTCGCGGGGACTGATTTTCTACTGAAGTACCAAGTTTCAGAAGTGCAGCTCTTGTACTGCCGGAGATATGTCGATACAAACTGAATACGCAAAACATCAACCCAATTTAGCGCGTTTTAAAGTTGATATCGCTTTTGTTTATAACTTCCACATTTATTCGACTTGTGCCACGAAAGTTTGCAGACAGTTGAGGATAGGCCTTTTCTACTGAAGTACCAAGTTTCAGAAGTGCAGCTCTTGTACTGCACGTGATAGCTCGATACAAACTGAATACGCCGAACATCAACAAAATTTAGCGAGTTTTTAAGTTGATATCGCTTTTGTTTATAACTTCCACATTTATTCGAATTGTGCCACGAAACTTTGCAGACAGTCGCGGAGACAGATTTTCTACTGAAGTACTAAGTTTCAGAAGTGCAGCTCTTGTACTGCCGGAGATATATCGATACAAACTGAATACGCAAAACATCAACAAAATTTAGCGCGTTTTAAAGTTGATATCGCTTTTGTTAATAACTTCCACATTTATTCGAATTGTGCCACGAACTTTGCAGACAGTCGACCTAGGCCCTTGCTACTGAAGTACCAAGTTTCAGAAGTGCAGCTCTTGTACTGCCGGAGATATGTCGATACAAACTGAATACGCAAAACATCAACAAAATTTAGCGCGTTTTAAAGTTGATATCGCTTTTGTTAATAACTTCCACATTTATTCGAATTGTGCCACGAAACTTTGCAGACAGTCGCGGATAGGCCCTTTCTACTGAAGTACCAAGTTTCAGAAGTGCAGCTCTTGTATAGCCGGAGATATGTCGATACAAACTGATTACGCAAAACATCAACAAAATTTAGCGCGTTTTAAAGTTGATATCGCTTTTGTTAATAACTTCCACATTTATTCGAATTGTGCCACGAAACTTTGCAGACAGTCGCGGATAGGCCTTTTCTACTGAAGTACCAAGTTTCAGAAGTGCAGCTCTTGTACTGCCGGAGATATGTCGATACAAACTGAATACGCAAAACATCAACAACATTTAGCGCGTTTTAAAGTTGATATCGCTTTTGTTAATAACTTCAACATTTATTCGAATTGTGCCACAAAACTTTGCAGACAGTCGCGGAGACTGATTTTCTACTGAAGTACCAAGTTTCAGAAGTGCAGCTCTGCTACTGACGGAGATATGTCTCTACAAACTGAATACGCAAAACATCAACAAAATTTAGCGCGTTTTAAAGTTGATATCGCTTTTGTTTATAACTTCCACATTTATTCGAATTGTGCCACGAAACTTGGCAGACAGTCGCGGAGACATATTTTCTACTGAAGTACCAAGTTTCAGAAGTGCAGCTCTTGTATAGCCGGAGATATGTCGATACAAACTGATTACGCAAAACATCAACAAAATTTAGCGCGTTTTAAAGTTGATATCGCTTTTGTTAATAACTTCCACATTTATTCGAATTGTGCCACGAAACTTTGCAGACAGTCGCGGATAGGCCTTTTCTACTGAAGTACCAAGTTTCAGAAGTGCAGCTCTTGTACTGCCGGAGATATGTCGATACAAACTGAATACGCAAAACATCAACAACATTTAGCGCGTTTTAAAGTTGATATCGCTTTTGTTAATAACTTCAACATTTATTCGAATTGTGCCACGAAACTTTGCAGACAGTCGCGGAGACTGATTTTCTACTGAAGTACCAAGTTTCAGAAGTGCAGCTCTGCTACTGACGGAGATATGTCGATACAAACTGAATACGCAAAACATCAACAAAATTTAGCGCGTTTTAAAGTTGATATCGCTTTTGTTAATAACTTCTACATTTATTCGAATTGTGCCACAAAACTTTGCAGACAGTCGCGGAGACTGATTTTCTACTGAAGTACCAAGTTTCAGAAGTGCAGCTCTTGTACTGCCGGAGATATGTCGACACAAACTGAATACGCCAAACATCAACACAATTTAACGCGTTTTAAAGTTGATATCGCTTTTGTTAATAACTTCCACATTTATTCGAATTGTGCCACGAAACTTTGCAGACAGTCGCGGGGACTGATTTTCTACTGAAGTACCAAGTTTCAGAAGTGCATCTCTTGTACTGCCGGAGATATGTCGATACAAACTGAATACGCAAAACATCAACCCAATTTAGCGCGTTTTAAAGTTGATATCGCTTTTGTTTATAACTTCCACATTTATTCGACTTGTGCCACGAAAGTTTGCAGACAGTTGAGGATAGGCCTTTTCTACTGAAGTACCAAGTTTCAGAAGTGCAGCTCTTGTACTGCACGTGATAGCTCGATACAAACTGAATACGCCGAACATCAACAAAATTTAGCGCGTTTTTAAGTTGATATCGCTTTTGTTTATAACTTCCACATTTATTCGAATTGTGCCACGAAACTTTGCAGACAGTCGCGGAGACAGATTTTCTACTGAAGTACCAAGTTTCAGAAGTGCAGCTCTTGTACTGCCGGAGATATATCGATACAAACTGAATACGCAAAACATCAACAAAATTTAGCGCGTTTTAAAGTTGATATCGCTTTTGTTAATAACTTCAACATTTATTCGAATTGTGCCACGAACTTTGCAGACAGTCGACCTAGGCCCTTGCTACTGAAGTACCAAGTTTCAGAAGTGCAGCTCTTGTACTGCCGGAGATATGTCGATACAAACTGAATACGCAAAACATCAACAAAATTTAGCGCGTTTTAAAGTTGATATCGCTTTTGTTAATAACTTCCACATTTATTCGAATTGTGCCACGAAACTTTGCAGACAGTCGCGGATAGGCCCTTTCTACTGAAGTACCAAGTTTCAGAAGTGCAGCTCTTGTATAGCCGGAGATATGTCGATACAAACTGATTACGCAAAACATCAACAAAATTTAGCGCGTTTTAAAGTTTATATCGCTTTTGTTAATAACTTCCACATTTATTCGAATTTTGCCACGAAACTTTGCAGACAGTCGCGGAGACTGATTTTCTACTGAAGTACCAAGTTTCAGAAGTGCAGCTCTGCTACTGACGGAGATATGTCGATACAAACTGAATACGCAAAACATCAACAAAATTTAGCGCGTTTTAAAGTTGATATCGCTTTTGTTAATAACTTCTACATTTATTCGAATTGTGCCACAAAACTTTGCAGACAGTCGCGGAGACTGATTTTCTACTGAAGTACCAAGTTTCAGAAGTGCAGCTCTTGTACTGCCGGAGATATGTCGACACAAACTGAATACGCCAAACATCAACACAATTTAACGCGTTTTAAAGTTGATATCGCTTTTGTTAATAACTTCAGCATTAATTCGAATTGTGCCACGAAACTTTGCAGACAGTCGCGGGGACTGATTTTCTACTAAAGTACCAAGTTTCAGAAGTGCAGCTCTTGTACTGCCGGAGATATGTCGATACAAACTGAATACGCAAAACATCAACCTAATTTAGCGCGTTTTAAAGTTGATATCGCTTTTGTTTATAACTTCCACATTTATTCGACTTGTGCCACGAAAGTTTGCAGACAGTTGAGGATAGGCCTTTTCTACTGAAGTACCAAGTTTCAGAAGTGCAGCTCTTGTACTGCACGTGATAGCTCGATACAAACTGAATACGCCGAACATCAACAAAATTTAGCGCGTTTTTAAGTTGATATCGCTTTTGTTTATAACTTCCACATTTATTCGAATTGTGCCACGAAACTTTGCAGACAGTCGCGGAGACAGATTTTCTACTAACGTACCAAGTTTCAGAAGTGCAGCTCTTGTACTGCCGGAGATATATCGATACAAACTGAATACGCAAAACATCAACAAAATTTAGCGCGTTTTAAAGTTGATATCGCTTTTGTTAATAACTTCCACATTTATTCGAATTGTGCCACGAAACTTTGCAGACAGTCGCGGATAGGCCCTTGCTACTGAAGTACCAAGTTTCAGAAGTGCAGCTCTTGTACTGCCGGAGATATGTCGATACAAACTGAATACGCAAAACATCAACAAAATTTAGCGCGTTTTAAATTTGATATCGCTTTTGTTATTAACTTCCACATTTATTCGCATTGCGCCACGAAACTTTGCGGACAGTCGCGGAGACTGATTTTCTACTGACGTACCAAGTTTCAGAAGTGCAGCTCTTGTACTGACGGAGATATGTCGATACAAACTGAATACGCAAAACATCAACAAAATTACGCGCGTTTTAAAGTTGATATCGCTTTTGTTAATAACTTCAACATTTATTCGACTTATGCCACGAAACTTTGCAGACAGTCGCGGAGACTGATTTTCTACTGAAGTACCAAGTTTCAGAAGTGCAGCTCTTGTACTGACGGAGATATGTCGATACAAACTGAATACGCAAAACATCAACAAAATTTAGCGCGTTTTAAAGTTGATATCGCTTTTGTTAATAACTTCAACATTTATTCGAATTGTGCCACGAAACATTGCAGACAGTCGCGGATAAGCCTTTTCTACTTAAGTACCAAGTTTCAGAAGTGCAGCTTTTGTACTGCCGGAGTATGTCGATACAAACTGAATACGCAAAACATCAACAACATTTAGCGCGTTTTAAAGTTGATATCGCTTTTGTTAATAACTTCAACATTTATTTGAATTGTGCCACGAAACTTTCAGACAGTCGCGGATAAGCCCTTTTCTACTCAAGTACCAAGTTTCAGAATTGCTGCTCTTGTACTAACGGAGATATGTCGATACAAACTGAATACGCAAAACATCAACAACATTTAGCGCGTTTTAAAGTTGATATCGCTTTTGTTAATAACTTCAACATTTATTCGAATTGTGCCACGAAACTTTGCAGACAGTCGCGGAGACAGATTTTCTACTGAAGTACCAAGTTTCAGAAGTGCAGCTCTTGTACTGCCGAAGATATGTCGATACAAACTGAATACGCAAAACATCAACAAAATTTAGCGCGTTTTAAAGTTGATATCGCTTTTGTTAATAACTTCCACATTTATTCGAGTTGTGCCACGAAACTTTGCAGACAGTCGCGGATAGGCCCTTGCGACTAAAGTACCAAGTTTCAGAAGTGCAGCTCTTGTACTGCCTGAGATATGTCGATACAAACTGAATACGCAAAACATCAACAAAATTTAGCGCGTTTTAAAGTTGATATCGCTTTTGTTAATAACTTCCACATTTATTCGAATTGTGCCACGAAACTTTGCAGACAGTCGCGGATAGGCCCTTTCTACTGAAGTACCAAGTTTCAGAAGTGCAGCTCTTGTATAGCCGGAGATATGTCAGTACAAACTGATTACGCAAAACATCAACAAAATTTAGCGCGTTTTAAAGTTGATATCGCTTTTGTTAATAACTTCCACATTTATTCGAATTGTGCCACGAAACTTTGCAGACAGTCGCGGATAGGCCTTTTCTACTGAAGTACCAAGTTTCAGAAGTGCAGCTCTTGTACTGCCGGAGATATGTCGATACAAACTGAATACGCAAAACATCAACAACATTTAGCGCGTTTTAAAGTTGATATCGCTTTTGTTAATAACTTCAACATTTATTCGAATTGTGCCACGAAACTTTGCAGACAGTCGCGGAGACTGATTTTCTACTGAAGTACCAAGTTTCAGAAGTGCAGCTCTGCTACTGACGGAGATATGTCGATACAAACTGAATACGCAAAACATCAACAAAATTTAGCGCGTTTTAAAGTTGATATCGCTTTTGTTAATAACTTCTACATTTATTCGAATTGTGCCACAAAACTTTGCAGACAGTCGCGGAGACTGATTTTCTACTGAAGTACCAAGTTTCAGAAGTGCAGCTCTTGTACTGCCGGAGATATGTCGATACAAACTGAATACGCAAAACATCAACCCAATTTAGCGCGTTTTAAAGTTGATATCGCTTTTGTTTATAACTTCCACATTTATTCGACTTGTGCCACGACAGTTTGCAGACAGTTGCGGATAGGCCTTTTCTACTGAAGTACCAAGTTTCAGAAGTGCAGCTCTTGAACTGCCGGAGATATATCGATACAAACTGAATACGCAAAACATCAACAAAATTTAGCGCGTTTTAAAGTTGATATCGCTTTTGTTAATAACTTCCACATTTATTCGAATTGTGCCACGAAACTTTGCAGACAGTCGACCTAGGCCCTTGCTACTGAAGTACCAAGTTTCAGAAGTGCAGCTCTTGTACTGCCGGAGATATGTCGATACAAACTGAATACGCAAAACATCAACAAAATTTAGCGCGTTTTAAATTTGATATCGCTTTTGTTATAAACTTCCACATTTATTCGAATTGCGCCACGAAACTTTGCGGACAGTCGCGGAGACTGATTTTCTACTGACGTACCAAGTTTCAGAAGTGCAGCTCTTGTACTGACGGAGATATGTCGATACAAACTGAATACGCAAAACATCAACAAAATTACGCGCGTTTTAAAGTTGATATCGCTTTTGTTAATAACTTCAACATTTATTCGACTTATGCCACGAAACTTTGCAGACAGTCGCGGAGACTGATTTTCTACTGAAGTACCAAGTTTCAGAAGTGCAGCTCTTGTACTGACGGAGATATGTCGATACAAACTGAATACGCAAAACATCAACAAAATTTAGCGCGTTTTAAAGTTGATATCGCTTTTGTTAATAACTTCAACATTTATTCGAATTGTGCCACGAAACATTGCAGACAGTCGCGGATAAGCCTTTTCTACTTAAGTACCAAGTTTCAGAAGTGCAGCTTTTGTACTGCCGGAGTATGTCGATACAAACTGAATACGCAAAACATCAACAAAATTACGCGCGTTTAAAGTTGATATCGCTTTTGTAAATAACTTTAACATTAATTCTACTTGTGACACGAAACTTTGCAGACAGTTGCGGAGACTAGTTGTCTACTGAAGTACCAAGTTTCAGAAGTGCAGCTCTTGTACTGCCGGAGATATGTCGATACAAACTGAATACGCAAAACATCAACAACATTTAGCGCGTTTTTAAGTTGATATCGCTTTTGTTAGTTACTCTAACATTTATTCGAATTGTGCCACGACACTTTGCAGACAGTCGCGGAGACTGATTTTCTACTGAAGTACCAAGTTTCAGAAGTGCAGCTCTTGTACTGACGGAGATATGTCGATACAAACTGAATACACAAAACATCAGCAAAATTTAGGTCGTTTTAAAGTTGATATCGCTTTTGTTAATAACTTCAACATTTATTCATATTGTGCCACGAAACTTTGCAGACAGTTGCGGAGACTGATTTACTACTGAAGTACCAAGTTTAAGAAGTGCAGCTCTTGTACTGCCGGAGATATGTCGATACAAACTGAATACGCAAAACATCAACAAAATTTAGCGCGTTTTAAAGTTGATATCGCTTTTGTTAATAACTTCAACATTTATTCGAATTGTGCCACGAAACTTTGCAGACAGTCGCGGATAGGCCTTTTCTACTGAAGTACAAATTTTCAGAAGTGAAGCTCCTGTACTGCCGGTGATATCTCGATACAAACTGAATACGCAAAACATCAACAAAATTTAGCGCGTTTTAAAGTTGATATCGCTTTTGGTTATAACTTCAACATTTATTCGAATTGTGCCACGAAACTTTAGAGACAGTCGCGGGGACTGATTTTCTACTGAAGTACCAAGTTTAAGAAGTGCAGCTCTTGTACTGCACGTGATAGCTCGATACAAACTGAATACGCCAAACATCAACAAAATTTAGCGCGTTTTAAAGTCGATATCACTTTTGTTTATAACTTCAACATTTATTCGAATTGTGCCACGAAACTTTGCAGACAGTCGCGGAGACTGATTTTCTACTGACGTACCAAGTTTCAGAAGTGCAGCTCTTGTACTGACGGAGATATGTCGATACAAACTGAATACGCAAAACATCAACAAAATTACGCGCGTTTTAAAGTTGATATCGCTTTTGTTAATAACTTCAACATTTATTCGACTTATGCCACGAAACTTTGCAGACAGTCGCGGAGACCGATTTTCTACTGAAGTACCAAGTTTCAGAAGTGCAGCTCTTGTACTGACGGAGATATGTCGATACAAACTGAATACGCAAAACATCAACAAAATTTAGCGCGTTTTAAAGTTGATATCGCTTTTGTTAATAACTTCAACATTTATTCGAATTGTGCCACGAAACATTGCAGACAGTCGCGGATAAGCCTTTTCTACTTAAGTACCAAGTTTCAGAAGTGCAGCTTTTGTACTGCCGGAGTATGTCGATACAAACTGAATACGCAAAACATCAACAAAATTACGCGCGTTTAAAGTTGATATCGCTTTTGTAAATAACTTTAACATTAATTCTACTTGTGACACGAAACTTTGCAGACAGTTGCGGAGACTAGTTTTCTACTGAAGTACCAAGTTTCAGAAGAGCATCTCTTGTACTGCCGGAGATACGTCGATACAAACTGAATACGACTAAACATCAACAAAATTTAGCGCGTTTTAAAGTTGATATCGCTTTTGTTAATAACTTCAACATTTATTCGAATTGTGCCACGAAACTTTGCAGACAGTCGCGGAGACTGATTTTCTACTGAAGTACCAAGTTTCAGAAGTGCAGCTCTTGTACTGACGGAGATATGTCGATACAAACTGAATACGCAAAACATCAACAAAATTTAGCGCGTTTTAAAGTTGATATCGCTTTTGTTAATAACTTCCACATTTATTCGAATTGTGCCACGAAACTTTGCAGACAGTCGCGGATAGGCCTTTTCTACTGAAGTACAAAGTTTCAGAAGTGCAGCTCTTGTACTGCCGGAGATATGTCGATACAAACTAAATACGCAAAACATCAACAAAATTACGCGCGTTTTAAAGTTGATATCGCTTTTGTTAATAACTTCAACATTTATTCGAATTGTGCACGAAACTTTGCAGACAGTCGCGAAGACTGATTTTCTACTGAAGTACCAAGTTTCAGAAGTGCAGCTCTTGTACTGACGGAGATATGTCGATACAAACTGAATACGCAAAACATCTACAAAATTACGCGCGATTTAAAGTTTATATCTCTTTTGTTAATAACTTCTACATTTATTCGAATTGTGCCACGAAACTTTGCAGACACTCGCGGGGACATATTTTCTACTGAAGTACCAAGTTTCAGAAGTGCAGCTCTTGTACTGCTGAAGATATGTCGATGCAAACTGAATACGCAAAACATCAACAAAATTTAGCGCGTTTTAAAGTTGATATCGCTTTTGTTAATAACTTCAACATTTATTCGACTTATGCCACGAAACTTTGCAGACAGTCGCGGAGACTGATTTTCAACTGAAGTACGAAGTTTCAGAAGTGCAGCTCTTGTACTGCAGGTGATAGCTCGATACAAACTGAATACGCCAAACATCAACAAAATTTAGCGCGTTTTAAAGTTGATATCGCTTTTGTTTATAACTTCCACATTTATTCGAATTGTGCCACGAAACTTTGCAGACAGTCGCGGAGACATATTTTCTACTGAAGTACCAAGTTTCAGAAGTGCAGCTCTTGTACTTACGGAGATATGTCGATACAAACTGAATACGCAAAACATCAACAAAATTACGCGCGTTTTAAAGTTGATATCGCTTTTGTTAATAACTTCAACATTTATTCGACTTATGCCACGAAACTTTGCAGACAGTCGCGGAGACTGATTTTCTACTGAAGTACCAAGTTTCAGAAGTGCAGCTCTTGTACTGACGAAGATATGTCGATACAAACTGAATACGCAAAACATCAACAAAATTTAGCGCGTTTTAAAGTTGATATCGCTTTTGTTAATAACTTCAACATTTATTCGAATTGTGCCACGAAACATTGCAGACAGTCGCGGATAAGCCTTTTCTACTAAAGTACCAAGTTTCAGAAGTGCAGCTTTTGTACTGCCGGAGATATGTCGATACAAACTGAATACGCAAAACATCAACAAAATTACGCGCGTTTAAAGTTGATATCGCTTGTGTAAATAACTTTAACATAAATTCTACTTGTGACACGAAACTTTGCAGACAGTTGCGGAGACTGATTTTCTACTGAAGTACTAAGTTTCAGAAGTGCAGCTCTTGTACTGACGGAAATATGTCGATACAAACTGAATACGCAAAACATCAACAAAATTTAGCGCGTTTTAAAGTTGATATCGCTTTTGTTAATAACTTCCACATTTATTCGAATTGTGCCACGAAACTTTGCAGACAGTCGCGGATAGGCCTTTTCTACTGAAGTACCAAGTTTCAGAAGTGCAGCTCTTGTACTGACGGAGATATGTCGATACAAACTGAATACGCAAAACATCAACAACATTTAGCGCGTTTTTAAGTTGATATCGCTTTTGTTAGTAACTTCAACATTTATTCGAATTGTGCCACGACACTTTGCAGACAGTCGCGGAGACTGATTTTCTACTGAAGTACCAAGTTTCAGAAGTGCAGCTCTTGTACTGACGGAGATATGTCGATACAAACTGAATACGCAAAACATCAGCAAAATTTAGGTCGTTTTAAAGTTGATATCGCTTTTGTTAATAACTTCAACATTTATTCGAATTGTGCCACGAAACTTTGCAGACAGTTGCGGAGACTGATTTACTACTGAAGTACCAAGTTTCAGAAGTGCAGCTCTTGTACTGCCGGAGATATGTCGATACAAACTGAATACGCAAAACATCAACAAAATTTAGCGCGTTTTAAAGTTGATATCGCTTTTGTTAATAACTTCAACATTTATTCGAATTGTGCCACGAAACTTTGCAGACAGTCGCGGATAGGCCTTTTCTACTGAAGTACAAATTTTCAGAAGTGAAGCTCCTGTACTGCCGGTGATATCTCGATACAAACTGAATACGCAAAACGTCAACAAAATTTAGCGCGTTTTAAAGTTGATATCGCTTTTGGTTATAACTTCAACATTTATTCGAATTGTGCCACGAAACTTTAGAGACAGTCGCGGGGACTGATTTTCTACTGAAGTACCAAGTTTAAGAAGTGCAGCTCTTGTACTGCACGTGATAGCTCGATACAAACTGAATACGCCAAACATCAACAAAATTTAGCGCGTTTTAAAGTTGATATCGCTTTTGTTTATAACTTCAACATTTATTCGAATTGTGCCACGAAACTTTGCAGACAGTCGCGGAACATTATTTTCTACTGAAGTACCAAGTTTCAGAAGAGCATCTCTTGTACTGCCGGAGATACGTCGATACAAACTGAATACGACTAAACATCAACAAAATTTAGCGCGTTTTAAAGTTGATATCGCTTTTGTTAATAACTTCAACATTTATTCGAATTGTGCCACGAAACTTTGCAGACAGTCGCGGATAGGCCTTTTCTACTGAAGTACCAAGTTTCAGAAGTGCAGCTCCTGTACTGCCGGTGATATCTCGATACAAACTGAATACGCAAAACATCAACAAAATTTAGCGCGTTTTAAAGTTGATATCGCTTTTGTTAATAACTTCAAAATTTATTCGAATTGTGCAACGAAACTTTAGAGACAGTCGCGGAGACTGATTTTCTACTGAAGTACCAAGTTTCAGAAGTGCAGCTCTTGTACTGACGGAGATATGTCGATACAAACTGAATACGACAAAACATCAACAAAATTTAGCGCGTTTTAAAGTTGATATCGCTTTTGTTAATAACTTCAACATTTATTCGAATTGTGCCACGAAACTTTGCAGACAGTCGCGGAGACTGATTTTCTACTGAAGTACCATGTTTCAGAAGTGCAGCTCTTGTACTGACGGAGATATGCCGATACAAACTGAATACGCAAAACATCAACAAAATTTAGCGCGTTTTAAAGTTGATATCGCTTTTGTTAATAACTTCAACATTTATTCGAATTGTGCCACGAAACATTGCAGACAGTCGCGGATAAGCTTTTACTACTGAAGTACCAAGTTTCAGAAGTGTAGCTTTTGTACTGCCGGAGTATGTCGATACAAACTGAATACGCAAAACATCAACAAAATTACGCGCGTTTAAAGTTGATATCGCTTTTGTAAATAACTTTAACATTAATTCTCATTGTGACACGAAACTTTGCAGACAGTCGCGGAGACTGATTTTCTACTGAAGTACCAAGTTTAAGAAGTGCAGCTCTTGTACTGACGGAGATATGTCGATACAAACTGAATACGCAAAACATCAACAAAATTTAGCGCGTTTTAAAGTTGATATCGCTTTTGTTAATAACTTCAACATTTATTCGAATTGTGCCACGAAACTTTGCAGACAGTCGCGGAGACTGATTTTCTACTGAAGTACCAAGTTTCAGAAGTGCAGCTGTTGTACTGACGGAGATATGTCGATACAAACTGAATACGCAAAACATCAACAAAATCTAGCGCGTTTTAAAGTTGATATCGCTTTTGTTAATAACTTTAACATTTATTCGAATTGTGCCACGAAACTTTGCAGACAGTCGCGGAGACTGATTTTCTACTCAAGAACGAAGTTTCAGAAGTGCAGCTGTTGTACTGCCGGAGATATGTCGATACAAACTGAATACGCAAAACATCAACAAAATTTAGCGCGTTTTAAAGTTGATATCGCTTTTGTTAATAACTTCCACATTTATTCCAATTGTGCCACGAAACTTTGCAGACAGTCGCGGATAGGCCTTTTCTACTGAAGTACAAAGTCTCAGAAGTGCAGCTCTTGTACTGCCGGAGATATGTCGATACAAACTAAATACGCAAAACATCAACAAAATTACGCGCGTTTTAAAGTTGATATCGCTTTTGTTTATAACTTCAACATTTATTCGAATTGTGCACGAAACTTTGCAGACAGTCGCGAAGACTGATTTTCTACTGAAGTACCAAGTTTCAGAAGTGCAGCTCTTGTACTGACGGAGATATGTCGATACAAACTGAATACCCAAAACATCCACAAAATTACGCGACTTTTAAGTTTATATCTCTTTTGTTAATAACTTCTACATTTATTCGAATTGTGCCACGAAACTTTGCAGACACTCGCGGGGACATATTTTCTACTGAAGTACCAAGTTTCAGAAGTGTAGCTTTTGTACTGCCGGAGTATGTCGATACAAACTGAATACGCAAAACATCAACAAAATTACGCGCGTTTAAAGTTGATATCGCTTTTGTAAATAACTTTAACATTAATTCTCATTGTGACACGAAACTTTGCAGACAGTCGCGGAGACTGATTTTCTACTGAAGTACCAAGTTTAAGAAGTGCAGCTCTTGTACTGCTGGAGATATGTCGATGCAAACTGAATACGCAAAACATCAACAAAATTAAGCGCGTTTTAAAGTTGATATCGCTTTTGTTAATAACTTAAACATTTATTCGACTTATGCCACGAAACTTTGCAGACAGTCGCGGAGACTGATTTTCTACTGAAGTACGAAGTTTCAGAAGTGCAGCTCTTGTACTGCACGTGATAGCTCGATACAAACTGAATACGCCAAACATCAACAAAATTTAGCGCGTTTTAAAGTTGATATCGCTTTTGTTTATAACTTCCACATTTATTCGAATTGTGCCACGAAACTTTGCAGACAGTCGCGGAGACTGATTTTCTACTGAAGTACCAAGTTTCAGAAGTGCAGCTCTTGTACTGACGGAGATATGTCGATACAAACTGAATACGCAAAACATCAACAACATTTAGCGCGTTTTAAAGTTGATATCGCTTTTGTTAATAACTTCAACATTTATTCGAATTGTGCCACGAAACATTGCAGACAGTCGCGGATAAGCCTTTTCTACTGAAGTACCAAGTTTCAGAAGTGCAGCTTTTGTACTGCCGAAGTATGTCGATACAAACTGAATACGCAAAACATCAACAAAATTACGCGCGTTTAAAGTTGATATCGCTTTTGTAAATGACTTTAACTTTAATTCTAATTGTGACACGAAACTTTGCAGACAGTCGCGGAGACTGATTTTCTACTGAAGTACCAAGTTTCAGAAGTGCAGCTCTTGTACTGACGGAGATATGTCGATACAAACTGAATACGCAAAACATCAACAAAATCGAGCGCGTTTTAAAGTTGATATCGCTTTTGTTTATAACTTCAACATTTATTTGAATTGTGCAACGAAACTTTGCAGACAGTCGCGGATAGGCCTTTTCTACTGAAGTACCAAGTTTCAGAAGTGCAGCTCCTGTACTGCCGGTGATATCTCGATACAAACTGAATACGCAAAACATCAACAAAATTTAGCGCGTTTTAAAGTTGATATCGCTTTTGTTAATAACTTCAAAATTTATTCGAATTGTGCCACGAACTTTAGAGACAGTCGCGGAGACTGATTTTCTACTGAAGTACCAAGTTTCAGAAGTGCAGCTCTTGTACTGACGGAGATATGTCGATACAAACTGAATACGACAAAACATCAACAAAATTTAGCGCGTTTTAAAGTTGATATCGCTTTTGTTAATAACTTCAACATTTATTCGAATTGTGCCACGAAACTTTGCAGACAGTCGCGGAGACTGATTTTCTACTGAAGTACCATGTTTCAGAAGTGCAGCTCTTGTACTGACGGAGATATGTCGATACAAACTGAATACGCAAAACATCAACAAAATTTAGCGCGTTTTAAAGTTGATATCGCTTTTGTTAATAACTTCAACATTTATTCGAATTGTGCCACGAAACATTGCAGACAGTCGCGGATAAGCTTTTTCTACTTAAGTACCAAGTTTCAGAAGTGTAGCTTTTGTACTGCCGGAGTATGTCAATACAAACTGAATACGCAAAACATCAACAAAATTACGCGCGTTTAAAGTTGATATCGCTTTTGTAAATAACTTCAACATTAATTCTCATTGTGACACGAAACTTTGCAGACAGTCGCGAAGACTGATTTTCTACTGAAGTACCAAGTTTCAGAAGTGCAGCTCCTGTACTGCCGGTGATATCTCGATACAAACTGAATACGCAAAACATCAACAAAATTTAGCGAATTTTAAAGTTGATATCGCGGTTGTTAATAACTTCAAAATTTATTCGAATTGTGCCACGAACTTTAGAGACAGTCGCGGAGACTGATTTTCTACTGAAGTACGAAGTTTCAGAAGTGCAGCTCTTGTACTGACGGAGATATGTCGATACAAAGTGAATACGACAAAACATCAACAAAATTTAGCGCGTTTTAAAGTTGATATCGCTTTTGTTAATAACTTCAACATTTATTCGAATTGTGCCACGAAACTTTGCAGACAGTCGCGGAGACTGATTTTCTACTGAAGTACCATGTTTCAGAAGTGCAGCTCTTGTACTGACGGAGATATGTCGATACAAACTGAATACGCAAAACATCAACAAAATTTAGCGCGTTTTAAAGTTGATATCGCTTTTGTTAATAACTTCAACATTTATTCGAATTGTGCCACGAAACATTGCAGACAGTCGCGGATAAGCTTTTTCTACTCAAGTACCAAGTTTCAGAAGTGTAGCTTTTGTACTGCCGGAGTATGTCGATACAAACTGAATACGCAAAACATCAACAAAATTACGCGCGTTTAAAGTTGATATCGCTTTTGTAAATAACTTTAACATTAATTCTCATTGTGACACGAAACTTTGCAGACAGTCGCGGAGACTGATTTTCTACTGAAGTACCAAGTTTAAGAAGTGCAGCTCTTGTACTGACGGAGATATGTCGATACAAACTGAATACGCAAAACATCAACAAAATTTAGCGCGTTTTAAAGTTGATATCGCTTTTGTTAATAACTTCAACATTTATTCGAATTGTGCCACGAAACTTTGCAGACAGTCGCGGAGACATATTTTCTACTGAAGTACCAAGTCTCAGAAGTGCAGCTCTTGTATAGCCGGAGATATGTCGATACAAACTGAATACGCAAATCATCAACAAAATTTAGCGCGTTTTAAAGTTGATATCGCTTTTGTTAATAACTTCAACATTTATTCGAATTGTGCCACGAAACTTTGCAGACAGTCGCGGAGACTGATTTTCTACTGAAGTACCAAGTTTCAGAAGTGCAGCTCTTGTACTGACGGAGATATGTCGATACAAACTGAATACGCAAAACATCAACAAAATTTAGCGCGTTTTAAAGTTGATATCGCTTTTGTTAATAACTTCCACATTTATTCGAATTGTGCCACGAAACTTTGCAGACAGTCGCGGATAGGCCTTTTCTACTGAAGTACAAAGTCTCAGAAGTGCAGCTCTTGTACTGCCGGAGATATGTCGATACAAACTAAATACGCAAAACATCAACAAAATTACGCGCGTTTTAAAGTTGATATCGCTTTTGTTAATAACTTCAACATTTATTCGAATTGTGCACGAAACTTTGCAGACAGTCGCGAAGACTGATTTTCTACTGAAGTACCAAGTTTCAGAAGTGCAGCTCTTGTACTGACGGAGATATGTCGCTACAAACTGAATACGCAAAACATCCACAAAATTACGCGCGTTTTAAAGTTTATATCTCTTTTGTTAATAACTTCTACATTTATTCGAATTGTGCCACGAAACTTTGCAGACACTCGCGGGGACATATTTTCTACTGAAGTACCAAGTTTCAGAAGTGCAGCTCTTGTACTGCTGGAGATATGTCGATGCAAACTGAATACGCAAAACATCAACAAAATTTGGCGCGTTTTAAAGTTGATATCGCTTTTGTTAATAACTTAAACATTTATTCGACTTATGCCACGAAACTTTGCAGACAGTCGCGGAGACTGATTTTCTACTGAAGTACGAAGTTTCAGAAGTGCAGCTCTTGTACTGCACGTGATAGCTCGATACAAACTGAATACGCCAAACATCAACAAAATTACGCGCGTTTTAAAGTTGATATCGCTTTTGTTTATAACTTCCACATTTATTCGAATTGTGCCACTAAACTTTGCAGACAGTCGCGGAGACATATTTTCTACTGAAGTACCAAGTTTCAGAAGTGCAGCTCTTGTACTGACGGAGATATGTCGATACAAACTGAATACGCAAAACATCAACAACATTTAGCGCGTTTTAAAGTTGATATCGCTTTTGTTAATAACTTCAACATTTATTCGAATTGTGCCACGAAACATTGCAGACAGTCGCGGATAAGCCTTTTCTACTGAAGTACCAAGTTTCAGAAGTGCAGCTTTTGTACTGCCGGGGTATGTCGATACAAACTGAATACGCAAAACATCAACAAAATTACGCGCGTTTAAAGTTGATATCGCTTTTGTAAATAACTTTAACTTTAATTCTAATTGTGACACGAAACTTTGCAGACAGTCGCGGAGACTGATTTTCTACTGAAGTACCAAGTTTCAGAAGTGCAGCTCTTGTACTGACGGAGATATGTCGATACAAACTGAATACGCAAAACATCAACAAAATCGAGCGCGTTTTAAAGTTGATATCGCTTTTGTTAATAACTTACACATTTATTTGAATTGTGCCACGAAACTTTGCAGACAGTCGCGGAGACTGATTTTCTACTGAAGTACCAAGTTTCAGAAGTGCAGCTGTTGTACTGCCGGAGATATGTCGATACAAACTGAATACGCAAAACATCAACAAAATTTAGCGCGTTTTAAAGTTGATATCGCTTTTGTTAATAACTTTCACATTTATTCGAATTGTGCCACGAAACTTTGCAGACAGTCGCGGAGACTGATTTTCTACTGAAGTACCAAGTTTCAGAAGTGCAGCTCTTGTACTGCCGGAGATATGTCGATACAAACTGAATACGCAAAACATCAACAAAATTTAGCGCGTTTTAAAGTTGATATCGCTTTTGTTAATAACTTCAACATTTATTCGACTTATGCCACGAAACTTTGCAGACAGTCGCGGAGACTGGTTTTCTACTGAAGTACCAAGTTTCAGAAGTGCAGCTCTTGTACTGCTGGAGATATGTCGATACAAACTGAATACGCAAAACATCAACAAAATTTAGCGCGTTTTAAAGTTGATATCGCTTTTGTTTATAACTTCCACATTTATTCGAATTGTGCCACGAAACTTTAGAGACAGTCGCGGAGACTGATTTTCTACTGAATTACCAAGTTTCAGAAGTGCAGTTCTTGTACTGTCGGAGATATGTCGATACAAACTGAATACGCAAAACATCAACAAAATTTAGCGCGTTTTAAAGTTGATTTCGCTTTGGTTAATAACTTCAACATTTATTCGAATTGTGCCACGAAACTTTGCAGACAGTGACGGATAGGCCTTTTTTTACTGAAGTACAAAGTTTCAGAAGTGCAGCTCTTGTACTGCTGGAGATATGTGGATACAAACTGAATACGCAAAACATCAACAAAATTACGCGCGTTTTAAAGTTGATATCGCTTTTGTTAATAACTTCAACATTTATTCGAATTGTGCCACGAAACTTTGCAGACAGTCGCGGATAGGCCTTTTCTACTGAAGTACCAAGTTTAAGAAGTGCAGCTCTTGTACTGCCGGAGATATGTCGATACAAACTAAATACGCAAAACATCAACAAAATTACGCGCGTTTTAAAGTTGATATCGCTTTTGTTAATAACTTCAACATTTATTCGAATTGTGCACGAAACTTTGCAGACAGTCGCGAAGACTGATTTTCTACTGAAGTACCAAGTTTCAGAAGTGCAGCTCTTGTACTGACGGAGATATGTCGATACAAACTGAATACGCAAAACATCCACAAAATTACGCGCGTTTTAAAGTTTATATCTCTTTTGTTAATAACTTCTACATTTATTCGAATTGTGCCACGAAACTTTGCAGACAGTCGCGGGGACATATCTGCTACTGAAGTACCAAGTTTCAGAAGTGCAGCTCTTGTACTGCCGGAGATATGTCGATACAAACTGAATACGCAAAACATCAACAAAATTTAGCGCGTTTTAAAGTTGATATCGCTTTTCTTAATAACTTCAACATTTATTCGACTTATGCCACGAAACTTTGCAGACAGTCGCGGAGACTGATTTTCTACTGAAGTACCAAGTTTCAGAAGTGCAGCTCTTGTACTGCTGGAGATATGTCGATACAAACTGAATACGCAAAACATCAACAAAATTTAGCGCGTTTTAAAGTTGATATCGCTTTTGTTTATAACTTCCACATTTATTCGAATTGTGCCACGAAACTTTAGAGACAGTCGCGGAGACTGATTTTCTACTGAATTACCAAGTTTCAGAAGTGCAGTTCTTGTACTGTCGGAGATATGTCGATACAAACTGAATACGCAAAACATCAACAAAATTTAGCGCGTTTTAAAGTTGATTTCGCTTTGGTTAATAACTTCAACATTTATTCGAATTGTGCCACGAAACTTTGCAGACAGTCGCGGATAGGCCTTTTCTACTGAAGTACAAAGTTTCAGAAGTGCAGCTCTTGTACTGCCGGAGATATGTCGATACAAACTGAATACGCAAAACATCAACAAAATTACGCGCGTTTTAAAGTTGATATCGCTTTTGTTAATAACTTCAACATTTATTCGAATTGTGCCACGAAACTTTGCAGACAGTCGCGGAGACTGATTTTCTACTGAAGTACCAAGTTTCAGAAGTGCAGCTCTTGTACTGACGGAGATATGTCGATACAAACTGAATACGCAAAACATCAACAAAATTTAGCGCGTTTTAAAGTTGATATCGCTTTTGTTAATAACTTCAACATTTATTCGAATTGTGCCACGAAACATTGCAGACAGTCGCGGATAAGCTTTTTCTACTTAAGTACCAAGTTTCAGAAGTGTAGCTTTTGTACTGCCGGAGTATGTCGATACAAACTGAATACGCAAAACATCAACAAAATTACGCGCGTTTAAAGTTGATATCGCTTTTGTAAATAACTTTAACATTAATTCTCATTGTGACACGAAACTTTGCAGACAGTCGCGGAGACTTATTTCTACTGAAGTACCAAGTTTCAGAAGTGCAGCTCTTGTACTGACGGAGATATGTCGATACAAACTGAATACGCAAAACATCAACAAAATTTAGCGCGTTTTAAAGTTGATATCGCTTTTGTTAATAACTTCAACATTTATTCGAATTGTGCCACGAAACTTTGCAGACAGTCGCGGAGACTGATTTTCTACTGAAGTACCAAGTTTCAGAAGTGCAGCTCTTGTACTGACGGAGATATGTCGATACAAACTGAATACGCAAAACATCAACAAAATCGAGCGCGTTTTAAAGTTGATATCGCTTTTGTTAATAACTTCAACATTTATTTGAATTGTGCCACGAAACTTTGCAGACAGTCGCGGATAGGCCTTTTCTACTGAAGTACCAAGTTTCAGAAGTGCAGCTCCTGTACTGCCGGTGATATCTCGATACAAACTGAATACGCAAAACATCAACAAAATTTAGCGCGTTTTAAAGTTGATATCGCTTTTGTTAATAACTTCAAAATTTATTCGAATTGTGCCACGAACTTTAGAGACAGTCGCGGAGACTGATTTTCTACTGAAGTACGAAGTTTCAGAAGTGCAGCTCTTGTACTGACGGAGATATGTCGATACAAACTGAATACGACAAAACATCAACAAAATTTAGCGCGTTTTAAAGTTGATATCGCTTTTGTTTATAACTTCAACATTTATTCGAATTGTGCCACGAAACTTTGCAGACAGTCGCGGAGACTGATTTTCTACTGAAGTACTATGTTTCAGAAGTGCAGCTCTTGTACTGACGGAGATATGTCGATACAAACTGAATACGCAAAACATCAACAAAATTTAGCGCGTTTTAAAGTTGATATCGCTTTTGTTAATAACTTCAACATTTATTCGAATTGTGCCACGAAACATTGCAGACAGTCGCGGATAAGCTTTTTCTACTTAAGTACCAAGTTTCAGAAGTGTAGCTTTTGTACTGCCGGAGTATGTCGATACAAACTGAATACGCAAAACATCAACAAAATTACGCGCGTTTAAAGTTGATATCGCTTTTGTAAATAACTTTAACATTAATTCTCATTGTGACACGAAACTTTGCAGACAGTCGCGGAGACTGATTTTCTACTGAAGTACCTAGTTTAAGAAGTGCAGCTCTTGTACTGACGGAGATATGTCGATACAAACTGAATACGCAAAACATCAACAAAATTTAGCGCGTTTTAAAGTTGATATCGCTTTTGTTAATAACTTCAACATTTATTCGAATTGTGCCACGAAACTTTGCAGACAGTCGCGGAGACTGATTTTCTACTGAAGTACCAAGTTTCAGAAGTGCAGCTCTTGTACTGACGGAGATATGTCGATACAAACTGAATACGCAAAACATCAACAAAATCTAGCGCGTTTTAAAGTTGATATCGCTTTTGTTAATAACTTAAACATTTATTCGAATTGTGCCACGAAACTTTGCAGACAGTCGCGGAGACTGATTTTCTACTCAAGTACCAAGTTTCAGAAGTGCAGCTGTTGTACTGCCGGAGATATGTCGATACAAACTGAATACGCAAAACATCAACAGAATTTAGCGCGTTTTAAAGTTGATATCGCTTTTGTTAATAACTTCCACATTTATTCGAATTGTGCCACGAAACTTTGCAGACAGTCGCGGATAGGCCTTTTCTACTGAAGTACAAAGTCTCAGAAGTGCAGCTCTTGTACTGCCGGAGATATGTCGATACAAACTAAATACGCAAAACATCAACAAAATTACGCGCGTTGTAAAGTTGATATCGCTTTTGTTAATAACTTCAACATTTATTCGAATTGTGCACGAAACTTTGCAGACAGTCGCGAAGACTGATTTTCTACTGAAGTACCAAGTTTCAGAAGTGCAGCTCTTGTACTGACGGAGATATGTCGATACAAACTGAATACGCAAAACATCCACAAAATTACGCGCGTTTTAAAGTTGATATCTCTTTTGTTAATAACTTCTACATTTATTCGAATTGTGCCACGAAACTTTGCAGACACTCGCGGGGACATATTTTCTACTGAAGTACCAAGTTTCAGAAGTGCAGCTCTTGTACTGCTGGAGATATGTCGATGCAAACTGAATACGCAAAACATCAACAAAATTTGGCGCGTTTTAAAGTTGATATCGCTTTTGTTTATAACTTAAACATTTATTCGACTTATGCCACGAAACTTTGCAGACAGTCGCGGAGACTGATTTTCTACTGAAGTACGAAGTTTCAGAAGTGCAGCTCTTGTACTGCACGTGATAGCTCGATACAAACTGAATACGCCAAACATCAACAAAATTTAGCGCGTTTTAAAGTTGATATCGCTTTTGTTTATAACTTCCACATTTATTCGAATTGTGCCACGAAACTTTGCAGACAGTCGCGGAGACTGATTTTCTACTGAAGTACCAAGTTTCAGAAGTGCAACTGTTGTACTGCCGGAGATATGTCGATACAAACTGAATACGCAAAACATCAACAAAATTTAGCGCGTTTTAAAGTTGATATCGCTTTTGTTAATAACTTCCACATTTATTCGAATTGTGCCACGAAACTTTGCAGACAGTCGCGGATAGGCCTTTTCTACTGAAGTACAAAGTTTCAGAAGTGCAGCTCTTGTACTGCCGGAGATATGTCGATACAAACTGAATACGCGAAACATCAACAAAATTACGCGCGTTTTAAAGTTGATATCGCTTTTGTTAATAACTTCAACATTTATTCGAATTGTGCACGAAACTTTGCAGACAGTCGCGAAGACTGATTTTCTACTGAAGTACCAAGTTTCAGAAGTGCAGCTCTTGTACTGACGGGGATATGTCGATACAAACTGAATACGCAAAACATCCACAAAATTACGCGCGTTTTAAAGTTTATATCTCTTTTGTTAATAACTTCTACATTTATTCGAATTGTGCCACGAAACTTTGCAGACACTCGCGGGGACATATTTTCTACTGAAGTACCAAGTTTCAGAAGTGCAGCTCTTGTACTGCTGGAGATATGTCGATACAAACTGAATACGCAAAACATCAACAACATTTAGCGCGTTTTAAAGTTGATATCGCTTTTGTCAATAACTTCAACATTTATTCGACTTATGCCACGAAACTTTGCAGACAGTCGCGGAGACTGATTTTCTACTGAAGTAACAAGTTTCAGAAGTGCAGCTCTTGTACTGACGGAGATATGTCGATACAAACTGAATACGCAAAACATCAACAAAATTTAGCGCGTTTTAAAGTTGATATCGCTTTTGTTAATAACTTCTACATTTATTCGAATTGTGCCACGAAACTTTGCAGACAGTCGCGGATAAGCCTTTTCTACTAAAGTACCAAGTTTCAGAAGTGCAGCTTTTGTACTGCCGGAGTATCTCGATACAAACTGAATACGCAAAACATCAACAAAATTACGCGCGTTTAAAGTTGATATCGCTTTTGTAAATAACTTTAACATTAATTCTACTTGTGACACGAAACTTTGCAGACAGTCGCGGAGACTGATTTTCTACTGAAGTACCAAGTTTCAGAAGTGCAGCTCTTGTACTGACGGAAATATGTCGATACAAACTGAATACGCAAAACATCAACAAAATTTAGCGCGTTTTAAAGTTGATATCGCTTTTGTTAATAACTTCAACATTTATTCGAATTGTGCCACGAAACTTTGCAGACAGTCGCGGAGACTGATTTTCTACTGAAGTACCAAGTTTCAGAAGTGCAGCTCTTGTACTGACGGAGATATGTCGATACAAACTGAATACGCAAAACATCAACAAAATCTAGCGCGTTTTAAAGTTGATATCGCTTTTGTTAATAACTTCAACATTTATTCGAATTGTGCCACGAAACTTTGCAGACAGTCGCGGAGACTGATTTTCTACTGAAGTACCAAGTTTCAGAAGTGCAGCTGTTGTACTGCCGGAGATATGTCGATACAAACTGAATACGCAAAACATCAAAAAAATTTAGCGCGTTTTAAAGTTGATATCGCTTTTGTTAATAACTTCCACATTTATTCGAATTGTGCCACGAACTTTGCAGACAGTCGCGGATAGGCCTTTTCTACTGAAGTACAAAGTTTCAGAAGTGCAGCTCTTGTACTGCCGGAGATATGTCGATACAAACTAAATACGCAAAACATCAACAAAATTACGCGCGTTTTAAAGTTGATATCGCTTTTGTTAATAACTTCAACATTTATTCGAATTGTGCACGAAACTTTGCAGACAGTCGCGAAGACTCATTTACTACTGAAGTACCAAGTTTCAGAAGTGCAGCTCTTGTACTGACGGAGATATGTCGATACAAACTGAATACGCAAAACATCCACAAAATTACGCGCGTTTTAAAGTTTATATCTCTTTTGTTAATAACTTCTACATTTATTCGAATTGTGCCACGAAACTTTGCAGACAGTCGCGGGGACATATTTTCTACAGAAGTACGAAGTTTCAAAAGTCCAGCTCTTGTACTGCCGGAGATATGTCGATACAAACTGAAAACGCAAAACATCAACAAAATTTAGCGCGTTTTAAAGTTGATATCGCTTTTGTTAATAACTTCAACATTTATTCGACTTATGCCACGAAACTTTGCAGACAGTCGCGGAGACTGATTTTCTACTGAAGTACGAAGTTTCAGAAGTGCAGCTCTTGTACTGCACGTGATAGCTTGATACAAACTGAATACGCCAAACATCAACAAAATTTAGCGCGTTTTAAAGTTGATATCGCTTTTGTTTATAACTTCCACATTTATTCGAATTGTGCCACGAAACTTTGCAGACAGTCGCGGAGACATATTTTCTACTGAAGTACCAAGTTTCAGAAGTGCAGCTCTTGTACTGACGGAGATATGTCGATACAAACTGAATACGCAAAACATCAACAAAATTTAGCGCGTTTTAAAGTTGATATCGCTTTTGTTAATAACTTCAACATTTATTCGAATTGTGCCACGACACATTGCAGACAGTCGCGGATAAGCCTTTTCTACTTAAGTACCAAGTTTCAGAAGTGCAGCTTTTGTACTGCCGGAGTATGTCGATACAAACTGAATACGCAAAACATCAACAAAACTACGCGCGTTTAAAGTTGATATCGCTTTTGTAAATAACTTTAACATTAATTCTAATTGTGTCACGAAACTTTGCAGACAGTCGCGGAGACTGATTTTCTACTGAAGTACCAAGTTTCAGAAGTGCAGCTCTTGTACTGACGGAGATATGTCGATACAAACTGAATACGCAAAACATCAACAAAATCTAGCGCGTTTTAAAGTTGATATCGCTTTTGTTAATAACTTCAACATTTATTCGAATTGTGCCACGAAACTTTGCAGACAGTCGCGGAGACTGATTTTCTACTGAAGTACTAAGTTTCAGAAGTGCAGCTGTTGTACTGCCGGAGATATGTCGATACAAACTGAATACGCAAAACATCAACAAAATTTAGCGCGTTTTAAAGTTGATATCGCTTTTGTTAATAACTTCCACATTTATTCGAATTGTGCCACGAAACTTTGCAGACAGTCGCGGATAGGCCTTTTCTACTGAAGTATAAAGTTTCAGAAGTGCAGCTCTTGTAATGCCGGAGATATGTCGATACAAACTAAATACGCAAAACATCAACAAAATTACGCGCGTTTTAAAGTTGATATCGCTTTAGTTAATAACTTCAACATTTATTCGAATTGTGCACGAAACTTTGCAGACAGTCGCGAAAACTGATTTTCTACTGAAGTACCAAGTTTCAGAAGTGCAGCTCTTGTACTGCTGGAGATATGTCGATACAAACTGAATACGCAAAACATCCACAAAATTACGCGCGTTTTAAAGTTTATATCTCTTTTGTTAATAACTTCTACATTTATTCGAATTGTGCCACGAAACTTTGCAGACAGTCGCGGGGACATATCTTCTACTGAAGTACCAAGTTTCAGAAGTGCAGCTCTTGTACTGCCGGAGATATGTCGATACAAACTGAATACGCAAAACATCAACAAAATTTAGCGCGTTTTAAAGTTGATATCGCTTTTGTTAATAACTTAAACATTTATTCGACTTATGCCACGAAACTTTGCAGACAGTCGCGGAGACTGATTTTCTACTGAAGTACGAAGTTTCAGAAGTGCAGCTCTTGTACTGCTGGAGATATGTCGATACAAACTGAATACGCAAAACATCAACAAAATTTAGCGCGTTTTAAAGTTGATATCGCTTTTGTTTATAACTTCCACATTTATTCGAATTGTGCCACGAAACTTTAGAGACAGTCGCGGAGACTGATTTTCTACTGAATTACCAAGTTTCAGAAGTTCAGTTCTTGTACTGTCGGAGATATGTCGATACAAACTGAATACGCAAAACATCAAAAAAATTTAGCGCGTTTTAAAGTTGATATCGCTTTTGTTTATAACTTCCACATTTATTCGAATTGTCCACGAAACTTTAGACACAGTCGCGGAGACTGATTTTCTACTGAAGTACTAAGTTTCAGAAGTGCAGTTCTTGTACTGTCGGAGATATGTCGATACAAACTGAATACGCAAAACATCAACAAAATTTAGCGCGTTTTAAAGTTGATTTCGCTTTGGTTAATAACTTCCACATTTATTCGAATTGTGCCACGAAACTGTGCAGACAGTCGCGGATAGGCCTTTTCTACTGAAGTACAAAGTTTCAGAAGTGCAGCTCTTGTACTGCCGGAGATATGTCGATACAAACTAAATACGCAAAACATCAACAAAATTACGCGCGTTTTAAAGTTGATATCGCTTTTGTTAATAACTTCTACATTTATTCGAATTGTGCCACGAAACTTTGCAGACAGTCGCGGGGACATATCTTCTACTGCAGTACTAAGTTTCAGAAGTGCAGCTCTTGTACTGCCGGAGATATGTCGATACAAACTGAATACGCAAAACATCAACAAAATTTAGCGCGTTTTAAAGTTGATATCGCTTTTGTTAATAACTTCAACATTTATTCGACTTATGCCACGAAACTTTGCAGACAGTCGCGGAGACTGATTTTCTACTGAAGTACCAAGTTTCAGAAGTGCAGCTCTTGTACTGCTGGAGATATGTCGATACAAACTGAATACGCAAAACATCAACAAAATTTAGCGCGTTTTAAAGTTGATATCGCTTTTGTTTATAACTTCCACATTTATTCGAATTGTCCACGAAACTTTAGACACAGTCGCGGAGACTGATTTTCTACTGAAGTACTAAGTTTCAGAAGTGCAGTTCTTGTACTGTCGGAGATATGTCGATACAAACTGAATACGCAAAACATCAACAAAATTTAGCGCGTTTTAAAGTTGATTTCGCTTTGGTTAATAACTTCAACATTTATTTGAATTGTGCCACAAAAGTTTGCAGACAGTCGCGGATAGGCCTTTTCAACTGAAGTACCAAGTTTCAGAAGTGCAGCTCTCGTACTGCCGGAGATATGTCGATACAAACTCAATACGCAAAACATCAACAAAATGTAGCGCGTTTTAAAGTTGATATCACTTTTGTTAATAACTTCCACATTTATTCGAATTGTGCCACGAAACTTTGCAGACAGTCGCGGATAGGCCTTTTCTACTGAAGTACAAAGGTTCAGAAGTGCAGCTCTTGTACTGCCGGAGATATGTCGATTCAAACTAAATACGCAAAACATCAACAAAATTACGCGCGTTTTAAAGTTGATATCGCTTTTGTTAATAACTTCAACATTTATTCGAATTGTGCACGAAACTTTGCAGACAGTCGCGAAGACTGATTTTCTACTGAAGTACCAAGTTTCAGAAGTGCAGCTCTTGTACTGACGGAGATATGTCGATACAAACTGAATACGCAAAACATCCACAAAATTACGCGCGTTTTAAAGTTGATATCTCTTTTTTTAATAACTTCTACATTTATTCGAATTGTGCCACGAAACTTTGCAGACAGTCGCGGGGGCATATTTTCTACTGAACTACCAAGTTTCAGAAGTGCAGCTCTTGTACTGCCAGAGATATGTCGATACAAACTGAATACGCAAAACATCCACAAAATTACACGCGTTTTAAAGTTGATATCTCTTTTTTTAATAACTTCTACATTTATTCGAATTGTGCCACGAAACTTTGCAGACAGTCGCGGGGACATATTTTCTACTGAAGTACCAAGTTTCAGAAGTGCAGCTCTTGTACTGCTGAAGATATGTCGATACAAACTGAATACGCAAAACATCAACAAATTTTAGCGCGTTTTAAAGTTGATATCGCTTTTGTTTATAACTTCCACATTTATTCGAATTGTGCCACAAAACTTTGCAGATAGTCTCGGATAGGCCCTTTTTACTGAGGTACCAAGTTTCAGAAGTGCAGCTCTTGTACTGCCGGATATATGTCGATACAAACTGAATACGGAAAACATCAACAAAATTCAGCGCGTTTTAAAGTTGATATCGCTTTTGTCAATAACTTCAACATTTATTCGAATTGTGCCACGAAACGGTGCAGACAGTCGCGGAGACTGATTTTCTACTGAAGTACCAAGTTTCAGAAGTGCAGCTCTTGTACTGACGGAGATATGTCGATACAAACTGAATACGCAAAACATCAACAAAATTTAGCGCGTTTTAAAGTTGATATCGATTTTGTTTATAACTTCCACATTTATTCGAATTGTGCCACGAAACTTTGCAGACAGTCGCGGATAAGCCTTTTCTACTAAAGTACCAAGTTTCAGAAGTGCAGCTCTTGTACTGCCGGAGTATGTCGATACAAACTGAATACGCAAAACATCAACAAAATTACGCGCGTTTAAAGTTGATATCGCTTTTGTAAATAACTTTAAGATTTATTCTAATTGTGCCACGAAACTTTGCAGACAGTCGCGGAGATTAATTTTCTACTGAAGTACGAAGTGTCAGAAGTGCAGCTCTTGTACTGACGGACATATGTCGATACAAACTGAATACGCAAAACATCAACAAAATTTAGCGCGTTTTAAAGTTGAAATCGCTTTTGTTAATAACTTCAACATTTATTCGAATTGTGCCACGAAACTTTGCAGACAGTCGCGGAGACTGATTTGCTACTGAAGTACCAAGTTTCAGAAGTGCAGCTCTTGTACTGCCGGAGATATGTCGATACAAACTGAATACGCAAAACATCAACAAAATTTAGCGCGTTTTAAAGTTGATATCGCTTTTGTTAATAACTTCCACATTTATTCGAATTGTGCACGAAACTTTGCAGACAGTCGCGGAGACTGTTTTACTACTGAAGTACGAAGTTTCAGAAGTGCAGCTCTTGTACTGCTGGAGATATGTCGATACAAACTGAATACGCAAAACATCCACAAAATTACGCGCGTTTTAAAGTTTATATCTCTTTTGTTAATAACTTCTACATTTATTCGAATTGTGCCACGAAACTTTGCAGACACTCGCGGGGACATATTTTCTACTGAAGTACCAAGTTTCAGAAGTGCAGCTCTTGTACTGCCGGAGATATGTCGATTAAAACTAAATACGCAAAACATCAACAAAATTACGCGCGTTTTAAAGTTGATATCGCTTTTGTTAATAACTTCAACATTTATTCGAATTGTGCACGAAACTTTGCAGACAGTCGCGAAGACTGATTTTCTACTGAAGTACCAAGTTTCAGAAGTGCAGCTCTTGTACTGACGGAGATATGTCGATACAAACTGAATACGCAAAACATCCACAAAATTACGCGCGTTTTAAAGTTGATATCTCTTTTGTAAATAACTTCTACATTTATTCGAATTGTGCCACGAAACTTTGCAGACAGTCGCGGGGACATATTTTCTACTGCAGTACTAAGTTTCAGAAGTGCAGCTCTTGTACTGCCGGAGATATGTCGATACAAACTGAATACGCAAAACATCAACAAAATTTAGCGCGTTTTAAAGTTGATATCGCTTTTGTTAATAACTTCAACATTTATTCGACTTGTGCCACGAAACTTTGCAGACAGTCGCGGAGACTGATTTTCTACTGAAGTACCAAGTTTCAGAAGTGCAGCCCTTGTACTGCTGGAGATATGTCGATACAAACTGAATACGCAAAACATCAACAAATTTTAGCGCGTTTTAAAGTTGATATCGCTTTTGTTTATAACTTCCACATTTATTCGAATTGTGCCACGAAACTTTGCAGATAGTCTCGGATAGGCCCTTTTTACTTAAGTACCAAGTTTCAGAAGTGCAGCTCTTGTACTGCCGGATATATGTCGATACAAACTGAATACGCAAAACATCAACAAAATTTAGCGCGTTTTAAAGTTGATATCGCTTTTGTTAATAACTTCCACATTTATTCGAATTGTGCCACGAAACTTTGCAGACAGTCGCGGAGACTGATTTTCTACTGAAGTACCAAGTTTCAGAAGTGCAGCTCTTGTACTGACGGAGATATGTCGATACAAACTGAATACGCAAAACATCAACAAAATTTAGCGCGTTTTAAAGTTGATATCGCTTTTGTTTATAACTTCAACATTTATTCGAATTGTGCCACGAAACTTTGCAGACAGTCGCGGAGACTGATTTTCTACTGAAGTACTAAGTTTCAGAAGTGCAGCTCTTGTACTGCCGGAGATATGTCGATACAAACTGAATACGCAAAACATCAACAAAATTTAGCGCGTTTTAAAGTTGATATCGATTTTGTTTATAACTTCCACATTTATTCGAATTGTGCCACGAAACTTTGCAGACAGTCGCGGATAAGCCTTTTCTACTAAAGTACCAAGTTTCAGAAGTGCAGCTCTTGTACTGCCGGAGTATGTCGATACAAACTGAATACGCAAAACATCAACAAAATTACGCGCGTTTAAAGTTGATATCGCTTTTGTAAATAACTTTAAGATTTATTCTAATTGTGCCACGAAACTTTGCAGACAGTCGCGGAGATTAATTTTCTACTGAAGTACCAAGTGTCAGAAGTGCAGCTCTTGTACTGACGGAGATATGTCGATACAAACTGAATACGCAAAACATCAACAAAATCTAGCGCGTTTTAAAGTTGATATCGCTTTTGTAAATAACTTCAACATTTATTCGAATTGTGCCACGAAACTTTGCAGACAGTCGCGGAGACTGATTTTCTACTGAAGTACCAAGTTTCAGAAGTGCAGCTCTTGTACTGCCGGAGATATGTCGATACAAACTGAATACGCAAAACATCAACAAAATTTAGCGCGTTTTAAAGTTGATATCGCTTTTGTTAATAACTTCCACATTTATTCGAATTGTGCAACGAAACTTTGCAGACAGTCGCGGATAGGTTTTTTCTGCTGAGGTACAAAGTTTCCGAAGTGCAGCTCTTGTACTGCCGGAGATATGTCGATACAAACTAAATACGCAAAACATCAACAAAATTACGCGGGTTTTTAAAAGTTGATATCGCTTTTGTTAATAACTTCAACATTTATTCGAATTGTGCCACGAAACTTTGCAGACAGTCGCGGAGACATATTTTCTACTGAAGTACCAAGTTTCAGAAGTGCAGCTCTTGTACTGCCGGAGATATGTCGATACAAACTGAATACGCAATACATCAACAAAATTTAGCGCGTTTTAAAGTTGATATCGCTTTTGTTAATAACTTCCACATTTATTCGAATTGTGCCACGAAACTTTGCAGACAGTCTCGGATAGGCCCTTTCTACTGAAGTACCAAGTTTCAGAAGTGCAGCTGTGGTACTGCCGGAGTATGTCGATACAAACTGAATACGCAAAACATCAACAAAATTACGCGCGTTTAAAGTTTATATCGCTTTTGTAAATAACTTTAACATTAATTCTTATTGTGGCACGAAACTTTGCAGACAGTCGCGGAGACTGATTTTCTACTGAAGTACAAAGGTTCAGAAGTGCAGCTCTTGTACTGACGGAGATATGTCGATACAAACTGAATACGCAAAACATCAACAAAATTTAGCGCGTTTTAAAGTTGATATCGCTTTTGTTAATAACTTCAACATTTATTCGAATTGTGCAACGAAACTTTGCAGACAGTCGCGGAGACTGTTTTACTACTGAAGTACCAAGTTTCAGAAGTGCAGCTCTTGTACTGCTGGAGATATGTCGATACAAACTGAATACGCAAAACATCAACAAAATTTAGCGCGTTTTAAAGTTGATATCGCTTTTGTTTATAACTTCCACATTTATTCGAATTGTGCCACGTAACTTTGCAGACAGTCTTGGATAGGCCCTTTCTACTGAAGTACCAAGTTTCAGAAGTGCAGCTCTTGTACTGCCGGAGATATGTCGATACAAACTGAATACGCAAAACATCAACAAAATTTAGCGCGTTTTAAAGTTGATATCGCTTTTATTAATAACTTCCACATTTATTCGAATTGTGCCACGAAACTTTGCAGACAGTCGCGGATAGGCCTTTTCTACTGAAGTACAAAGGTTCAGAAGTGCAGCTCTTGTACTGCCGGAGATATGTCGATTCAAACTAAATAAGCAAAAAATCAACAAAATTACGCGCGTTTTAAAGTTGATATCGCTTTTGTTAATAACTTCAACATTTATTGGAATTGTGCACGAAACTTTGCAGACAGTCGCGAAGACTGATTTTCTACTGAAGTACCAAGTTTCAGAAGTGCAGCTCTTGTACTGACGGAGATATGTCGATACAAACTGAATACGCAAAACATCCACAAAATTACGCGCGTTTTAAAGTTGATATCTCTTTTGTTAATAACTTCCACATTTATTCGACTTGTGCCACGAAACTTTGCAGACAGTCGCGGAGACTGATTTTCTACTGAAGTACCAAGTTTCAGAAGTGCAGCTGTGGTACTGCCGGAGTATGTCGATACAAACTGAATACGCAAAACATCAACAAAATTTAGCGCGTTTTAAAGTTGATATCGCTTTTGTTAATAACTTCCACATTTATTCGAATTGTGCCACGAAACTTTGCAGACAGTCTCGGATAGGCCCTTTCTACTTAAGTACCAAGTTTCAGAAGTGCAGCTGTGGTACTGCCGGAGTATGTCGATACAAACTGAATACGCAAAACATCAACAAAATTACGCGCGTTTAAAGTTTATATCGCTTTTGTAAATAACTTTAACATTAATTCTTATTGTGGCACGAAACTTTGCAGACAGTCGCGGAGACTGATTTTCTACTGAAGTACCAAGTTTCAGAAGTGCAGCTCTTGTACTGACGGAGATATGTCGATACAAACTGAATACGCAAAACATCAACAAAATTTAGCGCGTTTTAAAGTTGATATCGCTTTTGTTAATAACTTCAACATTTATTCGAATTGTGCAACGAAACTTTGCAGACAGTCGCGGAGACTGTTTTACTACTGAAGTACCAAGTTTCAGAAGTGCAGCTCTTGTACTGCTGGAGATATGTCGATACAAACTGAATACGCAAAACATCAACAAAATTTAGCGCGTTTTAAAGTTGATATCGCTTTTGTTTATAACTTCCACATTTATTCGAATTGTGCCACGAAACTTTGCAGACAGTCTCGGATAGGCCCTTTCTACTGAAGTACCAAGTTTCAGAAGTGCAGCTCTTGTACTGCCGGAGATATGTCGATACAAACTGAATACGCAAAACATCAACAAAATTTAGCGCGTTTTAAAGTTGATATCGCTTTTGTTAATAACTTCAACATTTATTCGACTTGTGCCACGAAACTTTGCAGACAGTCGCGGAGACTGATTCTCTACTGAAGTACCAAGTCTCAGAAGTGCAGCTCTAGTACTGACGGAGTATGTCGATACAAACTGAATACGCAAAACATCAACAAAATTTAGCGCGTTTTAAAGTTGATATCGCTTTTGTTTATAACTTCCACATTTATTCGAATTGTGCCACGAAACTTTGCAGACAGTCTCGGATAGGCCCTTTCTACTGAAGTACCAAGTTTCAGAAGTGCAGCTGTTGTACTGCCGGAGATATGTCGATACAAACTGAATACGCAAAACATAAACAAAATTTAGCGCGTTTTAAAGTTGATATCGCTTTTGTTTATAACTTCCACATTTATTCAAATTGTGCCACGAAACTTTGCAGACAGTCGCGGATAAGCCTTTTCTACTGAAGTACAAAGTTTCAGAAGTGCAGCTCTTGTACTGCCGGAGATATGTCGATACAAACTGAATACGCGAAACATCAACAAAATTACGCGCGTTTAAAGTTTATATCGCTTTTGTAAATAACTTCAACATTTATTCGAATTGTGCACGAAACTTTGCAGACAGTCGCGGAGACTGTTTTACTACTGAAGTACCAAGTTTCAGAAGTGCAGCTCTTGTACTGCTGGAGATATGTCGATACAAACTGAATACGCAAAACATCCACAAAATTACGCGCGTTTTAAAGTTTATATCTCTTTTGTTAATAACTTCTACATTTATTCGAATTGTGCCACGAAACTTTGCAGACACTCGCGGGGACATATTTTCTACTGAAGTACCATGTTTCAGAAGTGCAGCTCTTGTACTGCCGGAGATATGTCGATTAAAACTAAATACGCAAAACATCAACAAAATTACGCGCGTTTTAAAGTTGATATCGCTTTTGTTAATAACTTCAACATTTATTCGAATTGTGCACGAAACTTTGCAGACAGTCGCGAAGACTGATTTTCTACTGAAGTACCAAGTTTCAGAAGTGCAGCTCTTGTACTGACGGAGATATGTCGATACAAACTGAATACGCAAAACATCCACAAAATTACGCGCGTTTTAAAGTTGATATCTCTTTTGTAAATAACTTCT
Source organism: Sepiola atlantica (assembly GCA_963556195.1). Taxonomy (NCBI): domain Eukaryota; kingdom Metazoa; phylum Mollusca; class Cephalopoda; order Sepiida; family Sepiolidae; genus Sepiola; species Sepiola atlantica. The sequence goes on from CAUVYP010000355.1 coordinate 861,212, forward strand.
ACATTTATTCGAATTGTGCCACGAAACTTTGCAGACAGTCGCGGGGACTTATTTTCTACTGCAGTACTAAGTTTCAGAAGTGCAGCTCTTGTACTGCCGGAGATATGTCGATACAAACTGAATACGCAAAACATCAACAAAATTTAGCGCGTTTTAAAGTTGATATCGCTTTTGTTAATAACTTCAACATTTATTCGACTTGTGCCACGAAACTTTGCAGACAGTCGCGGAGACTGATTTTCTACTGAAGTACTAAGTTTCAGAAGTGCAGCCCTTGTACTGCTGGAGATATGTCGATACAAACTGAATACGCAAAACATCAACAAATTTTAGCGCGTTTTAAAGTTGATATCGCTTTTGTTTATAACTTCCACATTTATTCGAATTGTGCCATTAAACTTTGCAGATAGTCTCGGATAGGCCCTTTTTACTGAAGTACCAAGTTTCAGAAGTGCAGCTCTTGTACTGCCGGATATATGTCGATACAAACTGAATACGCAAAACATCAACAAAATTACGCGCGTTTTAAAGTTGATATCGCTTTTGTTAATAACTTCCACATTTATTCGAATTGTGCCACGAAACTTTGCAGACAGTCGCGGAGACTGATTTTCTACTGAAGTACCAAGTTTCAGAAGTGCAGCTCTTGTACTGACGGAGATATGTCGATACAAACTGAATACGCAAAACATCAACAAAATTTAGCGCGTTTTAAAGTTGATATCGCTTTTGTTTATAACTTCAACATTTATTCGAATTGTGCCACGAAACTTTGCAGACAGTCGCGGAGACTGATTTTCTACTGAAGTACTAAGTTTCAGAAGTGCAGCTCTTGTACTGCCGGAGATATGTCGATACAAACTGAATACGCAAAACATCAACAAAATTACGCGCGTTTAAAGTTGATATCGCTTTTGTAAATAACTTTAAGATTTATTCTAATTGTGCCACGAAACTTTGCAGACAGTCGCGGAGATTAATTTTCTACTGAAGTACCAAGTGTCAGAAGTGCAGCTCTTGTACTGACGGAGATATGTCGATACAAACTGAATACGCAAAACATCAACAAAATCTAGCGCGTTTTAAAGTTGATATCGCTTTTGTAAATAACTTCAACATTTATTCGAATTGTGCCACGAAACTTTGCAGACAGTCGCGGAGACTGATTTTCTACTGAAGTACCAAGTTTCAGAAGTGCAGCTCTTGTACTGCCGGAGATATGTCGATACAAACTGAATACGCAAAACATCAACAAAATTTAGCGCGTTTTAAAGTTGATATCGCTTTTGTTAATAACTTCCACATTTATTCGAATTGTGCAACGAAACTTTGCAGACAGTCGCGGATAGGTTTTTTCTGCTGAGGTACAAAGTTTCCGAAGTGCAGCTCTTGTACTGCCGGAGATATGTCGATACAAACTAAATACGCAAAACATCAACAAAATTACGCGGGTTTTTAAAAGTTGATATCGCTTTTGTTAATAACTTCAACATTTATTCGAATTGTGCCACGAAACTTTGCAGACAGTCGCGGAGACATATTTTCTACTGAAGTACCAAGTTTCAGAAGTGCAGCTCTTGTACTGCCGGAGATATGTCGATACAAACTGAATACGCAATACATCAACAAAATTTAGCGCGTTTTAAAGTTGATATCGCTTTTGTTAATAACTTCCACATTTATTCGAATTGTGCCACGAAACTTTGCAGACAGTCTCGGATAGGCCCTTTCTACTGAAGTACCAAGTTTCAGAAGTGCAGCTGTGGTACTGCCGGAGTATGTCGATACAAACTGAATACGCAAAACATCAACAAAATTACGCGCGTTTAAAGTTTATATCGCTTTTGTAAATAACTTTAACATTAATTCTTATTGTGGCACGAAACTTTGCAGACAGTCGCGGAGACTGATTTTCTACTGAAGTACCAAGTTTCAGAAGTGCAGCTCTTGTACTGACGGAGATATGTCGATACAAACTGAATACGCAAAACATCAACAAAATTTAGCGCGTTTTAAAGTTGATATCGCTTTTGTTAATAACTTCAACATTTATTCGAATTGTGCAACGAAACTTTGCAGACAGTCGCGGAGACTGTTTTACTACTGAAGTACCAAGTTTCAGAAGTGCAGCTCTTGTACTGCTGGAGATATGTCGATACAAACTGAATACGCAAAACATCAACAAAATTTAGCGCGTTTTAAAGTTGATATCGCTTTTGTTTATAACTTCCACATTTATTCGAATTGTGCCACGAAACTTTGCAGACAGTCTTGGATAGGCCCTTTCTACTGAAGTACCAAGTTTCAGAAGTGCAGCTCTTGTACTGCCGGAGATATGTCGATACAAACTGAATACGCAAAACATCAACAAAATTTAGCGCGTTTTAAAGTTGATATCGCTTTTATTAATAACTTCCACATTTATTCGAATTGTGCCACGAAACTTTGCAGACAGTCGCGGATAGGCCTTTTCTACTGAAGTACAAAGGTTCAGAAGTGCAGCTCTTGTACTGCCGGAGATATGTCGATTCAAACTAAATACGCAAAACATCAACAAAATTACGCGCGTTTTAAAGTTGATATCGCTTTTGTTAATAACTTCAACATTTATTGGAATTGTGCACGAAACTTTGCAGACAGTCGCGAAGACTGATTTTCTACTGAAGTACCAAGTTTCAGAAGTGCAGCTCTTGTACTGACGGAGATATGTCGATACAAACTGAATACGCAAAACATCCACAAAATTACGCGCGTTTTAAAGTTGATATCTCTTTTGTTAATAACTTCCACATTTATTCGACTTGTGCCACGAAACTTTGCAGACAGTCGCGGAGACTGATTTTCTACTGAAGTACCAAGTTTCAGAAGTGCAGCTGTGGTACTGCCGGAGTATGTCGATACAAACTGAATACGCAAAACATCAACAAAATTTAGCGCGTTTTAAAGTTGATATCGCTTTTGTTAATAACTTCCACATTTATTCGAATTGTGCCACGAAACTTTGCAGACAGTCTCGGATAGGCCCTTTCTACTGAAGTACCAAGTTTCAGAAGTGCAGCTGTGGTACTGCCGGAGTATGTCGATACAAACTGAATACGCAAAACATCAACAAAATTACGCGCGTTTAAAGTTTATATCGCTTTTGTAAATAACTTTAACATTAATTCTTATTGTGGCACGAAACTTTGCAGACAGTCGCGGAGACTGATTTTCTACTGAAGTACCAAGTTTCAGAAGTGCAGCTCTTGTACTGACGGAGATATGTCGATACAAACTGAATACGCAAAACATCAACAAAATTTAGCGCGTTTTAAAGTTGATATCGCTTTTGTTAATAACTTCAACATTTATTCGAATTGTGCCACGAAACTTTGCAGACAGTCTCGGATAGGCCCTTTCTACTGAAGTACCAAGTTTCAGAAGTGCAGCTCTTGTACTGCCGGAGATATGTCGATACAAACTGAATACGCAAAACATCAACAAAATTTAGCGCGTTTTAAAGTTGATATCGCTTTTATTAATAACTTCCACATTTATTCGAATTGTGCCACGAAACTTTGCAGACAGTCGCGGATAGGCCTTTTCTACTGAAGTACAAAGGTTCAGAAGTGCAGCTCTTGTACTGCCGGAGATATGTCGATTCAAACTAAATACGAGAAACATCAACAAAATTACGCGCGTTTTAAAGTTGATATCGCTTTTGTTAATAACTTCAACATTTATTCGAATTGTGCACGAAACTTTGCAGACAGTCGCGAAGACTGATTTTCTACTGAAGTACCAAGTTTCAGAAGTGCAGCTCTTGTACTGACGGAGATATGTCGATACAAACTGAATACGCAAAACATCCACAAAATTACGCGCGTTTTAAAGTTGATATCTCTTTTGTTAATAACTTCTACATTTATTCGAATTGTGCCACGAAACTTTGCAGACAGTCGCGGGGACATATTTTCTACTGAAGTACTAAGTTTCAGAAGTGCAGCTCTTGTACTGCCGGAGATATGTCGATACAAACTGAATACGCAAAACATCAACAAAATTTAGCGCGTTTTAAAGTTGATATCGCTTTTGTTAATAACTTCAACATTTATTCGACTTGTGCCACGAAACTTTGCAGACAGTCGCGGAGACTGATTTTCTACTGAAGTACCAAGTTTCAGAAGTGCAGCCCTTGTACTGCTGGAGATATGTCGATACAAACTGAATACGCAAAACATCAACAAAATTTAGCGCGTTTTAAAGTTGATATCGATTTTGTTTATAACTTCCACATTTATTCGAATTGTGCCACGAAACTTAGTAGACAGTCGCGGATAAGCCTTTTCTACTAAAGTACCAAGTTTCAGAAGTGCAGCTATTGTACTGCCGGAGTATGTCGATACAAACTGAATACGCAAAACATCAACAAAATTACGCGCGTTTAAAGTTGATATCGCTTTTGTAAATAACTTTAAGATTTATTCTAATTGTGCCACGAAACTTTGCAGACAGTCGCGGAGATTAATTTTCTACTGAAGTACCAAGTGTCAGAAGTGCAGCTCTTGTACTGACGGAGATATGTCGATACAAACTGAATACGCAAAACATCAACAAAATCTAGCGCGTTTTAAAGTTGATATCGCTTTTGTAAATAACTTCAACATTTATTCGAATTGTGCCACGAAACTTTGCAGACAGTCGCGGAGACTGATTTTCTACTGAAGTACCAAGTTTCAGAAGTGCAGCTCTTGTACTGCCGGAGATATGTCGATACAAACTGAATACGCAAAACATCAACAAAATTTAGCGCGTTTTAAAGTTGATATCGCTTTTGTTAATAACTTCCACATTTATTCGAATTGTGCAACGAAACTTTGCAGACAGTCGCGGATAGGTTTTTTCTGCTGAGGTACAAAGTTTCCGAAGTGCAGCTCTTGTACTGCCGGAGATATGTCGATACAAACTAAATACGCAAAACATCAACAAAATTACGCGGGTTTTTAAAAGTTGATATCGCTTTTGTTAATAACTTCAACATTTATTCGAATTGTGCCACGAAACTTTGCAGACAGTCGCGGAGACATATTTTCCACTGAAGTACCAAGTTTCAGAAGTGCAGCTCTTGTACTGCCGGAGATATGTCGATACAAACTGAATACGCAATACATCAACAAAATTTAGCGCGTTTTAAAGTTGATATCGCTTTTGTTAATAACTTCCACATTTATTCGAATTGTGCCACGAAACTTTGCAGACAGTCTCGGATAGGCCCTTTCTACTGAAGTACCAAGTTTCAGAAGTGCAGCTGTGGTACTGCCGGAGTATGTCGATACAAACTGAATACGCAAAACATCAACAAAATTACGCGCGTTTAAAGTTTATATCGCTTTTGTAAATAACTTTAACATTAATTCTTATTGTGGCACGAAACTTTGCAGACAGTCGCGGAGACTGATTTTCTACTGAAGTACCAAGTTTCAGAAGTGCAGCTCTTGTACTGACGGAGATATGTCGATACAAACTGAATACGCAAAACATCAACAAAATTTAGCGCGTTTTAAAGTTGATATCGCTTTTGTTAATAACTTCAACATTTATTCGAATTGTGCAACGAAACTTTGCAGACAGTCGCGGAGACTGTTTTACTACTGAAGTACCAAGTTTCAGAAGTGCAGCTCTTGTACTGCTGGAGATATGTCGATACAAACTGAATACGCAAAACATCAACAAAATTTAGCGCGTTTTAAAGTTGATATCGCTTTTGTTTATAACTTCCACATTTATTCGAATTGTGCCACGAAACTTTGCAGACAGTCTTGGATAGGCCCTTTCTACTGAAGTACCAAGTTTCAGAAGTGCAGCTCTTGTACTGCCGGAGATATGTCGATACAAACTGAATACGCAAAACATCAACAAAATTTAGCGCGTTTTAAAGTTGATATCGCTTTTATTAATAACTTCCACATTTATTCGAATTGTGCCACGAAACTTTGCAGACAGTCGCGGATAGGCCTTTTCTACTGAAGTACAAAGGTTCAGAAGTGCAGCTCTTGTACTGCCGGAGATATGTCGATTCAAACTAAATACGCAAAACATCAACAAAATTACGCGCGTTTTAAAGTTGATATCGCTTTTGTTAATAACTTCAACATTTATTGGAATTGTGCACGAAACTTTGCAGACAGTCGCGAAGACTGATTTTCTACTGAAGTACCAAGTTTCAGAAGTGCAGCTCTTGTACTGACGGAGATATGTCGATACAAACTGAATACGCAAAACATCCACAAAATTACGCGCGTTTTAAAGTTTATATCTCTTTTGTTAATAACTTCCACATTTATTCGACTTGTGCCACGAAACTTTGCAGACAGTCGCGGAGACTGATTTTCTACTGAAGTACCAAGTTTCAGAAGTGCAGCTGTGGTACTGCCGGAGTATGTCGATACAAACTGAATACGCAAAACATCAACAAAATTTAGCGCGTTTTAAAGTTGATATCGCTTTTGTTAATAACTTCCACATTTATTCGAATTGTGCCACGAAACTTTGCAGACAGTCTCGGATAGGCCCTTTCTACTGAAGTACCAAGTTTCAGAAGTGCAGCTGTGGTACTGCCGGAGTATGTCGATACAAACTGAATACGCAAAACATCAACAAAATTACGCGCGTTTAAAGTTTATATCGCTTTTGTAAATAACTTTAACATTAATTCTTATTGTGGCACGAAACTTTGCAGACAGTCGCGGAGACTGATTTTCTACTGCAGTACCAAGTTTCAGAAGTGCAGCTCTTGTACTGACGGAGATATGTCGATACAAACTGAATACGCAAAACATCAACAAAATTTAGCGCGTTTTAAAGTTGATATCGCTTTTGTTAATAACTTCAACATTTTTTCGAATTGTGCAACGAAACTTTGCAGACAGTCGCGGAGACTGTTTTACTACTGAAGTACCAAGTTTCAGAAGTGCAGCTCTTGTACTGCTGGAGATATGTCGATACAAACTGAATACGCAAAACATCAACAAAATTTAGCGCGTTTTAAAGTTGATATCGCTTTTGTTTATAACTTCCACATTTATTCGAATTGTGCCACGAAACTTTGCAGACAGTCTCGGATAGGCCCTTTCTACTGAAGTACCAAGTTTCAGAAGTGCAGCTCTTGTACTGCCGGAGATATGTCGATACAAACTGAATACGCAAAACATCAACAAAATTTAGCGCGTTTTAAAGTTGATATCGCTTTTATTAATAACTTCCACATTTATTCGAATTGTGCCACGAAACTTTGCAGACAGTCGCGGATAGGCCTTTTCTACTGAAGTACAAAGGTTCAGAAGTGCAGCTCTTGTACTGCCGGAGATATGTCGATTCAAACTAAATACGAGAAACATCAACAAAATTACGCGCGTTTTAAAGTTGATATCGCTTTTGTTAATAACTTCAACATTTATTCGAATTGTGCACGAAACTTTGCAGACAGTCGCGAAGACTGATTTTCTACTGAAGTACCAAGTTTCAGAAGTGCAGCTCTTGTACTGACGGAGATATGTCGATACAAACTGAATACGCAAAACATCCACAAAATTACGCGCGTTTTAAAGTTGATATCTCTTTTGTTAATAACTTCTACATTTATTCGAATTGTGCCACGAAACTTTGCAGACAGTCGCGGGGACATATTTTCTACTGAAGTACTAAGTTTCAGAAGTGCAGCTCTTGTACTGCCGGAGATATGTCGATACAAACTGAATACGCAAAACATCAACAAAATTTAGCGCGTTTTAAAGTTGATATCGCTTTTGTTAATAACTTCAACATTTATTCGACTTGTGCCACGAAACTTTGCAGACAGTCGCGGAGACTGATTTTCTACTGAAGTACCAAGTTTCAGAAGTGCAGCCCTTGTACTGCTGGAGATATGTCGATACAAACTGAATACGCAAAACATCAACAAATTTTAGCGCGTTTTAAAGTTGATATCGCTTTTGTTTATAACATCCACATTTATTCGAATTGTGCCACGAAACTTTGCAGATAGTCTCGGATAGAGCCTCTTTACTGAAGTACCAAGTTTCAGAAGTGCAGCTCTTGTACTGCCGGATATATGTCGATACAAACTGAATACGCAAAACATCAACAAAATTTAGCGCGTTTTAAAGTTGATATCGCTTTTGTTAATAACTTCCACATTTATTCTAATTGGGCCACGAAACTTTGCAGACAGTCGCGGAGACTGATTTTCTACTGAAGTACCAAGTTTCAGAAGTGCAGCTCTTGTACTGACGGAGATATGTCGATACAAACTGAATACGCAAAACATCAACAAAATTTAGCGTGTTTTAAAGTTGATATCGATTTTGTTTATAACTTCCACATTTATTCGAATTGTGCCACGAAACTTTGCAGACAGTCGCGGAGACTGATTTTCTACTGAAGTACCAAGTTTCAGAAGTTCAGCTCTTGTACTGCCGGAGTATGTCGATACAAACTGAATACGCAAAACATCAACAAAATTACGCGCGTTTAAAGTTGATATCGCTTTTGTAAATAACTTTAAGATTTATTCTAATTGTGCCACGAAACTTTGCAGAGAGTCGCGGACATTAATTTTCTACTGAAGTACCAAGTTTCAGAAGTGCAGCTCTTGTACTGCCGGAGATATGTCGATACAAACTGAATACGCAAAATATCAACAAAATTTAGCGCGTTTTAAAGTTGATATCGCTTTTATTAATAACTTCCACATTTATTCGAATTGTGCCACGAAACTTTGCAGACGGTCGCGGATAGGCCTTTTCTACTGAAGTACAAAGGTTCAGAAGTGCAGCTCTTGTACTGCCGGAGATATGTCGATTCAAACTAAATACGCAAAACATCAACAAAATTACGCGCGTTTTAAAGTTGATATCGCTTTTGTTAATAACTTCAACATTTATTCGAATTGTGCACGAAACTTTGCAGACAGTCGCGAAGACTGATTTTCTACTGAAGTACCAAGTTTCAGAAGTGCAGCTCTTGTACTGACGGAGATATGTCGATACAAACTGAATACGCAAAACATCCACAAAATTACGCGCGTTTTAAAGTTGATATCTCTTTTGTTAATAACTTCAACATTTATTCGACTTGTGCCACGAAACTTTGCAGACAGTCGCGGAGACTGATTTTCTACTGAAGTACCAAGTTTACGAAGTGCAGCTGTGGTACTGCCGGAGTATGTCGATACAAACTGAATACGCAAAACATCAACAAAATTTAGCGCGTTTTAAAGTTGATATCGCTTTTGTTAATAACTTCCACATTTATTCGAATTGTGCCACGAAACTTTGCAGACAGTCTCGGATAGGCCCTTTCTACTGAAGTACCAAGTTTCAGAAGTGCAGCTGTGGTACTGCCGGAGTATGTCGATACAAACTGAATACGCAAAACATCAACAAAATTACGCGCGTTTAAAGTTTATATCGCTTTTGTAAATAACTTTAACATTAATTCTTATTGTGGCACGAAACTTTGCAGACAGTCGCGGAGCCTGATTTTCTACTGAAGTACCAAGTTTCAGAAGTGCAGCTCTTGTACTGACGGAGATATGTCGATACAAACTGAATACGCAAAACATCAACAAAATTTAGCGCGTTTTAAAGTTGATATCGCTTTTGTTAATAACTTCCACATTTATTCGAATTGTGCAACGAAACTTTGCAGACAGTCGCGGAGACTGTTCTACTACTGAAGTACCAAGTTTCAGAAGTGCAGCTCTTGTACTGCTGGAGATATGTCGATACAAACTGAATACGCAAAACATCAACAAAATTTAGCGCGTTTTAAAGTTGATATCGCTTTTGTTTATAACTTCCACATTTATTCGAATTGTGCCACGAAACTTTGCAGACAGTCTCGGATAGGCCCTTTCTACTGAAGTACCAAGTTTCAGAAGTGCAGCTCTTGTACTGCCGGAGATATGTCGATACAAACTGAATACGCAAAACATCAACAAAATTTAGCGCGTTTTAAAGTTGATATCGCTTTTATTAATAACTTCCACATTTATTCGAATTGTGCCACGAAACTTTGCAGACAGTCGCGGATAGGCCTTTTCTACTGAAGTACAAAGGTTCAGAAGTGCAGCTCTTGTACTGCCGGAGATATGTCGATTCAAACTAAATACGCAAAACATCAACAAAATTACGCGCGTTTTAAAGTTGATATCGCTTTTGTTAATAACTTCAACATTTATTCGAATTGTGCACGAAACTTTGCAGACAGTCGCGAAGACTGATTTTCTACTGAAGTACTAAGTTTCAGAAGTGCAGCTCTTGTACTGACGGAGATATGTCGATACAAACTGAATACGCAAAACATCAACAAAATCTAGCGCGTTTTAAAGTTGATATCGCTTTTGTTAATAACTTCAACATTTATTCGAATTGTGCCACGAAACTTTGCAGACAGTCGCGGAGACTGATTTTCTACTGAAGTACCAAGTTTCAGAAGTGCAGGTCTTGTACTGCTGGAGATATGTCGATACAAACTGAATACGCAAAACATCAACAAAATTTAGCGCGTTTTAAAGTTGATATCGCTTTTGTTAATAACTTCCGCATTTATTCGAATTGTGCCACGAAACTTTGCAGACAGTCGCGGATAGGCTTTTTCTACTGAGGTACAAAGTTTCCGAAGTGCAGCTCTTGTACTGCCGGAGATATGTCGATACAAACTAAATACGCAAAACATCAACAAAATTACGCGGGTTTTTAAAAGTTGATATCGCTTTTGTTAATAACTTCAACATTTATTCGAATTGTGCACGAAACTTCGCAGACAGTCGCGAAGACTGATTTTCTACTGAAGTACCAAGTTTCAGAAGTGTAGCTCTTGTACTGACGGAGATATGTCGATACAAACTGAATACGCAAAACATCAACAAAATCTAGCGCGTTTTAAAGTTGATATCTCTTTTGTTAATAACTTCTACATTTATTCGAATTGTGCCACGAAACTTTGCAGACAGTCGCGGAGACATATTTTCTACTGAAGTACCAAGTTTCAGAAGTGCAGCTCTTGTACTGACGGAGATATGTCGATACAAACTGAATACTCAAAACATCAACAAAATTTAGCGTTTTTTAAAGTTGATATCGCTTTTGTTAATAACTTCAACATTTATTCGACTTGTGCCACGAAACTTTGCAGACAGTCGCGGAGACTGATTTTCTACTGAAGTACCAAGTTTCAGAAGTGCAGCTCTTGTACTCTAGAGATATGTCGATACAAACTGAATACGCAAAACATCAACAAAATTTAGCGCGTTTTAAAGTTGATATCGCTTTTGTTTATAACTTCCACATTTATTCGAATTGTGCCACGAAACTTTGCAGACAGTCTCGGATAGGCCCTTTCTACTGAAGTACCAAGTTTCAGAAGTGCAGCTCTTGTACTGCCGGATATATGTCGATACAAACTGAATACGCAAAACATCAACAAAATTTAGCGCGTTTTAAAGTTGATATCGCTTTTGTAAATAACTTTAACATTTATTCGAATTGTGCCACGAAACTTTGCAGACAGTCGCGGATAGGCCTTTTCTACTGAAGTACAAAGGTTCAGAAGTGCAGCTCTTGTACTGCCGGAGATATGTCGATTCAAACTAAATACGCAAAACATCAACAAAATTACGCGCGTTTTAAAGTTGATATCGCTTTTGTTAATAACTTCAACATTTATTCGAATTGTGCACGAAACTTTGCAGACAGTCGCGAAGACTGATTTTCTACTGAAGTACCAAGTTTCAGAAGTGTAGCTCTCGTACTGACGGAGATATGTCGATACAAACTGAATACGCAAAACATCCACAAAATTACGCGCGTTTTAAAGTTGATATCTCTTTTGTTAATAACTTCTACATTTATTCGAATTGTGCCACGAAACTTTGCAGACAGTCGCGGAGACATATTTTCTACTGAAGTACCAAGTTTCAGAAGTGCAGCTCTCGTACTGCCGGAGATATGTCGATACAAACTGAATACGCAAAACATCAACAAAATTTAGCGCGTTTTAAAGTTGATATCGCTTTTGTTAATAACTTCAACATTTATTGGAATTGTGCACGAAACTTTGCAGACAGTCGCGAAGACTGATTTTCTACTGAAGTACCAAGTTTCAGAAGTGCAGCTCTTGTACTGACGGAGATATGTCGATACAAACTGAATACGCAAAACATCCACAAAATTACGCGCGTTTTAAAGTTGATATCTCTTTTGTTAATAACTTCAACATTTATTCGACTTGTGCCACGAAACTTTGCAGACAGTCGCGGAGACTGATTTTCTACTGAAGTACCAAGTTTCAGAAGTGCAGCTGTGGTACTGCCGGAGTATGTCGATACAAACTGAATACGCAAAACATCAACAAAATTTAGCGCGTTTTAAAGTTGATATCGCTTTTGTTAATAACTTCCACATTTATTCGAATTGTGCCACGAAACTTTGCAGACAGTCTCGAATAGGCCCTTTCTACTGAAGTACCAAGTTTCAGAAGTGCAGCTGTGGTACTGCCGGAGTATGTCGATACAAACTGAATACGCAAAACATCAACAAAATTACGCGCGTTTAAAGTTTATATCGCTTTTGTAAATAACTTTAACATTAATTCTTATTGTGGCACGAAACTTTGCAGACAGTCGCGGAGACTGATTTTCTACTGAAGTACCAAGTTTCAGAAGTGCAGCTCTTGTACTGACGGAGATATGTCGATACAAACTGAATACGCAAAACATCAACAAAATTTAGCGCGTTTTAAAGTTGATATCGCTTTTGTTAATAACTTCAACATTTATTCGAATTGTGCAACGAAACTTTGCAGACAGTCGCGGAGACTGTTCTACTACTGAAGTACCAAGTTTCAGAAGTGCAGCTCTTGTACTGCTGGAGATATGTCGATACAAACTGAATACGCAAAACATCAACAAAATTTAGCGCGTTTTAAAGTTGATATCGCTTTTGTTTATAACTTCCACATTTATTCGAATTGTGCCACGAAACTTTGCAGACAGTCTCGGATAGGCCCTTTCTACTCAAGTACCAAGTTTCAGAAGTGCAGCTCTTGTACTGCCGGAGATATGTCGATACAAACTGAATACGCAAAACATCAACAAAATTTAGCGCGTTTTAAAGTTGATATCGCTTTTATTAATAACTTCCACATTTATTCGAATTGTGCCACGAAACTTTGCAGACAGTCGCGGATAGGCCTTTTCTACTGAAGTACAAAGGTTCAGAAGTGCAGCTCTTGTACTGCCGGAGATATGTCGATTCAAACTAAATACGCAAAACATCAACAAAATTACGCGCGTTTTTAAGTTGATATCGCTTTTGTTAATAACTTCAACATTTATTCGAATTGTGCACGAAACTTTGCAGACAGTCGCGAAGACTGATTTTCTACTGAAGTACCAAGTTTCAGAAGTGCAGCTCTTGTACTGACGGAGATATGTCGATACAAACTGAATACGCAAAACATCAACAAAATCTAGCGCGTTTTAAAGTTGATATCGCTTTTGTTAATAACTTCAACATTTATTCGAATTGTGCCACGAAACTTTGCAGACAGTCGCGGAGACTGATTTGCTACTGAAGTACCAAGTTTCAGAAGTGCAGCTCTTGTACCGCCGGAGATATGTCGATACAAACTGAATACGCAAAACATCAACAAAATTTAGCGCGTTTTAAAGTTGATATCGCTTTTGTTAATAACTTCCACATTTATTCGAATTGTGCCACGAAACTTTGCAGACAGTCGCGGATAGGCTTTTTCTACTGAGGTTCAAAGTTTCCGAAGTGCAGCTCTTGTACTGCCGGAGATATGTCGATACAAACTGAATACGCAAAACATCAACAAAATTACGCGGGTTTTTAAAAGTTGATATCGCTTTTGTTAATAACTTCAACATTTATTCGAATTGTGCACGAAACTTTGCAGACAGTCGCGAAGACTGATTTTCTACTGAAGTACAAAGTTTTAGAAGTGTAGCTCTTGTACTGACGGAGGTATGTCGATACAAACTGAATACGCAAAACATCCACAAAATTACGCGCGTTTTAAAGTTGATATCTCTTTTGTTAATAACTTCTACATTTATTCGAATTGTGCCATGAAACTTTGCAGACAGTCGCGGAGACATATTTTCTACTGAAGTACCAAGTTTCAGAAGTGCAGCTCTTGTACTGCCGGAGATATGTCGATACAAACTGAATACGCAAAACATCAACAAAATTTAGCGTTTTTTAAAGTTGATATCGCTTTTGTTAATAACTTCAACATTTATTCGACTTGTGCCACGAAACTTTGCAGACAGTCGCGGAGACTGATTTTCTACTGAAGTACCAAGTTTCAGAAGTGCAGCTCTTGTACTGACGGAGATATGTCGATACAAACTGAATACGCAAAACATCAACAAAATCTAGCGCGTTTTAAAGTTGATATCGCTTTTGTTAATAACTTCAACATTTATTCGAATTGTGCCACGAAACTTTGCAGACAGTCGCGGAGACTGATTTTCTACTGAAGTACCAAGTTTCAGAAGTGCAGCTCTTGTACCGCCGGAGATATGTCGATACAAACTGAATACGCAAAACATCAACAAAATTTAGCGCGTTTTAAAGTTGATATCGCTTTTGTTAATAACTTCCACATTTATTCGAATTGTGCCACGAAACTTTGCAGACAGTCGCGGATAGGCTTTTTCTACTGAGGTTCAAAGTTTCCGAAGTGCAGCTCTTGTACTGCCGGAGATATGTCGATACAAACTGAACACGCAAAACATCAACAAAATTTAGCGCGTTTTAAAGTTGATATCGCTTTTATTAATAACTTCCACATTTATTCGAATTGTGCCACGAAACTTTGCAGACAGTCGCGGATCGGCCTTTTCTACTGAAGTACAAAGGTTCAGAAGTGCAGCTCTTGTACTGCCGGAGATATGTCGATTAAAACTAAATACGCAAAACATCAACAAAATTACGCGCGTTTTAAAGTTGATATCGCTTTTGTTAATAACTTCAACATTTATTCGAATTGTGCACGAAACTTTGCAGAGAGTCGCGAAGACTGATTTTCTACTGAAGTACCAAGTTTCAGAAGTGCAGCTCTTGTACTGCCGGAGATATGTCGATACAAACTGAATACGCAAAACATCCACAAAATTACGCGCGTTTTAAAGTTGATATCTCTTTTGTTAATAACTTCTACATTTATTCGAATTGTGCCACGAAACTTTGCAGACAGTCGCGGGGACATATTTCCTACTGCAGTACTAAGTTTCAGAAGTGCAGCTCTTGTACTGCCGGAGATATGTCGATACAAACTGAATACGCAAAACATCAACAAAATCTAGCGCGTTTTAAAGTTGATATCGCTTTTGTTAATAACTTCAACATTTATTCGAATTGTGCCACGAAACTTTGCAGACAGTCGCGGAGACTGATTTTCTACTGAAGTACCAAGTTTCAGAAGTGCAGCTCTTGTACTGCCGGAGATATGTCGATACAAACTGAATACGCAAAACATCAACAAAATTTAGCGCGTTTTAAAGTTGATATCGCTTTTGTTTATAACTTCCACATTTATTCGAATTGTGCCACGAAACTTTGCAGACAGTCTCGGATGGGCCCTTACTACTGAAGTACCAAGTTTCAGAAGTGCAGCTCTTGTACTGCCGGAGATATGTCGATACAAACTGAACACGCAAAACATCAACAAAATTTAGCGCGTTTTAAAGTTGATATCGCTTTTATTAATAACATCCACATTTATTCGAATTGTGCCACGAAACTTTGCAGACAGTCGCGGATCGGCCTTTTCTACTGAAGTACAAAGGTTCAGAAGTGCAGCTCTTGTACTGCCGGAGATATGTCGATTAAAACTAAATACGCAAAACATCAACAAAATTACGCGCGTTTTAAAGTTGATATCGCTTTTGTTAATAACTTCAACATTTATTCGAATTGTGCACGAAACTTTGCAGAGAGTCGCGAAGACTGATTTTCTACTGAAGTACCAAGTTTCAGAAGTGCAGCTCTTGTACTGCCGGAGATATGTCGATACAAACTGAATACGCAAAACATCCACAAAATTACGCGCGTTTTAAAGTTGATATCTCTTTTGTTAATAACTTCTACATTTATTCGAATTGTGCCACGAAACTTTGCAGACAGTCGCGGGGACATATTTCCTACTGCAGTACTAAGTTTCAGAAGTGCAGCTCTTGTACTGCCGGAGATATGTCGATACAAACTGAATACGCAAAACATCAACAAAATTTAGCGCGTTTTAAAGTTGATATCGCTTTTGTTAATAACTTCAACATTTATTCGACTTGTGCCACGAAACTTTGCAGACAGTCGCGGAGACTGATTTTCTACTGAAGTACCAAGTTTCAGAAGTGCAGCTCTTGTACTGCTGGAGATATGTCGATACAAACTGAATACGCAAAACATCAACAAATTTTAGCGCGTTTTAAAGTTGATATCGCTTTTGTTTATAACTTCCACATTTATTCGAATTGTGCCACGAAACTTTGCAGATAGTCTCGGATAGGCCCTTTTTACTGAAGTACCAAGTTTCAGAAGTGCAGCTCTTGTACTGCCGGATATATGTCGATACAAACTGAATACGCAAAACATCAACAAAATTTAGCGCGTTTTAAAGTTGATATCGCTTTTGTTAATAACTTCCACATTTATTCGAATTGTGCCACGAAACTTTGCAGACAGTCGCGGAGACTGATTTTCTACTGAAGTACCAAGTTTCAGAAGTGCAGCTCTTGTACTGACGGAGATATGTCGATACAAACTGAATACGCAAAACATCAACAAAATTTAGCGCGTTTGAAAGTTGATATCGCTTTTGTTTATAACTTCCACATTTATTCGAATTGTGCCACGAAACTTTGCAGACAGTCGCGGAGACTGATTTTCTACTGAAGTACTAAGTTTCAGAAGTGCAGCTCTTGTACTGCTGGAGATATGTCGATACAAACTGAATAAGCAAAACATCAACAAAATTTAGCGCGTTTTAAAGTTGATATCGATTTTGTTTATAACTTCAACATTTATTCGAATTGTGCCACGAAACTTTGCAGACAGTCGCGGATAAGCCTTTTCTACTAAAGTACCAAGTTTCAGAAGTGCAGCTCTTGTACTGCCGGAGTATGTCGATACAAACTTAATACGCAAAACATCAACAAAATTACGCGCGTTTAAAGTTGATATCGCTTTTGTAAATAACTTTAAGATTTATTCTAATTGTGCCACGAAACTTTGCAGACAGTCGCGGAGATTAATTTTCTACTGAAGTACCAAGTGTCAGAAGTGCAGCTCTTGTACTGACGGAGATATGTCGATACAAACTGAATACGCAAAACATCAACAAAATTTAGCGCGTTTTAAAGTTGATATCGCTTTTGTTAATAACTTCAACATTTATTCGAATTGTGCCACGAAACTTTGCAGACAGTCGCGGAGACTGATTTTCTACTGAAGTACCAAGTTTCAGAAGTGCAGCTCTTGTACTGACGGAGATATGTCGATACAAACTGAATACGCAAAACATCAACAAAATTACGCGGGTTTTTAAAAGTTGATATCGCTTTTGTTAATAACTTCAACATTTATTCGAATTGTGCCACGAAACTTTGCAGACAGTCGCGGAGACTGATTTTCTACTGAAGTACCAAGTTTCAGAAGTGCAGCTCTTGTACCGCCGGAGATATGTCGATACAAACTGAATACGCAAAACATCAACAAAATTTAGCGCGTTTTAAAGTTGATATCGCTTTTGTTAATAACTTCCACATTTATTCGAATTGTGCCACGAAACTTTGCAGACAGTCGCGGATAGGCTTTTTCTACTGAGGTTCAAAGTTTCCGAAGTGCAGCTCTTGTACTGCCGGAGATATGTCGATTAAAACTAAATACGCAAAACATCAACAAAATTACGCGGGTTTTTAAAAGTTGATATCGCTTTTGTTAATAACTTCAACATTTATTCGAATTGTGCACGAAACTTTGCAGAGAGTCGCGAAGACTGATTTTCTACTGAAGTACCAAGTTTCAGAAGTGCAGCTCTTGTACTGCCGGAGATATGTCGATACAAACTGAATACGCAAAACATCCACAAAATTACGCGCGTTTTAAAGTTGATATCTCTTTTGTTAATAACTTCTACATTTATTCGAATTGTGCCACGAAACTTTGCAGACAGTCGCGGGGACATATTTCCTACTGCAGTACTAAGTTTCAGAAGTGCAGCTCTTGTACTGCCGGAGATATGTCGATACAAACTGAATACGCAAAACATCAACAAAATTTAGCGCGTTTTAAAGTTGATATCGCTTTTGTTAATAACTTCAACATTTATTCGACTTGTGCCACGAAACTTTGCAGACAGTCGCGGAGACTGATTTTCTACTGAAGTACCAAGTTTCAGAAGTGCAGCCCTTGTACTGCTGGAGATATGTCGATACAAACTGAATACGCAAAACATCAACAAATTTTAGCGCGTTTTAAAGTTGATATCGCTTTTGTTTATAACTTCCACATTTATTCGAATTGTGCCACGAAACTTTGCAGATAGTCTCGGATAGGCCCTTTTTACTGAAGTACCAAGTTTCAGAAGTGCAGCTCTTGTACTGCCGGATATATGTCGATACAAACTGAATACGCAAAACATCAACAAAATTTAGCGCGTTTTAAAGTTGATATCGCTTTTGTTAATAACTTCCACATTTATTCGAATTGTGCCACGAAACTTTGCAGACAGTCGCGGAGACTGATTTTCCACTGAAGTACCAAGTTTCAGAAGTGCAGCTCTTGTACTGACGGAGATATGTCGATACAAACTGAATACGCAAAACATCAACAAAATTTAGCGCGTTTTAAAGTTGATATCGCTTTTGTTTATAACTTCTACATTTATTCGAATTGTGCCACGAAACTTTGCAGACAGTCGCGGAGACTGATTTTCTACTGAAGTACTAAGTTTCAGAAGTGCAGCTCTTGTACTGCCGGAGATATGTCGATACAAACTGAATAAGCAAAACATCAACAAAATTTAGCGCGTTTTAAAGTTGATATCGATTTTGTTTATAACTTCCACATTTATTCGAATTGTGCCACGAAACTTTGCAGACAGTCGCGGATAAGCCTTTTCTACAAAAGTACCAAGTTTCAGAAGTGCAGCTCTTGTACTGCCGGAGTATGTCGATACAAACTTAATACGCAAAACATCAACAAAATTACGCGCGTTTAAAGTTGATATCGCTTTTGTAAATAACTTTAAGATTGATTCTAATTGTGCCACGAAACTTTGCAGACAGTCGCGGAGATTAATTTTCTACTGAAGTACCAAGTGTCAGAAGTGCAGCTCTTGTACTGACGGAGATATGTCGATACAAACTGAATACGCAAAACATCAACAAAATTTAGCGCGTTTTAAAGTTTATATCGCTTTTGTTAATAACTTCAACATTTATTCGAATTGTGCCACGAAACTTTGCAGACAGTCGCGGAGACTGATTTTCTACTGAAGTACCAAGTTTCAGAAGTGCAGCTCTTGTACTGACGGAGATATGTCGATACAAACTGAATACGCAAAACATCAACAAAATCTAGCGCGTTTTAAAGTTGATATCGCTTTTGTTAATAACTTCAACATTTATTCGAATTGTGCCACGAAACTTTGCAGACAGTCGCGGATAGGCTTTTTCTACTGAGGTACAAAGTTTCCGAAGTGCAGCTCTTGTACTGCCGGAGATATGTCGATACAAACTGAATACGCAAAACATCAACAAAATTACGCGGGTTTTTAAAAGTTGATATCGCTTTTGTTAATAACTTCAACATTTATTCGAATTGTGCACGAAACTTTGCAGACAGTCGCGGAGACTGATTTTCTACTGAAGTACCAAGTTTCAGAAGTGTAGCTCTTGTACTGACGGAGATATGTCGATACAAACTGAATACGCAAAACATCCACAAAATTACGCGCGTTTTAAAGTTGATATCTCTTTTGTTAATAACATCTACATTTATTCGAATTGTGCCACGAAACTTTGCAGACAGTCGCGGAGACATATTTTCTACTGAAGTACCAAGTTTCAGAAGTGCAGCTCTTGTACTGCCGGAGATATGTCGATACAAACTGAATACGAAAAACATCAACAAAATTTAGCGCGTTTTAAAGTTGATATCGCTTTTGTTAATAACTTCAACATTTATTCGACTTGTGCCACGAAACTTTGCAGACAGTCGCGGAGACTGATTTTCTACTGAAGTACCAAGTTTCAGAAGTGCAGCTGTGGTACTGCCGGAGTATGTCGATACAAACTGAATACGCAAAACATCAACAAAATTTAGCGCGTTTTAAAGTTGATATCGCTTTTGTTAATAACTTCCACATTTATTCGAATTGTGCCACGAAACTTTGCAGACAGTCTCGGATAGGCCCTTTCTACTGAAGTACCAAGTTTCAGAAGTGCAGCTGTAGTACTGCCGGAGTATGTCGATACAAACTGAATACGCAAAACATCAACAAAATTACGCGCGTTTAAAGTTTATATCGCTTTTGTAAATAACTTTAACATTAATTCTTATTGTGGCACGAAACTTTGCAGACAGTCGCGGAGACTGATTTTCTACTGAAGTACCAAGTTTCAGAAGTGCAGCTCTGGTACTGACGGAGATATGTCGATACAAACTGAATACGCAAAACATCAACAAAATTTAGCGCGTTTTAAAGTTGATATCGCTTTTGTTAATAACTTCAACATTTATTCGAATTGTGCCACGAAACTTTGCAGACAGTCGCGGAGACTGTTTTACTACTGAAGTACCAAGTTTCAGAAGTGCAGCTCTTGTACTGCTGGAGATATGTCGATACAAACTGAATACGCAAAACATCAACAAAATTTAGCGCGTTTTAAAGTTGATATCGCTTTTGTTTATAACTTCCACATTTATTCGAATTGTGCCACGAAACTTTGCAGACAGTCTCGGATAGGATCTTTCTACTGAAGTACCAAGTTTCAGAAGTGCAGCTCTTGTACTGCCGGAGATATGTCGATACAAACTGAATACGCAAAACATCAACAAAATTTAGCGCGTTTTAAAGTTGATATCGCTTTTATTAATAACTTCCACATTTATTCGAATTGTGCCACGAAACTTTGCAGACAGTCGCGGATAGGCCTTTTCTACTGAAGTACAAAGGTTCAGAAGTGCAGCTCTTGTACTGCCGGAGATATGTGGATTCAAACTAAATACGCAAAACATCAACAAAATTACGCGCGTTTTAAAGTTGATATCGCTTTTGTTAATAACTTCAACATTTATTCGAATTGTGCACGAAACTTTGCAGACAGTCGCGAAGACTGATTTTCTACTGAAGTACCAAGTTTCAGAAGTGCAGCTCTTGTACTGACGGAGATATGTCGATACAAACTGAATACGCAAAACATCCACAAAATTACGCGCGTTTTAAAGTTGATATCTCTTTTGTTAATAACTTCTACATTTATTCGAATTGTGCCACGAAACTTTGCAGACAGTCGCGGGGACATATTTCCTACTGAAGTACTAAGTTTCAGAAGTGCAGCTCTTGTACTGCCGGAGATATGTCGATACAAACTGAATACGCAAAACATAAACAAAATTTAGCGCGTTTTAAAGTTGATATCGCTTTTGTTAATAACTTCAACATTTATTCGACTTGTGCCACGAAACTTTGCAGACAGTCGCGGAGACTGATTTTCTACTGAAGTACCAAGTTTCAGAAGTGCAGCCCTTGTACTGCTGGAGATATGTCGATACAAACTGAATACGCAAAACATCAACAAATTTTAGCGCGTTTTAAAGTTGATATCGCTTTTGTTTATAACTTCCACATTTATTCGAATTGTGCCACGAAACTTTGCAGATAGTCTCGGATAGGCCCTTTTTACTGAAGTACCAAGTTTCAGAAGTGCAGCTCTTGTACTGCCGGATATATGTCGATACAAACTGAATACGCAAAACATCAACAAAATTTAGCGCGTTTTAAAGTTGATATCGCTTTTGTTAATAACTTCCACATATATTCGAATTGCGCCGCGAAACTTTGCAGACAGTCGCGGAGACTGATTTTCTACTGAAGTACCAAGTTTCAGAAGTGCAGCTCTTGTACTGACGGAGATATGTCGATACAAACTGAATACGCAAAACATCAACAAAATTTAGCGCGTTTTAAAGTTGATATCGCTTTTGTTTATAACTTCCACATTTATTCGAATTGTGCCACGAAACTTTGCAGACAGTCGCGGAGACTGATTTTCTACTGAAGTACCAAGTTTCAGAAGTGCAGCTCTTGTACTGCCGGAGATATGTCGATACAAACTGAATACGCAAAACATCAACAAAATTTAGCGCGTTTTAAAGTTGATATCGATTTTGTTTATAACTTCCACATTTATTCGAATTGTGCCACGAAACTTTGCAGACAGTCGCGGATAAGCTTTTTCTACTAAAGTACCAAGTTTCAGAAGTTCAGCTCTTGTACTGCCGGAGTATGTCGATACAAACTGAATACGCAAAACATAAATAAAATTACGCGCGTTTAAAGTTGATATCGCTTTTGTAAATAACTTTGAGATTTATTCTAATTGTGCCACGAAACTTTGCAGACAGTCGCGGAGATTAATTTTCTACTGAAGTACCAAGTGTCAGAAGTGCAGCTCGTGTACTGACGGAGATATGTCGATACAAACTGAATACGCAAAACATCAACAACATTTAGCGCGTTTTAAAGTTGAAATCGCTTTTGTTAATAACTTCAACATTTATTCGAATTGTGCAACGAAACTTTGCAGACAGTCGCGGAGACTTATTTTCTACTGAAGTACCAAGTTTCAGAAGTGCAGCTCTTGTACTGACGGAGATATGTCGATACAAACTGAATACGCAAAACATCAACAAAATCTAGCGCGTTTTAAAGTTGATATCGCTTTTGTTAATAACTTCAACATTTATTCGAATTGTGCCACGAAACTTTGCAGACAGTCGCGGAGACTGATTTTCTACTGAAGTACCAAGTTTCAGAAGTGCAGCTCTTGTACTGCCGGAGATATGTCGATACAAACTGAATACGCAAAACATCAACAAAATTTAGCGCGTTTTAAAGTTGATATCGCTTTTGTTAATAACTTCCACATTTATTCGAATTGTGCCACGAAACTTTGCAGACAGTCGCGGATAGGCATTTTCTACTGAGGTACAAAGTTTCCGAAGTGCAGCTCTTGTACTGCTGGAGATATGTCGATACAAACTAAATACGCAAAACATCAACAAAATTACGCGGGTTTTTAAAAGTTGATATCGCTTTTGTTAATAACTTCAACATTTATTCGAATTGTGCACGAAACTTCGCAGACAGTCGCGAAGACTGATTTTCTACTGAAGTACCAAGTTTCAGAAGTGTAGCTCTTGTACTGACGGAGATATGTCGATACAAACTGAATACGCAAAACATCCACAAAATTACGCGCGTTTTAAAGTTGATATCTCTTTTGTTAATAACTTCTACATTTATTCGAATTGTGCCACGAAACTTTGCAGACAGTCGCGGAGACATATTTTCTACTGAAGTACCAAGTTTCAGAAGTGCAGCTCTTGTACTGCCGGAGATATGTCGATACAAACTGAATACGCAAAACATCAACAAAATTTAGCGTTTTTTAAAGTTGATATCGCTTTTGTTAATAACTTCAACATTTATTCGACTTGTGCCACGAAACTTTGCAGACAGTCGCGGAGACATATTTTCTACTGAAGTACCAAGTTTCAGAAGTGCAGCTCTTGTACTCTAGAGATATGTCGATACAAACTGAATACGCAAAACATCAACAAAATTTAGCGCGTTTTAAAGTTGATATCGCTTTTGTTTATAACTTCCACATTTATTCGAATTGTGCCACGAAACTTTGCAGACAGTCTCGGATAGGCCCTTTCTACTGAAGTACCAAGTTTCAGAAGTGCAGCTCTTGTACTGCCGGATATATGTCGATACAAACTGAATACGCAAAACATCAACAAAATTTAGCGCGTTTTAAAGTTGATATCGCTTTTGTAAATAACTTTAACATTTATTCGAATTGTGCCACGAAACTTTGCAGACAGTCGCGGATAGGCCTTTTCTACTGAAGTACAAAGGTTCAGAAGTGCAGCTCTTGTACTGCCGGAGATATGTCGATTCAAACTAAATACGCAAAACATCAACAAAATTACGCGCGTTTTAAAGTTGATATCGCTTTTGTTAATAACTTCAACATTTATTCGAATTGTGCACGAAACTTTGCAGACAGTCGCGAAGACTGATTTTCTACTGAAGTACTAAGTTTCAGAAGTGCAGCTCTTGTACTGACGGAGATATGTCGATACAAACTGAATACGCAAAACATCCACAAAATTACGCGCGTTTTAAAGTTGATATCTCTTTTGTTAATAACTTCTACATTTATTCGAATTGTGCCACGAAACTTTGCAGACAGTCGCGGGGACATATTTTCTACTGAAGTACTAAGTTTCAGAAGTGCAGCTCTTATACTGCCGGATATATGTCGATACAAACTGAATACGCAAAACATCAACAAAATCTAGCGCGTTTTAAAGTTGATATCGCTTTTGTTAATAACTTCAACATTTATTCGAATTGTGCCACGAAACTTTGCAGACAGTCGCGGATAGGCTTTTTCTACTGAGGTACAAAGTTTCCGAAGTGCAGCCTTTGTACTGCCGGATATATGTCGATACAAACTGAATAGGCAAAACATCAACAACATTTAGCGCGTTTTAAAGTTGATATCGCTTTTGTTAATAACTTCCACATTTATTCGAATTGTGCCACGAAACTTTGCAGACAGTCGCGGAGACTGATTTTCTACTGAAGTACCAAGTTTCAGAAGTGCAGCTCTTGTACTGACGGAGATATGTCGATACAAACTGAATACGCAAAACATCAACAAAATTTAGCGCGTTTTAAAGTTGATATCGCTTTTGTTTATAACTTCCACATTTATTCGAATTGTGCGACGAAACTTTGCAGACAGTCGCGGAGACTGATTTTCTACTGAAGTACCAAGTTTCAGAAGTGCAGCTCTTGTACTGCCGGAGATATGTCGATACAAACTGAATACGCAAAACATCAACAAAATTTAGCGCGTTTTAAAGTTGATATCGATTTTGTTTATAACTTCCACATTTATTCGAATTGTGCCACGAAACTTTGCAGACAGTCGCGGATAAGCCGTTTCTACTAAAGTACCAAGTTTCAGAAGTGCAGCTCTTGTACTGCCGGAGTATGTCGATACAAACTGAATACGCTAAACATCAACAAAATTACGCGCGTTTAAAGTTGATATCGCTTTTGTAAATAACTTTAAGATTTATTCTAATTGTGCCACGAAACTTTGCAGACAGTCGCGGAGATTAATTTTCTACTGAAGTACCAAGTGTCAGAAGTGCAGCTCTTGTACTGACGGAGATATGTCGATACAAACTGAATACGCAAAACATCAACAAAATTTAGCGCGTTTTAAAGTTGAAATCGCTTTTGTTAATAACTTCAACATTTATTCGAATTGTGCCACGAAACTTTGCAGACAGTCGCGGAGACTGATTTTCTACTGAAGTACCAAGTTTCAGAAGTGCAGCTCTTGTACTGACGGAGATATGTCGATACAAACTGAATACGCAAAACATCAACAAAATCTAGCGCGTTTTAAAGTTGATATCGCTTTTGTTAATAACTTCAACATTTATTCGAATTGTGCCACGAAACTTTGCAGACAGTCGCGGATAGGCTTTTTCTACTGAGGTACAAAGTTTCCGAAGTGTAGCTCGTGTACTGCCGGAGATATGTCGATACAAACTAAATACGCAAAACATCAACAAAATTACGCGGGTTTTTAAAAGTTGATATCGCTTTTGTTAATAACTTCAACATTTATTCGAATTGTGCACGAAACTTTGCAAACAGTCGCGAAGACTGATTTTCTACTGAAGTACCAAGTTTCAGAAGTGTAGCTCTTGTACTGACGGAGATATGTCGATACAAACTGAATACGCAAAACATCAACAAAATTTAGCGCGTTTTAAAGTTGATATCGCTTTTGTTAATAACTTCCACATTTATTCGAATTGTGCCACGAAACTTTGCAGACAGTCGCGGAGACTGATTTTCTACTGAAGTACCAAGTTTCAGAAGTGCAGCTCTTGTACTGACGGAGATATGTCGATACAAACTAAATACGCAAAACATCAACAAAATTCAGCGCGTTTTAAAGTTGATATCGCTTTTGTTAATAACTTCAAGATTTATTCGAATTGTGCCACGAAACTTTGCAGACAGTCGCTAAGACTGATTTTCTACTGAAGTACCAAGTTTCAGAAGTGCAGCTCTTGTACTGCCGGAGATATGTCGATACAAACTGAATACGCAAAACATCAACAAAATTTAGCGCGTTTTAAAGTTGATATCGCTTTTGTTAATAACTTCCACATTTATTCGAATTGTGCCACGAAACTTTGCAGACAGTCGCGGATAGGCCTTTTCTACTGAAGTACAAAGTTTCAGAATTGCAGCTCTTGTACTGCCGGAGATATGTCGATACAAACTAAATACGCAAAACATCAACAAAATTACGCGCGTTTTAAAGTTGATATCGCTTTTGTTTATAACTTCCACATTTATTCGAATTGTGCCACGAAACCTTGCAGACAGTCGCGGATAAGCCTTTTCTACTTAAGTACCAAGTTTCAGAAGTGCAGCTCTTGTACTGCCGGAGTATGTCGATACAAACTGAATACGCAAAAAATCAACAAAATTACGCGCGTTTAAAGTTGATATCGCTTTTGTAAATAACTTTAAGATTTATTCTAATTGTGCCACGAAACTTTGAAGACAGTCGCGGAGATTAATTTTCTACTGAAGTACCAAGTGTCAGAAGTGCAGCTCTTGTACTGACGGAGATATGTTGATACAAACTGAATACGCAAAACATCAACAAAATTTAGCGCGTTTTAAAGTTGATATCGCTTTTGTTAATAACTTCAACATTTATTCGAATTGTGCCACGAAACTTTGCAGACAGTCGCGGAGACTGATTTTCTACTGAAGTACCAAGTTTCAGAAGTGCAGCTCTTGTACTGCCGGAGATATGTCGATACAAACTGAATACGCAAAACATCAACAAAATTTAGCGCGTTTTAAAGTTGATATCGCTTTTGTTAATAACTTCCAAATTTATTCGAATTGTGCCACGAAACTTTGCAGACAGTCGCGGATAGGCTTTTTCTACTGAGGTACAAAGTTTCCGAAGTGCAGCTCTTGTACTGCCGGAGATATGTCGATACAAACTAAATACGCAAAACATCAACAAAATTACGCGGGTTTTTAAAAGTTGATATCGCTTTTGTTAATAACTTCAACATTTATTCGAATTGTGCACGAAACTTTGCAGACAGTCGCGAAGACTGATTTTCTACTGAAGTACCAAGTTTCAGAAGTGTAGCTCTTTTACTGACGGAGATATGTCGATACAAACTGAATACGCAAAACATCCACAAAATTACGCGCGTTTTAAAGTTGATATCTCTTTTGTTAATAACTTCTACATTTAGTCGAATTGTGCCACGAAACTTTGCAGACAGTCGCGGAGACATATTTTCTACTGAAGTACCAAGTTTCAGAAGTGCAGCTCTTGTACTGCTGGTGATATGTCGATACAAACTGAATACGCAAAACATCAACAAAATTTAGCGCGTTTTAAAGTTGATATCGCTTTTGTTTATAACTTCCACATTTATTCGAATTGTGCCACGAAACTTTGCAGACAGTCTCGGATAGGCCCTTTCTACTGAAGTACCAAGTTTCAGAAGTGCAGCTCTTGTACTGCCGGATATATGTCGATACAAACTGAATACGCAAAACATCAACAAAATTTAGCGCGTTTTAAAGTTGATATTGCTTTTGTTAATAACTTCAACATTTATTCGAATTGTGCCACGAAACTTTGCAGACAGTCGCGGAGACTGATTTTCTACTGAAGTACCAAGTTTCAGAAGTGCAGCTCTTGTACTGACGGAGATATGTCGATACAAACCGAATACGCCAAACATCAACAAAATTCAGCGCGTTTTAAAGTTGATATCGCTTTTGTTAATAACTTCAACATTTATTCGAATTGTGCCACGAAACTTTGCAGACAGTCGCTAAGACTGATTTTCTACTGAAGTACCAAGTTTCAGAAGTGCAGCTCTCGTACTGCCGGAGATATGTCGATACAAACTGAATACTCAAAACATAAACAAATTTAGCGCGTTTTAAAGTTGATATCGCTTTTGGAAATAACTTCCACATTTATTCGAATTGTGCCACGAAACTTTGCAGACAGTCGCGGATAACCTTTTTCTACTTAAGTACCAAGTTTCAGAAGTGCAGCTTTTGTACTGCCGGAGTATGTCGATACAAACTGAATACGCAAAATTACGCGCGTTTAAAGTTGATATCGCTTTTGTTAATAACTTTAACATTTATTCTAATTGTAACACGAAACTTTGCAGACTGTCGCGAAGACTGATTTTCTATTGAAGTACCAAGTTTCAGAAGTGCAGCTCTTGTACTGACGGAGATATGTCGATACAAACTGAATACGCAAAACATCAACAAAATTTAGCGCGTTTTAAAGTTGATATCGCTTTTGTTAATAACTTCAGCATTTATTCGAATTGTGCCACGAACCTTTGCAGACAGTAGCGGAGACTGATTTTCTACTGAAGTACCAAGTTTCAGAAGTGCCGCTCTTGTACTGCCGGAGATATGTCGATACAAACTGAATACGCAAAACATCAACAAAATTTAGCGCGTTTTAAAGTTGATATCGCTTTTGTTAATAACTTCCACATTTATTCGAATTGTGCCACGAAACTTTGCAGACAGTCGCGGATAGGCCTTTTCTACTGAAGTACAAAGTTTCAGAAGTGCAGCTCTTGTACTGCCGGAGATATGTCGATACAAACTAAATACGCAAAACATCAACAAAATTACGCGCGTTTTAAAGTTGATATCGCTTTTGTTGATAACTTCCACATTTATTCGAATTGTGCCACGAAACTTTGCAGACAGTCGCGGATAAGCCTTTTCTACTTAAGTACCAAGTTTCAGAAGTGCAGCTCTGGTACTGCCGGAGTATTTCGATACAAACTGAATACGCAAAAAATCAACAAAATTACGCGCGTTTAAAGTTGATATCGCTTTTGTAAATAACTTTAAGATTTATTCTAATTGTGCCACGAAACTTTGCAGACAGTCGCGGAGATTAATTTTCTACTGAAGTACCAAGTGTCAGAAGTGCAGCTCTTGTACTGACGGAGATATGTCGATACAAACTGAATACGCAAAACATCAACAAAATCTAGCGCGTTTTAAAGTTGATATCGCTTTTGTTAATAACTTCCACATTTATTCGAATTGTGCCACGAAACTTTGCAGACAGTCGCGGAGACTGATTTTCTACTGAAGTACCAAGTTTCAGAAGTGCAGCTCTTGTACTGCCGGAGATATGTCGATACAAACTGAATACGCAAAACATCAACAAAATTTAGCGCGTTTTAAAGTTGATATCGCTTTTGTTAATAACTTCCAAATTTATTCGAATTGTGCCATGAAACTTTGCAGACAGTCGCGGATAGGCTTTTTCTACTGAGGTACAAAGTTTCCGAAGTGCAGCTCTTGTACTGCCGGAGATATGTCGATACAAACTAAATACGCAAAACATCAACAAAATTACGCGGGTTTTTAAAAGTTGATATCGCTTTTGTTAATAACTTCAACATTTATTCGAATTGTGCACGAAACTTTGCAGACAGTCGCGAAGACTGATTTTCTACTGAAGTACCAAGTTTCAGAAGTGTAGCTCTTGTACTGACGGAGATATGTCGATACAAACTGAATACGCAAAACATCCACAAAATTACGCGCGTTTTAAAGTTGATATCTCTTTTGTTAATAACTTCTACATTTAGTCGAATTGTGCCACGAAACTTTGCAGACAGTCGCGGAGACATATTTTCTACTGAAGTACCAAGTTTCAGAAGTGCAGCTCTTGTACTGCTGGTGATATGTCGATACAAACTGAATACGCAAAACATCAACAAAATTTAGCGCGTTTTAAAGTTGATATCGCTTTTGTTTATAACTTCCACATTTATTCGAATTGTGCCACGAAACTTTGCAGACAGTCTCGGATAGGCCCTTTCTACTGAAGTACCAAGTTTCAGAAGTGCAGCTCTTGTACTGCCGGATATATGTCGATACAAACTGAATACGCAAAACATCAACAAAATTTAGCGCGTTTTAAAGTTGATATCGCTTTTGTTAATAACTTCAACATTTATTCGAATTGTGCCACGAAACTTTGCAGACAGTCGCGGAGACTGATTTTCTACTGAAGTACGAAGTTTCAGAAGTGCAGCTCTTGTACTGACGGAGATATGTCGATACAAACCGAATACGCAAAACATCAACAAAATTCAGCGCGTTTTAAAGTTGATATCGCTTTTGTTAATAACTTCAACATTTATTCGAATTGTGCCACGAAACTTTGCAGACAGTCGCTAAGACTGATTTTCTACTGAAGTACCAAGTTTCAGAAGTGCAGCTCTCGTACTGCCGGAGATATGTCGATACAAACTGAATACTCAAAACATAAACAAATTTAGCGCGTTTTAAAGTTGATATCGCTTTTGGAAATAACTTCCACATTTATTCGAATTGTGCCACGAAACTTTGCAGACAGTCGCGGATAACCTTTTTCTACTTAAGTACCAAGTTTCAGAAGTGCAGCTTTTGTACTGCCGGAGTATGTCGATACAAACTGAATACGCAAAATTACGCGCGTTTAAAGTTGATATCGCTTTTGTTAATAACTTCAACATTTATTCGAATTGTGCACGAAACTTTGCAGACAGTCGCGAAGACTGATTTTCTACTGAAGTACCAAGTTTCAGAAGTGTAGCTCTTTTACTGACGGAGATATGTCGATACAAACTGAATACGCAAAACATCCACAAAATTACGCGCGTTTTAAAGTTGATATCTCTTTTGTTAATAACTTCTACATTTAGTCGAATTGTGCCACGAAACTTTGCAGACAGTCGCGGAGACATATTTTCTACTGAAGTACCAAGTTTCAGAAGTGCAGCTCTTGTACTGCTGGTGATATGTCGATACAAACTGAATACGCAAAACATCAACAAAATTTAGCGCGTTTTAAAGTTGATATCGCTTTTGTTTATAACTTCCACATTTATTCGAATTGTGCCACGAAACTTTGCAGACAGTCTCGGATAGGCCCTTTCTACTGAAGTACCAAGTTTCAGAAGTGCAGCTCTTGTACTGCCGGATATATGTCGATACAAACTGAATACGCAAAACATCAACAAAATTTAGCGCGTTTTAAAGTTGATATTGCTTTTGTTAATAACTTCAACATTTATTCGAATTGTGCCACGAAACTTTGCAGACAGTCGCGGAGACTGATTTTCTACTGAAGTACCAAGTTTCAGAAGTGCAGCTCTTGTACTGACGGAGATATGTCGATACAAACCGAATACGCCAAACATCAACAAAATTCAGCGCGTTTTAAAGTTGATATCGCTTTTGTTAATAACTTCAACATTTATTCGAATTGTGCCACGAAACTTTGCAGACAGTCGCTAAGACTGATTTTCTACTGAAGTACCAAGTTTCAGAAGTGCAGCTCTCGTACTGCCGGAGATATGTCGATACAAACTGAATACTCAAAACATAAACAAATTTAGCGCGTTTTAAAGTTGATATCGCTTTTGGAAATAACTTCCACATTTATTCGAATTGTGCCACGAAACTTTGCAGACAGTCGCGGATAACCTTTTTCTACTTAAGTACCAAGTTTCAGAAGTGCAGCTTTTGTACTGCCGGAGTATGTCGATACAAACTGAATACGCAAAATTACGCGCGTTTAAAGTTGATATCGCTTTTGTTAATAACTTTAACATTTATTCTAATTGTAACACGAAACTTTGCAGACTGTCGCGAAGACTGATTTTCTATTGAAGTACCAAGTTTCAGAAGTGCAGCTCTTGTACTGACGGAGATATGTCGATACAAACTGAATACGCAAAACATCAACAAAATTTAGCGCGTTTTAAAGTTGATATCGCTTTTGTTAATAACTTCAGCATTTATTCGAATTGTGCCACGAACCTTTGCAGACAGTAGCGGAGACTGATTTTCTACTGAAGTACCAAGTTTCAGAAGTGCCGCTCTTGTACTGCCGGAGATATGTCGATACAAACTGAATACGCAAAACATCAACAAAATTTAGCGCGTTTTAAAGTTGATATCGCTTTTGTTAATAACTTCCACATTTATTCGAATTGTGCCACGAAACTTTGCAGACAGTCGCGGATAGGCCTTTTCTACTGAAGTACAAAGTTTCAGAAGTGCAGCTCTTGTACTGCCGGAGATATGTCGATACAAACTAAATACGCAAAACATCAACAAAATTACGCGCGTTTTAAAGTTGATATCGCTTTTGTTGATAACTTCCACATTTATTCGAATTGTGCCACGAAACTTTGCAGACAGTCGCGGATAAGCCTTTTCTACTTAAGTACCAAGTTTCAGAAGTGCAGCTCTGGTACTGCCGGAGTATTTCGATACAAACTGAATACGCAAAAAATCAACAAAATTACGCGCGTTTAAAGTTGATATCGCTTTTGTAAATAACTTTAAGATTTATTCTAATTGTGCCACGAAACTTTGCAGACAGTCGCGGAGATTAATTTTCTACTGAAGTACCAAGTGTCAGAAGTGCAGCTCTTGTACTGACGGAGATATGTCGATACAAACTGAATACGCAAAACATCAACAAAATCTAGCGCGTTTTAAAGTTGATATCGCTTTTGTTAATAACTTCCACATTTATTCGAATTGTGCCACGAAACTTTGCAGACAGTCGCGGAGACTGATTTTCTACTGAAGTACCAAGTTTCAGAAGTGCAGCTCTTGTACTGCCGGAGATATGTCGATACAAACTGAATACGCAAAACATCAACAAAATTTAGCGCGTTTTAAAGTTGATATCGCTTTTGTTAATAACTTCCAAATTTATTCGAATTGTGCCATGAAACTTTGCAGACAGTCGCGGATAGGCTTTTTCTACTGAGGTACAAAGTTTCCGAAGTGCAGCTCTTGTACTGCCGGAGATATGTCGATACAAACTAAATACGCAAAACATCAACAAAATTACGCGGGTTTTTAAAAGTTGATATCGCTTTTGTTAATAACTTCAACATTTATTCGAATTGTGCACGAAACTTTGCAGACAGTCGCGAAGACTGATTTTCTACTGAAGTACCAAGTTTCAGAAGTGTAGCTCTTGTACTGACGGAGATATGTCGATACAAACTGAATACGCAAAACATCCACAAAATTACGCGCGTTTTAAAGTTGATATCTCTTTTGTTAATAACTTCTACATTTAGTCGAATTGTGCCACGAAACTTTGCAGACAGTCGCGGAGACATATTTTCTACTGAAGTACCAAGTTTCAGAAGTGCAGCTCTTGTACTGCTGGTGATATGTCGATACAAACTGAATACGCAAAACATCAACAAAATTTAGCGCGTTTTAAAGTTGATATCGCTTTTGTTTATAACTTCCACATTTATTCGAATTGTGCCACGAAACTTTGCAGACAGTCTCGGATAGGCCCTTTCTACTGAAGTACCAAGTTTCAGAAGTGCAGCTCTTGTACTGCCGGATATATGTCGATACAAACTGAATACGCAAAACATCAACAAAATTTAGCGCGTTTTAAAGTTGATATCGCTTTTGTTAATAACTTCAACATTTATTCGAATTGTGCCACGAAACTTTGCAGACAGTCGCGGAGACTGATTTTCTACTGAAGTACGAAGTTTCAGAAGTGCAGCTCTTGTACTGACGGAGATATGTCGATACAAACCGAATACGCAAAACATCAACAAAATTCAGCGCGTTTTAAAGTTGATATCGCTTTTGTTAATAACTTCAACATTTATTCGAATTGTGCCACGAAACTTTGCAGACAGTCGCTAAGACTGATTTTCTACTGAAGTACCAAGTTTCAGAAGTGCAGCTCTCGTACTGCCGGAGATATGTCGATACAAACTGAATACTCAAAACATAAACAAATTTAGCGCGTTTTAAAGTTGATATCGCTTTTGGAAATAACTTCCACATTTATTCGAATTGTGCCACGAAACTTTGCAGACAGTCGCGGATAACCTTTTTCTACTTAAGTACCAAGTTTCAGAAGTGCAGCTTTTGTACTGCCGGAGTATGTCGATACAAACTGAATACGCAAAATTACGCGCGTTTAAAGTTGATATCGCTATTGTAAATAACTTTAACATTTATTCTAATTGTAACACGAAACTTTGCAGACAGTCGCGGAGACTGATTTTCTACTGAAGTACCAAGTTTCAGAAGTGCAGCTCTTGTACTGACGGAGATATGTCGATACAAACTGAATACGCAAAACATCAACAAAATTTAGCGCGTTTTAAAGTTGATATCGCTTTTGTTAATAACTTCAGCATTTATTCGAATTGTGCCACGAACCTTTGCAGACAGTAGCGGAGACTGATTTTCTACTGAAGTACCAAGTTTCAGAAGTGCAGCTCTTGTACTGTCGGAGATATGTCGATACAAACTGAATACGCAAAACATCAACAAAATGATGCGCGTTTTAAAGTTGATATCGCTTTTGTTAATAACTTCCACATTTATTCGAATTGTGCCACGAAACTTTGCAGACAGTCGCGGATAGGCCTTTTCTACTGAAGTACAAAGTTTCAGAAGTGCAGCTCTTGTACTGCCGGAGATATGTCGATACAAACTAAATACGCAAAACATCAACAAAATTACGCGCGTTTTAAAGTTGATATCGCTTTTGTTGATAACTTCCACATTTATTCGAATTGTGCCACGAAACTTTGCAGACAGTCGCGGATAAGCCTTTTCTACTTAAGTACCAAGTTTCAGACGTGCAGCTCTGGTACTGCCGGAGTATTTCGATACAAACTGAATACGCAAAACATCAACAAAATTACGCGCGTTTAAAGTTGATATCGCTTTTGAAAATAACTTTAACATTTATTCTAATTGTGTCACGAAACTTTGCAGACAGTCGCGGAGACAGATTTTCTACTGAAGTACCAAGTTTCAGAAGTGCAGCTCTTGTGCTGACGGAGATATGTCGATACAAACTGAATACGCAAAACATCAACAAAATTTAGCGCGTTTTAAAGTTGATATCGCTTTTGTTAATAACTTCAAGATTTATTCGAATTGTGCCACGAAACTTTGCAGACAGTCGCGGAGACTGATTTTCTACTGAAGTACCAAGTTTCAGAAGTGCAGCTCTTGTACTGCCGGAGATATGTCGATACAAACTGAATACGCAAAACATCAACAAAATTTAGCGCGTTTTAAAGTTGATATTGCTTTTGTTAATAACTTCCACATTTATTCGAATTGTGCCACGAAACTTTGCAGACAGTCGCGGATAGGCCTTTTCTACTGAAGTACAAAGTTTCAGAAGTGCAGCTCTTGTCCTGTCGGAGATATGTCGATACAAACTAAATACGCAAAACATCAACAAACTTTAAAGTTGATATCGCTTTTGTTAATAACTTCAACATTTATTCGAATTGTGCACGAAACTTTGAAGACAGTCGCGAAGACTGATTTTCTACTGAAGTACCAAGTTTCAGAACTGCCCCTCTTGTACTGACGGAGATATGTCGATACAAACTGAATACGCAAAACATCAACAAAATTACGCGCGTTTTAAAGGTGATATCTCTTTTGTTTATAACTTCTACATTTATTCGAATTGTGCCACGAAACTTTGCAGACAGTCGCGGAGACTGATTTTCTACTGAAGTACCAAGTTTCAAAAGTGCAGCTCTTGTACTGGCGGAGATATGTCGATACAAACTGAATACGCAAAACATTAACAAAATTTTGCGCGTTTTAAAGTTGATATCGCTTTTGTTAATAACTTCAACATTTATTCGAATTGTGCCACGAAACTTTTGAGACAGTCGCGGAGACATATTTTCTACTGAAGTACCAAGTTTCAGAAGTGCAGCTCTTGTACTGCTGGAGATATGTCGATACAAACTGAATACGCAAAACATCAACAAAATTTAGCGCGTTTTAAAGTTGATATCGCTTTAGTTTATAACTTCCACATTTATTCGAATTGTGCCACGAAACTTTGCAGACAGTCTCGGATAGGCCCTCTCTACTGAAGTACCAAGTTTCAGAAGTGCAGCTCTTGTACTGCCGGATATATGTCGATACAAACTGAATACGCAAAACATCAACAAAATTAAGCGCGTTTTAAAGTTGATATCGCTTTTGTTAATAACATCAACATTTATTCGAATTGTGCCACGAAACTTTGCAGACAGTCTCGGATACTGATTTTCTACTGAAGTACCAAGTTTCAGAAGTGCAGCTCTTGTACTGACGGAGATATGTCGATACAAACTGAATACGCAAAACATCAACAAAATTTAGCGCGTTTTAAAGTTGATATCGCTTTTGTTAATAACTTCAACATTTATTCGAATTGTGCCACGAAACATTGCAGACAGTCGCGGAGACTGATTTTCTACTGAAGTACCAAGTTTCAGAAGTGCAGCTCTTGTACTGCCGGAGATATGTCGATACAAACTGAATACGCCAAACATCAACAAAATTTAGCGCGTTTTAAAGTTGATATCGCTTTTGTTAATAACTTCAACATTTATTCGAATTGTGCCACGAAACTTTGCAGACAGTCGCGTATAGGCCTTTTCTACTGAAGTACCAAGTTTCAGAAGTGCAGCTCTTGTACTGTCGGAGATATGTCGATACAAACTGAATACGCAAAACATCAACAAAATTTAGCGCGTTTTAAAGTTGATATCGCTTTTGTTAATAACTTCCACATTTATTCGAATTGTGCCACGAAACTTTGCAGACAGTCGCCGAGACTGATTTTCTACTGAAGTACACAGTTTCAAAAGTGCCGCTCTTGTACTGCCGGAGATATGTCGATACAAACTGAATACGCAAAACATCAACAAAATTAAGCGCGTTTTAAAGTTGATATCGCTTTTGTTGATAACTTCCACATTTATTCGAATTGTGCCACGAAACTTTGCAGACAGTCTCGGATAGGCCCTTTCTACTGAAGTACCAAGTTTCAGAAGTGCAGCTCTTGTACTGCCGGATATATGTCGATACAAACTGAATACGCAAAACATCAACAAAATTAAGCGCGTTTTAAAGTTGATATCGCTTTTGTTAATAACTTCAACATTTATTCGAATTGTGCCACGAAACTTTGCAGACATTCGCGGAGACTGATTTTCTACTGAAGTACCAAGTTTCAGAAGTGCAGCTCTTGTACTGCCGGAGATATGTCGATACAAACTGAATACGCAAAACATCAACAAAATTACGCGCGTTTTAAAGTTGATATCGCTTTTGTTTATAACTTCCACATTTATTCGAATTGTGCCACGAAACTTTGCAGACAGTCGTAGATAGGCCCTTTCTACTGAAGTACAAGTTTCAGAAGTGCAGCTCTTGTACTGCCGGATATATGTCGATACAAACTGAATACGCAAAACATCAACAAAATTTAGCGCGTTTTAAAGTTGATATCGCTTTTGTTAATAACTTCAACATTTATTCGAATTGTGCCACGAACCTTTGCAGACAGTCGCGGAGACTGATTTTCTACTGAAGTACCAAGTTTCAGAAGTGCAGCTTTTGTACCGACGGAGATATGTCGATACAAACTGAATACGCAAAACATCAACAAAATCTAGCGCGTTTTAAAGTTGATATCGCTTTTGTTGATAACTTCAACATTTATTCGAACTGTGCCACGAAAGCTTGCAGACAGTCGCGGATAGGCCTTTTCAACTAAAGTACCAAGTTTCAGAAGTGCAGCTCCTGTACTGCCGGTGATATCTCGATACAAACTGAATACGCAAAACATCAACAAAATTTAGCGCGTTTTAAAGTTGATATCGCTTTTGTTACTAACTTCAACATTTATTCGAATTGTGCCACGAAACTTTGCAGACAGTCGCTAAGACTGATTTTCTACTGAAGTACCAAGTTTCAGAAGTGCAGCTCTTGTACTGCCGGAGATATGTCGATACAAACTGAATACTCAAAACATCAACAAATTTAGCGCGTTTTAAAGTTGATATCGCTTTTGAAAATAACTTCCACATTTATTCGAATTGTGCCACGAAACTTTGCAGACAGTCGCGGATAAGCCTTTTCTACTGAAGTACCAAGTTTCAGAAGTGCAGCTTTTGTACTGCCGGAGTATGTCGATACAAACTGAATACGCTAAATTACGCGCGTTTAAAGTTGATATCGCTTTTGTAAATAACTTTAACATTTATTCTAATTGTAACACGAAACTTTGCAGACAGTCGCGGAGACTGATTTTCTACTGAAGTACCAAGTTTCAGAAGTGCAGCTC
The DNA here is from genome assembly GCA_963556195.1 of Sepiola atlantica. Taxonomy (NCBI): domain Eukaryota; kingdom Metazoa; phylum Mollusca; class Cephalopoda; order Sepiida; family Sepiolidae; genus Sepiola; species Sepiola atlantica. The sequence goes on from CAUVYP010000355.1 coordinate 899,865, forward strand.
TTGTACTGCCGGAGATATGTCGATACAAACTGAATACGCAAAACATCAACAAAATTTAGCGCGTTTTAAAGTTGATATCGCTTTTGTTAATAACTTCCACATTTATTCGAATTGTGCCACGAAACTTTGCAGACAGTCGCGGATAGGCCTTTTCTACTAAAGTACAAAGTTTCAGAAGTGCAGCTCTTGTACTGCGGAGATATGTCGATACAAACTAAATACGCAAAACATCAACAAAATTACGCGCGTTTTAAAGTTGATATCGCTTTTGTTAATAACTTCCACATTTATTCGAATTGTGCCACGAAACTTTGCAGACAGTCGCGGATAAGCCTTTTCTACTTAAGTACCAAGTTTCAGAAGTGCAGCTCTGGTACTGCCGGAGTATGTCGATACAAACTGAATACGCAAAACATCAACAAAATTACGCGCGTTTAAAGTTGATATCGCTTTTGTAAATAACTTTAACATTTATTCTAATTGTGCCACGAAACTTTGCAGACAGTCGCGGAGACTGATTTTCTACTGAAGTACGAAGTTTCAGAAGTGCAGCTCTTGTACTGCCGGAGATATGTCGATACAAACTGAATACGCAAAACATCAACAAAATTTAGCGCGTTTTAAAGTTGATATTGCTTTTGTTAATAACTTCCACATTTATTCGAATTGTGCCACGAAACTTTGCAGACAGTCGCGGATAGGCCTTTTCTACTGAAGTACCAAGTTTTAGAACTGCCCCTCTTGTACTGACGGAGATATGTCGATACAAACTGAATACGCAAAACATCCACAAAATTACGCGCGTTTTAAAGTTGATATCTCTTTTGTTTATAACTTCTACATTTATTCGAATTGTGCCACGAAACTTTGCAGACAGTCGCGGAGACTGATTTTCTACTGAAGTACCAAGTTTCAAAAGTGCAGCTCTTGTACTGCCGGAGATATGTCGATACAAACTGAATACGCAAAACATCAACAAAATTTAGCGCGTTTTAAAGTTGATATCGCTTTTGTTAATAACTTCAACATTTATTCGACTTGTGCCACGAAACTTTGGAGACAGTCGCGGAGACTGATTTTCTACTGAAGTACCAAGTTTCAGAAGTGCAGCTCTTGTATTGCTGGAGATATGTCGATACAAACTGAATACGCCAAACATCAACTAAATTTAGCGCGTTTTAAAGTTGATATCGCTTTTGTTAATAACTTCCACATTTATTCGAATTGTGCCACGAAACTTTTTCAGACTGTCGCGGATAGGCCTTTTCTACTGAAGTACAAAGTTTCAGTAGTGCAGCTCTTGTACTGCCGGAGATATGTCGATACAAACTGAATACGCAAAACATCAACAAAATTTAGCGCGTTTTAAAGTTGATATCGCTTTTGTTTATAACTTCCACATTTATTCGAATTGTGCCACGAAACTTTGCAGACAGTCGCGGATAAGCCTTTTCTACTTAAGTAATAAGTTTCAGAAGTGCCGCTTTTGTACTGCCGGAGTATGTCGATACAAACTGAATACGCAAAACATCAACAAAATTACGCGCGTTTAAAGTTGATATCGCTTTTGTAAATAACTTTAATATTTATACTAATTGTGCCACGAAACTTTGCAGACAGTCGCGGAGACTGATTTTCTACTGAAGTACCAAGTTTCAGAAGTGCAGCTCTTGTACTGACGGAGATATGTCGATACAAACTGAATACGCAAAACATCAACAAAATTTAGCGCGTTTTAAAGTTGATATCGCTTTGGTTAATAACTTCAGCATTTATTCGAATTGTGCCACGAACCTTTGCAGACAGTAGCGGAGACTGATTTACTACTGAAGTACCAAGTTTCAGAAGTGCAGCTCTTGTACTGCCGGAGATATGTCGATACAAACTGAATACGCAAAACATCAACAAAATTATGCGCGTTTTAAAGTTGATATCGCTTTTGTTAATAACTTCCACATTTATTCGAATTGTGCCACGAAACTTTGCAGACAGTCGCGGATAGGCCTTTTCTACTAAAGTACAAAGTTTCAGAAGTGCAGCTATTGTACTGCCGGAGATGTGTCGATACAAACTAAATACGCAAAACATCAACAAAATTACACGCGTTTTAAAGTTGATATCGCTTTTGTTTATAACTTCCACATTTATTCGAATTGTGCCACGAAACTTTGCAGACAGTCGCGGATAAGCCTTTTCTACTGAAGTACCAAGTTTCAGAAGTGCAGCTCTGGTACTGCCGGAGTATGTCGATACAAACTGAATACGCAAAACATCAACAAAATTACGCGCGTTTAAAGTTGATATCGCTTTTGTAAATAACTTTAACATTTATTCTAATTGTGCCACGAAACTTTGCAGACAGTCGCGGAGACATATTTTCTACTGAAGTATTAAGTTTCAGAAGTGCAGTTCTTGTACTGACGGAGATATGTCGATACAAACTGAATACGCAAAACATCAACAAAATTTAGCGCGTTTTAAAGTTGATATCGCTTTTGTTAATAACTTCAACATTTATTCGAATTGTGCCACGAAACTTTGCAGACAGTCGCGGAGACTGATTTTCTACTGAAGTACCAAGTTTCAGAAGTGCAGCTCTGGTACTGACGGAGATATGTCGATACAAACTGAATACGCAAAACATCAACAAAATCTAGCGCGTTTTAAAGTTGATATCGCTTTTGTTAATAACTTCAAGATTTATTCGAATTGTGCCACGAAACTTTGCAGACAGTCGCGGATAGGCCTTTTCTACTGAAGTACAAAGTTTCAACAGTGCAGCTCTTGTACTGCCGGAGATATGTCGATACAAACTAAATACGCAAAACATCAACAAAATTACGCGCGTTTTAAAGTTGATATCGCTTTTGTTAATAACTTCAACATTTATTCGAATTGTGCACGAAACTTTGCAGACAGTCGCGAAGACTGATTTTCTACTGAAGTACCAAGTTTCAGAACTGCCCCTCTTGTACTGCCGGAGATATGTCGATACAAACTGAATACGCAAAACATCAACAAAATTTAGCGCGTTTTAAAGTTGATATCGCTTTTGTTAATAACTTCAACATTTATTCGACTTGTGCCACGAAACTTTGGAGACAGTCGCGGAGACTGATTTTCTACTGAAGTACCAAGTTTCAGAAGTGCAGCTCTTGTACTGCTGGAGATATGTCGATACAAACTGAATACGCAAAACATCAACAAAATTTAGCGCGTTTTAAAGTTGATATCGCTTTTGTTTATAACTTCCACATTTATTCGAATTGTGCCACGAAACTTTGCAGACAGTCTCAGATAGGCCCTTTCTACTGAAGTACCAAGCTTCAGAAGTGCAGCTCTTGTACTGCCGGATATATGTCGATACAAACTAAATACGCAAAACATCAACAAAATTAAGCGCGTTTTAAAGTTGATATCGCTTTTGTTAATAACTTCTACATTTATTCGAATTGTGCCACGAAACTTTGCAGACAGTCGCAGATACTGATTTTCTACTGAAGTACCAAGTTTCAGAAGTGCAGCTCTTGTACTGACGGAGATATGTCGATACAAACTGAATACGCAAAACATCAACAAAATTTAGCGCGTTTTAAAGTTGATATCGCTTTTGTTAATAACTTCCACATTTATTCGAATTGTGCCACGAAACTTTGCAGACAGTCGCGGAGACTTATTTTCTACTGAAGTACCAAGTTTCAGAAGTGCAGCTCTTGTACTGACGGAGATATGTCGATACAAACTGAATACGCAAAACATCAACAACATTTAGCGCGTTTTAAAGTTGATATCGCTTTTGTTAATAACTTCCACATTTATTCGAATTGTGCCACGAAACTTTGCAGACAGTCTCGGATAGGCCCTTTCTACTGAAGTACCAAGTTTCAGAAGTGCAGCTCTTGTACTGCCGGATATATGTCGATACAAACTGAATACGCAAAACATCAACAAAATTAAGCGCGTTTTAAAGTTGATATCGCTTTTGTTAATAACTTCAACATTTATTCGAATTGTGCCACGAAACTTTGCAGACATTCGCGGAGACTGATTTTCTACTGAAGTACCAAGTTTCAGAAGTGCAGCTCTTGTACTGCCGGAGATATGTCGATACAAACTGAATACGCAAAACATCAACAAAATTTAGCGCGTTTTAAAGTTGATATCGCTTTTGTTTATAACTTCCACATTTATTCGAATTGTGCCACGAAACTTTGCAGACAGTCGTAGATAGGCCCTTTCTACTGAAGTACAAGTTTCAGAAGTGCAGCTCTTGTACTGCCGGATATATGTCGATACAAACTGAATACGCAAAACATCAACAAAATTTAGCGCGTTTTAAAGTTGATATCGCTTTTGTTAATAACTTCAACATTTATTCGAATTGTGCCACGAACCTTTGCAGACAGTCGCGGAGACTGATTTTCTACTGAAGTACCAAGTTTCAGAAGTGCAGCTCTTGTACCGACGGAGATATGTCGATACAAACTGAATACGCAAAACATCAACAAAATCTAGCGCGTTTTAAAGTTGATATCGCTTTTGTTGATAACTTCAACATTTATTCGAACTGTGCCACGAAAGCTTGCAGACAGTCGCGGATAGGCCTTTTCAACTAAAGTACCAAGTTTCAGAAGTGCAGCTCCTGTACTGCCGGTGATATCTCGATACAAACTGAATACGCAAAACATCAACAAAATTTAGCGCGTTTTAAAGTTGATATCGCTTTTGTTACTAACTTCAACATTTATTCGAATTGTGCCACGAAACTTTGCAGACAGTCGCTAAGACTGATTTTCTACTGAAGTACCAAGTTTCAGAAGTGCAGCTCTTGTACTGCCGGAGATATGTCGATACAAACTGAATACTCAAAACATCAACAAATTTAGCGCGTTTTAAAGTTGATATCGCTTTTGAAAATAACTTCCACATTTATTCGAATTGTGCCACGAAACTTTGCAGACAGTCGCGGATAAGCCTTTTCTACTGAAGTACCAAGTTTCAGAAGTGCAGCTTTTGTACTGCCGGAGTATGTCGATACAAACTGAATACGCTAAATTACGCGCGTTTAAAGTTGATATCGCTTTTGTAAATAACTTTAACATTTATTCTAATTGTAACACGAAACTTTGCAGACAGTCGCGGAGACTGATTTTCTACTGAAGTACCAAGTTTCAGAAGTGCAGCTCTTGTACTGCCGGAGATATGTCGATACAAACTGAATACGCAAAACATCAACAAAATTTAGCGCGTTTTAAAGTTGATATCGCTTTTGTTAATAACTTCCACATTTATTCGAATTGTGCCACGAAACTTTGCAGACAGTCGCGGATAGGCCTTTTCTACTAAAGTACAAAGTTTCAGAAGTGCAGCTCTTGTACTGCGGAGATATGTCGATACAAACTAAATACGCAAAACATCAACAAAATTACGCGCGTTTTAAAGTTGATATCGCTTTTGTTAATAACTTCCACATTTATTCGAATTGTGCCACGAAACTTTGCAGACAGTCGCGGATAAGCCTTTTCTACTTAAGTACCAAGTTTCAGAAGTGCAGCTCTGGTACTGCCGGAGTATGTCGATACAAACTGAATACGCAAAACATCAACAAAATTACGCGCGTTTAAAGTTGATATCGCTTTTGTAAATAACTTTAACATTTATTCTAATTGTGCCACGAAACTTTGCAGACAGTCGCGGAGACTGATTTTCTACTGAAGTACGAAGTTTCAGAAGTGCAGCTCTTGTACTGCCGGAGATATGTCGATACAAACTGAATACGCAAAACATCAACAAAATTTAGCGCGTTTTAAAGTTGATATTGCTTTTGTTAATAACTTCCACATTTATTCGAATTGTGCCACGAAACTTTGCAGACAGTCGCGGATAGGCCTTTTCTACTGAAGTACCAAGTTTTAGAACTGCCCCTCTTGTACTGACGGAGATATGTCGATACAAACTGAATACGCAAAACATCCACAAAATTACGCGCGTTTTAAAGTTGATATCTCTTTTGTTTATAACTTCTACATTTATTCGAATTGTGCCACGAAACTTTGCAGACAGTCGCGGAGACTGATTTTCTACTGAAGTACCAAGTTTCAAAAGTGCAGCTCTTGTACTGCCGGAGATATGTCGATACAAACTGAATACGCAAAACATCAACAAAATTTAGCGCGTTTTAAAGTTGATATCGCTTTTGTTAATAACTTCAATATTTATTCGACTTGTGCCACGAAACTTTGGAGACAGTCGCGGAGACTGATTTTCTACTGAAGTACCAAGTTTCAGAAGTGCAGCTCTTGTATTGCTGGAGATATGTCGATACAAACTGAATACGCCAAACATCAACTAAATTTAGCGCGTTTTAAAGTTGATATCGCTTTTGTTAATAACTTCCACATTTATTCGAATTGTGCCACGAAACTTTTTCAGACTGTCGCGGATAGGCCTTTTCTACTGAAGTACAAAGTTTCAGTAGTGCAGCTCTTGTACTGCCGGAGATATGTCGATACAAACTGAATACGCAAAACATCAACAAAATTTAGCGCGTTTTAAAGTTGATATCGCTTTTGTTTATAACTTCCACATTTATTCGAATTGTGCCACGAAACTTTGCAGACAGTCGCGGATAAGCCTTTTCTACTTAAGTAATAAGTTTCAGAAGTGCCGCTTTTGTACTGCCGGAGTATGTCGATACAAACTGAATACGCAAAACATCAACAAAATTACGCGCGTTTAAAGTTGATATCGCTTTTGTAAATAACTTTAATATTTATACTAATTGTGCCACGAAACTTTGCAGACAGTCGCGGAGACTGATTTTCTACTGAAGTACCAAGTTTCAGAAGTGCAGCTCTTGTACTGACGGAGATATGTCGATACAAACTGAATACGCAAAACATCAACAAAATTTAGCGCGTTTTAAAGTTGATATCGCTTTGGTTAATAACTTCAGCATTTATTCGAATTGTGCCACGAACCTTTGCAGACAGTAGCGGAGACTGATTTACTACTGAAGTACCAAGTTTCAGAAGTGCAGCTCTTGTACTGCCGGAGATATGTCGATACAAACTGAATACGCAAAACATCAACAAAATTATGCGCGTTTTAAAGTTGATATCGCTTTTGTTAATAACTTCCACATTTATTCGAATTGTGCCACGAAACTTTGCAGACAGTCGCGGATAGGCCTTTTCTACTAAAGTACAAAGTTTCAGAAGTGCAGCTATTGTACTGCCGGAGATGTGTCGATACAAACTAAATACGCAAAACATCAACAAAATTACACGCGTTTTAAAGTTGATATCGCTTTTGTTTATAACTTCCACATTTATTCGAATTGTGCCACGAAACTTTGCAGACAGTCGCGGATAAGCCTTTTCTACTGAAGTACCAAGTTTCAGAAGTGCAGCTCTGGTACTGCCGGAGTATGTCGATACAAACTGAATACGCAAAACATCAACAAAATTACGCGCGTTTAAAGTTGATATCGCTTTTGTAAATAACTTTAACATTTATTCTAATTGTGCCACGAAACTTTGCAGACAGTCGCGGAGACATATTTTCTACTGAAGTATTAAGTTTCAGAAGTGCAGTTCTTGTACTGACGGAGATATGTCGATACAAACTGAATACGCAAAACATCAACAAAATTTAGCGCGTTTTAAAGTTGATATCGCTTTTGTTAATAACTTCAACATTTATTCGAATTGTGCCACGAAACTTTGCAGACAGTCGCGGAGACTGATTTTCTACTGAAGTACCAAGTTTCAGAAGTGCAGCTCTGGTACTGACGGAGATATGTCGATACAAACTGAATACGCAAAACATCAACAAAATCTAGCGCGTTTTAAAGTTGATATCGCTTTTGTTAATAACTTCAAGATTTATTCGAATTGTGCCACGAAACTTTGCAGACAGTCGCGGATAGGCCTTTTCTACTGAAGTACAAAGTTTCAGAAGTGCAGCTCTTGTACTGCCGGAGATATGTCGATACAAACTAAATACGCAAAACATCAACAAAATTACGCGCGTTTTAAAGTTGATATCGCTTTTGTTAATAACTTCAACATTTATTCGAATTGTGCACGAAACTTTGCAGACAGTCGCGAAGACTGATTTTCTACTGAAGTACCAAGTTTCAGAACTGCCCCTCTTGTACTGCCGGAGATATGTCGATACAAACTGAATACGCAAAACATCAACAAAATTTAGCGCGTTTTAAAGTTGATATCGCTTTTGTTAATAACTTCAACATTTATTCGACTTGTGCCACGAAACTTTGGAGACAGTCGCGGAGACTGATTTTCTACTGAAGTACCAAGTTTCAGAAGTGCAGCTCTTGTACTGCTGGAGATATGTCGATACAAACTGAATACGCAAAACATCAACAAAATTTAGCGCGTTTTAAAGTTGATATCGCTTTTGTTTATAACTTCCACATTTATTCGAATTGTGCCACGAAACTTTGCAGACAGTCTCAGATAGGCCCTTTCTACTGAAGTACCAAGCTTCAGAAGTGCAGCTCTTGTACTGCCGGATATATGTCGATACAAACTAAATACGCAAAACATCAACAAAATTAAGCGCGTTTTAAAGTTGATATCGCTTTTGTTAATAACTTCTACATTTATTCGAATTGTGCCACGAAACTTTGCAGACAGTCGCAGATACTGATTTTCTACTGAAGTACCAAGTTTCAGAAGTGCAGCTCTTGTACTGACGGAGATATGTCGATACAAACTGAATACGCAAAACATCAACAAAATTTAGCGCGTTTTAAAGTTGATATCGCTTTTGTTAATAACTTCCACATTTATTCGAATTGTGCCACGAAACTTTGCAGACAGTCGCGGAGACTTATTTTCTACTGAAGTACCAAGTTTCAGAAGTGCAGCTCTTGTACTGCCGGAGATATGTCGATACAAACTGAATACGCCAAACATCAACAAGATTTAGCGCGTTTTAAAGTTGATATCGCTTTTGTTAATAACTTCAACATTTATTCGAATTGTGCCACGAAACTTTGCAGACAGTCGCGGATAGGCCTTTTCTACTGATGTACCAAGTTTCAGAAGTGCAGCTCTTGTACTGTAGGAGATATGTCGATACAAACTGAATACGCAAAACATCAACAAAATTTAGCGCGTTTTAAAGTTGATATCGCTTTTGTTAATAACTTCCACATTTATTCGAATTGTGCCACGAAACTTTGCAGACAGTCGCCGAGACTGATGTTCTACTGCAGTACCAAGTTTTAGAAGTGCAGCTCTTGTCTTGCTGGAGATATGTCGATACAAACTGAATACGCAAAACATCAACAAAATTTAGCGCGTTTTAAAGTTGATATCGCTTTTGTTTATAACTTCCACATTTATTCGAATTGTGCCACGAAACTTTGCAGACATTCGCGGAGACTGATTTTCTACTGAAGTACCAAGTTTCAGAAGTGCAGCTCTTGTACTGCCGGAGATATGTCGATACAAACTGAATACGCAAAACATCAACAAAATTTAGCGCGTTTTAAAGTTGATATCGCTTTTGTTAATAACTTCCACATTTATTCGAATTGTGCCACGAAACTTTGCAGACAGTCGCGGATAGGCCTTTTCTACTAAAGTACAAAGTTTCAGAAGTGCAGCTCTTGTACTGCGGAGATATGTCGATACAAACTAAATACGCAAAACATCAACAAAATTACGCGCGTTTTAAAGTTGATATCGCTTTTGTTAATAACTTCCACATTTATTCGAATTGTGCCACGAAACTTTGCAGACAGTCGCGGATAAGCCTTTTCTACTTAAGTACCAAGTTTCAGAAGTGCAGCTCTGGTACTGCCGGAGTATGTCGATACAAACTGAATACGCAACACATCAACAAAATTACGCGCGTTTAAAGTTGATATCGCTTTTGTAAATAACTTTAACATTTATTCTAATTGTGCCACGAAACTTTGCAGACAGTCGCGGAGACTGATTTTCTACTGAAGTACGATGTTTCAGAAGTGCAGCTCTTGTACTGCCGGAGATATGTCGATACAAACTGAATACGCAAAACATCAACAAAATTTAGCGCGTTTTAAAGTTGATATTGCTTTTGTTAATAACTTCCACATTTATTCGAATTGTGCCACGAAACTTTGCAGACAGTCGCGGATAGGCCTTTTCTACTGAAGTACCAAGTTTTAGAACTGCCCCTCTTGTACTGACGGAGATATGTCGATACAAACTGAATACGCAAAACATCCACAAAATTACGCGCGTTTTAAAGTTGATATCTCTTTTGTTTATAACTTCTACATTTATTCGAATTGTGCCACGAAACTTTGCAGACAGTCGCGGAGACTGATTTTCTACTGAAGTACCAAGTTTCAAAAGTGCAGCTCTTGTACTGCCGGAGATATGTCGATACAAACTGAATACGCAAAACATCAACAAAATTTAGCGCGTTTTAAAGTTGATATCGCTTTTGTTAATAACTTCAACATTTATTCGACTTGTGCCACGAAACTTTGGAGACAGTCGCGGAGACTGATTTTCTACTGAAGTACCAAGTTTCAGAAGTGCAGCTCTTGTACCGCTGGAGATATGTCGATACAAACTGAATACGCCAAACATCAACAAAATTTAGCGCGTTTTAAAGTTGATATCGCTTTTGTTAATAACTTCAACATTTATTCGAATTGTGCCACGAAACTTTTTCAGACTGTCGCGGATAGGCCTTTTCTACTGAAGTACAAAGTTTCAGTAGTGCAGCTCTTGTACTGCCGGAGATATGTCGATACAAACTGAATACGCAAAACATCAACAAAATTTAGCGCGTTTTAAAGTTGATATCGCTTTTGTTTATAACTTCCACATTTATTCGAATTGTGCCACGAAACTTTGCAGACAGTCGCGGATAAGCCTTTTCTACTTAAGTAATAAGTTTCAGAAGTGCCGCTTTTGTACTGCCGGAGTATGTCGATACAAACTGAATACGCAAAACATCAACAAAATTACGCGCGTTTAAAGTTGCTATCGCTTTTGTAAATAACTTTAATATTTATTCTAATTGTGCCACGAAACTTTGCAGACAGTCGCGGAGACTGATTTTCTACTGAAGTACCAAGTTTCAGAAGTGCAGCTCTTGTACTGACGGAGATATGTCGATACAAACTGAATACGCAAAACATCAACAAAATTTAGCGCGTTTTAAAGTTGATATCGCTTTGGTTAATAACTTCAGCATTTATTCGAATTGTGCCACGAACCTTTGCAGACAGTAGCGGAGACTGATTTACTACTGAAGTACCAAGTTTCAGAAGTGCAGCTCTTGTACTGCCGGAGATATGTCGATACAAACTGAATACGCAAAACATCAACAAAATTTAGCGCGTTTTAAAGTTGATATCGCTTTTGTTAATAACTTCCACATTTATTCGAATTGTGCCACGAAACTTTGCAGACAGTCGCGGATAGGCCTTTTCTACTAAAGTACAATATTTCAGAAGTGCAGCTATTGTACTGCCGGAGATGTGTCGATACAAACTAAATACGCAAAACATCAACAAAATTACGCGCGTTTTAAAGTTGATATCGCTTTTGTTTATAACTTCCACATTTATTCGAATTGTGCCACGAAACTTTGCAGACAGTCGCGGATAAGCCTTTTCTACTGAAGTACCAAGTTTCGGAAGTGCAGCTCTGGTACTGCCGGAGTATGTCGATACAAACTGAATACGCAAAACATCAACAAAATTACGCGCGTTTAATGTTGATATCGCTTTTGTAAATAACTTTAACATTTATTCTAATTGTGCCACGAAACTTTGCAGACAGTCGCGGAGACATATTTTCTACTGAAGTACCAAGTTTCAGAAGTGCAGTTCTTGTACTGACGGAGATATGTCGATACAAACTGAATACGCAAAACATCAACAAAATTTAGCGCGTTTTAAAGTTGATATCGCTTTTGTTAATAACTTCAACATTTATTCGAATTGTGCCACGAAACTTTGCAGACAGTCGCGGAGACTGATTTTCTACTGAAGTACCAAGTTTCAGAAGTGCAGCTCTGGTACTGACGGAGAAATGTCGATACAAACTGAATACGCAAAACATCAACAAAATCTAGCGCGTTTTAAAGTTGATATCGCTTTTGTTAATAACTTCAAGATTTATTCGAATTGTGCCACGAAACTTTGCAGACAGTCGCGGATAGGCCTTTTCTACTGAAGTACAAAGTTTCAGAAGTGCAGCTCTTGTACTGCCGGAGATATGTCGATACAAACTAAATACGCAAAACATCAACAAAATTACGCGCGTTTTAAAGTTGATATCGCTTTTGTTAATAACTTCAACATTTATTCGAATTGTGCACGAAACTTTGCAGACAGTCGCGAAGATTGATTTTCTACTGAAGTACCAAGTTTCAGAAATGCCCCTCTTGTACTGCCGGAGATATGTCGATACAAACTGAATACGCAAAACATCAAAAAAATTTAGCGCGTTTTAAAGTTGATATCGCTTTTGTTAATAACTTCCACATTTATTCGACTTGTGCCACGAAACTTTGCAGACAGTCGCGGAGACTGATTTTCTACTGAAGTACCAAGTTTCAAAAGTGCAGCTCTTGTACTGCCGGAGATATGTCGATACAAACTGAATACGCAAAACATCAACAAAATTTAGCGCGTTTTAAAGTTGATATCGCTTTTGTTAATAACTTCAACATTTATTCGACTTGTGCCACGAAACTTTGGAGACAGTCGCGGAGACTGATTTTCTACTGAAGTACCAAGTTTCAGAAGTGCAGCTCTTGTACCGCTGGAGATATGTCGATACAAACTGAATACGCCAAACATCAACAAAATTTAGCGCGTTTTAAAGTTGATATCGCTTTTGTTAATAACTTCAACATTTATTCGAATTGTGCCACGAAACTTTTTCAGACTGTCGCGGATAGGCCTTTTCTACTGAAGTACAAAGTTTCAGTAGTGCAGCTCTTGTACTGCCGGAGATATGTCGATACAAACTGAATACGCAAAACATCAACAAAATTTAGCGCGTTTTAAAGTTAATATCGCTTTTGTTTATAACTTCCACATTTATTCGAATTGTGCCACGAAACTTTGCAGACAGTCGCGGATAAGCCTTTTCTACTTAAGTAATAAGTTTCAGAAGTGCCGCTTTTGTACTGCCGGAGTATGTCGATACAAACTGAATACGCAAAACATCAACAAAATTACGCGCGTTTAAAGTTGATATCGCTTTTGTAAATAACTTTAATATTTATTCTAATTGTGCCACGAAACTTTGCAGACAGTCGCGGAGACTGATTTTCTACTGAAGTACCAAGTTTCAGAAGTGCAGCTCTTGTACTGACGGAGATATGTCGATACAAACTGAATACGCAAAACATCAACAAAATTTAGCGCGTTTTAAAGTTGATATCGCTTTGGTTAATAACTTCAGCATTTATTCGAATTGTGCCACGAACCTTTGCAGACAGTAGCGGAGACTGATTTACTACTGAAGTACCAAGTTTCAGAAGTGCAGCTCTTGTACTGCCGGAGATATGTCGATACAAACTGAATACGCAAAACATCAACAAAATTTAGCGCGTTTTAAAGTTGATATCGCTTTTGTTAATAACTTCCACATTTATTCGAATTGTGCCACGAAACTTTGCAGACAGTCGCGGATAGGCCTTTTCTACTAAAGTACAAAGTTTCAGAAGTGCAGCTATTGTACTGCCGGAGATGTGTCGATACAAACTAAATACGCAAAACATCAACAAAATTACGCGCGTTTTAAAGTTGATATCGCTTTTGTTTATAACTTCCACATTTATTCGAATTGTGCCACGAAACTTTGCAGACAGTCGCGGATAAGCCTTTTCTACTGAAGTACCAAGTTTCAGAAGTGCAGCTCTGGTACTGCCGGAGTATGTCGATACAAACTGAATACGCAAAACATCAACAAAATTACGCGCGTTTAAAGTTGATATCGCTTTTGTAAATAACTTTAACATTTATTCTAATTGTGCCACGAAACTTTGCAGACAGTCGCGGAGACATATTTTCTACTGAAGTACCAAGTTTCAGAAGTGCAGTTCTTGTACTGACGGAGATATGTCGATACAAACTGAATACGCAAAACATCAACAAAATTTAGCGCGTTTTAAAGTTGATATCGCTTTTGTTAATAACTTCAACATTTATTCGAATTGTGCCACGAAACTTTGCAGACAGTCGCGGAGACTGATTTTCTACTGAAGTACCAAGTTTCAGAAGTGCAGCTCTGGTACTGACGGAGATATGTCGATACAAACTGAATACGCAAAACATCAACAAAATCTAGCGCGTTTTAAAGTTGATATCGCTTTTGTTAATAACTTCAAGATTTATTCGAATTGTGCCACGAAACTTTGCAGACAGTCGCGGATAGGCCTTTTCTACTGAAGTACAAAGTTTCAGAAGTGCAGCTCTTGTACTGCCGGAGATATGTCGATACAAACTAAATACGCAAAACATCAACAAAATTACGCGCGTTTTAAAGTTGATATCGCTTTTGTTAATAACTTCAACATTTATTCGAATTGTGCACGAAACTTTGCAGACAGTCGCGAAGACTGATTTTCTATTGAAGTACCAAGTTTCAGAACTGCCCCTCTTGTACTGCCGGAGATATGTCGATACAAACTGAATACGCAAAACATCAACAAAATTTAGCGCGTTTTAAAGTTGATATCGCTTTTGTTAATAACTTCAACATTTATTCGACTTGTGCCACGAAACTTTGGAGACAGTCGCGGAGACTGATTTTCTACTGAAGTACCAAGTTTCAGAAGTGCAGCTCTTGTACTGCTGGAGATATGTCGATACAAACTGAATACGCAAAACATCAACAAAATTTAGCGCGTTTTAAAGTTGATATCGCTTTTGTTTATAACTTCCACATTTATTCGAATTGTGCCACGAAACTTTGCAGACAGTCTCAGATAGGCCCTTTCTACTGAAGTACCAAACTTCAGAAGTGCAGCTCTTGTACTGCCGGATATATGTCGATACAAACTAAATACGCAAAACATCAACAAAATTAAGCGCGTTTTAAAGTTGATATCGCTTTTGTTAATAACTTCTACATTTATTCGAATTGTGCCACGAAACTTTGCAGACAGTCGCAGATACTGATTTTCTACTGAAGTACCAAGTTTCAGAAGTGCAGCTCTTGTACTGACGGAGATATGTCGATACAAACTGAATACGCAAAACATCAACAAAATTTAGCGCGTTTTAAAGTTGATATCGCTTTTGTTAATAACTTCCACATTTATTCGAATTGTGCCACGAAACTTTGCAGACAGTCGCGGAGACTTATTTTCTACTGAAGTACCAAGTTTCAGAAGTGCAGCTCTTGTACTGCCGGAGATATGTCGATACAAACTGAATACGCCAAACATCAACAAGATTTAGCGCGTTTTAAAGTTGATATCGCTTTTGTTAATAACTTCAACATTTATTCGAATTGTGCCACGAAACTTGGCAGACAGTCGCGGATAGGCCTTTTCTACTGATGTACCAAGTTTCAGAAGTGCAGCTCTTGTACTGTAGGAGATATGTCGATACAAACTGAATACGCAAAACATCAACAAAATTTAGCGCGTTTTAAAGTTGATATCGCTTTTGTTAATAACTTCCACATTTATTCGAATTGTGCCACGAAACTTTGCAGACAGTCGCCGAGACTGATGTTCTACTGAAGTACCAAGTTTTAGAAGTGCAGCTCTTGTACTGCTGGAGATATGTCGATACAAACTGAATACGCAAAACATCAACAAAATTTAGCGCGTTTTAAAGTTGATATCGCTTTTGTTTATAACTTCCACATTTATTCGAATTGTGCCACGAAACTTTGCAGACATTCGCGGAGACTGATTTTCTACTGAAGTACCAAGTTTCAGAAGTGCAGCTCTTGTACTTACAGAGATATGTCGATACAAACTGAATACGCAAAACATCAACAAAATTTAGCGCGTTTTAAAGTTGATATCGCTTTTGTTTATAACTTCCACATTTATTCGAATTGTGCCACGAAACTTGGCAGACAGTCGCAGATAGGCCCTTTCTACTGAAGTACAAGTTTCAGAAGTGCAGCTCTTGTACTGCCGGATATATGTCGATACAAACTGAATACGCAAAACATCAACAAAATTTAGCGCGTTGTAAAGTTGATATCGCTTTTGTTAATAACTTCAACATTTATTCGAATTGTGCCACGAACCTTTGCAGACAGTCGCGGAGACTGATGTTCTACTGAAGTACCAAGTTTCAGAAGTGCAGCTCTTGTACTGACGGAGATATGTCGATACAAACTGAATACGCAAAACATCAACAAAATCTAGCGCGTTTTAAAGTTGATATCGCTTTTGTTAATAACTTCAACATTTATTCGACTTGTTCCACGAAACTTTGGAGACAGTCGCGGAGACTGATTTTCTACTGAAGTACCAAGTTTCAGAAGTGCAGCTCTTGTACTGCTGGAGATATGTCGATACAAACTGAATACGCAAAACATCAACAAAATTTAGCGCGTTTTAAAGTTGATATCGCTTTTGTTTAAAACTTCCACATTTATTCGAATTGTGCCACGAAACTTTGCAGACAGTCGCAGATAGGCCCTTTCTACTGAAGTACCAAGTTTCAGAAGTGCAGCTCTTGTACTGACGGAGATATGTCGATACAAACTGAATACGCAAAACATCAACAAAATTTAGCGCGTTTTAAAGTTGATATCGCTTTTGTTAATAACTTCAACATTTATTCGAATTGTGCCACGAAACTTTGCAGACAGTCGCGGAGACTTATTTTCTACTGAAGTACCAAGTTTCAGAAGTGCAGCTCTTGTACTGCCGGAGATATGTCGATACAAACTGAATACGCAAAACATCAACAAAATTTAGCGCGTTTTAAAGTTGATATCGCTTTTGTTAATAACTTCAACATTTATTCGAATTGTGCCACGAAACTTTGCAGACAGTCGCGGATAGGCGTTTTCTACTGAAGTACCAAGTTTCAGAAGTGCAGCTCTTGTACTGTAGTAGATATGTCGATACAAACTGAATACGCAAAACATCAACAAAATTTAGCGCGTTTTAAAGTTGATATCGCTTTTGTTAATAACTTCCACATTTATTCGAATTGTGCCACGAAACTTTGCAGAAAGTCGCAGGCACTGATTTTCTACTGAAGTACGAAGTTTCAGAAGTGCAGCTCTTGTACTGCCGGAGATATGTCGATACAAACTGAATACGCCAAACATCAACAAAATTTAGCGCGTTTTAAAGTTGATATCGCTTTTGTTAATAACTTTAACATTTATTCGAATTGTGCCAGGAAACTTTGCAGACAGTCGCGGATAGGCCTTTTCTACTGAAGTACCAAGTTTCAGAAGTGCAGGTCTTGTACTGCCGGAGATATGTCGATACAAACTGAATACGCAAAACATCAACAAAATTACGCGCGTTTTAAAGTTGATATCACTTTTGTTTATAACTTCCACATTTATTCGAATTGTGCCACGAAACTTTGCAGACAGTCGCGGATAAGCCTTTTCTACTTAAGTAATAAGTTTCAGAAGTGCCGCTTTTGTACTGCCGGAGTATGTCGATACAAACTGAATACGCAAAACATCAACAAAATTACGGTCGTTTAAAGTTGATATCGCTTTTGTAAATAACTTTAATATTTATTCTAATTGTGCCACGAAACTTTGCAGACAGTCGCGGAGACTGATTTCCTACTGAAGTACGAAGTTTCAGAAGTGCAGCTCTTGTACTGACGGAGATATGTCGATACAAACTGAATACGCAAAACATCAACAAAATTTAGCGCGTTTTAAAGTTGATATCGCTTTGGTTAATAACTTCAGCATTTATTCGAATTGTGCCACGAACCTTTGCAGACAGTAGCGGAGACTGATTTTCTACTGAAGTACCAAGTTTCAGAAGTGCAGCTCTTGTACTGCCGGAGATATGTCGATACAAACTGAATACGCAAAACATCAACAAAATTTAGCGCGTTTTAAAGTCGATATCGCTTTTGTTAATAACTTCCACATTTATTCGAATTGTGCCACGAAACTTTGCAGACAGTCGCGGATAAGCCTTTTCTACTTAAGTACCAAGTTTCAGAAGTGCAGCTCTGGTACTGCCGGAGTATGTCGATACAAACTGAATACGCAAAACATCAACAAAATTACGCGCGTTTAAAGTTGATATCGCTTTTGTAAATAACTTCCACATTTATTCTAATTGTGCCACGAAACTTTGCAGACAGTCGCGGAGACTGATTTTCTACTGAAGTACCAAGTTTCAGAAGTGCATCTCTTGTACTGCCGGAGATATGTCGATACAAACTGAATACGCTCAACATCAACAAAATTTAGCGCGTTTTAAAGTTGATATTGCTTTTGTTAATAACTTCCACATTTATTCGAATTGTGCCACGAAACTTTGCAGACAGTCGCGGATAAGCCTTTTCTACTGAAGTACAAAGTTTCAGAAGTGCAGCTCTTGTCATGCCGGAGATATGTCGATACAAACTAAATACGCAAAACATCAACAAAATTACGCGCGTTTTAAAGTTGATATCGCTTTTGTTAATAACTTCAACATTTATTCGAATTGTGCACGAAAATTTGCAGACAGTCGCAAAGACTGATTTCCTACTGAAGTACCAAGTTTCAGAACTGCCCCTCTTGTACTGACGGAGATATGTCGATACAAACTGAATACGCAAAACATCCACAAAATTACGCGCGTTTTAAAGTTGATATCTCTTTTGTTTATAACTTCTACATTTATTCGAATTGTGCCACGAAACTTTGCAGACAGTCGCGGAGACTGATTTTCTACTGAAGTACCAAGTTTCAAAAGTGCAGCTCTTGTACTGCCGGAGATATGTCGATACAAACTGAATACGCAAAACATCAACAAAATTTAGCGCGTTTTAAAGTTGATATCGCTTTTGTTAATAACTTCAACATTTATTCGACTTGTGCCACGAAACTTTGGAGACAGTCGCGGAGACTGATTTTCTACGGAAGTACCAAGTTTCAGAAGTGCAGCTCTTGTACCGCTTGAGATATGTCGATACAAACTGAATACGCAAAACATCAACAAAATTTAGCGCGTTTTAAAGTTGATATCGCTTTTGTTAATAACTTCAACATTTATTCGAATTGTGCCACGAAACTTTGCAGACAGTCGCGGATAGGCGTTTTCTACTGAAGTACCAAGTTTCAGAAGTGCAGCTCTTGTACTGTAGGAGATATGTCGATACAAACTGAATACGCAAAACATCAACAAAATTTAGCGCGTTTTAAAGTTGATATCGCTTTTGTTAATAACTTCCACATTTATTCGAATTGTGCCACGAAACTTTGCAGAAAGTCGCAGGCACTGATTTTCTACTGAAGTACCAAGTTTCAGAAGTGCAGCTCTTGTACTGCCGGAGATATGTCGATACAAACTGAATACGCCAAACATCAACAAAATTTAGCGCGTTTTAAAGTTGATATCGCTTTTGTTAATAACTTCAACATTTATTCGAATTGTGCCACGAAACTTTGCAGACAGTCGCGGATAGGCCTTTTCTACTGAAGTACCAAGTTTCAGAAGTGCAGCTCTTGTACTGCCGGAGATATGTCGATACAAACTGAATACGCAAAACATCAACAAAATTACGCGCGTTTTAAAGTTGATATCGCTTTTGTTTATAACTTCCACATTTATTCGAATTGTGCCACGAAACTTTGCAGACAGTCGCGGATAAGCCTTTTCTACTTAAGTAATAAGTTTCAGAAGTGCCGCTTTTGTACTGCCGGAGTATGTCGATACAAACTGAATACGCAAAACATCAACAAAATTACGCGCGTTTAAAGTTGATATCGCTTTTGTAAATAACTTTAATATTTATTCTAATTGTGCCACGAAACTTTGCAGACAGTCGCGGAGACTGATTTCCTACTGAAGTACGAAGTTTCAGAAGTGCAGCTCTTGTACTGACGGAGATATGTCGATACAAACTGAATACGCAAAACATCAACAAAATTTAGCGCGTTTTAAAGTTGATATCGCTTTGGTTAATAACTTCAGCATTTATTCGAATTGTGCCACGAACCTTTGCAGACAGTAGCGGAGACTAGTTTTCTACTGAAGTACCAAGTTTCAGAAGTGCAGCTCTTGTACTGCCGGAGATATGTCGATACAAACTGAATACGCAAAACATCAACAAAATTTAGCGCGTTTTAAAGTTGATATCGCTTTTGTTAATAACTTCCACATTTATTCGAATTGTGCCACGAAACTTTGCAGACAGTCGCGGATAAGCCTTTTCTACTTAAGTACCAAGTTTCAGAAGTGCAGCTCTGGTACTGCCGGAGTATGTCGATACAAACTGAATACGCAAAACATCAACAAAATTACGCGCGTTTAAAGTTGATATCGCTTTTGTAAATAACTTCCACATTTATTCTAATTGTGCCACGAAACTTTGCAGACAGTCGCGGAGACTGATTTTCTACTGAAGTACCAAGTTTCAGAAGTGCATCTCTAGTACTGCCGGAGATATGTCGATACAAACTGAATACGCAAAACATCAACAAAATTTAGCGCGTTTTAAAGTTGATATTGCTTTTGTTAATAACTTCCACATTTATTCGAATTGTGCCACGAAACTTTGCAGACAGTCGCGGATAAGCCTTTTCTACTGAAGTACAAAGTTTCAGAAGTGCAGCTCTTGTCATGGCGGAGATATGTCGATACAAACTAAATACGCAAAACATCAACAAAATTACGCGCGTTTTAAAGTTGATATCGCTTTTGTTAATAACTTCAACATTTATTCGAATTGTGCACGAAAATTTGCAGACAGTCGCAAAGACTGATTTCCTACTGAAGTACCAAGTTTCAGAACTGCCCCTCTTGTACTGACGGAGATATGTCGATACAAACTGAATACGCAAAACATCCACAAAATTACGCGCGTTTTAAAGTTGATATCTCTTTTGTTTATAACTTCTACATTTATTCGAATTGTGCCACGAAACTTTGCAGACAGTCGCGGAGACTGATTTTCTACTGAAGTACCAAGTTTCAAAAGTGCAGCTCTTGTACTGCCGGAGATATGTCGATACAAACTGAATACGCAAAACATCAACAAAATTTAGCGCGTTTTAAAGTTGATATCGCTTTTGTTAATAACTTCAACATTTATTCGACTTGTGCCACGAAACTTTGGAGACAGTCGCGGAGACTGATTTTCTACGGAAGTACCAAGTTTCAGAAGTGCAGCTCTTGTACCGCTTGAGATATGTCGATACAAACTGAATACGCAAAACATCAACAAAATTTAGCGCGTTTTAAAGTTGATATCGCTTTTGTTTATAACTTCCACATTTATTCGAATTGTGCCACGAAACTTTGCAGACAGTCTCGGATAGGCCCTTTCTACTGAAGTACCAAGTTTAAGAAGTGCAGCTCTTGTACTGCCGGATATATGTCGATACAAACTGAATACGCAAAACATCAACAAAATTAAGCGCGTTTTAAAGTTGATATCGCTTTTGTTTATAACTTCAACATTTATTCGAATTGTGCCACGAAACTTTGCAGACAGTCGCGGATACTGATTTTCTACTGAAGTACCAAGTTTCAGAAGTGCAGCTCTTGTACTGACGGAGATATGTCGATACAAACTGAATACGCAAAACATCAACAAAATTTAGCGCGTTTTAAAGTTGATATCGCTTTTGTATATAACTTCAACATTTATTCGAATTGTGCCACGAAACTTTGCAGACAGTCGCGGAGACTGATTTTCTACTGAAGTACCTAGTTTCAGAAGTGCAGCTCTTGTACTGCCGGAGATATGTCGATACAAACTGAATACGCCAAACATCAACAAAATTTAGCGCGTTTTAAAGTTGATATCGCTTTTGTTAATAACTTCAACATTTATTCGAATTGTGCCACGAAACTTTGCAGACAGTCGCGGATAGGCCATTTCTACTGAAGTACAAAGTTTCAAAAGTGCAGCTCTTGTCCTGCCGGAGATATGTCGATACAAACTAAATACGCAAAACATCAACAAAATTTAGCGCGTTTTAAAGTTGATATCGCTTTTGTTTATAACTTCCACATTTATTCGAATTGTGCCACGAAACTTTGCAGACAGTCGCGGATAAGCCTTTTCTACTTAAGTAATAAGTTTCAGAAGTGCCGCTTTTGTACTGCCGGAGTATGTCGATACAAACTGAATACGCAAAACATCAACAAAATTACGCGCGTTTAAAGTTGATATCGCTTTTGTAAATAACTTTAATATTTATTCTAATTGTGCCACGAAACTTTGCAGACAGTCGCGGAGACTGATTTTCTACTGAAGTACGAAGTTTCAGAAGTGCAGCTCTCGTACTGACGGAGATATGTCGATACAAACTGAATACGCAAAACATCAACAAAATTTAGCGCGTTTTAAAGTTGATATCGCTTTGGTTAATAACTTCAGCATTTATTCGAATTGTGCCACGAACCTTTGCAGACAGTAGCGGAGACTGATTTTCTACTGAAGTACCAAGTTTCAGAAGTGCAGCTCTTGTACTGCCGGAGATATGTCGATACAAACTGAATACGCAAAACATCAACAAAATTTAGCGCGTTTTAAAGTTGATATCGCTTTTGTTAATAACTTCCACATTTATTCGAATTGTGCCACGAAACTTTGCAGACAGTCGCGGATAGGCCCTTTCTACTAAAGTACAAAGTTTCAGAAGTGCAGCTCTTGTACTGCAGGAGATATGTCGATACAAACTAAATACGCAAAACATCAACAAAATTTAGCGCGTTTTAAAGTTGATATCGCTTTTGTTTATAACTTCCACATTTATTCGAATTGTGCCACGAAACTTTGCAGACAGTCCCGGATAAGCCTTTTCTACTTAAGTACCAAGTTTCAGAAGTGCAGCTCTGGTACTGATGGAGTATGCCGATACAAACTGAATACGCAAAACATCAACAAAATTACGCGCGTTTAAAGTTGATATCGCTTTTGTAAATAACTTTAACATTTATTCTAATTGTGCCACGAAACTTTGCAGACAGTCGCGGAGACAGATTTTCTACTGAATTACCAAGTTTCAGAAGTGCAGCTCTTGTACTGACGGAGATATGTCGATACAAACTGAATACGCAAAACATTAACAAAATTTAGCCCGTTTTAAAGTTGATATCGCTTTTGTTAATAACTTCAACATTTATTCGAATTGTGCCACGAAACTTTGCAGACAGTCGCGGAGACTGATTTTCTACTGAAGTACCAAGTTTCAGAAGTGCAGCTCTGGTACTGACGGAGATATGTCGATACAAACTGAATACGCAAAACATCAACAAAATTTAGCGCGTTTAAAAGTTGATATCGCTATTGTAATAACGTAAACATTTATTCGAATTGTGCCACGAAACTTTGCAGACAGTCGCGGAGACTGATTTTCTACTGAAGTACCAAGTTTCAGAAGTGCAGCTCTTGTACTGCCGGAGATATGTCGATACAAACTTAATACGCAAAACATCAACAAAATTACGCGCGTTTTAAAGTTGATATCGCTTTTGTTAATAACTTCAACATTTATTCGAATTGTGCACGAAACTTTGCAGACAGTCGCGAAGACTGATTTTCTACTGAAGTACCAAGTTTCAGAACTGCCCCTCTTGTACTGACGGAGATATGTCGATACAAACTGAATACGCAAAACATCCACAAAATTACGCGCGTTTTAAAGTTGATATCTCTTTTGTTTATAACTTCTACATTTATTCGAATTGTGCCACGAAACTTTGCAGACAGTCGCGGAGACTGTTTTTCTACTGAAGTACCAAGTCTCAAAAGTGCAGCTCTTGTACTGCCGGAGATATGTCGATACAAACTGAATACGCAAAACATCAACAAAATTTAGCGCGTTTTAAAGTTGATATCGCTTTTGTTAATAACTTCAACATTTATTCGACTTGTTCCACGAAACTTTGGAGACAGTCGCGGAGACAGATTTTCTACTGAAGTACCAAGTTTCAGAAGTGCAGCTCTTGTACTGCTGGAGATATGTCGATACAAACTGAATACGCAAAACATCAACAAAATTTAGCGCGTTTTAAAGTTGATATCGCTTTTGTTTATAACTTCCACATTTAATCGAATTGTGCCACGAAACTTTGCAGACAGTCTCAGATAGGCCTTTTCGACTGAAGTACCAAGTTTCAGAAGTGCAGCTCTTGTACTGCCGGATATATGTCGATACAAACTAAATACGCAAAACATCAACAAAATTAAGCGCGTTTTAAAGTTGATATCGCTTTTGTTAATAACTTCTACATTTATTCGAATTGTGCCACGAAACTTTGCAGACAGTCGACGATACTGATTTTCTACTGAAGTACCAAGTTTCAGAAGTGCAGCTCTTGTACTGACGGAGATATGTCGATACAAACTGAATACGCAAAACATCAACAAAATTTAGCGCGTTTTAAAGTTGATATCGCTTTTGTTAATAACTTCAACATTTATTCGAATTGTGCCACGAAACTTTGCAGACAGTCGCGGAGACTAATTTTCTACTGAAGTACCAAGTTTCAGAAGTGCAGCTCTTGTACTGCCGGAGATATGTCGATACAAACTGAATACGCAAAACATCAACAAAATTTAGCGCGTTTTAAAGTTGATATCGCTTTTGTTAATAACTTCAACATTTATTCGACTTGTTCCACGAAACTTTGGAGACAGTCGCGGAGACAGATTTTCTACTGAAGTACCAAGTTTCAGAAGTGCAGCTCTTGTACTGCTGGAGATATGTCGATACAAACTGAATACGCAAAACATCAACAAAATTTAGCGCGTTTTAAAGTTGATATCGCTTTTGTTTATAACTTCCACATTTAATCGAATTGTGCCACGAAACTTTGCAGACAGTCTCAGATAGGCCTTTTCTACTGAAGTACCAAGTTTCAGAAGTGCAGCTCTGGTACTGCCGGATATATGTCGATACAAACTAAATACGCAAAACATCAACAAAATTAAGCGCGTTTTAAAGTTGATATCGCTTTTGTTAATAACTTCTACATTTATTCGAATTGTGCCACGAAACTTTGCAGACAGTCGCAGATACTGATTTTCTACTGAAGTACCAAGTTTCAGAAGTGCAGCTCTTGTACTTACGGAGATATGTCGATACAAACTGAATACGCAAAACATCAACAAAATTTAGCGCGTTTTAAAGTTGATATCGCTTTTGTTAATAACTTCAACATTTATTCGAATTGTGCCACGAAACTTTGCAGACAGTCGCGGAGACTAATGTTCTACTGAAGTACCAAGTTTCAGAAGTGCAGCTCTTGTACTGCCGGAGATATGTCGATACAAACTGAATACGCCAAACATCAACAAAATTTAGCGCGTTTTAAAGTTGATATCGCTTTTGATAATAACTTCAACATTTATTCGAATTGTGCCACGAAACATTGCAGACAGTCGCGGATAGGCCTTTTCTACTGAAGTAACAAGTTTCAGAAGTGCAGCTCTTGTACTGTAGGAGATATGTCGATACAAACTGAATACGCAAAACATCAACAAAATTTAGCGCGTTTTAAAGTTGATATCACTTTTGTTAATAACTTCCACATTTATTCGAATTGTGCCACGAAACTTTGCAGACAGTCGCCGAGACTGATGTTCTACTGAAGTACCAAGTTTCAGAAGTGCAGCCTTTGTACTGCTGGAGATATGTCGATATAAACTGAATACGCAAAACATCAACAAAATTTAGCGCGTTTTAAAGTTTATATCGCTTTTATTTATAACTTCCACATTTATTCGAATTGTGCCACGAAACTTTGCAGCCAGTGTCGGATAGGCCCTTTCTACTGAAGTACGAAGTTTCAGAAGTGCAGCTCTTTTACTGCCGGATATATGTCGATACAAACTGAATACGCAAAACATCAACAAAATTAAGCGCGTTTTAAAGTTGATATCGCTTTTGTTAATAACTTCAACATTTATTCGAATTGTGCCACGAAACCTTGCAGACATTCGCGGAGACTGATTTTCTACTGAAGTACCAAGTTTCAGAAGTGCAGCTCTTGTACTTACAGAGATATGTCGATACAAACTGAATACGCAAAACATCAACAAAATTTAGCGCGTTTTAAAGTTGATATCGCTTTTGTTTATAACTTCCACATTTATTCGAATTGTGCCACGAAACTTTGCAGTCAGTCGCAGATAGGCCCTTTCTACTGAAGTACAAGTTTCAGAAGTGCAGCTCTTGTACTGCCGGATATATGTCGATACAAACTGAATACGCAAAACATCAACAAAATTTAGCGCGTTTTAAAGTTGATATCGCTTTTGTTAATAACTTCCACATTTATTCGAATTGTGCCACGAACCTTTGCAGACAGTCGCGGAGACTGATTTTCTACTGAAGTACCAAGTTTCAGAAGTGCAGCTCTTGTACTGACGGAGATATGTCGATACAAACTGAATACGCAAAACATCAACAAAATCTAGCGCGTTTTAAAGTTGATATCGCTTTTGTTAATAACTTCTACATTTATTCGAATTGTGCCACGAAACTTTGCAGACAGTCGCAGATACTGATTTTCTACTGAAGTACCAAGTTTCAGAAGTGCAGCTCTTGTACTGACGGAGATATGTCGATACAAACTGAATACGCAAAACATCAACAAAATTTAGCGCGTTTTAAAGTTGATATCGCTTTTGTTAATAACTTCAACATTTATTCGAATTGTGCCACGAAACTTTGCAGACAGTCGCGGAGACTAATTTTCTACTAAAGTACCAAGTTTCAGAAGTGCAGCTCTTGTACTGCCGGAGATATGTCGATACAAACTGAATACGCAAAACATCAACAAAATTTAGCGCGTTTTAAAGTTGATATCGCTTTTGTTAATAACTTCAACATTTATTCGACTTGTTCCACGAAACTTTGGAGACAGTCGCGGAGACAGATTTTCTACTGAAGTACCAAGTTTCAGAAGTGCAGCTCTTGTACTGCTGGAGATATGTCGATACAAACTGAATACGCAAAACATCAACAAAATTTAGCGCGTTTTAAAGTTGATATCGCTTTTGTTTATAACTTCCACATTTAATCGAATTGTGCCACGAAACTTTGCAGACAGTCTCAGATAGGCCTTTTCTACTGAAGTACCAAGTTTCAGAAGTGCAGCTCTTGTACTGCCGGATATATGTCGATACAAACTAAATACGCAAAACATCAACAAAATTAAGCGCGTTTTGAAGTTGATATCGCTTTTGTTAATAACTTCTACATTTATTCGAATTGTGCCACGAAACTTTGCAGACAGTCGCAGATACTGATTTTCTACTAGAGTACTAAGTTTCAGAAGTGCAGCTCTTGTACTGACGGAGATATGTCGATACAAACTGAATACGCAAAACATCAACAAAATTTAGCGCGTTTTAAAGTTGATATCGCTTTTGTTAATAACTTCAACATTTATTCGAATTGTGCCACGAAACTTTGCAGACAGTCGCGGAGACTAATTTTCTACTGAAGTACCAAGTTTCAGAAGTGCAGCTCTTGTACTGCCGGAGATATGTCGATACAAACTGAATACGCCAAACATCAACAAAATTTAGCGCGTTTTAAAGTTGATATCGCTTTTGTTAATAACTTCAACATTTATTCGAATTGTGCCACGAAACTTTGCAGACAGTCGCGGATAGGCCTTTTCTACTGAAGTAACAAGTTTCAGAAGTGCAGCTCTTGTACTGTAGGAGATATGTCGATACAAACTAAATACGCAAAACATCAACAAAATTTAGCGCGTTTTAAAGTTGATATCGCTTTTGTTAATAACTTCCACATTTATTCGAATTGTGCCACGAACCTTTGCAGACAGTCGCGGAGACTGATTTTCTACTGAAGTACCAAGTTTCAGAAGTGCAGCTCTTGTACTGACGGAGATATGTCGATACAAACTGAATACGCAAAACATCAACAAAATCTAGCGCGTTTTAAAGTTGATATCGCTTTTGTTAATAACTTCTACATTTATTCGAATTGTGCCACGAAACTTTGCAGACAGTCGCAGATACTGATTTTCTACTGAAGTACCAAGTTTCAGAAGTGCAGCTCTTGTACTGACGGAGATATGTCGATACAAACTGAATACGCAAAACATCAACAAAATTTAGCGCGTTTTAAAGTTGATATCGCTTTTGTTAATAACTTCAACGTTTATTCGAATTGTGCCACGAACCTTTGCAGACAGTCGCGGAGACTTATTTTCTACTGAAGTACCAAGGTTCAGAAGTGCAGCTCTTGTACTGACGGAGATATGTCGATACAAACTGAATACGCAAAACATCAACAAAATTTAGCGCGTTTTAAAGTTGATATCGCTTTTGTTAATAACTTCAACATTTATTCGACTTGTTCCACGAAACTTTGCAGACAGTCGCGGAGACAGATTTTCTACTGAAGTACCAAGTTTCAGAAGTGCAGCTCTTGTACTGCTGGAGATATGTCGATACAAACTGAATACGCAAAACATCAACAAAATTTAGCGCGTTTTAAAGTTGATATCGCTTTTGTTTATAACTTCCACATTTAATCGAATTGTGCCACGAAACTTTGCAGACAGTCTCAGATAGGCCTTTTCTACTGAAGTACCAAGTTTCAGAAGTGCAGCTCTTGTACTGCCGGATATATGTCGATACAAACTAAATACGCAAAACATCAACAAAATTAAGCGCGTTTTAAAGTTGATATCGCTTTTGTTAATAACTTCTACATTTATTCGAATTGTGCCACGAAACTTTGCAGACAGTCGCAGATACTGATTTTCTACTGAAGTACCAAGTTTCAGAAGTGCAGCTCTTGTACTGACGGAGATATGTCGATACAAACTGAATACGCAAAACATCAACAAAATTTAGCGCGTTTTAAAGTTGATATCGCTTTTGTTAATAACTTCAACATTTATTCGAATTGTGCCACGAAACTTTGCAGACAGTCGCGGAGACTAATTTTCTACTGAAGTACCAAGTTTCAGAAGTGCAGCTCTTGTACTGCCGGAGATATGTCGATACAAACTGAATACGCCAAACATCAACAAAATTTAGCGCGTTTTAAAGTTGATATCGCTTTTGATAATAACTTCAACATTTATTCGAATTGTGCCACGAAACATTGCAGACAGTCGCGGATAGGCCTTTTCTACTGAAGTAACAAGTTTCAGAAGTGCAGCTCTTGTACTGTAGGAGATATGTCGATACAAACTGAATACGCAAAACATCAACAAAATTTAGCGCGTTTTAAAGTTGATATCACTTTTGTTAATAACTTCCACATTTATTCGAATTGTGCCACGAAACTTTGCAGACAGTCGCCGAGACTGATGTTCTACTGAAGTACCAAGTTTCAGAAGTGCAGCCTTTGTACTGCTGGAGATATGTCGATATAAACTGAATACGCAAAACATCAACAAAATTTAGCGCGTTTTAAAGTTGATATCGCTTTTATTTATAACTTCCACATTTATTCGAATTGTGCCACGAAACTTTGCAGCCAGTGTCGGATAGGCCCTTTCTACTGAAGTACCAAGTTTCAGAAGTGCAGCTCTTTTACTGCCGGATATATGTCGATACAAACTGAATACGCAAAACATCAACAAAATTAAGCGCGTTTTAAAGTTGATATCGCTTTTGTTAATAACTTCCACATTTATTCGAATTGTGCCACGAAACCTTGCAGACATTCGCGGAGACTGATTTTCTACTGAAGTACCAAGTTTCAGAAGTGCAGCTCTTGTACTTACAGAGATATGTCGATACAAACTGAATACGCAAAACATCAACAAAATTTAGCGCGTTTTAAAGTTGATATCGCTTTTGTTAATAACTTCCACATTTATTCGAATTGTGCCACGAAACTTTGCAGTCAGTCGCAGATAGGCCCTTTCTACTGAAGTACAAGTTTCAGAAGTGCAGCTCTTGTACTGCCGGATATATGTCGATACAAACTGAATACGCAAAACATCAACAAAATTTAGCGCGTTTTAAAGTTGATATCGCTTTTGTTAATAACTTCCACATTTATTCGAATTGTGCCACGAACCTTTGCAGACAGTCGCGGAGACTGATTTTCTACTGAAGTACCAAGTTTCAGAAGTGCAGCTCTTGTACTGACGGAGATATGTCGATACAAACTGAATACGCAAAACATCAACAAAATCTAGCGCGTTTTAAAGTTGATATCGCTTTTGTTAATAACTTCTACATTTATTCGAATTGTGCCACGAAACTTTGCAGACAGTCGCAGATACTGATTTTCTACTGAAGTACCAAGTTTCAGAAGTGCAGCTCTTGTACTGACGGAGATATGTCGATACAAACTGAATACGCAAAACATCAACAAAATTTAGCGCGTTTTAAAGTTGATATCGCTTTTGTTAATAACTTCAACATTTATTCGAATTGTGCCACGAAACTTTGCAGACAGTCGCGGAGACTAATTTTCTACTGAAGTACCAAGTTTCAGAAGTGCAGCTCCTGTACTGCCGGAGATATGTCGATAAAACTGAATACGCAAAACATCAACAAAATTTAGCGCGTTTTAAAGTTGATATCGCTTTTGTTAATAACTTCAACATTTATTCGACTTGTTCCACGAAACTTTGGAGACAGTCGCGGAGACAGATTTTCTACTGAAGTACCAAGTTTCAGAAGTGCAGCTCTTGTACTGCTGGAGATATGTCGATACAAACTGAATACGCAAAACATCAACAAAATTTAGCGCGTTTTAAAGTTGATATCGCTTTTGTTTATAACTTCCACATTTAATCGAATTGTGCCACGAAACTTTGCTGACAGTCTCAGATAGGCCTTTTCTACTGAAGTACCAAGTTTCAGAAGTGCAGCTCTTGTACTGCCGGATATATGTCGATACAAACTAAATACGCAAAACATCAACAAAATTAAGCGCGTTTTTAAGTTGATATCGCTTTTGTTAATAACTTCTACATTTATTCGAATTGTGCCACGAAACTTTGCAGACAGTCGCAGATACTGATTTTCTACTAGAGTACTAAGTTTCAGAAGTGCAGCTCTTGTACTGACGGAGATATGTCGATACAAACTGAATACGCAAAACATCAACAAAATTTAGCGCGTTTTAAAGTTGATATCGCTTTTGTTAATAACTTCAACATTTATTCGAATTGTGCCACGAAACTTTGCAGACAGTCGCGGAGACTAATTTTCTACTGAAGTACCAAGTTTCAGAAGTGCAGCTCTTGTACTGCCGGAGATATGTCGATACAAACTGAATACGCCAAACATCAACAAAATTTAGCGCGTTTTAAAGTTGATATCGCTTTTGTTAATAACTTCAACATTTATTCGAATTGTGCCACGAAACTTTGCAGACAGTCGCGGATAGGCCTTTTCTACTGAAGTAACAAGTTTCAGAAGTGCAGCTCTTGTACTGTAGGAGATATGTCGATACAAACTAAATACGCAAAACATCAACAAAATTTAGCGCGTTTTAAAGTTGATATCGCTTTTGTTAATAACTTCCACATTTATTCGAATTGTGCCACGAACCTTTGCAGACAGTCGCGGAGACTGATTTTCTACTGAAGTACCAAGTTTCAGAAGTGCAGCTCTTGTACTGACGGAGATATGTCGATACAAACTGAATACGCAAAACATCAACAAAATCTAGCGCGTTTTAAAGTTGATATCGCTTTTGTTAATAACTTCTACATTTATTCGAATTGTGCCACGAAACTTTGCAGACAGTCGCAGATACTGATTTTCTACTGAAGTACCAAGTTTCAGAAGTGCAGCTCTTGTACTGACGGAGATATGTCGATACAAACTGAATACGCAAAACATCAACAAAATTTAGCGCGTTTTAAAGTTGATATCGCTTTTGTTAATAACTTCAACATTTATTCGAATTGTGCCACGAAACTTTGCAGACAGTCGCGGAGACTAATTTTCTACTGAAGTACCAAGTTTCAGAAGTGCAGCTCTTGTACTGCCGGAGATATGTCGATACAAACTGAATACGCAAAACATCAACAAAATTTAGCGCGTTTTAAAGTTGATATCGCTTTTGTTAATAACTTCAACATTTATTCGACTTGTTCCACGAAACTTTGGAGACAGTCGCGGAGACAGATTTTCTACTGAAGTACCAAGTTTCAGAAGTGCAGCTCTTGTACTGCTGGAGATATGTCGATACAAACTGAATACGCAAAACATCAACAAAATTTAGCGCGTTTTAAAGTTGATATCGCTTTTGTTTATAACTTCCACATTTAATCGAATTGTGCCACGAAACTTTGCAGACAGTCTCAGATAGGCCTTTTCTACTGAAGTACCAAGTTTCAGAAGTGCAGCTCTTGTACTGCCGGATATATGTCGATACAAACTAAATACGCAAAACATCAACAAAATTAAGCGCGTTTTAAAGTTGATATCGCTTTTGTTAATAACTTCTACATTTATTCGAATTGTGCCACGAAACTTTGCAGACAGTCGCAGATACTGATTTTCTACTAGAGTACTAAGTTTCAGAAGTGCAGCTCTTGTACTGACGGAGATATGTCGATACAAACTGAATACGCAAAACATCAACAAAATTTAGCGCGTTTTAAAGTTGATATCGCTTTTGTTAATAACTTCAACATTTATTCGAATTGTGCCACGAAACTTTGCAGACAGTCGCAGAGACTAATTTTCTACTGAAGTACCAAGTTTCAGAAGTGCAGCTCTTGTACTGCCGGAGATATGTCGATACAAACTGAATACGCCAAACATCAACAAAATTTAGCGCGTTTTAAAGTTGATATCGCTTTTGTTAATAACTTCAACATTTATTCGAATTGTGCCACGAAACTTTGCAGACAGTCGCGGATAGGCCTTTTCTACTGAAGTAACAAGTTTCAGAAGTGCAGCTCTTGTACTGTAGGAGATATGTCGATACAAACTAAATACGCAAAACATCAACAAAATTTAGCGCGTTTTAAAGTTGATATCGCTTTTGTTAATAACTTCCACATTTATTCGAATTGTGCCACGAAACTTTGCAGACAGTCGCCGAGACTGATGTTCTACTGAAGTACCAAGTTTCAGAAGTGCAGCTCTTGTACTGCTGGAGATATGTCGATATAAACTGAATACGCAAAACATCAACAAAATTTAGCGCGTTTTAAAGTTGATATCGCTTTTATTTATAACTTCCACATTTATTCGAATTGTGCCACGAAACTTTGCAGCCAGTGTCGGATAGGCCCTTTCTACTGAAGTACCAAGTTTCAGAAGTGCAGCTCTTTTACTGCCGGAGATATGTCGATACAAACTGAATACGCAAAACATCAACAAAATTTAGCGCGTTTTAAAGTTGATATCGCTTTTGTTAATAACTTCAACATTTATTCGACTTGTTCCACGAAACTTTGGAGACAGTCGCGGAGACAGATTTTCTACTGAAGTACCAAGTTTCAGAAGTGCAGCTCTTGTACTGCTGGAGATATGTCGATACAAACTGAATACGCAAAACATCAACAAAATTTAGCGCGTTTTAAAGTTGATATCGCTTTTGTTTATAACTTCAACATTTATTCGAATTGTGCCACGAAACTTTGCAGACATTCGCGGAGACTGATTTTCTACTGAAGTACCAAGTTTCAGAAGTGCAGCTCTTGTACTGCCGGATATATGTCTATACAAACTAAATACGCAAAACATCAACAAAATTAAGCGCGTTTTAAAGTTGATATCGCTTTTGTTAATAACTTCTACATTTATTCGAATTGTGCCACGAAACTTTGCAGACAGTCGCAGATACTGATTTTCTACTGAAGTACCAAGTTTCAGAAGTGCAGCTCTTGTACTGACGGAGATATGTCGATACAAACTGAATACGCAAAACATCAACAAAATTTAGCGCGTTTTAAAGTTGATATCGCTTTTGTTAATAACTTCAACATTTATTCGAATTGTGCCACGAAACTTTGCAGACAGTCGCGGAGACTAATTTTCTACTGAAGTACCAAGTTTCAGAAGTGCAGCTCTTGTACTGCCGGAGATATGTCGATACAAACTGAATACGCCAAACATCAACAAAATTTAGCGCGTTTTAAAGTTGATATCGCTTTTGTTAATAACTTCAACATTTATTCGAATTGTGCCACGAAACATTGCAGACAGTCGC
Organism: Sepiola atlantica; assembly: GCA_963556195.1. NCBI lineage: Eukaryota > Metazoa > Mollusca > Cephalopoda > Sepiida > Sepiolidae > Sepiola > Sepiola atlantica. The sequence goes on from CAUVYP010000355.1 coordinate 934,169, forward strand.
GGATAGGCCTTTTCTACTGAAGTAACAAGTTTCAGAAGTGCAGCTCTTGTACTGTAGGAGATATGTCGATACAAACTGAATACGCAAAACATCAACAAAATTTAGCGCGTTTTAAAGTTGATATCACTTTTGTTAATAACTTCCACATTTATTCGAATTGTGCCACGAAACTTTGCAGACAGTCGCCGAGACTGATGTTCTACTGAAGTACCAAGTTTCAGAAGTGCAGCTCTTGTACTGCTGGAGATATGTCGATATAAACTGAATACGCAAAACATCAACAAAATTTAGCGCGTTTTAAAGTTGATATCGCTTTTATTTATAACTTCCACATTTATTCGAATTGTGCCACGAAACTTTGCAGCCAGTGTCGGATAGGCCCTTTCTACTGAAGTACCAAGTTTCAGAAGTGCAGCTCTTTTACTGCCGGATATATGTCGATACAAACTGAATACGCAAAACATCAACAAAATTAAGCGCGTTTTAAAGTTGATATCGCTTTTGTTAATAACTTCAACATTTATTCGAATTGTGCCACGAAACCTTGCAGACATTCGCGGAGACTGATTTTCTACTGAAGTACCAAGTTTCAAAAGTGCAGCTCTTGTACTTACAGAGATATGTCGATACAAACTGAATACGCAAAACATCAACAAAATTTAGCGCGTTTTAAAGTTGATATCGCTTTTGTTTATAACTTCCACATTTATTCGAATTGTGCCACGAAACTTTGCAGACAGTCGCAGATACGCCCTATTTACTGAAGTACAAGTTTCAGAAGTGCAGCTCTTGTACTGCCGGATATATGTCGATACAAACTGAATACGCAAAACATCAACAAAATTTAGCGCGTTTTAAAGTTGATATCGCTTTTGTTAATAACTTCCACATTTATTCGAATTGTGCCACGAACCTTTGCAGACAGTCGCGGAGACTGATTTTCTACTGAAGTACCAAGTTTCAGAAGTGCAGCTCTTGTACTGACGGAGATATGTCGATACAAACTGAATACGCAAAACATCAACAAAATCTAGCGCGTTTTAAAGTTGATATCGCTTTTGTTAATAACTTCTACATTTATTCGAATTGTGCCACGAAACTTTGCAGACAGTCGCAGATACTGATTTTCTACTGAAGTACCAAGTTTCAGAAGTGCAGCTCTTGTACTGACGGAGATATGTCGATACAAACTGAATACGCAAAACATCAACAAAATTTAGCGCGTTTTAAAGTTGATATCGCTTTTGTTAATAACTTCAACATTTATTTTAATTGTGCCACGAAACTTTGCAGACAGTCGCGGAGACTAATTTTCTACTGAAGTACAAGTTTCAGAAGTGCAGCTCTTGTACTGCCGGAGATATGTCGATACAAACTGAATACGCAAAACATCAACAAAATTTAGCGCGTTTTAAAGTTGATATCGCTTTTGTTAATAACTTCAACATTTATTCGACTTGTTCCACGAAACTTTGGAGACAGTCGCGGAGACAGATTTTCTACTGAAGTACCAAGTTTCAGAAGTGCAGCTCTTGTACTGCTGGAGATATGTCGATACAAACTGAATACGCAAAACATCAACAAAATTTAGCGCGTTTTAAAGTTGATATCGCTTTTGTTTATAACTTCCACATTTAATCGAATTGTGCCACGAAACTTTGCAGACAGTCTCAGATAGGCCTTTTCTACTGAAGTACCAAGTTCCAGAAGTGCAGCTCTTGTACTGCCGGATATATGTCGATACAAACTAAATACGCAAAACATCAACAAAATTAAGCGCGTTTTAAAGTTGATATCGCTTTTGTTAATAACTTCTACATTTATTCGAATTGTGCCACGAAACTTTGCAGACAGTCGCAGATACTGATTTTCTACTAGAGTACCAAGTTTCAGAAGTGCAGCTCTTGTACTGACGGAGATATGTCGATACAAACTGAATACGCAAAACATCAACAAAATTACGCGCGTTTTAAAGTTGATATCGCTTTTGTTAATAACTTCAACATTTATTCGAATTGTGCCACGAAACTTTGCAGACAGTCGCGGAGACTAATTTTCTACTGAAGTACCAAGTTTCAGAAGTGCAGCTCTTGTACTGCCGGAGATATGTCGATACAAACTGAATACGCCAAACATCAACAAAATTTAGCGCGTTTTAAAGTTGATATCGCTTTTGTTAATAACTTCAACATTTATTCGAATTGTGCCACGAAACTTTGCAGACAGTCGCGGATAGGCCTTTTCTACTGAAGTAACAAGTTTCAGAAGTGCAGCTCTTGTACTGTAGGAGATATGTCGATACAAACTAAATACGCAAAACATCAACAAAATTTAGCGCGTTTTAAAGTTGATATCGCTTTTGTTAATAACTTCCACATTTATTCGAATTGTGCCACGAAACTTTGCAGACAGTCGCCGAGACTGATGTTCTACTGAAGTACCAAGTTTCAGAAGTGCAGCTCTTGTACTGCTGGAGATATGTCGATATAAACTGAATACGCAAAACATCAACAAAATTTAGCGCGTTTTAAAGTTGATATCGCTTTTATTTATAACTTCCACATTTATTCGAATTGTGCCACGAAACTTTGCAGCCAGTGTCGGATAGGCCCTTTCTACTGAAGTACCAAGTTTCAGAAGTGCAGCTCTTTTACTGCCGGATATATGTCGATACAAACTGAATACGCAAAACATCAACAAAATTAAGCGCGTTTTAAAGTTGATATCGCTTTTGTTAATAACTTCAACATTTATTCGAATTGTGCCACGAAACTTTGCAGACATTCGCGGAGACTGATTTTCTACTGAAGTACCAAGTTTCAGAAGTGCAGCTCTTGTACTTACAGAGATATGTCGATACAAACTGAATACGCAAAACATCAACAAAATTTAGCGCGTTTTAAAGTTGATATCGCTTTTGTTAATAACTTCCACATTTATTCGAATTGTGCCACGAAACTTTGCAGACTGTCGCAGATAGGCCCTTTCTACTGAAGTACAAGTTTCAGAAGTGCAGCTCTTGTACTGCCGGATATATGTCGATACAAACTGAATACGCAAAACATCAACAAAATTTAGCGCGTTTTAAAGTTGATATCGCTTTTGTTAATAACTTCCACATTTATTCGAATTGTGCCACGAACCTTTGCAGACAGTCGCGGAGACTTATTTTCTACTGAAGTACCAAGGTTCAGAAGTGCAGCTCTTGTACTGACGGAGATATGTCGATACAAACTGAATACGCAAAACATCAACAAAATCTAGCGCGTTTTAAAGTTGATATCGCTTTTGTTAATAACTTCGACATTTATTCGAATTGTGCCACGAAACTTTGCAGACAGTCGCGGAGACTAATTTACTACTGAAGTACCAAGTTTCAGAAGTGCAGCTCTTGTACTGTCGGAGATATGTCGATACAAACTGAATACGCAAAACATCAATAAAATTTAGCGCGTTTTAAAGTTGATATCGCTTTTGTTTATAACTTCCACATTTATTCGAATTGTGCCACGAAAGTTTGCAGACCGTCGCGGATAGGCCTTTTCAACTGAAGTACTAAGTTTCAGAAGTGCAGCTCTTGTACTGCACGTGATAGCTCGATACAAACTGAATACGCCAAACATCAACAAAATTTAGCGCGTTTTAAAGTTGATATCGCTTTTGTTAATAACTTCAACATATATTCGAATTGTGCCACGAAACTTTGCAGACAGTCGCGGAGACATATTTCTACTGAAGTACAAAGTTTCAGAAGTGCAGCTCTTTTACTGCCGGAGATATGTCGATACAAACTGAATACGCAAAACATCAACAAAATTTAGCGCGTTTTAAAGTTGATATCGCTTTTGTTAATAACTTCAACATTTATTCGAATTGTGCCACGAAACTTTAAAGACAGTCGCGGAGACATATTTTCTACTGAAGTACCAAGTTTCAGAAGTGCAGCTCTTGTACTGCCGGAGATATGTCGATACAAACTGAATACGCAAAACATCAACAAAATTTAGCGCGTTTTAAAGTTGATATCGCTTTTGTTAATAACTTCCACATTTATTCGAATTGTGCCAGGAAACTTTGCAGACAGTCGCGATGACTGATTTACTACTGAAGTACCAAGTTTCAGAAGTGCAGCTCTTGTACTGCCGGAGATATGTCGATACAAACTGAATACGCAAAACATCAACAAAATTTAGCGCGTTTTAAAGTTGATATCGCTTTTGTTGATAACTTCCACATTTATTCGAATTGTGCCACGAAACTTTGCAGACAGTCGCAGAGACTGATGTTCTACTGACGTACCAAGTTTCAGAAGTGCAGCTCTTGTACTGCTGGAGATATGTCGATACAAACTGAATACGCAAAACATCAACAAAATTAAGCGCGTTTTAAAGTTGATATCGCTTTTGTTTATAACTTCCACATTTATTCGAATTGTGCCACGAAACTTTGCAGACATTCGCGGAGACTGATTTCCTACTGAAGTACCAAGTTTCAGAAGTGCAGCTCTTGTACTTACAGAGATATGTCGATACAAACTGAATACGCAAAACATCAACAAAATTTAGCGCGTTTTAAAGTTGATATCGCTTTTGTTTATAACTTCCACATTTATTCGAATTGTGCCACGAAACTTTGCAGACAGTCGCAGATAGGCCCTTTCTACTGAAGTACAAGTTTAAGAAGTGCAGCTCTTGTACAGCCGGATATATGTCGATACAAACTGAATACGCAAAACATCAACAAAATTTAGCGCGTTTTAAAGTTGATATCGCTTTTGTTAATAACTTCAACATTTATTCGAATTGTGCCACGAAACTTTGCAGACAGTCGCGGAGACTAAATCTCTACTGAAGTACCAAGTTTCAGAAGTGCAGCTCTTGTACTGTCGGAGATATCTCGATACAAACTGAATACGCAAAACATCAATAAAATTTAGCGCGTTTTAAAGTTGATATCGCTTTTGTTTATAACTTCCACATTTATTCGAATTGTGCCACGAAAGTTTGCAGACCGTCGCGGATAGGCCTTTTCAACTGAAGTACCAAGTTTCAGAAGTGCAGCTCTTGTACTGCACGTGATAGCTCCATACAAACTGAATACGCCAAACATCAACAAAATTTAGCGCGTTTTGAAGTTGATATCGCTTTTGTTAATAACTTCAAAATTCATTCGAATTGTGCCACGAAACTTTGCAGACAGTCGCGGAGACTGATTTTCTACTGAAGTACCAAGTTTCAGAAGTGCAGCTCTTGTACTGACGGAGATATGTCGATACAAACTGAATACGCAAAACATCAACAAAATCTAGCGCGTTTTAAAGTTGATATCGCTTTTGTAAATAACTTCAACATTTATTCGAATTGTGCCACGAAACTTTGCAGACAGTCGCGGAGACTAATTTTCTACTGAAGTACCAAGTTTCAGAAGTGCAGCTCTTGTACTGTCGGAGATATGTCGATACAAACTGAATACGCAAAACATCAATAAAATTTAGCGCGTTTTAAAGTTGATATCGCTTTTGTTTATAACTTCCACATTTATTCGAATTGTGCCACGAAAGTTTGCAGACCGTCGCGGATAGGCCTTTTCAACTGAAGTACCAAGTTTCAGAAGTGCAGCTCTTGTACTGCACGTGATAGCTCGATACAAACTGAATACGCCAAACATCAACAAAATTTAGCGCGTTTTAAAGTTGATATCGCTTTTGTTAATAACTTCAACATTTATTCGAATTGTGCCACGAAACTTTGCAGACAGTCGCGGAGACATATTTTCTACTGAAGTACAAAGTTTCAGAAGTGCAGCTCTTGTACTGCCGGAGATATGTCGATACAAACTGAATACGCCAAACATCAACAAAATTTAGCGCGTTTTAAAGTTGATATCGCTTTTGTTAATAACTTCAACATTTATTCGAATTGTGCCACGAAACTTTGCAGACAGTCGCGGTGACTGATTTTCTACTGAAGTACCAAGTTTCAGAAGTGCAGCTCTTGTACTGCCGGAGATATGTCGATACAAACTGAATACGCAAAACATCAACAAAATTTAGCGCGTTTTAAAGTTGATATCGCTTTTGTTAATAACTTCAACATTTATTCGAATTGTGCCACGAAACTTTGCAGACAGTCGCAGAGACTGATTTTCGACTGAAGTACCTAGTTTCAGAAGTGCAGCTCTTGTACTGACGGAGATATGTCGATACAACTGAATACGCAAAACATCAACAAAATTTAGCGCGTTTTAAAGTTGATATCGATTTTGTTAATAACTTAACATTTATTAGAATTGTGCCACGAAACTTTGCAGACAGTCGCGGAGACTGATTTTCTACTGAAGTACAAAGTTTCAGAAGTGCAGCTCTTGTACTGCCGGAGATATGTCGATACAAACTGAATACGCAAAACATCAACAAAATTTAGCGCGTTTTAAAGTTGATATCGCTTTTGTTTATAACTTCCACATTTATTCGAATTGTGCCACGAAACTTTGCAGACAGTCGCGGATGGGCCTTTTCTACTGAAGTACCAAGTTTCAGAAGTGCCGCTTTTGTACTGCCGGAGTATGTCGATACAAACTGAATACGCAAAACATCAACAAAATTTAGCGCGTTTAAAGTTGATATCGCTTTTGTAAATAACTTTAACATTTATTCTAATTGTGCCACGAAACTTTGCAGACAGTCGCGGAGACTGATTTTCTACTGAAGTACCAAGTTTTAAAAGTGCAGCTCTTGTACTGACGGAGATATGTGGATACAAACTGAATACGCAAAACATCAACAAAACTTAGCGCGTTTTAAAGTTAATATCGCTTTTGTTAATAACTTCGACATTTATTCGAATTGTGCCACGAAACTTTGCAGACAGTCGCGGAGACATATTTTCTACTGAAGTAACAAGTTTCAGAAGTGCAGCTCTTGTACTGACGGAGATATGTCGATACAAACTGAATACGAAAAACATCAACAAAATCTAGCGCGTTTTAAAGTTGATATCGCTTTTGTTTATAACTTCAATATTTATTCGAATTGTGCCACGAAACTTTGCAGACAGTCGCGGATAGGCCTTTTCTACTGAAGTACCAAGTTTCAGAAGTGCAGCTCTTGTACTGCCGGAGATATGTCGATACAAACTGAATACGCAAAACATCAACAACATTTAGCGCGTTTTAAAGTTGATATCGCTTTTGTTAATAACTTCAACATTTATTCAAATTGTGCCACGAAACTTTGCAGACAGTCGCGGAGACTGATTTTCTACTGAAGTACCAAGTTTCAGAAGTGCAGCTCTTCTACTGCCAGAGATATGTCGATACAAACTGAATACGCCAAAAATCAACAATATTTAGCGCGTTTTAAAGTTGATATCGCTTTTGTTTATAACTTCAACATTTATTCGAATTGTGCCACGAAACTTTGCAGACAGTCGCGGATAGGGGTTTTCTACTGAAGTACCAAGTTTCAGAAGTGCAGCTCCTGTACTGCCGGTGATATCTCGATACAAACTGAATACGCAAAACATCAACAAAATTTAGCGCGTTTTAAAGTTGATATCGCTTTTGTTTATAACTTCCACATTTATTCGAATTGTGCCACGAAAGTTTGCAGACCGTCGCGGATAAACCTTTACAACTGAAGTACCAAGTTTCAGAAGTGCAGCTCTTGTACTGCTGGAGATATGTCGATACAAACTGAATACGCCAAACATCAACAAAATTTAGCGCGTTTTAAAGTTGATATCGCTTTTGTTAATAACTTCAACATTTATTCGAATTGTGCCACGAAACTTTGCAGACAGTCGCGGAGACATATTTTCTACTGAAGTACAAAGTTTCAGAAGTGCAGCTCTTGTACTGCCGGAGATATGTCGATACAAACTGAATACGCAAAACATCAACAAAATTTAGCGCGTTTTAAAGTTGATATCGCTTTTGTTAATAACTTCCACATTTATTCGAATTGTGCCACGAAACTTTGCAGACAGTCGCGGTGACTGATTTTCTACTGAAGTACCAAGTTTCAGAAGTGCAGCTCTTGTACTGCCGGAGATATGTCGATACAAACTGAATACGCAAAACATCAACAAAATTTAGCGCGTTTTAAAGTTGATATCGCTTTTGTTAATAACTTAAACATTTATTCGAATTGTGCCACGAAACTTTGCAGACAGTCGCGGAGACTGATTTTCGACTGAAGTACCAAGTTTCAGAAGTGCAGCTCTTGTACTGACGGAGATATGTCGATACAAACTGAATACGCAAAACATCAACAAAATTTAGCGCGTTTTAAAGTTAATATCGCTTTTGTGAATAACTTCAATATTTATTCGAATTGTGCCACGAAACTTTGCATACAGTCGCGGAGACATATTTTCTACTGAAGTAACAAGTTTCAGAAGTGCAGCTCTTGTACTGACGGAGATATGTCGATACAAACTGAATACGCAAAACATCAACAAAATCTAGCGCGTTTTAAAGTTGATATCGCTTTTGTTAATAACTTCAACATTTATTCGAATTGTGCCACGAAACTTTGCAGACAGTCGCGGAGACTGATTTTCTACTGAAGTACCAAGTTTCAGAAGTGCAGCTCTTGTACTGACGGAGATATGTCGATACAAACTGAATACGCAAAACATCAACAAAATTTAGCGCGTTTTAAGATTGATATCGCTTTTGTTAATAACTTCCACATTTATTCGAATTGTGCCACGAAACTTTGCAGACAGTCGCGGATAGGCCTTTCCTACTGAAGTAGAAAGTTTCAGAAGTGCAGCTCTTGTACTGCCGGATATATGTCGATACAAACTAAATACGCAAAACATCAAAAAAATTACGCGCGTTTTAACGTTGATATCGCTTTTGTTAATAACCTCAACATTTATGCGACTTGTGCACGAAACTTTGCAGACAGTCGCGAAGACTGATTTTCTACTGAAGTACGAAGTTTCAGAAGTGCAGCTCTTGTACTGACGGAGATATGTCGATACAAACTGAATACGCAAAACATCCACAAAATTACGCGCGTTTTAAAGTTGATATCTCTTTTGTTAATAACTTCTACATTTATTCGACTTGTGCCACGAAACTTTGCAGACAGTCGCAGAGACATATTTTCTACTGAAGTACCAAGTTTCAGAAGTGCAGCACTTGTACTGCTGGAGATATGTCGATACAAACTGAATACGCAAAACATCAACAAAATTTAGCGCGTTTTAAAGTTGATATCGCTTTTGTCTATAACTTCCACATTTATTCGAATTGTGCCACGAAACTTTGCAGACAGTCGCGGATGGGCCTTTTCTACTGAAGTACCAAGTTTCAGAAGTGCAGCTCTTGTACTGCCGGAGATATGTCGATACAAACTGAATACGCAAAACATCAACAAAATTTAGCGCGTTTTAAAGTTTATATCGCTTTTGTTAATAACTTCAATATTTATTCGAATTGTGCCACGAAACTTTGCAGACAGTCGCGGAGACTGATTTTCGACTGAAGTACCTAGTTTCAGAAGTGCAGCTCTTGTACTTACGGAGATATGTCGATACAACTGAATACGCAAAACATCAACAAAATTTAGCGCGTTTTAAAGTTGATATCGCTTTTGTTAATAACTTAACATTTATTAGAATTGTGCCACGAAACTTTGCAGACAGTCGCGGAGACTGATTTTCTACTGAAGTACAAAGTTTCAGAAGTGCAGCTCTTGTACTGCCAGAGATATGTCGATACAAACTGAATACGCAAAACATCAACAAAATTTAGCGCGTATTAAAGTTGATATCGCTTTTGTTTATAACTTCCACATTTATTCGAATTGTGCCACGAAACTTTGCAGACAGTCGCGGATTAGCCTTTTCTACTTAAGTACCAAGTTTCAGAAGTGCCGCTTTTGTACTGCCGGAGTATGTCGATACAAACTGAATACGCAAAACATCAACAAAATTACGCGCGTTTAAAGTTGATATCGCTTTTGTAAATAACTTTAACATTTATTCTAATTGTGCCACGAAACTTTGCAGACAGTCGCGGAGACATATTTTCTACTGAAGTACCAAGTTTCAGAAGTGCAGCTCTTGTACTGCCGGAGATATGTCGATACAAACTGAATACGCAAAACATAAACAAAATTTAGCGCGTTTTAAAGTTAATATCGCTTTTGTGAATAACTTCAATATTTATTCGAATTGTGCCACGAAACTTTGCATACAGTCGCGGAGACATATTTTCTACTGAAGTAACAAGTTTCAGAAGTGCAGCTCTTGTACTGACGGAGATATGTCGATACAAACTGAATACGCAAAACATCAACAAAATCTAGCGCGTTTTAAAGTTGATATCGCTTTTGTTAATAACTTCAACATTTATTCGAATTGTGCCACGAAACTTTGCAGACAGTCGCGGAGACTGATTTTCTACTGAAGTACCAAGTTTAAGAAGTGCAGCTCTTGTACTGACGAAGATATGTCGATACAAACTGAATACGCAAAACATCAACAAAATTTAGCGCGTTTTAAAGTTGATATCGCTTTTGTTAATAACTTCCACATTTATTCGAATTGTGCCACGAAACTTTGCAGACAGTCGCGGATAGGCCTTTTCAACTGAAGTACCAAGTTTCAGAAGTGCAGCTCTTGTACTGCCGGATATATGTCGATACAAACTAAATACGCAAAACATCAAAAAAATTACGCGCGTTTTAACGTTGATATCGCTTTTGTTAATAACTTCAACATTTATTCGAATTGTACACGAAACTTTGCAGACAGTCGCGAAGACTGATTTTCTACTGAAGTACGAAGTTTCAGAAGTGCAGCTCTTGTACTGACGGAGATATGTCGATACAAACTGAATACGCCAAACATCCACAAAATTACGCACGTTTTAAAGTTGATATCTATTTTGTTAATAACTTCTACATTTATTCGACTTGTGCCACGAAACTTTGCAGACAGTCGCGGAGACTTATTTTCTACTGAAGTACCAAGTTTCAGAAGTGCAGCTCTTGTACTGCTGGAGATATGTCGATACAAACTGAATACGCAAAACATCAACAAAATTTAGCGCGTTTTAAAGTTGATATCGCTTTTGTTTATAACTTCCACATTTATTCGAATTGTGCAACGAAACTTTGCAGACAGTCGCGGATGGGCCTTTTCTACTGAAGTACAAAGTTTCAGAAGTGCAGCTCTTGTACTGCCGGATATATGTCGATACAAACTGAATACGCAAAACATCAACAAAATTTAGCGCGTTTTAAAGTTGATATCGCTTTTGTTAATAACTTCAACATTTATTCGAATTGTGCCACGAAACTTTGCAGACAGTCGCGGAGACATATTTTCTACTGAAGTACCAAGTTTCAGAAGTGCAGCTCTTGTACTGCCGGAGATATGTCGATACAAACTGAATACGCAAAACATCAAAATTTAGCGCGTTTTAAAGTTGATATCGCTTTTGTTAATAACTTCCACATTAATTCGAATTGTGCCACGAAACTTTGCAGACAGTCGCAGATAGGTTTTTTCTACTTAAGTACCAAGTTTCAGAAGTGCAGCTCTTGTACTGCCGGAGATATGTCGATACAAACTAAATACGCAAAACATCAACAAAATTTAGCGCGTTTTAAAGTTGATATCGCTTTTGTTAATAACTTAACCATTTATTCGAATTGTGAACGAAACTTTGCAGACAGTCGCAGAGACTGATTTTCTACTGAAGTACCAAGTTTCAGAAGTGCAGCTCTTGTACTGACGGAGATATGTCGATACAAACTGAATACGCAAAACATCCACAAAATTACGCGCGTTTTAAAGTTGATATCTCTTTTGTTAATAACTTCTACATTTATTCGAATTGTGCCAGGAAACCTTGCAGACATTCGCGGAGACATATTTTCTACTGAAGTACCAAGTTTCAGAAGTGCAGCTCCTGTACTGCCGGTGATATCTCGATACAAACTGAATACGCAAAACATCAACAAAATTTAGCGCGTTTTAAAGTTGATATCGCTTTTGTTAATAACTTCAACATTTATTCGAATTGTGCCACGAAACTTTGCAGACAGTCGCGGAGACTGATTTTCTACTGAAGTACAAAGTTTCAGAAGTGCAGCTCTTGTACTGCCGGAGATATGTCGATACAAACTGAATACGCAAAACATCAAAAAATTTAGCGCGTTTTAAAGTTGATGTCGCTTTTGTTTACAACTTCCACATTTATTCGAATTGTGCCACGAAAGTTTGCAGACAGTCGCGGAATGGCCTTTTCTACTGAAGTACCAAGTTTCAGAAGTGCAGCTCTTGTACTGCACGTGATAGCTCGATACAAACTGAATACGCCAAACATCAACAAAATTTAGCGCGTTTTAAAGTTAATATCGCTTTTGTTTATAACTTCCACATTTATTCGAATTGTGCCACGAAACTTTGCAGACAGTCGCGGAGACATATTTTCTACTGAAGTACCAAGTTTCAGAAGTGCAGCTCTTGTACTGCCGGAGATATCTCGATACAAACTGAATACGCAAAACATCAACAAAATTTAGCGCGTTTTAAAGTTGATATCGCTTTTGTTTATAACTTCCACATTTATTCGAATTGTGCCACGAAACTTTGCAGACAGTCGCGGATAAGCCTTTTCTACTTAAGTACCAAGTTTCAGAAGTGCCGCTTTTGTACTGCCGGAGTATGTCGATACAAACTGAATACGCAAAACATCAACAAAATTACGCGCGTTTAAAGTTGATATCGCTTTTGTAAATAACTTTAATATTTATTCTAATTGTGCCACGAAACTTTGCAGACAGTCGCGGAGACTGATTTTCTACTCAAGTACAAAGTTTTAGAAGTGCAGCTCTTGTACTGACGGAGATATGTCGATACAAACTGAATACGCAAAACATCAACAAAATTTAGCGCGTTTTAAAGTTGATATCGCTTTTGTTAATAACCTCAACATTTATTCGAATTGTGCCACGAAACTTTGCAGACAGTCGCGGAGACTGATTTTCTACTGAAGTACCAAGTTTCAGAAGTGCAGCTCTTGTACTGCCGGAGATATGTCGATACAAACTGAATACGCAAAACATCAACAAAATTTAGCGCGTTTTAAAGTTGATATCGCTTTTGTTAATAACTTTTACATTTATTCGAATTGTGCCACGAAACTTTGCAGACAGTCGCGGATAGGCCTTTTCTACTGGAGTACAAAGTTTCAGAAGTGCAGCTCTTGTACTGACGGAGATATGTCGATACAAACTAAATACGCAAAACATCAACAAAATTAAGCGCGTTTTAAAGTTGATATCGCTATTGTTAATAACTTCAACATTTATTCGAATTGTGCACGAAACTTTGCAGACAGTCGCGAAGACTGATTTTCTACTGAAGTACCAAGTTTCAGAAGTGCAGCTCTTGTACTGACGGAGATATGTCGATACAAACTGAATACGCAAAACATCCACAAAATTACGCGCGTTTTAAAGTTGATATCTCTTTTGTTAATAACTTCTACATTTATTCGAATTGTGCCACGAAACTTTGCAGACAGTCGCGTGGACATATTTTCTACTGAAGTACCAAGTTTCAGAAGTGCAGCTCTTGTACTGCCGGATATATGTCGATACAAACTGAATACGCAAAACATCAACAAAATTTAGCGCGTTTTAAAGTTGATATCGCTTTTGTTAATAACTTCAACATTTATTCGAATTGTGCCACGAAACTTTGCAGACAGTCGCGGAGACTGATTTTCTACTGAAGTAATAAGTTTCAGAAGTGCAGCTCTTGTACTGCTGGAGATATGTCGATACAAACTGAATACGCAAAACATCAACAAAATTTAGCGCGTTTTAAAGTTGATATCGCTTTTGTTTATAACTTCCACATTTATTCGAATTGTGCCACGAAACTTTGCAGACAGTCGCGGATAGGCCCTTTCTACTGAAGTACCAAGTTTCAGAAGTGCAGCTCATGTACTGCCGGATATATGTCGATACAAACTGAATACGCAAAACATCAACAAAATTTAGCGCGTTTTAAAGTTGATATCGCTTTTGTTAATAACTTCAACATTTATTCGAATTGTGCCACGAAACTTTGCAGACAGTCGCGGAGACTGATTTTTTACTGAAGTACCAAGTTTCAGAAGTGCAGCTCTTGTACTGACGGAGATATGTCGATACAAACTGAATACGCAAAACATCAACAAAATTTAGCGCGTTTTAAAGTTGATATCGCTTTTGTTTATAACTTTCACATTTATTCGAATTGTGCCACGAAACTTTGCAGACAGTCGCAGATAGGCCCTTTCTACTGAAGTACCAAGTTTTAGAAGTGCAGCTCTTGTACTGCCGGATATATGTCGATACAAACTGAATACGCAAAACATCAACAAAATTTAGCGCGTTTTAAAGTTGATATCGCTTTTGTTTATAACTTCCACATTTATTCGAATTGTGCCACGAAACTTTGCAGACAGTCGCGGATAGGCCCTTTCTACTGAAGTACCAAGTTTCAGAAGTGCAGCTCTTGTACTGACGGAGATATGTCGATACAAACTGAATACGCAAAACATCAACAAAATTTAGCGCGTTTTAAAGTTGATATCGCTTTTGTTAATAACATCAACATTTATTCGAATTGTGCCACGAAACTTTGCAGACAGTCGCCGAGACTGATTTCCTACTGAGGTACCAAGTTTCAGAAGTGCAGCTCTTGTACTGCCGGAGATATGTCGATACAAACTGAATACGCAAAACATCAACAAAATTTAGCGCGTTTTAAAGTTGATATCGCTTTTGTTAATAACTTCCACATTTATTCGAATTGTGCCACGAAACTTTGCAGACAGTCGCGGATACGCCTTTTCTACTGAAGTACAAAGTTTCAGAAGTGCAGCTCTTGTACTGCCGGAGATATGTCGATACAAACTGAATACGCAAAACATCAACAAAATTAAGCGCGTTTTAAAGTTGATATCGCTTTTGTTAATAACTTCAACATTTATTCGAATTGTGCACGAAACTTTGCAGACAGTCGCGAAGACTGATTTTCTACTGAAGTACCAAGTTTCAGAAGTGCAGCTTTTGGTACTGACGGAGATATGTCGATACAAACTGAATACGCAAAACATCCACAAAATTACGCGCGTTTTAAAGTTGATATCTCTTTTGTTAATAACTTCAACATTTATTCGACTTGTGCCACGAAACTTAGCAGACAGTCGCAGAGACTGATTTTCTACTGAAGTACCAAGTTTCAGAAGTGCAGCTCTTGTGATGCCGGAGATATGTCGATACAAACTGAATACGCAAAACATCAACAAGATTTAGCGCGTTTTAAAGTTGATATCGCCTTTGTTAATAACTTCCACATTTATTCGAATTGTGCCACGAAACTTTGCAGACAGTCGCGGATAGGCCTTTTCTACTGAAGTACCAAGTTTCAGAAGTGCAGCTCTTGTACTGCCGGAGATATGTCGATACAAACTAAATACGCAAAACATCAACAAAATTACGCGCGTTTTAAAGTTGATATCGCTTTTGTTAATAACTTCAACATTTATTCGAATTGTGCACGAAACTTTGCAGACAGTCGCGAACACTGATTTTCTACTGAAGTACCAAGTTTCAGAAGTGCAGCTCTTGTACTGACGGAGATATGTCGATACAAACTGAATACGCAAAACATCAACAAAATTTAGCGCGTTTTAAAGTTGATATCGCTTTTGTTAATAACTTCAACATTTATTTGACTTGTGCCACGAAACTTAGCAGACAGTCGCAGAGACTGATTTTCTACTGAAGTACCAAGTTTCAGAAGTGCAGCTCTTGTACTGACGGAGATATGTCGATACAAACTGAATACGCAAAACA
This sequence comes from Sepiola atlantica, assembly GCA_963556195.1. Classification (NCBI taxonomy): domain Eukaryota; kingdom Metazoa; phylum Mollusca; class Cephalopoda; order Sepiida; family Sepiolidae; genus Sepiola; species Sepiola atlantica. The sequence goes on from CAUVYP010000355.1 coordinate 950,046, forward strand.
TCAACAAAATTTAGCGCATTTTAAAGTTGATATCGCTTTTGTTAATAACTTCAACATTTATTCGAATTGTGCCACGAAACTTTGCAGACAGTCGCGGATAGGCCTTTTCTACTGAAGTACGCAGTTTCAGAAGTGCAGCTCTTGTACTGACGGAGATATGTTGATACAAACTGAATACGCAAAACATCAACAAAATCTAGCGCGTTTTAAAGTTGATATCGCTTTTGTTAATAACTTCAACATTTATTCGAATTGTGCCACGAAACTTTGCAGACAGTCGCGGAGACTGATTTTCTACTGAAGTACTAAGTTTCAGAAGTGCAGCTCTTGTATTGCCGGAGATATGTCGATACAAACTGAATACGCAAAACATCAACAAAATTTAGCGCGTTTTAAAGTTGATATCGCTTTTGTTAATAACTTCCACATTTATTCGAATTGTTCCACGAAACTTTGCAGACAGTCGCGGATATGCCTTTTCTACTGAAGTACCAAGTTTAAGAAGTGCAGCTCTTTTACTGCCGGAGATATGTCGATACAAACTAAATACGCAAAACATCAACAAAATTACGCGCGTTTTAAAGTTGATATCGCTTTTGTTAATAACTTCAACATTTATTCGAATTGTGCCCGAAACTTTGCAAACAGTCGCGAACACTGATTTTCTACTGAAGTACCAAGTTTCAGAAGTGCAGCTCTTGTACTGACGGAGATATGTCGATACAAACTGAATACGCAAAACATCAACAAAATTACGCGCGTTTTAAAGTTGATATCTCTTTTGTAAAAAAGTTCTACATTTATTCGAATTGTGCCACGAAACTTTGCAGACAGTCGCGGAGACATATTTTCTACTGAAGTACCAAGTTTCCGAAGTGCAGCTCTTGTACTGCCGGAGATATGTCGATACAAACTGAATACGCAAAACATCAACAAAATTTAGCGCGTTTTAATGTTGATATCGCTTTTGTTAATAACTTCCACATTTATTCGAATTGTGCCACGAAACTTTGCAGACAGTCGCGGATAGGCCTTTTCTACTGAAGTACAAAGTTTCAGAAGTGCAGCTCTTGTACTGCCGGAGATATGTCGATACAAATTAAATACGCAAAACATTAACAAAATTACGCGCGTTTTAAAGTTGATATCGCTTTTGTTAATAACTTCAACATTTATTCACCTTGTGCACGAAACTTTGCAGACAGTCGCGAACACTGATTTTCTACTGAAGTACCAAGTTTAAGAAGTGCAGCTCTTGTACTGACGGATATATGTCGATACAAACTGAATACGCAAAACATCAACAAAATTACGCGCGTTTTAAAGTTGATATCTCTTTTGTTAATAACTTCCACATTTATTCGAATTGTGCCACGAAACTTTGCAGACAGTCGCGGATAGGCCCTTTTTCTACTGAAGTACCAAGTTTCAGAAGTGCAGCTCTTGTACTGCCGGATATATGTCGATACAAACTGAATACGCAAAACATCAACAAAATTTAGCGCGTTTTAAAGTTGATATCTTTTTTGTTAATAACTTCTACATTTATTCGAATTGTGCCACGAAACTTTGCAGACATACGCGGAGACATATTTTCTACTGAAGTACCAAGCTTCAGAAGTGCAGCTCTTATACTGCCGGAGATATGTCGATACAAGCTGAATACGCAAAACATCAACAAAATTTAGCGCGTTTAAAAGTTGATATCGCTTTTGTTAATAACTTCAACATTTATTCGACTTGTGCCAGGAAACTTGGCAGACAGTCGCCGAGACTGATTTTCTACTGAAGTACCAAGCTTCAGAAGTGCAGCTCTTGTACTGCCGGATATATGTCGATACAAACTGAATACGCAAAACATCAACAAAATTTAGCGCGTTTTAAAGTTGATATCGCTTTTGTTAATAACTTCAACATTTATTCGAATTGTGCCACGAAACTTTGCAGACAGTCGCGGAGACTGATTTTCTACTGAAGTACTAAGTTTCAGAAGTGCAGGTCTTGTACTGCTGGAGATATGTCGATACAAACTGAATACGCAAAACATCAACAAAATTTAGCGCGTTTTAAAGTTGATATCGCTTTTGTTAATAACTTCCACAGTTATTCGAATTGTGCCACGAAACTTTGCAGACAGTCGCTGGTAGGCCTTTTCTACTGAAGTACGAAGTTTCAGAAGTGCAGCTCTTGTACTGCCGGATATATGTCGATACAAACTGAATACGCAAAACATCAACAAAATTTAGCGCGTTTTAAAGTTGATATCGCTTTTGTTAATAACTTCAACATTTATTCGAATTGTGCACGAAACTTTGCAGACAGTCGCGATGACTGATTTTCTACTGAAGTACCAAGTTTCAGAAGTGCAGCTTTTGGTACTGACGGAGATATGTCGATACAAACTGAATACGCAAAACATCCACAAAATCAAGCGCGTTTTAAAGTTGATATCGCTTTTGTTAATAACTTCAACATTTATTCGAATTGTGCCACGAAACTTTGCAGACAGTCGCGGAGACTGATTTTCTACTGAAGTACTAAATCTCAGAAGTGCAGCTCTTGTATTGCCGGAGATATGTCGATACAAACTGAATACGCAAAACATCAACACAATTTAGCGCGTTTTAAAGTTGATATCGCCTTTGTTAATAACTTCCACATTTATTCGAATTGTGCCACGAAACTTTGCAGACAGTCGCGGAGACATATTTTCTACTGAAGTACCAAGTTTCCGAAGTGCAGCTCTTGTACTGCCGGAGATATGTCGATACAAACTGAATACGCAAAACATCAACAAAATTTAGCGCGTTTTAAAGTTGATATCGCTTTTGTTAATAACTTCAACATTTATTCGACTTGTGCCACGAAACTTTGCAGACAGTCGCGGAGACTGATTTTCTACTAAAGTACTAAGTTTCAGAAGTGCAGCTCTTGTACTGCTGGAGATATGTCGATACAGACTGAATACGCAAAACATCAACAAAATTTAGCGCGTTTTAAAGTTGATATCGCTTTTGTTTATAACTTCCACATTTATTCGAATTGTGCCACGAAACTTTGCAGACAGTCGCGGATAGGCCCTTTTCTACTGAAGTACCAAGTTTCAGAAGTTCAACTCTTGTACTGCCGGAGATATGTCGATACAAACTGAATACGCAAAACATCAACAAAATTTAGCGCGTTTTAAAGTTGATATCGCTTTTGTTAATAACTTCAACATTTATTCGAATTGTGCCACGAAACTTTGCAGACAGTCGCTGGTAGGCCTTTTCTACTGAAGTACTAAGTTTCAGAAGTGCAGCTCTTGTACTGCCGGAGATATGTCGATACAAACTGAATACGCAAAACATCAACAAAATTACGCGCGTTTTAAAGTTGATATCGCTTTTGTAAATAACTTCAACATTTATTCGAATTGTGCCACAAAACTTTGCAGACAGTCGCGGAGACTGATTTTCTACTGAAGTACCAAGTTTCAGAAGTGCAGCTCTTGTACTGACGGAGATATGTCGATACAAACTGAATACGCAAAACATCAACAAAATTTAGCGCGTTTTAAAGTTGATATCGCTTTTGTTAATAACTTCTACATTTATTCGAATTGTGCCACGAAACTTTGCAGACAGTCGCCGAGACGGATTTTCTACTGAAGTACCAAGTTTAAGAAGTGCAGCTCTTGTACTGCCGGAGATATGTCGATAACAACTGAATACGCAAAACATCAACAAAATTTAGCGCGTTTTAAATTTGATATCGCTTTTGTTTATAACTTCCACATTTATTCGAATTGTGCATCGAAACTTTGCAGACAGTCGCGGATAAGCCTTTTCTACTGAAGTACCAAGTTTCAGAAGTGCAGCTCTTGTACTGCGGGAGTATGTCGATACAAACTGGATACGCAAAACATAAACAAAATTACGCGCGTTTTAAAGTTGATATAGCTTTTGGAAATAACTTCAACATTTATTCGAATTGTGCCACGAAACTTTGCAGACAGTCGCGGATACCCCCTTTCTACTGAAGTACCAAGTTTCAGAAGTGCAGCTCTTGTACTGCCGGAGATATGTCGATACAAACTGAATACGCAAAACATCAACAAAATTTAGCGCGTTTCAAAGTTGATATCGCTTTTGTTTATAACTTCCACATTTATTCGAATTGTGCCACGAAACTTTGCAGACAGTCGCGGAGACAGATTTTCTACTGAAGTACCAAGTTTCAGAAGTGCAGCTCTTGTACTGCTGCAGATATGTCGATACAAACTGAATACGCAAAACATCAACAAAATTTAGCGCGTTTTAAAGTTGATATCGCTTTTGTTAATAACTTCCACATTTATTCGAATTGTGCCACGAAACTTTGCAGACAGTCGCCGATCGGCTTTTTCTAATGAAATACCAAGTTTCAGCAGTGCAGCTCTTTTACTGACGTAGATATGTCGATACAAACTGAATACGCAAAACATCAACAAAATTTAGCGCGTTTTAAAGTTGATATCGCTTTTGTTAATAACTTAAACATTTATTCGACTTGTGCCACGGAACTTTGCAGACAGTCGCGGATAGGCGTTTTCTACTGAAGTACAAAGTTTCAGAAGTGCAGCTCTTGTATTGACGGAGATATGTCGATACAAACTAAATACGCAAAACATCAACAAAATTACGCGCGTTTTAAAGTTGATATCGCTTTTGTTAATAACTTCAACATTTATTCGAATTGTGCACGGAACTTTGCAGACAGTCGCGAAGACTGATTTTTTACTGAAGTACCAAGTTTCAGAAGTGCTGCTCTTGTACTGCCGGAGATATGTCGATACAAACTAAGTACGACAAACATCCACAAAATTACGCGCGTTTTAAAGTTGATATCTCTTTTGTTAATAACTTCTACATTTATTCGAATTGTGCCACGAAACTTTGCAGACAGTCGCGGAGACATATTTTCTACTGAAGTACCAAGCTTCATAAGTGCAGCTCTTGTACTGCCGGAGATATGTCGATACAAACTGAATACGCTAAACATCAACAAAATTTAGCGCGTTTTAAAGTTGATATCTCTTTTGTTTATAACTTCTACATTTATTCGAATTGTGCCACGAAACTTTGCAGACAGTCGCGGAGACTGTTTTTCTACTGAAGTACCAAGCTTCATAAGTGCAGCTCTTGTACTGCCGGATATATGTCGATACAAACTGAATACGCTAAACATCAACAAAATTACGCGCGTTTTAAAGTTGATATCGCTTTTGTTAATAACTTCAACATTTATTCGATTGTGCCCCGAAACTTTGCAGACAGTCGCGGAGACTGATTTTCTACTGAAGTAATAGGTTTCAGAAGTGCAGCTCTTGTACTGCTGGAGATATGTCGATACAAACTGAATACGCAAAACATCAACAAAATTTAGCGCGTTTTAAAGTTGATATCGCTTTTGTTTATAACTTCCACATTTATTCGAATTGTGCCACGAAACTTTGCAGACAGTCGCGGATAGGCCCTTTCTACTGAAGTACCAAGTTTCAGAAGTGCAGTTTTTGTACTGCCGGATATATGTCGATACAAACTGAATACGCAAAACATCAACAAAATTTAGCGCGTTTTAAAGTTGATATCCGTTTTGTTAATAACTTCAACATTTATTCGAATTGTGCCACGAAACTTTGCAGACAGTCGTTGATAGGCCCTTTCTACTGAAGTACCAAGTTTCAGAAGTGCAGCTCTTGTACTGCCGGATATATGTCGATACAAACTGAATACGCAAAACATCAACAAAATTTAGCGCGTTTTAAAGTTGATATCGCTTTTGTTAATAACTTCAACATTTATTCGAATTGTGCCACGAAACTTTGCAGACAGTCGCGGAGACTGATTTACTACTGAAGTACCAAGTTTCAGAAGTGCAGCTCTTGTACTGACGCAGATATGTCGATACAAACTGAATACGCAAAACATCAACAAAATCTAGCGCGTTTTAAAGTTGATATCGCTTTTGTTAATAACTTCAACATTTATTCGAATTGTGCCACGAAACTTTGCAGACAGTCGCGGAGACATATTTTCTACTGAAGTACCAAGTTTCAGAAGTGCAGCTCTTGTATTGCCGGAGATATGTCGATACAAACTGAATACGCAAAACATCAACAAAATTTAGCGCGTTTTAAAGTTGATATCGCTTTTGTTAATAACTTCAACATTTATTCGAATTGTGCCACGAAACTTTGCAGACAGTCGCGGATAGGCCTTTTCTACTGAAGTACCAAGTTTCAGAAGTGCAGCTCTTGTACTGCCGGAGATATGTCGATACAAACTAAATACGCAAAACATCAACAAAATTACGCGCGTTTTAAAGTTGATATCGCTTTTGTTAATAACTTCAACATTTATTCGAATTGTGCACGAAACTTTGCAGACAGTCGCGAACACTGATTTTCTACTGAAGTAACAAGTTTCAGAAGTGCAGCTCTTGTACTGACGGAGATATTTCGATACAAACTGAATACGCAAAACATCAACAAAATTTAGCGCGTTTTAAAGTTGATATCTCGTTTGTAAATAACTTCTACATTTATTCGAATTGTGCCACGAAACTTTGCAGACAGTCGCGGAGACATATTTTCTACTGAAGTACCAAGTTTCAGAAGTGCAGCTCTTGTACTGCCGGAGATATGTCGATACAAACTGAATACGCAAAACATCAACAAAATTTAGCGCGTTTTAAAGTTGATATCGCTTTTGTTAATAACTTCAACATTTATTCGAATTGTGCCACGAAACTTTGCAGACAGTCGCCGAGACGGATTTTCTACTGAAGTACCAAGTTTAAGAAGTGCAGCTCTTGTACTGCCGGAGATATGTCGATACAAACTGAATACGCAAAACATCAACAAAATTTAGCGCGTTTTAAATTGGATATCGCTTTTGTTTATAACTTCCACATTTATTCGAATTGTGCATCGAAACTTTGCAGACAGTCGCGGATAAGCCTTTTCTACTGAAGTACCAAGTTTCAGAAGTGCAGCTCTTGTACTGCGGGAGTATGTCGATACAAACTGGATACGCAAAACATAAACAAAATTACGCGCGTTTTAAAGTTGATATAGCTTTTGGAAATAACTTCAACATTTATTCGAATTGTGCCACGAAACTTTGCAGACAGTCGCGGATACCCCCTTTCTACTGAAGTACCAAGTTTCAGAAGTGCAGCTCTTGTACTGCCGGAGATATGTCGATACAAACTGAATACGCAAAACATCAACAAAATTTAGCGCGTTTCAAAGTTGATATCGCTTTTGTTTATAACTTCCACATTTATTCGAATTGTGCCACGAAACTTTGCAGACAGTCGCGGAGACAGATTTTCTACTGAAGTACCAAGTTTCAGAAGTGCAGCTCTTGTACTGCTGCAGATATGTCGATACAAACTGAATACGCAAAACATCAACAAAATTTAGCGCGTTTTAAAGTTGATATCGCTTTTGTTAATAACTTCCACATTTATTCGAATTGTGCCACGAAACTTTGCAGACAGTCGCCGATCGGCTTTTTCTAATGAAATACCAAGTTTCAGCAGTGCAGCTCTTTTACTGACGTAGATATGTCGATACAAACTGAATACGCAAAACATCAACAAAATTTAGCGCGTTTTAAAGTTGATATCGCTTTTGTTAATAACTTAAACATTTATTCGACTTGTGCCACGGAACTTTGCAGACAGTCGCGGATAGGCGTTTTCTACTGAAGTACAAAGTTTCAGAAGTGCAGCTCTTGTACTGACGGAGATATGTCGATACAAACTAAATACGCAAAACATCAACAAAATTACGCGCGTTTTAAAGTTGATATCGCTTTTGTTAATAACTTCAACATTTATTCGAATTGTGCACGGAACTTTGCAGACAGTCGCGAAGACTGATTTTTTACTGAAGTACCAAGTTTCAGAAGTGCAGCTCTTGTATTGCCGGAGATATGTCGATACAAACTAAATACGCAAAACATCCACAAAATTACGCGCGTTTTAAAGTTGATATCTCTTTTGTTAATAACTTCTACATTTATTCGAATTGTGCCACGAAACTTTGCAGACAGTCGCGGAGACATATTTTCTACTGAAGTACCAAGCTTCATAAGTGCAGCTCTTGTACTGCCGGAGATATGTCGATACAAACTGAATACGCAAAACATCAACAAAATTTAGCGCGTTTTAAAGTTGATATCGCTTTTGTTAATAACTTCAACATTTATTCGATTGTGCCCCGAAACTTTGCAGACAGTCGCGGAGACTGATTTTCTACTGAAGTAATAGGTTTCAGAAGTGCAGCTCTTGTACTGCTGGAGATATGTCGATACAAACTGAATACGCAAAACATCAACAAAATTTAGCGCGTTTTAAAGTTGATATCGCTTTTGTTTATAACTTCCACATTTATTCGAATTGTGCCACGAAACTTTGCAGACAGTCGCGGATAGGCCCTTTCTACTGAAGTACCAAGTTTCAGAAGTGCAGTTTTTGTACTGCCGGATATATGTCGATACAAACTGAATACGCAAAACATCAACAAAATTTAGCGCGTTTTAAAGTTGATATCCGTTTTGTTAATAACTTCAACATTTATTCGAATTGTGCCACGAAACTTTGCAGACAGTCGCGGATAGGCCCTTTCTACTGAAGTACCAAGTTTCAGAAGTGCAGCTCTTGAACTGCCGGATATATGTCGATACAAACTGAATACGCAAAACATCAACAAAATTTAGCGCGTTTTAAAGTTGATATCGCTTTTGTTAATAACTTCAACATTTATTCGAATTGTGCCACGAAACTTTGCAGACAGTCGCGGAGACTGATTTACTACTGAAGTACCAAGTTTCAGAAGTGCAGCTCTTGTACTGACGCAGATATGTCGATACAAACTGAATACGCAAAACATCAACAAAATCTAGCGCGTTTTAAAGTTGATATCGCTTTTGTTAATAACTTCAACATTTATTCGAATTGTGCCACGAAACTTTGCAGACAGTCGCGGAGACATATTTTCTACTGAAGTACCAAGTTTCAGAAGTGCAGCTCTTGTATTGCCGGAGATATGTCGATACAAACTGAATACGCAAAACATCAACAAAATTTAGCGCGTTTTAAAGTTGATATCGCTTTTGTTAATAACTTCAACATTTATTCGAATTGTGCCACGAAACTTTGCAGACAGTCGCGGATAGGCCTTTTCTACTGAAGTACCAAGTTTCAGAAGTGCAGCTCTTGTACTGCCGGAGATATGTCGATACAAACTAAATACGCAAAACATCAACAAAATTACGCGCGTTTTAAAGTTGATATCGCTTTTGTTAATAACTTACACATTTATTCGAATTGTGCACGAAACTTTGCAGACAGTCGCGAACACTGATTTTCTACTGAAGTAACAAGTTTCAGAAGTGCAGCTCTTGTACTGACGGAGATATTTCGATACAAACTGAATACGCAAAACATCAACAAAATTTAGCGCGTTTTAAAGTTGATATCTCGTTTGTAAATAACTTCTACATTTATTCGAATTGTGCCACGAAACTTTGCAGACAGTCGCGGAGACATATTTTCTACTGAAGTACCAAGTTTCAGAAGTGCAGCTCTTGTACTGCCGGAGATATGTCGATACAAACTGAATACGCAAAACATCAACAAAATTTAGCGCGTTTTAAAGTTGATATCGCTTTTGTTAATAACTTCAACATTTATTCGACTTGTGCCACGAAACTTTGCAGACAGTCGCGGAGACTGATTTTCTACTGAAGTACCAAGTTTCAGAAGTGCAGCTCTTGTACTGCTGGAGATATGTCGATACAAACTGAATACGCAAAACATCAACAAAATTTAGCGCGTTTTAAAGTTGATATCGCTTTTGTTAATAACTTCCACATTTATTCGAATTGTGCCACGAAACTTTGCAGACAGTCGCGGATAGGCCCTTTCTACTGAAGTACCAAGTTTCAGAAGTGCAGCTCTTGTACTGCCGGATATATGTCGATACAAACTGAATACGCAAAACATCAACAAAATTTAGCGCGTTTTAAAGTTGATATCGCTTTTGTTAATAACTTCAACATTTATTCGAATTGTGCCACGAAACTTTGCAGACAGTCGCGGAGACATATTTTCTACTGAAGTACCAAGTTTCAGAAGTGCAGCTCTTGTACTGACGGAGATATTTCGATACAAACTGAATACGCAAAACATCAACAAAATTTAGCGCGTTTTAAAGTTGATATCGCTTTTGTTAATAACTTCTACATTTATTCGAATTGTGCCACGAAACTTTGCAGACAGTCGCCGAGACGGATTTTCTACTGAAGTACCAAGTTTAAGAAGTGCAGCTCTTGTACTGCCGGAGATATGTCGATACAAACTGAATACGCAAAACATCAACAAAATTAAGCGCGTTTTAAATTTGATATCGCTTTTGTTTATAACTTCCACATTTATTCGAATTGTGCCACGAAACTTTGCAGACAGTCGCGGATAAGCCTTTTCTACTGAAGTACCAAGTTTCAGAAGTGCAGCTCTTGTACTGCGGGAGTATGTCGATACAAACTGGATACGCAAAACATCAACAAAATTACGCGCGTTTTAAAGTTGATATCGCTTTTGGAAATAACTTCAACATTTATTCGAATTGTGCCACGAAACTTTGCAGACAGTCGCGGATACCCCCTTTCTACTGAAGTACCAAGTTTCAGAAGTGCAGCTCTTGTACTGCCGGAGATATGTCGATACAAACTGAATACGCAAAACATCAACAAAATTTAGCGCGTTTCAAAGTTGATATCGCTTTTGTTTATAACTTAAACATTTATTCGAATTGTGCACGAAACTTTGCAGACAGTCGCGGAGACTGATTTTCTACTGAAGTACCAAGTTTCAGAAGTGCAGCTTTTGTACTGACGGAGATATGTCGATACAAACTGAATACGCAAAACATCAACAAAATTACGCGCGTTTTAAAGTTGATATCGCTTTTGTTAATAACTTCTTCATTTATTCGAATTGTGCCACGAAACTTTGCAGACGGTCGCGGAGACTGATTTTCTAATGAAGTACCAAGTTTCAGCAGTGCAGCTCTTTTACTGACGGAGATATGTCGATACAAACTGAATACGCAAAACATCAACAAAATTTAGCGCGTTTTAAAGTTGATATCGCTTTTGTTAATAACTTCAACATTTATTCGACTTGTGCCACGGAACTTTGCAGACAGTCGCGGATAGGCGTTTTCTACTGAAGTACACAGTTTCAGAAGTGCAGCTCTTGTACTGACGGAGATATGTCGATACAAACTGAATACGCAAAACATCAACAAAATTACGCGCGTTTTAAAGTTGATATCGCTTTTGTTAATAACTTCAACATTCATTCGAATTGTGCACGAAACTTAGCAGACAGTCGCCAAGAATGATTTTTTACTGAAGTACCAAGTTTCAGAAGTGCAGCTCTTGTACTGACGGAGATATGTCGATACAAACTGAATACGAAAAACATACACAAAATTACGCGCGTTTTAAAGTTGATATCTCTTTTGTTAATAACTTCTACATTTATTCGAATTGTGCCACGAAACTTTGCAGACAGTCGCGGAGACATATTTTCTACTGAAGTACCAAGCTTCATAAGTGCAGCTCTTGTACTGCCGGAGATATGTCGATACAAACTGAATACGCAAAACATCAACAAAATTTAGCGCGTTTTAAAGTTGATATCGCTTTTGTTAATAACTTCAACATTTATTCGACTTGTGCCCCAAAACTTTATAGACAGTCGCGGAGACTGATTTTCTAGTGAAGTAGTAGGTTTCAGAAGTGCAGCTCTTGTACTGCTGGAGATATGTCGATACAAACTGAATACGCAAAACATCAACAAAATTTAGCGCGTTTTAAAGTTGATATCGCTTTTGTGTATAACTTCCACATTTATTCGAATTGTGCCACGAAACTTTGCAGACAGTCGTTGATAGGCCCTTTCTACTGAAGTACCAAGTTTCAGAAGTGCAGTTCTTGTACTGCCGGATATATGTCGATACAAACTGAATACGCAAAACATCAACAAAATTTAGCGCGTTTTAAAGTTGATATCCGTTTTGTTGATAACTTCAACATTTATTCGAATTGTGCCACGAAACTTTGCAGACAGTCGCGGAGACTAATTTTTTACTGAAGCACCAAGTTTCAGAAGTGCAGCTCTTGTACTGACGGAGATATGTCGATACAAACTGAATACGCAAAACATCAACAAAATTTAGCGCGTTTTAAAGTTGATATCGCTTTTGTTAGTAACTTCCACATTTATTCGAATTGAACCACGAAACTTTGCAGACAGTCGCGGATAGGCCTTTTCTACTGAAGTACCAAGTTTCAGAAGTGCAGCTCTTGTACTGCCGGATATATGTCGATACAAACTGAATACGCAAAACATCAACAAAATTTAGCGCGTTTTAAAGTTGATATCCCTTTTGTTAATAACTTCAACATTTATTCGAATTGTGCCACGAAACTTTGCAGACAGTCGCCAAGAATGATTTTTTACTGAAGTACCAAGTTTCAGAAGTGCAGCTCTTGTACTGACGGAGATATGTCGATACAAACTGAATACGAAAAACATACACAAAATTACGCGCGTTTTAAAGTTGATATCTCTTTTGTTAATAACTTCTACATTTATTCGAATTGTGCCACGAAACTTTGCAGACAGTCGCGGAGACATATTTTCTACTGAAGTACCAAGCTTCATAAGTGCAGCTCTTGTACTGCCGGAGATATGTCGATACAAACTGAATACGCAAAACATCAACAAAATTTAGCGCGTTTTAAAGTTGATATCGCTTTTGTTTACAACTTCCACATTTATTCGACTTGTGCCCCAAAACTTTATAGACAGTCGCGGAGACTGATTTTCTAGTGAAGTAGTAGGTTTCAGAAGTGCAGCTCTTGTACTGCTGGAGATATGTCGATACAAACTGAATACGCAAAACATCAACAAAATTTAGCGCGTTTTAAAGTTGATATCGCTTTTGTTTATAACTTCCACATTTATTCGAATTGTGCCACGAAACTTTGCAGACAGTCGCGGATAGGCCCTTTCTACTGAAGTACCAAGTTTCAGAAGTGCAGTTCTTGTACTGCCGGATATATGTCGATACAAACTGAATACGCAAAACATCAACAAAATTTAGCGCGTTTTAAAGTTGATATCCGTTTTGTTGATAACTTCAACATTTATTCGAATTGTGCCACGAAACTTTGCAGACAGTCGCGGAGACTAATTTTTTACTGAAGCACCAAGTTTCAGAAGAGCAGCTCTTGTACTGACGGAGATATGTCGATACAAACTGAATACGAAAAACATCAACAAAATTTAGCGCGTTTTAAAGTTGATATCGCTTTTGTTAGTAACTTCCACATTTATTCCAATTGAACCACGAAACTTTGCAGACAGTCGCGGATAGGCCTTTTCTACTGAAGTACCAAGTTTCAGAAGTGCAGCTCTTGTATTGCCGGAGATATGTCGATACAAACTGAATACGCAAAACATCAACAAAATTTAGCGCGTTTTAAAGTTGATATCGCTTTTGTTAATAACTTCCACATTTATTCGAATTGTGCCACGAAACTTTGCGGACAGTCGCGGATAGGCCTTTTCTACTGAAGTACCAAGTTTCAGAAGTGCAGCTCTTGTACTGCCGGAGATATGTCGATACAAACTAAATACGCAAAACATCAACAAAATTACGCGCGTTTTAAAGTTGATATCGCTTTTGTTAATAACTTCAACATTTATTCGAATTGTGCACGAAACTTTGCAGACAGTCGCGAACACTGATTTTCTACTGAAGTACCAAGTTTCAGAAGTGCAGCTCTTGTACTGACGGAGATATGTCGATACAAACTGAATACGCAAAACATCAACAAAATTTAGCGCGTTTTAAAGTTGATATCTCTTTTGTTAATAACTTCTACATTTATTCGAATTGTGCCACGAAACTTTGCAGACAGTCGCGGAGACATATTTTCTACTGAAGTACCAAGTTTCAGAAGTGCAGCTCTTGTACTGCCGGAGATATGTCGATACATACTGAATACGCAAAACATCAACAAAATTTAGCGCGTTTTAAAGTTGATATCGCTTTTGTTAATAACTTCAACATTTATTCGACTTGTGCCACGAAACTTTGCAGACAGTCGCGGAGACTGATTTCCTACTGAAGTACCAAGTTTCAGAAGTGCAGCTCTTGTACTGCTCGAGATATGTCGATACAAACTGAATACGCAAAACATCAACAAAATTTAGCGCGTTTTAAAGTTGATATCGCTTTTGTTTATAACTTCGACATTTATTCGAATTGTGCCACGAAACTTTGCAGACAGTCGCGGATAGGCCCTTTCTACTGAAGTACCAAGTTTCAGAAGTGCAGCTCTTGTACTGCCGGATATATGTCGATACAAACTGAATACGCAAAACATCAACAAAATTTAGCGCGTTTTAAAGTTGATATCGCTTTTGTTAATAACTTCAACATTTATTCGTATTGTGCCACGAAACTTTGCAGACAGTTGCGGAGACTGATTTTTTACTGAAGTACCAAGTTTCAGATGTGCAGCTCTTGTACTGACGGAGATATGTCGATACAAACTGAATACGCAAAAAATCAACACAATTTAGCGCGTTTTAAAGTTGATATCGCTTTTGTTTATAACTTCCACATTTATTCGAATTGTGCCACGAAACTTTGCAGACAGTCGCGGATAGGCCCTTTCTACTGAAGTACCAAGTTTCAGAAGTGCAGCTCTTGTACTGCCGGATATATGTCGATACAAACTGAATACGCAAAACATCAACAAAATTTAGCGCGTTTTAAAGTTGATATCGCTTTTGTTTATAACTTCAACATTTATTCGAATTGTGCCACGAAACTTTGCAGACAGTCGCGGAGACATATTTTCTACTGAAGTACCAAGTTTCAGAAGTGCAGCTCTTGTACTGCCGGAGATATGTCGATACAAACTGAATACGCAAAACATCAACAAAATTTAGCGCGTTTCAAAGTTGATATCACTTTTGTTAATACCTTCCACATTTATTCGAATTGTGCCACGAAACTTTGCTGACAGTCGCGGAGACATATTTTCTACTGAAGTACCAAGTTTCAGAAGTGCAGCTCTTGTACTGCCGGAGATATGTCGATACAAACTGAATACGCAAAACATCAACAAAATTTAGCGCGTTTTAAAGTTGATATCGCTTTTGTTAATAACTTCAACATTTATTCGAATTGTGCCACGAAACTTTGCAGACAGTCGCGGAGACAGATTTTCTACTGAAGTACCAAGTTACAGAAGTGCAGCTCTTGTACTATCGGAGATATGTCGATACAAACTGAATACGCAAAACATCAACAAAATTCAGCGCGTTTTAAAGTTGATATCGCTTTTGTTAATAACTTCAACATTTATTCGAATTGTGCCACGAAACTTTGCAGACAGTCGCCGAGACTGATTTACTACTGAAGTACCAAGTTTCAGAAGTGCAGCTCTTGTACTGCCGGAGATATGTCGATACAAACTGAATACGCAAAACATCAACAAAATTTAGCGCGTTTTAAATTTGATATCGCTTTTGTTTATAACTTCCACATTTATTCGAATTGTGCCACGAAACTTTGCAGACAGTCGCGGAGACTGATTTTTTACTGAAGTACCAAGTTTCAGAAGTGCAGCTCTGGTACTGCCGGAGTATGTCGATACAAACTGGATACGCAAAACATCAACAAAATTTAGCGCGTTTTAAAGTTGATATCGCTTTTGGAAACAACTTCAACATTTATTCGAATTGTGCACGAAACTTTGCAGACAGTCGCGAACACTGATTTTCTACTGAAGTACACAGTTTCAGAAGTGCAGCTCTTGTACTGACGGAGATATGTCGATACAAACTGAATACGCAAAACATCAACAAAATTTAGCGCGTTTTAAAGTTGATATCGCTTTTGTTAATAACTTCAACATTTATTCGACTTGTGCCACGAAACTTTGCAGACAGTCGTGGAGACTGATTTTCTACTGAAGTAATAAGTTTCAGAAGTGCAGCTCTTGTACTGCTGGAGATATGTCGATACAAACTGAATACGCAAAACATCAACAAAATTTAGCGCGTTTTAAAGTTGATATCGCTTTTCGAAATAACTTCAACATTTATTCGAATTGTGCCACGAAACTTTGCAGACAGTCGCGGATAGGCCCTTTCTACTGAAGTACCAAGTTTCAGAAGTGCAGCTCTTGTACTGCCGGAGATATGTCGATACAAACTGAATACGCAAAACATCAACATAATTACGCGCGTTTTAAAGTTGATATCGCTTTTGTTAATAACTTCAACATTTATTCGAATTGTGCACGAAACTTTGCAGACAGTCGCGGAGACTGATTTACTACTACAGTACCAAGTTTTAGAAGTGCAGCTCTTGTACTGCCGGAGATATGTCGATACAAACTGAATACGCAAAACATCAACAAAATTTAGCGCGTTTCAAAGTTGATATCACTTTTGTTAATACCTTCCACATTTATTCGAATTGTGCCACGAAACTTTGCTGACAGTCGCGGAGACATGTTTTCTACTGAAGTACCAAGTTTCAGAAGTGCAGCTCTTGTACTGCCGGAGATATGTCGATACAAACTGAATACGCAAAACATCAAAAAAATTTAGCGCGTTTTAAAGTTGATATCGCATTTGTTAATAACTTCAACATTTATTCGAATTGTGCCACGAAACTTTGCAGACAGTCGCGGAGACTGATTTTCTACTGAAGTACCAAGTTTCAGAAGTGCAGCTCTTGTACTGACGGAGATATGTCGATACAAACTGAATACGCAAAACATCAACAAAATCTAGCGCGTTTTAAAGTTGATATCGCTTTTGTTAATAACTTCAACATATATTCGAATTGTGCCACGAAACTTTGCAGACAGTCGCAGAGACTGATTTTCTACTGAAGTATCAAGTTTCAGAAGTGCAGCTCTTGTACTGCCGGAGATATGTCGATACAAACTGAATACGCAAAACATCAACAACATTAAGCGCGTTTTAAAGTTGATATCGCTTTTGTTAATAACTTCCACATTTATTCGAATTGTGCCACGAAACTTTGCAGACAGTCGCGGATAGGCATTTTCTACTGAAGTACCAAATTTCAGAAGTACAGCTCTTGTACTGCCGGAGATATGTCGATACAAACTAAATACGCAAAACATCAACAAAATTACGCGCGTTTTAAAGTTGATATCGCTTTTGTTAATAACTTCAACATTTATTCGAATTGTGCACGAAACTTTGCAGACAGTCGCGAACACTGATTTTCTACTGAAGTACCAAGTTTCAAAGTGCAGCCCTTGTACTGACGGAGATATGTCGATACAAACTGAATACGCAAAACATCAACAAAATTTAGCGCGTTTTTAATTTGATATCGCTTTTGTTTATAACTTCTACATTTATTCGAATTGTGCCACGAAACTTTGCAGACAGTCGCGGAGACTGATTTTCTACTGAAGTACCAAGTTTCAGAAGTGCAGCTCTTGTACTGCCGGAGTATGTCGATACAAACTGGATACGCAAAACATCAACAAAATTTAGCGCGTTTTAAAGTTGATATCGCTTTTGTTAATAACTTCAACATTTATTCGAATTGTGCACGAAACTTTGCAGACAGTCGCGGAGACTGATTTACTACTGAAGTACCAAGTTTTAGAAGTGCAGCTCTTGTACTGCCGGAGATATGTCGATACAAACTGAATACGCAAAACATCAACAAAATTTAGCGCGTTTCAAAGTTGATATCACTTTTGTTAATACCTTCCACATTTATTCGAATTGTGCCACGAAACTTTGCTGACAGTCGCGGAGACATATTTTCTACTGAAGTACCAAGTTTCAGAAGTGCAGCTCTTGTACTGCCGGAGATATGTCGATACAAACTGAATACGCAAAACATCAACAAAATTCAGCGCGTTTTAAAGTTGATATCGCTTTTGTTAATAACTTCAACATTTATTCGAATTGTGCCACGAAACTTTGCAGACAGTCGCCGAGACTGATTTTCTACTGAAGTACCAAGTTTCAGAAGTGCAGCTCTTGTACTGCCGGAGATATGTCGATACAAACTGAATACGCAAAACATCAACAAAATTTAGCGCGTTTTAATTTGATATCGCTTTTGTTTATAACTTCCACATTTATTCGAATTGTGCCACGAAACTTTGCAGACAGTCGCGGAGACTGATTTTCTACTGAAGTACCAAGTTTCAGAAGTGCAGCTCTGGTACTGCCGGAGTATGTCGATACAAACTGGATACGCAAAACATCAACAAAATTTAGCGCGTTTTAAATTTGATATCGCTTTTGTTTATAACTTCCACATTTATTCGAATTGTGCCACGAAACTTTGCAGACAGTCGCGGAGACTGATTTTCTACTGAAGTACCAAGTTTCAGAAGTGCAGCTCTAGTACTGCCGGAGATATGTCGATACAAACTGGATACGCAAAACATCAACAAAATTTAGCGCGTTTTAAAGTTGATATCGCTTTTTTTTATAACTTCCACATTTATTCGAATTGTGCCACGAAACTTTGCAGACAGTCGCGGATAGGCCCTTTCTACTGAAGTACCAAGTTTCAGAAGTGCAGCTCTTGTACTGCCGGATATATGTCGATACAAACTGAATACGCAAAACATCAAAAAAATTTAGCGCGTTTTAAAGTTGATATCGCTTTTGTTAATAACTTCAACATTTATTCGCATTGTGCCACGAAACTTTGCAGACAGTCGCGGAGACTGATTTTCTACTGAAGTACCAAGTTTCAGAAGTGCAGCTCTTGTTACTGACGGAGATATGTCGATACAAACTGAATACGCAAAACATCAACAAAATCTAGCGCGTTTTAAAGTTGATATCGCTTTTGTTAATAACTTCAACATATATTCGAATTGTGCCACGAAACTTTGCAGACAGTCGCAGAGACTGATTTTCTACTGAAGTACCAAGTTTCAGAAGTGCAGCTCTTGTACTGCCGGAGATATGTCGATACAAACTGAATACGCAAAACATCAACAAAATAACGCGCGTTTTAAAGTTAGTATCGCTTTTGTTAATAACTTCAACATTTATTCGAATTGTGCACGAAACTTTGCAGACAGTCGCGGAGACATATTTTCTACTGAAGTACCAAGTTTCAAAGTGCAGCTCTTGTACTGACGGAGATATGTCGATACAAACTGAATACGCAAAACATCAACAAAATTTAGCGCGTTTTAAATTTGATATCGCTTTTGTCTATAACTTCTACATTTATTCGAATTGTGCCACGAAACTTTGCAGACAGTCGCGGAGACTCATTTTCTACTGAAGTACCAAGTTTCAGAAGTGCAGCTCTTGTACTGCCGGAGTATGTCGATACAAACTGGATACGCAAAACATCAACAAAATTTAGCGCGTTTTAAAGTTGATATCGCTTTTGGAAATAACTTCAACATTTATTCGAATTGTGCCACGAAACTTTGCAGACAGTCGCGGATAGGCCCTTTCTACTGAAGTACCAAGTTTCAGAAGTGCAGCTCTTGTACTATCGGAGATATGTCGATACAAACTGAATACGCAAAACATCAACAAAATTCAGCGCGTTTTAAAGTTGATATCGCTTTTGTTAATAACTTCAACATTTATTCGAATTGTGCCACGAAACTTTGCAGACAGTCGCCGAGACTGATTTACTACTGAAGTACCAAGTTTCAGAAGTGCAGCTCTTGTACTGCCGGAGATATGTCGATACAAACTGAATACGCAAAACATCAACAAAATTTAGCGCGTTTTAAATTTGATATCGCTTTTGTTTATAACTTCCACATTTATTCGAATTGTGCCACGAAACTTTGCAGACAGTCGCGGAGACTGATTTTTTACTGAAGTACCAAGTTTCAGAAGTGCAGCTCTGGTACTGCCGGAGTATGTCGATACAAACTGGATACGCAAAACATCAACAAAATTTAGCGCGTTTTAAAGTTGATATCGCTTTTGGAAACAACTTCAACATTTATTCGAATTGTGCACGAAACTTTGCAGACAGTCGCGAACACTGATTTTCTACTGAAGTACACAGTTTCAGAAGTGCAGCTCTTGTACTGACGGAGATATGTCGATACAAACTGAATACGCAAAACATCAACAAAATTTAGCGCGTTTTAAAGTTGATATCGCTTTTGTTAATAACTTCAACATTTATTCGACTTGTGCCACGAAACTTTGCAGACAGTCGTGGAGACTGATTTTCTACTGAAGTAATAAGTTTCAGAAGTGCAGCTCTTGTACTGCTGGAGATATGTCGATATAAACTGAATACGCAAAACATCAACAAAATTTAGCGCGTTTTAAAGTTGATATCGCTTTTCGAAATAACTTCAACATTTATTCGAATTGTGCCACGAAACTTTGCAGACAGTCGCGGATAGGCCCTTTCTACTGAAGTACCAAGTTTCAGAAGTGCAGCTCTTGTACTGCCGGAGATATGTCGATACAAACTGAATACGCAAAACATCAACATAATTACGCGCGTTTTAAAGTTGATATCGCTTTTGTTAATAACTTCAACATTTATTCGAATTGTGCACGAAACTTTGCAGACAGTCGCGGAGACTGATTTACTACTACAGTACCAAGTTTTAGAAGTGCAGCTCTTGTACTGCCGGAGATATGTCGATACAAACTGAATACGCAAAACATCAACAAAATTTAGCGCGTTTCAAAGTTGATATCACTTTTGTTAATACCTTCCACATTTATTCGAATTGTGCCACGAAACTTTGCTGACAGTCGCGGAGACATGTTTTCTACTGAAGTACCAAGTTTCAGAAGTGCAGCTCTTGTACTGCCGGAGATATGTCGATACAAACTGAATACGCAAAACATCAAAAAAATTTAGCGCGTTTTAAAGTTGATATCGCATTTGTTAATAACTTCAACATTTATTCGAATTGTGCCACGAAACTTTGCAGACAGTCGCGGAGACTGATTTTCTACTGAAGTACCAAGTTTCAGAAGTGCAGCTCTTGTACTGACGGAGATATGTCGATACAAACTGAATACGCAAAACATCAACAAAATCTAGCGCGTTTTAAAGTTGATATCGCTTTTGTTAATAACTTCAACATATATTCGAATTGTGCCACGAAACTTTGCAGACAGTCGCAGAGACTGATTTTCTACTGAAGTATCAAGTTTCAGAAGTGCAGCTCTTGTACTGCCGGAGATATGTCGATACAAACTGAATACGCAAAACATCAACAACATTAAGCGCGTTTTAAAGTTGATATCGCTTTTGTTAATAACTTCCACATTTATTCGAATTGTGCCACGAAACTTTGCAGACAGTCGCGGATAGGCATTTTCTACTGAAGTACCAAATTTCAGAAGTACAGCTCTTGTACTGCCGGAGATATGTCGATACAAACTAAATACGCAAAACATCAACAAAATTACGCGCGTTTTAAAGTTGATATCGCTTTTGTTAATAACTTCAACATTTATTCGAATTGTGCACGAAACTTTGCAGACAGTCGCGAACACTGATTTTCTACTGAAGTACCAAGTTTCAAAGTGCAGCCCTTGTACTGACGGAGATATGTCGATACAAACTGAATACGCAAAACATCAACAAAATTTAGCGCGTTTTTAATTTGATATCGCTTTTGTTTATAACTTCTACATTTATTCGAATTGTGCCACGAAACTTTGCAGACAGTCGCGGAGACTGATTTTCTACTGAAGTACCAAGTTTCAGAAGTGCAGCTCTTGTACTGCCGGAGTATGTCGATACAAACTGGATACGCAAAACATCAACAAAATTTAGCGCGTTTTAAAGTTGATATCGCTTTTGTTAATAACTTCAACATTTATTCGAATTGTGCACGAAACTTTGCAGACAGTCGCGGAGACTGATTTACTACTGAAGTACCAAGTTTTAGAAGTGCAGCTCTTGTACTGCCGGAGATATGTCGATACAAACTGAATACGCAAAACATCAACAAAATTTAGCGCGTTTCAAAGTTGATATCACTTTTGTTAATACCTTCCACATTTATTCGAATTGTGCCACGAAACTTTGCTGACAGTCGCGGAGACATATTTTCTACTGAAGTACCAAGTTTCAGAAGTGCAGCTCTTGTACTGCCGGAGATATGTCGATACAAACTGAATACGCAAAACATCAACAAAATTCAGCGCGTTTTAAAGTTGATATCGCTTTTGTTAATAACTTCAACATTTATTCGAATTGTGCCACGAAACTTTGCAGACAGTCGCCGAGACTGATTTTCTACTGAAGTACCAAGTTTCAGAAGTGCAGCTCTTGTACTGCCGGAGATATGTCGATACAAACTGAATACGCAAAACATCAACAAAATTTAGCGCGTTTTAATTTGATATCGCTTTTGTTTATAACTTCCACATTTATTCGAATTGTGCCACGAAACTTTGCAGACAGTCGCGGAGACTGATTTTCTACTGAAGTACCAAGTTTCAGAAGTGCAGCTCCGGTACTGCCGGAGTATGTCGATACAAACTGGATACGCAAAACATCAACAAAATTTAGCGCGTTTTAAATTTGATATCGCTTTTGTTTATAACTTCCACATTTATTCGAATTGTGCCACGAAACTTTGCAGACAGTCGCGGAGACTGATTTTCTACTGAAGTACCAAGTTTCAGAAGTGCAGCTCTAGTACTGCCGGAGATATGTCGATACAAACTGGATACGCAAAACATCAACAAAATTTAGCGCGTTTTAAAGTTGATATCGCTTTTTTTTATAACTTCCACATTTATTCGAATTGTGCCACGAAACTTTGCAGACAGTCGCGGATAGGCCCTTTCTACTGAAGTACCAAGTTTCAGAAGTGCAGCTCTTGTACTGCCGGATATATGTCGATACAAACTGAATACGCAAAACATCAAAAAAATTTAGCGCGTTTTAAAGTTGATATCGCTTTTGTTAATAACTTCAACATTTATTCGCATTGTGCCACGAAACTTTGCAGACAGTCGCGGAGACTGATTTTCTACTGAAGTACCAAGTTTCAGAAGTGCAGCTCTTGTTACTGACGGAGATATGTCGATACAAACTGAATACGCAAAACATCAACAAAATCTAGCGCGTTTTAAAGTTGATATCGCTTTTGTTAATAACTTCAACATATATTCGAATTGTGCCACGAAACTTTGCAGACAGTCGCAGAGACTGATTTTCTACTGAAGTACCAAGTTTCAGAAGTGCAGCTCTTGTACTGCCGGAGATATGTCGATACAAACTAAATACGCAAAACATCAACAAAATAACGCGCGTTTTAAAGTTAGTATCGCTTTTGTTAATAACTTCAACATTTATTCGAATTGTGCACGAAACTTTGCAGACAGTCGCGGAGACATATTTTCTACTGAAGTACCAAGTTTCAAAGTGCAGCTCTTGTACTGACGGAGATATGTCGATACAAACTGAATACGCAAAACATCAACAAAATTTAGCGCGTTTTAAATTTGATATCGCTTTTGTCTATAACTTCTACATTTATTCGAATTGTGCCACGAAACTTTGCAGACAGTCGCGGAGACTCATTTTCTACTGAAGTACCAAGTTTCAGAAGTGCAGCTCTTGTACTGCCGGAGTATGTCGATACAAACTGGATACGCAAAACATCAACAAAATTTAGCGCGTTTTAAAGTTGATATCGCTTTTGGAAATAACTTCAACATTTATTCGAATTGTGCCACGAAACTTTGCAGACAGTCGCGGATAGGCCCTTTCTACTGAAGTACCAAGTTTCAGAAGTGCAGCTCTTGTACTGCCGGAGATATGTCGATACAAACTGAATACGCAAAACATCAACATAATTACGCGCGTTTTAAAGTTGATATCGCTTTTGTTAATAACTTCAACATTTATTCGAATTGTGCACGAAACTTTGCAGACAGTCGCGGAGACTGATTTACTACTGAAGTACCAAGTTTTAGAAGTGCAGCTCTTGTACTGCCGGAGATATGTCGATACAAACTGAATACGCAAAACATCAACAAAATTTAGCGCGTTTCAAAGTTGATATCACTTTTGTTAATACCTTCCACATTCATCCGAATTGTGCCACGAAACTTTGCTGACAGTCGCCGAGACATGTTTTCTACTGAAGTACCAAGTTTCAGAAGTGCAGCTCTTGTACTGCCGGAGATATGTCGATACAAACTGAATACGCAAAACATCAACAAAATTTTGCGCGTTTTAAAGTTGATATCGCTTTTGTTAATAACTTCAACATTTATTCGAATTGTGCCACGAGACTTTGCAGACAGTCGCGGAGACAGATTTTCTACTGGAGTACCAAGTTTCAGAAGTGCAGCTCTTGTACTATCGGAGATATGTCGATACAAACTGAATACGCAAAACATCAACAAAATTCAGCGCGTTTTAAAGTTGATATCGCTTTTGTTAATAACTTCAACATTTATTCGAATTGTGCCACGAAACTTTGCAGACAGTCGCCGAGACTGATTTTCTACTGAAGTACCAAGTTTCAGAAGTGCAGCTCTTGTACTGCCGGAGATATGTCGATACAAACTGAATACGCAAAACATCAACAAAATTTAGCGCGTTTTAAATTTGATATCGCTTTTGTTTATAACTTCCACATTTATTCGAATTGTGCCACGAAACTTTGCAGACAGTCGCGGAGACTGATTTTCTACTGAAGTACCAAGTTTCAGAAGTGCAGCTCTTGTACTGCCGGAGTATGTCGATACAAACTGGATACGCAAAACATCAACAAAATTTAGCGCGTTTTAAAGTTGATATCGCTTTTGTTAATAACTTCAACATTTATTCGAATTGTGCACGAAACTTTGCCGACAGTCGCGGAGACTGATTTACTACTGAAGTACCAAGTTTTAGAAGTGCAGCTCTTGTACTGCCGGAGATATGTCGATACAAACTGAATACGCAAAACATCAACAAAATTTAGCGCGTTTCAAAGTTGATATCACTTTTGTTAATACCTTCCACATTTATTCGAATTGTGCCACGAAACTTTGCTGACAGTCGCGGAGACATATTTTCTACTGAAGTACCAAGTTTCAGAAGTGCAGCTCTTGTACTGCCGGAGATATGTCGATACAAACTGAATACGCAAAACATCAACAAAATTCAGCGCGTTTTAAAGTTGATATCGCTTTTGTTAATAACTTCAACATTTATTCGAATTGTGCCACGAAACTTTGCAGACAGTCGCCGAGACTGATTTTCTACTGAAGTACCAAGTTTCAGAAGTGCAGCTCTTGTACTGCCGGAGATATGTCGATACAAACTGAATACGCAAAACATCAACAAAATTTAGCGCGTTTTAAATTTGATATCGCTTTTGGAAACAACTTCAACATTTATTCGAATTGTGCACGAAACTTTGCAGACAGTCGCGAACACTGATTTTCTACTGAAGTACCAAGTTTCAAAGTGCAGCTCTTGTACTGACGGAGATATGTCGATACAAACTGAATACGCAAAACATCAACAAAATTTAGCGCGTTTTAAATTTGATATCGCTTTTGTTTATAACTTCCACATTTATTCGAATTGTGCCACGAAACTTTGCAGACAGTCGCGGAGACTGATTTTCTACTGAAGTACCAAGTTTCAGAAGTTCAGCTCTTGTACTGCCGGAGTATGTCGATACAAACTGGATACGCAAAACATCAACAAAATTTAGCGCGTTTTAAAGTTGATATCGCTTTTTTTTATAACTTCCACATTTATTCGAATTGTGCCACGAAACTTTACAGACAGTCGCGGATAGGCCTTGTCTACTGAAGTACCAAGTTTCAGAAGTACAGCTCTTGTACTGCCGGAGATATGTCGATACAAACTAAATAAGCCAAACATCAACAAAATTACGCGCGTTTTAAAGTTGATATCGCTTTTGTTAATAACTTCAACATTTATTCGAATTGTGCACGAAACTTTGCAGACAGTCGCAAACACTGATTTTCTACTGAAGTACCAAGTTTCAGAAGTGCAGCTCTTGTACTGACGGAGATATGTCGATACAAACTGAATACGCAAAACATCAACAAAATTACGCGCGTTTTAAAGTTGATATCTCTTTTGTTAATAACTTCTACATTTATTCGAATTGTGCCACGAAACTTTGCAGACAGTCGCGGAGACATATTTTCTACTGAAGTACCAAGTTTCAGAAGTGCAGCTCTTGTACTGCCGGAGATATGTCGATACAAACTGAATACGCAAAACATCAACAAAATTTAGCGCGTTTTAAAGTTGATATCGCTTTTGTTAATAACTTCAACATTTATTCGACTTGTGCCACGAAACTTTGCAGACAGTCGTGGAGACTGATTTTCTACTGAAGTAATAAGTTTCAGAAGTGCAGCTCTTGTACTGCTGGAGATATGTCGATACAAACTGAATACGCAAAACATCAACAAAATTACGCGCGTTTTAAAGTTGATATCGCTTTTGTTAATAACTTCCACATTTATTCGAATTGTGCCACGAAACTTTGCAGACAGTCGCGGATAGGCCCTTTCTACTGAAGTACCAAGTTTCAGAAGTGCAGCTCTTGTACTGCCGGATATATGTCGATACAAACTGAATACGCAAAACATCAAAAAATTTTAGCGCGTTTTAAAGTTGATATCGCTTTTGTTAATAACTTCAACATTTATTCGAATTGTGCCACGAAACTTTGCAGACAGTCGCGGAGACTGATTTTCTACTGAAGTACCAAGTTTCAGAAGTGCAGCTCTTGTACTGACGGAGATATGTCGATACAAACTGAATACGCAAAACATCAACAAAATCTAGCGCGTTTTAAAGTTGATATCGCTTTTGTTAATAACTTCAACATATATTCGAATTGTGCCACGAAACTTTGCAGACAGTCGCAGAGACTGATTTTCTACTGAAGTACCAAGTTTCAGAAGTGCAGCTCTTGTACTGCCGGAGATATGTCGATACAAACTGAATACGCAAAACATCAACAACATTAAGCGCGTTTTAAAGTTGATATCGCTTTTGTTAATAACTTACACATTTATTCGAATTGTGCCACGAAACTTTGCAGACAGTCGCGGATAGGCATTTTCTACTGAAGTACCAAATTTCAGAAATACAGCTCTTGTACTGCCGGAGATATGTCGATACAAACTAAATACGCAAAACATCAACAAAATTACGCGCGTTTTAAAGTTGATATCGCTTTTGTTAATAACTTCAACATTTATTCGAATTGTGCACGAAACTTTGCAGACAGTCGCGAACACTGATTTTCTACTGAAGTACCAAGTTTCAAAGTGCAGCTCTTGTACTGAGGGAGATATGTCGATACAAACTGAATACGCAAAACATCAACAAAATTTAGCGCGTTTTAAATTTGATATCGCTTTTGTTTATAACTTCCACATTTATTCGAATTGTGCCACGAAACTTTGCAGACAGTCGCCGAGACTGATTTTCTACTGAAGTACCAAGTTTCAGAAGTGCAGCTCTTGTACTGCCGGAGTATGTCGATACAAACTGGATACGCAAAACATCAACAAAATTTAGCGCGTTTTAAAGTTGATATCGCTTTTGGAAACAACTTCAACATTTATTCGAATTGTGCACGAAACTTTGCAAACAGTCGCGCACACTGATTTTCTACTGAAGTACCAAGTTTCAGAAGTGCAGCTCTTGTACTGACGGAGATATGTCGATACAAACTGAATACGCAAAACATCAACAAAATTTAGCGCGTTTTAAATTTGATATCGCTTTTGTTTATAACTTCCACATTTATTCGAATTGTGCCACGAAACTTTGCAGACAGTCGCGGAGACTGATTTTCTACTGAAGTACCAAGTTTCAGAAGTGCAGCTCTTGTACTGCCGGAGTATGTCGATACAAACTGGATACGCAAAACATCAACAAAATTTAGCGCGTTTTAAAGTTGATATCGCTTTTGTTTATAACTTCCACATTTATTCGAATTGTGCCACGAAACTTTGCAGACAGTCGCTGATAGGCCCTTTCTACTGAAGTACCAAGTTTCAGAAGTACAGCTCTTGTACTGCCGGAGATATGTCGATACAAACTAAATAAGCCAAACATCAACAAAATTACGCGCGTTTTAAAGTTGATATCGCTTTTGTTAATAACTTCAACATTTATTCGAATTGTGCACGAAACTTTGCAGACAGTCGCGAACACTGATTTTCTACTGAAGTACCAAGTTTCAGAAGTGCAGCTCTTGTACTGACGGAGATATGTCGATACAAACTGAATACGCAAAACATCAACAAAATTACGCGCGTTTTAAAGTTGATATCTCTTTTGTTAATAACTTCTACATTTATTCGAATTGTGCCACGAAACTTTGCAGACAGTCGCGGAGATATATTTTCTACTGAAGTACCAAGTTTCAAATGTGCAGCTCTTGTACTGCCGGAGATATGTCGATACAAACTGAATACGCAAAACATCAACAAAATTTAGCGCGTTTTAAAGTTGATATCGCTTTTGTTAATAACTTCAACATTTATTCGACTTGTGCCACGAAACTTTGCAGACAGTCGTGGAGACTGATTTTCTACTGAAGTAATAAGTTTCAGAAGTGCAGCTCTTGTACTGCTGGAGATATGTCGATACAAACTGAATACGCAAAACATCAACAAAATTTAGCGCGTTTTAAAGTTGATATCGCTTTTGTTAATAACTTCCACATTTATTCGAATTGTGCCACGAAACTTTGCAGACAGTCGCGGATAGGCCCTTTCTACTGAAGTACCAAGTTTCAAAGTGCAGCTCTTGTACTGACGGAGATATGTCGATACAAACTGAATACGCAAAACATCAACAAATTTTAGCGCGTTTTAAATTTAATATCGCTTTTGTTTATAACTTCTACATTTATTCGAATTGTGCCACGAAACTTTGCAGACAGTCGCGGAGACTGATTTTCTACTGAAGTACCAAGTTTCAGAAGTGCAGCTCTTGTACTGCCGGAGTATGTCGATACAAACTGGATACGCAAAACATCAACAAAATTTAGCGCGTTTTAAAGTTGATATCGCTTTTGGAAATAACTTCAACATTTATTCGAATTGTGCCACGAAACTTTGCAGACAGTCGCGGATAGGCCCTTTCTACTGAAGTACTAAGTTTCAGAAGTGCAGCTCTTGTACTGCCGGAGATATGTCGATACAAACTGAATACGCAAAACATCAACATAATTACGCGCGTTTTAAAGTTGATATCGCTTTTGTTAATAACTTCAACATTTATTCGAATTGTGCACGAAACTTTGCAGACAGTCGTGGAGACTGATTTTCTACTGAAGTACCAAGTTTCAGAAGTGCAGCTCTTGTACTGACGGAGATATGTCGATACAAACTGAATACGCAAAACATCAACAAAATTACGCGCGTTTTAAAGTTGATATCGCTTGTGTTAATAACTTCTACATTTATTCGAATTGTGCCACGAAACTTTGCAGACAGTCGCGGAGACTGATTTTCTACTGAAGTACCAAGTTTCAGAAGTGCAGCTCTTTTACTGCCGGAGATATGTCGATACAAACTGAATACGCCAAACATCAAAAAATTTAGCGCGTTTTAAAGTTGATATCGCTTTTGTTAATACCTTCAACATTTATTCGACTTGTGCCACGAAACTTTGCAGACAGTCGCGGAGACTGATTTTCTACTGAAGTACCAAGTTTCAGAAGTGCAGCTCTTGTACTGCCGGAGATATGTCGATACAAACTGAATACGCAAAACATCTACAAAATTTAGCGCGTTTTAAAGTTGATATCGCTTTTGTTTATAACTTCCACATTTATTCGAATTCTGCCACGAAACTTTGCAGACAGTCGCGGATAAGCCTTTCCTACTGAAGTACCAAGTTTCATAAGTGCAGCTCTTGTACTGCCGGGGATATTTCGATACAAACTGAATACGCAAAACATCAACAAAATTTAGCGCGTTTTAAAGTTGATATCGCTTTTGTTAATAACTTCCACATTTATTGGAATTGTGCCACGAAACTTTGCAGACAGTCGCGGAGACAGATTTTCTACTAAAGTACCAAGTTTCAGAAGTGCAGCTCTTGTACTATCGAAGATATGTCGATACAAACTGAATACGCAAAACATCAACAAAATTCAGCGCGTTTTAAAGTTGATATCGCTTTTGTTAATAACTTCAACATTTATTCGAATTGTGCCACGAAACTTTGCAGACAGTCGCCGAGACTGATTTTCTACTGAAGTACCAAGTTTCAGAAGTGCAGCTCTTGTACTGCCGGAGATATGTCGATACAAACTGAATACGCAAAACATCAACAAAATTTAGCGCGTTTTAAATTTGATATCGCTTTTGTTTATAACTTCAACATTTGTTCGAATTGTGCCACGAAACTTTGCAGACAGTCGCGGAGACTGATTTTCTACTGAAATACCAAGTTTCAGAAGTGCAGCTCTTGTACTGCCGGAGTATGTCGATACAAACTGGATACGCAAAACATCAACAAAATTTAGCGCGTTTTAAAGTTGATATCGCTTTTGGAAATAACTTCAACATTTATTCGAATTGTGCCACGAAACTTTGCAAACAGTCGCGGATTAGCCCTTTCTACTGAAGTACCAAGTTTCAGAAGTGCAGCTCTTGTACTGACGGAGATATGTCGATACAAACTGAAAACGAAAAACATCAACAAAATTTAGCGCATTTTAAAGTTGATATCGCTTTTGTTTATAACTTCCACATTTATTCGAATTGTGCCACGAAACTTTGCAGGCAGTCGCGGAGACAGATTTTCTACTGAAGTACCAAGTTTCAGAAGTGCAGCTCTTGTACTGCCGCAGATATGTCGATACAAACTGAATACGCAAAACATCAACAAAATTTAGCGCGTTTTAAAGTTGATATCGCTTTTGTTAATAACTTCCACATTTATTCGAATTGTGCTACGAAACTTTGCCGACAGTCGCGGATAGGCCTTTTCTACTGAAGTACCAAGTTTCAGAAGTGCAGCTCTTGTACTGCCGGAGATATGTCGATACAAACTAAATACGCAAAACATCAACATAATTACGCGCGTTTTAAAGTTGATATCGCTTTTGTTAATAACTTCAACATTTATTCGAATTGTGCACGAAACTTTGCAGACAGTCGCGGAGACTGATTTTCTACTGAAGTACCAAGTTTCAGAAGTGCAGCTCTTTTACTGACGGAGATATGTCGATACAAACTGAATACGCAAAACATCAAAAAATTTAGCGCGTTTTAAAGTTGATATCGCTTTTGTTAATACCTTAAACATTTATTCGACTTGTGCCACGAAACTTTGCAGACAGTCGCGGAGACTGATTTTCTACTGAAGTACCAAGTTTAAGAAGTGCAGCTCTTGTACTGCCGGAGATATGTCGATACAAACTGAATACGCAAAACATCAACAAAATTTAGCGCGTTTTAAAGTTGATATCGCTTTTGTTTATAACTTCCACATTTATTCGAATTCTGCCACGAAACTTTGCAGACAGTCGCGGATAAGCCTTTTCGACTGAAGTACCACGTTTCAGAAGTGCAGCTCTTGTACTGCCGGTGATATTTCGATACAAACTGAATACGCAAAACATCAACAAAATTTAGTGCGTTTTAAAGTTGATATCGCTTTTGTTAATAACTTCTACATTTATTCGAATTGTGCCACGAAACTTTGCAGACAGTCGCAGAGACAGATTTTCTACTGAAGTACCAAGTTTCAGAAGTGCAGCTCTTGTACTATCAGAGATATGTCGATACAAACTGAATACGCAAAACATCAACATAATTTAGCGCGTTTTAAAGTTGATATCGCTTTTATTAATAACTTCCACATTTATTCGAATTGTGCCACGAAACTTTGCAGTCAGTCGCGGAGACAGATTTTCTACTGAAGTCCCAAGTTTCAGAAGTGCAGCACTTGTACTGCCGGAGATATATCGATACAAACTTAATACGCAAAAATCAACAAAATTTAGCGCGTTTCAAAGTTGATATCACTTTTGTTAATAACTTCCACATTTATTCGAATTGTGCCACGAAACTTTGCTGACAGTCGCGGAGACATATTTTCTACTGAAGTACCAAGTTTCAGAAGTGCAGCTCTTGTACTGCCGGAGATATGTCGATACAAACTGAATACGCAAAACATCAACAAAATTTAGCGCGTTTTAAAGTTGATATCGCTTTTGTTAATAACTTCAACATTTATTCGAATTGTGCCACGAAACTTTGCAGACAGTCGCGGATAGGCCCTTTCTACTGAAGTACCAAGTTTCAGAAGTGCAGCTCTTATACTGCCGTAGATATGTCGATACAAACTGAATACGCAAAACATCAACAAAATTTAGCGCGTTTTAAAGTTGATATCGCTTTTGTTAATAACTTCCACATTTATTCTAATTGTGCCACGAAACTTTGCAGACAGTCGCGGAGACAGATTTTCTACTGAAGTACCAAGTTTCAGAAGTGCAGCTTTTGTACTATCGGAGATATGTCGATACAAACTGAATACGCAAAACATCAACATAATTTAGCGCGTTTTAAAGTTGATATCGCTTTTATTATAAACTTCCACATTTATTCGAATTGTGCCACGAAACTTTGCAGACAGTCGCGGATAGGGCCTTACTACTGAAGTACCAAGTTTCAGAAGTGCAGCTCTTGTACTGCCGGAGATATGTCGATACAAACTGAATACGCAAAACATCAACAAAATTTAGCGCGTTTTAAAGTTGATATCGCTTTTGTTTATAACTTTCACATTTATTCGAATTGTGCCACGAAACTTTGCAGACAGTCGCGGAGACAGATTTTCTACTGAAGTACCAAGTTTCAGAAGTGCAGCTCTTGTACTGCCGCAGATATGTCGATACAAACTTAATACGCAAAACATCAACAAAATTTAGCGCGTTTTAAAGTTGATATCGCTTTTGTTAATAACTTCCACATTTATTCGAATTGTGCCACGAAACTTTGCAGACAGTCGCGGATAGGCCTTTTCTACTGAAGTACAAAGTTTCAGAAGTGCAGCTCTTGTACTGCCGGAGATATGTCGATACAAACTAAATACGCAAAACATCAACAAAATTACGCGCGTTTTAAAGTTGATATCGCTTTTGTTAATAACTTCAACATTTATTCGAATTGTGCACGAAACTTTGCAGACAGTCGCGGAGACAGATTTTCTACTGAAGTACCAAGTTTCAGAAGTGCAGCTCTTGTACTGCCGGAGATATGTCGATACAAACTGAATACGCAAAACATCAACATAATGTAGCGCGTTTTAAAGTTGATATCGCTTTTATTAATAACTTCCACATTTATTCGAATTGTGCCACGAAACTTTGCAAACAGTCGCGGATAAGCCTTTACTACTGAAGTACCAAGTTTCAGAAGTGCAGCTCGTGTACTGCATGAGTATGTCGATACAAACTGGATACGCAAAACATCAACAAAATTACGCGCGTTTTAAAGTTGATATCGCTTTTGGAAATAACTTCAACATTTATTCGAATTGTGCCACGAAACTTTGCAGACAGTCGCGGATAGGGCCTTACTACTGAAGTACCAAGTTTAAGAAGTGCAGCTGTTGTACTGCGGGAGATATGTCGATACAAACTGAATACGCAAAACATCAACAAAATTTAGCGCGTTTTAAAGTTGATATCGCTTTTGTTTATAACTTTCACATTTATTCGAATTGTGCCACGAAACTTTGCAGACAGTCGCGGAAACAGATTTTCTACTGAAGTACCAAGTTTCAGAAGTGCAGCTCTTGTACTGCCGCAGATATGTCGATACAAACTGAATACGCAAAACATCAACAAAATTTAGCGCGTTTTAAAGTTGATATCGCTTTTGTTAATAACTTCCACATTTATTCGAATTGTGCCACGAAACTTTGCAGACAGTCGCAGATAGGCCTTTTCTACTGAAGTACAAAGTTTCAGAAGTGCAGCTCTTGTACTGCCGGAGATATGTCGATACAAACTAAAGACGCAAAACATCAACAAAATTACGCGCGTTTTAAAGTTGATATCGCTTTTGTTAATAACTTCAACATTTATTCGAATTGTGCACGAAACTTTGCAGACAGTCGCGGAGACTGATTTTCTACTGAAGTACCAAGTTTCAGAAGTACAGCTCTTGTACTGCCGGAGATATGTCGATACAAACTGAATACGCAAAACATCAACAAAATTTAGCGCGTTTTAAAGTTGATATCGCTTTTGTTTATAACTTCCACATTTATTCGAATTCTGCAACGAAACTTTGCAGACAGTCGCGGATAAGCCTTTTCTACTGAAGTACTAAGTTTCAGAAGTGCAGCTCTTGTACTGCCGGTGATATTTCGATACAAACTGTATACGCAAAACATCAACAAAATTTAGCGCGTTTTAAAGTTGATATCGCTTTTGTTAATAACTTCTACATTTATCCTAATTGTGCCACGAAACTTTGCAGACAGTCGCGGAGACAGATTTTCTACTGAAGTACCAAGTTTCAGAAGTGCAGCTCTTGTACTATCGGAGATATGTCGATACAAACTGAATACACAAAACATCAACATAATTTAGCGCGTTTTAAAGTTGATATCGCTTTTATTAATAACTTCCACATTTATTCGAATTGTGCCACGAAACTTTGCAGTCAGTCGCGGAGACAGATTTTCTACTGAAGTCCCAAGTTTCAGAAGTACAGCACTTGTACTGCCGGAGATATGTCGATACAAACTGAATACGCAAAAAATCAACAAAATTTAGCGCGTTTCAAAGTTGATATCACTTTTGTTAATAACTTCCACATTTATTCGAATTGTGCCACGAAACTTTGCTGACAGTCGCGGAGACATATTTTCTACTGAAGTACCAAGTTTCAGAAGTGCAGCTCTTGTACTGTCGGAGATATGTCGATACAAACTGAATACGCAAAACATCAACAAAATTTAGCGCGTTTTAAAGTTGATACCGCTTTTGTTAATAACTTCAACATTTATTCGAATTGTGCCACGAAACTTTGCAGACAGTCGCGGATAGGCCCTTTCTACTGAAGTACCAAGTTTCAGAAGTGCAGCTCTTATACTACCGTAGATATGTCGATACAAACTGAATACGCAAAACATCAACAAAATTTAGCGCGTTTTAAAGTTGATATCGCCTTTGTTTATAACTTCCACATTTATTCTAATTGTGCCACGAAACTTTGCAGACAGTCGCGGAGACAGATTTTCTACTGAAGTACCAAGTTTCAGAAGTGCAGCTCTTGTACTATCGGAGATATGTCGATACAAACTGAATACGCAAAACATCAACCTAATTTAGCGCGTTTTAAAGTTGATATCGCTTTTATTAATAACTTCCACATTTATTCGAATTGTGCCACGAAACGTTGCAAACAGTCGCGGATAAGCCTTTACTACTGAAGTACCAAGTTTCAGAAGTGCAGCTCGTGTACTGCCGGAGTATGTCGATACAAACTGGATACGCAAAACATCAACAAAATTACGCGCGTTTTAAAGTTGATATCGCTTTTGGAAATAACTTCAACATTTATTCGAATTGTGCACGAAACTTAGCAGACAGTCGCGAACACTGATTTTCTACTGAAGTACCAAGTTTCAAAGTGCAGCTCTTGTACTGACGGAGATATGTCGATACAAACTGAATACGCAAAACATCAACAAAATTTAGCGCGTTTTAAAGTTGATATCGCTTTTGTTTATAACTTCAACATTTATTCGAATTGTGCCACGAAACTTTGCAGACAGTCGCCGAGACTGATTTTCTACTGAAGTACCAAGTTTCAGAAGTGCAGCTCTTGTACTGCCGGAGATATGTCGATACAAACTGAATACGCAAAACATCAACAAAATTTAGCGCGTTTTAAATTTGATATCGCTTTTGTTTATATCTTCCACATTTATTCGAATTGTGCCACGAAACTTTGCAGACAGTCGCGGATAAGCCTTTTCAACTGAAGTACCAAGTTTCAGAAGTGCAGCTCTTGTACTGCCGGAGTATGTCGATACAAACTGGATACGCAAAACATCAACAAAATTTAGCGCGTTTTAAAGTTGATATCGCTTTTGGAAATAACTTTAACATTTATTCGAATTGTGCCACGAAACTTTGCAGACAGTCGCGGATAGGCCCTTTCTACTGAAGTACCAAGTTTCAGATATGCAGCTCTTGTACTGCCGGAGATATGTCGATACAAACTGAATACGCAAAACATCAACAAAATTTAGCGCGTTTTAAAGTTGATATCGCTTTTGTTTATAACTTCCACATTTATTCGAATTGTGCCACGAAACCTTGCAGGCAGTCGCGGAGACAGATTTTTTACTGAAGTACCAAGTTTCAGAAGTGCAGCTCTTGTACTGCCGCAGATATGTCGATACAAACTGAATACGCAAAACATCAACAAAATTTAGCGCGTTTTAAAGTTGATATCGCTTTTGTTAATAACTTCAACATGTATTCGAATTGTGCCACGAAACTTTGCAGACAGTCGCGGATAGGCCTTTGCTACTGAAGTACCAAGTTTCAGAAGTGCAGCTCTTGTACTGCCGGAGATATGTCGATACAAACTGAATACGCAAAACATCAACATAATTACGCGCGTTTTAAAGTTGATATCGCTTTTGTTAATAACTTCAACATTTATTCGAATTGTGCACGAAACTTTGCAGACAGTCGCGGAGACTAGTTTTCTACTGAAGTACCAAGTTTCAGAAGTGCAGCTCTTGTACTGACGGAGATATGTCGATACAAACTGAATACGCAAAACATCAACAAAATTACGCGCGTTTTAAAGTTGATATCGCTTTTGTTAATAACTTCTACATTTATTCGAATTGTGCCACGAAACTTTGCAGACGGTCGCGGAGACTGATTTTCTACTGAAGTACCAAGTTTCAGAAGTGCAGCTCTTTTACTGACGGAGATATGTCGATACAAATTGAATACGCAAAACATCAAAAAATTTAGCGCGTTTTAAAGTTGATATCGCTTTTGTTAATACCTTCAACATTTATTCGACTTGTGCCACGAAACTTTGCAGACAGTCGCGGAGACTGATTTTCTACTGAAGTACCAAGTTTAAGAAGTGCAGCTCTTGTACTGCCGGAGATATGTCGATACAAACTGAATACGCAAAACATCAACATAATTTAGCGCGTTTTAAAGTTGATATCGCTTTTGTTTATAACTTCCACATTTATTCGAATTGTGCCACGAAACTTTGCAGACAGTCGCGGATAAGCTTTTTCTACTGAAGTACTAAGTTTCAGAAGTGCAGCTCTTGTACTGCCGGTGATATTTCGATACAAACTGAATACGCAAAACATCAACAAAATTTAGCGCGTTTTAAAGTTAATATCCCTTTTGTTAATAACTTCTACATTTATTCTAATTGTGCCACGAAACTTTGCAGACAGTCGCGGAGACAGATTTTCTACTGAAGTACCAAGTTTCAGAAGTGCAGCTCTTGTACTATCGGAGATATGTCGATACAAACTGAATACGCAAAACATCAACATAATTTAGCGCGTTTTAAAGTTGATATCGCTTTTATTAATAACTTCCACATTTATTCGAATTGTGCCACGAAACTTTGCTGAAAGTCGCGGAGACATATTTTCTACTGAAGTACCAAGTTTCAGAAGTGCAGCTCTTGTACTGCCGGAGATATGTCGATACAAACTGAATACGCAAAACATCAACAAAATTTAGCGCGTTTTAAAGTTGATATCGCTTTTGTTAATAACTTCAACATTTATTCGAATTGTGCCACGAAACTTTGCAGACAGTCGCGGATAGGCCCTTTCTACTGAAGTACCAAGTTTCAGAAGTGCAGCTCTAATACTGCCGTAGATATGTCGATACAAACTGAATACGCAAAACATCAACAAAATTTAGCGCGTTTTAAAGTTGATATCGCTTTTATTAATAACTTCCACATTTATTCTAATTGTGCCACGAAACTTTGCAGACAGTCGCGGAGACATATTTTCTACTGAAGTACCAAGTTTCAGAAGTGCAGCTCTTGTACTATCGGAGATATGTCGATACAAACTGAATACGCAAAACATCAACATAATTTAGCGCGTTTTAAAGTTGATATCGCTTTTATTAATAACTTCCACATTTATTCGAATTGTGCCACGAAACTTTGCAAACAGTCGCGGATAAGCCTTTTCTACTGAAGTACCAAGTTTCAGAAGTGCAGCTCTTGTACTGCCGGAGATATGTCGATACAAACTGAATACGCAAAACATCAACATAATTACGCGCGTTTTAAAGTTGATATCGCTTTTGTTAATAACTTCAACATTTATTCGAATTGTGCACGAAACTTTGCAGACAGTCGCGGAGACTAGTTTTCTACTGAAGTACCAAGTTTCAGAAGTGCAGCTCTTGTACTGACGGAGATATGTCGATACAAACTGAATACGCAAAACATCAACAAAATTACGCGCGTTTTAAAGTTGATATCGCTTTTGTTAATAACTTCTACATTTATTCGAATTGTGCCACGAAACTTTGCAGACGGTCGCGGAGACTGATTTTCTACTGAAGTACGAAGTTTCAGAAGTGCAGCTCTTTTACTGACGGAGATATGTCAATACAAATTGAATACGCAAAACATCAAAAAATTTAGCGCGTTTTAAAGTTGATATCGCTTTTGTTAATACCTTCAACATTTATTCGACTTGTGCCACGAAACTTTGCAGACAGTCGCGGAGACTGATTTTCTACTGAAGTACCAAGTTTCAGAAGTGCAGCTCTTGTACTGCCGGAGATATGTCGATACAAACTGAATACGCAAAACATCAACATAATTTAGCGCGTTTTAAAGTTGATATCGCTTTTGTTTATAACTTCCACATTTATTCGAATTCTGCCACGAAACTTTGCAGACAGTCGCGGATAAGCTTTTTCTACTGAAGTACTAAGTTTCAGAAGTGCAGCTCTTGTACTGCCGGTGATATTTCGATACAAACTGAATACGCAAAACATCAACAAAATTTAGCGCGTTTTAAAGTTAATATCCCTTTTGTTAATAACTTCTACATTTATTCTAATTGTGCCACGAAACTTTGCAGACAGTCGCGGAGACAGATTTTCTACTGAAGTACCAAGTTTCAGAAGTGCAGCTCTTGTACTATCGGAGATATGTCGATACAAACTGAATACGCAAAACATCAACATAATTTAGCGCGTTTTAAAGTTGATATCGCTTTTATTAATAACTTCCACATTTATTCGAATTGTGCCACGAAACTTTGCTGAAAGTCGCGGAGACATATTTTCTACTGAAGTACCAAGTTTCAGAAGTGCAGCTCTTGTACTGCCGGAGATATGTCGATACAAACTGAATACGCAAAACATCAACAAAATTTAGCGCGTTTTAAAGTTGATATCGCTTTTGTTAATAACTTCAACATTTATTCGAATTGTGCCACGAAACTTTGCAGACAGTCGCGGATAGGCCCTTTCTACTGAAGTACCAAGTTTCAGAAGTGCAGCTCTTATACTGCCGTAGATATGTCGATACAAACTGAATACGCAAAACATCAACAAAATTTAGCGCGTTTTAAAGTTGATATCGCTTTTATTAATAACTTCCACATTTATTCTAATTGTGCTCCGAAACTTTGCAGACAGTCGCGGAGACATATTTTCTACTGAAGTACCAAGTTTCAGAAGTGCAGCTCTTGTACTATCGGAGATATGTCGATACAAACTGAATACGCAAAACATCAACATAATTTAGCGCGTTTTAAAGTTGATATCGCTTTTATTAATAACTTCCACATTTATTCGAATTGTGCCACGAAACTTTGCAAACAGTCGCTGATAAGCCTTTACTACTGAAGTACCAAGTTTCAGAAGTGCAGCTCGTGTACTGCCGGAGTATGTCGATACAAACTGGATACGCAAAACATCAACAAAATTACGCGCGTTTTAAAGTTGATATCGCTTTTGTTAATAACTTCAACATTTATTCGAATTGTGCCACGAAACTTTGCAGACAGTCGCGGATAGGCCCTTTCTACTGAAGTACCAAGTTTCAGAAGTGCAGCTCTTATACTGCCGTAGATATGTCGATACAAACTGAATACGCAAAACATCAACAAAATTTAGCGCGTTTTAAAGTTGATATCGCTTTTATTAATAACTTCCACATTTATTCTAATTGTGCCACGAAACTTTGCAGACAGTCGCGGAGACATATTTTCTACTGAAGTACCAAGTTTCAGAAGTGCAGCTCTTGTACTATCGGAGATATGTCGATACAAACTGAATACGCAAAACATCAACAAAATTTAGCGCGTTTTAAAGTTGATATCGCTTTTATTAATAACTTCCACATTTATTCGAATTGTGCCACGAAACTTTGCAAACAGTCGCGGATAAGCCTTTTCTACTGAAGTACCAAGTTTCAGAAGTGCAGCTCTTGTACTGCCGGAGATATGTCGATACAAACTGAATACGCAAAACATCAACATAATTACGCGCGTTTTAAAGTTGATATCGCTTTTGTTAATAACTTCAACATTTATTCGAATTGTGCACGAAACTTTGCAGACAGTCGCGGAGACTAGTTTTCTACTGAAGTACTAAGTTTCAGAAGTGCAGCTCTTGTACTGACGGAGATATGTCGATACAAACTGAATACGCAAAACATCAACAAAATGACGCGCGTTTTAAAGTTGATATCGCTTTTGTTAATAACTTCTACATTTATTCGAATTGTGCCACGAAACTTTGCAGACGGTCGCGGAGACTGATTTTCTACTGAAGTACGAAGTTTCAGAAGTGCAGCTCTTTTACTGACGGAGATATGTCGATACAAATTGAATACGCAAAACATCAAAAAATTTAGCGCGTTTTAAAGTTGATATCGCTTTTGTTAATACCTTCAACATTTATTCGACTTGTGCCACGAAACTTTGCAGACAGTCGCGGAGACTGATTTTCTACTGAAGTACCAAGTTTCAGAAGTGCAGCTCTTGTACTGCCGGAGATATGTCGGTACAAACTGAATACGCAAAACATCAACATAATTTAGCGCGTTTTAAAGTTGATATCGCTTTTGTTTATAACTTCCACATTTATTCGAATTCTGCCACGAAACTTTGCAGACAGTCGCGGATAAGCTTTTTCTACTGAAGTACTAAGTTTCAGAAGTGCAGCTCTTGTACTGCCGGTGATATTTCGATACAAACTGAATACGCAAAACATCAACAAAATTTAGCGCGTTTTAAAGTTAATATCACTTTTGTTAATAACTTCTACATTTATTCTAATTGTGCCACGAAACTTTGCAGACAGTCGCGGAGACAGATTTTCTACTGAAGTACCAAGTTTCAGAAGTGCAGCTCTTGTACTATCGGAGATATGTCGATACAAACTGAATACGCAAAACATCAACATAATTTAGCGCGTTTTAAAGTTGATATCGCTTTTATTAATAACTTCCACATTTATTCGAATTGTGCCACGAAACTTTGCTGAAAGTCGCGGAGACATATTTTCTACTGAAGTACCAAGTTTCAGAAGTGCAGCTCTTGTACTGCCGGAGATATGTCGATACAAACTGAATACGCAAAACATCAACAAAATTTAGCGCGTTTTAAAGTTGATATCGCTTTTGTTAATAACTTCAACATTTATTCGAATTGTGCCACGAAACTTTGCAGACAGTCGCGGATAGGCCCTTTCTACTGAAGTACCAAGTTTCAGAAGTGCAGCTCTTATACTGCCGTAGATATGTCGATACAAACTGAATACGCAAAACATCAACAAAATTTAGCGCGTTTTAAAGTTGATATCGCTTTTATTAATAACTTCCACATTTATTCTAATTGTGCCACGAAACTTTGCAGACAGTCGCGGAGACATATTTTCTACTGAAGTACCAAGTTTCAGAAGTGCAGCTCTTGTACTATCGGAGATATGTCGATACAAACTGAATACGCAAAACATCAACATAATTTAGCGCGTTTTAAAGTTGATATCGCTTTTATTAATAACTTCCACATTTATTCGAATTGTGCCACGAAACTTTGCAAACAGTCGCTGATAAGCCTTTACTACTGAAGTACCAAGTTTCAGAAGTGCAGCTCGTGTACTGCCGGAGTATGTCAGTACAAACTGGATACGCAAAACATCAACAAAATTACGCGCGTTTTAAAGTTGATATCGCTTTTGTTAATAACTTCAACATTTATTCGAATTGTGCCACGAAACTTTGCAGACAGTCGCGGATAGGCCCTTTCTACTGAAGTACAAAGTTTCAGAAGTGCAGCTCTTGTACTGCCGGGGATATGTCGATACAAACTAAATACGCAAAACATCAACATAATTACGCGCTTTTTAAAGTTGATATCGCTTTTGTTAATAACTTCAACATTTATTCGAATTGTGCACGAAACTTTGCAGACAGCCGCGGAGACTAGTTTTCTACTGAAGTACACAGTTTCAGAAGTGCAGCTCTTGTACTGATGGAGATATGTCGATACAAACTGAATACGCAAAACATCAACAAAATTACGCGCGTTTTAAAGTTGATATCGCTTTTGTTAATAACTTCTACATTTATTCGAATTGTGCCACGAAACTTTGCAGACGGTCGCGGAGACTGATTTTCTACTGAAGTACCAAGTTTCAGAAGTGCAGCTCTTTTACTGACGGAGATATGTCGATACAAACTGAATACGCAAAACATCAACAAAATTTAGCGCGTTTTAAAGTTGATATCGCTTTTGTTAATACCTTCAACATTTATTCGACTTGTGCCACGAAACTTTGCAGAGAGTCGCGGAGACTGATTTTCTACTGAAGTACCAAGTTTCAGAAGTGCAGCTCTTGTACTGCCGGAGATATGTCGATACAAACTGAATACGCAAAACATCAACATAATTTAGCGCGTTTTAAAGTTGATATCGCTTTTATTAATAACTTCCACATTTATTCGAATTGTGCCACGAAACTTTGCAAACAGTCGCGGATAAGCCTTTACTACTGAAGTACCAAGTTTCAGAAGTGCAGCTCGTGTACTGCCGGAGTATGTCGATACAAACTGGATACGCAAAACATCAACAAAATTACGCGCGTTTTAAAGTTGATATCGCTTTTGGAAATAACTTCAACATTTATTCGAATTGTGCCACGAAACTTTGCAGACAGTCGGTGATACGGCCTTACTACTGAAGTACCAAGTTTAAGAAGTGCAGCTGTTGTACTGCCGGAGATATGTCGATACAAACTGAATACGCAAAACATCAACAAAATTTAGCGCGTTTTAAAGTTGATATCGCTTTTGTTTATAACTTTCACATTTATTCGAATTGTGCCACGAAACTTTGCAGACAGTCGCGGAGACAGATTTTCTACTGAAGTACCAAGTTTCAGAAGTGCAGCTCTTGTACTGCCGGAGATATGTCGATACAAACTGAATACGCAAAACATCAACAAAATTAAGCGCGTTTTAAAGTTGATATCGCTTTTGTTGATAACTTCCACATTTATTCGAATTGTGCCACGAAACTTTGCAGACAGTCGCGGATAGGCCTTTTCTACTGAAGTACAAAGTTTCAGAAGTGCAGCTCTTGTACTGCCGGAGATATGTCGATACAAACTAAATACGCAAAACATCAACAAAATTACGCGCGTTTTAAAGTTGATATCGCTTTTGTTAATAACTTCAACATTTATTCGAATTGTGCACGAAACTTTGCAGACAGTCGCGGAGACTGATTTTCTACTGAAGTACCAAGTTTCAGAAGTGCAGCTCTTGTACTGCCGGAGATATGTCGATACAAACTGAATACGCAAAACATCAACAAAATTAAGCGCGTTTTAAAGTTGATATCGCTTTTGTTGATAACTTCCACATTTATTCGAATTGTGCCACGAAACTTTGCAGACAGTCGCGGATATGCCTTTTCTACTGAAGTACCAAGTTTCAGAAGTACAGCTCTTGTACTGCCGGAGATATGTCGATACAAACTAAATACGCAAAACA
The DNA here is from genome assembly GCA_963556195.1 of Sepiola atlantica. Lineage (NCBI taxonomy): Eukaryota > Metazoa > Mollusca > Cephalopoda > Sepiida > Sepiolidae > Sepiola > Sepiola atlantica. The sequence continues at coordinate 994,242 of CAUVYP010000355.1, forward strand.
TCAACAAAATTACGCGCGTTTTAAAGTTGATATCGCTTTTGTTAATAACTTCAACATTTATTCGAATTGTGCACGAAACTTTGAAGACAGTCGCGAACACTGATTTTCTACTGAAGTACCAAGTTTCAAAGTGCAGCTCTTGTACTGACGGAGATATGTCGATACAAACGGAAGACGCAAAACATCAACAAAATTTAGCACGCTTTTGTTAATAACTTCCACATTTATTCGAATATGTGCCACGAAACTTTGCAGACAGTCGCGGAGACTGATTTTCTACTGAAGTACCAAGTTTCAGAAGTGCAGCTCTTGTACTGCCGGAGATATGTCGATACAAACTGAATACGCAAAACATCAACAAAATTTAGCGCGTTTTAAATTTGATATCGCTTTTGTTTATATCTTCCACATTTATTCGAATTGTGCCACGAAACTTTGCAGACAGTCGCGGATAAGCCTTTTCAACTGAAGTACCAAGTTTCAGAAGTGCAGCTCTTGTACTGCCGGAGTATGTCGATACAAACTGAATACGCAAAACATCAACAAAATTTAGCGCGTTTTAAAGTTGATATCGCTTTTGGAAATAACTTTAACATTTATTCGAATTGTGCCACGAAACTTTGCAGACAGTCGCGGATAGGCCCTTTCTACTGAAGTACCAAGTTTCAGAAGTGCAGCTCTTGTACTGCCGGAGATATGTCGATACAAACTGAATACGCAAAACATCAACAAAATTTAGCGCGTTTTAAAGTTGATATCGCTTTTGTTTATAACTTCCACATTTATTCGAATTGTGCCACGAAACTTTGCAGGCAGTCGCGGAGACAGATTTTTTACTGAAGTACCAAGTTTCAGAAGTGCAGCTCTTGTACTGCCGCAGATATGTCGATACAAACTGAATACGCAAAACATCAACATAATTATGCGCGTTTTAAAGTTGATATCGCTTTTGTTAATAACTTCAACATTTATTCGAATTGTGCACGAAACTTTGCAGACAGTCGCGGATCGGCTTTTTCTACTGAAGTACCAAGTTTCAGAAGTGCAGCTCTTGTACTGCCGGAGATATGTCGATACAAACTAAATACGCAAAACATCAACATAATTACGCGCGTTTTAAAGTTGATATCGCTTTTGTTAATAACTTCAACATTTATTCGAATTGTGCACGAAACTTTGCAGACAGTCGCGGAGACTGATTTTCTACTGAAGTACCAAGTTTCAGAAGTGCAGCTCTTGTACTGACGGGGATATGTCGATACAAACTGAATACGCAAAACATCAACAAAATTACGCGCGTTTTAAAGTTGATATCGCTTTTGTTAATAACTTCTACATTTATTCGAATTGTGCCACGAAACTTTGCAGACGGTCGCGGAGACTGATTTTCTACTGAAGTACCAAGTTTCAGAAGTGCAGCTCATTTACTGACGGAGATATGTCGATACAAACTGAATACGCAAAACATCAAAAAATTTAGCGCGTTTTAAAGTTGATATCGCTTTTGTTAATACCTTCAACATTTATTCGACTTGTGCCACGAAACTTTGCAGACAGTCGCGGAGACTAATTTTCTACTGAAGTACCAAGTTTCAGAAGTGCAGCTCTTGTACTGACGGAGATATGTCGATACAAACTGAATACGCAAAACATCAACAAAATTTAGTGCGTTTTAAAGTTGATATCGCTTTTGTTTATAACTTCCACATTTATTCGAATTCTGCCACGAAACTTTGCAGACAGTCGCGGATAAGCTTTTTCTACTGAAGTACCAAGTTTCAGAAGTGCAGCTCTTGTACTGCCGGTGATATTTCGATACAAACTGAATACGCAAAACATCAACAAAATTTAGCGCGTTTTAAAGTTGATATCGCTTTTGTTGATAACTTCCACATTTATTCGAATTGTGCCACGAAACTTTGCAGTCAGTCGCGGAGACATATTTGCTACTGAGGTACCAAGTTTCAGAAGTGCAGCTCTTGTACTGCTGGAGATATGTCGATACAAACTGAATACGCAAAAAATCAACAAAATTTAGCGCGTTTCAAAGTTGATATCACTTTTGTTAATAACTTTAACATTTATTCGAATTGTGCCACGAAACTTTGCAGACAGTCGCGGAGACATATTTTCTACTGAAGTACCAAGTTTCAGAAGTGCAGCTCTTGTACTGCCGGAGATATGTCGATACAAACTGAATACGCAAAACATCAACAAAATTTAGCGCGTTTTAAAGTTGATATCGCTTTTGTTAATAACTTCCACATTTATTCGAATTGTGCAACGAAACTTTGCAGACAGTCGCGGATAGGCCCTTTCTACTGAAGTACCAAGTTTCAGAAGTGCAGCTCTTGTACTGCCGTAGATATGTCGATACAAACTGAATACGCAAAACATCAACAAAATTTAGCGCGTTTTAAAGTTGATATCGCTTTTGTTAATAACTTCCACATTTATGCGAATTGTGCCACGAAGCTTTGCAGACAGTCGCGGAGACAGATTTTCTACTGAAGTACCAAGTTTCAGAAGTGCAGCTCTTGTACTGACGGAGATATGTCGATACAAACTGAATACGCAAAACATCAACAAATCTAGCGCGTTTTAAAGTTGATATCGCTTTTGTTAATAACTTCAACATTTATTCGAATTGTGCCACGAAACTTTGCAGACAGTCGCGGAGACTGATTTTCTACTGAAGTACAAAGTTTCAGAAGTGCAGCTCTTGTACTGCCGGAGATATGTCGATACAAACTGAATACGCAAAACATAAACAAAATTTAGCGCGTTTTAAAGTTGATATCGCTTTTGTTAATAACTTCCACATTTATTCGAATTGTGCCACAAAACTTTGCAGACAGTCGCGGAGACAGATATTCTACTGAAGTACCAAGTGTCAGAAGTGCAGCTCTTGTACTGCCGGAGATATGTCGATACAAACTGAATACGCAAAACATCAACATAATTTAGCGCGTTTTGAAGTTGATATCGCTTTTATTAATAACTTCCACATTTATTCGAATTGTGCCACGAAACTTTGCTAACAGTCGCGGATAAGCCTTTACTACTGAAGTACCAAGTTTCAGAAGTGCAGCTCGTGTACTGCCGGAGTATATCGATACAAACTGGATACGCAAAACATCAACAAAATTCCGCGCGTTTTAAAGTTGATATCGCTTTAGGAAATAACTTCAACATTTATTCGAATTGTGCCACGAAACTTTGCAGACAGTCGGTGATAGGGCCTTACTACTGAAGTACCAAGTTTCAGAAGTGCAGCTGTTGTACTGCCGGAGATATGTCGATACAAACTGAATACGCAAAACATCAACAAAATTTAGCGCGTTTTAAAGTTGATATCGCTTTTGTTAATAACTTTCACATTTATTCGAATTGTGCCACGAAACTTTGCAGACAGTCGCGGAGACAGGTTTTCTACTGAAGTACCAAGTTTCAGAAGTGCAGCTCTTGTACTGCCGCAGATATGTCGATACAAACTGAATACGCAAAACATCAACAAAATTTAGCGCGTTTTAAAGTTGATATCGCTTTTGTTAATAACTTCCACATTTATTCGAATTGTGCCACGAAACTTTGCAGACAGTCGCTGATAGGCCTTTTCTACTGAAGTACAAAGTTTCAGAAGTGCAGCTCTTGTACTGCCGGAGATATGTCTATAAAACTAAATACGCAAAACATCAACAAAATTACGCGCGTTTTAAAGTTGATATCGCGTTGGTTAATAACTTCAACATTTATTCGAATTGTGCACGAAACTTTGCAGACAGCCGCGGAGACTGATTTTCTACTGAAGTACCAAGTTTCAGAAGTGCAGCTCTTGTACTGCCGGAGATATGTCGATACAAACTGAATACGCAAAACATCAACAAAATTAAGCGCGTTTTAAAGTTGATATCGCTTTTGTTAATAACTTTCTACATTTATTCGAATTGTGCCACGAAACTTTGCAGACAGTCGCGGATAGGCCTTTTCTACTGAAGTACCAAGTTTCAGAAGTACAGCTCTTGTACTGCCAGAGATATGTCGATACAAACTAAATACGCAAAACATCAACAAAATTACGCGCGTTTTAAAGTTGATATCGCTTTTGTTAATAACTTCAAGATTTATTCGAATTGTGCACGAAACTTTGCAGACAGTCGCGAACACTGATTTTCTACTGAAGTACCAAGTTTCAAAGTGCAGCTCTTGTACTGACGGAGATATGTCGATACAAACTGAATACGCAAAACATCAACAAAATTTAGCGCGTTTTAAAGTTGATATCGCTTTTGTTAATAACTTCCACATTTATTCGAATTGTGCTACGAAACTTTGCAGACAGTCGCGGAGACTGATTTTCTACTGAAGTACCAAGTTTCAGAAGTGCAGCTCTTGTACTGCCGGAGATATGTCGATACAAACTGAATACGCAAAACATCAGCAAAATTTAGCGCGTTTTAAATTTGATATCGCTTTTGTTTATATCTTCCACATTTATTCGAATTGTGCCACGAAACTTTGCAGACAGTCGCAGATAAGCTTTTTCAACTGAAGTACCAAGTTTCAGAAGTGCAGCTCTTGTACTGCCGGAGTATGTCGATACAAACTGGATACGCAAAACATCAACAAAATTTAGCGCGTTTTAAAGTTGATATCGCTTTTGGAAATAACTTTAACATTTATTCGAATTGTGCCACGAAACTTTGCAGACAGTCGCGGATAGGCCCTTTCTACTGAAGTACCAAGTTTCAGAAGTGCAGCTCTTGTACTGCCGGAGATATGTCGATACAAACTGAATACGCAAAACATCAACAAAATTTAGCGCGTTTTAAAGTTGATATCGCTTTTGTTAATAACTTCAACATTTATTCGAATTGTGCACGAAACTTTGCAGACAGTCGCGGAGACTGATTTTCTACTGAAGTACCAAGTTTCAGAAGTGCAGCTCTTGTTCTGACGGAGATATGTCGATACAAACTGAATACGCAAAACATCAACAAAATTACGCGCGTTTTAAAGTTGATATCGCTTTTATTAATAACTTCCACATTTATTCGAATTGTGCCACGAAACTTTGCAAACAGTCGCGGATAAGCCTTTACTACTGAAGTACCAAGTTTCAGAAGTGCAGCTCGTGTACTGCCGGAGTATGTCGATACAAACTGGATACGCAAAACATCAACAAAATTACGCGCGTTTTAAAGTTGATATCGCTTTTGGAAATAACTTCAACATTTATTCGAATTGTGCCACGAAACTTTGCAGACAGTCGGTTATACGGCCTTACTACTGAAGTACCAAGTTTAAGAAGTGCAGCTGTTGTACTGCCGGAGATATGTCGATACAAACTGAATACGCAAAACATCAACAAAATTTAGCGCGTTTTAAAGTTGATATCGCTTTTGTTTATAACTTTCACATTTATTCGAATTGTGCCACGAAACTTTGCAGACAGTCGCGGAGACAGATTTTCTACTGAAGTACCAAGTTTCAGAAGTGCAGCTCTTGTACTGCCGGAGATATGTCGATACAAACTGAATACGCAAAACATCAACAAAATTAAGCGCGTTTTAAAGTTGATATCGCTTTTGTTGATAACTTCCACATTTATTCGAATTGTGCCACGAAACTTTGCAGACAGTCGCGGATAGGCCTTTTCTACTGAAGTACAAAGTTTCAGAAGTGCAGCTCTTGTACTGCCGGAGATATGTCGATACAAACTAAATACGCAAAACATCAACAAAATTACGCGCGTTTTAAAGTTGATATCGCTTTTGTTAATAACTTCAACATTTATTCGAATTGTGCACGAAACTTTGCAGACAGTCGCGGAGACTGATTTTCTACTGAAGTACCAAGTTTCAGAAGTGCAGCTCTTGTACTGCCGGAGATATGTCGATACAAACTGAATACGCAAAACATCAACAAAATTAAGCGCGTTTTAAAGTTGATATCGCTTTTGTTGATAACTTCCACATTTATTCGAATTGTGCCACGAAACTTTGCAGACAGTCGCGGATATGCCTTTTCTACTGAAGTACCAAGTTTCAGAAGTACAGCTCTTGTACTGCCGGAGATATGTCGATACAAACTAAATACGCAAAACATCAAAAAAATTACGCGCGTTTTAAAGTTGATATCGCTTTTGTTAATAACTTCAACATTTATTCGAATTGTGCACGAAACTTTGAAGACAGTCGCGAACACTGATTTTCTACTGAAGTACCAAGTTTCAAAGTGCAGCTCTTGTACTGACGGAGATATGTCGATACAAACGGAAGACGCAAAACATCAACAAAATTTAGCACGCTTTTGTTAATAACTTCCACATTTATTCGAATATGTGCCACGAAACTTTGCAGACAGTCGCGGAGACTGATTTTCTACTGAAGTACCAAGTTTCAGAAGTGCAGCTCTTGTACTGCCGGAGATATGTCGATACAAACTGAATACGCAAAACATCAACAAAATTTAGCGCGTTTTAAATTTGATATCGCTTTTGTTTATATCTTCCACATTTATTCGAATTGTGCCACGAAACTTTGCAGACAGTCGCGGATAAGCCTTTTCAACTGAAGTACCAAGTTTCAGAAGTGCAGCTCTTGTACTGCCGGAGTATGTCGATACAAACTGAATACGCAAAACATCAACAAAATTTAGCGCGTTTTAAAGTTGATATCGCTTTTGGAAATAACTTTAACATTTATTCGAATTGTGCCACGAAACTTTGCAGACAGTCGCGGATAGGCCCTTTCTACTGAAGTACCAAGTTTCAGAAGTGCAGCTCTTGTACTGCCGGAGATATGTCGATACAAACTGAATACGCAAAACATCAACAAAATTTAGCGCGTTTTAAAGTTGATATCGCTTTTGTTTATAACTTCCACATTTATTCGAATTGTGCCACGAAACTTTGCAGGCAGTCGCGGAGACAGATTTTTTACTGAAGTACCAAGTTTCAGAAGTGCAGCTCTTGTACTGCCGCAGATATGTCGATACAAACTGAATACGCAAAACATCAACATAATTATGCGCGTTTTAAAGTTGATATCGCTTTTGTTAATAACTTCAACATTTATTCGAATTGTGCACGAAACTTTGCAGACAGTCGCGGATAGGCCTTTTCTACTGAAGTACCAAGTTTCAGAAGTGCAGCTCTTGTACTGCCGGAGATATGTCGATACAAACTAAATACGCAAAACATCAACATAATTACGCGCGTTTTAAAGTTGATATCGCTTTTGTTAATAACTTCAACATTTATTCGAATTGTGCACGAAACTTTGCAGACAGTCGCGGAGACTGATTTTCTACTGAAGTACCAAGTTTCAGAAGTGCAGCTCTTGTACTGACGGGGATATGTCGATACAAACTGAATACGCAAAACATCAACAAAATTACGCGCGTTTTAAAGTTGATATCGCTTTTGTTAATAACTTCTACATTTATTCGAATTGTGCCACGAAACTTTGCAGACGGTCGCGGAGACTGATTTTCTACTGAAGTACCAAGTTTCAGAAGTGCAGCTCATTTACTGACGGAGATATGTCGATACAAACTGAATACGCAAAACATCAAAAAATTTAGCGCGTTTTAAAGTTGATATCGCTTTTGTTAATACCTTCAACATTTATTCGACTTGTGCCACGAAACTTTGCAGACAGTCGCGGAGACTAATTTTCTACTGAAGTACCAAGTTTCAGAAGTGCAGCTCTTGTACTGACGGAGATATGTCGATACAAACTGAATACGCAAAACATCAACAAAATTTAGTGCGTTTTAAAGTTGATATCGCTTTTGTTTATAACTTCCACATTTATTCGAATTCTGCCACGAAACTTTGCAGACAGTCGCGGATAAGCTTTTTCTACTGAAGTACCAAGTTTCAGAAGTGCAGCTCTTGTACTGCCGGTGATATTTCGATACAAACTGAATACGCAAAACATCAACAAAATTTAGCGCGTTTTAAAGTTGATATCGCTTTTGTTGATAACTTCCACATTTATTCGAATTGTGCCACGAAACTTTGCAGTCAGTCGCGGAGACATATTTGCTACTGAGGTACCAAGTTTCAGAAGTGCAGCTCTTGTACTGCTGGAGATATGTCGATACAAACTGAATACGCAAAAAATCAACAAAATTTAGCGCGTTTCAAAGTTGATATCACTTTTGTTAATAACTTTAACATTTATTCGAATTGTGCCACGAAACTTTGCAGACAGTCGCGGAGACATATTTTCTACTGAAGTACCAAGTTTCAGAAGTGCAGCTCTTGTACTGCCGGAGATATGTCGATACAAACTGAATACGCAAAACATCAACAAAATTTAGCGCGTTTTAAAGTTGATATCGCTTTTGTTAATAACTTCCACATTTATTCGAATTGTGCAACGAAACTTTGCAGACAGTCGCGGATAGGCCCTTTCTACTGAAGTACCAAGTTTCAGAAGTGCAGCTCTTGTACTGCCGTAGATATGTCGATACAAACTGAATACGCAAAACATCAACAAAATTTAGCGCGTTTTAAAGTTGATATCGCTTTTGTTAATAACTTCCACATTTATGCGAATTGTGCCACGAAGCTTTGCAGACAGTCGCGGAGACAGATTTTCTACTGAAGTACCAAGTTTCAGAAGTGCAGCTCTTGTACTGACGGAGATATGTCGATACAAACTGAATACGCAAAACATCAACAAATCTAGCGCGTTTTAAAGTTGATATCGCTTTTGTTAATAACTTCAACATTTATTCGAATTGTGCCACGAAACTTTGCAGACAGTCGCGGAGACTGATTTTCTACTGAAGTACAAAGTTTCAGAAGTGCAGCTCTTGTACTGCCGGAGATATGTCGATACAAACTGAATACGCAAAACATAAACAAAATTTAGCGCGTTTTAAAGTTGATATCGCTTTTGTTAATAACTTCCACATTTATTCGAATTGTGCCACAAAACTTTGCAGACAGTCGCGGAGACAGATATTCTACTGAAGTACCAAGTGTCAGAAGTGCAGCTCTTGTACTGCCGGAGATATGTCGATACAAACTGAATACGAAAAACATCAACATAATTTAGCGCGTTTTGAAGTTGATATCGCTTTTATTAATAACTTCCACATTTATTCGAATTGTGCCACGAAACTTTGCTAACAGTCGCGGATAAGCCTTTACTACTGAAGTACCAAGTTTCAGAAGTGCAGCTCGTGTACTGCCGGAGTATATCGATACAAACTGGATACGCAAAACATCAACAAAATTACGCGCGTTTTAAAGTTGATATCGCTTTAGGAAATAACTTCAACATTTATTCGAATTGTGCCACGAAACTTTGCAGACAGTCGGTGATAGGGCCTTACTACTGAAGTACCAAGTTTCAGAAGTGCAGCTGTTGTACTGCCGGAGATATGTCGATACAAACTGAATACGCAAAACATCAACAAAATTTAGCGCGTTTTAAAGTTGATATCGCTTTTGTTAATAACTTTCACATTTATTCGAATTGTGCCACGAAACTTTGCAGACAGTCGCGGAGACAGGTTTTCTACTGAAGTACCAAGTTTCAGAAGTGCAGCTCTTGTACTGCCGCAGATATGTCGATACAAACTGAATACGCAAAACATCAACAAAATTTAGCGCGTTTTAAAGTTGATATCGCTTTTGTTAATAACTTCCACATTTATTCGAATTGTGCCACGAAACTTTGCAGACAGTCGCTGATAGGCCTTTTCTACTGAAGTACAAAGTTTCAGAAGTGCAGCTCTTGTACTGCCGGAGATATGTCTATAAAACTAAATACGCAAAACATCAACAAAATTACGCGCGTTTTAAAGTTGATATCGCGTTGGTTAATAACTTCAACATTTATTCGAATTGTGCACGAAACTTTGCAGACAGCCGCGGAGACTGATTTTCTACTGAAGTACCAAGTTTCAGAAGTGCAGCTCTTGTACTGCCGGAGATATGTCGATACAAACTGAATACGCAAAACATCAACAAAATTAAGCGCGTTTTAAAGTTGATATCGCTTTTGTTAATAACTTTCTACATTTATTCGAATTGTGCCACGAAACTTTGCAGACAGTCGCGGATAGGCCTTTTCTACTGAAGTACCAAGTTTCAGAAGTACAGCTCTTGTACTGCCAGAGATATGTCGATACAAACTAAATACGCAAAACATCAACAAAATTACGCGCGTTTTAAAGTTGATATCGCTTTTGTTAATAACTTCAAGATTTATTCGAATTGTGCACGAAACTTTGCAGACAGTCGCGAACACTGATTTTCTACTGAAGTACCAAGTTTCAAAGTGCAGCTCTTGTACTGACGGAGATATGTCGATACAAACTGAATACGCAAAACATCAACAAAATTTAGCGCGTTTTAAAGTTGATATCGCTTTTGTTAATAACTTCCACATTTATTCGAATTGTGCTACGAAACTTTGCAGACAGTCGCGGAGACTGATTTTCTACTGAAGTACCAAGTTTCAGAAGTGCAGCTCTTGTACTGCCGGAGATATGTCGATACAAACTGAATACGCAAAACATCAACAACATTTAGCGCGTTTTAAAGTTGATATCGCTTTTGTTTATAACTTCCACATTTATTCGAATTGTGCCACGAAACTTTGCAGACAGTCGCGGATAAGCCTTTTCTACTGAAGTACCAAGTTTCAGAAGTGCAGCTCTTGTACTGCCGGTGATATTTCGATACAAACTGAATACGCAAAACATCAACAAAATTTAGCGCGTTTTAAAGTTGATATCGCTTTTGTTGATAACTTCAACATTTATTCGAATTGTGCCACGAAACTTTGCAGTCAGTCGCGGACGCAGATTTTCTACTGAAGTACCAAGTTTCAGAAGTGCAGCTCTTGTACTGACGGAGATATGTCGATACAAACTGAATACGCAAAACATCAACAAAATTTAGCGCGTTTTAAAGTTGATATCGCTTTTGTTAATAACTTCAACATTTATTCGAATTGTGCCACGAAACTTTGCAGACAGTCGCGGATAGGCCCTTTCTACTGAAGTACCAAGTTTCAGAAGTGCAGCTTTTGTACTGTCGTAGATATGTCGATACAAACTGAATACGCAAAACATCAACAAAATTTAGCGCGTTTTAAAGTTGATATCGCTTTTGTTAATAACTTCCACATTTATTCGAATTGTGCCACGAAACTTTGCAGACAGTCGCGGAGACAGATTTTCTACTGAAGTACCAAGTTTCAGAAGTGCAGCTCTTGTACTGACGGAGATATGTCGATACAAACTGAATACGCAAAACATCAACAAAATTTAGCGCGTTTTAAAGTTGATATCACTTTTGTTTATAACTTCCACATTTATTCGAATTGTGCCACGAAACCTTGCAGACAGTCGCGGATAGGTCCTTGCTACTGAAGTACCAAGTTTCAGAAGTGCAGCTCTTGTACTGCCGGAGATATGTCGATACAAACTGAATACGCAAAACATCAACAAAATTTAGCGCGTTTTAAAGTTGATATCGCTTTTGTTTATAACTTCCACATTTATTCGAATTGTGCCACGAAACTTTGCAGACAGTCGCGGATAAGCCTTTTCTACTGAAGTACCAAGTTTCAGAAGTGCAGCTCTTGTACTGCCGGTGATATCTCGATACAAACTGAATACGCAAAACATCAACAAAATTTAGCGCGTTTTAAAGTTGATATCGCTTTTGTTGATAACTTCAACATTTATTCGAATTGTGCCACGAAACTTTGCAGTCAGTCGCGGAAGCAGATTTTCTACTGAAGTACCAAGTTTCAGAAGTGCAGCTCTTGTACTGCCGGAGATATGTCGATACAAACTGAATACGCAAAACATCAACAAAATTTAGCGCGTTTTAAAGTTGATACCGCTTTTGTTAATAACTTCAACATTTATTCGAATTGTGCCACGAAACTTTGCAGACAGTCGCGGATAGGCCCTTTCTACTGAAGTACCAAGTTTCAGAAGTGCAGCTTTTGTACTGCCGTAGATATGTCGATACAAACTGAATACGCAAAACATCAACAAAATTTAGCGCGTTTTAAAGTTGATATCGCTTTTGTCAATAACTTCCACATTTATTCGAATTGTGCACGAAACTTTGCAGACAGTCGCGGAGACAGATTTTCTACTGAAGTACCAAGTTTCAGAAGTGCAGCTCTTGTACTGACGGAGATATGTCGATACAAACTGAATACGCAAAACATCAACAAAATTTAGCGCGTTTTAAAGTTGATATCGCTTTTGTTTATAACTTCCACATTTATTCGAATTGTACCACGAAACTTTGCAGACAGTCGCGGATAGGTCCTTGCTACTGAAGTACCAAGTTTCAGAAGTGCAGCTCTTGTACTGCCGGAGATATGTCGATACAAACTGAATACGCAAAACATCAACAAAATTTAGCGCGTTTTAAAGTTGATATCGCTTTTGTTTATAACTTCCACATTTATTCGAATTGTGCCACGAAACTTTGCAGACAGTCGCGGAGACAGATTTTCTACTGAAGTACCACGTTTCAGACGTGCAGCTTTTGTACTGCCGGTGATATTTCGATACAAACTGAATACGCAAAACATCAACAAAATTTAGCGCGTTTTAAAATTGATATCGCTTTTGTTTATAACTTCCAAATTTATTCGAATTGTGCAACGAAACTTTGCAGACAGTCGCGGGTAGGTCCTTGCTACTGAAGTAACAAGTTTCAGAAGTGCAGCTCTTGTACTGCCGGAGATATGTCGATACAAACTGAATACGCATAACATCAACAAAATTTAGCGCGTTTTAAAGTTGATATCGCTTTTGTTAATAACTTCAACATTTATTCGAATTGTGCCACGAAACTTTGCAGACAGTCGCGGAGACTGATTTTCTACTGAAGTACCAAGTTTCAGAAGTGCAGCTCTTGTACTGACGGAGATATGTCGATACAAACTGAATACGCAAAACATCAACAACATTTAGCGCGTTTTAAAGTTGATATCGCTTTTGTTAATAACTTTAACATTTATTCGAATTGTGCCACGAAACTTTGCAGACAGTCGCCGAGACTGATTTTCCACTGAAATACTAAGTTTCAGAAGTGCAGCTCTTGTACTGCCGGAGATATGTCGATACAAACTGAATACGCAAAACATCAACAAAATTTAGCGCGTTTTAAAGTTGATATCGCTTTTGTAAATAACTTCCACATTTATTCGAATTGTGCTACGAAACTTTGCAGACAGTCGCGGAGACAGATCTTCTACTGAAGTACCAAGTTTCAGAAGTGCAGCTCTTGTACTATCGGAGATATGTCGATACAAACTGAATACGCAAACATCAACAATATTTAGCGCGTTTTAAAGTTGATATCGCTTTTGTTAATAACTTCAACATTTATTCGACTTGTGCCACGAAACTTTGCAGACAGTCGCGGATAAGCCTTTACTACTGAAGTACCAAGTTTCAGAAGTGCAGCTCTTGTACTGACGGAGATATGTCGATACAAACTGAATACGCAAAACATCAGCAAAATTTAGCGCGTTTTAAATTTGATATCGCTTTTGTTTATATCTTCCACATTTATTCGAATTGTGCCACGAAACTTTGCAGACAGTCGCGGATAAGCCTTTTCAACTGAAGTACCAAGTTTCAGAAGTGCAGCTCTTGTACTGCCGGAGTATGTCGATACAAACTGGATACGCAAAACATCAACAAAATTTAGCGCGTTTTAAAGTTGATATCGCTTTTGGAAATAACTTTAACATTTATTCGAATTGTGCCACGAAACTTTGCAGACAGTCGCGGATAGGCCCTTTCTACTGAAGTACCAAGTTTCAGAAGTGCAGCTCTTGTACTGCCGGAGATATGTCGATACAAACTGAATACGCAAAACATCAACAAAATTTAGCGCGTTTTAAAGTTGATATCGCTTTTGTTAATAACTTCAACATTTATTCGAATTGTGCACGAAACTTTGCAGACAGTCGCGGAGACTGATTTTCTACTGAAGTACCAAGTTTCAGAAGTGCAGCTCTTGTACTGACGGAGATATGTCGATACAAACTGAATACGCAAAACATCAACAAAATTACGCGCGTTTTAAAGTTGATATCGCTTTTGTTAATAACTTCTACATTTATTCGAATTGTGCCACGAAACTTTGCAGACGGTCGCGGAGACTGATTTTCTACTGAAGTACCAAGTTTCAGAAGTGCAGCTCTTTTACTGACGGAGATATGTCGATACAAACTGAATACGCAAAACATCAACAAAATTTAGCGCGTTTTAAAGTTGATATCGCTTTTGTTAATACCTTCAACATTTATTCGACTTGTTCCACGAAACTTTGCAGACAGTCGCGGAGACTGATTTTCTACTGAAGTACCAAGTTTCAGAAGTGCAGCTCTTGTACTGCCGGAGATATGTCGATACAAACTGAATACGCAAAACATCAACAACATTTAGCGCGTTTTAAAGTTGATATCGCTTTTGTTTATAACTTCCACATTTATTCGAATTGTGCCACGAAACTTTGCAGACAGTCGCGGATAAGCCTTTTCTACTGAAGTACCAAGTTTCAGAAGTGCAGCTCTTGTACTGCCGGTGATATTTCGATACAAACTGAATACGCAAAACATCAACAAAATTTAGCGCGTTTTAAAGTTGATATCGCTTTTGTTGATAACTTCAACATTTATTCGAATTGTGCCACGAAACTTTGCAGTCAGTCGCGGAAGCAGATTTTCTACTGAAGTACCAAGTTTCAGAAGTGCAGCTCTTGTACTGACGGAGATATGTCGATACAAACTGAATACGCAAAACATCAACAAAATTTAGCGCGTTTTAAAGTTGATATCGCTTTTGTTAATAACTTCAACATTTATTCGAATTGTGCCACGAAACTTTGCAGACAGTCGCGGATAGGCCCTTGCTACTGAAGTACCAAGTTTCAGAAGTGCAGCTTTTGTACTGTCGTAGATATGTCGATACAAACTGAATACGCAAAACATCAACAAAATTTAGCGCGTTTTAAAGTTGATATCGCTTTTGTTAATAACTTCCACATTTATTCGAATTGTGCCACGAAACTTTGCAGACAGTCGCGGAGACAGATTTTCTACTGAAGTACCAAGTTTCAGAAGTGCAGCTCTTGTACTGACGGAGATATGTCGATACAAACTGAATACGCAAAACATCAACAAAATTTAGCGCGTTTTAAAGTTGATATCGCTTTTGTTTATAACTTCCACATTTATTCGAATTGTGCCACGAAACCTTGCAGACAGTCGCGGATAGGTCCTTGCTACTGAAATACCAAGTTTCAGAAGTGCAGCTCTTGTACTGCCGGAGATATGTCGATACAAACTGAATACGCAAAACATCAACAAAATTTAGCGCGTTTTAAAGTTGATATCGCTTTTGTTTACAACTTCCACATTTATTCGAATTGTGCCACGAAACTTTGCAGACAGTCGCGGATAAGCCTTTTCTACTGAAGTACCAAGTTTCAGAAGTGCAGCTCTTGTACTGCCGGTGATATCTCGATACAAACTGAATACGCAAAACATCAACAAAATTTAGCGCGTTTTAAAGTTGATATCGCTTTTGTTTATAACTTCAACATTTATTCGAATTGTGCCACGAAACTTTGCAGTCAGTCGCGGAAGAAGATTTTCTACTGAAGTACCAAGTTTCAGAAGTGCAGCTCTTGTACTGCCGGAGATATGTCGATACAAACTGAATACGCAAAACATCAACAAAATTTAGCGCGTTTTAAAGTTGATATCGCTTTTGTTAATAACTTCAACATTTATTCGAATTGTGCCACGAAACTTTGCAGACAGTCGCGGATAGGCCCTTTCTACTGAAGTACCAAGTTTCAGAAGTGCAGCTTTTGTACTGCCGTAGATATGTCGATACAAACTGAATACGCAAAACATCAACAAAATTTAGCGCGTTTTAAAGTTGATATCGCTTTTGTCAATAACTTCCACATTTATTCGAATTGTGCCACGAAACTTTGCAGACAGTCGCGGATAGGTCCTTGCTACTGAAGTACCAAGTTTCAGAAGTGCAGCTCTTGTACTGCCGGAGATATGTCGATACAAACTGAATACGCAAAACATCAACAAAATTTAGCGCGTTTTAAAGTTGATATCGCTTTTGTTTATAACTTCCACATTTATTCGAATTGTGCCACGAAACTTTGCAGACAGTCGCGGAGACAGATTTTCTACTGAAGTACCAAGTTTCAGACGTGCAGCTCTTGTACTGCCGGTGATATTTCGATACAAACTGAATACGCAAAACATCAACAAAATTTAGCGCGTTTTAAAATTGATATCGCTTTTGTTTATAACTTCCAAATTTATTCGAATTGTGCCACGAAACTTTGCAGACAGTCGCGGATAGGTCCTTGCTACTGAAGTAACAAGTTTCAGAAGTGCAGCTCTTGTACTGCCGGAGATATGTCGATACAAACTGAATACGCAAAACATCAACAAAATTTAGCGCGTTTTAAAGTTGATATCGCTTTTGTTAATAACTTCAACATTTATTCGAATTGTGCCACGAAACTTTGCAGACAGTCGCGGAGACTGATTTTCTACTGAAGTACCAAGTTTCAGAAGTGCAGCTCTTGTACTGACGGAGATATGTCGATACAAACTGAATACGCAAAACATCAACAACATTTAGCGCGTTTTAAAGTTGATATCGCTTTTGTTAATAACTTCTAAATTTATTGGAATTGTGCCACGAAACTTTGCAGACGGTCGCGAAGACTGATTTTCTACTGAAGTACCAAGTTTCAGAAGTGCAGCTCTTGTACTGACGGAGATATGTCGATACAAACTGAATACGCAAAACATCAACAAAATTTAGCGCGTTTTAAAGTTGATATCGCTTTTGTTTATAACTTCCAGATTTATTCGAATTGTGCCACGAAACTTTGCAGACAGTCGCGGATAAGCCTTTTCTACTGAAGTACTAAGTTTCAGAAGTGCAGCTCTTGTACTGCCGGTGATATTTCGATACAAACTGAATACGCAAAACATCAACAAAATTTAGCGCGTTTTAAAGTTGATATCGCTTTTGTTGATAACTTCCACATTTATTCGAATTGTGCCACGAAACTTTGCAGACAGTCGCGGAGACTGATTTTCTACTGAAGTACCAAGTTTCAGAAGTGCAGCTTTTGTACTGCCGGAGATATGTCGATACAAACTGAATACGCAAAACATCAACAAAATTTAGCGCGTTTTAAAGTTGATATCGCTTTTGTTAATAACTTCAACATTTATTCGAATTGTGCCACGAAACTTTGCAGACAGTCGCGGATAGGCCCTTTCTACTGAAGTACCAAGTTTCAGAAGTGCAGCTTTTGTACTGCCGTAGATATGTCGATACAAACTGAATACGCAAAACATCAACAAAATTTAGCGCGTTTTAAATTTGATATCGCTTTTGTCAATAACTTCCACATTTATTCGAAGTGTGCCACGAAACTTTGCAGACAGTCGCGGATAGGTCCTTGCTACTGAAGTACCAAGTTTCAGAAGTGCAGCTCTTGTACTGCCGGAGATATGTCGATACAAACTGAATACGCAAAACATCAACAAAATTTAGCGCGTTTTAAAGTTGATATCGCTTTTGTTTATAACTTCCACATTTATTCGAATTGTGCCACGAAACTTTGCAGACAGTCGCGGAGACAGATTTTCTACTGAAGTACCAAGTTTCAGACGTGCAGCTTTTGTACTGCCGGTGATATTTCGATACAAACTGAATACGCAAAACATCAACAAAATTTAGCGCGTTTTAAAATTGATATCGCTTTTGTTTATAACTTCCAAATTTATTCGAATTGTGCCACGAAACTTTGCAGACAGTCGCGGATAGGTCCTTGCTACTGAAGTAACAAGTTTCAGAAGTGCAGCTCTTGTACTGCCGGAGATATGTCGATACAAACTGAATACGCAAAACATCAACAAAATTTAGCGCGTTTTAAAGTTGATATCGCTTTTGTTAATAACTTCAACATTTATTCGAATTGTGCGACGAAACTTTGCAGACAGTCGCGGAGACTGATTTTCTACTGAAGTACCAAGTTTCAGAAGTGCAGCTCTTGTACTGACGGAGATATGTCGATACAAACTGAATACGCAAAACATCAACAACATTTAGCGCGTTTTAAAGTTGATATCGCTTTTGTTAATAACTTCTAAATTTATTGGAATTGTGCCACGAAACTTTGCAGACGGTCGCGAAGACTGATTTTCTACTGAAGTACCAAGTTTCAGAAGTGCAGCTCTTGTACTGACGGAGATATGTCGATACAAACTGAATACGCAAAACATCAACAAAATTTAGCGCGTTTTAAAGTTGATATCGCTTTTGTTTATAACTTCCAGATTTATTCGAATTGTGCCACGAAACTTTGCAGACAGTCGCGGATAAGCCTTTTCTACTGAAGTACTAAGTTTCAGAAGTGCAGCTCTTGTACTGCCGGTGATATTTCGATACAAACTGAATACGCAAAACATCAACAAAATTTAGCGCGTTTTAAAGTTGATATCGCTTTTGTTGATAACTTCCACATTTATTCGAATTGTGCCACGAAACTTTGCAGACAGTCGCGGAGACTGATTTTCTACTGAAGTACCAAGTTTCAGAAGTGCAGCTTTTGTACTGCCGGAGATATGTCGATACAAACTGAATACGCAAAACATCAACAAAATTTAGCGCGTTTTAAAGTTGATATCGCTTTTGTTGATAACTTCCACATTTATTCGAATTGTGCCACGAAACTTTGCAGACAGTCGCGGAGACAGATTTTCTACTGAAGTACCAAGTTTCAGAAGTGCAGCTCTTGTACTGCCTGAGATATGTCGATACAAACTGAATACGCAAAACATCAACAAAATTTAGCGCGTTTTAAAGTTGATATCGCTTTTGTTAATAACTTCCACATTTATTCGAATTGTGCCACGAAACTTTGCAGACAGTCGCGGATAGGCCCTTGCTACTGAAGTACCAAGTTTCAGAAGTGCAGCTCTTGTACTGCCGGAGATATGTCGATACAAACTGAATACGCAAAACATCAACAAAATTTAGCGCGTTTTAAAGTTGATATCGCTTTTGTTTATAACTTCCACATTTATTCGAATTGTGCCACGAAACTTTGGAGACAGTCGCGGATAGGTCCTTGCTACTGAAGTACCAAGTTTCAGAAGTGCAGCTCTTGTACTGACGGAGATATGTCGATACAAACTGAATACGCAAAACATCAACAAAATTTAGCGCGTTTTAAAGTTGATATCGCTTTTGTTAATAACTTCAACATTTATTCGAATTGTGCACGAAACTTTGCAGACAGTCGCGGAGACTGATTTTCTACTGAAGTACAAAGTTTCAGAAGTGCAGCTCTGGTACTGACGGAGATATGTCGATACAAACTGAATACGCAAAACATCAACAACATTTAGCGCGTTTTAAAGTTGATATCGCTTTTGTTAATAACTTTAACATTTATTCGAATTGTGCCACGAAACTTTGCAGACAGTCGCCGAGACTGATTTTCCACTGAAGTACCAAGTTTCAGAAGTGCAGCTCTTGTACTGCCGGAGATATGTCGATACAAACTGAATACGCAAAACATCAACAAAATTTAGCGCGTTTTAAAGTTGATATCGCTTTTGTTTATAACTTCCACATTTATTCGAAGTGTGCAACGAAACTTTGCAGTCAGTCGCGGAGACAGATTTTCTACTGAAGTACCAAGTTTCACAAGTGCAGCTCTTGTACTGCCGGAGTATGTCGATACAAACTGGATACGATAAAAATCAACAAAATTACGCGCGTTTTAAAGTTGATATCACTTTTGTTAATAACTTCCACATTTATTCGAATTGTGCCACGAAACTTTGCAGACAGTCGCGGAGACATATATTCTACTGAAGTACCAAATTTCAGAAGTGCAGCTCTTGTACTGCCGGAGATATGTCGTTACAAACTGAATACGCAAAACATCAACAAAATTTAGCGCGTTTTAAAGTTGATATCGCTTTTGTTAATAACTTCCACATTTATTCGAATTGTGCCACGAAACTTTGCAGACAGTCGCGGATAGGCTCTTTCTACTGAAGTACCAAGTTTCAGAAGTGCAGCTCTTGTACTGCCGTAGATATGTCGATACAAACTGAATACGCAAAACATCAACAAAATTACGCGCGTTTTAAAGTTGATATCGCTTTTGTAAATAACTTCCACATTTATTCGAATTGTGCCACGAAACTTTGCAGACAGTTGCGGAGACAGATCTTCTACTGAAGTACCAAGTTTCAGAAGTGCAGCTCTTGTACTATCGGAGATATGTCGATACAAACTGAATACGCAAAACATCAACATAATTTAGCGCGTTTTAAAGTTGATATCGCTTTTATTAATAACTTCCACATTTATTCGAATTGTGCCACGAAACTTTGCAGACAGTCCCGGAGACAGATTTTCTACTGAAGTACCAAGTTTCAGAAGTGCAGCTCTTGTACTACCGGAGATATGTCGTTACAAACTGAATACGCAAACATCAACAATATTTAGCGCGTTTTAAAGTTGATATCGCTTTTGTTAATAACTTCAACATTTATTCTACTTGTGCCACGAAACTTTGCAGACAGTCGCGGATAAGCCTTTACTACTGAAGTACCAAGTTTCAGAAGTGCAGCCCGTGTACTGCCGGAGTATGTCGATACAACCTGGATACGCAAAACATCAACAAAATTACGCGCGTTTTAAAGTTGATATCGCTTTTGTTAATAACTTCAACATTTATTCGAATTGTGCCACGAAACTTTGCAGACAGTCGCGGATAGGGCCTTACTACTGAAGTACCAAGTTTCAGAAGTGCAGCTTTTGTACTGCCGGAGATATGTCGATACAAACTGAATACGCAAAACATCAACAAAATTTAGCACGTTTTAAAGTTGATATCGCTTTTTTTAATAACTTCAACATTTATTCGAATGTTGCCACGAAACTTTGCAGACAGTCGCGGAGACTGATTTTCTACTGAAGTACCAAGTTTCAGAAGTGCAGCTCTTGTACTGACGGAGATATGTCGATACAAACTGAATACGCAAAACATCAACAAATCTAGCGCGTTTTAAAGTTGATATCGCTTTTGTTAATAACTTCAACATTTATTCGAATTATGCCACGAAACTTTGCAGACAGTCGCCGAGACTGATTTTCTACTGAAGTACCAAGTTTCATAAGTGCAGCTCTTGTACTGACGGAGATATGTCGATACAAACTGAATACGCAAAACATCAACAAAATTTAGCGCGTTTTAAAGTTGATATCGCTTTTGTTAATAACGTCAACATTTATTCGAATTGTGCCACGAAACTTTGCAGACAGTCATGGAGACATATTTTCTACTGAAGTACCAAGATTATGAAGTGCAGCTCTTATACTGCCGGAGATATGTCGATACAAACTGAATACGCAAAACATCAACAAAATTTAGCGCGTTTTAAAGTTTATATCGCTTTTGTTTATAACTTCCACATTTATTCGAATTGTGCCACGGAACTTTGCAGACAGTCGCGGAGACAGATTTTCTACTGAAGTACCAAGTTTCAGAAGTGCAGCTCTTGTACTGCCGCAGATATGTCGATACAAACTGAATACGCAAAACATCAACAAAATTACGCGCGTTTTAAAGTTGATATCGCTTTTGTTTATAACTTCCACATTTATTCGAATTGTGCCACGAAACTTTGCAGACCGTCGCGGATAGGCCTTTTCTACTGAAGTACAAAGTTTCAGAAGTGCAGCTCTTGTACTGCCGGAGATATGTCGATACAAACTAAATACGCAAAACATCAACAAAATTACGCGCGTTTTAAAGTTGATATGTCTTTTGTTAATAACTTCAACATTTATTCGAATTGTGCACGAAACTTTGCAGACAGTCGCGGAGACTGATTTTCTACTGAAGTACCAAGTTTCAGAAGTACAGCTCCTGTACTGACGGAGATATGTCGATACAAACTGAATACGCAAAACATCAACAAAATTACGCGCGTTTTAAAGTTGATATCGCTTTTGTTAATAACTTCTACATTTATTCGAATTGTGCCACGAAACCTTGCAGACGGTCGCTGAGACTGATTTTCTACTGAAGTACCAAGTTTCAGAAGTGCAGCTCTTTTACTGACGGAGATATGTCGATACAAACTGAATACGCAAAACATCAACAAAATTTAGCGCGTTTTAAAGTTGATATCGCTTTTGTTAATAACTTACACATTTATTCGACTTGTGCCACGAAACTTTGCAGACAGTCGCGGAGACTGATTTTCTACTGAAGTACCAAGTTTCAGAAGTACAGCTCCTGTACTGACGGAGATATGTCGATACAAACTGAATACGCAAAACATCAACAAAATTACGCACGTTTTAAAGTTGATATCGCTTTTGTTAATAACTTCTACATTTATTCGAATTGTGCCACGAAACCTTGCAGACGGTCGCTGAGACTGATTTTCTACTGAAGTACCAAGTTTCAGAAGTGCAGCTCTTTTACTGACGGAGATATGTCGATACAAACTGAATACGCAAAACATCAACAAAATTTAGCGCGTTTTAAAGTTGATATCGCTTTTGTTAATAACTTACACATTTATTCGACTTGTGCCACGAAACTTTGCAGACAGTCGCGGAGACTGATTTTCTACTGAAGTACCAAGTTTCAGAAGTGCAGCTCTTGTACTGCCGGAGATATGTCGATACAAACTGAATACGTAAAACATCAACAAAATTTAGCGCGTTTTAAAGTTGATATCGCTTTTGTTGATAACTTCCACATTTATTCGAATTGTGCCACGAAACTTTGCAGACAGTCGCGGAGACATATTTTCTACTGAAGTATAAAGTTTCAGAAGTGCAGCTCTTGTACTGCCGGAGATATGTCGATACAAACTGAATACGCAAAACATCAACAAAATTACGCTCGTTTTAAAGTTGATATCGCTTTTGTAAATAACTTCCACATTTATTCGAATTGTGCCACGAAACTTTGCAGACAGTCGCGGTGACAGATCTTCTACTGAAGTACCAAGTTTCAGAAGGGCAGCTCTTGTACTATTGGAGATATGTCGATACAAACTGAATACGCAAAACATCAACATAATTTAGCGCGTTTTAAAGTTGATATCGCTTTTATTAATAACTTCCACATTTATTCGAATTGTGCCACGAAACTTTGCAAACAGTCGCGGAGACATATGTTCTACTGAAGTACCAAGTTTCAGAAGTGCAGCTCTTGTACTGCCGGAGATATGTCGATACAAACTGAATACGCAAAACATCAACAATATTTAGCGCGTTTTAAAGTTGATATCGCTTTTGTTAATAACTTCAACATTTATTCGACTTGTGCCACGAAACTTTGCAGACAGTCGCGGATAAGCCTTTACTACTGAAGTACCAAGTTTCAGAAGTGCAGCCCGTGTACTGCCGGAGTATGTCGATACAACCTGGATACGCAAAACATCAACAAAATTACGCGCGTTTTAAAGTTGATATCGCTTTTGGAAATAACTTCAACATTTATTCGAATTGTGCCACGAAACTTTGTAGACAGTCGCGGATAGGGCCTTACTACTGAAGTACCAAGTTTAAGAAGTGCAGCTGTTGTACTGCCGGAGATATGTCGATACAAACTGAATACGCAAAACATCAACAAAATTTAGCACGTTTTAAAGTTGATATCGCTTTTTTTAATAACTTCAACATTTATTCGAATTGTGCCACGAAACTTTGCAGACAGTCGCGGAGACAGATTTTCTACTAAAGTACCAAGTTTCAGAAGTGCAGCTCTTGTACTGACGGAGATATGTCGATAAAAACTGAATACGCAAAACATCAACAAATCTAGCGCGTTTTAAAGTTGATATCGCTTTTGTTAATAACTTCCACATTTATTCGAATTGTGCCACGAAACTTTGCAGACAGTCGCGGAGACTGATTTTCTACTGAAGTACCAAGTTTCAGAAGTGCAGCTCTTGTACTGCCGGAGATATGTCGATACAAACTGAATACGCAAAACATCAACAAAATTTAGCGCGTTTTAAAGTTGATATCGCTTTTGTTAATAACTTCCACATTTATTCGAATTGTGCCACGAAACTTTGCAGACAGTCGCGGAGACATATTTGCTACTGAAGTACCAATTTTCAGAAGTGCAGCTCTTGTACTGCCGGAGATATGTCGATACAAACTGAATACGCAAAACATCAACAAAATCTAGCACGTTTTAAAGTTGATATCGCTTTTGTTTATAACTTCCACATTTATTCGAATTGTGCCACGGAACTTTGCAGACAATCGCGGAGACAGATTTTCTACTGAAGTACAAAGTTTCAGAAGTGCAGCTCTTGTACTGCCGCAGATATGTCGATACAAACTGAATACGCAAAACATCAACAAAATTACGCGCGTTTTAAAGTTGATATAGCTTTTGTTAATAACTTTCACATTTATTCGAATTGTGCCACGAAACTTTGCAGACCGTCGCGGATAGGCCTTTTCTACTGAAGTACAAAGTTTCAGAAGTGCAGCTCTTGTACTGCCGGAGATATGTCGATACAAACTAAATACGCAAAACATCAACAAAATTACGCGCGTTTTAAAGTTGATATCGCTTTTGTTAATAACTTCAACATTTATTCGAATTGTGCACGAAACTTTGCAGACAGTCGCGGAGACTGATTTTCTACTGAAGTACCAAGTTTCAGAAGTGCAGCTCCTGTACTGACGGAGATATGTCGATACAAACTGAATACGCAAAACATCAACAAAATTACGCGCGTTTTAAAGTTGATATCGCTTTTGTTAATAACTTCTACATTTATTCGAATTGTGCCACGAAACCTTGCAGACGGTCGCTGAGACTGATTTTCTACTGAAGTACCAAGTTTCAGAAGTGCAGCTCTTTTACTGACGGAGATATGTCGATACAAACTGAATACGCAAAACATCAACAAAATTACGCGCGTTTTAAAGTTGATATCGCTTTTGTAACTAACTTCCACATTTATTCGAATTGTGCCACGAAACTTTGCAGACAGTCGCGGAGACAGATCTTCTACTGAAGTACCAAGTTTCAGAAGGGCAGCTCTTGTACTATCGGAGATATGTCGATACAAACTGAATACGCAAAACATCAACATAATTTAGCGCGTTTTAAAGTTGATATCGCTTTTATTAATAACTTCCACATTTATTCGAATTGTGCCACGAAACTTTGCAAACAGTCGCGGAGACTGATTTTCTACTGAAGTACCAAGTTTCAGAAG
Source organism: Sepiola atlantica (assembly GCA_963556195.1). Taxonomy (NCBI): domain Eukaryota; kingdom Metazoa; phylum Mollusca; class Cephalopoda; order Sepiida; family Sepiolidae; genus Sepiola; species Sepiola atlantica. Next base: position 1,019,600 of record CAUVYP010000355.1, read on the forward strand.
TGCAGCTCTTGTACTGCCGGAGATATGTCGATACAAACTGAATACGCAAAACATCAACAATATTTAGCGCGTTTTAAAGTTGATATCGCTTTTGTTAATAACTTCAACATTTATTCGACTTGTGCCACGAAACTTTGCAGACAGTCGCGGATCAGCCTTTACTACTGAAGTACCAAGTTTCAGAAGTGCAGCCCGTGTACTGCCGGAGTATGTCGATACAACCTGGATACGCAAAAAATCAACAAAATTACGCGCGTTTTAAAGTTGATATCGCTTTTGGAAATAACTTCAACATTTATTCGAATTGTGCCACGAAACTTTGCAGACAGTCGCGGATAGGGCCTTACTACTGAAGTACCAAGTTTAAGAAGTGCAGCTGTTGTACTGCCGGAGATATGTCGATACCAAATGAATACGCAAAACATCAACAAAATTTAGCACGTTTTAAAGTTGATATCGCTTTTTTTAATAACTTCAACATTTATTCGAATTGTGCCACGAAACTTTGCAGACAGTCGCGGAGACTGATTTTCTACTGAAGTACCAAGTTTCAGAAGTGCAGCTCTTGTACTGACGGAGATATGTCGATACAAACTGAATACGCAAAACATCAACAAATCTAGCGCGTTTTAAAGTTGATATCGCTTTTGTTAATAACTTCAACATTTATTCGAATTGTGCCACGAAACTTTGCAGACAGTCGCGGAGACTGATTTTCTACTGAAGTACCAAGTTTCATAAGTGCAGCTCTTGTACTGCCGGAGATATGTCGATACAAACTGAATACGCAAAACATCAACAAAATTTAGCGCGTTTTAAAGTTGATATCGCTTTTGTAAATAACTTCCACATTTATTCGAATTGTGCCACGAAACTTTGCAGACAGTCGCGGAGACAGATATTCTACTGAAGTACCAATTTTCAGAAGTGCAGCTCTTGTACTGCCGGAGATATGTCGATACAAACTGAATACGCAAAACATCAACAAAATTTAGCGCGTTTTAAAGTTGATATCGCTTTTGTTTATAACTTCCACATTTATTCGACTTGTGCCACGGAACTTTGCAGACAGTCGCGGAGACAGATTTTCTACTGAGGTACAAAGTTTCAGAAGTTCAGCTCTTGTACTGCCGCAGATATGTCGATACAAACTGAATACGCAAAACATCAACAAAATTACGCGCGTTTTAAAGTTGATATAGCTTTTGTTAATAACTTTCACATTTATTCGAATTGTGCCACGAAACTTTGCAGACCGTGGCGGATAGGCCTTTTCTACTGAAGTACAAAGTTTCAGAAGTGCAGCTCTTGTACTGCCGGAGATATGTCGATACAAACTAAATACGCAAAACATCAACAAAATTACGCGCGTTTTAAAGTTGATATCGCTTTTGTTAATAACTTCAACATTTATTCGAATTGTGCACGAAACTTTGCAGACAGTCGCGGAGACTGATTTTCTACTGAAGTACCAAGTTTCAGAAGTGCAGCTCCTGTACTGACGGAGATATGTCGATACAAACTGAATACGCAAAACATCAACAAAATTACGCGCGTTTTAAAGTTGATATCGCTTTTGTTAATAACTTCTACATTTATTCGAATTGTGCCACGAAACCTTGCAGACGGTCGCTGAGACTTATTTTCTACTGAAGTACCAAGTTTCAGAAGTGCAGCTCTTTTACTGACGGAGATATGTCGATACAAACTGAATACGCAAAACATCAACAAAATTTAGCGCGTTTTAAAGTTGATATCGCTTTTGTTAATAACTTACACATTTATTCGACTTGTGCCACGAAACTTTGCAGACAGTCGCGGAGACTGATTTTCTACTGAAGTACCAAGTTTCAGAAGTGCAGCTCTTGTACTGCCGGAGATATGTCGATACAAACTGAATACGTAAAACATCAACAAAATTTAGCGCGTTTTAAAGTTGATATCGCTTTTGTTGATAACTTCCACATTTATTCGAATTGTTCCACGAAACTTTGCAGACAGTCGCGGAGACATATTTTCTACTGAAGTACCAAGTTTCAGAAGTGCAGCTCTTGTACTGCCGCAGATATGTCGATACAAACTGAATACGCAAAAAATCAACAAAATTTAGCGCGTTTCAAAGTTGATATCACTGTTGTTAATAACTTCCACATTTATTGGAATTGTGCCACGAAACTTTGCAGACAGTCGCGGAGACATATATTCTACTGAAGTATAAAGTTTCAGAAGTGCAGCTCTTGTACTGCCGGAGATATGTCGATACAAACTGAATACGCAAAACATCAACAAAATTTAGCGCGTTTTAAAGTTGATATCGCTTTTGTTAATAACTTCCACATTTATTCGAATTGTGCCACGAAACTTTGCAGACAGTCGCGGAGACTGATTTTCTACTGAAGTACCAAGTTTCAGAAGTGCAGCTCTTGTACTGCTGGAGATATGTCGATAAAAACTGAATACGCAAAACATCAACAAAATTACGCGCGTTTTAAAGTTGATATCGCTTTAGTTAATAACTTCTACACTTATTCGAATTGTGCCACGAAACCTTGCAGACGGTCGCTGAGACTGATTTTCTACTGAAGTACCAAGTTTCAGAAGTGCAGCTCTTTTACTGACGGAGATATGTCGATACAAACTGAATACGCAAAACATCAACAAAATTACGCGCGTTTTAAAGTTGATATCGCTTTTGTAAATAACTTCCACATTTATTCGAATTGTGCCACGAAACTTTGCAGACAGTCGTGGAGACAGATCTTCTACTGAAGTACCAAGTTTCAGAAGGGCAGCTCTTGTACTATCGGAGATATATCGATACAAACTGAACACGCAAAACATCAACATAATTTAGCGCGTTTTAAAGTTGATATCGCTTTTATTAATAACTTCCACATTTATTCGAATTGTGCCACGAAACTATGCAAACAGTCGCGGAGACATATTTTCTACTGAAGTACCAAGTTTCAGAAGTGCAGCTCTTCTACTGCCGGAGATATGTCGATACAAACTGAATACGCAAAACATCAACAATATTTAGCGCGTTTTAAAGTTGATATCGCTTTTGTTAATAACTTCAACATTTATTCGACTTGTGCCACGAAACTTTGCAGACAGTCGCGGATCAGCCTTTACTACTGAAGTACCAAGTTTCAGAAGTGCAGCCCGTGTACTGCCGGAGTATGTCGATACAACCTGGATACGCAAAACATCAACAAAATTACGCGCGTTTTAAAGTTGATATCGCTTTTGGAAATAACTTCAACATTTATTCGAATTGTGCCACGAAACTTTGCAGACAGTCGCGGATAGGGCCTTACTACTGAAGTACCAAGTTTAAGAAGTGCAGCTGTTGTACTGCCGGAGATATGTCGATACCAAATGAATACGCAAAACATCAACAAAATTTAGCACGTTTTAAAGTTGATATCGCTTTTTTTAATAACTTCAACATTTATTCGAATTGTGCCACGAAACTTTGCAGACAGTCGCGGAGACTGATTTTCTACTGAAGTACCAAGTTTCAGAAGTGCAGCTCTTGTACTGACGGAGATATGTCGATACAAACTGAATACGCAAAAAATCAACAAATCTAGCGCGTTTTAAAGTTGATATCGCTTTTGTTAATAACTTCAACATTTATTCGAATTGTGCCACGAAACTTTGCAGACAGTCGCGGAGACTGATTTTCTACTGAAGTACCAAGTTTCATAAGTGCAGCTCTTGTACTGCCGGAGATATGTCGATACAAACTGAATACGCAAAACATCAACAAAATTTAGCGCGTTTTAAAGTTGATATCGCTTTTGTTAATAACTTCCACATTTATTCGAATTGTGCCACGAAACTTTGCAGACAGTCGCGGAGACAGATATTCTACTGAAGTACCAATTTTCAGAAGTGCAGCTCTTGTACTGCCGGAGATATGTCGATACAAACTGAATACGCAAAACATCAACAAAATTTAGCGCGTTTTAAAGTTGATATCGCTTTTGTTTATAACTTCCACATTTATTCGAATTGTGCCACGGAACTTTGCAGACAGTCGCGGAGACAGATTTTCTACTAGGGTACAAAGTTTCAGAAGTGCAGCTCTTGTACTGCCGCAGATATGTCGATACAAACTGAATACGCAAAACATCAACAAAATTACGCGCGTTTTAAAGTTGATATAGCTTTTGTTAATAACTTTCACATTTATTCGAATTGTGCCACGAAACTTTGCAGACCGTGGCGGATAGGCCTTTTCTACTGAAGTACAAAGTTTCAGAAGTGCAGCTCTTGTACTGCCGGAGATATGTCGATACAAACTAAATACGCAAAACATCAACAAAATTACGCGCGTTTTAAAGTTGATATCGCTTTTGTTAATAACTTCAACATTTATTCGAATTGTGCACGAAACTTTGCAGACAGTCGCGGAGACTGATTTTCTACTGAAGTACCAAGTTTCAGAAGTGCAGCTCCTGTACTGACGGAGATATGTCGATACAAACTGAATACGCAAAACATCAACAAAATTTAGCGCGTTTTAAAGTTGATATCGCTTTTGTTAATAACTTCTACATTTATTCGAATTGTGCCACGAAACCTTGCAGACGGTCGCTGAGACTTATTTTCTACTGAAGTACCAAGTTTCAGAAGTGCAGCTCTTTTACTGACGGAGATATGTCGATACAAACTGAATACGCAAAACATCAACAAAATTTAGCGCGTTTTAAAGTTGATATCGCTTTTGTTAATAACTTACACATTTATTCGACTTGTGCCACGAAACTTTGCAGACAGTCGCGGAGACTGATTTTCTACTGAAGTACCAAGTTTCAGAAGTGCAGCTCTTGTACTGCCGGAGATATGTCGATACAAACTGAATACGTAAAACATCAACAAAATTTAGCGCGTTTTAAAGTTGATATCGCTTTTGTTGATAACTTCCACATTTATTCGAATTGTTCCACGAAACTTTGCAGACAGTCGCGGAGACATATTTTCTACTGAAGTACCAAGTTTCAGAAGTGCAGCTCTTGTACTGCCGCAGATATGTCGATACAAACTGAATACGCAAAAAATCAACAAAATTTAGCGCGTTTCAAAGTTGATATCACTGTTGTTAATAACTTCCACATTTATTGGAATTGTGCCACGAAACTTTGCAGACAGTCGCGGAGACATATATTCTACTGAAGTATAAAGTTTCAGAAGTGCAGCTCTTGTACTGCCGGAGATATGTCGATACAAACTGAATACGCAAAACATCAACAAAATTTAGCGCGTTTTAAAGTTGATATCGCTTTTGGAAATAACTTCAACATTTATTCGAATTGTGCCACGAAACTTTGTAGACAGTCGCGGATAGGGCCTTACTACTGAAGTACCAAGTTTAAGAAGTGCAGCTGTTGTACTGCCGGAGATATGTCGATACAAACTGAATACGCAAAACATCAACAAAATTTAGCACGTTTTAAAGTTGATATCGCTTTTTTTAATAACTTCAACATTTATTCGAATTGTGCCACGAAACTTTGCAGACAGTCGCGGAGACAGATTTTCTACTAAAGTACCAAGTTTCAGAAGTGCAGCTCTTGTACTGACGGAGATATGTCGATAAAAACTGAATACGCAAAACATCAACAAATCTAGCGCGTTTTAAAGTTGATATCGCTTTTGTTAATAACTTCCACATTTATTCGAATTGTGCCACGAAACTTTGCAGACAGTCGCGGAGACTGATTTTCTACTGAAGTACCAAGTTTCAGAAGTGCAGCTCTTGTACTGCCGGAGATATGTCGATACAAACTGAATACGCAAAACATCAACAAAATTTAGCGCGTTTTAAAGTTGATATCGCTTTTGTTAATAACTTCCACATTTATTCGAATTGTGCCACGAAACTTTGCAGACAGTCGCGGAGACATATTTGCTACTGAAGTACCAATTTTCAGAAGTGCAGCTCTTGTACTGCCGGAGATATGTCGATACAAACTGAATACGCAAAACATCAACAAAATTTAGCACGTTTTAAAGTTGATATCGCTTTTGTTTATAACTTCCACATTTATTCGAATTGTGCCACGGAACTTTGCAGACAATCGCGGAGACAGATTTTCTACTGAAGTACAAAGTTTCAGAAGTGCAGCTCTTGTACTGCCGCAGATATGTCGATACAAACTGAATACGCAAAACATCAACAAAATTACGCGCGTTTTAAAGTTGATATAGCTTTTGTTAATAACTTTCACATTTATTCGAATTGTGCCACGAAACTTTGCAGACCGTCGCGGATAGGCCTTTTCTACTGAAGTACAAAGTTTCAGAAGTGCAGCTCTTGTACTGCCGGAGATATGTCGATACAAACTAAATACGCAAAACATCAACAAAATTACGCGCGTTTTAAAGTTGATATCGCTTTTGTTAATAACTTCAACATTTATTCGAATTGTGCACGAAACTTTGCAGACAGTCGCGGAGACTGATTTTCTACTGAAGTACCAAGTTTCAGAAGTGCAGCTCCTGTACTGACGGAGATATGTCGATACAAACTGAATACGCAAAACATCAACAAAATTACGCGCGTTTTAAAGTTGATATCGCTTTTGTTAATAACTTCTACATTTATTCGAATTGTGCCACGAAACCTTGCAGACGGTCGCTGAGACTGATTTTCTACTGAAGTACCAAGTTTCAGAAGTGCAGCTCTTTTACTGACGGAGATATGTCGATACAAACTGAATACGCAAAACATCAACAAAATTACGCGCGTTTTAAAGTTGATATCGCTTTTGTAACTAACTTCCACATTTATTCGAATTGTGCCACGAAACTTTGCAGACAGTCGCGGAGACAGATCTTCTACTGAAGTACCAAGTTTCAGAAGGGCAGCTCTTGTACTATCGGAGATATGTCGATACAAACTGAATACGCAAAACATCAACATAATTTAGCGCGTTTTAAAGTTGATATCGCTTTTATTAATAACTTCCACATTTATTCGAATTGTGCCACGAAACTTTGCAAACAGTCGCGGAGACTGATTTTCTACTGAAGTACCAAGTTTCAGAAGTGCAGCTCTTGTACTGCCGGAGATATGTCGATACAAACTGAATACGCAAAACATCAACAATATTTAGCGCGTTTTAAAGTTGATATCGCTTTTGTTAATAACTTCAACATTTATTCGACTTGTGCCACGAAACTTTGCAGACAGTCGCGGATCAGCCTTTACTACTGAAGTACCAAGTTTCAGAAGTGCAGCCCGTGTACTGCCGGAGTATGTCGATACAACCTGGATACGCAAAAAATCAACAAAATTACGCGCGTTTTAAAGTTGATATCGCTTTTGGAAATAACTTCAACATTTATTCGAATTGTGCCACGAAACTTTGCAGACAGTCGCGGATAGGGCCTTACTACTGAAGTACCAAGTTTAAGAAGTGCAGCTGTTGTACTGCCGGAGATATGTCGATACCAAATGAATACGCAAAACATCAACAAAATTTAGCACGTTTTAAAGTTGATATCGCTTTTTTTAATAACTTCAACATTTATTCGAATTGTGCCACGAAACTTTGCAGACAGTCGCGGAGACTGATTTTCTACTGAAGTACCAAGTTTCAGAAGTGCAGCTCTTGTACTGACGGAGATATGTCGATACAAACTGAATACGCAAAACATCAACAAATCTAGCGCGTTTTAAAGTTGATATCGCTTTTGTTAATAACTTCAACATTTATTCGAATTGTGCCACGAAACTTTGCAGACAGTCGCGGAGACTGATTTTCTACTGAAGTACCAAGTTTCATAAGTGCAGCTCTTGTACTGCCGGAGATATGTCGATACAAACTGAATACGCAAAACATCAACAAAATTTAGCGCGTTTTAAAGTTGATATCGCTTTTGTTAATAACTTCCACATTTATTCGAATTGTGCCACGAAACTTTGCAGACAGTCGCGGAGACAGATATTCTACTGAAGTACCAATTTTCAGAAGTGCAGCTCTTGTACTGCCGGAGATATGTCGATACAAACTGAATACGCAAAACATCAACAAAATTTAGCGCGTTTTAAAGTTGATATCGCTTTTGTTTATAACTTCCACATTTATTCGAATTGTGCCACGGAACTTTGCAGACAGTCGCGGAGACAGATTTTCTACTGAGGTACAAAGTTTCAGAAGTTCAGCTCTTGTACTGCCGCAGATATGTCGATACAAACTGAATACGCAAAACATCAACAAAATTACGCGCGTTTTAAAGTTGATATAGCTTTTGTTAATAACTTTCACATTTATTCGAATTGTGCCACGAAACTTTGCAGACCGTGGCGGATAGGCCTTTTCTACTGAAGTACAAAGTTTCAGAAGTGCAGCTCTTGTACTGCCGGAGATATGTCGATACAAACTAAATACGCAAAACATCAACAAAATTACGCGCGTTTTAAAGTTGATATCGCTTTTGTTAATAACTTCCACATTTATTCGAATTGTGCACGAAACTTTGCAGACAGTCGCGGAGACTGATTTTCTACTGAAGTACCAAGTTTCAGAAGTGCAGCTCTTGTACTGCCGGAGATATGTCGATACAAACTGAATACGCAAAACATCAACAAAATTTAGCGCGTTTTAAAGTTGATATCGCTTTTGTTAATAACTTCCACATTTATTCGAATTGTGCCACGAAACTTTGCAGACAGTCGCGGAGACATATTTGCTACTGAAGTACCAATTTTCAGAAGTGCAGCTCTTGTACTGCCGGAGATATGTCGATACAAACTGAATACGCAAAACATCAACAAAATTTAGCACGTTTTAAAGTTGATATCGCTTTTGTTTATAACTTCCACATTTATTCGAATTGTGCCACGGAACTTTGCAGACAATCGCGGAGACAGATTTTCTACTGAAGTACAAAGTTTCAGAAGTGCAGCTCTTGTACTGCCGCAGATATGTCGATACAAACTGAATACGCAAAACATCAACAAAATTACGCGCGTTTTAAAGTTGATATAGCTTTTGTTAATAACTTTCACATTTATTCGAATTGTGCCACGAAACTTTGCAGACCGTCGCGGATAGGCCTTTTCTACTGAAGTACAAAGTTTCAGAAGTGCAGCTCTTGTACTGCCGGAGATATGTCGATACAAACTAAATACGCAAAACATCAACAAAATTACGCGCGTTTTAAAGTTGATATCGCTTTTGTTAATAACTTCAACATTTATTCGAATTGTGCACGAAACTTTGCAGACAGTCGCGGAGACTGATTTTCTACTGAAGTACCAAGTTTCAGAAGTGCAGCTCCTGTACTGACGGAGATATGTCGATACAAACTGAATACGCAAAACATCAACAAAATTACGCGCGTTTTAAAGTTGATATCGCTTTTGTTAATAACTTCTACATTTATTCGAATTGTGCCACGAAACCTTGCAGACGGTCGCTGAGACTGATTTTCTACTGAAGTACCAAGTTTCAGAAGTGCAGCTCTTTTACTGACGGAGATATGTCGATACAAACTGAATACGCAAAACATCAACAAAATTACGCGCGTTTTAAAGTTGATATCGCTTTTGTAACTAACTTCCACATTTATTCGAATTGTGCCACGAAACTTTGCAGACAGTCGCGGAGACAGATCTTCTACTGAAGTACCAAGTTTCAGAAGGGCAGCTCTTGTACTATCGGAGATATGTCGATACAAACTGAATACGCAAAACATCAACATAATTTAGCGCGTTTTAAAGTTGATATCGCTTTTATTAATAACTTCCACATTTATTCGAATTGTGCCACGAAACTTTGCAAACAGTCGCGGAGACTGATTTTCTACTGAAGTACCAAGTTTCAGAAGTGCAGCTCTTGTACTGCCGGAGATATGTCGATACAAACTGAATACGCAAAACATCAACAATATTTAGCGCGTTTTAAAGTTGATATCGCTTTTGTTAATAACTTCAACATTTATTCGACTTGTGCCACGAAACTTTGCAGACAGTCGCGGATCAGCCTTTACTACTGAAGTACCAAGTTTCAGAAGTGCAGCCCGTGTACTGCCGGAGTATGTCGATACAACCTGGATACGCAAAAAATCAACAAAATTACGCGCGTTTTAAAGTTGATATCGCTTTTGGAAATAACTTCAACATTTATTCGAATTGTGCCACGAAACTTTGCAGACAGTCGCGGATAGGGCCTTACTACTGAAGTACCAAGTTTAAGAAGTGCAGCTGTTGTACTGCCGGAGATATGTCGATACCAAATGAATACGCAAAACATCAACAAAATTTAGCACGTTTTAAAGTTGATATCGCTTTTTTTAATAACTTCAACATTTATTCGAATTGTGCCACGAAACTTTGCAGACAGTCGCGGAGACTGATTTTCTACTGAAGTACCAAGTTTCAGAAGTGCAGCTCTTGTACTGACGGAGATATGTCGATACAAACTGAATACGCAAAACATCAACAAATCTAGCGCGTTTTAAAGTTGATATCGCTTTTGTTAATAACTTCAACATTTATTCGAATTGTGCCACGAAACTTTGCAGACAGTCGCGGAGACTGATTTTCTACTGAAGTACCAAGTTTCATAAGTGCAGCTCTTGTACTGCCGGAGATATGTCGATACAAACTGAATACGCAAAACATCAACAAAATTTAGCGCGTTTTAAAGTTGATATCGCTTTTGTTAATAACTTCCACATTTATTCGAATTGTGCCACGAAACTTTGCAGACAGTCGCGGAGACAGATATTCTACTGAAGTACCAATTTTCAGAAGTGCAGCTCTTGTACTGCCGGAGATATGTCGATACAAACTGAATACGCAAAACATCAACAAAATTTAGCGCGTTTTAAAGTTGATATCGCTTTTGTTTATAACTTCCACATTTATTCGAATTGTGCCACGGAACTTTGCAGACAGTCGCGGAGACAGATTTTCTACTGAGGTACAAAGTTTCAGAAGTTCAGCTCTTGTACTGCCGCAGATATGTCGATACAAACTGAATACGCAAAACATCAACAAAATTACGCGCGTTTTAAAGTTGATATAGCTTTTGTTAATAACTTTCACATTTATTCGAATTGTGCCACGAAACTTTGCAGACCGTGGCGGATAGGCCTTTTCTACTGAAGTACAAAGTTTCAGAAGTGCAGCTCTTGTACTGCCGGAGATATGTCGATACAAACTGAATACGCAAAACATCAACAAAATTACGCGCGTTTTAAAGTTGATATCGCTTTTGTTAATAACTTCAACATTTATTCGAATTGTGCACGAAACTTTGCAGACAGTCGCGGAGACTGATTTTCTACTGAAGTACCAAGTTTCAGAAGTGCAGCTCCTGTACTGACGGAGATATGTCGATACAAACTGAATACGCAAAACATCAACAAAATTACGCGCGTTTTAAAGTTGATATCGCTTTTGTTAATAACTTCTACATTTATTCGAATTGTGCCACGAAACCTTGCAGACGGTCGCTGAGACTTATTTTCTACTGAAGTACCAAGTTTCAGAAGTGCAGCTCTTTTACTGACGGAGATATGTCGATACAAACTGAATACGCAAAACATCAACAAAATTTAGCGCGTTTTAAAGTTGATATCGCTTTTGTTAATAACTTACACATTTATTCGACTTGTGCCACGAAACTTTGCAGACAGTCGCGGAGACATATTTTCTACTGAAGTACCAAGTTTCAGAAGTGCAGCTCTTGTACTGCCGCAGATATGTCGATACAAACTGAATACGCAAAAAATCAACAAAATTTAGCGCGTTTCAAAGTTGATATCACTGTTGTTAATAACTTCCACATTTATTGGAATTGTGCCACGAAACTTTGCAGACAGTCGCGGAGACATATATTCTACTGAAGTATAAAGTTTCAGAAGTGCAGCTCTTGTACTGCCGGAGATATGTCGATACAAACTGAATACGCAAAACATCAACAAAATTTAGCGCGTTTTAAAGTTGATATCGCTTTTGTTAATAACTTCCACATTTATTCGAATTGTGCCACGAAACTTTGCAGACAGTCGCGGAGACTGATTTTCTACTGAAGTACCAAGTTTCAGAAGTGCAGCTCTTGTACTGCTGGAGATATGTCGATAAAAACTGAATACGCAAAACATCAACAAAATTACGCGCGTTTTAAAGTTGATATCGCTTTAGTTAATAACTTCTACACTTATTCGAATTGTGCCACGAAACCTTGCAGACGGTCGCTGAGACTGATTTTCTACTGAAGTACCAAGTTTCAGAAGTGCAGCTCTTTTACTGACGGAGATATGTCGATACAAACTGAATACGCAAAACATCAACAAAATTACGCGCGTTTTAAAGTTGATATCGATTTTGTAAATAACTTCCACATTTATTCGAATTGTGCCACGAAACTTTGCAGACAGTCGTGGAGACAGATCTTCTACTGAAGTACCAAGTTTCAGAAGGGCAGCTCTTGTACTATCGGAGATATATCGATACAAACTGAACACGCAAAACATCAACATAATTTAGCGCGTTTTAAAGTTGATATCGCTTTTATTAATAACTTCCACATTTATTCGAATTGTGCCACGAAACTATGCAAACAGTCGCGGAGACATATTTTCTACTGAAGTACCAAGTTTCAGAAGTGCAGCTCTTCTACTGCCGGAGATATGTCGATACAAACTGAATACGCAAAACATCAACAATATTTAGCGCGTTTTAAAGTTGATATCGCTTTTGTTAATAACTTCAACATTTATTCGACTTGTGCCACGAAACTTTGCAGACAGTCGCGGATCAGCCTTTACTACTGAAGTACCAAGTTTCAGAAGTGCAGCCCGTGTACTGCCGGAGTATGTCGATACAACCTGGATACGCAAAACATCAACAAAATTACGCGCGTTTTAAAGTTGATATCGCTTTTGGAAATAACTTCAACATTTATTCGAATTGTGCCACGAAACTTTGCAGACAGTCGCGGATAGGGCCTTACTACTGAAGTACCAAGTTTAAGAAGTGCAGCTGTTGTACTGCCGGAGATATGTCGATACCAAATGAATACGCAAAACATCAACAAAATTTAGCACGTTTTAAAGTTGATATCGCTTTTTTTAATAACTTCAACATTTATTCGAATTGTGCCACGAAACTTTGCAGACAGTCGCGGAGACTGATTTTCTACTGAAGTACCAAGTTTCAGAAGTGCAGCTCTTGTACTGACGGAGATATGTCGATACAAACTGAATACGCAAAAAATCAACAAATCTAGCGCGTTTTAAAGTTGATATCGCTTTTGTTAATAACTTCAACATTTATTCGAATTGTGCCACGAAACTTTGCAGACAGTCGCGGAGACTGATTTTCTACTGAAGTACCAAGTTTCATAAGTGCAGCTCTTGTACTGCCGGAGATATGTCGATACAAACTGAATACGCAAAACATCAACAAAATTTAGCGCGTTTTAAAGTTGATATCGCTTTTGTTAATAACTTCCACATTTATTCGAATTGTGCCACGAAACTTTGCAGACAGTCGCGGAGACAGATATTCTACTGAAGTACCAATTTTCAGAAGTGCAGCTCTTGTACTGCCGGAGATATGTCGATACAAACTGAATACGCAAAACATCAACAAAATTTAGCGCGTTTTAAAGTTGATATCGCTTTTGTTTATAACTTCCACATTTATTCGAATTGTGCCACGGAACTTTGCAGACAGTCGCGGAGACAGATTTTCTACTGAGGTACAAAGTTTCAGAAGTGCAGCTCTTGTACTGCCGCAGATATGTCGATACAAACTGAATACGCAAAACATCAACAAAATTACGCGCGTTTTAAAGTTGATATAGCTTTTGTTAATAACTTTCACATTTATTCGAATTGTGCCACGAAACTTTGCAGACCGTGGCGGATAGGCCTTTTCTACTGAAGTACAAAGTTTCAGAAGTGCAGCTCTTGTACTGCCGGAGATATGTCGATACAAACTAAATACGCAAAACATCAACAAAATTACGCGCGTTTTAAAGTTGATATCGCTTTTGTTAATAACTTCAACATTTATTCGAATTGTGCACGAAACTTTGCAGACAGTCGCGGAGACTGATTTTCTACTGAAGTACCAAGTTTCAGAAGTGCAGCTCCTGTACTGACGGAGATATGTCGATACAAACTGAATACGCAAAACATCAACAAAATTACGCGCGTTTTAAAGTTGATATCGCTTTTGTTAATAACTTCTACATTTATTCGAATTGTGCCACGAAACCTTGCAGACGGTCGCTGAGACTTATTTTCTACTGAAGTACCAAGTTTCAGAAGTGCAGCTCTTTTACTGACGGAGATATGTCGATACAAACTGAATACGCAAAACATCAACAAAATTTAGCGCGTTTTAAAGTTGATATCGCTTTTGTTAATAACTTACACATTTATTCGACTTGTGCCACGAAACTTTGCAGACAGTCGCGGAGACTGATTTTCTACTGAAGTACCAAGTTTCAGAAGTGCAGCTCTTGTACTGCCGGAGATATGTCGATACAAACTGAATACGTAAAACATCAACAAAATTTAGCGCGTTTTAAAGTTGATATCGCTTTTGTTGATAACTTCCACATTTATTCGAATTGTTCCACGAAACTTTGCAGACAGTCGCGGAGACATATTTTCTACTGAAGTACCAAGTTTCAGAAGTGCAGCTCTTGTACTGCCGCAGATATGTCGATACAAACTGAATACGCAAAAAATCAACAAAATTTAGCGCGTTTCAAAGTTGATATCACTGTTGTTAATAACTTCCACATTTATTGGAATTGTGCCACGAAACTTTGCAGACAGTCGCGGAGACATATATTCTACTGAAGTATAAAGTTTCAGAAGTGCAGCTCTTGTACTGCCGGAGATATGTCGATACAAACTGAATACGCAAAACATCAACAAAATTTAGCGCGTTTTAAAGTTGATATCGCTTTTGTTAATAACTTCCACATTTATTCGAATTGTGCCACGAAACTTTGCAGACAGTCGCGGAGACTGATTTTCTACTGAAGTACCAAGTTTCAGAAGTGCAGCTCTTGTACTGCTGGAGATATGTCGATAAAAACTGAATACGCAAAACATCAACAAAATTACGCGCGTTTTAAAGTTGATATCGCTTTTGTTAATAACTTCTACACTTATTCGAATTGTGCCACGAAACCTTGCAGACGGTCGCTGAGACTGATTTTCTACTGAAGTACCAAGTTTCAGAAGTGCAGCTCTTTTACTGACGGAGATATGTCGATACAAACTGAATACGCAAAACATCAACAAAATTACGCGCGTTTTAAAGTTGATATCGCTTTTGTAAATAACTTCCACATTTATTCGAATTGTGCCACGAAACTTTGCAGACAGTCGTGGAGACAGATCTTCTACTGAAGTACCAAGTTTCAGAAGGGCAGCTCTTGTACTATCGGAGATATGTCGATACAAACTGAACACGCAAAACATCAACATAATTTAGCGCGTTTTAAAGTTGATATCGCTTTTATTAATAACTTCCACATTTATTCGAATTGTGCCACGAAACTTTGCAAACAGTCGCGGAGACATATTTTCTACTGAAGTACCAAGTTTCAGAAGTGCAGCTCTTGTACTGCCGGAGATATGTCGATACAAACTGAATACGCAAAACATCAACAATACTTAGCGCGTTTTAAAGTTGATATCGCTTTTGTTAATAACTTCAACATTTATTCGACTTGTGCCACGAAACTTTGCAGACAGTCGCGGATAAGCCTTTACTACTGAAGTACCAAGTTTCAGAAGTGCAGCCCGTGTACTGCCGGAGTATGTCGATACAACCTGGATACGCAAAAAATCAACAAAATTACGCGCGTTTTAAAGTTGATATCGCTTTTGGAAATAACTTCAACATTTATTCGAATTGTGCCACGAAACTTTGCAGACAGTCGCGGATAGGGCCTTACTACTGAAGTACCAAGTTTAAAAAGTGCAGCTGTTGTACTGCCGGAGATATGTCGATACCAAATGAATACGCAAAACATCAACAAAATTTAGCACGTTTTAAAGTTGACATCGCTTTTTTTAATAACTTCAGCATTTATTCGAATTGTGCCACGAAACTTTGCAGACAGTCGCGGAGACTGATTTTCTACTGAAGTACCAAGTTTCAGAAGTGCAGCTCTTGTACTGACGGAGATATGTCGATACAAACTGAATACGCAAAACATCAACAAATCTAGCGCGTTTTAAAGTTGATATCGCTTTTGTTAATAACTTCAACATTTATTCGAATTGTGCCACGAAACTTTGCAGACAGTCGCGGAGACTGATTTTCTACTGAAGTACCAAGTTTCATAAGTGCAGCTCTTGTACTGCCGGAGATATGTCGATACAAACTGAATACGCAAAACATCAACAAAATTTAGCGCGTTTTAAAGTTGATATCGCTTTTGTTAATAACTTCCACATTTATTCGAATTGTGCCACGAAACTTTGCAGACAGTCGCGGAGACCGATATTCTACTGAAGTACCAATTTTCAGAAGTGCAGCTCTTGTACTGCCGGAGATATGTCGATACAAACTGAATAAGCAAAACATCAACAATATTAAGCGCGTTTTAAAGTTGATATCGCTTTTGTTTATAACTTCCACATTTATTCGAATTATGCCACGGAACTTTGCAGACAGTCGCGGATACAGATTTTCTACTGAAGTACAAAGTTTCAGAAGTGCAGCTCTTGTACTGCCGCAGATATGTCGATACAAACTGAATACGCAAAACATCAACAAAATTACGCGCGTTTTAAAGTTGATATAGCTTTTGTTAATAACTTTCACATTTATTCGAATTGTGCCACGAAACTTTGCAGACCGTGGCGGATAGGCCTTTTCTACTGAAGTACAAAGTTTCAGAAGTGCAGCTCTTGTACTGCCGGAGATATGTCGATACAAACTAAATAAGCAAAACATCAACAAAATTACGCGCGTTTTAAAGTTGATATCGCTTTTGTTAATAACTTCAACATTTATTCGAATTGTGCACGAAACTTTGCAGACAGTCGCGGAGACTGATTTTCTACTGAAGTACCAAGTTTCAGAAGTGCAGCTCCTGTACTGACGGAGATATGTCGATACAAACTGAATACGCAAAACATCAACAAAATTACGCGCGTTTTAAAGTTGATATCGCTTTTGTTAATAACTTCTACATTTATTCGAATTGTGCCACGAAACCTTGCAGACGGTCGCTGAGACTGATTTTCTACTGAAGTACCAAGTTTCAGAAGTGCAGCTCTTTTACTGACGGAGATATGTCGATACAAACTGAATACGCAAAACATCAACAAAATTTAGCGCGTTTTAAAGTTGATATCGCTTTTGTTAATAACTTACACATTTATTCGACTTGTGCCACGAAACTTTGCAGACAGTCGCGGAGACTCATTCTCTACTGAAGTACCAAGTTTCAGAAGTGCAGCTCTTGTACTGCCGGAGATATGTCGATACAAACTGAATACGTAAAACATCAACAAAATTTAGCGCGTTTTAAAGTTGATATCGCTTTTGTTGATAACTTCCACATTTATTCGAATTGTTCCACGAAACTTTGCAGACAGTCGCGGAGACATATTTTCTACTGAAGTACCAAGTTTCAGAAGTGCAGCTCTTGTACTGCCGGAGATATGTCGATACAAACTGAATACGCAAAACATCAACAAAATTTAGCGCGTTTTAAAGTTGATATCGCTTTTGTTAATAACTTCCACATTTATTCGAATTGTGCCACGAAACTTTGCAGACAGTCGCGGAGACTGATTTTCTACTGAAGTACCAAGTTTCAGAAGTGCAGCTGTTGTACTGCTGGAGATATGTCGATAAAAACTGAATACGCAAAACATCAACAAAATTTAGCGCGTTTTGCAGTTGATATCGCTTTTGTTAATAACTTCCACATTTATTCGAATTGTGCCACGAAACTTTGCAGACAGTCGCGGAGACATATTTTCTACTGAAGTACCAAGTTTCAGAAGTGCAGCTTTTGTACTGCCGGAGATATGTCGATACAAACTGAATACGCAAAACATCAACCAAATTTAACGCGTTTTAAAGTTGATATCGCTTTTGTTTATAACTTCCAAATTTATTCGAATTGTGCCACGAAACTTTGCAGACAGTCGCGGATAGGTCCTTGCTACTGAAGTACCAAGTTTCAGAAGTGCAGCTCTTGTACTGCCGGAGATATGTCGATACAAACTGAATACGCAAAACATCAACAAAATTTAGTGCGTTTTAAAGTTGATATCGCTTTTGTTTATAACTTCCACATTTATTCGAATTGTGCCACGAAACCTTGCAGACAGTCGCCGAGACACATTTTCTACTGAAGTACCAAGTTTCAGAAGTGCAGCTTTTGTACTGCCGCAGATATGTCGATACAAACTGAATACGCAAAACATCAACAAAATTTAGCGCGTTTTAAAGTTGATATCGCTTTTGTTAATAACTTCCACATTTATTCGAATTGTGCCACGAAACTTTGCAGACAGTCGCGGATAAGCCTTTACTACTGAAGTACCAAGTTTCAGAAGTGCAGCCCGTGTACTGCCGGAGTATGTCGATACAACCTGGATACGCAAAAAATCAACAAAATTACGCGCGTTTTAAAGTTGATATCGCTTTTGGAAATAACTTCAACATTTATTCGAATTGTGCCACGAAACTTTGCAGACAGTCGCGGATAGGGCCTTACTACTGAAGTACCAAGTTTCAGAAGTGCAGCTCTTGTACTGACGGAGATATGTCGATACAAACTGAATACGCAAAACATCAACAAATCTAGCGCGTTTTAAAGTTGATATCGCTTTTGTTAATAACTTCAACATTTATTCGAATTGTGCAACGAAACTTTGCAGACAGTCGCGGAGACTGATTTTCTACTGAAGTACCAAGTTTCATAAGTGCAGCTCTTGTACTGCTGGAGATATGTCGATACAAACTGAATACGCAAAACATCAACAAAATTTAGCGCGTTTTAAAGTTGATATCGCTTTTGTTAATAACTTCCACATTTATTCGAATTGTGCCACGAAACTTTGCAGACAGTCGCGGAGACAGATATTCTACTGAAGTACCAATTTTCAGAAGTGCAGCTCTTGTACTGCCGGAGATATGTCGATACAAACTGAATAAGCAAAACATCAACAAAATTTAGCGCGTTTTAAAGTTGATATCGCTTTTGTTTATAACTTCCACATTTATTCGAATTATGCCACGGAACTTTGCAGACAGTCGCGGAGACAGATTTTCTACTGAAGTACAAAGTTTCAGAAGTGCAGCTCTTGTACTGCCGGAGATATGTCGATACAAACTGAATACGCAAAACATCAACAAAATTACGCGCGTTTTAAAGTTGATATAGCTTTTGTTAATAACTTTCACATTTATTCGAATTATGCCACGAAACTTTGCAGACCGTGGCGGATAGGCCTTTTCTACTGAAGTACAAAGTTTCAGAAGTGCAGCTCTTGTACTGCCGGAGATATGTCGATACAAACTAAATACGCAAAACATCAACAAAATTACGCGCGTTTTAAAGTTGATATCGCTTTTGTTAATAACTTCAACATTTATTCGAATTGTGCACGAAACTTTGCAGACAGTCGCGGAGACTGATTTTCTACTGAAGTACCAAGTTTCAGAAGTGCAGCTCCTGTACTGACGGAGATATGTCGATACAAACTGAATACGCAAAACATCAACAAAATTACGCGCGTTCTAAAGTTGATATCGCTTTTGTTAATAACTTCTACATTTATTCGAATTGTGCCACGAAACCATTGCAGACGGTCGCTGAGACTGATTTTCTACTGAAGTACCAAGTTTCAGAAGTGCAGCTCTTTTACTGACGGAGATATGTCGATACAAACTGAATACGCAAAACATCAACAAAATTTAGCGCGTTTTAAAGTTGATATCGCTTTTGTTAATAACTTACACATTTATTCGACTTGTGCCACGAAACTTTGCAGACAGTCGCGGAGACTGATTCTCTACTGAAGTACCAAGTTTCAGAAGTGCAGCTCTTGTACTGCCGGAGATATGTCGATACAAACTGAATACGTAAAACATCAACAAAATTTAGCGCGTTTTAAAGTTAATATCGCTTTTGTTCATAACTTCCACATTTATTCGAATTGTTCCACGAAACTTTGCAGACAGTCGCGGAGACATATATTCTACTGAAGTATAAAGTTTCAGAAGTGCAGCTCTTGTACTGCCGGAGATATGTCGATACAAACTGAATACGCAAAACATCAACAAAATTTAGCGCGTTTTAAAGTTGATATCGCTTTTGTTAATAACTTCCACATTTATTCGAATTGTGCCACGAAACTTTGCAGACAGTCGCGGAGACTGATTTTCTACTGAAGTACCAAGTTTCATAAGTGCAGCTCTTGTACTGCTGGAGATATGTCGATAAAAACTGAATACGCAAAACATCAACAAAATTTAGCGCGTTTTGCAGTTGATATCGCTTTTGTTAATAACTTCCACATTTATTCGAATTGTGCCACGAAACTTTGCAGACAGTCGCGGAGACAGATTTTCTACTGAAGTACCAAGTCTCAGAAGTGCAGCTCTTTTACTGCCGGAGATATGTCGATACAAACTGAATACGCTAAACATCAACCAAATTAAACGCGTTTTAAAGTTGATATCGCTTTTGTTTATAACTTCCAAATTTATTCGAATTGTGCCACGAAACTTTGCAGACAGTCGCGGATAGGTCCTTGCTACTGAAGTACCAAGTTTCAGAAGTGCAGCTCTTGTACTGCCGGAGATATGTCGATACAAACTGAATACGCAAAACATCAACAAAATTTAGCGCGTTTTAAAGTTGATATCGCTTTTGTTTATAACTTCCACATTTATTCGAATTGTGCCACGAAACCTTGCAGACAGTCGCCGAGACACATTTTCTACTGAGGTACCAAGTTTCAGAAGTGCAGCTTTTGTACTGCCGCAGATATGTCGATACAAACTGAATACGCAAAACATCAACAAAATATAGCGCGTTTTAAAGTTGATATCGCTTTTGTTAATAACTTCCACATTTATTCGAATTGTGCCACGAAACTTTGCAGACAGTCGCGGATAAGCCTTTTCTACTGAAGTACAAAGTTTCAGAAGTGCAGCTCTTGTACTGCCGGAGATATGTCGATACAAACTAAATACGCAAAACATCAACAAAATTACGCGCGTTTTAAAGTTGATATCGCTTTTGTTAATAACTTCAACATTTATTCGAATTGTGCCACCAAACTTTGCAGACAGTCGCGGAGACTGATTTTCTACTGAAGTACCAAGTTTCAGAAGTGCAGCTCTTGTACTGACGGAGATATGTCGATACAAACTGAATACGCAAAACATCAACAAAATCTAGCGCGTTTTAAAGTTGATATCGCTTTTGTTAATAACTTCAACATTTATTCGAATTGTGCCACGAAACTTTGCAGACAGTCGCGGAGACTGATTTTCTACTGAAGTACCAAGTTTCAGAAGTGCAGCTCTTGTACTGACAGAGATATGTCGATACAAACTGAATACGCAAAACATCAACAAAATTTAGCGCGTTTTAAAGTTGATATGGCTTTTGTTAATAACTTCCACATTTATTCGAATTGTGCCACGAAACTTTGCAAACAGTCGCGGAAGCAGATTTTCTACTGAAGTACCAAGTTTCAGAAGTGCAGCTCTTGTACTGCCGGAGATATGTCGATACAAACTGAATACGCAAAACATCAACAAAATTGAGCGCGTTTTACAGTTGATATCGCTTTTGTTTATAACTTCCACATTTATTCGAATTATGCCACGAAACTTTGCAGACAGTCGCGGATAGGCCTTTTCTACTGAAGTACCAAGTTTCAGAAGTGCAGCTCTTGTACTGCCGGAGATATGTCGATACAAACTGAATACGCAAAACATCAACAAAATTTAGCGCGATTTAAAGTTGATATCGCTTTTGTTAATAACTTCAACATTTATTCGAATTGTGCCACGAAACTTTGCAGACAGTCGCCGAGACACATTTTCTACTGAAGTACCAAGTTTCAGAAGTGCAGCTTTTGTACTGCCGCAGATATGTCGATACAAACTGAATACGCAAAACATCAACAAAATTTAGCGCGTTTTAAAGTTGATATCGCTTTTGTTAATAACTTCCACATTTATTCGAATTGTGCCACGAAACTTTGCAGACAGTCGCGGATAAGCCTTTACTACTGAAGTACCAAGTTTCAGAAGTGCAGCCCGTGTACTGCCGGAGTATGTCGATACAACCTGGATACGAAAAAAATCAACAAAATTACGCGCGTTTTAAAGTTGATATCGCTTTTGGAAATAACTTCAACATTTATTCGAATTGTGCCACGAAACTTTGCAGACAGTCGCGGATAGGGCCTTACTACTGAAGTACCAAGTTTCAGAAGTGCAGCTCTTGTACTGACGGAGATATGTCGATACAAACTGAATACGCAAAACATCAACCAATCTAGCGCGTTTTAAAGTTGATATCGCTTTTGTTAATAACTTCAACATTTATTCGAATTGTGCCACGAAACTTTGCAGACAGTCGCGGAGACTGATTTTCTACTGAAGTACCAAGTTTCATAAGTGCAGCTCTTGTACTGCTGGAGATATGTCGATACAAACTGAATACGCAAAACATCAACAAAATTTAGCGCGTTTTAAAGTTGATATCGCTTTTGTTAATAACTTCCACATTTATTCGAATTGTGCCACGAAACTTTGCAGACAGTCGCGGAGACAGATATTCTACTGAAGTACCAATTTTCAGAAGTGCAGCTCTTGTACTGCCGGAGATATGTCGATACAAACTGAATAAGCAAAACATCAACAAAATTTAGCGCGTTTTAAAGTTGATATCGCTTTTGTTTATAACTTCCACATTTATTCGAATTATGCCACGGAACTTTGCAGACAGTCGCGGAGACAGATTTTCTACTGAAGTACAAAGTTTCAGAAGTGCAGCTCTTGTACTGCCGGATATATGTCGATACAAACTGAATACGCAAAACATCAACAAAATTACGCGCGTTTTAAAGTTGATATAGCTTTTGTTAATAACTTTCACATTTATTCGAATTATGCCACGAAACTTTGCAGACCGTGGCGGATAGGCCTTTTCTACTGAAGTACAAAGTTTCAGAAGTGCAGCTCTTGTACTGCCGGAGATATGTCGATACAAACTAAATACGCAAAACATCAACAAAATTACGCGCGTTTTAAAGTTGATATCGCTTTTGTTAATAACTTCAACATTTATTCGAATTGTGCACGAAACTTTGCAGACAGTCGCGGAGACTGATTTTCTACTGAAGTACCAAGTTTCAGAAGTGCAGCTCCTGTACTGACGGAGATATGTCGATACAAACTGAATACGCAAAACATCAACAAAATTACGCGCGTTCTAAAGTTGATATCGCTTTTGTTAATAACTTCTACATTTATTCGAATTGTGCCACGAAACCTTGCAGACGGTCGCTGAGACTGATTTTCTACTGAAGTACCAAGTTTCAGAAGTGCAGCTCTTTTACTGACGGAGATATGTCGATACAAACTGAATACGCAAAACATCAACAAAATTTAGCGCGTTTTAAAGTTGATATCGCTTTTGTAAATAACTGACACATTTATTCGACTTGTGCCACGAAACTTTGCAGACAGTCGCGGAGACTGATTCTCTACTGAAGTACCAAGTTTCAGAAGTGCAGCTCTTGTACTGCCGGAGATATGTCGATACAAACTGAATACGTAAAACATCAACAAAATTTAGCGCGTTTTAAAGTTAATATCGCTTTTGTTCATAACTTCCACATTTATTCGAATTGTTCCACGAAACTTTGCAGACAGTCGCGGAGACATATATTCTACTGAAGTATAAAGTTTCAGAAGTGCAGCTCTTGTACTGCCGGAGATATGTCGATACAAACTGAATACGCAAAACATCAACAAAATTTAGCGCGTTTTAAAGTTGATATCGCTTTTGTTAATAACTTCCACATTTATTCGAATTGTGCCACGAAACTTTGCAGACAGTCGCGGAGACTGATTTTCTACTGAAGTACCAAGTTTCAGAAGTGCAGCTGTTGTACTGCTGGAGATATGTCGATAAAAACTGAATACGCAAAACATCAACAAAATTTAGCGCGTTTTGCAGTTGATATCGCTTTTGTTAATAACTTCCACATTTATTCGAATTGTGCCACGAGACTTTGCAGACAGTCGCGGAGACAGATTTTCTACTGAAGTACCAAGTCTCAGAAGTGCAGCTCTTTTACTGCCGGAGATATGTCGATACAAACTGAATACGCTAAACATCAACCAAATTAAACGCGTTTTAAAGTTGATATCGCTTTTGTTTATAACTTCCAAATTTATTCGAATTGTGCCACGAAACTTTGCAGACAGTCGCGGATAGGTCCTTGCTACTGAAGTACCAAGTTTCAGAAGTGCAGCTCTTGTACTGCCGGAGATATGTCGATACAAACTGAATACGCAAAACATCAACAAAATTTAGCGCGTTTTAAAGTTGATATCGCTTTTGTTTATAACTTCCACATTTATTCGAATTGTGCCACGAAACCTTGCAGACAGTCGCCGAGACACATTTTCTACTGATGTACCAAGTTTCAGAAGTGCAGCTTTTGTACTGCCGCAGATATGTCGATACAAACTGAATACGCAAAACATCAACAAAATATAGCGCGTTTTAAAGTTGATATCGCTTTTGTTAATAACTTCCACATTTATTCGAATTGTGCCACGAAACTTTGCAGACAGTCGCGGATAAGCCTTTTCTACTGAAGTACAAAGTTTCAGAAGTGCAGCTCTTGTACTGCCGGAGATATGTCGATACAAACTAAATACGCAAAACATCAACAAAATTACGCGCGTTTTAAAGTTGATATCGCTTTTGTTAATAACTTCAACATTTATTCGAATTGTGCCACCAAACTTTGCAGACAGTCGCGGAGACTGATTTTCTACTGAAGTACCAAGTTTCAGAAGTGCAGCTCTTGTACTGACGGAGATATGTCGATACAAACTGAATACGCAAAACATCAACAAAATCTAGCGCGTTTTAAAGTTGATATCGCTTTTGTTAATAACTTCAACATTTATTCGAATTGTGCCACGAAACTTTGCAGACAGTCGCGGAGACTGATTTTCTACTGAAGTACCAAGTTTCAGAAGTGCAGCTCTTGTACTGACAGAGATATGTCGATACAAACTGAATACGCAAAACATCAACAAAATTTAGCGCGTTTTAAAGTTGATATGGCTTTTGTTAATAACTTCCACATTTATTCGAATTGTGCCACGAAACTTTGCAAACAGTCGCGGAAGCAGATTTTCTACTGAAGTACCAAGTTTCAGAAGTGCAGCTCTTGTACTGCCGGAGATATGTCGATACAAACTGAATACGCAAAACATCAACAAAATTGAGCGCGTTTTACAGTTGATATCGCTTTTGTTTATAACTTCCACATTTATTCGAATTATGCCACGAAACTTTGCAGACAGTCGCGGATAGGCCTTTTCTACTGAAGTACCAAGTTTCAGAAGTGCAGCTCTTGTACTGCCGGAGATATGTCGATACAAACTGAATACGCAAAACATCAACAAAATTTAGCGCGATTTAAAGTTGATATCGCTTTTGTTAATAACTTCAACATTTATTCGAATTGTGCCACGAAACTTTGCAGACAGTCGCGGAGACTGATTTTCTACTGAAGTACCAAGTTTCAGAAGTGCAGCTCTTGTACTGACGGAGATATGTCGATACAAACTGAATACGCAAAACATCAACAAAATTTAGCGCGTTTTAAAGTTGATATCGCTTTTGTTAATAACTTTAACATTTATTCAGAATTGTGCCACGAAACTTTGCAGACAGTCGCCGAGACTGATTTTCCACTGAAGTACCAAGTTTCAGAAGTGCAGCTCTTGTACTGCCGGAGATATGTCGATACAAACTAAATACGCAAAACATCAACAAAATTTAGCGCGTTTTAAAGTTGATATCGCTTTTGTTTATAACTTCCACATTTATTCGAATTGTGCCACGAAACTTTGCAGTCAGTCGCTGAGACAGATTTTCTACTGAAGTACCAAGTTTCAGAAGTGCAGCTCCTGTACTGCCGGAGTATGTCGATACAAACTGGATACGCCAAAAATACTCAAAATTACGCGCGTTTTAAAGTTGATATCACTTTGTTAATAACTTCCACATTTATTCGAATTGTGCCACGAAACTTTGCAGACAGTCGCAGAGACATATTTTCTACTGAAGTACCAAGTTTTAGAAGTGCAGCTGTTGTACTATCGGAGATATGTCGATACAAACTGAATACGCAAAACATCAACATAATTTAGCGCGTTTTAAAGTTGATATCGCTTTTATTAATAACTTCCACATTTATTCGAATTGTGCCACGAAACTTTGCAAACAGTCGCGGAGACAGATTTTCTACTGAAGTACCAAGTTTAAGAAGTGCAGCTCTTGTACTGCCGGAGATATGTCGATACAAACTTAATACGCAAAACATCAACAAAATTGAGCGCGTTTTAAAGTTGATATCGCATTTGTATATAACTTCCACATTTATTCGAATTGTGCCACGAAACTTTGCAGACAGTCGCGGAGACAGATTTTCTACTGAAGTACCAAGTTTCAGATGTGCAGCTTTTGTAATGCCGGAGATATGTCGATACAAACTGAATACGCAAAACATCAACAAAATTTAGCGCGTTTTAAAGTTGATATCGCTTTTGTTAATAACTTCAACATTTATTCGACTTGTGACACGAAACTTTGCAGACAGTCGCGGATAAGCCTTTACTACTGCAGTACCAAGTTTCAGAAGTGCAGCTCGTGTACTGCCGGAGTATGTCGATACAAACTGGATACGCAAAACATCAACAAAATTACTCGCGTTTTAAAGTTGATATCGCTTTTGGAAATAACTTCAACATTTCTTCGAATTGTGCCACGAAACTTTGCAGACAGTCACGGATAGGGTGTTACTACTGAAGTACCAAGTTTCAGAAGTGCAGCTGTTGTACTGCCGGAGATATGTCGATACAAACTGAATACGCAAAACATCAACAAAATTTAGCGCGTTTTAAAGTTGATATCGCTTTTTTTAATAACTTAACATTTATTCGAATTGTGCCACGAAACTTTGCAGACAGTCGCGGAGACTGATTTTCTACTGAAGTACCAAGTTTCAGAAGTGCAGCTCTTGTACTGACGGAGATATGTCGATACAAACTGAATACGCAAAACATCAACAAATCTAGCGCGTTTTAAAGTTGATATCGCTTTTGTTAATAACTTCAACATTTATTCGAATTGTGCCACGAAACTTTGCAGACAGTCGCGGAGACTGATTTTCTACTGAAGTACCAAGTTTCATAAGTGCAGCTCTTGTACTGCCGGAGATATGTCGATACAAACTGAATACGCAAAACATCAACAAAATTTAGCGCGTTTTAAAGTTGATATCGCTTTTGTTAATAACTTCAACATTTATTCGAATTGTGCCACGAAACTTTGCAGACAGTCGCAGAGACATATTTGCTACTGAAGTACCAAGTTTCAGAAGTGCAGCTCTCGTACTGCCGCAGATATGTCGATACAAACTGAATACGCAAAACATCAACAAAATTACGCGCGTATTAAAGTTGATATCGCTTTTGTTAATAACTTCCACATTTATTCGAATTGTGCCACGAAACTTTGCAGACAGTCGCGGATAGGCCTTTTCTACTGAAGTACAAAGTTTCAGAAGTGCAGCTCTTGTACTGCCGGAGATATGTCGATACAAACTGAATACGCAAAACATCAACAAAATTACGCGCGTTTTAAAGTTGATATCGCTTTTGTTAATAACTTCCACATTTATTCGAATTGTGCACGAAACTTTGCAGACAGTCGCGGAGACTGATTTTCTACTGGAGTACCAAGTTTCAGAAGTGCAGCTCTTGTACTGACGGAGATATGTCGATACAAACTGAATACGCAAAACATCAACAAAATTACGCGCGTTTTAAAGTTGATATCGCTTTTGTTAATAACTTCTACATTTATTCGAATTGTGCCACGAAACCTTGCAGACGGTCGCTGAGACTGATTTTCTACTGAAGTACCAAGTTTTAGAAGTGCAGCTCTTTTACTGACGGAGATATGTCGATACAAACTGAATACGCAAAACATCAACAAAATTTAGCGCGTTTTCAAGTTGATATCGCTTTTGTTAATAACTTCTACATTTATTCGACTTGTGCCACGAAACTTTGCAGACAGTCGCGGAGACTGATTTTCTACTGAAGTACCAAGTTTCAGAAGTGCAGCTCTTGTACTGCCGGAGATATGTCGATACAAACTGAATACGTAAAACATCAACAAAATTTAGCGCGTTTTAAAGTTGATATCGCTTTTGTTGATAACTTCAACATTTATTCGAATTGTGCCACGAAACTTTGCAGACAGTCGCGGAGACATATTTTCTACTGAAGTACCAAGTTTCAGAAGTGCAGCTCTTGTACTGCCGGAGATATGTCGATACAAACTGAATACGCAAAAAATCAACAAAATTTAGCGCGTTTTAAAGTTGATATCGCTTTTGTTAATAACTTACACATTTATTCGAATTGTGCCACGAAACTTTGCAGACAGTCGCGGAGACTGATTTTCTACTGAAGTACCAAGTTTCAGAAATGCAGCTGTTGTACTGCTGGAGATATGTCGATACAAACTGAATACGCAAAACATCAACAAAATTTAGCGCGTTTTACAGTTGATATCGCTTTTGTTAATAACTTCCACATTTATTCGAATTGTGCCACGAAACTTTGCAGACAGTCGCGGAGACAGATTTTCTACTGAAGTACCAAGTTTCAGAAGTGCAGCTTTTGTACTGCCGGAGATATGTCGATACAAACTGAATACGCAAAACATCAACCAAATTTAACGCGTTTTAAAGTTGATATCGCTTTTGTTTATAACTTCCAAATTTATTCGAATTGTGCCACGAAACTTTGCAGACAGTCGCGGATAGGTCCTTGCTACTGAAGTACCAAGTTTCAGAAGTGCAGCTCTTGTACTGCCGGATATATGTCGAAACAAACTGAATACGCAAAACATCAACAAAATTTAGCGCGTTTTAAAGTTGATATCGCTTTTGTTAATAACTTCAACATTTATTCGAATTGTGCCACGAAACTTTGCAGACAGT
The DNA here is from genome assembly GCA_963556195.1 of Sepiola atlantica. Lineage (NCBI taxonomy): Eukaryota > Metazoa > Mollusca > Cephalopoda > Sepiida > Sepiolidae > Sepiola > Sepiola atlantica. Next base: position 1,048,916 of record CAUVYP010000355.1, read on the forward strand.
CGCGGATAAGCCTTTTCTACTGAAGTACAAAGTTTCAGAAGTGCAGCTCTTGTACTGCCGGAGATATGTCGATACAAACTAAATACGCAAAACATCAACAAAATTACGCGCGTTTTAAAGTTGATATCGCTTTTGTTAATAACTTCAACATTTATTCGAATTGTGCCACGAAACTTTGCAGACAGTCGCGGAGACTGATTTTCTACTGAAGTACCAAGTTTCAGAAGTGCAGCTCTTGTACTGACGGAGATATGTCGATACAAACTGAATACGCAAAACATCAACAAAATCTAGCGCGTTTTAAAGTTGATATCGCTTTTGTTAATAACTTCAACATTTATTCGAATTGTGCCACGAAACTTTGCAGACAGTCGCGGAGACTGATTTTCTACTGAAGTACCAAGTTTCAGAAGTGCAGCTCTTGTACTGACAGAGATATGTCGATACAAACTGAATACGCAAAACATCAACAAAATTTAGCGCGTTTTAAAGTTGATATGGCTTTTGTTAATAACTTCCACATTTATTCGAATTGTGCCACGAAACTTTGCAAACAGTCGCGGAAGCAGATTTTCTACTGAAGTACCAAGTTTCAGAAGTGCAGCTCTTGTACTCCCGGAGATATGTCGATACAAACTGAATACGCAAAACATCAACAAAATTGAGCGCGTTTTACAGTTGATATCGCTTTTGTTTATAACTTCCACATTTATTCGAATTATGCCACGAAACTTTGCAGACAGTCGCGGATAGGCCTTTTCTACTGAAGTACCAAGTTTCAGAAGTGCAGCTCTTGTACTGCCGGAGATATGTCGATACAAACTGAATACGCAAAACATCAACAAAATTTAGCGCGATTTAAAGTTGATATCGCTTTTGTTAATAACTTCAACATTTATTCGAATTGTGCCACGAAACTTTGCAGACAGTCGCGGAGACTGATTTTCTACTGAAGTACCAAGTTTCAGAAGTGCAGCTCTTGTACTGACGGAGATATGTCGATACAAACTGAATACGCAAAACATCAACAAAATTTAGCGCGTTTTAAAGTTGATATCGCTTTTGTTAATAACTTTAACATTTATTCAGAATTGTGCCACGAAACTTTGCAGACAGTCGCCGAGACTGATTTTCCACTGAAGTACCAAGTTTCAGAAGTGCAGCTCTTGTACTGCCGGAGATATGTCGATACAAACTAAATACGCAAAACATCAACAAAATTTAGCGCGTTTTAAAGTTGATATCGCTTTTGTTTATAACTTCCACATTTATTCGAATTGTGCCACGAAACTTTGCAGTCAGTCGCTGAGACAGATTTTCTACTGAAGTACCAAGTTTCAGAAGTGCAGCTCCTGTACTGCCGGAGTATGTCGATACAAACTGGATACGCCAAAAATACTCAAAATTACGCGCGTTTTAAAGTTGATATCACTTTGTTAATAACTTCCACATTTATTCGAATTGTGCCACGAAACTTTGCAGACAGTCGCAGAGACATATTTTCTACTGAAGTACCAAGTTTTAGAAGTGCAGCTGTTGTACTATCGGAGATATGTCGATACAAACTGAATACGCAAAACATCAACATAATTTAGCGCGTTTTAAAGTTGATATCGCTTTTATTAATAACTTCCACATTTATTCGAATTGTGCCACGAAACTTTGCAAACAGTCGCGGAGACAGATTTTCTACTGAAGTACCAAGTTTAAGAAGTGCAGCTCTTGTACTGCCGGAGATATGTCGATACAAACTTAATACGCAAAACATCAACAAAATTGAGCGCGTTTTAAAGTTGATATCGCATTTGTATATAACTTCCACATTTATTCGAATTGTGCCACGAAACTTTGCAGACAGTCGCGGAGACAGATTTTCTACTGAAGTACCAAGTTTCAGATGTGCAGCTTTTGTAATGCCGGAGATATGTCGATACAAACTGAATACGCAAAACATCAACAAAATTTAGCGCGTTTTAAAGTTGATATCGCTTTTGTTAATAACTTCAACATTTATTCGACTTGTGACACGAAACTTTGCAGACAGTCGCGGATAAGCCTTTACTACTGCAGTACCAAGTTTCAGAAGTGCAGCTCGTGTACTGCCGGAGTATGTCGATACAAACTGGATACGCAAAACATCAACAAAATTACTCGCGTTTTAAAGTTGATATCGCTTTTGGAAATAACTTCAACATTTCTTCGAATTGTGCCACGAAACTTTGCAGACAGTCACGGATAGGGTGTTACTACTGAAGTACCAAGTTTCAGAAGTGCAGCTGTTGTACTGCCGGAGATATGTCGATACAAACTGAATACGCAAAACATCAACAAAATTTAGCGCGTTTTAAAGTTGATATCGCTTTTTTTAATAACTTAACATTTATTCGAATTGTGCCACGAAACTTTGCAGACAGTCGCGGAGACTGATTTTCTACTGAAGTACCAAGTTTCAGAAGTGCAGCTCTTGTACTGACGGAGATATGTCGATACAAACTGAATACGCAAAACATCAACAAATCTAGCGCGTTTTAAAGTTGATATCGCTTTTGTTAATAACTTCAACATTTATTCGAATTGTGCCACGAAACTTTGCAGACAGTCGCGGAGACTGATTTTCTACTGAAGTACCAAGTTTCATAAGTGCAGCTCTTGTACTGCCGGAGATATGTCGATACAAACTGAATACGCAAAACATCAACAAAATTTAGCGCGTTTTAAAGTTGATATCGCTTTTGTTAATAACTTCAACATTTATTCGAATTGTGCCACGAAACTTTGCAGACAGTCGCAGAGACATATTTTCTACTGAAGTACCAAGTTTCAGAAGTGCAGCTCTCGTACTGCCGCAGATATGTCGATACAAACTGAATACGCAAAACATCAACAAAATTACGCGCGTATTAAAGTTGATATCGCTTTTGTTAATAACTTCCACATTTATTCGAATTGTGCCACGAAACTTTGCAGACAGTCGCGGATAGGCCTTTTCTACTGAAGTACAAAGTTTCAGAAGTGCAGCTCTTGTACTGCCGGAGATATGTCGATACAAACTGAATACGCAAAACATCAACAAAATTACGCGCGTTTTAAAGTTGATATCGCTTTTGTTAATAACTTCCACATTTATTCGAATTGTGCACGAAACTTTGCAGACAGTCGCGGAGACTGATTTTCTACTGGAGTACCAAGTTTCAGAAGTGCAGCTCTTGTACTGACGGAGATATGTCGATACAAACTGAATACGCAAAACATCAACAAAATTACGCGCGTTTTAAAGTTGATATCGCTTTTGTTAATAACTTCTACATTTATTCGAATTGTGCCACGAAACCTTGCAGACGGTCGCTGAGACTGATTTTCTACTGAAGTACCAAGTTTTAGAAGTGCAGCTCTTTTACTGACGGAGATATGTCGATACAAACTGAATACGCAAAACATCAACAAAATTTAGCGCGTTTTCAAGTTGATATCGCTTTTGTTAATAACTTCTACATTTATTCGACTTGTGCCACGAAACTTTGCAGACAGTCGCGGAGACTGATTTTCTACTGAAGTACCAAGTTTCAGAAGTGCAGCTCTTGTACTGCCGGAGATATGTCGATACAAACTGAATACGTAAAACATCAACAAAATTTAGCGCGTTTTAAAGTTGATATCGCTTTTGTTGATAACTTCAACATTTATTCGAATTGTTCCACGAAACTTTGCAGACAGTCGCGGAGACATATTTTCTACTGAAGTACCAAGTTTCAGAAGTGCAGCTCTTGTACTGCCGGAGATATGTCGATACAAACTGAATACGCAAAAAATCAACAAAATTTAGCGCGTTTTAAAGTTGATATCGCTTTTGTTAATAACTTACACATTTATTCGAATTGTGCACGAAACTTTGCAGACAGTCGCGGAGACTGATTTTCTACTGAAGTACCAAGTTTCAGAAGTGCAGCTGTTGTACTGCTGGAGATATGTCGATACAAACTGAATACGCAAAACATCAACAAAATTTAGCGCGTTTTACAGTTGATATCGCTTTTGTTAATAACTTCCACATTTATTCGAATTGTGCCACGAAACTTTGCAGACAGTCGCGGAGACAGATTTTCTACTGAAGTACCAAGTTTCAGAAGTGCAGCTTTTGTACTGCCGGAGATATGTCGATACAAACTGAATACGCAAAACATCAACCAAATTTAACGCGTTTTAAAGTTGATATCGCTTTTGTTTATAACTTCCAAATTTATTCGAATTGTGCCACGAAACTTTGCAGACAGTCGCGGATAGGTCCTTGCTACTGAAGTACCAAGTTTCAGAAGTGCAGCTCTTGTACTGCCGGATATATGTCGAAACAAACTGAATACGCAAAACATCAACAAAATTTAGCGCGTTTTAAAGTTGATATCGCTTTTGTTAATAACTTCAACATTTATTCGAATTGTGCCACGAAACTTTGCAGACAGTCGCGGAGACTGATTTTCTACTGAAGTACCAAGTTTCAGAAGTGCAGCTCTTGTACTGACGGAGATATGTCGATACAAACTGAATACGCAAAACATCAACAAAATTTAGCGCGTTTTAAAGTTGATATCGCTTTTGTTAATAACTTCAACATTTATTCGAATTGTGCCACGAAACTTTGCAGACAGTCGCCGGGACTGATTTTCCACTGAAGTACCAAGTTTCAGAAGTGCAGCTCTTGTACTGCCGGAGATATGTCGATACAAACTGAATACGCAAAACATCAACAAAATTTAGCGCGTTTTAAAGTTGATATCGCTTTTGTTTATAACTTCCACATTTATTCGAATTGTGCACGAAACTTTGCAGACAGTCGCGGATAGGCCTTTTCTACTGAAGTACCAAGTTTCAGTAGTGCAGCTCCTGTACTGCCGGAGATATGTCGATACAAACTGGATACGCAAAAAATCAACAAAATTACGCGCGTTTTAAAGTTGATATCGCCTTTAGAAAATAACTTAAACATTTATTCGAATTGTGCCACGAAACTTTGCAGACAGTCGCTGATAGGGCCTTACAACTGAAGTACCCAGGTTCAGAAGTGCAGCTCTATTACTGCCGGAGAAATGTCGATACAAACTGAATACGCAAAACATCAACAAAATTTAGCGCGTTTTAAAGTTGATATCGCTTTTTTTAATAATATCAACATTTATTCGAATTGTGCCACGAAACTTTGCAGACAGTCGCGGAGACTGATTTTCTACTGAAGTACCAAGTTTCAGAAGTGCAGCTCTTGTACTGACGGAGATATATCGATACAAACTGAATACGCAAAACATCAACAAAATCTAGCGCGTTTTAAAGTTGATATCGCTTTTGTTAATAACTTCTACATTTATTCGAATTGTGTCACGAAACTTTGCAGACAGTCGCGGAGACTGATTCTCTACTGAAGTACCAAGTTTCAGAAGTGCAGCTCTTGTACTGCCGGAGAAATGTCGATACAAACTGAATACGCAAAACATCAACAAAATTTAGCGCGTTTCAAAGTTGATATCACTTTTGTTAAGACCTTCAACATTTATTCGAATTGTGCCACGAAACTTTGCAGACAGTCGCGGAGACAGATTTTCTACTGAAGTACCAAGTTTCAGAAGTGCAGCTTTTGTACTGCCGGAGATATGTCGATACAAACTGAATACGCAAAACATCAACCAAATCTAGCGCGTTTTAAAGTTGATATCGCTTTTGTTAATAACTTCAACATTTATTCGAATTGTGCCACGAAACTTTGCAGACAGTCGCCGGGACTGATTTTCCACTGAAGTACCAAGTTTCAGAAGTGCAGCTCTTGTACTGCCGGAGATATGTCGATACAAACTGAATACGCAAAACATCAACAAAATTTAGCGCGTTTTAAAGTTGATATCGCTTTTGTTTATAACTTCCACATTTATTCGAATTGTGCACGAAACTTTGCAGACAGTCGCGGATAGGCCTTTTCTACTGAAGTACCAAGTTTCAGAAGTGCAGCTCCTGTACTGCCGGAGTATATCGATACAAACTGGATACGCAAAAAATCAACAAAATTACGCGCGTTTTAAAGTTGATATCGCCTTTAGAAAATAACTTAAACATTTATTCGAATTGTGCCACGAAACTTTGCAGACAGTCGCTGATAGGGCCTTACAACTGAAGTACCCAGGTTCAGAAGTGCAGCTCTATTACTGCCGGAGAAATGTCGATACAAACTGAATACGCAAAACATCAACAAAATTTAGCGCGTTTTAAAGTTGATATCGCTTTTTTTAATAATATCAACATTTATTCGAATTGTGCCACGAAACTTTGCAGACAGTCGCGGAGACTGATTTTCTACTGAAGTACCAAGTTTCAGAAGTGCAGCTCTTGTACTGACGGAGATATATCGATACAAACTGAATACGCAAAACATCAACAAAATCTAGCGCGTTTTAAAGTTGATATCGCTTTTGTTAATAACTTCTACATTTATTCGAATTGTGTCACGAAACTTTGCAGACAGTCGCGGAGACTGATTCTCTACTGAAGTACCAAGTTTCAGAAGTGCAGCTCTTGTACTGCCGGAGAAATGTCGATACAAACTGAATACGCAAAACATCAACAAAATTTAGCGCGTTTCAAAGTTGATATCACTTTTGTTAAGACCTTCAACATTTATTCGAATTGTGCCACGAAACTTTGCAGACAGTCGCGGAGACAGATTTTCTACTGAAGTACCAAGTTTCAGAAGTGCAGCTCTTGTACTGCCGGAGATATGTCGATACAAACTGAATACGCAAAACATCAACAAAATTTAGCGCGTTTTAAAGTTGATATCGCTTTTGTTAATAACTTCCACATTTATTCGAATTGTGCCACGAAACTTTGCATACAGTCGCGGAGACTGATTTTCTACTGAAGTACCAAGTTTCAGAAGTGCAGCTCTTGTACTACCGGAGATATGTCGATACAAACTGAATACGCAAAACATCAACATAATTTAGCGCGTTTTAAAGTTGATATCGCTTTTATTAATAACTTCCACATTTATTCGAATTGTGCCACGAAACTTTGCAAACAGTCGCGGAGACAGATTTTCAACTGAAGTACCAAGTTTCAGAAGTGCAGTTCTTGTACTGCCGGAGATATGTCGATACAAACTGAATACGCAAAACATCAACAAAATTGAGCGCGTTTTAAAGTTGATATCGCTTTTGTTTATGACTTCCACATTTATTCGAATTGTGCCACGAAACTTTGCAGACAGTCGCGGAGACAGATTTTCTACTGAAGTACCAAGTTTCAGAAGTGCAGCTCTTGTACTACCGGAGATATGTCGATACAAACTGAATACGCAAAACATCAACAAAATTTAGCGCGTTTTAAAGTTGATATCGCTTTTGTTAATAACTTCAACATTTATTCGAATTGTGCCACGAAACTTTGCAGACAGTCGCCGGGACTGATTTTCCACTGAAGTACCAAGTTTCAGAAGTGCAGCTCTTGTACTGCCAGAGATATGTCGATACAAACTGAATACGCAAAACATCAACAAAATTTAGCGCGTTTTAAAGTTGTTATCGCTTTTGTTTATAACTTCCACATTTATTCGAATTGTGCCACGAAACTTTGCAGACAGTCGCGGATAGGCCTTTTCTACTGAAGTACCAAGTTTCAGAAGTGCAGCTCCTGTACTGCCGGAGTATGTCGATACAAACTGGATACGCAAAAAATCAACAAAATTACGCGCGTTTTTAAGTTGATATCGTCTTTAGAAAATAACTTAAACATTTATTCGAATTGTGCCACGAAACTTTGCAGACAGTCGCTGATATGGCCTTACTACTGAAGTACCAAGTTTCAGAAGTTCAGCTCTTGTACTGCCCGAGAAATGTCGATACAAACTGAATACGCAAAACATCAACAAAATTTAGCGCGTTTTAAAGTTGATATCGCTTTTGTTAATAACTTCTACATTTATTCGAATTGTGCCCCGAAACTTTGCAGACAGTCGCGGAGACAGATTTTCAACTGAAGTACCAAGTTTCAGAAGTGCAGCTCTTGTACTGCCGGAGATATGTCGATACAAACTGAATATGCAAAACATCAACAAAATTGAGCGCGTTTTAAAGTTGATATCGCTTTTGTTTATGACTTCCACATTTATTCGAATTGTGCCACGAAACTTTGCAGACAGTCGCGGAGACAGATTTTCTACTGAAGTACCAAGTTTCAAAAGTGCAGCTTTTGTACTGCCGGAGATATGTCGATACAAACTGAATACGCAAAACATCAACAAAATTTAGCGCGTTTTGAAGTTGATATCGCTTTTGTTTATACCTTCCAAATTTATTCGAATTGTGCAACGAAACTTTGCAGACAGTCGCGGATAGGTCCTTGCTACTGAAGTATAAAGTTTTAGAAGTGCAGCTCTTGTACTGCCGGAGATATGTCGATACAAACTGAATACGCAAAACATCAACAAAATTACGCGCGTTTTAAAGTTGATATCGCTTTTGTTAATAACTTCAACATTTATTCGAATTGGGCCACGAAACTTTGCAGACAGTCGCGGAGACTGCTTTTCTACTGAAGTACCAAGTTTCAGAAGTGCAGCTCTTGTACTGACGGAGATATGTCGATACAAACTGAATACGCAAACATCAACAAAATTTAGCGCGTTTTAAAGTTGATATCGCTTTTGTTAATTACTTCAACATTTATTCGACTTGTGCCACGAAACTTTGCAGACAGTCGCGGAGACTGACCTTCTACTGAAATACCAAGTTTCAGAAATGCAGCTCTTTTACTGCCGGAGATATGTCGATACAAACTGAATACGCAAAACATCAACACAATTTAGCGCGTTTTAAAGTTGATATCGCTGTTGTTTATAACTTCCACATTAATTCGAATTGTGCCACGAAACTTTGCAGACAGTCGCGGATAAGCCTTTTCTACTGAAGTACCAAGTTTCAGAAGTGCAGCTCTTGTACTGCCGGTGATATTTCGATACAAACTGAATACGCAAAACATCAACAAAATTTAGCGCGTTTTAAAGTTGATATCGCTTTTGTTAATAACTTCCACATTTATTTCAATTGTGCCACGAAACTTTGCAGACAGTCGCGGAGACAGATTTTCTACTGAAGTACCAAGTTTCAGAAGTGCAGCTCTCGTACTGCCGGAGATATGTCGATACAAACTGAATACGCAAAACATCAACAAAATTTAGCGCGTTTTAAAGTTGATATCGCTTTTGTTAATAACTTCCACATTTATTCGAATTGTGCCACGAAACTTTGCAGACAGTCGCGGATAGGCCCTTTCTACTGAAGTACCAAGTTTCAGAAGTGCAGCTCTTGTACTTCCGTAGATATGTCGATACAAACTGAATACGCAAAACATCAACAAAATTTAGCGCGTTTTAAAGTTGATATCGCTTTTGTTAATAACTTTAACATTTATTCGAATTGTGCCACGAAACTTTGCAGACAGTCGCGGAGACAGATTTTCTACTGAAGTACCAAGTTTCAGAAGTGCAGCTCTTGTACTACCGGAGATATGTCGATACAAACTGAATACGCAAAACATCAACATAATTTGGCGCGTTTTAAAGTTAATATCGCTTTTATAAATAACTTCCACATTTATTCGAATTGTGCCACGAAACTTTGCAAACAGTCGCGAGGACAGATTTTCTACTGAAGTACCAAGTTTCAGAAGTGCAGCTTTTGTACTGCTGGAGATATGTCGATACAAACTGAATACGCAAAACATCAACAAAATTTAGCGCGTTTTAAAGTTCATATCGCTTTTGGTAATAACTTCCATATTTATTCGAATTGTGCCACGAAACTTTGCAGACAGTCGCGGAGACAGATTTTCTACTGAAGTACCAAGTTTCAGAAGTGCAGCTCTTGTACTGCCGGAGATATGTCGATACAAACTGAATACGCAAAACATCAACAAAATTTAGCGCGTTTTAAAGTTAATAACGCTTTTGTTAATAACTTACACATTTATTCGAATTGTGCCCCGAAACTTTGCAGACAGTCGCGGATAGGCCTTTTCTACTGAAGTACCAAGTTTCAGAAGTGCAGCTCTTGTACTGCCGGAGATATGTCGATACAAACTGAATACGTAAAACATCAACAAAATTTAGCGCGTTTTAAAGTTGATATCGCTTTTGTTTATAACTTCCACATTTATTCGAATTGTGCCACGAAACTTTGCAGACAGTCGCGGATAGGCCTTTTCTACTGAAGTACAAAGTTTCAGAAGTGCAGCTCCTGTACTGCCGGAGTATGTCGATACAAACTGGATACGCAAAAAATCAACAAAATTACGCGCGTTTTTAAGTTGATATCGTCTTTAGAAAATAACTTAAACATTTATTCGAATTGTGCCACGAAACTTTGCAGACAGTCGCTGATAGGGCCTTACTACTGAAGTACCAAGGTTCAGAAGTTCAGCTCTTGTACTGCCGGAGAAATGTCGATACAAACTGAATACGCAAAACATCAACACAATTTAGCGCGTTTTAAAGTTGATATCGCTTTTGTTAATAACTTCTACATTTATTCGAATTGTGCCACGAAACTTTGCAGACAGTCGCAGAGACATATTTTCAACTGAAGTACCAAGTTTCAGAAGTGCAGCTCTTGTACTGCCGGAGATATGTCGATACAAACTGAATACGCAAAACATCAACAAAATTGAGCGCGTTTTAAAGTTGATATCGCTTTTGTTTATGACTTCCACATTTATTCGAATTGTGCCACGAAACTTTGCAGACAGTCGCGGAGACAGATTTCCTACTGAAGTACCAAGTTTCAAAAGTGCAGCTTTTGTACTGCCGGAGATATGTCGATACAAACTGAATACGCAAAACATCAACAAAATTTAGCGCGTTTTGAAGTTGATATCGCTTTTGTTTATACCTTCCAAATTTATTCGAATTGTGCAACGAAACTTTGCAGACAGTCGCGGATAGGTCCTTGCTACTGAAGTATAAAGTTTCAGAAGTGCAGCTCTTGTACTGCCGGAGATATGTCGATACAAACTGAATACGCAAAACATCAACAAAATTTAGCGCGTTTTAAAGTTGATATCGCTTTTGTTAATAACTTCAACATTTATTCGAATTGTGCCACGAAACTTTGCAGACAGTCGCGGAGACTGATTTTCTACTGAAGTACCAAGTTTCAGAAGTGCAGCTCTTGTACTGACGGAGATATGTCGATACAAACTGAATACGCAAAACATCAACACAATTTAGCGCGTTTTAAAGTTGATATCGCTTTTGTTAATAACTTCAACATTTATTCGAATTGGGCCACGAAACTTTGCAGACAGTCGCGGAGACTGCTTTTCTACTGAAGTACCAAGTTTCAGAAGTGCAGCTCTAGTACTGACGGAGATATGTCGATACAAACTGAATACGCAAACATCAACAAAATTTAGCGCGTTTTAAAGTTGATATCGCTTTTGTTAATTACTTATACATTTATTCGACTTGTGCCACGAAACTTTGCAGACAGTCGCGGAGACTGACCTTCTACTGAAGTACCAAGTTTCAGAAATGCAGCTCTTTTACTGCCGGAGATATGTCGATACAAACTGAATACGCAAAACATCAACAAAATTTAGCGCGTTTTAAAGTTGATATCGCTGTTGTTTATAACTTCCACATTAATTCGAATTGTGCCACGAAACTTTGCAGACAGTCGCGGATAAGCCTTTTCTACTGAAGTACCAAGTTTCAGAAGTGCAGCTCTCGTACTGCCGGAGATATGTCGATACAAACTGAATACGCAAAACATCAACAAAATTTAGCGCGTTTTAAAGTTGATATCGCTTTTGTTAATAACTTCCACATTTATTCGAATTGTGCCACGAAACTTTGCAGACAGTCGCGGATAGGCCCTTTCTACTGAAGTACCAAGTTTCAGAAGTGCAGCTCTTGTACTTCCGTAGATATGTCGATACAAACTGAATACGCAAAACATCAACAAAATTTAGCGCGTTTTAAAGTTGATATCGCTTTTGTTAATAACTTCAACATTTATTCGAATTGTGCCACGAAACTTTGCAGACAGTCGCGGAGACAGATTTTCTACTGAAGTACCAAGTTTCAGAAGTGCAGCTCTTGTACTACCGGAGATATGTCGATACAAACTGAATACGCAAAACATCAACATAATTTGGCGCGTTTTAAAGTTGATATCGCTTTTATAAATAACTTCCACATTTATTCGAATTGTGCCACGAAACTTTGCAAACAGTCGCGGAGACAGATTTTCTACTGAAGTACCAAGTTTCAGAAGTGCAGCTCTTGTACTGCTGGAGATATGTCGATACAAACTGAATACGCAAAACATCAACAAAATTTAGCGCGTTTTAAAGTTCATATCGCTTTTGGTAATAACTTCCACATTTATTCGAATTGTGCCACGAAACTTTGCAGACAGTCGCGGAGACAGATTCTCTACTGAAGTACCAAGTTTCAAAAGTGCAGCTCTTGTACTGCCGGAGATATGTCGATACAAACTGAATACGCAAAACATCAACAAAATTTAGCGCGTTTTAAAGTTAATATCGCTTTTGTTAATAACTTACACATTTATTCGAATTGTGCCCCGAAACTTTGCAGACAGTCGCGGATAGGCCTTTTCTACTGAAGTACCAAGTTTCAGAAGTGCAGCTCTTGTACTGCCGGAGATATGTCGATACAAACTAAATACGCAAAACATCAACAAAATTACGCGCGTTTTAAAGTTGATATCGCTTTTGTTAATAACTTCAACATTTATTCGAATTGTGCACGAAACTTTGCAGACAGTCGCGGAGACTGATTTTCTACTGAAGTACCAAGTTTCAGAAGTGCAGCTCTTGTACTGACGGAGATATGTCGATACAAACTGAATACGCAAAACATCAACAAAATTTAGCGCGTTTTAAAGTTGATATCGCTTTTGTTAATAACTTCAACATTTATTCGAATTGGGCCAGGAAACTTTGCAGACAGTCGCGGAGACTGCTTTCCTACTGAAGTACCAAGTTTCAGAAGTGCAGCTCTTGTACTGACGGAGATATGTCGATACAAACTGAATACGCAAACATCAACAAAATTTAGCGCGTTTTAAAGTTGATATCGCTTTTGTTAATTACTTCAACATTTATTCGACTTGTGCCACGAAACTTTGCAGACAGTCGCGGAGACTGACCTTCTACTGAAGTACCAAGTTTCAGAAATGCAGCTCTTTTACTGCCGGAGATATGTCGATACAAACTGAATACGCAAAACATCAACAAAATTTAGCGCGTTTTAAAGTTGATATCGCTGTTGTTTATAACTTCCACATTAATTCGAATTGTGCCACGAAACTTTGCAGACAGTCGCGGATAAGCCTTTTCTACTGAAGTACCAAGTTTCAGAAGTGCAGCTCTTGTACTGCCGGTGATATTTCGATACAAACTGAATACGCAAAACATCAACAAAATTTAGCGCGTTTTAAAGTTGATATCGCTTTTGTTGATAACTTCCACATTTATTTCAATTGTGCCACGAAACTTTGCAGACAGTCGCGGAGACAGATTTTCTACTGAAGTACCAAGTTTCAGAAGTGCAGCTCTCGTACTGCCGGAGATATGTCGATACAAACTGAATACGCAAAACATCAACAAAATTTAGCGCGTTTTAAAGTTGATATCGCTTTTGTTAATAACTTCCACATTTATTCGAATTGTGCCACGAAACTTTGCAGACAGTCGCGGATAGGCCCTTTCTACTGAAGTACCAAGTTTCAGAAGTGCAGCTCTTGTACTTCCGTAGATATGTCGATACAAACTGAATACGCAAAACATCAACAAAATTTAGCGCGTTTTAAAGTTGATATCGCTTTTGTTAATAACTTCAACATTTATTCGAATTGTGCCACGAAACTTTGCAGACAGTCGCGGAGACAGATTTTCTACTGAAGTACCAAGTTTCAGAAGTGCAGCTCTTGTACTACCGGAGATATGTCGATACAAACTGAATACGCAAAACATCAACATAATTTGGCGCGTTTTAAAGTTGATATCGCTTTTATAAATAACTTCCACATTTATTCGAATTGTGCCACGAAACTTTGCAAACAGTCGCGGAGACAGATTTTCTACTGAAGTACCAAGTTTTAGAAGTGCAGCTCTTGTACTGCTGGAGATATGTCGATACAAACTGAATACGCAAAACATCAACAAAATTTAGCGCGTTTTAAAGTTCATATCGCTTTTGGTAATAACTTCCACATTTATTCGAATTGTGCCACGAAACTTTGCAGACAGTCGCGGAGACAGATTTTCTACTGAAGTACCAAGTTTCAGAAGTGCAGCTCTTGTACTGCCGGAGATATGTCGATACAAACTGAATACGCAAAACATCAACAAAATTTAGCGCGTTTTAAAGTTAATATCGCTTTTGTTAATAACTTACACATTTATTCGAATTGTGCCCCGAAACTTTGCAGACAGTCGCGGATAGGCCTTTTCCACTGAAGTACAAAGTTTCAGAAGTGCAGCTCTTGTACTGCCGGAGATATGTCGATACAAACTAAATACGCAAAACATCAACAAAATTACGCGCGTTTTAAAGTTGATATCGCTTTTGTTAATAACTTCAACATTTATTCGAATTGTGCACGAAACTTTGCAGACAGTCGCGGAGACTGATTTTCTACTGAAGTACCAAGTTTCAGAAGTGCAGCTCTTGTACTGCCGGAGATATGTCGATACAAACTGTATACGCAAAACATCAACAAAATTACGCGCGTTTTAAAGTTGATATCGCTTTTGTTAATAACTTCTACATTCATTGGAATTGTGCCACGAAACTTTGCAGACGGTCGCGGAGACTGATTTTCTACTGAAGTACCAAGTTTCAGCAGTGCAGCTCTTTTACTACCGGAGATATGTCGATACAAACTGAATACGCAAAACATCAACAAAATTTAGCGCGTTTTAAAGTTGATATCGCTTTTGTTAATAACTTCCACATTTATTCGAATTGTGCCACGAAACTTTGCAGACAGTCGCGGAGACAGATTTTCAACGGAAGTACCAAGTTTCAGAAGTGCAGCTCTTGTACTGCCGGAGATATGTCGATCCAAACTGAATACGCAAAACATCAACAAAATTGAGCGCGTTTTAAAGTTGATATCGCTTTTGTTTATGACTTCCACATTTATTCGAATTGTGCCACGAAACTTTGCAAACAGTCGCGGAGACAGATTTTCTACTGAAGTACCAAGTTTCAGAAGTGCAGCTTTTGTACTGCCGGAGATATGTCGATACAAACTGAATACGCAAAACATCAACAAAATTTAGCGCGTTTTGAAGTTGATATCGCTTTTGTTTATACCTTCCAAATTTATTCGAATTGTGCAACGAAACTTTGCAGACAGTCGCGGATAGGTCCTTGCTACTAAAGTATAAAGTTTTAGAAGTGCAGCTCTTGTACTGCCGGAGATATGTCGATACAAACTGAATACGCAAAACATCAACAAAATTTAGCGCGTTTTAAAGTTGATATCGCTTTTGTTAATAACTTCAACATTTATTCGAATTGTGCCACGAAACTTTGCAGACAGTCGCGGAGACTGATTTCCTACTGAAGTACCAAATTTCAGAAGTGCAGCTCTTGTACTGACGGAGATATGTCGATACAAACTGAATACGCAAAACATCAACAAAATTTAGCGCGTTTTAAAGTTGATATCGCTTTTGTTAATAACTTCCACATTTATTCGAATTGTGCCACGAAACATTGCAGACAGTCGCGGATAGGCCCTTTCTACTGAAGTACCAAGTTTCAGAAGTGCAGCTCTTGTACTTCCGTAGATATGTCGATACAAACTGAATACGCAAAACATCAACAAAATTACGCGCGTTTTAAAGTTGATATCGCATTTGTTAATAACTTCCACATTTATTCGAATTGTGCCACGAAACTTTGCAGACAGTCGCGGAGACTGATTTTCTACTGAAGTACCAAGTTTCAGAAGTGCAGCTCTTGTACTACCGGAGATATGTCGATACAAACTGAATACGCAAAACATCAACATAATTTGGCGCGTTTTAAAGTTGATATCGCTTTTATAAATTACTTCCACATTTATTCGAATTGTGCCACGAAACTTTGCAAACAGTCGCGGAGACAGATTTTCTACTGAAGTACCAAGTTTCAGAAGTGCAGCTCTTGTACTGCCGGAGATATGTCGATACAAACTGAATACGCAAAACATCAACAAAATTTAGCGCGTTTTAAAGTTGATATAGCTTTTGTTTATAACTTTCACATTTATTCGAATTGTGCCACGAAACTTTGCAGACCGTCGCGGATAGGCCTTTTCTACTGAAGTACAAAGTTTCAGAAGTGCAGCTCTTGTACTGCCGGAGATATGTCGATACAAACTAAATACGCAAAACATCAACAAAATTACGCGCGTTTTAAAGTTGATATCGCTTTTGGTAATAACTTCCACATTTATTCGAATTGTGCCACGAAACTTTGCAGACAGTCGCGGAGACAGATTTTCAACTGAAGTACCAAGTTTCAGAAGTGCAGCTCTTGTACTGCTGCAGATATGTCGATACAAACTAAATACGCAAAACATCAACAAAATTTAGCGCGTTTTAAAGTTAATATCGCTTTTGTTAATAACTTACACATTTATTCGAATTGTGCCACGAAACTTTGCAGACAGTCGCGGATAGGCCTTTTCTACTGAAGTACAAAGTTTCAGAAGTGCAGCTCTTGTACTGCCGGAGATATGTCGATACAAACTAAATACGCAAAACATCAACAAAATTACGCGCGTTTTAAAGTTGATATCGCTTTTGTTAATAACTTCAACATTTATTCGAATTGTGCACGAAACTTTGCAGACAGTCGCGGACACTGATTTTCTACTGAAGTACCAAGTTTCAGAAGTGCAGCTTTTGTACTGACGGAGATATGTCGATACAAACTGTATACGCAAAACATCAACAAAATTACGCGCGTTGTAAATTGATATCGCTTTTGTTAATAACTTCTACATTTATTGGAATTGTGCCACGAAACTTTGCAGACGGTCGCGGAGACTGATTTTCTACTGAAGTACCAAGTTTCAGAAGTGCAGCTCTTTTACTACCGGAGATATTTCGATACAAACTGAATACGCAAAACATCAACAAAATTTAGCGCGTTTTAAAGTTGATATCGCTTTTGTTAATAACTTCTACATTTATTCGAATTGTGCCACGAAACTTTGCAAACAGTCGTGGAGACATATTTTCTACTGAAGTATCAAGTTTCAGAAGTGCAGCTCTTGTACTGCCGGAGATATGTCGATACAAACTGAATACGCAAAACATCAACAAAATTGAGCGCGTTTTAAAGTTGATATCGCTTTTGTTAATAACTTCCACATTTATTCGAATTGTGCCACCAAACTTTGCAGACAGTCGCGGAGACAGATTTTCTACTGAAGTACCAAGGTTCAGAAGTGCAGCTTTTGTACTGCCGGAGATATGTCGATACAAACTGAATACGCAAAACATCAACAATATTTAGCGCGTTTTAAAGTTGATATCGCTTTTGTTAATAACTTCAACATTTATTCGAATTGTGCCACGAAACTTTGCAGACAGTCGCGGATAGGCACTTGCTACTGAAGTACCAAGTTTCAGAAGTGCAGATCTTGTACTGCCGGAGATATGTCGATACAAACTGAATACGCAAAACATCAACAAAATTTAGCGCGTTTTAAAGTTGATATCGCTTTTGTTAATAACTTCAACATTTATTCGAATTGTGCCACGAAACTTTGCAGACAGTCGCGGATAGGTCTTTGCTACTGAAGTACCAAGTTTCAGAAGTGCAGCTCTTGTACTGCCGGAGATATGTCGATACAAACTAAATACGCAAAACATCAACAAAATTTAGCGCGTTTAAAAGTTGATATCGCTTTTGTTAATAACTTCAACATTTATTCGAATTGTGCCACGAAACTTTGCAGACAGTCGCGGAGACTGATTCTCTACTGAAGTACCAAGTTTCAGAAGTGCAGCTCTTGTACTGACTGAGATATGTCGATACAAACTGAATACGCAAAACATCAACAAAATTTAGCGCGTTTTAAAGTTTATATAGCTTTTGTTAATAACTTCAACATTTATTCGAATTGTGCCACGAAACTTTGCAGACAGTCGCGGAGACTGCTTTTCTACTGAAGTACCAAGTTTCAGAAGTGCAGCTCTTGTACTGACGGAGATATGTCGATACAAACTGAATACGCAAAACATCAACAAAATTTAGCGCGTTTTCAAGTTGATATCGCTTTTGGTAATAACTTCCACATTTATTCGAATTGTGCCACGAAACTTTGCAGACAGTCGCGGAGACAGATTTTCAACTGAAGTACCAAGTTTCAGATATGCAGCTCTTGTACTGCTGCAGATATGTCGATACAAACTGAATACGCAAAACATCAACAAAATTTAGCGCGTTTTAAAGTTGATATCGCTTTTGTTAATAACTTACACATTTATTCGAATTGTGCCACGAAACTTTGCAGACAGTCGCGGAGACTGCTTTTCTACTGAAGTACCAAGTTTCAGAAGTGCAGCTCTTGTACTGACGGAGATATGTCGATACAAACTGAATACGCAAAACATCAACAAAATTTAGCGCGTTTTAAAGTTGATATCGCTTTTGTTAATAACTTCCACATTTATTCGAATTGTGCCACGAAACTTTGCAGACAGTCGCGGAGACAGATTTTCTACTGAAGTACCAAGTTTCAGAAGTGCAGCTCTTGTACTACCGGAGATATGACGATACAAACTGAATACGCAAAACATCAACAAAATTTAGCGCGTTTTAAAGTTGATATCGCTTTTGTTAATAACTTCCACATTTATTCGAATTGTGCCACGAAACTTTGCAAACAGTCGCTGAGACATATTTTCTACTAACGTACCAAGTTTCAGAAGTGCAGCTCTTGTACTGCCGGAGATATGTCGATACAAACTGAATACGCAAAACATCAACAAAATTTAGCGCGTTTTAAAGTTGATATCGCTTTTGTTTATACCTTTTAGATTTATTCGAATTGTGCCACGAAACTTTGCAGACAGTCGCGGATAGGTCTTTGCTACTAAAGTACCAAGTTTCAGAAGTGCAGCTCTTGTACTGCCGGAGATATGTCGATACAAACTAAATACGCAAAACATCAACAAAATTTAGCGCGTTTTAAAGTTGATATCGCTTTTGTTAATAACTTCAACATTTATTCGAATTGTGCCACGAAACTTTGCAGACAGTCGCGGAGACTGATTTTCTACTGAAGTACCAAGTTTCAGAAGTGCAGCTCTTGTACTGACAGAGATATGTCGATACAAACTGAATACGCAAAACATCAACAAAATTTAGCGCGTTTTAAAGTTGATATGGCTTTTGTTAATAACTTCAAGATTTATTCGAATTGTGCCACGAAACTTTGCAGACAGTCGCGGAGACTGCTTTTCTACTGAAGTACCAAGTTTCAGAAGTGCAGCTCTTGTACTGACGGAGATATGTCGATACAAACTGAATACGCAAAACCTCAACAAAATTGAGCGCGTTTTAAAGTTGATATCGCTTTTGTTTATAACTTCCACATTTATTCGAATTGTGCCACGAACCTTTGCAGACAGTCTCGGGGACATATTTTCTACTGGAGTACCAAGTTTCAGAAGTGCAGCTCTTGTACTGCCGGAGATATGTCGATACAAACTGAATACGCAAAACATCAACAAAATTGAGCGCGTTTTTAAGTTGATATCGCTTTTGTTAATAACTTCCACATTTATTCGAATTGTGCCACGAAACTTTGCAGACAGTCGCGGATAGGCCCTTTCTACTGAAGTACCAAGTTTCAGAAGTGCAGCTCTTGTACTTCCGTAGATATGTCGATACAAACTGAATACGCAAAACATCAACAGAATTTAGCGCGTTTTAAAGTTGATATCGCTTTTGTTAATAACTTCCACATTTATTCGAATTGTGCCACGAAACTTTGCAGACAGTCGCGGAGACAGATTTTCTACTGAAGTACCAAGTTTCAGAAGTGCAGCTCTTGTACTAGCGGAGATATGTCGATACAAACTGAATACGCAAAACATCAACATAATTTGGCGCGTTTTAAAGTTGATATCGCTTTTATAAATAACTTCCACATTTATTCGAATTGTGCCACGAAACTTTGCAGACGGTCGCGGAGACAGATTTTCTACTGAAGTACCAAGTTTCAGAAGTGCAGCTCTTTTACTGCCGGAGATATGTCGATACAAACTGAATACGCAAAACATCAACAAAATTGAGCGCGTTTTAAAGTTGATATCGCTTTTGTTTATGACTTCCACATTTATTCGAATTGTGCCACGAAACTTTGCAGACAGTCGCGGAGACAGATTTTCTACTAACGTACCAAGTTTCAGAAGTGCAGCTCTTGTACTGCCGGAGATATGTCGATACAAACTGAATACGCAAAACATCAACAAAATTTAGCGCGTTTTACAGTTGATATCGCTTTTGTTTATACCTTCCAGATTTATTCGAATTGTGCCACGAAACTTTGCAGACAGTCGCGGATAGGTCTTTGCTACTGAAGTACCAAGTTTCAGAAGTGCAGCTCTTGTACTGCCGGAGATATGTCGATACAAACTAAATACGCAAAACATCAACAAAATTTAGCGCGTTTAAAAGTTGATATCGCTTTTGTTAATAACTTCAACATTTATTCGAATTGTGCCACGAAACTTTGCAGACAGTCGCGGAGACTGATTCTCTACTGAAGTACCAAGTTTCAGAAGTGCAGCTCTTGTACTGACTGAGATATGTCGATACAAACTGAATACGCAAAACATCAACAAAATTTAGCGCGTTTTAAAGTTGATATAGCTTTTGTTAATAACTTCAACATTTATTCGAATTGTGCCACGAAACTTTGCAGACAGTCGCGGAGACTGCTTTTCTACTGAAGTACCAAGTTTCAGAAGTGCAGCTCTTGTACTGACGGAGATATGTCGATACAAACTGAATACGCAAAACATCAACAAAATTTAGCGCGTTTTCAAGTTGATATCGCTTTTGGTAATAACTTCCACATTTATTCGAATTGTGCCACGAAACTTTGCAGACAGTCGCGGAGACAGATTTTCAACTGAAGTACCAAGTTTCAGAAGTGCAGCTCTTGTACTGCTGCAGATATGTCGATACAAACTGAATACGCAAAACATCAACAAAATTTAGCGCGTTTTAAAGTTGATATCGCTTTTGTTAATAACTTACACATTTATTCGAATTGTGCCACGAAACTTTGCAGACAGTCGCGGAGACTGCTTTTCTACTGAAGTACCAAGATTCAGAAGTGCAGCTCTTGTACTGACGGAGATATGTCGATACAAACTGAATACGCAAAACATCAACAAAATTTAGCGCGTTTTAAAGTTGATCTCGCTTTTGTTAATAACTTCTAACATTTATTCGAATTGTTCACGAAACTTTGCAGACAGTCGGGGAGACAGATTTTCTACTGAAGTACCAAGTTTCAGAAGTGCAGCTCTTGTACTGCCGGAGATATGTCGATACAAACTGAATACGCAAAACATCAACAAAATTTAGCGCGTTTTAAAGTTGATATCGCTTTTGTTAATAACTTCCACATTTATTCGAATTGTGCCACGAAACTTTGCAAACAGTCGCGGAGACATATTAACTACTGAAGTATCAAGTTTCAGAAGTGCAGCAATTGTACTGCCGGAGATATGTCGATACAAACTGAATACGCAAAACATAAACAAAATTTAGCGCGTTTTAAAGTTGATATCGCAATTGTTAATAACTTCAACATTTATCCGAATTGTGCCACGAAACTTTGCAGACAGTCGCGGATAGGCCCTTGCTACTGAAGTACCAAGTTTCAGAAGTGCAGATCTTGTACTGCCGGAGATATGTCGATACAAACTGAATACGCAAAACATCAACAAAATTTAGCGCGTTTTAAAGTTGATATCGCTTTTGTTAATAACTTCAACATTTATTCGAATTGTGCCACGAAACTTTGCAGACAGTCGCGGAGACTGATTTTCTACTGAAGTACCAAGTTTCAGAAGTGCAGCTCTTGTACTGCCGGAGATATGTCGATACAAACTGAATACGCAAAACATCAACAAAATTTAGCGCGTTTGAAGTTGATATCGCTTTTGTTAATAACTTCAACATTTATTCGAATTGTGCCACGAAACTTTGCAGACAGTCGCGGAGACTGATTTTCTACTGAAGTACCAAGTTTCAGACGTGCAGCTTTTGTACTGACGGAGATATGTCGATACAAACTGAATACGCAAAACATCAACAAAAATTAGCGCGTTTTAAAGTTGATATCGCTTTTGTTAATAACTTCCACATTTATTCGAATTGTGCAACAAAACTTTGCAGACAGTCGCGGATAGGCCTTTTCTACTGAAGTACAAAGTTTCAAAAGTGCAGCTCTTGTACTGCCGGAGATATGTCGATACAAACTGTATACGCAAAACATCAACAAAATTACGCGCGTTTTAAAGTTGATATCGCTTTTGTTGATAACTTCTACATTTATTGGAATTGTGCCACGAAACTTTGCAGACGGTCGCGGACACTGATTTACTAGTTAAGTACCAAGTTTCAGAAGTGCAGCTCTTTTACTACCCGAGATATGTCGATACAATCTGAATACGCAAAACATCAACAAAATTTAGCGCGTTTTAAAGTTGATATCGCTTTTGTTTATAACTTCCACATTTATTCGAATTGTGCCACGAAACTTTGCAGACAGTCGCGGAGAAAGATTTTCTACTGAAGTACCAAGTTTCAGAAGTGCAGCTTTTGTACTGCCGGAGATATGTCCATACAAACTGAATACGCAAAACATCAACATAATTTAGCGCGTTTTAAAGTTGACATCGCTTTTGTTAATAACTTCCACATATATTCGAATTGTGCCACGAAACTTTGCAGACAGTCGCGGATAGGCCCTTGCTACTGAAGTACCGAGTTTCAGAAGTGCAGCTCTTGTACTGCCGGAGATATGTCGATACAAACTGAATACGCAAAACATCAACAAAATTTAGCGCGTTTTAAAGTTGATATCGCTTTTGTTAATAACTTCAACATTTATTCGAATTGTGCCACGAAACTTTGCAGACAGTCGCGGATAGACCTTTTCTACTGAAGTACCAAGTTTCAGAAGTGCAGCTCTTGTACTGCCGGAGATATGTCGATAAAAACTAAATACGCAAAACATCAACAAAATTACGCGCGTTTTAAAGTTGATATCGCTTTTGTTAATAACTTCAACATTCATTCGAATTGTGCACGAAACTTTGCAGACAGTCGCGGAGACTGATTTTCTACTGAAGTACCAAGTTTCAGAAGTGCAGCTCTTGTACTTACGGAGATATGTCGATACAAACTGAATACGCAAAACATCAACAAAATTACGCGCGTTTTAAAGTTGATATCGCTTTTGTTAATAACTTCTACATTTATTCGAATTGTGCCACGAAACTTTGCAGACAGTTGCGGAGACTGATTTTCTACTGAAGTACCAAGTTTCAGAAGTGCAGCTCTTGTACTGCCGGAGATATGTCGATACAAACTGAATACGCAAAACATCAACAAAATTTAGCGCGTTTTAAAGTTGATATCGCTTTTGTTTATAACTTCCACATTTATTCGAATTGTGCCACGAAACTTTGCAGACAGTCGCGGATAAGCCTTTTCTACTGAAGTACCAAGTTTCAGAAGTGCAGCTTTTGTACTGCCGGTGATATCTCGATACAAACTGAATACGCAAAACATCAACAAAATTACGCGCGTTTTAAAGTTGATATCGCTTTTGTTCATAACTTCAATATTTATTCGAATTGTGCCACGAAACTTTGCAGACAGTCGCGGAGACAGGGTTTCTACTGACGTACCAAGTTTCAGAAGTGCAGCTCTTGTACTGCCGGAGATATGTCGATACAAACTGAATACGCAAAACATCAACAAAATTTAGCGCGTTTCAAAGTTGATATCACTTTTGTTAATAACTTCCACATTTATTCGAATTGTGCCACGAAACTTTGCAGACAGTCGCGGAGACATATTTTCTACTTGAGTACAAAGTTTCAGAAGTGCAGCTCTTGTACTGCCGGGGATATGTCGATACAAACTGAATACGCAAAACATCAACAAAATTACGCGCGTTTTAAAGTTGATATCGCTTTTGTTAATAACTTCAACATTTATTCGAATTGTGCACGAAACTTTGCAGACAGTCGCGGAGACTGATTTTCTACTGAAGTACCAAGTTTCAGAAGTGCAGCTCTTGTACTTACGGAGATATGTCGATACAAACTGAATACGCAAAACATCAACAAAATTACGCGCGTTTTAAAGTTGATATCGCTTTTGTTAATAACTTCTACATTTATTCGAATTGTGCCACGAAACTTTGCAGACAGTCGCGGAGACATATTTTCTACTGAAGTACCAAGTTTCAGAAGTGCAGCTCTTGTACTGCCGGAGATATGTCGATACAAACTGAATACGCAAAACATCAACAAAATTTAGCGCGTTTTAAAGTTGATATCGCTTTTGTTTATAACTTTCACATTTATTCGAATTGTGCCACGAAACTTTGCAGACATTCGGGGATAGGCCTTCTCTACTGAAGTACCAAGTTACAGAAGTGCAGCTCTTGTACTGCCGGAGATATGTCGATACAAACTGAATACGCAAAACATCAACAAAATTTAGCGCGTTTTAAAGTTGATATCGCTTTTGTTAATAACTTCCACATTTATTCGAATTGTACCACGAAACTTTGCAGACAGTCGCGGCGACTGATTTTCTACTGAAGTACCAAGTTTCAGAAGTGCAGCTCTTGTACTGCCGGAGATATGTCGATACAAACTGAATACGCAAAACATCAACAAAATTTAGCGCGTTTTAAAGTTGATATCGCTTTTGTTTATAACTTCTACATTTATTCGAATTGTGCCACGAAACTTTGCAGACAGTCGCGGAGACAGATTTTCTACTGAAGTACCAAGTTTCAGCAGTGCAGCTCTTGTACTGCCGGAGATATGTCGATACAAACTGAATACGCAAAACATCAACAAAATTTAGCGCGTTTTAAAGTTGATATCGCTTTTGTTAATAACTTCCACATTTATTCGAATTGTACCACGAAACTTTGTAGACAGTCGCGGATAGGCTTTTTCTACTGAAGTACCAAGTTTCAGAAGTGCAGCTCTTGTACTGCCGGAGATATGTCGATACAAACTGAATACGCAAAACATCAACAAAATTTAGCGCGTTTTAAAGTTAATAGTGCTTTTGTTAATAACTTCCACATTTATTCGAATTGTGCCACGACACTTTGCAGACAGTCGCGGATAGGCCTTGTCTACTGAAGTACCAAGTTTCAGAAGTGCAGCTCTTGTACTGCCGGAGATATGTCGATACAAACTGAATACGCAAAACATCAACAAAATTTAGCGCGTTTTAAAGTTGATATCGCTTTTGTTAATAACTTTCACATTTATTCGAATTGTGCCACGAAACTTTGCAGACAGTCGCGGATAGGCCTTGTCTACTGAAGTACCAAGTTTCAGAAGTGCAGCTCATGAACTGCCGGAGATATGTCGATACAAACTGAATACGCAAAACATCAACAAAATTTAGCGCGTTTTAAAGTTGATATTGCTTTTGTTAATAACTTCCACATTTATTCGAATTGTGCCACGAAACTTTGCAGACAGTCGCGGATAGGCCTTGTCTACTGAAGTACCAAGTTACAGAAGTGCAGCTCTTGTACTGCCGGAGATATGTCGATACAAACTGAATACGCAAAACATCAACAAAATTTAGCGCGTTTTAAAGTTGATATCGCTTTTGTTAATAACTTCCACATTTATTCGAATTGTGCCACGAAACTTTGCAGACAGTCGCGGCGACTGATTTTCTACTGAAGTACCAAGTTTCAGAAGTGCAGCTCTTGTACTGCCGGAGATATGTCGATACAAACTGAATACGCAAAACATCAACAAAATTTAGCGCGTTTTAAAGTTGATATCGCTTTTGTTAATAACTTCCACATTTATTCGAATTGTGCCACGAAACTTTGCAGACAGTCGCGGCGACTGATTTTCTACTGAAGTACCAAGTTTCAGAAGTGCAGCTCTTGTACTGCCGGAGATATGTCGATACAAACTGAATACGCAAAACATCAACAAAATTTAGCGCGTTTTAAAGTTGATATCGCTTTTGTTAATAACTTCAAGATTTAATCGAATTGTGCAACGAAACATTGCAGACAGTCGCGGAGACAGATTTTCTACTGAAGTACCCAGTTTCAGAAGTGCAGCTCTTGTACTGCCGGAGATATGTCGATACAAACTGAATACGCAAAACATCAACAAAATTTAGCGCGTTTTAAAGTTGATATCGCTTTTGTTAATAACTTCAACATTTATTCAGATTGTGCCACGAAACTTTGAAGACAGTCGCGGAGACAGATTTTCTACTGAAGTACCAAGTTTCAGTAGTGCAGCTCTTGTACTGCCGGAGATATGTCGATACGAACTGAATACGCAAAACATTAACAAAATTTAGCGCGTTTTAAAGTTGATATCGCTTTTGTTAATAACTTCAACATTTATTCAAATTGTGCCACGAAACTTTGCAGACAGTCGCGGATAGGCCTTTTCTACTGAAGTACCAAGTTTCAGAAGTGCAGCTCTTGTACTGCCGGAGATATGTCGATACAAACTGAATACGCAAAACATCAACAAAATTTAGCGCGTTTTAAAGTTGATATTGCTTTTCTTAATAACTTCAACATTTATTCGAATTGTGCCACGAAACTTTGCAGACAGTCGCGGATAGGCCTTGTCTACTGAAGTACCAAGTTACAGAAGTGCAGCTCTTGTACTGCCGGAGATATGTCGATACAAACTGAATACGCAAAACATCAACAAAATTTAGCGCGTTTTAAAGTTGATATCGCTTTTGTTAATAACTTCCACATTTATTCGAATTGTACCACGAAACTTTGCAGACAGTCGCGGCGACTGATTTTCTACTGAAGTACCAAGTTTCAGAAGTGCAGCGATTGTACTGCCGGAGATATGTCGATACAAACTGAATACGCAAAACATCAACAAAATTTAGCGCGTTTTAAAGTTGATATCGCTTTTGTTTATAACTTCTACATTTATTCGAATTGTGCCACGAAACTTTGCAGACAGTCGCGGAGACAGATTCTCTACCGAAGTACCAAGTTTCAGCAGTGCAGCTCTTGTACTGCCGGAGATATGTCGATACAAACTAAATACGCAAAACATCAACAAAATTTAGCGCGTTTTAAAGTTGATATCGCTTTTGTTAATAACTTCCACATTTATTCGAATTGTACCACGAAACTTTGCAGACAGTCGCGGATAGGCCTTTTCTACTGAAGTACCAAGTTTCAGAAGTGCAGCTCTTGTACTGCCGGAGATATGTCGATACAAACTGAATACGCAAAACATCAACAAAATTTAGCGCGTTTTAAAGTTAATATTGCTTTTGTTAATAACTTCCACATTTATTCGAATTGTGCCACGACACTTTGCAGACAGTCGCGGATAGGCCTTGTCTACTGAAGTACACAGTTTCAGAAGTGCAGCTCTTGTACTGCCGGAGATATGTCGATACAAACTGAATACGCAAAACATCAACAAAATTTAGCGCGGTTTAAAGTTGATATCGCTTTTGTTAATAACTTTCACATTTATTCGAATTGTGCCACGAAACTTTGCAGACAGTCGCGGATAGGCCTTGTCTACTGAAGTACCAAGTTTCAGAAGTGCAGCTCATGAACTGCCGGAGATATGTCGATACAAACTGAATACGCAAAACATCAACAAAATTTAGCGCGTTTTAAAGTTGATATTGCTTTTGTTAATAACTTCCACATTTATTCGAATTGTGCCACGAAACTTTGCAGACAGTCGCGGATAGGCCTTGTCTACTGAAGTACCAAGTTACAGCAGTGCAGCTCTTGTACTGCCGGAGATATGTCGATACAAACTGAATACGCAAAACATCAACAAAATTTAGCGCGTTTTAAAGTTGATATCGCTTTTGTTAATAGCTTCCACATTTATTCGAATTGTACCACGAAACTTTGCAGACAGTCGCGGCGACTGATTTTCTACTGAAGTACCAAGTTTCAGAAGTGCAGCTCTTGTACTGCCGGAGATATGTCGATACAAACTGAATACGCAAAACATCAACAAAATTTAGCGCGTTTTAAAGTTGATATCGCTTTTGTTTATAACTTCTACATTTATTCGAATTGTGCCACGAAACTTTGCAGACAGTCGCGGAGACAGATTTTCAACTGAAGTACCAAGTTTCAGCAGTGCAGCTCTTGTACTGCCGGAGATATGTCGATACAAACTGAATACGCAAAACATCAACAAAATTTAGCGCATTTTAAAGTTGATATCGCTTTTGTTAATAACTTCCACATTTATTCGAATTGTACCACGAAACTTTGTAGACAGTCGCGGATAGGCTTTTTCTACTGAAGTACCAAGTTTCAGAAGTGCAGCTCTTGTACTGCCGGAGATATGTCGATACAAACTGAATACGCAAAACATCAACAAAATTTAGCGCGTTTTAAAGTTAATATTGCTTTTGTTAATAACTTCCACATTTATTCGAATTGTGCCACGACACTTTGCAGACAGTCGCGGATAGGCCTTGTCTACTGAAGTACACAGTTTCAGAAGTGCAGCTCTTGTACTGCCGGAGATATGTCGATACAAACTGAATACGCAAAACATCAACAAAATTTAGCGCGTTTTAAAGTTGATATCGCTTTTGTTTATAACTTCTACATTTATTCGAATTGTGCCACGAAACTTTGCAGACAGTCGCGGAGACAGATTCTCTACTGAAGTACCAAGTTTCAGCAGTGCAGCTCTTGTACTGCCGGAGATATGTCGATACAAACTGAATACGCAAAACATCAACAAAATTTAGCGCGTTTTAAAGTTGATATCGCTTTTGTTAATAACTTCCACATTTATTCGAATTGTACCACGAAACTTTGCAGACAGTCGCGGATAGGCCTTTTCTACTGAAGTACCAAGTTTCAGAAGTGCAGCTCTTGTACTGCCGGAGATATGTCGATACAAACTGAATACGCAAAACATCAACAAAATTTAGCGCGTTTTAAAGTTAATATTGCTTTTGTTAATAACTTCCACATTTATTCGAATTGTGCCACGACACTTTGCAGACAGTCGCGGATAGGCCTTGTCTACTGAAGTACACAGTTTCAGAAGTGCAGCTCTTGTACTGCCGGAGATATGTCGATACAAACTGAATACGCAAAACATCAACAAAATTTAGCGCGTTTTAAAGTTGATATCGCTTTTGTTAATAACTTTCACATTTATTCGAATTGTGCCACGAAACTTTGCAGACAGTCGCGGATAGGCCTTGTCTACTGAAGTACCAAGTTTCAGAAGTGCAGCTCATGAACTGCCGGAGATATGTCGATACAAACTGAATACGCAAAACATCAACAAAATTTAGCGCGTTTTAAAGTTGATATTGCTTTTGTTAATAACTTCCACATTTATTCGAATTGTGCCACGAAACTTTGCAGACAGTCGCGGATAGGCCTTGTCTACTGAAGTACCAAGTTACAGAAGTGCAGCTCTTGTACTGCCGTAGATATGTCGATACAAACTGAATACGCAAAACATCAACAAAATTTAGCGCGTTTTAAAGTTGATATCGCTTTTGTTAATAACTTCCACATTTATTCGAATTGTACCACGAAACTTTGCAGACAGTCGCGGCGACTGATTTTCTACTGAAGTACCAAGTTTCAGAAGTGCAGCTCTTGTACTGCCGGAGATATGTCGATACAAACTGAATACGCAAAACATCAACAAAATTTAGCGCGTTTTAAAGTTGATATCGCTTTTGTTTATAACTTCTACATTTATTCGAATTGTGCCACGAAACTTTGCAGACAGTCGCGGAGACAGATTTTCTACTGAAGTACCAAGTTTCAGCAGTGCAGCTCTTGTACTGCCGGAGATATGTCGATACAAACTGAATACGCAAAACATCAACAAAATTTAGCGCATTTTAAAGTTGATATCGCTTTTGTTAATAACTTCCACATTTATTCGAATTGTACCACGAAACTTTGTAGACAGTCGCGGATAGGCTTTTTCTACTGAAGTACCAAGTTTCAGAAGTGCAGCTCTTGTACTGCCGGAGATATGTCGATACAAACTGAATACGCAAAACATCAACAAAATTTAGCGCGTTTTAAAGTTAATATTGCTTTTGTTAATAACTTCCACATTTATTCGAATTGTGCCACGACACTTTGCAGACAGTCGCGGATAGGCCTTGTCTACTGAAGTACACAGTTTCAGAAGTGCAGCTCTTGTACTGCCGGAGATATGTCGATACAAACTGAATACGCAAAACATCAACAAAATTTAGCGCGTTTTAAAGTTGATATCGCTTTTGTTAATAACTTTCACATTTATTCGAATTGTGCCACGAAACTTTGCAGACAGTCGCGGATAGGCCTTGTCTACTGAAGTACCAAGTTTCAGAAGTGCAGCTCATGAACTGCCGGAGATATGTCGATACAAACTGAATACGCAAAACATCAACAAAATTTAGCGCGTTTTAAAGTTGATATTGCTTTTGTTAATAACTTCCACATTTATTCGAATTGTGCCACGAAACTTTGCAGACAGTCGCGGATAGGCCTTGTCTACTGAAGTACCAAGTTACAGAAGTGCAGCTCTTGTACTGCCGGAGATATGTCGATACAAACTGAATACGCAAAACATCAACAAAATTTAGCGCGTTTTAAAGTTGATATCGCTTTTGTTAATAACTTCCACATTTATTCGAATTGTGCCACGAAACTTTGCAGACAGTCGCGGATAGGCCTTGTCTACTGAAGTACCAAGTTACAGAAGTGCAGCTCTTGTACTGCCGGAGATATGTCGATACAAACTGAATACGCAAAACATCAACAAAATTTAGCGCGTTTTAAAGTTGATATCGCTTTTGTTTATAACTTCTACATTTATTCGAATTGTGCCACGAAACTTTGCAGACAGTCGCGGAGACAGATTTTCTACTGAAGTACCAAGTTTCAGCAGTGCAGCTCTTGTACTGCCGGAGATATGTCGATACAAACTGAATACGCAAAACATCAACAAAATTTAGCGCGTTTTAAAGTTGATATCGCTTTTGTTAATAACTTCCACATTTATTCGAATTGTACAACGAAACTTTGTAGACAGTCGCGGATAGGCTTTTTCTACTGAAGTACCAAGTTTCAGAAGTGCAGCTCTTGTACTGCCGGAGATATGTCGATACAAACTGAATACGCAAAACATCAACAAAATTTAGCGCGTTTTAAAGTTAATATTGCTTTTGTTAATAACTTCCACATTTATTCGAATTGTGCCACGACACTTTGCAGACAGTCGCGGATAGGCCTTGTCTACTGAAGTACACAGTTTCAGAAGTGCAGCTCTTGTACTGCCGGAGATATGTCGATACAAACTGAATACGCAAAACATCAACAAAATTTAGCGCGTTTTAAAGTTGATATCGCTTTTGTTAATAACTTTCACATTTATTCGAATTGTGCCACGAAACTTTGCAGACAGTC
The DNA here is from genome assembly GCA_963556195.1 of Sepiola atlantica. Lineage (NCBI taxonomy): Eukaryota > Metazoa > Mollusca > Cephalopoda > Sepiida > Sepiolidae > Sepiola > Sepiola atlantica. The sequence goes on from CAUVYP010000355.1 coordinate 1,080,706, forward strand.
GCGGATAGGCCTTGTCTACTGAAGTACCAAGTTACAGAAGTGCAGCTCTTGTACTGCCGGAGATATGTCGATACAAACTGAATACGCAAAACATCAACAAAATTTAGCGCGTTTTAAAGTTGATATCGCTTTTGTTAATAACTTCCACATTTATTCGAATTGTACGACGAAACTTTGCAGACAGTCGCGGCGACTGATTTTCTACTGAAGTACCAAGTTTCAGAAGTGCAGCTCTTGTACTGCCGGAGATATGTCGATACAAACTGAATACGCAAAACATCAACAAAATTTAGCGCGTTTTAAAGTTGATATCGCTTTTGTTTATAACTTCTACATTTATTCGAATTGTGCCACGAAACTTTGCAGACAGTCGCGGAGACAGATTTTCTACTGAAGTACAAAGTTTCAGCAGTGCAGCTCGTGTACTGCCGGAGATATGTCGATACAAACTGAATACGCAAAACATCAACAAAATTTAGCGCGTTTTAAAGTTGGTATCGCTTTTGTTAATAACTTCCACATTTATTCGAATTGTGCCACGAAACTTTGCAGACAGTCGCGGCGACTGATTTTCTACTGAAGTACCAAGTTTCAGAAGTGCAGCTCTTGTACTGCCGGAGATATGTCGATACAAACTGAATACGCAAAACATCAACAAAATTTAGCGCGTTTTAAAGTTGATATCGCTTTTGTTAATAACTTCAAGATTTAATCGAATTGTGCAACGAAACTTTGCAGACAGTCGCGGAGACAGATTTTCTACTGAAGTACCCAGTTTCAGAAGTGCAGCTCTTGTACTGCCGGAGATATGTCGATACAAACTGAATACGCAAAACATCAACAAAATTTAGCGCGTTTTAAAGTTGATATCGCTTTTGTTAATAACTTCAACATTTATTCAGATTGTGCCACGAAACTTTGCAGACAGTCGCGGAGACAGATTTTCTACTGAAGTACCAAGTTTCAGTAGTGCAGCTCTTGTACTGCCGGAGATATGTCGATACGAACTGAATACGCAAAACATTAACAAAATTTAGCGCGTTTTAAAGTTGATATCGCTTTTGTTAATAACTTCAACATTTATTCAAATTGTGCCACGAAACTTTGCAGACAGTCGCGGATAGGCCTTTTCTACTGAAGTACCAAGTTTCAGAAGTGCAGCTCTTGTACTGCCGGAGATATGTCGATACAAACTGAATACGCAAAACATCAACAAAATTTAGCGCGTTTTAAAGTTGATATTGCTTTTGTTAATAACTTCAACATTTATTTGAATTGTGCCACGAAACTTTGCAGACAGTCGCGGATAGGCCTTGTCTACTGAAGTACCAAGTTACAGAAGTGCAGCTCTTGTACTGCCGGAGATATGTCGATACAAACTGAATACGCAAAACATCAACAAAATTTAGCGCGTTTTAAAGTTGATATCGCTTTTGTTAATAACTTCCACATTTATTCGAATTGTACCACGAAACTTTGCAGACAGTCGCGGCGACTGATTTTCTACTGAAGTACCAAGTTTCAGAAGTGCAGCGATTGTACTGCCGGAGATATGTCGATACAAACTGAATACGCAAAACATCAACAAAATTTAGCGCGTTTTAAAGTTGATATCGCTTTTGTTTATAACTTCTACATTTATTCGAATTGTGCCACGAAACTTTGCAGACAGTCGCGGAGACAGATTCTCTACTGAAGTACCAAGTTTCAGCAGTGCAGCTCTTGTACTGCCGGAGATATGTCGATACAAACTGGATACGCAAAACATCAACAAAATTTAGCGCGTTTTAAAGTTGATATCGCTTTTGTTAATAACTTCCACATTTATTCGAATTGTACCACGAAACTTTGCAGACAGTCGCGGATAGGCCTTTTCTACTGAAGTACCAAGTTTCAGAAGTGCAGCTCTTGTACTGCCGGAGATATGTCGATACAAACTGAATACGCAAAACATCAACAAAATTTAGCGCGTTTTAAAGTTAATATTGCTTTTGTTAATAACTTCCACATTTATTCGAATTGTGCCACGACACTTTGCAGACAGTCGCGGATAGGCCTTGTCTACTGAAGTACACAGTTTCAGAAGTGCAGCTCTTGTACTGCCGGAGATATGTCGATACAAACTGAATACGCAAAACATCAACAAAATTTAGCGCGTTTTAAAGTTGATATCGCTTTTGTTAATAACTTTCACATTTATTCGAATTGTGCCACGAAACTTTGCAGACAGTCGCGGATAGGCCTTGTCTACTGAAGTACCAAGTTTCAGAAGTGCAGCTCATGAACTGCCGGAGATATGTCGATACAAACTGAATACGCAAAACATCAACAAAATTTAGCGCGTTTTAAAGTTGATATTGCTTTTGTTAATAACTTCCACATTTATTCGAATTGTGCCACGAAACTTTGCAGACAGTCGCGGATAGGCCTTGTCTACTGAAGTACCAAGTTACAGAAGTGCAGCTCTTGTACTGCCGGAGATATGTCGATACAAACTGAATACGCAAAACATCAACAAAATTTAGCGCGTTTTAAAGTTGATATCGCTTTTGTTAATAACTTCCACATTTATTCGAATTGTACCACGAAACTTTGCAGACAGTCGCGGCGACTGATTTTCTACTGAAGTACCAAGTTTCAGAAGTGCAGCTCTTGTACTGCCGGAGATATGTCGATACAAACTGAATACGCAAAACATCAACAAAATTTAGCGCGTTTTAAAGTTGATATCGCTTTTGTTAATAACTTCTACATTTATTCGAATTGTGCCACGAAACTTTGCAGACAGTCGCGGAGACAGATTGTCTACTGAAGTACCAAGTTTCAGCAGTGCAGCTCTTGTACTGCCGGAGATATGTCGATACAAACTGAATACGCAAAACATCAACAAAATTTAGCGCATTTTAAAGTTGATATCGCTTTTGTTAATAACTTCCACATTTATTCGAATTGTACCACGAAACTTTGTAGACAGTCGCGGATAGGCTTTTTCTACTGAAGTACCAAGTTTCAGAAGTGCAGCTCTTGTACTGCCGGAGATATGTCGATACAAACTTAATACGCAAAACATCAACAAAATTTAGCGCGTTTTAAAGTTAATATTGCTTTTGTTAATAACTTCCACATTTATTCGAATTGTGCCACGACACTTTGCAGACAGTCGCGGATAGGCCTTGTCTACTGAAGTACACAGTTTCAGAAGTGCAGCTCTTGTACTGCCGGAGATATGTCGATACAAACTGAATACGCAAAACATCAACAAAATTTAGCGCGTTTTAAAGTTGATATCGCTTTTGTTAATAACTTTCACATTTATTCGAATTGTGCCACGAAACTTTGCAGACAGTCGCGGATAGGCCTTGTCTACTGAAGTACCAAGTTTCAGAAGTGCAGCTCATGAACTGCCGGAGATATGTCGATACAAACTGAATACGCAAAACATCAACAAAATTTAGCGCGTTTTAAAGTTGATATTGCTTTTGTTAATAACTTCCACATTTATTCGAATTGTGCCACGAAACTTTGCAGACAGTCGCGGATAGGCCTTGTCTACTGAAGTACCAAGTTACAGAAGTGCAGCTCTTGTACTGCCGGAGATATGTCGATACAAACTGAATACGCAAAACATCAACAAAATTTAGCGCGTTTTAAAGTTGATATCGCTTTTGTTAATAACTTCCACATTTATTCGAATTGTGCCACGAAACTTTGCAGACAGTCGCGGATAGGCCTTGTCTACTGAAGTACCAAGTTACAGAAGTGCAGCTCTTGTACTGCCGGAGATATGTCGATACAAACTGAATACGCAAAACATCAACAAAATTTAGCGCGTTTTAAAGTTGATATCGCTTTTGTTAATAACTTCCACATTTATTCGAATTGTGCCACGAAACTTTGCAGACAGTCGCGGCGACTGATTTTCTACTGAAGTACCAAGTTTCAGAAGTGCAGCTCTTGTACTGCCGGAGATATGTCGATACAAACTGAATACGCAAAACATCAACAAAATTTAGCGCGTTTTAAAGTTGATATCGCTTTTGTTAATAACTTCCACATTTATTCGAATTGTGCCACGAAACTTTGCAGACAGTCGCGGAGACAGATTTTCTACTGAAGTACCAAGTTTCAGAAGTGCAGCCCTTGTACTGCCGGAGATATGTCGATACAAACTGAATACGCAAAACATCAACAAAATTTAGCGCGTTTTAAAGTTGATATCGCTTTTGTTAATAACTTCCACATTTATTCGAATTGTACCACGAAACTTTGCAGACAGTCGCGGATAGGCCTTTTCTACTGAAGTACCAAGTTTCAGAAGTGCAGCTCTTGTACTGCCGGAGATATGTCGATACAAACTGAATACGCAAAACATCAACAAAATTTAGCGCGTTTTAAAGTTAATATTGCTTTTGTTAATAACTTCCACATTTATTCGAATTGTGCCACGACACTTTGCAGACAGTCGCGGATAGGCCTTGTCTACTGAAGTACACAGTTTCAGAAGTGCAGCTCTTGTACTGCCGGAGATATGTCGATACAAACTGAATACGTAAAACATCAACAAAATTTAGCGCGTTTTAAAGTTGATATCGCTTTTGTTAATAACTTCAAGATTTATTCGAATTGTGCAACGAAACTTTGCAGACAGTCGCGGAGACAGATTTTCTACTGAAGTACCAAGTTTCAGAAGTGCAGCTCTTGTACTGCCGGAGATATGTCGATACAAACTGAATACGCAAAACATCAACAAAATTTAGCGCGTTTTAAAGTTGATATCGCATTTGTTAATAACTTCAACATTTATTCAGATTGTGCCACGAAACTTTGCAGACAGTCGCGGAGACAGATTTTCTACTGAAGTACCAAGTTTCAGTAGTGCAGCTCTTGTACTGCCGGAGATATGTCGATACGAAATGAATACGCAAAACATTAACAAAATTTAGCGCGTTTTAAAGTTAATATTGCTTTTGTTAATAACTTCCACATTTATTTGAATTGTGCCACGACACTTTGCAGACAGTCGCGGATAGGCCTTGTCTACTGAAGTACACAGTTTCAGAAGTGCAGCTCTTGTACTGCCGGAGATATGTCGATACAAACTGAATACGCAAAACATCAACAAAATTTAGCGCGTTTTAAAGTTGATATTGCTTTTGTTAATAACTTCAACATTTATTCAGATTGTGCCACGAAACTTTGCAGACAGTCGCGGAGACAGATTTTCTACTGAAGTACCAAGTTTCAGTAGTGCAGCTCTTGTACTGCCGGAGATATGTCGATACAAACTGAATACGCAAAACATCAACAAAATTTAGCGCGTTTTAAAGTTGATATCGCTTTTGTTAATAACTTCAACATTTATTCAAATTGTGCAACGAAACTTTGCAGACAGTCGCGGATAGGCCTTTTCTACTGAAGTACCAAGTTTCAGAAGTGCAGCTCTTGTACTGCCGGAGATATGTCGATACAAACTGAATACGCAAAACATCAACAAAATTTAGCGCGTTTTAAAGTTGATATCGCTTTTGTTAATAACTTCCACATTTATTCAGATTGTGCCACGAAACTTTGCAGACAGTCGCGGATAGGCCTTGTCTACTGAAGTACCAAGTTTCAGAAGTGCAGCTCTTGTACTGCCGGAGATATGTCGATACAAACTGAATACGCAAAACATCAACAAAATTTAGCGCGTTTTAAAGTTGATATCGCTTTTGTTAATAACTTCAACATTTATTCGAATTGTGCCACGAAACTTTGCAGACAGTCGCGGATAGGCCTTGTCTACTGAAGTACCAAGTTACAGAAGTGCAGCTCTTGTACTGCCGGAGATATGTCGATACAAACTGAATACGCAAAACATCAACAAAATTTAGCGCGTTTTAAAGTTGATATCGCTTTTGTTAATAACTTCCACATTTATTCGAATTGTACCACGAAACTTTGCAGACAGTCGCGGCGACTGATTTTCTACTGAAGTACCAAGTTTCAGAAGTGCAGCTCTTGTACTGCCGGAGATATGTCGATACAAACTGAATACGCAAAACATCAACAAAATTTAGCGCGTTTTAAAGTTGATATCGCTTTTGTTTATAACTTCTACATTTATTCGAATTGTGCCACGAAACTTTGCAGACAGTCGCGGAGACAGATTTTCTACTGAAGTACCAAGTTTCAGAAGTGCAGCTCTTGTACTGCCGGAGATATGTCGATACAAACTGAATACGCAAAACATCAACAAAATTTAGCGCGTTTTAAAGTTGATATCGCTTTTGTTAATAACTTCCACATTTATTGGAATTGTACCACGAAACTTTGCAGACAGTCGCGGATAGGCCTTTTCTACTGAAGTACCAAGTTTCAGAAGTGCAGCTCTTGTACTGCCGGAGATATGTCGATACAAACTGAATACGCAAAACATCAACAAAATTTAGCGCGTTTTAAAGTTAATATTGCTTTTGTTAATAACTTCCACATTTATTCGAATTGTGCCACGACACTTTGCAGACAGTCGCGGATAGGCCTAGTCTACTGAAGTACACAGTTTCAGAAGTGCAGCTCTTGTACTGCCGGAGATATGTCGATACAAACTGAATACGCAAAACATCAACAAAATTTAGCGCGTTTTAAAGTTGATATCGCTTTTGTTTATAACTTCCACATTTATTCGAATTGTACCACGAAACTTTGCAGACAGTCGCGGCGACTGATTTTCTACTGAAGTACCAAGTTTCAGAAGTGCAGCTCTTGTACTCCCGGAGATATGTCGATACAAACTGAATACGCAAAACATCAACAAAATTTAGCGCGTTTTAAAGTTGATATCGCTTTTGTTTATAACTTCTACATTTATTCGAATTGTGCCACGAAACTTTGCAGACAGTCGCGGAGACAGATTTTCTACTGAAGTACCAAGTTTCAGCAGTGCAGCTCTTGTACTGCCGGAGATATGTCGATACAAACTGAATACGCAAAACATCAACAAAATTTAGCGCGTTTTAAAGTTGATATCGCTTTTGTTAATAACTTCAACATTTATTCGAATTGTGCCACGAAACTTTGCAGACAGTCGCGGATAGGCCTTTTCTACTAAAGTACCAAGTTTCAGAAGTGCAGCTCTTGTACTGCCGGAGATATGTCGATACAAACTGAATACGCAAAACATCAACAAAATTTAGCGCGTTTTAAAGTTGATATCGCTTTTGTTAATAACTTCCACATTTATTCAGATTGTGCCACGAAACTTTGCAGACAGTCGCGGATAGGCCTTGTCTACTGAAGTACCAAGTTTCAGAAGTGCAGCTCTTGTACTGCCGGAGATATGTCGATACAAACTGAATACGCAAAACATCAACAAAATTTAGCGCGTTTTAAAGTTGATATCGCTTTTGTTTATAACTTCAACATTTATTCGAATTGTGCCACGAAACTTTGCAGACAGTCACGGATAGGCCTTGTCTACTGAAGTACCAAGTTACAGAAGTGCAGCTCTTGTACTGCCGGAGATATGTCGATACAAACTGAATACGCAAAACATCAACAAAATTTAGCGCGTTTTAAAGTTGATATCGCTTTTGTTAATAACTTCCACATTTATTCGAATTGTACCACGAAACTTTGCAGACAGTCGCGGCGACTGATTTTCTACTGAAGTACCAAGTTTCAGAAGTGCAGCTCTTGTACTGCCGGAGATATGTCGATACAAACTGAATACGCAAAACATCAACAAAATTTAGCGCGTTTTAAAGTTGATATCGCTTTTGTTTATAACTTCTACATTTATTCGAATTGTGCCACGAAACTTTGCAGACAGTCGCGGAGACAGATTTTCTACTGAAGTACCAAGTTTCAGAAGTGCAGCTCTTGTACTGCCGGAGATATGTCGATACAAACTGAATACGCAAAACATCAACAAAATTTAGCGCGTTTTAAAGTTGATATCGCTTTTGTTAATAACTTCCACATTTATTCGAATTGTACCACGAAACTTTGCAGACAGTCGCGGATAGGCCTTTTCTACTGAAGTACCAAGTTTCAGAAGTGCAGCTCTTGTACTGCCGGAGATATGTCGATACAAACTGAATACGCAAAACATCAACAAAATTTAGCGCGTTTTAAAGTTAATATTGCTTTTGTTAATAACTTCCACATTTATTCGAATTGTGCCACGACACTTTGCAGACAGTCGCGGATAGGCCTAGTCTACTGAAGTACCAAGTTTCAGAAGTGCAGCTCTTGTACTGCCGGAGATATGTCGATACAAACTGAATACGCAAAACATCAACAAAATTTAGCGCGTTTTAAAGTTGATATCGCTTTTGTTAATAACTTTCACATTTATTCGAATTGTGCCACGAAACTTTGCAGACAGTCGCGGATAGGCTTTGTCTACTGAAGTACCAAGTTTCAGAAGTGCAGCTCATGAACTGCCGGAGATATGTCGATACAAACTGAATACGCAAAACATCAACAAAATTTAGCGCGTTTTAAAGTTGATATCGCTTTTGTTAATAACTTCCACATTTATTCGAATTGTACCACGAAACTTTGCAGACAGTCGCGGATAGGCTTTGTCTACTGAAGTACCAAGTTTCAGAAGTGCAGCTCTTGTACTCCCGGAGATATGTCGATACAAACTGAATACGCAAAACATCAACACAATTTAGCGCGTTTTAAAGTTGATATCGCTTTTGTTTATAACTTCTACATTTATTCGAATTGTGCCACGAAACTTTGCAGACAGTCGCGGAGACAGATTTTCTACTGAAGTACCAAGTTTCAGCAGTGCAGCTCTTGTACTGCCGGAGATATGTCGATACAAACTGAATACGCAAAACATCAACAAAATTTAGCGCGTTTTAAAGTTGATATCGCTTTTGTTAATAACTTCCACATTTATTCGAATTGTACCACGAAACTTTGCAGACAGTCGCGGATAGGCCTTGTCTACTGAAGTACCAAGTTTCAGAAGTGCAGCTCTTGTACTGCCGGAGATATGTCGATACAAACTGAATACGCAAAACATCAACAAAATTTAGCGCGTTTTAAAGTTGATATCGCTTTTGTTAATAACTTCAACATTTATTCGAATTGTGCCACGAAACTTTGCAGACAGTCGCGGATAGGCCTTTTCTACTAAAGTACCAAGTTTCAGAAGTGCAGCTCTTGTACTGCCGGAGATATGTCGATACAAACTGAATACGCAAAACATCAACAAAATTTAGCGCGTTTTAAAGTTGATATCGCTTTTGTTAATAACTTCCACATTTATTCAGATTGTGCCACGAAACTTTGCAGACAGTCGCGGATAGGCCTTGTCTACTGAAGTACCAAGTTTCAGAAGTGCAGCTCTTGTACTGCCGGAGATATGTCGATACAAACTGAATACGCAAAACATCAACAAAATTTAGCGCGTTTTAAAGTTGATATCGCTTTTGTTTATAACTTCAACATTTATTCGAATTGTGCCACGAAACTTTGCAGACAGTCACGGATAGGCCTTGTCTACTGAAGTACCAAGTTACAGAAGTGCAGCTCTTGTACTGCCGGAGATATGTCGATACAAACTGAATACGCAAAACATCAACAAAATTTAGCGCGTTTTAAAGTTGATATCGCTTTTGTTAATAACTTCCACATTTATTCGAATTGTACCACGAAACTTTGCAGACAGTCGCGGCGACTGATTTTCTACTGAAGTACCAAGTTTCAGAAGTGCAGCTCTTGTACTGCCGGAGATATGTCGATACAAACTGAATACGCAAAACATCAACAAAATTTAGCGCGTTTTAAAGTTGATATCGCTTTTGTTTATAACTTCTACATTTATTCGAATTGTGCCACGAAACTTTGCAGACAGTCGCGGAGACAGATTTTCTACTGAAGTACCAAGTTTCAGAAGTGCAGCTCTTGTACTGCCGGAGATATGTCGATACAAACTGAATACGCAAAACATCAACAAAATTTAGCGCGTTTTAAAGTTGATATCGCTTTTGTTAATAACTTCCACATTTATTCGAATTGTACCACGAAACTTTGCAGACAGTCGCGGATAGGCCTTTTCTACTGAAGTACCAAGTTTCAGAAGTGCAGCTCTTGTACTGCCGGAGATATGTCGATACAAACTGAATACGCAAAACATCAACAAAATTTAGCGCGTTTTAAAGTTAATATTGCTTTTGTTAATAACTTCCACATTTATTCGAATTGTGCCACGACACTTTGCAGACAGTCGCGGATAGGCCTAGTCTACTGAAGTACCAAGTTTCAGAAGTGCAGCTCTTGTACTGCCGGAGATATGTCGATACAAACTGAATACGCAAAACATCAACAAAATTTAGCGCGTTTTAAAGTTGATATCGCTTTTGTTAATAACTTTCACATTTATTCGAATTGTGCCACGAAACTTTGCAGACAGTCGCGGATAGGCTTTGTCTACTGAAGTACCAAGTTTCAGAAGTGCAGCTCATGAACTGCCGGAGATATGTCGATACAAACTGAATACGCAAAACATCAACAAAATTTAGCGCGTTTTAAAGTTGATATCGCTGTTGTTAATAACTTCCACATTTATTCGAATTGTACCACGAAACTTTGCAGACAGTCGCGGATAGGCTTTGTCTACTGAAGTACCAAGTTTCAGAAGTGCAGCTCTTGTACTCCCGGAGATATGTCGATACAAACTGAATACGCAAAACATCAACACAATTTAGCGCGTTTTAAAGTTGATATCGCTTTTGTTTATAACTTCTACATTTATTCGAATTGTGCCACGAAACTTTGCAGACAGTCGCGGAGACAGATTTTCTACTGAAGTACCAAGTTTCAGCAGTGCAGCTCTTGTACTGCCGGAGATATGTCGATACAAACTGAATACGCAAAACATCAACAAAATTTAGCGCGTTTTAAAGTTGATATCGCTTTTGTTAATAACTTCCACATTTATTCGAATTGTACCACGAAACTTTGCAGACAGTCGCGGATAGGCCTTGTCTACTGAAGTACCAAGTTTCAGAAGTGCAGCTCTTGTACTGCCGGAGATATGTCGATACAAACTGAATACGCAAAACATCAACAAAATTTAGCGCGTTTTAAAGTTAATATTGCTTTTGTTAATAACTTCCACATTTATTCGAATTGTGCGACGACACTTTGCAGACAGTCGCGGATAGGCCTTGTCTACTGAAGTACACAGTTTCAGAAGTGCAGCTCTTGTACTGCCGGAGATATGTCGATACAAACTGAATACGCAAAACATCAACAAAATTTAGCGCGTTTTAAAGTTGATATCGCTTTTGTTAATAACTTCCACATTACTTCGAATTGTGCCACGAAACTTTGCAGACAGTCGCGGCGACTGATTTTCTACTGAAGTACCAAGTTTCAGAAGTGCAGCTCTTGTACTGCCGGAGATATGTCGATACAAACTGAATACGCAAAACATCAACAAAATTTAGCGCGTTTTAAAGTTGATATCGCTTTTGTTAACAACTTCAACATTTATTCAGATTGTGCCACGAAACTTTGCAGACAGTCGCGGAGACAGATTTTCTACTGAAGTACCAAGTTTCAGTAGTGCAGCTCTTGTACTGCCGGAGATATGTCGATACGAACTGAATACGCAAAACATCAACAAAATTTAGCGCGTTTTAAAGTTGATATCGCTTTTGTTAATAACTTCAACATTTATTCAAATTGTGCCACGAAACTTTGCAGACAGTCGCGGATAGGCCTTTTCTACTGACGTACCAAGTTTCAGAAGTGCAGCTCTTGTACTGCCGGAGATATGTCGATACAAACTGAATACGCAAAACATCAACAAAATTTAGCGCGTTTTAAAGTTGATATCGCTTTTGTTAATAACTTCCACATTTATTCGAATTGTGCCACGAAACTTTGCAGACAGTCGCGGATAGGCCTTTTCTACTGAAGTACCACGTTTCAGAAGTGCAGATCTTGTACTGCCGGAGATATGTCGATACAAACTGAATACGCAAAACATCAACAAAATTTAGCGCGTTTTAAAGTTGATATCGCTTTTGTTTATAACTTCCACATTTATTCGAATTGTGCCACGAAACTTTGCAGACAGTCGCGGATAGGCCTTGTAATCTGAAGTACCAAGTTTCAGAAGTGCAGCTCTTGTACTGCCGGAGATATGTCGATACAAACTGAATACGCAAAACATCAACAAAATTTAGCGCGTATTAAAGTTGATATCGCTTTTGTTTATAACTTCCACATTTATTCGAATTGTGCCACGAAACTTTGCAGACAGTCGCGGAGACAGATTTTCTACTGAAGTACCAAGTTTCAGCAGTGCAGCTCTTGTACTGCCGGAGATATGTCGATACAAACTGAATACGCAAAACATCAACAAAATTTAGCGCGTTTTAAAGTTGATATCGCTTTTGTTAATAACTTCCACATTTATTCGAATTGTACCACGAAACTTTGCAGACAGTCGCGGATAGGCCTTTTTCTACTGAAGTACCAAGTTTCAGAAGTGCAGCTCTTGTATTGCCGGAGATATGTCGATACAAACTGAATACGCAAAACATCAACAAAATTTAGCGCGTTTTAAAGTTAATATTGCTTTTGATAATAACTTCCACATTTATTCGAATTGTGCCACGACACTTTGCAGACAGTCGCGGATAGGCCTTGTCTACTGAAGTACACAGTTTCAGAAGTGCAGCTCTTGTACTGCCGGAGATATGTCGATACAAACTGAATACGCAAAACATCAACACAATTTAGCGCGTTTTAAAGTTGATATCGCTTTTGTTAATAACTTCCACATTTATTCGAATTGTGCCACGAAACTTTGCAGACAGTCGCGGCGACTGATTTTCTACTGAAGTACCAAGTTTCAGAAGTGCAGCTCTTGTACTGCCGGAGATATGTCGATACAAACTGAATACGCAAAACATCAACAAAATTTAGCGCGTTTTAAAGTTGATATCGCTTTTGTTAATAACTTCAACATTTATTCGAATTGTGCAACGAAACTTTGCAGACAGTCGCGGAGACAGATTTTCTACTGAAGTACCAAGTTTCAGAAGTGCAGCTCTTGTACTGCCGGAGATATGTCGATACAAACTGAATACGCAAAACATCAACAAAATTTAGCGCGTTTTAAAGTTGATATCGCTTTTGTTAATAACTTCAACATTTATTCGAATTGTGCCACGAAACTTTGCAGACAGTCGCGGAGACAGATTTTCTACTGAAGTACCAAGTTTCAGAAGTGCAGCTCTTGTACTGCCGGAGATATGTCGATACAAACTGAATACGCAAAACATCAACAAAATTTAGCGCGTTTTAAAGTTGATATCGCTTTTGTTAATAACTTCCACATTTATTCGAATTGTACCACGAAACTTTGCAGACAGTCGCGGATAGGCCTTTTCTACTGAAGTACCAAGTTTCAGAAGTGCAGCTCTTGTACTGCCGGAGATATGTCGATACAAACTGAATACGCAAAACATCAACAAAATTTAGCGCGTTTTAAAGTTAATATTGCTTTTGTTAATAACTTCCACATTTATTCGAATTGTGCCACGACACTTTGCAGACAGTCGCGGATAGGCCTAGTCTACTGAAGTACCAAGTTTCAGAAGTGCAGCTCTTGTACTGCCGGAGATATGTCGATACAAACTGAATACGCAAAACATCAACAAAATTTAGCGCGTTTTAAAGTTGATATCGCTTTTGTTAATAACTTTCACATTTATTCGAATTGTGCCACGAAACTTTGCAGACAGTCGCGGATAGGCCTTGTCTACTGAAGTACCAAGTTTCAGAAGTGCAGCTCATGAACTGCCGGAGATATGTCGATACAAACTGAATACGCAAAACATCAACAAAATTTAGCGCGTTTTAAAGTTGATATTGCTTTTGTTAATAACTTCCACATTTATTCGAATTGTGCCACGAAACTTTGCAGACAGTCGCGGATAGGCCTTGTCTACTGAAGTACCAAGTTACAGAAGTGCAGCTCTTGTACTGCCGGAGATATGTCGATACAAACTGAATACGCAAAACATCAACAAAATTTAGCGCGTTTTAAAGTTGATATCGCTTTTGTTAATAACTTCCACATTTATTCGAATTGTACCACGAAACTTTGCAGACAGTCGCGGCGACTGATTTTCTACTGAAGTACCAAGTTTCAGAAGTGCAGCTCTTGTACTGCCGGAGATATGTCGATACAAACTGAATACGCAAAACATCAACAAAATTTAGCGCGTTTTAAAGTTGATATCGCTTTTGTTTATAACTTCTACATTTATTTGAATTGTGCCACGAAACTTTGCAGACAGTCGCGGAGACAGATTTTCTACTGAAGTACCAAGTTTCAGCAGTGCAGCTCTTGTACTGCCGGAGATATGTCGATACAAACTGAATACGCAAAACATCAACAAAATTTAGCGCGTTTTAAAGTTGATATCGCTTTTGTTAATAACTTCCACATTTATTCGAATTGTACCACGAAACTTTGCAGACAGTCGCGGATAGGCCTTTTCTACTGAAGTACCAAGTTTCAGAAGTGCAGCTCTTGTACTGCCGGAGATATGTCGATACAAACTGAATACGCAAAACATCAACAAAATTTAGCGCGTTTTAAAGTTGATATCGCTTTTGTTAACAACTTCAACATTTATTCAGATTGTGCCACGAAACTTTGCAGACAGTCGCAGAGACAGATTTTCTACTGAAGTACCAAGTTTCAGTAGTGCAGCTCTTGTACTGCCGGAGATATGTCGATACGAACTGAATACGCAAAACATCAACAAAATTTAGCGCGTTTTAAAGTTGATATCGCTTTTGTTAATAACTTCAACATTTATTCAAATTGTGCCACGAAACTTTGCAGACAGTCGCGGATAGGCCTTTTCTACTGAAGTACCAAGTTTCAGAAGTGCAGCTCTTGTACTGCCGGAGATATGTCGATACAAACTGAATACGCAAAACATCAACAAAATTTAGCGCGTTTTAAAGTTGATATCGCTTTTGGTAATAACTTCCACATTTATTCGAATTGTGCCACGAAACTTTGCAGACAGTCGCGGATAGGCCTTGTCTACTGAAGTACCAAGTTTCAGAAGTGCAGCTCTTGTACTGCCGGAGATATGTCGATACAAACTGAATACGCAAAACATCAACAAAATTTAGCGCGTTTTAAAGTTGATATTGCTTTTGTTAATAACTTCAACATTTATTCGAATTGTGCCACGAAACTTTGCAGACAGTCGCGGATAGGCCTTTTCTACTGAAGTACCAAGTTTCAGAAGTGCAGATCTTGTACTGCCGGAGATATGTCGATACAAACTGAATACGCAAAACATCAACAAAATTTAGCGCGTTTTAAAGTTGATATCGCTTTTGTTTATAACTTCCACATTTATTCGAATTGTGCCACGAAACTTTGCAGACAGTCGCGGATAGGCCTTGTCATCTGAAGTACCAAGTTTCAGAAGTGCAGCTCTTGTACTGCCGGAGATATGTCGATACAAACTGAATACGCAAAACATCAACAAAATTTAGCGCGTTTTAAAGTTGATATCGCTTTTGTTTATAACTTCCACATTTATTCGAATTGTGCCACGAAACTTTGCAGACAGTCGCGGAGACAGATTTTCTACTGAAGTACCAAGTTTCAGCAGTGCAGCTCTTGTACTGCCGGAGATATGTCGATACAAACTGAATACGCAAAACATCAACAAAATTTAGCGCGTTTTAAAGTTGATATCGCTTTTGTTAATAACTTCCACATTTATTCGAATTGTACCACGAAACTTTGCAGACAGTCGCGGATAGGCCTTTTCTACTGAAGTACCAAGTTTCAGCAGTGCAGCTCGTGTACTGCCGGAGATATGTCGATACAAACTGAATACGCAAAACATCAACAAAATTTAGCGCGTTTTAAAGTTAATATTGCTTTTGATAATAACTTCCACATTTATTCGAATTGTGCCACGACACTTTGCAGACAGTCGCGGATAGGCCTTGTCTACTGAAGTACACAGTTTCAGAAGTGCAGCTCTTGTACTGCCGGAGATATGTCGATACAAACTGAATACGCAAAACATCAACAAAATTTAGCGCGTTTTAAAGTTGATATCGCTTTTGTTAATAACTTACACATTTATTCGAATTGTGCCACGAAACTTTGCAGACAGTCGCGGCGACTGATTTTCTACTGAAGTACCAAGTTTCAGAAGTGCAGCTCTTGTACTGCCGGAGATATGTCGATACAAACTGAATACGCAAAACATCAACAAAATTTAGCGCGTTTTAAAGTTGATATCGCTTTTGTTAATAACTTCAACATTTATTCGAATTGTGCAACGAAACTTTGCAGACAGTCGCGGAGACAGATTTTCTACTGAAGTACCAAGTTTCAGAAGTGCAGCTCTTGTACTGCCGGAGATGTCGATACAAACTGACTACGCAAAACATCAACAAAATTTAGCGCGTTTTAAAGTTGATATCGCTTTTGTTAATAACTTCAACATTTATTCAGATTGTGCCACGAAACTTTGCAGACAGTCGCGGAGACAGATTTTCTACTGAAGTACCAAGTTTCAGAAGTGCAGCTCTTGTACTGCCGGAGATATGTCGATACAAACTGAATACGCAAAACATCAACAAAATTTAGCGCGTTTTAAAGTTGATATCGCTTTTGTTAATAACTTCCACATTTATTCGAATTGTGCCACGAAACTTTGCAGACAGTCGCGGATAGGCCTTGTCTACTGAAGTACCAAGTTTCAGAAGTGCAGCTCTTGTACTGCCGGAGATATGTCGATACAGACTGAATACGCAAAACATCAACAAAATTTAGCGCGTTTTAAAGTTGATATTGCTTTTGTTAATAACTTCAACATTTATTCGAATTGTGCCACGAAACTTTGCAGACAGTCGCGGATAGGCCTTTTCTACTGAAGTACCAAGTTTCAGAAGTGCAGATCTTGTACTGCCGGAGATATGTCGATACAAACTGAATACGCAAAACATCAACAAAATTTAGCGCGTTTTAAAGTTGATATCGCTTTTGTTTATAACTTCCACATTTATTCGAATTGTGCCACGAAACTTTGCAGACAGTCGCGGATAGGCCTTGTCTACTGGAGTACCAAGTTTCAGAAGTGCAGCTCTTGTACTGCCGAAGATATGTCGATACAAACTGAATACGCAAAACATCAACAAAATTTAGCGCGTTTTAAAGTTGATATCGCTTTCGTTAATAACTTCCACATTTATTCGAATTGTACCACGAAACTTTGCAGACAGTCGCGGATAGGCCTTTTCTACTGAAGTACCAAGTTTCAGAAGTGCAGCTCTTGTACTGCCGGAGATATGTCGATACAAACTGAATACGCAAAACATCAACAAAATTTAGCGCGTTTTAAAGTTAATATTGCTTTTGTTAATAACTTCCACATTTATTCGAATTGTGCCACGACACTTTGCAGACAGTCGCGGATAGGCCTTGTCTACTAAAGTACACAGTTTCAGAAGTGCAGCTCTTGTACTGCCGGAGATATCTCGATACAAACTGAATACGCAAAACATCAACAAAATTTAGCGCGTTTTAAAGTTGATATCGCTTTTGTTAATAACTTCCACATTACTTCGAATTGTGCCACGAAACTTTGCAGACAGTCGCGGCGACTGATTTTCTACTGAAGTACCAAGTTTCAGAAGTGCAGCTCTTGTACTGCCGGAGATATGTCGATACAAACTGAATACGCAAAACATCAACAAAATTTAGCGCGTTTTAAAGTTGATATCGCTTTTGTTAACAACTTCAACATTTATTCAGATTGTGCCACGAAACTTTGCAGACAGTCGCAGAGACAGATTTTCTACTGAAGTACCAAGTTTCAGTAGTGCAGCTCTTGTACTGCCGGAGATATGTCGATACGAACTGAATACGCAAAACATCAACAAAATTTAGCGCGTTTTAAAGTTGATATCGCTTTTGTTAATAACTTCAACATTTATTCAAATTGTGCCACGAAACTTTGCAGACAGTCGCGGATATGCCTTTTCTACTGAAGTACCAAGTTTCAGAAGTGCAGCTCTTGTACTGCCGGAGATATGTCGATACAAACTGAATACGCAAAACATCAACAAAATTTAGCGCGTTTTAAAGTTGATATCGCTTTTGGTAATAACTTCCACATTTATTCGAATTGTGCCACGAAACTTTGCAGACAGTCGCGGATAGGCCTTGTCTACTGAAGTACAAAGTTTCAGAAGTGCAGCTCTTGTACTGCCGGAGATATGTCGATACAAACTGAATACGCAAAACATCAACAAAATTTAGCGCGTTTTAAAGTTGATATTGCTTTTGTTAATAACTTCAACATTTATTCGAATTGTGCCACGAAACTTTGCAGACAGTCGCGGATAGGCCTTTTCTACTGAAGTACCAAGTTTCAGAAGTGCAGATCTTGTACTGCCGGAGATATGTCGATACAAACTGAATACGCAAAACATCAACAAAATTTAGCGCGTTTTAAAGTTGATATCGCTTTTGTTTATAACTTCCACATTTATTCGAATTGTGCCACGAAACTTTGCAGACAGTCGCGGATAGGCCTTGTCATCTGAAGTACCAAGTTTCAGAAGTGCAGCTCTTGTACTGCCGGAGATATGTCGATACAAACTGAATACGCAAAACATCAACAAAATTTAGCGCGTTTTAAAGTTGATATCGCTTTTGTTTATAACTTCCACATTTATTCGAATTGTGCCACAAAACTTTGCAGACAGTCGCGGAGACAGATTTTCTACTGAAGTACCAAGTTTCAGCAGTGCAGCTCTTGTACTGCCGGAGATATGTCGATACAAACTGAATACGCAAAACATCAACAAAATTTAGCGCGTTTTAAAGTTGATATCGCTTTTGTTAATAACTTCCACATTTAGTCGAATTGTACCACGAAACTTTGCAGACAGTCGCGGATAGGCCTTTTCTACTGAAGTACCAAGTTTCAGCAGTGCAGCTCGTGTACTGCCGGAGATATGTCGATACAAACTGAATACGCAAAACATCAACAAAATTTAGCGCGTTTTAAAGTTAATATTGCTTTTGATAATAACTTCCACATTTATTCGAATTGTGCCACGACACTTTGCAGACAGTCGCGGATAGGCCTTGTCTACTGAAGTACACAGTTTCAGAAGTGCAGCTCTTGTACTGCCGGAGATATGTCGATACAAACTGAATACGCAAAACATCAACAAAATTTAGCGCGTTTTAAAGTTGATATCGCTTTTGTTAATAACTTCCACATTTATTCGAATTGTGCCACGAAACTTTGCAGACAGTCGCGGCGACTGATTTTCTACTGAAGTACCAAGTTTCAGAAGTGCAGCTCTTGTACTGCCGGAGATATGTCGATACAAACTGAATACGCAAAACATCAACAAAATTTAGCGCGTTTTAAAGTTGATATCGCTTTTGTTAATAACTTCAACATTTATTCGAATTGTGCAACGAAACTTTGCAGACAGTCGCGGAGACAGATTTTCTACTGAAGTACCAAGTTTCAGAAGTGCAGCTCTTGTACTGCCGGAGATATCGATACAAACTGACTACGCAAAACATCAACAAAATTTAGCGCGTTTTAAAGTTGATATCGCTTTTGTTAATAACTTCAACATTTATTCAGATTGTGCCACGAAACTTTGCAGACAGTCGCGGAGACAGATTTTCTACTGAAGTACCAAGTTTCAGAAGTGCAGCTCTTGTACTGCCGGAGATATGTCGATACAAACTGAATACGCAAAACATCAACAAAATTTAGCGCGTTTTAAAGTTGATATCGCTTTTGTTAATAACTTCCACATTTATTCGAATTGTGCCACGAAACTTTGCAGACAGTCGCGGATAGGCCTTGTCTACTGAAATACCAAGTTTCAGAAGTGCAGCTCTTGTACTGCCGGAGATATGTCGATACAAACTGAATACGCAAAACATCAACAAAATTTAGCGCGTTTTAAAGTTGATATTGCTTTTGTTAATAACTTCAACATTTATTCGAATTGTGCCACGAAACTTTGCAGACAGTCGCGGATAGGCCTTTTCTACTGAAGTACCAAGTTTCAGAAGTGCAGATCTTGTACTGCCGGAGATATGTCGATACAAACTGAATACGCAAAACATCAACAAAATTTAGCGCGTTTTAAAGTTGATATCGCTTTTGTTTATAACTTCCACATTTATTCGAATTGTGCCACGAAACTTTGCAGACAGTCGCGGATAGGCCTTGTCTACTGGAGTACCAAGTTTCAGAAGTGCAGCTCTTGTACTGCCGAAGATATGTCGATACAAACTGAATACGCAAAACATCAACAAAATTTAGCGCGTTTTAAAGTTGATATCGCTTTTGTTTATAACTTCCACATTTATTCGAATTGTGCCACGAAACTTTGCAGACAGTCGCGGATAGGCCTTGTCATCTGAAGTACCAAGTTTCAGAAGTGCAGCTCTTGTACTGCCGGAGATATGTCGATACAAACTGAATACGCAAAACATCAACAAAATTTAGCGCGTTTTAAAGTTGATATCGCTTTTGTTTATAACTTCCACATTTATTCGAATTGTGCCACGAAACTTTGCAGACAGTCGCGGAGACAGATTTTCTACTGAAGTACCAAGTTTCAGCAGTGCAGCTCTTGTACTGCCGGAGATATGTCGATACAAACTGAATACGCAAAACATCAACAAAATTTAGCGCGTTTTAAAGTTGATATCGCTTTTGTTAATAACTTCCACATTTATTCGAATTGTACCACGAAACTTTGCAGACAGTCGCGGATAGGCCTTTTCTACTGAAGTACCAAGTTTCAGAAGTGCAGCTCTTGTACTGCCGGAGATATGTCGATACAAACTGAATACGCAAAACATCAACAAAATTTAGCGCGTTTTAAAGTTAATATTGCTTTTGATAATAACTTCCACATTTATTCGAATTGTGCCACGACACTTTGCAGACAGTCGCGGATAGGCCTTGTCTACTGAAGTACACAGTTTCAGAAGTGCAGCTCTTGTACTTCCAGGAGATATGTCGATACAAACTGAATACGCAAAACATCAACAAAATTTAGCGCGTTTTAAAGTTGATATCGCTTTTGTTAATAACTTCCACATTTATTCGAATTGTGCCACGAAACTTTGCAGACAGTCGCGGCGACTGATTTTCTACTGAAGTACCAAGTTTCAGAAGTGCAGCTCTTGTACTGCCGGAGATATGTCGATACAAACTGAATACGCAAAACATCAACAAAATTTAGCGCGTTTTAAAGTTGATATCGCTTTTGTTAATAACTTCAACATTTATTCAGATTGTGCCACGAAACTTTGCAGACAGTCGCGGAGACAGATTTTCTACTGAAGTACCAAGTTTCAGAAGTGCAGCTCTTGTACTGCCGGAGATATGTCGATACAAACTGAATACGCAAAACATCAACAAAATTTAGCGCGTTTTAAAGTTGATATCGCTTTTGTTAATAACTTCCACATTTATTCGAATTGTGCCACGAAACTTTGCAGACAGTCGCGGATAGGCCTTGTCTACTGAAGTACCAAGTTTCAGAAGTGCAGCTCTTGTACTGCCGGAGATATGTCGATACAGACTGAATACGCAAAACATCAACAAAATTTAGCGCGTTTTAAAGTTGATATTGCTTTTGTTAATAACTTCAACATTTATTCGAATTGTGCCACGAAACTTTGCAGACAGTCGCGGATAGGCCTTTTCTACTGAAGTACCAAGTTTCAGAAGTGCAGATCTTGTACTGCCGGAGATATGTCGATACAAACTGAATACGCAAAACATCAACAAAATTTAGCGCGTTTTAAAGTTGATATCGCTTTTGTTTATAACTTCCACATTTATTCGAATTGTGCCACGAAACTTTGCAGACAGTCGCGGATAGGCCTTGTCTACTGGAGTACCAAGTTTCAGAAGTGCAGCTCTTGTACTGCCGAAGATATGTCGATACAAACTGAATACGCAAAACATCAACAAAATTTAGCGCGTTTTAAAGTTGATATCGCTTTTGTTTATAACTTCCACATTTATTCGAATTGTGCCACGAAACTTTGCAGACAGTCGCGGAGACAGATTTTCTACTGAAGTACCAAGTTTCAGCAGTGCAGCTCTTGTACTGCCGGAGATATGTCGATACAAACTGAATACGCAAAACAACAACAAAATTTAGCGCGTTTTAAAGTTGATATCGCTTTTGTTATAACTTCCACATTTATTCGAATTGTACCACGAAACTTTGCCGACAGTCGCGGATAGGCCTTTTCTACTGAAGTACCAAGTTTCAGAAGTGCAGCTCTTGTACTGTCGGAGATATGTCGATACAAACTGAATACGCAAAACATCAACAAAATTTAGCGCGTTTTAAAGTTGATATCGCTTTTGTTAATAACTTCCACATTTATTCGAATTGTGCCACGAAACTTTGCAGACAGTCGCGGATAGGCCTTGTCTTCTCAAGTACCAAGTTTCAGAAGTGCAGCTCTTGTACTGCCGGAGATATGTCGATACAAACTGAATACGCAAAACATCAACAAAATTTAGCGCGTTTTAAAGTTGATATCGCTTTTGTAAATAACTTCCACATTTATTCGAATTGTGCCACGAAACTTTGCAGACAGTCGCGGCGACTGATTTTCTACTGAAGTACCAAGTTTCAGAAGTGCAGCTCTTGTACTGCCGGAGATATGTCGATACAAACTGAATACGCAAAACATCAACAAAATTTAGCGCGTTTTAAAGTTGATATCGCTTTTGTTAATAACTTAAACATTTATTCGAATTGTGCAACGAAACTTTGCAGACAGTCGCGGAGACAGATTTTCTACTGAAGTACCAAGTTTCAGAAGTGCAGCTCTTGTACTGCCGGAGATATGTCGATACAAACTGAATACGCCAAACATCAACAAAATTTAGCGCGTTTTAAAGTTGATATCGCTTTTGTTAATAACTTCAACATTTATTCAGATTGTGCCACGAAACTTTGCAGACAGTCGCGGATAGGCCTTTTCTACTGGAGTACCAAGTTTCAGAAGTGCAGCTCTTGTACTGCCGGAGATATGTCGATACAAACTGAATACGCAAAACATCAACAAAATTTAGCGCGTTTTAAAGTTGATATCGCTTTTGTTAATAACTTCCACATTTATTCGAATTGTGCCACGAACCTTTGCAGACAGTCGCGGATAGGCCTTGTCTACTGAAGTACCAAGTTTCAGAAGTGCAGCTCTTGTACTGCCGAAGATATGTCGATACAAACTGAATACGCAAAACATCAACAAAATTTAGCGCGTTTTAAAGTTGATATCGCTTTTTTTTATAACTTCCACATTTATTCGAATTGTGCCACAAAACTTTGCAGACAGTCGCGGAGACAGATTTTCTACTGAAGTACCAAGTTTCAGCAGTGCAGCTCTTGTACTGCCGGAGATATGTCGATACAAACTGAATACGCAAAACATCAACAAAATTTAGCGCGTTTTAAAGTTGATATCGCTTTTGTTATAACTTCCACATTTATTCGAATTGTACCACGAAACTTTGCAGACAGTCGCGGATAGGCCTTTTCTACTGAAGTACCAAGTTTCAGAAGTGCAGCTCTTGTACTGCCGGAGATATGTCGATACAAACTGAATACGCAAAACATCAACAAAATTTAGCGCGTTTTAAAGTTGATATCGCTTTTGTTAATAACTTCCACATTTATTCGAATTGTGCCACGAAACTTTGCAGACAGTCGCGGATAGGCCTTGTCTACTCAAGTACCAAGTTTCAGAAGTGCAGCTCTTGTACTGCCGGAGATATGTCGATACAAACTGAATACGCAAAACATCAACAAAATTTAGCGCGTTTTAAAGTTGATATCGCTTTTGTTAATAACTTCCACATTTATTCGAATTGTACCAGGAAACCTTGCAGACAGTCGCGGATAGGCCTTGTCTACCGAAGTACCAAGTTTCAGAAGTGCAGCTCTTGTACTGCCGGAGATATGTCGATACAAACTGAATACGCAAAACATCAACAAAATTTAGCGCGTTTTAAAGTTGATATCGCTTTTGTAAATAACTTCCACATTTATTCGAATAGTGCCACGAAACTTTGCAGACAGTCGCGGCGACTGATTTTCTACTGAAGTACCAAGTTTCAGAAGTGCAGCTCTTGTACTGCCGGAGATATGTCGATACAAACTGAATACGCAAAACATCAACAAAATTTAGCGCGTTTTAAAGTTGATATCGCTTTTGTTAATAACTTCAACATTTATTCGAATTGTGCAACGAAACTTTGCAGACAGTCGCGGAGACAGATTTTCTACTGAAGTACCAAGTTTCAGAAGTGCAGCTCTTGTACTGCCGGAGATATGTCGATACAAACTGAATACGCAAAACATCAACAAAATTTAGCGCGTTTTAAAGTTGATATCGCTTTTGTTAATAACTTCAACATTTATTCAGATTGTGCCACGAAACTTTGCAGACAGTCGCGGATAGGCCTTTTCTACTGGAGTACCAAGTTTCAGAAGTGCAGCTCTTGTACTGCCGGAGATATGTCGATACAAACTGAATACGCAAAACATCAACAAAATTTAGCGCGTTTTAAAGTTGATATCGCTTTTGTTAATAACTTCCACATTTATTCGAATTGTACCACGAAACTTTGCAGACAGTCGCGGATAGGCCTTTTCTACTGAAGTACCAAGTTTCAGAAGTGCAGCTCTTGTACTGCCGGAGATATGTCGATACAAACTGAATACGCAAAACATCAACAAAATTTAGCGCGTTTTAAAGTTAATATTGCTTTTGATAATAACTTCCACATTTATTCGAATTGTGCCACGACACTTTGCAGACAGTCGCGGATAGGCCTTGTCTACTGAAGTACCAAGTTTCAGAAGTGCAGCTCTTGTACTGCCGGAGATATGTCGATACAAACTGAATACGCAAAACATCAACAAAATTTAGCGCGTTTTAAAGTTGATATCGCTTTTGTTAATAACTTCCACATTTATTCGAATTGTGCCACGAAACTTTGCAGACAGTCGCGGCGACTGATTTTCTACTGAAGTACCAAGTTTCAGAAGTGCAGCTCTTGTACTGCCGGAGATATGTCGATACAAACTGAATACGCAAAACATCAACAAAATTTAGCGCGTTTTAAAGTTGATATCGCTTTTGTTAATAACTTCAACATTTATTCGAATTGTGCAACGAAACTTTGCAGACAGTCGCGGAGACAGATTTTCTACTGAAGTACCAAGTTTCAGAAGTGCAGCTCTTGTACTGCCGGAGATATGTCGATACAAACTGACTACGTAAACCATCAACAAAATTTAGCGCGTTTTAAAGTTGATATCGCTTTTGTTAATAACTTCAACATTTATTCAGATTGTGCCACGAAACTTTGCAGACAGTCGCGGAGACAGATTTTCTACTGAAGTACCAAGTTTCAGAAGTGCAGCTCTTGTACTGCCGGAGATATGTCGATACAAACTGAATACGCAAAACATCAACAAAATTTAGCGCGTTTTAAAGTTGATATCGCTTTTGTTAATAACTTCCACATTTATTCGAATTGTGCCACGAAACTTTGCAGACAGTCGCGGATAGGCCTTGTCTACTGAAGTACCAAGTTTCAGAAGTGCAGCTCTTGTACTGCCGGAGATATGTCGATACAGACTGAATACGCAAAACATCAACAAAATTTAGCGCGTTTTAAAGTTGATATTGCTTTTGTTAATAACTTCAACATTTATTCGAATTGTGCCACGAAACTTTGCAGACAGTCGCGGATAGGCCTTTTCTACTGAAGTACCAAGTTTCAGAAGTGCAGATCTTGTACTGCCGGAGATATGTCGATACAAACTGAATACGCAAAACATCAACAAAATTTAGCATGTTTTAAAGTTGATATCGCTTTTGTTTATAACTTCCACATTTATTCGAATTGTGCCACGAAACTTTGCAGACAGTCGCGGATAGGCCTTGTCTACTGGAGTACCAAGTTTCAGAAGTGCAGCTCTTGTACTGCCGAAGATATGTCGATACAAACTGAATACGCAAAACATCAACAAAATTTAGCGCGTTTTAAAGTTGATATCGCTTTTGTTTATAACTTCCACATTTATTCGAATTGTGCCACGAAACTTTGCAGACAGTCGCGGAGACAGATTTCCTACTGAAGTACCAAGTTTCAGCAGTGCAGCTCTTGTACTGCCGGAGATATGTCGATACAAACTGAATACGCAAAACAACAACAAAATTTAGCGCGTTTTAAAGTTGATATCGCTTTTGTTATAACTTCCACATTTATTCGAATTGTACCACGAAACTTTGCCGACAGTCGCGGATAGGCCTTTTCTACTGCAATACCAAGTTTCAGAAGTGCAGCTCTTGTACTGTCGGAGATATGTCGATACAAACTGAATACGCAAAACATCAACAAAATTTAGCGCGTTTTAAAGTTGATATCGCTTTTGTTAATAACTTCGACATTTATTCGAATTGTGCCACGAAACTTTGCAGACAGTCGCGGATACGCCTTGTCTTCTCAAGTACTAAGTTTCAGAAGTGCAGCTCTTGTACTGCCGGAGATATGTCGATACAAACTGAATACGCAAAACATCAACAAAATTTAGCGCGTTTTAAAGTTGATATCGCTTTTGTAAATAACTTCCACATTTATTCGAATTGTGCCACGAAACTTTGCAGACAGTCGCGGCGACTGATTTTCTACTGAAGTACCAAGTTTCAGAAGTGCAGCTCTTGTACTGCCGGAGATATGTCGATACAAACTGAATACGCCAAACATCAACAAAATGTAGCGCGTTTTAAAGTTGATATCGCTTTTGTTAATAACTTCAACATTTATTCAGATTGTGCCACGAAACTTTGCAGACAGTCGCGGATAGGCCTTTTCTACTGGAGTACCAAGTTTCAGAAGTGCAGCTCTTGTACTGCCGGAGATATGTCGATACAAACTGAATACGCAAAACATCAACAAAATTTAGCGCGTTTTAAAGTTGATATCGCTTTTGTTAATAACTTCCACATTTATTCGAATTGTGCCACGAAACTTTGCAGACAGTCGCGGATAGGCATTGTCTACTGAAGTACCAAGTTTCAGAAGTGCAGCTCTTGTACTGCCGAAGATATGTCGATACAAACTGAATACGCAAAACATCAACAAAATTTAGCGCGTTTTAAAGTTGATATCGCTTTTGTTTATAACTTCCACATTTATTCGAATTGTGCCACGAAACTTTGCAGACAGTCGCGGAGACAGATTTTCTACTGAAGTACCAAGTTTCAGCAGTGCAGCTCTTGTACTGCCGGAGATATGTCGATACAAACTGAATACGCAAAACATCAACAAAATTTAGCGCGTTTTAAAGTTGATATCGCTTTTGTTATAACTTCCACATTTATTCGAATTGTACCACGAAACTTTGCAGACAGTCGCGGATAGGCCTTTTCTACTGAAGTACCAAGTTTCAGAAGTGCAGCTCTTGTACTGCCGGAGATATGTCGATACAAACTGAATACGCAAAACATCAACAAAATTTAGCGCGTTTTAAAGTTGATATCGCTTTTGTTAATAACTTCCACATTTATTCGAATTGTGCCACGAAACTTTGCAGACAGTCGCGGATAGGCCTTGTCTACTCAAGTACCAAGTTTCAGAAGTGCAGCTCTTGTACTGCCGGAGATATGTCGATACAAACTGAATACGCAACACATCAACAAAATTTAGCGCGTTTTAAAGTTGATATCGCTTTTGTTAATAACTTCCACATTTATTCGAATTGTACCAGGAAACTTTGCAGACAGTCCCGGATAGGCCTTGTCTACCGAAGTACCAAGTTTCAGAAGTGCAGCTCTTGTACTGCCGGAGATATGTCGATACAAACTGAATACGCAAAACATCAACAAAATTTAGCGCGTTTTAAAGTTGATATCGCTTTTGTAAATAACTTCCACATTTATTCGAATAGTGCCACGAAACTTTGCAGACAGTCGCGGCGACTGATTTTCTACTGAAGTACCAAGTTTCAGAAGTGCAGCTCTTGTACTGCCGGAGATATGTCGATACAAACTGAATACGCAAAACATCAACAAAATTTAGCGCGTTTTAAAGTTGATATCGCTTTTGTTAATAACTTCAACATTTATTCGAATTGTGCAACGAAACTTTGCAGACAGTCGCGGAGACAGATTTTCTACTGAAGTACCAAGTTTCAGAAGTGCAGCTCTTGTACTGCCGGAGATATGTCGATACAAACTGAATACGCAAAACATCAACAAAATTTAGCGCGTTTTAAAGTTGATATCGCTTTTGTTAATAACTTCAACATTTATTCAGATTGTGCCACGAAACTTTGCAGACAGTCGCGGATAGGCCTTTTCTACTGGAGTACCAAGTTTCAGAAGTGCAGCTCTTGTACTGCCGGAGATATGTCGATACAAACTGAATACGCAAAACATCAACAAAATTTAGCGCGTTTTAAAGTTGATATCGCTTTTGTTAATAACTTCCACATTTATTCGAATTGTGCCACGAAACTTTGCAGACAGTCGCGGATAGGCCTTGTCTACTGAAGTACCAAGTTTCAGAAGTGCAGCTCTTGTACTGCCGAAGATATGTCGATACAAACTGAATACGCAAAACATCAACAAAATTTAGCGCGTTTTAAAGTTGATATCGCTTTTGTTTATAACTTCCACATTTATTCGAATTGTGCAACGAAACTTTGCAGACAGTCGCGGAGACAGATTTTCTACTGAAGTACCAAGTTTCAGAAGTGCAGCTCTTGTACTGCCGGAGATATGTCGATACAAACTGAATACGCAAAACATCAACAAAATTTAGCGCGTTTTAAAGTTGATATCGCTTTTGTTATAACTTCCACATTTATTCGAATTGTACCACGAAACTTTGCAGACAGTCGCGGATAGGCCTTTTCTACTGAAGTACCAAGTTTCAGTAGTGCAGCTCTTGTACTGCCGGAGATATGTCGATACAAACTGAATACGCAAAACATCAACAAAATTTAGCGCGTTTTAAAGTTGATATCGCTTTTGTTAATAACTTCCACATTTATTCGAATTGTGCCACGAAACTTTGCAGACAGTCGCGGATAGGCCTTTTCTACTGAAGTACCAAGTTTCAGAAGTGCAGCTCTTGTACTGCCGGAGATATGTCGATACAAACTGAATACGCAAAACATCAATAAAATTTAGCGCGTTTTAAAGTTGATATTGCTTTTGTTAATAACTTCCACATTTATTCGAATTGTGCCACGAAACTTTGCAGACAGTCGCGGATAGGCCTTGTCTACTGAAGTACCAAGTTTCAGAAGTGCAGCTCTTGTACTGCCGGAGATATGTCGATACAAACTGAATACGCAAAACATCAACAAAATTTAGCGCGTTTTAAAGTTGATATCGCTTTTGTTAATAACTTCCACATTTATTCGAATTGTACCAGGAAACTTTGCAGACAGTCGCGGATAGGCCTTGTCTACCGAAGTACCAAGTTTCAGAAGTGCAGCTCTTGTACTGCCGGAGATATGTCGATACAAACTGAATACGCAAAACATCAACAAAATTTAGCGCGTTTTAAAGTTGATATCGCTTTTGTAAATAACTTCCACATTTATTCGAATAGTGCCACGAAACTTTGCAGACAGTCGCGGCGACTGATTTTCTACTGAAGTACCAAGTTTCAGAAGTGCAGCTCTTGTACTGCCGGAGATATGTCGATACAAACTGAATACGCAAAACATCAACAAAATTTAGCGCGTTTTAAAGTTGATATCGCTTTTGTTAATAACTTCAACATTTATTCGAATTGTGCAACGAAACTTTGCAGACAGTCGCGGAGACAGATTTTCTACTGAAGTACCAAGTTTCAGAAGTGCAGCTCTTGTACTGCCGGAGATATGTCGATACAAACTGAATACGCAAAACATCAACAAAATTTAGCGCGTTTTAAAGTTGATATCGCTTTTGTTAATAACTTCAACATTTATTCAGATTGTGCCACGAAACTTTGCAGACAGTCGCGGAGACAGATTTTCTACTGAAGTACCAAGTTTCAGTAGTGCAGCTCTTGTACTGCCGGAGATATGTCGATACGAACTGAATACGCAAAACATTAACAAAATTTAGCGCGTTTTAAAGTTGATATCGCTTTTGTTAATAACTTCAACATTTATTCAAATTGTGCCACGAAACTTTGCAGACAGTCGCGGATAGGCCTTTTCTACTGAAGTACCAAGTCTCAGAAGTGCAGCTCTTGTACTGCCGGAGATATGTCGATACAAACTGAATACGCAAAACATCAACAAAATTTAGCGCGTTTTAAAGTTGATATCGCTTTTGTTAATAACTTCCACATTTATTCGAATTGTGCCACGAAACTTTGCAGACAGTCGCGGATAGGCCTTGTCTACTGAAGTACCAAGTTTCAGAAGTGCAGCTCTTGTACTGCCGGAGATATGTCGATACAAACTGAATACGCAAAACATCAACAAAATTTAGCGCGTTTTAAAGTTGATATTGCTTTTGTTAATAACTTCAACATTTATTCGAATTGTGCCACGAAACTTTGCAGACAGTCGCGGATAGGCCTTTTCTACTGTAGTACCACGTTTCAGAAGTGCAGATCTTGTACTGCCGGAGATATGTCGATACAAACTGAATACGCAAAACATCAACAAAATTTAGCGCGTTTTAAAGTTGATATCGCTTTTGTTTATAACTTCCACATTTATTCGAATTGTGCCACGAAACTTTGCAGACAGTCGCGGATAGGCCTTGTCTACTCAAGTACCAAGTTTCAGAAGTGCAGCTCTTGTACTGCCGGAGATATGTCGATACAAACTGAATACGCAAAACATCAACAAAATTTAGCGCGTTTTAAAGTTGATATCGCTTTTGTTTATAACTTCCACATTTATTCGAATTGTGCCACGAAACTTTGCAGACATTCGCGGAGACAGATTTTATACTGGAGTACCAGGTTTCAGAAGTGCAGCTCTTGTACTGCCGGAGATATGTCGATACAAACAGAATACGCAAAACATCAACAAAATTTAGCGCGTTTTAAAGTTGATATCGCTTTTGTTAATAACTTCCACATTTATTCGAATTGTACCACGAAACTTTGCAGACAGTCGCGGATAGGCCTTGTCTACTGAAGTACCAAGTTTCAGAAGTGCAGCTCTTGTACTGCCGGAGATATGTCGATACAAACTGAATACGCAAAACATCAACAAAATTTAGCGCGTTTTAAAGTTGATATCGCTTTTGTTTATAACTTCCACATTTATTCGAATTGTGCCACGAAACTTTGCAGACAGTCGCGGATAGGCCTTGTCTACTGGAGTACCAAGTTTCAGAAGTGCAGCTCTTGTACTGCCGAAGATATGTCGATACAAACTGAATACGCAAAACATCAACAAAATTTAGCGCGTTTTAAAGTTGATATCGCTTTTGTTTATAACTTCCACATTTATTCGAATTGTGCCACGAAACTTTGCAGACAGTCGCGGAGACAGATTTTCTACTGAAGTACCAAGTTTCAGCAGTGCAGCTCTTGTACTGCCGGAGATATGTCGATACAAACTGAATACGCAAAACAACAACAAAATTTAGCGCGTTTTAAAGTTGATATCGCTTTTGTTATAACTTCCACATTTATTCGAATTGTACCACGAAACTTTGCCGACAGTCGCGGATAGGCCTTTTCTACTGAAGTACCAAGTTTCAGAAGTGCAGCTCTTGTACTGTCGGAGATATGTCGATACAAACTGAATACGCAAAACATCAACAAAATTTAGCGCGTTTTAAAGTTGATATCGCTTTTGTAAATAACTTCCACATTTATTCGAATTGTGCCACGAAACTTTGCAGACAGTCGCGGCGACTGATTTTCTACTGAAGTACCAAGTTTCAGAAGTGCAGCTCTTGTACTGCCGGAGATATGTCGATACAAACTGAATACGCAAAACATCAACAAAATTTAGCGCGTTTTAAAGTTGATATCGCTTTTGTTAATAACTTAAACATTTATTCGAATTGTGCAACGAAACTTTGCAGACAGTCGCGGAGACAGATTTTCTACTGAAGTACCAAGTTTCAGAAGTGCAGCTCTTGTACTGCCGGAGATATGTCGATACAAACTGAATACGCCAAACATCAACAAAATTTAGCGCGTTTTAAAGTTGATATCGCTTTTGTTAATAACTTCAACATTTATTCAGATTGTGCCACGAAACTTTGCAGACAGTCGCGGATAGGCCTTTTCTACTGGAGTACCAAGTTTCAGAAGTGCA
Source organism: Sepiola atlantica (assembly GCA_963556195.1). Lineage (NCBI taxonomy): Eukaryota > Metazoa > Mollusca > Cephalopoda > Sepiida > Sepiolidae > Sepiola > Sepiola atlantica. The sequence continues at coordinate 1,113,106 of CAUVYP010000355.1, forward strand.
GCTCTTGTACTGCCGGAGATATGTCGATACAAACTGAATACGCAAAACATCAACAAAATTTAGCGCGTTTTAAAGTTGATATCGCTTTTGTTAATAACTTCCACATTTATTCGAATTGTGCCACGAACCTTTGCAGACAGTCGCGGATAGGCCTTGTCTACTGAAGTACCAAGTTTCAGAAGTGCAGCTCTTGTACTGCCGAAGATATGTCGATACAAACTGAATACGCAAAACATCAACAAAATTTAGCGCGTTTTAAAGTTGATATCGCTTTTTTTTATAACTTCCACATTTATTCGAATTGTGCCACAAAACTTTGCAGACAGTCGCGGAGACAGATTTTCTACTGAAGTACCAAGTTTCAGCAGTGCAGCTCTTGTACTGCCGGAGATATGTCGATACAAACTGAATACGCAAAACATCAACAAAATTTAGCGCGTTTTAAAGTTGATATCGCTTTTGTTATAACTTCCACATTTATTCGAATTGTACCACGAAACTTTGCAGACAGTCGCGGATAGGCCTTTTCTACTGAAGTACCAAGTTTCAGAAGTGCAGCTCTTGTACTGCCGGAGATATGTCGATACAAACTGAATACGCAAAACATCAACAAAATTTAGCGCGTTTTAAAGTTGATATCGCTTTTGTTAATAACTTCCACATTTATTCGAATTGTGCCACGAAACTTTGCAGACAGTCGCGGATAGGCCTTGTCTACTCAAGTACCAAGTTTCAGAAGTGCAGCTCTTGTACTGCCGGAGATATGTCGATACAAACTGAATACGCAAAACATCAACAAAATTTAGCGCGTTTTAAAGTTGATATCGCTTTTGTTAATAACTTCCACATTTATTCGAATTGTACCAGGAAACCTTGCAGACAGTCGCGGATAGGCCTTGTCTACCGAAGTACCAAGTTTCAGAAGTGCAGCTCTTGTACTGCCGGAGATATGTCGATACAAACTGAATACGCAAAACATCAACAAAATTTAGCGCGTTTTAAAGTTGATATCGCTTTTGTAAATAACTTCCACATTTATTCGAATAGTGCCACGAAACTTTGCAGACAGTCGCGGCGACTGATTTTCTACTGAAGTACCAAGTTTCAGAAGTGCAGCTCTTGTACTGCCGGAGATATGTCGATACAAACTGAATACGCAAAACATCAACAAAATTTAGCGCGTTTTAAAGTTGATATCGCTTTTGTTAATAACTTCAACATTTATTCGAATTGTGCAACGAAACTTTGCAGACAGTCGCGGAGACAGATTTTCTACTGAAGTACCAAGTTTCAGAAGTGCAGCTCTTGTACTGCCGGAGATATGTCGATACAAACTGAATACGCAAAACATCAACAAAATTTAGCGCGTTTTAAAGTTGATATCGCTTTTGTTAATAACTTCAACATTTATTCAGATTGTGCCACGAAACTTTGCAGACAGTCGCGGATAGGCCTTTTCTACTGGAGTACCAAGTTTCAGAAGTGCAGCTCTTGTACTGCCGGAGATATGTCGATACAAACTGAATACGCAAAACATCAACAAAATTTAGCGCGTTTTAAAGTTGATATCGCTTTTGTTAATAACTTCCACATTTATTCGAATTGTACCACGAAACTTTGCAGACAGTCGCGGATAGGCCTTTTCTACTGAAGTACCAAGTTTCAGAAGTGCAGCTCTTGTACTGCCGGAGATATGTCGATACAAACTGAATACGCAAAACATCAACAAAATTTAGCGCGTTTTAAAGTTAATATTGCTTTTGATAATAACTTCCACATTTATTCGAATTGTGCCACGACACTTTGCAGACAGTCGCGGATAGGCCTTGTCTACTGAAGTACCAAGTTTCAGAAGTGCAGCTCTTGTACTGCCGGAGATATGTCGATACAAACTGAATACGCAAAACATCAACAAAATTTAGCGCGTTTTAAAGTTGATATCGCTTTTGTTAATAACTTCCACATTTATTCGAATTGTGCCACGAAACTTTGCAGACAGTCGCGGCGACTGATTTTCTACTGAAGTACCAAGTTTCAGAAGTGCAGCTCTTGTACTGCCGGAGATATGTCGATACAAACTGAATACGCAAAACATCAACAAAATTTAGCGCGTTTTAAAGTTGATATCGCTTTTGTTAATAACTTCAACATTTATTCGAATTGTGCAACGAAACTTTGCAGACAGTCGCGGAGACAGATTTTCTACTGAAGTACCAAGTTTCAGAAGTGCAGCTCTTGTACTGCCGGAGATATGTCGATACAAACTGACTACGTAAACCATCAACAAAATTTAGCGCGTTTTAAAGTTGATATCGCTTTTGTTAATAACTTCAACATTTATTCAGATTGTGCCACGAAACTTTGCAGACAGTCGCGGAGACAGATTTTCTACTGAAGTACCAAGTTTCAGAAGTGCAGCTCTTGTACTGCCGGAGATATGTCGATACAAACTGAATACGCAAAACATCAACAAAATTTAGCGCGTTTTAAAGTTGATATCGCTTTTGTTAATAACTTCCACATTTATTCGAATTGTGCCACGAAACTTTGCAGACAGTCGCGGATAGGCCTTGTCTACTGAAGTACCAAGTTTCAGAAGTGCAGCTCTTGTACTGCCGGAGATATGTCGATACAGACTGAATACGCAAAACATCAACAAAATTTAGCGCGTTTTAAAGTTGATATTGCTTTTGTTAATAACTTCAACATTTATTCGAATTGTGCCACGAAACTTTGCAGACAGTCGCGGATAGGCCTTTTCTACTGAAGTACCAAGTTTCAGAAGTGCAGATCTTGTACTGCCGGAGATATGTCGATACAAACTGAATACGCAAAACATCAACAAAATTTAGCATGTTTTAAAGTTGATATCGCTTTTGTTTATAACTTCCACATTTATTCGAATTGTGCCACGAAACTTTGCAGACAGTCGCGGATAGGCCTTGTCTACTGGAGTACCAAGTTTCAGAAGTGCAGCTCTTGTACTGCCGAAGATATGTCGATACAAACTGAATACGCAAAACATCAACAAAATTTAGCGCGTTTTAAAGTTGATATCGCTTTTGTTTATAACTTCCACATTTATTCGAATTGTGCCACGAAACTTTGCAGACAGTCGCGGAGACAGATTTCCTACTGAAGTACCAAGTTTCAGCAGTGCAGCTCTTGTACTGCCGGAGATATGTCGATACAAACTGAATACGCAAAACAACAACAAAATTTAGCGCGTTTTAAAGTTGATATCGCTTTTGTTATAACTTCCACATTTATTCGAATTGTACCACGAAACTTTGCCGACAGTCGCGGATAGGCCTTTTCTACTGCAATACCAAGTTTCAGAAGTGCAGCTCTTGTACTGTCGGAGATATGTCGATACAAACTGAATACGCAAAACATCAACAAAATTTAGCGCGTTTTAAAGTTGATATCGCTTTTGTTAATAACTTCGACATTTATTCGAATTGTGCCACGAAACTTTGCAGACAGTCGCGGATACGCCTTGTCTTCTCAAGTACTAAGTTTCAGAAGTGCAGCTCTTGTACTGCCGGAGATATGTCGATACAAACTGAATACGCAAAACATCAACAAAATTTAGCGCGTTTTAAAGTTGATATCGCTTTTGTAAATAACTTCCACATTTATTCGAATTGTGCCACGAAACTTTGCAGACAGTCGCGGCGACTGATTTTCTACTGAAGTACCAAGTTTCAGAAGTGCAGCTCTTGTACTGCCGGAGATATGTCGATACAAACTGAATACGCAAAACATCAACAAAATGTAGCGCGTTTTAAAGTTGATATCGCTTTTGTTAATAACTTCAACATTTATTCGAATTGTGCAACGAAACTTTGCAGACAGTCGCGGAGACAGATTTTCTACTGAAGTACCAAGTTTCAGAAGTGCAGCTCTTGTACTGCCGGAGATATGTCGATACAAACTGAATACGCCAAACATCAACAAAATTTAGCGCGTTTTAAAGTTGATATCGCTTTTGTTAATAACTTCAACATTTATTCAGATTGTGCCACGAAACTTTGCAGACAGTCGCGGATAGGCCTTTTCTACTGGAGTACCAAGTTTCAGAAGTGCAGCTCTTGTACTGCCGGAGATATGTCGATACAAACTGAATACGCAAAACATCAACAAAATTTAGCGCGTTTTAAAGTTGATATCGCTTTTGTTAATAACTTCCACATTTATTCGAATTGTGCCACGAAACTTTGCAGACAGTCGCGGATAGGCATTGTCTACTGAAGTACCAAGTTTCAGAAGTGCAGCTCTTGTACTGCCGAAGATATGTCGATACAAACTGAATACGCAAAACATCAACAAAATTTAGCGCGTTTTAAAGTTGATATCGCTTTTGTTTATAACTTCCACATTTATTCGAATTGTGCCACGAAACTTTGCAGACAGTCGCGGAGACAGATTTTCTACTGAAGTACCAAGTTTCAGCAGTGCAGCTCTTGTACTGCCGGAGATATGTCGATACAAACTGAATACGCAAAACATCAACAAAATTTAGCGCGTTTTAAAGTTGATATCGCTTTTGTTATAACTTCCACATTTATTCGAATTGTACCACGAAACTTTGCAGACAGTCGCGGATAGGCCTTTTCTACTGAAGTACCAAGTTTCAGAAGTGCAGCTCTTGTACTGCCGGAGATATGTCGATACAAACTGAATACGCAAAACATCAACAAAATTTAGCGCGTTTTAAAGTTGATATCGCTTTTGTTAATAACTTCCACATTTATTCGAATTGTGCCACGAAACTTTGCAGACAGTCGCGGATAGGCCTTGTCTACTCAAGTACCAAGTTTCAGAAGTGCAGCTCTTGTACTGCCGGAGATATGTCGATACAAACTGAATACGCAACACATCAACAAAATTTAGCGCGTTTTAAAGTTGATATCGCTTTTGTTAATAACTTCCACATTTATTCGAATTGTACCAGGAAACTTTGCAGACAGTCCCGGATAGGCCTTGTCTACCGAAGTACCAAGTTTCAGAAGTGCAGCTCTTGTACTGCCGGAGATATGTCGATACAAACTGAATACGCAAAACATCAACAAAATTTAGCGCGTTTTAAAGTTGATATCGCTTTTGTAAATAACTTCCACATTTATTCGAATAGTGCCACGAAACTTTGCAGACAGTCGCGGCGACTGATTTTCTACTGAAGTACCAAGTTTCAGAAGTGCAGCTCTTGTACTGCCGGAGATATGTCGATACAAACTGAATACGCAAAACATCAACAAAATTTAGCGCGTTTTAAAGTTGATATCGCTTTTGTTAATAACTTCAACATTTATTCGAATTGTGCAACGAAACTTTGCAGACAGTCGCGGAGACAGATTTTCTACTGAAGTACCAAGTTTCAGAAGTGCAGCTCTTGTACTGCCGGAGATATGTCGATACAAACTGAATACGCAAAACATCAACAAAATTTAGCGCGTTTTAAAGTTGATATCGCTTTTGTTAATAACTTCAACATTTATTCAGATTGTGCCACGAAACTTTGCAGACAGTCGCGGATAGGCCTTTTCTACTGGAGTACCAAGTTTCAGAAGTGCAGCTCTTGTACTGCCGGAGATATGTCGATACAAACTGAATACGCAAAACATCAACAAAATTTAGCGCGTTTTAAAGTTGATATCGCTTTTGTTAATAACTTCCACATTTATTCGAATTGTGCCACGAAACTTTGCAGACAGTCGCGGATAGGCCTTGTCTACTGAAGTACCAAGTTTCAGAAGTGCAGCTCTTGTACTGCCGAAGATATGTCGATACAAACTGAATACGCAAAACATCAACAAAATTTAGCGCGTTTTAAAGTTGATATCGCTTTTGTTTATAACTTCCACATTTATTCGAATTGTGCAACGAAACTTTGCAGACAGTCGCGGAGACAGATTTTCTACTGAAGTACCAAGTTTCAGAAGTGCAGCTCTTGTACTGCCGGAGATATGTCGATACAAACTGAATACGCAAAACATCAACAAAATTTAGCGCGTTTTAAAGTTGATATCGCTTTTGTTATAACTTCCACATTTATTCGAATTGTACCACGAAACTTTGCAGACAGTCGCGGATAGGCCTTTTCTACTGAAGTACCAAGTTTCAGTAGTGCAGCTCTTGTACTGCCGGAGATATGTCGATACAAACTGAATACGCAAAACATCAACAAAATTTAGCGCGTTTTAAAGTTGATATCGCTTTTGTTAATAACTTCCACATTTATTCGAATTGTGCCACGAAACTTTGCAGACAGTCGCGGATAGGCCTTTTCTACTGAAGTACCAAGTTTCAGAAGTGCAGCTCTTGTACTGCCGGAGATATGTCGATACAAACTGAATACGCAAAACATCAATAAAATTTAGCGCGTTTTAAAGTTGATATTGCTTTTGTTAATAACTTCCACATTTATTCGAATTGTGCCACGAAACTTTGCAGACAGTCGCGGATAGGCCTTGTCTACTGAAGTACCAAGTTTCAGAAGTGCAGCTCTTGTACTGCCGGAGATATGTCGATACAAACTGAATACGCAAAACATCAACAAAATTTAGCGCGTTTTAAAGTTGATATCGCTTTTGTTAATAACTTCCACATTTATTCGAATTGTACCAGGAAACTTTGCAGACAGTCGCGGATAGGCCTTGTCTACCGAAGTACCAAGTTTCAGAAGTGCAGCTCTTGTACTGCCGGAGATATGTCGATACAAACTGAATACGCAAAACATCAACAAAATTTAGCGCGTTTTAAAGTTGATATCGCTTTTGTAAATAACTTCCACATTTATTCGAATAGTGCCACGAAACTTTGCAGACAGTCGCGGCGACTGATTTTCTACTGAAGTACCAAGTTTCAGAAGTGCAGCTCTTGTACTGCCGGAGATATGTCGATACAAACTGAATACGCAAAACATCAACAAAATTTAGCGCGTTTTAAAGTTGATATCGCTTTTGTTAATAACTTCAACATTTATTCGAATTGTGCAACGAAACTTTGCAGACAGTCGCGGAGACAGATTTTCTACTGAAGTACCAAGTTTCAGAAGTGCAGCTCTTGTACTGCCGGAGATATGTCGATACAAACTGAATACGCAAAACATCAACAAAATTTAGCGCGTTTTAAAGTTGATATCGCTTTTGTTAATAACTTCAACATTTATTCAGATTGTGCCACGAAACTTTGCAGACAGTCGCGGAGACAGATTTTCTACTGAAGTACCAAGTTTCAGTAGTGCAGCTCTTGTACTGCCGGAGATATGTCGATACGAACTGAATACGCAAAACATTAACAAAATTTAGCGCGTTTTAAAGTTGATATCGCTTTTGTTAATAACTTCAACATTTATTCAAATTGTGCCACGAAACTTTGCAGACAGTCGCGGATAGGCCTTTTCTACTGAAGTACCAAGTCTCAGAAGTGCAGCTCTTGTACTGCCGGAGATATGTCGATACAAACTGAATACGCAAAACATCAACAAAATTTAGCGCGTTTTAAAGTTGATATCGCTTTTGTTAATAACTTCCACATTTATTCGAATTGTGCCACGAAACTTTGCAGACAGTCGCGGATAGGCCTTGTCTACTGAAGTACCAAGTTTCAGAAGTGCAGCTCTTGTACTGCCGGAGATATGTCGATACAAACTGAATACGCAAAACATCAACAAAATTTAGCGCGTTTTAAAGTTGATATTGCTTTTGTTAATAACTTCAACATTTATTCGAATTGTGCCACGAAACTTTGCAGACAGTCGCGGATAGGCCTTTTCTACTGTAGTACCACGTTTCAGAAGTGCAGATCTTGTACTGCCGGAGATATGTCGATACAAACTGAATACGCAAAACATCAACAAAATTTAGCGCGTTTTAAAGTTGATATCGCTTTTGTTTATAACTTCCACATTTATTCGAATTGTGCCACGAAACTTTGCAGACAGTCGCGGATAGGCCTTGTCTACTCAAGTACCAAGTTTCAGAAGTGCAGCTCTTGTACTGCCGGAGATATGTCGATACAAACTGAATACGCAAAACATCAACAAAATTTAGCGCGTTTTAAAGTTGATATCGCTTTTGTTTATAACTTCCACATTTATTCGAATTGTGCCACGAAACTTTGCAGACATTCGCGGAGACAGATTTTATACTGGAGTACCAGGTTTCAGAAGTGCAGCTCTTGTACTGCCGGAGATATGTCGATACAAACAGAATACGCAAAACATCAACAAAATTTAGCGCGTTTTAAAGTTGATATCGCTTTTGTTAATAACTTCCACATTTATTCGAATTGTACCACGAAACTTTGCAGACAGTCGCGGATAGGCCTTGTCTACTGAAGTACGAAGTTTCATAAGTGCAGCTCTTGTACTGCCGGCGATATGTCGATACAAACTGAATACGAAAAACATCAACAAAATTTAGCGCGTTTTAAAGTTGATATCGCTTTTGTTTATAACTTCCACATTTATTCGAATTGTGCCACGAAACTTTGCAGACAGTCGCAGAGACAGATTTTCTACTGAAGTACCAAGTTTCAGAAGTGCAACTCTTGTACTGTCGGAGATATGTCGATACAAACTTAATACGCAAAACATCAACAAAATTTAGCGCGTTTTAAAGTTGATATCGCTTTTGTTAATAACTTCAACATTTATTCAGATTGTGCCACGAAACTTTGCAGACAGTCGCGGAGACAGATTTTCTACTGAAGTACCAAGTTTCAGTAGTGCAGCTCTTGTACTGCCGGAGATATGTCGATACGAACTGAATACGCAAAACATTAACAAAATTTAGCGCGTTTTAAAGTTGATATCGCTTTTGTTAATAACTTCAACATTTATTCAAATTGTGCCACGAAACTTTGCAGACAGTCGCGGATAGGCCTTGTCTACTGAAGTACCAAGTTTCAGAAGTGCAGCTCTTGTACTGCCGGAGATATGTCGATACAAACTGAATACGCAAAACATCAACAAAATTTAGCGCGTTTTAAAGTTGATATTGCTTTTGTTAATAACTTCCACATTTATTCGAATTGTGCCACGAAACTTTGCAGACAGTCGCGGATAGGCCTTGTCTACTGAAGTACCAAGTTTCAGAAGTGCAGCTCTTGTACTGCCGGAGATATGTCGATACAAACTGAATACGCAAAACATCAACAAAATTTAGCGCGTTTTAAAGTTGATATTGCTTTTGTTAATAACTTCAACATTTATTCGAATTGTGCCACGAAACTTTGCAGACAGTCGCGGATAGGCCTTTTCTACTGAAGTACCAAGTTTCAGAAGTGCAGCTCTTGTACTGCCGGAGATATGTCGATACAAACTGAATACGCAAAACATCAACAAAATTTAGCGCGTTTTAAAGTTGATATCGCTTTTGTTTATAACTTCCACATTTATTCGAATTGTGCCACGAGACTTTGCAGACAGTCGCGGATAGGCCTTGTCTACTCAAGTACCAAGTTTCAGAAGTGCAGCTTTTGTACTGCCGGAGATATGTCGATACAAACTGAATACGCAAAACATCAACAAAATTTAGCGCGTTTTAAAGTTGATATCGCTTTTGTTTATAACTTCCACATTTATTCGAATTGTACCACGAAACTTTGCAGACAGTCGCGGATAGGCCTTGTCTACCGAAGTACCAAGTTTCAGAAGTGCAGCTCTTGTACTGCCGGAGATATGTCGATACAAACTGAATACGCAAAACACCAACAAAATTTAGCGCGTTTTAAAGTTGATATCGCTTTTGTAACTAACTTCCACATTTATTCGAATTGTGCCACGAAACTTTGCAGACAGTCGCGGCGACTGATTTTCTACTGAAGTACCAAGTTTCAGAAGTGCAGCTCTTGTACTGCCGGAGATATGTCGATACAAACTGAATACGCAAAACATCAACAAAATTTAGCGCGTTTAAAGTTGATATCGCTTTTGTTAATAACTTTAACATTTATTCGAATTGTGCAACGAAACTTTGCAGACAGTCGCAAAGACAGATTTTCTACTGAAGTACCAAGTTTCAGAAGTGCAGCTCTTGTACTGCCGGAGATATGTTGATACAAACTGAATACGCAAAACATCAACAAAATTTAGCGCGTTTTAAAGTTGATATCGCTTTTGTTAATAACTTCAACATTTATTCAGATTGTGCCACGAAACTTTTCAGACAGTCGCGGAGACAGATTTTCTACTGAAGTACCAAGTTTCAGTAGTGCAGCTCTTGTACTGCCGGAGATATGTCGATACGAACTGAATACGCAAAACATTAACAAAATTTAGCGCTTTTTAAAGTTGATATCGCTTTTGTTAATAACTTCAACATTTATTCAAAATGTGCCACGAAACTTTGCAGACTGTCGCAGATAGGCCTTTTCTACTGAAGTACCAAGTTTCAGAAGTGCAGCTCTTGTACTGCCGGAGATATGTCGATACAAACTGAATACGCAAAACATCAACAAAATTTAGCGCGTTTTAAAGTTGATATCACTTTTGTTAATAACTTCCACATTTATTCGGATTGTGCCACGAAACTTTGCAGACAGTCGCGGATAGGCCTTTTCTACTGAAGTACCAAGTTTCAGTAGTGCAGTTCTTGTACTGCCGGAGATATGTCGATACGAACTGAATACGCAAAACATTAACAAAATTTAGCGCGTTTTAAAGTTGATACTGCTTTTGTTAATAACTTCAACATTTATTCAAATTGTACCACGAAACTTTGCAGACAGTCGCGGATAGGCCTTTTCTACTGAAGTACCAAGTTTCAGAAGTGCAGCTCTTGTACTGCCGGAGATATGTCGATACAAACTGAATACGCAAAACATCAACAAAATTTAGCGCGTTTTAAAGTTGATATCGCTTTTGTATATAACTTCCACATTTATTCGAATTGTGCCACGAAACTTTGCAGACAGTCGCGGATAGGCCTTTTCTACTGAAGTACCAAGTTACAGAAGTGCAGCTCTTGTACTGCCGGAGATATGTCGATACAAACTGAATACGCAAAACATCAACAAAATTTAGCGCGTTTTAAAGTTGATATCGCTTTCGTTTATAACTTCCACATTTACTCGAATTGTGCCACGAAACTTTGCAGACAGTCGCGGCGACTGATTTTCTACTGAAGTACCAAGTTTCAGAAGTGCAGATCTTGTACTGCCGGAGATATGTCGATACAAACTGAATACGCAAAACATCAACAAAATTTAGCGCGTTTTAAAGTTGATATCGCTTTCGTTTATAACTTCCACATTTATTCGAATTGTGCCACGAAACTTTGCAAACAGTCGCGGAGACAGATTTTCTACTGAAGTACCAAGTTTCAGTAGTGCAGCTCTTGTACTGCCGGAGATATGTCGATACAAACTGAATACGCAAAACATCAACAAAATTTAGCGCGTTTTAAAGTTGATATCGCTTTTGTTAATAACTTCCATATTTATTCGAATTGTACCACGAAACTTTGCAGACAGTCGCGGATAGGCCTTTTCTACTGAAGTACCAAGTTTCAGAAGTGCAGCTCTTGTACTGCCGGAGATATGTCGATACAAACTGAATACGCAAAACATCAACAAAATTTAGCGCGTTTTAAAGTTGATATTGCTTTTGTTAATAACTTCCACATTTATTCGAATTGTGCCACGAAACTTTGCAGACAGTCGCGCATAGGCCTTGTCTACTGAAGTACCAAGTTTCAGAAGTGCAGCTCTTGTACTGCCGGAGATATGTCGATACAAACTGAATACGCAAAACATCAACAAAATTTTGCGCGTTTTAAAGTTGATATCGCTTTTGTTAATAACTTCCACATTTATTCGAATTGTGCCACGAAACTTTGCAGACAGTCGCGGAGACAGATTTTCTACTGAAGTACCAAGTTTCAGAAGTGCAGCTCTTGTACTGCCGGAGATATGTCGATACAAACTGAATACGCAAAACATCAACAAAATTTAGCGCGTTTTAAAGTTGATATCGCTTTTGTTAATAACTTCAACATTTATTCGAATTGTGCCACGAAACTTTGCAGACAGTTGCGGATAGGCCTTGTCTACTGAAGTACCAAGTTTCAGAAGTGCAGCTCTTGTACTGCCGGAGATATGTCGATACAAACTGAATACGCAAAACATCAACAAAATTTAGCGCGTTTTAAAGTTGATATCGCTTTTGTAAATAACGTCCACATTTATTCGAATTGTGCCACGAAACTTTGCAGACAGTCGCGGCGACTGATTTTCTACTGAAGTACCAAGTTTCAGAAGTGCAGCTCTTGTACTGCCGGAGATATGTCGATACAAACTGAATCGCAAAACATCAACAAAATTTAGCGCGTTTTAAAGTTGATATCGCTTTTGTTAATAACTTCAACATTTATTCGAATTGTGCAACGAAACTTTGCAGACAGTCGCGGAGACAGATTTTCTACTGAAGTACCAAGTTTCAGAAGTGCAGCTCTTGTACTGCCAGAGATATGTTGATACAAACTGAATACGCAAAACATCAACAAAATTTAGCGCGTTTTAAAGTTGATATCGCTTTTGTTAATAACTTCCACATTTATTCAGATTGTGCCACGAAACTTTGCAGACAGTCGCGGATAGGCCTTGTCTACTGAAGTACCAAGTTTCAGAAGTGCAGCTCTTGTACTGCCGGAGATATGTCGATACAAACTGAATACGCAAAACATCAACAAAATTTAGCGCGTTTTAACGTTAATATTGCTTTTGTTAATAACTTCCACATTTATTCGAATTGTGCCACGACACTTTGCAGACAGTCGCGGATAGGCCTTGTCTACTGAAGTACCAAGTTTCAGAAGTGCAGCTCTTGTACTGCCGGAGATATGTCGATACAAACTGAAAACGCAAAACATCAACAAAATTTAGCGCGTTTTAAAGTTGATATCGCTTTTGTTAATAACTTCAACATTTATTCGAATTGTGCAACGAAACTTTGCAGACAGTCGCGTAGACAGATTTTCTACTGAAGTACCAAGTTTCAGAAGTGCAGCTCTTGTACTGCCGGAGATATGTCGATACAAACTGAATACGCAAAACATCAACAAAATTTAGCGCGTTTTAAAGTTGATATCGCTTTTGTTAATAACTTCAACATTTATTCGAATTGTGCCACGAAACTTTGCAGACAGTCGCGGAGACAGATTTTCTACTGAAGTACCAAGTTTCAGTAGTGCAGCTCTTGTACTGCCGGAGATATGTCGATACGAACTGAATACGCAAAACATTAACAAAATTTAGCGCGTTTTAAAGTTGATATCGCTTTTGTTAATAACTTCAACATTTATTCAAATTGTGCCACGAAACTTTGCAGACAGTCGCGGATAGGCCTTTTCTACTGAAGTACCAAGTTTCAGAAGTGCAGCTCTTGTACTGCCGGAGATATGTCGATAAAAACTGAATACGCAAAACATCAACAAAATTTAGCGCGTTTTAAAGTTGATATCGCTTTTGTTAATAACTTCCACATTTATTCGAATTGTGCCACGAAACTTTGCAGACAGTCGCGGATAGGCCTTGTTTACTGAAGTACCAAGTTTCAGAAGTGCAGCTCTTGTACTGCCGGAGATATGTCGATACAAACTGAATACGCAAAACATCAACAAAATTTAGCGCGTTTTAAAGTTGATATTGCTTTTGTTAATAACTTCAACATTTATTCGAATTGTGCCACGAAACTTTGCAGACAGTCGCGGATAGGCCTTTTATACTGAAGTACCAAGTTTCAGAAGTGCAGCTCTTGTACTGCCGGAGATATGTCGATACAAACTGAATACGCAAAACATCAACAAAATTTAGCGCGTTTTAAAGTTGATATCGCTTTTGTTAATAACTTCAACATTTATTCGAATTGTGCCACGAAACTTTGCTAACAGTCGCGGATAGGCCTTGTCTACTGAAGTACCAAGTTTCAGAAGTGCAGCTCTTGAACTGCCGGAGATATGTCGATACAAACTGAATACGCAAAACATCAACAAAATTTAGCGCGTTTTAAAGTTGATATTGCTTTTGTTAATAACTTCCACATTTATTCGAATTGTGCCACGAAACTTTGCAGACAGTCGCGGATAGGCCTTGTCTACTGAAGTACCAAGTTACAGAAGTGCAGCTCTTGTACTGCCGGAGATATGTCGATACAAACTGAATACGCAAAACATCAACAAAATTTAGCGCGTTTTAAAGTTGATATCGCTTTTGTTAATAACTTCCACATTTATTCGAATTGTACGACGAAACTTTGCAGACAGTCGCGGCGACTGATTTTCTACTGAAGTACCAAGTTTCAGAAGTGCAGCTCTTGTACTGCCGGAGATATGTCGATACAAACTGAATACGCAAAACATCAACAAAATTTAGCGCGTTTTAAAGTTGATATCGCTTTTGTTTATAACTTCTACATTTATTCGAATTGTGCCACGAAACTTTGCAGACAGTCGCGGAGACAGATTTTCTACTGAAGTACAAAGTTTCAGCAGTGCAGCTCGTGTACTGCCGGAGATATGTCGATACAAACTGAATACGCAAAACATCAACAAAATTTAGCGCGTTTTAAAGTTGATATCGCTTTTGTTAATAACTTCCACATTTATTCGAATTGTACCACGAAACTTTGCAGACAGTCGCGGATAGGCCTTTTCTACTGAAGTACCAAGTTTCAGAAGTGCAGCTCTTGTACTGCCGGAGATATGTCGATACAAACTGAATACGCAAAACATCAACAAAATTTAGCGCGTTTTAAAGTTGATATCGCTTTTGTTAATAACTTCAACATTTATTCAAATTGTGCCACGAAACTTTGCAGACAGTCGCGGATAGGCCTTTTCTACTGAAGTACCAAGTTTCAGAAGTGCAGCTCTTGTACTGCGAGATATGTCGATACAAACTGAATACGCAAAACATCAACAAAATTTAGCGCGTTTTAAAGTTGATATCGCTTTTGTTAATAACTTCCACATTTATTCGAATTGTGCCACGAAACTTTGCAGACAGTCGCGGATAGGCCTTGTCTACTGAAGTACCAAGTTTCAGAAGTGCAGCTCTTGTACTGCCGGAGATATGTCGATACAAACTGAATACGCAAAACATCAACAAAATTTAGCGCGTTTTAAAGTTGATGTTGCTTTTGTTAATAACTTCAACATTTATTCGAATTGTGCCACGAAACTTTGCAGACAGTCGCGGATAGGCCTTTTCTACTGAAGTACCAAGTTTCAGAAGTGCAGATCTTGTACTGCCGGAGATATGTCGATACAAACTGAATACGCAAAACATCAACAAAATTTAGCGCGTTTTAAAGTTGATATCGCTTTTGTTTATAACTTCCACATTTATTCGAATTGTGCCACGAAACTTTGCAGACAGTCGCGGATAGGCCTTGTCTTCTGAGGTACCACGTTTCAGAAGTGCAGCTCTTGTACTGCCGGAGATATGTCGATACAAACTGAATACGCAAAACATCAACAAAATTTAGCGCGTTTTAAAGTTGATATCGCTTTTGTTTATAACTTCCACATTTATTCGAATTGTGCCACGAAACTTTGCAGACAGTCGCGGAGACAGATTTTCTACTGAAGTACCAAGTCTCAGCAGTGCAGCTCTTGTACTGCCGGAGATATGTCGATACAAACTGAATACGCAAAACATCAACAAAATTTAGCGCGTTTTAAAGTTGATATCGCTTTTGTTAAGAACTTCCACATTTATTCGAATTGTACCACGAAACTTTGCAGACAGTCGCGGATAGGCCTTTTCTACTGAAGTACCAAGTTTCAGAAGTGCAGCTCTTGTACTGCCGGAGATATGTCGATACAAACTGAATACGCAAAACATCAACAAAATTTAGCGCGTTTTAAAGTTAATATTGCTTTTGTTAATAACTTCCACATTTATTCGAATTGTGCCACGACACTTTGCAGACAGTCGCGGATAGGCCTTGTCTACTGAAGTACACAGTTTCAGAAGTGCAGCTCTTGTACTGCCGGAGATATGTCGATACAAACTGAATACGCAAAACATCAACAAAATTTAGCGCGTTTTAAAGTTGATATCGCTTTTGTTAATAACTTCCACATTTATTCGAATTGTGCCTTGAAACATTGCAGACAGTCGCGGCGACTGATTTTCTACTGAAGTACCAAGTTTCAGAAGTGCAGCTCTTGTACTGCCGGAGATATGTCGATACAAACTGAATACGCAAAACATCAACAAAATTTAGCGCGTTTTAAAGTTGATATCACTTTTGTTAATAACTTCAACATTTATTCAGATTGTGCCACGAAACTTTGCAGACAGTCGTGGAGACAGATTTTCTACTGAAGTACCAAGTTTCAGTAGTGCAGCTCTTGTACTGCCGGAGATATTTCGATACGAACTGAATACGCAAAACATTAACAAAATTTAGCGCGTTTTAAAGTTGATATCGCTTTTGTTTATAACTTCAACATTTATTCGAATTGTGCCACGAAACTTTGCAGACAGTCGCGGATAGGCCTTTACTACTGAAGTACCAAGTTTCAGAAGTGCAGCTCTTGTACTGCCGGAGATATGTCGATACAAACTGAATACGAAAAACATCAACAAAATTTAGCGCGTTTTAAAGTTGATATCGCTTTTGTTTATAACTTCCACATTTATTCGAATTGTGCCACGAAACTTTGCAGACAGTCGCGGATAGGCCTTGTCTACTGAAGTACCAAGTTTAAGAAGTGCAGCTCTTGTACTGCCGAAGATATGTCGATACAAACTGAATACGCAAAACATCAACAAAATTTAGCGCGTTTTAAAGTTGATATCGCTTTTGTTTATAACTTCCACATTTATTCGAATTGTGCCACGAAACTTTGCAGACAGTCGCGGAGACAGATTTTCTACTGAAGTACCAAGTTTCAGAAGTGCAGCTCTTGTACTGCCGGAGATATGTCGATACAAACTGAATACGCAAAACATCAACAAAATTTAGCGCGTTTTAAAGTTGATATCGCTTTTGTTTATAACTTCCACATTTATTCGAATTGTGCCACGAAACTTTGCAGACAGTCGCGGAGACAGATTTTCTACTGAAGTACCAAGTTTCAGCAGTGCAGTTCTTGTACTGCCGGAGATATGTCGATACAAACTGAATACGCAAAACATTAACAAAATTTAGCGCGTTTTAAAGTTGATATCGCTTTTGTTATAACTTCCACATTTATTTGAATTGTACCACGAAACTTTGCAGACAGTCGCGGATAGGCCTTTTGCTACTGAAGTACCAAGTTTCAGAAGTGCAGCTCTTGTACTG
Organism: Sepiola atlantica; assembly: GCA_963556195.1. NCBI lineage: Eukaryota > Metazoa > Mollusca > Cephalopoda > Sepiida > Sepiolidae > Sepiola > Sepiola atlantica. The sequence goes on from CAUVYP010000355.1 coordinate 1,130,408, forward strand.
CCGGAGATATGTCGATACAAACTGAATACGCAAAACATCAACAAAATTTAGCGCGTTTTAAAGTTGATATCGCTTTTGTTAATAACTTCAACATTTATTCGAATTGTGCCACGAAACTTTGCAGACAGTCGCGGATAGGCCTTGTCTACTCTAGTACCAAGTTTCAGAAGTGCAGCTCTTGTACTGCCGGAGATATGTCGATACAAACTGAATACGCAAAACATCAACAAAATTTAGCGCGTTTTAAAGTTGATATCGCTTTTGTTAATAACTTCCACATTTATTCGAATTGTACCAGGAAACTTTGCAGACAGTCGCGGATAGGCCTTTTCTACCGAAGTACCAAGTTTCAGAAGTGCAGCTCTTGTACTGCCGGAGATATGTCGATACAAACTGAATACGCAAAACATCAACAAAATTTAGCGCGTTTTAAAGTTGATATCGCTTTTGTAAATAACTTCCACATTTATTCGAATTGTGCCACGAAACTTTGCAGACAGTCGCGGCGACTGATTTTCTACTGAAGTACCAAGTTTCAGAAGTGCAGCTCTTGTACTGCCGGAGATATGTCGATACAAACTGAATACGCAAAACATCAACAAAATTTAGCGCGTTTTAAAGTTGATATCGCTTTTGTTAATAACTTCAACATTTATTCGAATTGTGCAACGAAACTTTGCAGACAGTCGCGGATAGGCCTTGTCTACTAAAGTACCAAGTTTCAGAAGTGCAGCTCTTGTACTGCCGGAGATATGTCGATACAAACTGAATACGCAAAACATCAACAAAATTTAGCGCGTTTTAAAGTTGATATTGCTTTTGTTAATAACTTCCACATTTATTCGAATTGTGCCACGAAACTTTGCAGACAGTCGCGGATAGGCCTTGTCTACTGAAGTACCAAGTTACAGAAGTTCAGCTCTTGTACTGCCGGAGATATGTCGATACAAACTGAATACGCAAAACATCAACAAAATTTAGCGCGTTTTAAAGTTGATATCGCTTTTGTTAATAACTTCCACATTTATTCGAATTGTGCCACGAAACTTTGCAGACAGTCGCGGAGACAGATTTTCTACTGAAGTACCAAGTTTCAGAAGTGCAGCTCTTGTACTGCAGGAGATATGTCGATAAAACTGAATACGCAAAACATCAACAAAATTTAGTGCGTTTTAAAGTTGATATCGCTTTAGTTTATAACTTCACCATTTATTCGAATTGTGCCACGAAACTTTGCAGACAGTCGCGGAGACAGATTTTCTACTGAAGTACCAAGTTTCAGCAGTGCAGCTCTTGTACTGCCGGAGATATGTCGATACAAACTGAATACGCAAAACATCAACAAAATTTAGCGCGTTTTAAAGTTGATATCGCTTTTGTTAATAACTTCCACATTTATTCGAATTGTGCCACGAAACTTTGCAGACAGTCGCGCATAGGCCTTGTCTACTGAAGTACCAAGTTTGAGAAGTGCAGCTCTTGTACTGCCGGAGATATGTCGATACAAACTGAATACGCAAAACATCAACAAAATTTTGCGCGTTTTAAAGTTGATATCGCTTTTGTTAATAACTTCCACATTTATTCGAATTGTGCCACGAAACTTTGCAGACAGTCGCGGAGACAGATTTTCTACTGAAGTACCAAGTTTCAGCAGTGCAGCTCTTGTACTGCCGGAGATATGTCGATACAAACTGAATACGCAAAACATCAACAAAGTTTAGCGCGTTTTAAAGTTGATATCGCTTTTGTTAATAACTTCCACATTTATTCGAATTGTACAACGAAACTTTGCAGACAGTCGCGGATAGGCCTTGTCTACTGAAGTACCAAGTTTCAGAAGTGCAGCTCTTGTACTGCCGGAGATATGTCGATACAAACTGAATACGCAAAACATCAACAAAATTTAGCGCGTTTTAAAGTTGATATTGCTTTTGTTAATAACTTCCACATTTATTCGAATTGTGCCACGACACTTTGCAGACAGTCGCGGATAGGCCTTGTCTACTCGAGTACACAGTTTCAGAAGTGCAGCTCTTGTACTGCCGGAGATATGTCGATACAAACTGAATACGCAAAACATCAACAAAATTTAGCGCGTTTTAAAGTTGATATCGCTTTTGTTAATAACTTCCACATTTATTCGAATTGTGCCACGAAACTTTGCAGACAGTCGCGGATAGGCCTTGTCTACTGAAGTACCAAGTTTCAGAAGTGCAGCTCTTGTACTGCCGGAGATATGTCGATACAAACTGAATACGCAAAACATCAACAAAATTGTGCGCGTTTTAAAGTTGATATCGCTTTTGTTAATAACTTCCACAATTATTCGAATTGTGCCACGAAACTTTGCAGACAGTCGCGGAGACAGATTTTCTACTGAAGTACCAAGTTTCAGCAGTGCAGCTCTTGTACTGCCGGAGATATGTCGATACAAACTGAATACGCAAAACATCAACAAAATTTAGCGCGTTTTAAAGTTGATATCGCTTTTGTTAATAACTTCCACATTTATTCGAATTGTGCCACGAAACTTTGCAGACAGTCGCGGCGACTGATTTTCTACTGAAGTACCAAGTTTCAGAAGTGCAGCTCTTGTACTGCCGGAGATATGTCGATACAAACTGAATACGCAAAACATCAACAAAATTTAGCGCGTTTTAAAGTTGATATCGCTTTTGTTAATAACTTCAACATTTATTCGAATTGTGCAACGAAACTTTGCAGACAGTCGCGGATAGGCCTTGTCTACTAAAGTACCAAGTTTCAGAAGTGCAGCTCTTGTACTGCCGGAGATATGTCGATACAAACTGAATACGCAAAACATCAACAAAATTTAGCGCGTTTTAAAGTTGATATCGCTTTTGTTAATACCTTCCACATTTATTCGAATTGTGCCTTGAAACATTGCAGACAGTCGCGGCGACTGATTTTCTACTGAAGTACCAAGTTTCAGAAGTGCAGCTCTTGTACTGCCGGAGATATGTCGATACAAACTGAATACGCAAAACATCAACAAAATTTAGCGCGTTTTAAAGTTGATATCACTTTTGTTAATAACTTCAACATTTATTCAGATTGTGCCACGAAACTTTGCAGACAGTCGCGGAGACAGATTTTCTACTGAAGTACCAAGTTTCAGTAGTGCAGCTCTTGTACTGCCGGAGATATGTCGATACGAACTGAATACGCAAAACATTAACAAAATTTAGCGCGTTTTAAAGTTGATATCGCTTTTGTTAATAACTTCAACATTTATTCAAATTGTGCCACGAAACTTTGCAGACAGTCGCGGATAGGCCTTTTCTACTGAAGTACCAAGTTTCAGAAGTGCAGCTCTTGTACTGCCGGAGATATGTCGATACAAACTGAATACGCAAAACATCAACAAAATTTAGCGCGTTTTAAAGTTGATATCGCTTTTGTTAATAACTTCCACATTTATTCGAATTGTGCCACGAAACTTTGCAGACAGTCGCGGATAGGCCTTGTCTACTGAAGTACCAAGTTTCAGAAGTGCAGCTCTTGTACTGCCGGAGATATGTCGATACAAACTGAATACGCAAAACATCAACAAAATTTAGCGCGTTTTAAAGTTGATATTGCTTTTGTTAATAACTTCAACATTTATTCGAATTGTGCCACGAAACTTTGCAGACAGTCGCGGATAGGCCTTTTCTACTGAAGTACCAAGTTTCAGAAGTGCAGATCTTGTACTGCCGGAGATATGTCGATACAAACTGAATACGCAAAACATCAACAAAATTTAGCGCGTTTTAAAGTTGATATCGCTTTTGTTTATAACTTCCACATTTATTCGAATTGTGCCACGAAACTTTGCAGACAGTCGCGGATAGGCCTTGTCTTCTGAGGTACCACGTTTCAGAAGTGCAGCTCTTGTACTGCCGGAGATATGTCGATACAAACTGAATACGCAAAACATCAACAAAATTTAGCGCGTTTTAAAGTTGATATCGCTTTTGTTTATAACTTCCACATTTATTCGAATTGTGCCACGAAACTTTGCAGACAGTCGCGGAGACAGATTTTCTACTGAAGTACCAAGTCTCAGCAGTGCAGCTCTTGTACTGCCGGAGATATGTCGATACAAACTGAATACGCAAAACATCAACAAAATTTAGCGCGTTTTAAAGTTGATATCGCTTTTGTTAAGAACTTCCACATTTATTCGAATTGTACCACGAAACTTTGCAGACAGTCGCGGATAGGCCTTTTCTACTGAAGTACCAAGTTTCAGAAGTGCAGCTCTTGTACTGCCGGAGATATTTCGATACGAACTGAATACGCAAAACATTAACAAAATTTAGCGCGTTTTAAAGTTGATATCGCTTTTGTTTATAACTTCCACATTTATTCGAATTGTGCCACGAAACTTTGCAGACAGTCGCGGATAGGCCTTGTCTACTGAAGTACCAAGTTTAAGAAGTGCAGCTCTTGTACTGCCGAAGATATGTCGATACAAACTGAATACGCAAAACATCAACAAAATTTAGCGCGTTTTAAAGTTGATATCGCTTTTGTTTATAACTTCCACATTTATTCGAATTGTGCCACGAAACTTTGCAGACAGTCGCGGAGACAGATTTTCTACTGAAGTACCAAGTTTCAGCAGTGCAGCTCTTGTACTACCGGAGATATGTCGATACAAACTGAATACGCAAAATATCAACAAAATTTAGCGCGTTTTAAAGTTGATATCGCTTTTGTTATAACTTCCACATTTATTCGAATTGTACCACAAAACTTTGCAGACAGTCGCGGATAGGCCTTTTCTACTGAAGTACCAAGTTTCAGAAGTGCAGCTCTTGTACTGCCGGAGATATGTCGATACAAACTGAATACGCAAAACATCAACAAAATTTAGCGCGTTTTAAAGTTGATATCGCTTTTGTTAATAACTTCAACATTTATTCGAATTGTGCAACGAAACTTTGCAGACAGTCGCGGAGACAGATTTTCTACTGAAGTACCAAGTTTCAGAAGTGCAGCTCTTGTACTGCCGGAGATATGTCGATACAAACTGAATACGCAAAACATCAACAAAATTTAGCGCGTTTTAAAGTTGATATCGCTTTTGTTAATAACTTCAACATTTATTCGAATTGTGCCACGAAACTTTGCAGACAGTCGCGGAGACAGATTTTCTACTGAAGTACCAAGTTTCAGTAGTGCAGCTCTTGTACTGCCGGATATATGTCGATACGAACTGAATACGCAAAACATTAACAAAATTTAGCGCGTTTTAAAGTTGATATCGCTTTTGTTAATAACTTCAACATTTATTCAAATTGTGCCACGAAACTTTGCAGACAGTCGCGGATAGGCCTTTTCTACTGAAGTACCAAGTTTCAGAAGTGCAGCTCTTGTACTGCCGGAGATATGTCGATAAAAACTGAATACGCAAAACATCAACAAAATTTAGCGCGTTTTAAAGTTGATATCGCTTTTGTTTATAACTTCCACATTTATTCGAATTGTGCCACGAAACTTTGCAGACAGTCGCGGATAGGCCTTGTCTACTGAAGTACCAAGTTTCAGAAGTGCAGCTCTTGTACTGCCGGAGATATGTCGATACAAACTGAATACGCAAAACATCAACAAAATTTAGCGCGTTTTAAAGTTGATATTGCTTTTGTTAATAACTTCAACATTTATTCGAATTGTGCCACGAAACTTTGCAGACAGTCGCGGATAGGCCTTTTCCACTGAAGTACCAAGTTTCAGAAGTGCAGCTCTTGTACTGCCGGAGATATGTCGATACAAACTGAATACGCAAAACATCAACAAAATTTAGCGCGTTTTAAAGTTGATATCGCTTTTGTTAATAACTTCCACATTTATTCGAATTGTGCCACGAAACTTTGCAGACAGTCGCGGATAGGCCTCGTCTACTGAAGTACCAAGTTTCGGAAGTGCAGCTCTTGAACTGCCGGAGATATGTCGATACAAACTGAATACGCAAAACATCAACAAAATTTAGCGCGTTTTAAAGTTGATATTGCTTTTGTTAATAACTTCCACATTTATTCGAATTGTGCCACGAAACTTTGCAGACAGTCGCGGATAGGCCTTGTCTACTGAAGTACCAAGTTACAGAAGTGCAGCTCTTGTACTGCCGGAGATATGTCGATACAAACTGAATACGCAAAACATCAACAAAATTGTGCGCGTTTTAAAGTTGATATCGCTTTTGTTAATAACTTCCACATTTATTCGAATTGTACGACAAAACTTTGCAGACAGTCGCGGCGACTGATTTTCTACTGAAGTACCAAGTTTCAGAAGTGCAGCTCTTGTACTGCCGGAGATATGTCGATACAAACTGAATACGCAAAACATCAACAAAATTTAGCGCGTTTTAAAGTTGATATCGCTTTTGTTTATAACTTCCACATTTATTCGAATTGTGCCACGAAACTTTGCAGACAGTCGCGGAGACAGATTTTCTACTGAAGTACAAAGTTTCAGCAGTGCAGCTCGTGTACTGCCGGAGATATGTCGATACAAACTGAATACGCAAAACATCAACAAAATTTAGCGCGTTTTAAAGTTGATATCGCTTTTGTTAATAACTTCCACATTTATTCGAATTGTACCACGAAACTTTGCAGACAGTCGCGGATAGGCCTTGTCTACTGAAGTACCAAGTTTCAGAAGTGCAGCTCTTGTACTGCCGGAGATATGTCGATACAAACTGAATACGCAAGACATCAACAAAATTTAGCGCGTTTTAAAGTTAATATTGCTTTTGTTAATAACTTCCACATTTATTCGAATTGTGCCACGAAACTTTGCAGACAGTCGCGGATAGGCCTTGTCTACTGAAGTACACAGTTTCAGAAGTGCAGCTCTTGTACTGCCGGAGATATGTCGATACAAACTGAATACGCAAAACATCAACAAAATTTAGCGCGTTTTAAAGTTGATATCGCTTTTGTTAATAACTTCCACATTTATTCGAATTGTGCCACGATACTTTGCAGAGAGTCGCGGCGACTGATTTTCTACTGAAGTACCAAGTTTCAGAAGTGCAGCTCTTGTACTGCCGGAGATATGTCGATACAAACTGAATACGCAAAACATCAACAAAATTTAGCGCGTTTTAAAGTTGATATCGCTTTTGTTAATAACTTCAACATTTATTCGAATTGTGCAACGAAACTTTGCAGACAGTCGCGGAGACAGATTTTCTACTGAAGTACCAAGTTTCAGAAGTGCAGCTCTTGTACTGCCGGAGATATGTCGATACAAACTGAATACGCAAAACATCAACAAAATTTAGCGCGTTTTAAAGTTGATATCGCTTTTGTTAATAACTTCAACATTTATTCAGATTGTGCCACGAAACTTTGCAGACAGTCGCGGAGACAGATTTACTACTGAAGTACCAAGTTTCAGAAGTGCAGCTCTTGTACTGCCGGAGATATGTCGATACGAACTGAATACGCAAAACATTAACAAAATTTAGCGCGTTTTAAAGTTGATATCGCTTTTGTTAATAACTTCAACATTTATTCAAATTGTGCCACGAAACTTTGCAGACAGTCGCGGATAGGCCTTTTCTACTGAAGTACCAAGTTTCAGAAGTGCAGCTCTTGTACTGCCGGAGATATGTCGATACAAACTGAATACGCAAAACATCAACAAAATTTAGCGCGTTTTAAAGTTGATATCGCTTTTGTTAATAACTTCCACATTTATTCGAATTGTGCCACGAAACTTTGCAGACAGTCGCGGATAGGCCTTGTCTACTGAAGTACCAAGTTTCAGAAGTGCAGCTCTTGTACTGCCGGAGATATGTCGATACAAACTGAATACGCAAAACATCAACAAAATTTAGTGCGTTTTAAAGTTGATATCGCTTTTGTTAATAACTTCAACATTTATTCGAATTGTGCCACGAAACTTTGCAGACAGTCGCGGAGACAGATTGTCTACTGAAGTACCAAGTTTCAGTAGTGCAGCTCTTGTACTGCCGGAGATATGTCGATACGAACTGAATACGCAAAACATTAACAAAATTTAGCGCGTTTTAAAGTTGATATCGCTTTTGTTAATAACTTCAACATTTATTCAAATTGTGCCACGAAACTTTGCAGACAGTCGCGGATAGGCCTTTTCTACTGAAGTACCAAGTTTCAGAAGTGCAGCTCTTGTACTGCCGGAGATATGTCGATAAAAACTGAATACGCAAAACATCAACAAAATTTAGCGCGTTTTAAAGTTGATATCGCTTTTGTTTATAACTTCCACATTTATTCGAATTGTGCCACGAAACTTTGCAGACAGTCGCGGATAGGCCTTGTCTACTGAAGTACCAAGTTTCAGAAGTGCAGCTCTTGTACTGCCGGAGATATGTCGATACAAACTGAATACGCAAAACATCAACAAAATTTAGCGCGTTTTAAAGTTGATATTGCTTTTGTTAATAACTTCAACATTTATTCGAATTGTGCCACGAAACTTTGCAGACAGTCGCGGATAGGCCTTTTCCACTGAAGTACCAAGTTTCAGAAGTGCAGCTCTTGTACTGCCGGAGATATGTCGATACAAACTGAATACGCAAAACATCAACAAAATTTAGCGCGTTTTAAAGTTGATATCGCTTTTGTTAATAACTTCCACATTTATTCGAATTGTGCCACGAAACTTTGCAGACAGTCGCGGATAGGCCTCGTCTACTGAAGTACCAAGTTTCGGAAGTGCAGCTCTTGAACTGCCGGAGATATGTCGATACAAACTGAATACGCAAAACATCAACAAAATTTAGCGCGTTTTAAAGTTGATATTGCTTTTGTTAATAACTTCCACATTTATTCGAATTGTGCCACGAAACTTTGCAGACAGTCGCGGATAGGCCTTGTCTACTGAAGTACCAAGTTACAGAAGTGCAGCTCTTGTACTGCCGGAGATATGTCGATACAAACTGAATACGCAAAACATCAACAAAATTGTGCGCGTTTTAAAGTTGATATCGCTTTTGTTAATAACTTCCACATTTATTCGAATTGTACGACAAAACTTTGCAGACAGTCGCGGCGACTGATTTTCTACTGAAGTACCAAGTTTCAGAAGTGCAGCTCTTGTACTGCCGGAGATATGTCGATACAAACTGAATACGCAAAACATCAACAAAATTTAGCGCGTTTTAAAGTTGATATCGCTTTTGTTTATAACTTCCACATTTATTCGAATTGTGCCACGAAACTTTGCAGACAGTCGCGGAGACAGATTTTCTACTGAAGTACAAAGTTTCAGCAGTGCAGCTCGTGTACTGCCGGAGATATGTCGATACAAACTGAATACGCAAAACATCAACAAAATTTAGCGCGTTTTAAAGTTGATATCGCTTTTGTTAATAACTTCCACATTTATTCGAATTGTACCACGAAACTTTGCAGACAGTCGCGGATAGGCCTTGTCTACTGAAGTACCAATTTCAGAAGTGCAGCTCTTGTACTGCCGGAGATATGTCGATACGAACTGAATACGCAAAACATTAACAAAATTTAGCGCGTTTTAAAGTTGATATCGCTTTTGTTAATAACTTCAACATTTATTCAAATTGTGCCACGAAACTTTGCAGACAGTCGCGGATAGGCCTTTTCTACTGAAGTACCAAGTTTCAGAAGTGCAGCTCTTGTACTGCCGGAGATATGTCGATACAAACTGAATACGCAAAACATCAACAAAATTTAGCGCGTTTTAAAGTTGATATCGCTTTTGTTAATAACTTCCACATTTATTCGAATTGTGCCACGAAACTTTGCAGACAGTCGCGGATAGGCCTTGTCTACTGAAGTACCAAGTTTCAGAAGTGCAGCTCTTGTACTGCCGGAGATATGTCGATACAAACTGAATACGCAAAACATCAACAAAATTTAGCGCGTTTTAAAGTTGATATCGCTTTTGTTAATAACTTCAACATTTATTCGAATTGTGCCACGAAACTTTGCAGACAGTCGCGGAGACAGATTGCTTACTGAAGTACCAAGTTTCAGTAGTGCAGCTCTTGTACTGCCGGAGATATGTCGATACGAACTGAATACGCAAAACATTAACAAAATTTAGCGCGTTTTAAAGTTGATATCGCTTTTGTTAATAACTTCAACATTTATTCAAATTGTGCCACGAAACTTTGCAGACAGTCGCGGATAGGCCTTTTCTACTGAAGTACCAAGTTTCAGAAGTGCAGCTCTTGTACTGCCGGAGATATGTCGATAAAAACTGAATACGCAAAACATCAACAAAATTTAGCGCGTTTTAAAGTTGATATCGCTTTTGTTTATAACTTCCACATTTATTCGAATTGTGCCACGAAACTTTGCAGACAGTCGCGGATAGGCCTTGTCTACTGAAGTACCAAGTTTCAGAAGTGCAGCTCTTGTACTGCCGGAGATATGTCGATACAAACTGAATACGCAAAACATCAACAAAATTTAGCGCGTTTTAAAGTTGATATTGCTTTTGTTAATAACTTCAACATTTATTCGAATTGTGCCACGAAACTTTGCAGACAGTCGCGGATAGGCCTTTTCCACTGAAGTACCAAGTTTCAGAAGTGCAGCTCTTGTACTGCCGAGGATATGTCGATACAAACTGAATACGCAAAACATCAACAAAATTTAGCGCGTTTTAAAGTTGATATCGCTTTTGTTAATAACTTCCACATTTATTCGAATTGTGCCACGAAACTTTGCAGACAGTCGCGGATAGGCCTCGTCTACTGAAGTACCAAGTTTCGGAAGTGCAGCTCTTGAACTGCCGGAGATATGTCGATACAAACTGAATACGCAAAACATCAACAAAATTTAGCGCGTTTTAAAGTTGATATTGCTTTTGTTAATAACTTCCACATTTATTCGAATTGTGCCACGAAACTTTGCAGACAGTCGCGGATAGGCCTTGTCTACTGAAGTACCAAGTTACAGAAGTGCAGCTCTTGTACTGCCGGAGATATGTCGATACAAACTGAATACGCAAAACATCAACAAAATTGTGCGCGTTTTAAAGTTGATATCGCTTTTGTTAATAACTTCCACATTTATTCGAATTGTACGACAAAACTTTGCAGACAGTCGCGGCGACTGATTTTCTACTGAAGTACCAAGTTTCAGAAGTGCAGCTCTTGTACTGCCGGAGATATGTCGATACAAACTGAATACGCAAAACATCAACAAAATTTAGCGCGTTTTAAAGTTGATATCGCTTTTGTTTATAACTTCCACATTTATTCGAATTGTGCCACGAAACTTTGCAGACAGTCGCGGAGACAGATTTTCTACTGAAGTACAAAGTTTCAGCAGTGCAGCTCGTGTACTGCCGGAGATATGTCGATACAAACTGAATACGCAAAACATCAACAAAATTTAGCGCGTTTTAAAGTTGATATCGCTTTTGTTAATAACTTCCACATTTATTCGAATTGTACCACGAAACTTTGCAGACAGTCGCGGATAGGCCTTGTCTACTGAAGTACCAAGTTTCAGAAGTGCAGCTCTTGTACTGCCGGAGATATGTCGATACAAACTGAATACGCAAGACATCAACAAAATTTAGCGCGTTTTAAAGTTAATATTGCTTTTGTTAATAACTTCCACATTTATTCGAATTGTGCCACGAAACTTTGCAGACAGTCGCGGATAGGCCTTGTCTACTGAAGTACACAGTTTCAGAAGTGCAGCTCTTGTACTGCCGGAGATATTTCGATACAAACTGAATACGCAAAACATCAACAAAATTTAGCGCGTTTTAAAGTTGATATCGCTTTTGTTAATAACTTCCACATTTATTCGAATTGTGCCACGATACTTTGCAGACAGTCGCGGCGACTGATTTTCTACTGAAGTACCAAGTTTCAGAAGTGCAGCTCTTGTACTGCCGGAGATATGTCGATACAAACTGAATACGCAAAACATCAACAAAATTTAGCGCGTTTTAAAGTTGATATCGCTTTTGTTAATAACTTCAACATTTATTCGAATTGTGCAACGAAACTTTGCAGACAGTCGCGGAGACAGATTTTCTACTGAAGTACCAAGTTTCAGAAGTGCAGCTCTTGTACTGCCGGAGATATGTCGATACAAACTGAATACGCAAAACATCAACAAAATTTAGCGCGTTTTAAAGTTGATATCGCTTTTGTTAATAACTTCAACATTTATTCAGATTGTGCCACGAAACTTTGCAGACAGTCGCGGAGACAGATTTACTACTGAAGTATCAAGTTTCAGAAGTGCAGCTCTTGTACTGCCGGAGATATGTCGATACGAACTGAATACGCAAAACATTAACAAAATTTAGCGCGTTTTAAAGTTGATATCGCTTTTGTTAATAACTTCAACATTTATTCAAATTGTGCCACGAAACTTTGCAGACAGTCGCGGATAGGCCTTTTCTACTGAAGTACCAAGTTTCAGAAGTGCAGCTCTTGTACTGCCGGAGATATGTCGATACAAACTGAATACGCAAAACATCAACAAAATTTAGCGCGTTTTAAAGTTGATATCGCTTTTGTTAATAACTTCCACATTTATTCGAATTGTGCCACGAAACTTTGCAGACAGTCGCGGATAGGCCTTGTCTACTGAAGTACCAAGTTTCAGAAGTGCAGCTCTTGTACTGCCGGAGATATGTCGATACAAACTGAATACGCAAAACATCAACAAAATTTAGCGCGTTTTAAAGTTGATATTGCTTTTGTTAATAACTTCAACATTTATTCGAATTGTGCCACGAAACTTTGCAGACAGTCGCGGATAGGCCTTTTCTACTGAAGTACCAAGTTTCAGAAGTGCAGATCTTGTACTGCCGGAGATATGTCGATACAAACTGAATACGCAAAACATCAACAAAATTTAGCGCGTTTTAAAGTTGATATCGCTTTTGTTTATAACTTCCACATTTATTCGAATTGTGCCACGAAACTTTGCAGACAGTCGCGGATAGGCCTTGTCTTCTGAAGTACCAATTTTCAGACGTGCAGCTCTTGTACTGCCGGAGATATGTCGATACAAACTGAATACGCAAAACATCAACAAAATTTAGCGCGTTTTAAAGTTGATATCGCTTTTGTTTATAACTTCCACATTTATTCGAATTGTGCCACGAAACTTTGCAGACAGTCGCGGAGACAGATTTTCTACTGAAGTACCAAGTTTCAGCAGTGCAGCTCTTGTACTGCCGGAGATATGTCGATACAAACTGAATACGCAAAACATCAACAAAATTTAGCGCGTTTTAAAGTTGATATCGCTTTTGTTAAGAACTTCCACATTTATTCGAATTGTACCACGAAACTTTGCAGACAGTCGCGGATAGGCCTTTTCTACTGAAGTACCAAGTTTCAGAAGTGCAGCTCTTGTACTGCCGGAGATATGTCGATACAAACTGAATACGCAAAACATCAACAAAATTTAGCGCGTTTTAAAGTTAATATTGCTTTTGTTAATAACTTCCACATTTATTCGAATTGTGCCACGACACTTTGCAGACAGTCGCGGATAGGCCTTGTCTACTGAAGTACACAGTTTCAGAAGTGCAGCTCTTGTACTGCCGGAGATATGTCGATACAAACTGAATACGCAAAACATCAACAAAATTTAGCGCGTTTTAAAGTTGATATCGCTTTTGTTAATAACTTCCACATTTATTTCTGAATTGTGCCACGAAACTTTGCAGACAGTCGCAGATAGGCCTTGGCTACTCAAGTACCAAGTTTCAGAAGTGCAGCTCTTGTACTGCCGGAGATATGTCTATACAAACTGAATACGCAAAACATTAACAAAATTTAGCGCGTTTTAAAGTTGATATCGCTTTTGTTAATAACTTCAACATTTATTCGAATTGTGCAACGAAACTTTGCAGACAGTCGCGGAGACAGATTTTCTACTGAAGTACCAAGTTTCCGAAGTGCAGCTCTTGTACTGCCGGAGATATGTCGATACAAACTGAATACGCCAAACATCAACAAAATTTAGCGCGTTTTAAAGTTGATATCGCTTTTGTTAATAACTTCAACATTTATTCAGATTGTGCCACGAAACTTTGCAGACAGTCGCGGAGACAGATTTTCTACTGAAGTACCAAGTTTAAGTAGTGCAGCTCTTGTACTGCCGGAGATATGTCGATACGAACTGAATACGCAAAACATTAACAAAATTTAGCGCGTTTTAAAGTTGATATCGCTTTTGTTAATAACTTCAACATTTATTCAAATTGTGCCACGAAACTTTGCAGACAGTCGCGGATAGGCCTTTTCTACTGAAGTACCAAGTTTCAGAAGTGCAGCTCTTGTACTGCCGGAGATATGTCGATACAAACTAAATACGCAAAACATCAACAAAATTTAGCGCGTTTTAAAGTTGATATCGCTTTTGTTAATAACTTCCACATTTATTCGAATTGTGCCACGAAACTTTGCAGACAGTCGCGGATAGGCCTTGTCTACTGAAGTACCAAGTTTCAGAAGTGCAGCTCTTGTACTGCCGAAGATATGTCGATACAAACTGAATACGCAAAACATCAACAAAATTTAGCGCGTTTTAAAGTTGATATCGCTTTTGTTAATAACTTCAACATTTATTCGAATTGTGCAACGAAACTTTGCAGACAGTCGCGGAGACAGATTTTCTACTGAAGTACCAAGTTTCAGAAGTGCAGCTCTTTTACTGCCGGAGATATGTCGATACAAACTGAATACGCCAAACATCAACAAAATTTAGCGCGTTTTAAAGTTGATATCGCTTTTGTTAATAACTTCAACATTTATTCAGATTGTGCCACGAAACTTTGCAGACAGTCGCGGAGACAGATTTTCTACTGAAGTACCAAGTTTAAGTAGTGCAGCTCTTGTACTGCCGGAGATATGTCGATACGAACTGAATACGCAAAACATTAACAAAATTTAGCGCGTTTTAAAGTTGATATCGCTTTTGTTAATAACTTCCACATTTATTCGAATTGTGCCACGAAACTTTGCAGACAGTCGCGGATAGGCCTTGTCTACTGAAGTACACAGTTTCAGAAGTGCAGCTCTTGTACTGCCGGAGATATGTCGATACAAACTGAATACGCAAAACATCAACAAAATTTAGCGCGTTTTAAAGTTGATATCGCTTTTGTTAATAACTTCCACATTTATTCGAATTGTGCCACGATACTTTGCAGACAGTCGCGGCGACTGATTTTCTACTGAAGTACCAAGTTTCAGAAGTGCAGCTCTTGTACTGCCGGAGATATGTCGATACAAACTGAATACGCAAAACATCAACAAAATTTAGCGCGTTTTAAAGTTGATATCGCTTTTGTTAATAACTTCAACATTTATTCGAATTGTGCAACGAAACTTTGCAGACAGTCGCGGAGACAGATTTTCTACTGAAGTACCAAGTTTCAGAAGTGCAGCTCTTGTACTGCCGGAGATATGTCGATACAAACTGAATACGCAAAACATCAACAAAATTTAGCGCGTTTTAAAGTTGATATCGCTTTTGTTAATAACTTCAACATTTATTCGAATTGTGCCACGAAACTTTGCAGACAGTCGCGGAGACAGATTTACTACTGAAGTACCAAGTTTCAGAAGTGCAGCTCTTGTACTGCCGGAGATATGTCGATACGAACTGAATACGCAAAACATTAACAAAATTTAGCGCGTTTTAAAGTTGATATCGCTTTTGTTAATAACTTCAACATTTATTCAAATTGTGCCACGAAACTTTGCAGACAGTCGCGGATAGGCCTTTTCTACTGAAGTACCAAGTTTCAGAAGTGCAGCTCTTGTACTGCCGGAGATATGTCGATACAAACTGAATACGCAAAACATCAACAAAATTTAGCGCGTTTTAAAGTTGATATCGCTTTTGTTAATAACTTCCACATTTATTCGAATTGTGCCACGAAACTTTGCAGACAGTCGCGGATAGGCCTTGTCTACTGAAGTACCAAGTTTCAGAAGTGCAGCTCTTGTACTGCCGGAGATATGTCGATACAAACTGAATACGCAAAACATCAACAAAATTTAGCGCGTTTTAAAGTTGATATTGCTTTTGTTAATAACTTCAACATTTATTCGAATTGTGCCACGAAACTTTGCAGACAGTCGCGGATAGGCCTTGTCTACTGAAGTACCAAGTTTCAGAAGTGCAGATCTTGTACTGCCGGAGATATGTCGATACAAACTGAATACGCAAAACATCAACAAAATTTAGCGCGTTTTAAAGTTGATATCGCTTTTGTTTATAACTTCCACATTTATTCGAATTGTGCCACGAAACTTTGCAGACAGTCGCGGATAGGCCTTGTCTTCTGAAGTACCAATTTTCAGACGTGCAGCTCTTGTACTGCCGGAGATATGTCGATACAAACTGAATACGCAAAACATCAACAAAATTTAGCGCGTTTTAAAGTTGATATCGCTTTTGTTTATAACATCCACATTTATTCGAATTGTGCCACGAAACTTTGCAGACAGTCGCGGATAGGCCTTTTCTACTGAAGTACCAAGTTTCAGAAGTGCAGCTCTTGTACTGCCGGAGATATGTCGATACAAACTGAATACGCAAAACATCAACAAAATTTAGCGCGTTTTAAAGTTAATATTGCTTTTGTTAATAACTTCCACATTTATTCGAATTGTGCCACGACACTTTGCAGACAGTCGCGGATAGGCCTTGTCTACTGAAGTACCAAGTTTCAGAAGTGCAGCTCTTGTACTGCCGGAGATATGTCGATACAAACTGAATACGCAAATCATCAACAAAATTTAGCGCGTTTTAAAGATGATATCGCTTTTGTTAATAACTTCCACATTTATTCGAATTGTGCCACGAAACCTTGCAGACAGTCGCGGAGACATATTTACTACTAGAGTACCAAGTTTCACAAGTGCAGCTCTTGTACTGCCGGAGATATGTCGATACAAACTGTATACGCAAAACATCAACAAAATTTAGCGCGTTTTAAAGTTGATATCGCTTTTGTTAATAACTTCAACATTTATTCAGATTGTGCCACGAAACTTTGCAGACAGTCGCGGAGACAGATTTTCTACTGAAGTACCAAGTTTCAGAAGTGCAGCTCTTGTACTGCCGGAGATATGTCGATACAAACTGTATACGCAAAACATCAACAAAATTTAGCGCGTTTTAAAGTTGATATCGCTTTTGTTAATAACTTCAACATTTATTCAGATTGTGCCACGAAACTTTGCAGACAGTCGCGGAGACAGATTTTCTACTGAAGTACCAAGTTTAAGTAGTGCAGCTCTTGTACTGCCGGAGATATGTCGATACGAACTGAATACGCAAAACATTAACAAAATTTAGCGCGTTTTAAAGTTGATATCGCTTTTGTTAATAACTTCAACATTTATTCAAATTGTGCCACGAAACTTTGCAGACAGTCGCGGATAGGCCTTGTCTACTGAAGTACCAAGTTTCAGAAGTGCAGCTCTTGTACTGCCGGAGATATGTCGATACAAACTGAATACGCCAAACATCAACAAAATTTAGCGCGTTTTAAAGTTGATATCGCTTTTGTTAATAACTTCAACATTTATTCAGATTGTGCCACGAAACTTTGCAGACAGTCGCGGAGACAGATTTTCTACTGAAGTACCAAGTTTAAGTAGTACAGCTCTTGTACTGCCGGAGATATGTCGATACGAACTGAATACGCAAAACATTAACAAAATTTAGCGCGTTTTAAAGTTGATATCGCTTTTGTTAATAACTTCAACATTTATTCAAATTGTGCCACGAAACTTTGCAGACAGTCGCGGATAGGCCTTTTCTACTGAAGTACCAAGTTTCAGAAGTGCAGCTCTTGTACTGCCGGAGATATGTCGATACAAACTAAATACGCAAAACATCAACAAAATTTAGCGCGTTTTAAAGTTGATATCGCTTTTGTTAATAACTTCCACATTTATTCGAATTGTGCCACGAAACTTTGCAGACAGTCGCGGATAGGCCTTGTCTACTGAAGTACCAAGTTTCAGAAGTGCAGCTCTTGTACTGCCGAAGATATGTCGATACAAACTGAATACGCAAAACATCAACAAAATTTAGCGCGTTTTAAAGTTGATATCGCTTTTGTTAATAACTTCAACATTTATTCGAATTGTGCAACGAAACTTTGCAGACAGTCGCGGAGACAGATTTTCTACTGAAGTACCAAGTTTCAGAAGTGCAGCTCTTTTACTGCCGGAGATATGTCGATACAAACTGAATACGCCAAACATCAACAAAATTTAGCGCGTTTTAAAGTTGATATCGCTTTTGTTAATAACTTCAACATTTATTCAGATTGTGCCACGAAACTTTGCAGACAGTCGCGGAGACAGATTTTCTACTGAAGTACCAAGTTTAAGTAGTGCAGCTCTTGTACTGCCGGAGATATGTCGATACGAACTGAATACGCAAAACATTAACAAAATTTAGCGCGTTTTAAGTTGATATCGCTTTTGTTAATAACTTCAACATTTATTCAAATTGTGCCACGAAACTTTGCAGACAGTCGCGGATAGGCCTTTTCTACTGAAGTACCAAGTTTCAGAAGTGCAGCTCTTGTACTGCCGGAGATATGTCGATACAAACTGAATAGGCAAAACATCAACAAAATTTAGCGCGTTTTAAAGTTGATATCGCTTTTGTTAATAACTTCCACATTTATTCGAATTGTGCCACGAAACTTTGCAGACAGTCGCGGATAGGCCTTGTCTACTGAAGTACCAAGTTTCAGAAGTGCAGCTCTTGTACTGCCGAAGATATGTCGATACAAACTGAATACGCAAAACATCAACAAAATTTAGCGCGTTTTAAAGTTGGTATCGCTTTTGTTTATAACTTCCACATTTATTCGAATTGTGCCACGAAACTTTGCAGACAGTCGCGGAGACAGATTTTCTACTGAAGTACCAAGTTTCAGCAGTGCAGCTCTTGTACTGCCGGAGATATGTCGATACAAACTGAATACGCAAAACATCAACAAAATTTAGCGCGTTTTAAAGTTGATATCGCTTTTGTTATAACTTCCACATTTATTCGAATTGTACCACGAAACTTTGCAGACAGTCGCGGAGACAGATTTTCTACTGAAGTACCAAGTTTCAGAAGTGCAGCTCTTGTACTGCCGGAGATATGTCGATACAAACTGAATACGCAAAACATCAACAAAATTTAGCGCGTTTTAAAGTTGATATCGCTTTTGTTAATAACTTCCACATTTATTCGAATTGTGCCACGAAACTTTGCAGACAGTCGCGGATAGGCCTTGTCTACTTAAGTACCAAGTTTCAGAAGTGCAGTTCTTGTACTGCCGGAGATATGTCGATACAAACTGAATACGCAAAACATCAACAAAATTTAGCGCGTTTTAAAGTTGATATCGCTTTTGTTAATAACTTCCACATTTATTCGAATTGTGCAACGAAATTTGCAAACAGTCGCGGAGACAGATTTTCTACTGAAGTACCAAGTTTCAGAAGTGCAGCTCTTGTACTGCCGGAGATATGTCGATACAAACTGAATACGCAAAACATCAACAAAATTTAGCGCGTTTTAAAGTTGATATCACTTTTGTTAATAACTTCAACATTTATGCAGATTGTGCCACGAAACTTTGCAGACAGTCGCGGAGACAGATTTCCTACTGAAGTACCAAGTTTCAGTAGTGCAGCTCTTGTACTGCCGGAGATATGTCGATACGAACTGAATACGCAAAACATTAACAAAATTATGCGCGTTTTAAAGTTGATATCGCTTTTGTTAATAACTTCAACATTTATTCAAATTGTGCCACGAAACTTTGCAGACAGTCGCGGATAGGCCTTTTCTACTGAAGTACCAAGTTTCAGAAGTGCAGCTCTTGTACTGCCGGAGATATGTCGATACGAACTGAATACGCAAAACATTAACAAAATTATGCGCGTTTTAAAGTTGATATCGCTT
This sequence comes from Sepiola atlantica, assembly GCA_963556195.1. Lineage (NCBI taxonomy): Eukaryota > Metazoa > Mollusca > Cephalopoda > Sepiida > Sepiolidae > Sepiola > Sepiola atlantica. The sequence continues at coordinate 1,150,381 of CAUVYP010000355.1, forward strand.
TTGTTAATAACTTCAACATTTATTCAAATTGTGCCACGAAACTTTGCAGACAGTCGCGGATAGGCCTTTTCTACTGAAGTACCAAGTTTCAGAAGTGCAGCTCTTGTACTGCCGGAGATATGTCGATACAAACTGAATACGCAAAACATCAACAAAATTTAGCGCGTTTTAAAGTTGATATCGCTTTTGTTAATAACTTCCACATTTATTCGAATTGTGCCACGAAACTTTGCAGACAGTCGCGGATAGGCCTTGTCTACTGAAGTACCAAGTTTCAGAAGTGCAGCTCTTGTACTGCCGGAGATATGTCGATACAGACTGAATACGCAAAACATCAACAAAATTTAGCGCGTTTTAAAGTTGATATTGCTTTTGTTAATAACTTCCACATTTATTGGAATTGTGCCACGAAACTTTGCAGACAGTCGCGGATAGGCCTTTTCTACTGAAGTACCAAGTTTCAGAAGTGCAGATCTTGTACTGCCGAAGATATGTCGATACAAACTGAATACGCAAAACATCAACAAAATTTAGCGCGTTTTAAAGTTGATATCGCTTTTGTTTATAACTTCCACATTTATTCGAATTGTGCCACGAAACTTTGCAGACAGTCGCGGAGACAGATTTTCTACTGAAGTACCAAGTTTCAGCAGTGCAGCTCTTGTACTGCCGGAGATATGTCGATACAAACTGAATACGCAAAACATCAACAAAATTTAGCGCGTTTTAAAGTTGATATCGCTTGTGTTATAACTTCCACATTTATTCGAATTGTACCACGAAACTTTGCAGACAGTCGCGGATAGGCCTTTTCTACTGAAGTACCAAGTTTCAGAAGTGCAGCTCTTGTACTGCCGGAGATATGTCGATACAAACTGAATACGCAAAACATCAACAAAATTTAGCGCGTTTTAAAGTTGATATCGCTTTTGTTAATAACTTCCACATTTATTCGAATTGTGCCACGAAACTTTGCAGACAGTCGCGGATAGGACTTGTCTTCTCAAGTACCAAGTTTCAGAAGTGCAGCTCTTGTACTGCCGGAGATATGTCGATACAAACTGAATACGCAAAACATCAACAAAATTTAGCGCGTTTTAAAGTTGATATCGCTTTTGTTAATAACTTCCACATTTATTTTAATTGTACCAGGAAACTTTGCAGACAGTCGCGGATAGGCCTTGCCTACCGAAGTACCAAGTTTCAGAAGTGCAGCTCTTGTACTGCCGGAGATATGTCGATACAAACTGAATACGCAAAACATCAACAAAATTTAGCGCGTTTTAAAGTTGATATCGCTTTTGTTAATAACTTCCACATTTATTCGAATAGTGCCACGAAACTTTGCAGACAGTCGCGGCGACTGATTTTCTACTGAAGTACCAAGTTTCAGAAGTGCAGCTCTTGTACTGCCGGAGATATGTCGATACAAACTGAATACGCAAAACATCAACAAAATTTAGCGCGTTTTAAAGTTGATATCGCTTTTGTTAATAACTTCAACATTTATTCGAATTGTGCAACGAAACTTTGCAGACAGTCGCGGAGACAGATTTTCTACTGAAGTACCAAGTTTCAGAAGTGCAGCTCTTGTACTGCCGGAGATATGTCGATACAAACTGAATACGCAAAACATCAACAAAATTTAGCGCGTTTTAAAGTTGATATCGCTTTTGTTTATAACTTCAACATTTATTCAGATTGTGCCACGAAACTTTGCAGACAGTCGCGGAGACATATTTTCTACTGAAGTACCAAGTTTCAGTAGTGCAGCTCTTGTACTGCCGGAGATATGTCGATACGAACTGAATACGCAAAACATTAACAAAATTTAGCGCGTTTTAAAGTTGATATCGCTTTTGTTAATAACTTCAACATTTATTCAAATTGTGCCACGAAACTTTGCAGACAGTCGCGGATAGGCCTTTTCTACTGAAGTACCAAGTTTCAGAAGTGCAGCTCTTGTACTGCCGGAGATATGTCGATACAAACTGAATACGCAAAACATCAACAAAATTTAGCGCGTTTTAAAGTTGATATCGCTTTTGTTAATAACTTCCACATTTATTCGAATTGTGCAACGAAATTTGCAAACAGTCGCGGAGACTGATTTTCTACTGAAGTACCAAGTTTCAGAAGTGCAGCTCTTGTACTGCCGGAGATATGTCGATACAAACTGAATACGCAAAACATCAACAAAATTTAGCGCGTTTTAAAGTTGATATCACTTTTGTTAATAACTTCAACATTTATTCAGATTGTGCCACGAAACTTTGCAGACAGTCGCGGAGACAAATTTTATTACTGAAGTACCAAGTTTCAGTAGTGCAGCTCTTGTACTGCCGGAGATATGTCGATACGAACTGAATACGCAAAACATTAACAAAATTATGCGCGTTTAAAAGTTGATATCGCTTTTGTTAATAACTTCCACATTTATTTTAATTGTACCAGAAAACTTTGCAGACAGTCGCAGATAGGCCTTGTCTACCGAAGTACCAAGTTTCAGAAGTGCAGCTCTTGTACTGCCGGAGATATGTCGATACAAACTGAATACGCAAAACATCAACAAAATTTAGCGCGTTTTAAAGTTGATATCGCTTTTGTAAATAACTTCCACATTTATTCGAATAGTGCCACGAAACTTTGCAGACAGTCGCGGCGACTAATTTTCTACTGAAGTACCAAGTTTCAGAAGTGCAGCTCTTGTACTGCCGGAGATATGTCGATACAAACTGAATACGCAAAACATCAACAAAATTTAGCGCGTTTTAAAGTTGATATCGCTTTTCTTAATAACTTCAACATTTATTCGAATTGTGCAACGAAACTTTGCAGACAGTCGCGGAGACAGATTTTCTACTGAAGTACCAAGTTTCAGAAGTGCAGCACTTGTACTGCCGGAGATATATCGATACAAACTGAATACGCAAAACATCAACAAAATTTAGCGCGTTTTAAAGTTGATATCGCTTTTGTTAATAACTTCAACATTTATTCAGATTGTGCCACGAAACTTTGCAGACAGTCGCGGAGACAGATTTTCTACTGAAGTACCAAGTTTCAGTAGTGCAGCTCTTGTACTGCCGGAGATATGTCGATACGAACTGAATACGCAAAACATTAACAAAATTTAGCGCGTTTTAAAGTTGATATCGCTTTTGTTAATAACTTCAACATTTATTCAAATTGTGCCACGAAACTTTGCAGACAGTCGCGGATAGGCCTTTTCTACTGAAGTACCAAGTTTCAGAAGTGCAGCTCTTGTACTGCCGGAGATATGTCGATACAAACTGAATACGCAAAACATCAACAAAATTTAGCGCGTTTTAAAGTTGATATCGCTTTTGTTAATAACTTCCACATTTATTCGAATTGTGCCACGAAACTTTGCAGACAGTCGCGGATACGCCTTGTCTACTGAAGTACCAAGTTTCAGAAGTGCAGATCTTGTACTGCCGGAGATATGTCGATACAAACTGAATACGCAAAACATCAACAAAATTTAGCGCGTTTTAAAGTTGATACCGCTTTTGTTAATAACTTCCACATTTATTCGAATTGTGCCACGAAACTTTGCAGACAGTCGCGGATAGGCCTTGTCTATTGAAGTACCAAGTTTCAGAAGTGCAGCTCTGGTACTGCCGGAGATATGTCGATACAAACTGAATACGCAAAACATCAACAAAATTTAGCGCGTTTTAAAGTTGATATCGCTTTTGTTTATAACTTCCACATTTATTCGAATTGTGCCACGAAACTTTGCAGACTCTCGCGGAGACAGATTTTCTACTGAAGTACCAAGTTTAAGTAGTGCAGCTCTTGTACTGCCGGAGATATGTCGATACGAACTGAATACGCAAAACATTAACAAAATTTAGCGCGTTTTAAAGTTGATATCGCTTTTGTTAATAACTTCAACATTTATTCAAATTGTGCCACGAAACTTTGCAGACAGTCGCGGATAGGCCTTTTCTACTGAAGTACCAAGTTTCAGAAGTGCAGCTCTTGTACTGCCGGAGATATGTCGATACAAACTGAATACGCAAAACATCAACAAAATTAAGCGCGTTTTAAAGTTGATATCGCTTTTGTTAATAACTTCCACATTTATTCGAATTGTGCCACGAAACTTTGCAGACAGTCGCGGATAGGCCTTGTCTACTGAAGTACCAAGTTACAGAAGTGCAGCTCTTGTACTGCCGAAGATATGTCGATACAAACTGAATACGCAAAACATCAACAAAATTTAGCGCGTTTTAAAGTTGGTATCGCTTTTGTTTATAACTTCCACATTTATTCGAATTGTGCCACGAAACTTTGCAGACAGTCGCGGAGACAGATTTTCCACTGAAGTACCAAGTTTCAGCAGTGCAGCTCTTGTACTGCCGGAGATATGTCGATACAAACTGAATACGCAAAACATCAACAAAATTTAGCGCGTTTTAAAGTTGATATCGCTTTTGTTATAACTTCCACATTTATTCGAATTGTACCACGAAACTTTGCAGACAGTCGCGGATAGGCCTTTTCTACTGAAGTACCAAGTTTCAGAAGTGCAGCTCTTGTACTGCCGGAGATATGTCGATACAAACTGAATACGCAAAACATCAACAAAATTTAGCGCGTTTTAAAGTTGATATCGCTTTTGTTAATAACTTCCACATTTATTCGAATTGTGCCACGAAACTTTGCAGACAGTCGCGGATAGGCCTTGTCTACTTAAGTACCAAGTTTCAGAAGTGCAGCTCTTGTACTGCCGGAGATATGTCGATACAAACTTAATACGCAAAACATCAACAAAATTTAGCGCGTTTTAAAGTTGATATCGCTTTTGTTAATAACTTCCACATTTATTCGAATTGTGCAACGAAACTTTGCAGACAGTCGCGGAGACAGATTTTCTACTGAAGTACCAAGTTTCAGAAGTGCAGCTCTTGTACTGCCGGAGATATGTCGTTACAAACTGAATACGCAAAACATCAACAAAATTTAGCGCGTTTTAAAGTTGATATCACTTTTGTTAATAACTTCAACATTTATTCAGATTGTGCCACGAAACTTTGCAGACAGTCGCGGAGACAGATTTTCTACTGAAGTACCAAGTTTCAGTAGTGCAGCTCTTGTACTGCCGGAGATATGTCGATACGAACTGAATACGCAAAACATTAACAAAATTATGCGCGTTTTAAAGTTGATATCGCTTTTGTTAATAACTTCAACATTTATTCAAATTGTGCCACGAAACTTTGCAGACAGTCGCGGATAGGCCTTTTCTACTGAAGTACCAAGTTTCAGAAGTGCAGCTCTTGTACTGCCGGAGATATGTCGATACAGACTGAATACGCAAAACATCAACAAAATTTAGCGCGTTTTAAAGTTGATATCGCTTTTGTTAATAACTTCCACATTTATTCGAATTGTGCCACGAAACTTTGCAGACAGTCGCGGATAGGCCTTGTCTACTGCAGTACCGAGTTTCAGAAGTGCAGCTCTTGTACTGCCGGAGATATGTCGATACAGACTGAATACGCAAAACATCAACAAAATTTAGCGCGTTTTAAAGTTGATATTGCTTTTCTTAATAACTTCCACATTTATTCGAATTGTGCCACGAAACTTTGCAGACAGTCGCGGATAGGCCTTTTCTACTGAAGTACCAAGTTTCAGAAGTGCAGATCTTGTACTGCCGGAGATATGTCGATACAAACTGAATACGCAAAACATCAACAAAATTTAGCGCGTTTTAAAGTTGATATCGCTTTTGTTTATAACTTCCACATTTATTCGAATTGTGCCACGAAACTTTGCAGACAGTCGCGGATAGGCCTTGTCTACTGAAGTACCAAGTTTCAGAAGTGCAGCTCTTGTACTGCCGAAGATATGTCGATACAAACTGAATACGCAAAACATCAACAAAATTTAGCGCGTTTTAAAGTTGATATCGCTTTTGTTAATAACTTCCACATTTATTCGAATTGTGCCACGAAACTTTGCAGACAGTCGCGGATAGGCCTTGTCTACTCAAGTACAAAGTTTCAGAAGTGCAGCTCTTGTACTGCCGGAGATATGTCGATACAAACTGAATACGCCAAACATCAACAAAATTTAGCGCGTTTTAAAGTTGATATCGCTTTTGTTAATAACTTCAACATTTATTCAGATTGTTCCACGAAACTTTGCAGACAGTCGCGGAGACAGATTTTCTACTGAAGTACCAAGTTTCAGTAGTGCAGCTCTTGTACTGCCGGAGATATGTCGATACGAACTGAATACGCAAAACATTAACAAAATTTAGCGCGTTTTAAAGTTGATATCGCTTTTGTTAATAACTTCAACATTTATTCAAATTGTGCCACGAAACTTTGCAGACAGTCGCGGATAGGCCTTTTCTACTGAAGTACCAAGTTTCAGAAGTGCAGCTCTTGTACTGCCGGAGATATGTCGATACAAACTGAATACGCAAAACATCAACAAAATTTAGCGCGTTTTAAAGTTGATATCGCTTTTGTTAATAACTTCCACATTTATTCGAATTGTGCCACGAAACTTTGCAGACAGTCGCGGATAGGCCTTGTCTACTGAAGTACCACGTTTCAGAAGTGCAGCTCTTGTACTGCCGAAGATATGTCGATACAAACTGAATACGCAAAACATCAACAAAATTTAGCGCGTTTTAAAGTTGATATCGCTTTTGTTGATAACTTCCACATTTATTCGAATTGTGCCACGAAACTTTGCAGACAGTCGCGGAGACAGATTTTCTACTGAAGTACCAAGTTTCAGCAGTGCAGCTTTTGTACTGCCGGAGATATGTCGATACAAACTGAATACGCAAAACATCAACAAAATTTAGCGCGTTTTAAAGTTGATATCGCTTGTGTTATAACTTCCACATTTATTCGAATTGTACCACGAAACTTTGCAGACAGTCGCGGATAGGCCTTTTCTACTGAAGTACCAAGTTTCAGAAGTGCAGCTCTTGTACTGCCGGAGATATGTCGATACAAACTGAATACGCAAAACATCAACAAAATTTAGCGCGTTTTAAAGTTGATATACCTTTTGTTAATAACTTCCACATTTATTCGAATTGTGCCACGAAACTTTGCAGACAGTCGCGGATAGGCCTTGTCTTCTCAAGTACCAAGTTTCAGAAGTGCAGCTCTTGTACTGCCGGAGATATGTCGATACAAACTGAATACGCAAAACATCAACACAATTTAGCGCGTTTTAAAGTTGATATCGCTTTTGTTAATAACTTCCACATTTATTTTAATTGTACCAGGAAACTTTGCAGACAGTCGCAGATAGGCCTTGTCTACCGAAGTACCAAGTTTCAGAAGTGCAGCTCTTGTACTGCCAGAGATATGTCGATACAAACTGAATACGCAAAACATCAACAAAATTTAGCGCGTTTTAAAGTTGATATCGCTTTTGTAAATAACTTCCACATTTATTCGAATAGTGCCACGAAACTTTGCAGACAGTCGCGGCGACTGATTTTCTACTGAGGTACCAAGTTTCAGAAGTGCAGCTCTTGTACTGCCGGAGATATGTCGATACGAACTGAATACGCAAAACATCAACAAAATTTAGCGCGTTTTAAAGTTGATATCGCTTTTGTTAATAACTTCAACATTTATTCGAATTGTGCAACGAAACATTGCAGACAGTCGCGTAGACAGATTTTCTACTGAAGTACCAAGTTTCAGCAGTGCAGCTCTTGTACTGCCGGAGATATGTCGATACAAACTGAATACGCAAAACATCAACAAAATTGTGCGCGTTTTAAAGTTGATATCGCTTTTGTTAATAACTTCCACATTTATTCGAATTGTGCCACGAAACTTTGCAGACAGTCGCGGAGACAGATTTTCTACTGAAGTACCAAGTTTCAGTAGTGCAGCTCTTGTACTGCCGGAGATATGTGGATACGAACTGAATACGCAAAACATTAACAAAATTTAGCGCGTTTTAAAGTTGATATCGCTTTTGTTAATAACTTCAACATTTATTCAAATTGTGCCACGAAACTTTGCAGACAGTCGCGGATAGGCCTTTTCTACTGAAGTACCAAGTTTCAGAAGTGCAGCTCTTGTACTGCCGGAGATATGTCGATACAAACTGAATACGCAAAACATCAACAAAATTTAGCGCGTTTTAAAGTTGATATCGCTTTTGTTAATAACTTCCACATTTATTCGAATTGTGCCACGAAACTTTGCAGACAGTCGCGGATAGGCCTTGTCTACTGAAGTACCAAGTTTCAGAAGTGCAGCTCTTGTACTGCCGGAGATATGTCGATACAAACTGAATACGCAAAACATCAACAAAATTTAGCGCGTTTTAAAGTTGATATCGCTTTTGTTGATAACTTCCACATTTATTCGAATTGTGCCACGAAACTTTGCAGACAGTCGCGGATAGGCCTTGTCTACTGAAGTACCAAGTTTCGGAAGTGCAGCTCTTGTACTGCCGGAGATATGTCGATACAAACTGAATACGCAAAACATCAACAAAATTTAGCGCGTTTTAAAGTTGATATCGCTTTTGTTTATAACTTCCACATTTATTCGAATTGTGCCACGAAACTTTGCAGACAGTCGCGGCGACTGATTTTCTACTGAAGTACCAAGTTTCAGAAGTGCAGCTCTTGTACTGCCGGAGATATGTCGATACAAACTGAATACGCAAAACATCAACAAAATTTAGCGCGTTTTAAAGTTGATATCGCTTTTGTTAATAACTTCAACATTTATTCGAATTGTGCAACGAAACTTTGCAGACAGTCGCGGATAGGCCTTGTCTACTAAAGTACCAAGTTTCAGAAGTGCAGCTCTTGTACTGCCGGAGATATGTCGATACAAACTGAATACGCAAAACATCAACAAAATTTAGCGCGTTTTAAAGTTGATATTGCTTTTGTTAATAACTTCCACATTTATTCGAATTGTGCCACGAAACTTTGCAGACAGTCGCGGAAAGGCCTTGTCTACTGAAGTACCAAGTTACAGAAGTTCAGCTCTTGTACTGCCGGAGATATGTCGATACAAACTGAATACGCAAAACATCAACAAAATTTAGCGCGTTTTAAAGTTGATATCGCTTTTGTTAATAACTTCCACATTTATTCGAATTGTGCCACGAAACTTTGCAGACAGTCGCGGAGACAGATTTTCTACTGAAGTACCAAGTTTCAGAAGTGCAGCTCTTGTACTGCAGGAGATATGTCGATAAAACAGAATACGCAAAACATCAACAAAATTTAGTGCGTTTTAAAGTTGATATCGCTTTAGTTTATAACTTCCACATTTATTCGAATTGTGCCACGAAACTTTGAAGACAGTCGCGGAGACAGATTTTCTACTGAAGTACCAAGTTTCAGCAGTGCAGCTCTTGTACTGCCGGAGATATGTCGATACAAACTGAATACGCAAAACATCAACAAAATTTAGCGCGTTTTAAAGTTGATATCGCTTTTGTTAATAACTTCCACATTTATTCGAATTGTGCCACGAAACTTTGCAGACAGTCGCGCATAGGCCTTGTCTACTGAAGTACCAAGTTTGAGAAGTGCAGCTCTTGTACTGCCGGAGATATGTCGATACAAACTGAATACGCAAAACATCAACAAAATTTTGCGCGTTTTAAAGTTGATATCGCTTTTGTTAATAACTTCCACATTTATTCGAATTGTGCCACGAAACTTTGCAGACAGTCGCGGAGACAGATTTTCTACTGAAGTACCAAGTTTCAGCAGTGCAGCTCTTGTACTGCCGGAGATATGTCGATACAAACTGAATACGCAAAACATCAACAAAGTTTAGCGCGTTTTAAAGTTGATATCGCTTTTGTTAATAACTTCCACATTTATTCGAATTGTACAACGAAACTTTGCAGACAGTCGCGGATAGGCCTTGTCTACTGAAGTACCAAGTTTCAGAAGTGCAGCTCTTGTACTGCCGGAGATATGTCGATACAAACTGAATACGCAAAACATCAACAAAATTTAGCGCGTTTTAAAGTTGATATTGCTTTTGTTAATAACTTCCACATTTATTCGAATTGTGCCACGACACTTTGCAGACAGTCGCGGATAGGCCTTGTCTACTCGAGTACACAGTTTCAGAAGTGCAGCTCTTGTACTGCCGGAGATATGTCGATACAAACTGAATACGCAAAACATCAACAAAATTTAGCGCGTTTTAAAGTTGATATCGCTTTTGTTAATAACTTCCACATTTATTCGAATTGTGCCACGAAACTTTGCAAACAGTCGCGGATAGGCCTTGTCTACTGAAGTACCAAGTTTGAGAAGTGCAGCTCTTGTACTGCCGGAGATATGTCGATACAAACTGAATACGCAAAACATCAACAAAATTGTGCGCGTTTTAAAGTTGATATCGCTTTTGTTAATAACTTCCACAATTATTCGAATTGTGCCACGAAACTTTGCAGACAGTCGCGGAGACAGATTTTCTACTGAAGTACCAAGTTTCAGCAGTGCAGCTCTTGTACTGCCGGAGATATGTCGATACAAACTGAATACGCAAAACATCAACAAAATTTAGCGCGTTTTAAAGTTGATATCGCTTTTGTTAATAACTTCCACATTTATTCGAATTGTGCCACGAAACTTTGCAGACAGTCGCGGCGACTGATTTTCTACTGAAGTACCAAGTTTCAGAAGTGCAGCTCTTGTACTGCCGGAGATATGTCGATACAAACTGAATACGCAAAACATTAACAAAATTTAGCGCGTTTTAAAGTTGATATCGCTTTTGTTAATAACTTCAACATTTATTCAAATTGTGCCACGAAACTTTGCAGACAGTCGCGGATAGGCCTTTTCTACTGAAGTACCAAGTTTCAGAAGTGCAGCTCTTGTACTGCCGGAGATATGTCGATACAAACTGAATACGCAAAACATCAACAAAATTTAGCGCGTTTTAAAGTTGATATCGCTTTTGTTAATAACTTCCACATTTATTCGAATTGTGCCACGAAACTTTGCAGACAGTCGCGGATAGGCCTTGTCTACTGAAGTACCAAGTTTCAGAAGTGCAGCTCTTGTACTGCCGAAGATATGTCGATACAAACTGAATACGCAAAACATCAACAAAATTTAGCGCGTTTTAAAGTTGATATCGCTTTTGTTGATAACTTCCACATTTATTCGAATTGTGCCACGAAACTTTGCAGACAGTCGCGGAGACAGATTTTCTACTGAAGTACCAAGTTTCAGCAGTGCAGCTCTTGTACTGCCGGAGATATGTCGATACAAACTGAATACGCAAAACATCAACAAAATTTAGCGCGTTTTAAAGTTGATATCGCTTGTGTTATAACTTCCACATTTATTCGAATTGTACCACGAAACTTTGCAGACAGTCGCGGATAGGCCTTTTCTACTGAAGTACCAAGTTTCAGAAGTGCAGCTCTTGTACTGCCGGAGATATGTCGATACAAACTGAATACGCAAAACATCAACAAAATTTAGCGCGTTTTAAAGTTGATATCGCTTTTGTTAATAACTTCCACATTTATTCGAATTGTGCCACGAAACTTTGCAGACAGTCGCGGATAGGCCTTGTCTACTCAAGTACCAAGTTTCAGAAGTGCAGCTCTTGTACTGCCGGAGATATGTCGATACAAACTGAATACGCAAAACATCAACACAATTTAGCGCGTTTTAAAGTTGATATCGCTTTTGTTAATAACTTCCACATTTATTTTAATTGTACCAGGAAACTTTGCAGACAGTCGCAGATAGGCCTTGTCTACCGAAGTACCAAGTTTCAGAAGTGCAGCTCTTGTACTGCCGGAGATATGTCGATACAAACTGAATACGCAAAACATCAACAAAATTTAGCGCGTTTTAAAGTTGATATCGCTTTTGTAAATAACTTCCACATTTATTCGAATAGTGCCACGAAACTTTGCAGACAGTCGCGGCGACTGATTTTCTACTGAGGTACCAAGTTTCAGAAGTGCAGCTCTTGTACTGCCGGAGATATGTCGATACGAACTGAATACGCAAAACATCAACAAAATTTAGCGCGTTTTAAAGTTGATATCGCTTTTGTTAATAACTTCAACATTTATTCGAATTGTGCAACGAAACATTGCAGACAGTCGCGGAGACAGATTTTCTACTGAAGTACCAAGTTTCAGCAGTGCAGCTCTTGTACTGCCGGAGATATGTCGATACAAACTGAATACGCAAAACATCAACAAAATTGTGCGCGTTTTAAAGTTGATATCGCTTTTGTTAATAACTTCCACATTTATTCGAATTGTGCCACGAAACTTTGCAGACAGTCGCGGAGACAGATTTTCTACTGAAGTACCAAGTTTCAGTAGTGCAGCTCTTGTACTGCCGGAGATATGTGGATACGAACTGAATACGCAAAACATTAACAAAATTTAGCGCGTTTTAAAGTTGATATCGCTTTTGTTAATAACTTCAACATTTATTCAAATTGTGCCACGAAACTTTGCAGACAGTCGCGGATAGGCCTTTTCTACTGAAGTACCAAGTTTCAGAAGTGCAGCTCTTGTACTGCCGGAGATATGTCGATACAAACTGAATACGCAAAACATCAACAAAATTTAGCGCGTTTTAAAGTTGATATCGCTTTTGTTAATAACTTCCACATTTATTCGAATTGTGCCACGAAACTTTGCAGACAGTCGCGGATAGGCCTTGTCTACTGAAGTACCAAGTTTCAGAAGTGCAGCTCTTGTACTGCCGGAGATATGTCGATACAAACTGAATACGCAAAACATCAACAAAATTTAGCGCGTTTTAAAGTTGATATCGCTTTTGTTGATAACTTCCACATTTATTCGAATTGTGCCACGAAACTTTGCAGACAGTCGCGGATAGGCCTTGTCTACTGAAGTACCAAGTTTCAGAAGTGCAGCTCTTGTACTGCCGGAGATATGTCGATACAAACTGAATACGCAAAACATCAACAAAATTTAGCGCGTTTTAAAGTTGATATCGCTTTTGTTTATAACTTCCACATTTATTCGAATTGTGCCACGAAACTTTGCAGACAGTCGCGGAGACAGATTTTCTACTGAAGTACCAAGTTTCAGCAGTGCAGTTCTTGTACTGCCGGAGATATGTCGATACAAACTGAATACGCAAAACATCAACAAAATTTAGCGCGTTTTAAAGTTGATATCGCTTTTGTTATAACTTCCACATTTATTTGAATTGTACCACGAAACTTTGCAGACAGTCGCGGATAGGCCTTTTGCTACTGAAGTACCAAGTTTCAGAAGTGCAGCTCTTGTACTGCCGGAGATATGTCGATACAAACTGAATACGCAAAACATCAACAAAATTTAGCGCGTTTTAAAGTTGATATCGCTTTTGTTAATAACTTCAACATTTATTCGAATTGTGCCACGAAACTTTGCAGACAGTCGCGGATAGGCCTTGTCTACTCAAGTACCAAGTTTCAGAAGTGCAGCTCTTGTACTGCCGGAGATATGTCGATACAAACTGAATACGCAAAACATCAACAAAATTTAGCGCGTTTTAAAGTTGATATCGCTTTTGTTTATAACTTCCACATTTATTCGAATTGTACCAGGAAACTTTGCAGACAGTCGCGGATAGGCCTTTTCTACCGAAGTACCAAGTTTCAGAAGTGCAGCTCTTGTACTGCCGGAGATATGTCGATACAAACTGAATACGCAAAACATCAACAAAATTTAGCGCGTTTTAAAGTTGATATCGCTTTTGTAAATAACTTCCACATTTATTCGAATTGTGCCACGAAACTTTGCAGACAGTCGCGGCGACTGATTTTCTACTGAAGTACCAAGTTTGAGAAGTGCAGCTCTTGTACTGCCGGAGATATGTCGATACAAACTGAATACGCAAAACATCAACAAAATTTAGCGCGTTTTAAAGTTGATATCGCTTTTGTTAATAACTTCAACATTTATTCGAATTGTGCAACGAAACTTTGCAGACAGTCGCGGATAGGCCTTGTCTACTCGAGTACACAGTTTCAGAAGTGCAGCTCTTGTACTGCCGGAGATATGTCGATACAAACTGAATACGCAAAACATCAACAAAATTTAGCGCGTTTTAAAGTTGATATTGCTTTTGTTAATAACTTCCACATTTATTCGAATTGTGCCACGAAACTTTGCAGACAGTCGCGGATAGGCCTTGTCTACTGAAGTACCAAGTTACAGAAGTTCAGCTCTTGTACTGCCGGAGATATGTCGATACAAACTGAATACGCAAAACATCAACAAAATTTAGCGCGTTTTAAAGTTGATATCGCTTTTGTTAATAACTTCCACATTTATTCGAATTGTGCCACGAAACTATGCAGACAGTCGCGGAGACAGATTTTCTACTGAAGTACCAAGTTTCAGAAGTGCAGCTCTTGTACTGCAGGAGATATGTCGATAAAACTGAATACGCAAAACATCAACAAAATTTAGTGCGTTTTAAAGTTGATATCGCTTTAGTTTATAACTTCCACATTTATTCGAATTGTGCCACGAAACTTTGAAGACAGTCGCGGAGACAGATTTTCTACTGAAGTACCAAGTTTCAGCAGTGCAGCTCTTGTACTGCCGGAGATATGTCGATACAAACTGAATACGCAAAACATCAACAAAATTTAGCGCGTTTTAAAGTTGATATCGCTTTTGTTAATAACTTCCACATTTATTCGAATTGTGCCACGAAACTTTGCAGACAGTCGCGCATAGGCCTTGTCTACTGAAGTACCAAGTTTGAGAAGTGCAGCTCTTGTACTGCCGGAGATATGTCGATACAAACTGAATACGCAAAACATCAACAAAATTGTGCGCGTTTTAAAGTTGATATCGCTTTTGTTAATAACTTCCACATTTATTCGAATTGTGCCACGAAACTTTGCAGACAGTCGCGGAGACAGATTTTCTACTGAAGTACCAAGTTTCAGCAGTGCAGCTCTTGTACTGCCGGAGATATGTCGATACAAACTGAATACGCAAAACATCAACAAAGTTTAGCGCGTTTTAAAGTTGATATCGCTTTTGTTAATAACTTCCACATTTATTCGAATTGTACAACGAAACTTTGCAGACAGTCGCGGATAGGCCTTGTCTACTGAAGTACCAAGTTTCAGAAGTGCAGCTCTTGTACTGCCGGAGATATGTCGATACAAACTGAATACGCAAAACATCAACAAAATTTAGCGCGTTTTAAAGTTGATATTGCTTTTGTTAATAACTTCCACATTTATTCGAATTGTGCCACGACACTTTGCAGACAGTCGCGGATAGGCCTTGTCTACTCGAGTACACAGTTTCAGAAGTGCAGCTCTTGTACTGCCGGAGATATGTCGATACAAACTGAATACGCAAAACATCAACAAAATTTAGCGCGTTTTAAAGTTGATATCGCTTTTGTTAATAACTTCCACATTTATTCGAATTGTGCCACGAAACTTTGCAGACAGTCGCGCATAGGCCTTGTCTACTGAAGTACCAAGTTTGAGAAGTGCAGCTCTTGTACTGCCGGAGATATGTCGATACAAACTGAATACGCAAAACATCAACAAAATTGTGCGCGTTTTAAAGTTGATATCGCTTTTGTTAATAACTTCCACATTTATTCGAATTGTGCCACGAAACTTTGCAGACAGTCGCGGAGACAGATTTTCTACTGAAGTACCAAGTTTCAGCAGTGCAGCTCTTGTACTGCCGGAGATATGTCGATACAAACTGAATACGCAAAACATCAACAAAGTTTAGCGCGTTTTAAAGTTGATATCGCTTTTGTTAATAACTTCCACATTTATTCGAATTGTACAACGAAACTTTGCAGACAGTCGCGGATAGGCCTTGTCTACTGAAGTACCAAGTTTCAGAAGTGCAGCTCTTGTACTGCCGGAGATATGTCGATACAAACTGAATACGCAAAACATCAACAAAATTTAGCGCGTTTTAAAGTTGATATTGCTTTTGTTAATAACTTCCACATTTATTCGAATTGTGCCACGACACTTTGCAGACAGTCGCGGATAGGCCTTGTCTACTCGAGTACACAGTTTCAGAAGTGCAGCTCTTGTACTGCCGGAGATATGTCGATACAAACTGAATACGCAAAACATCAACAAAATTGTGCGCGTTTTAAAGTTGATATCGCTTTTGTTAATAACTTCCACAATTATTCGAATTGTGCCACGAAACTTTGCAGACAGTCGCGGAGACAGATTTTCTACTGAAGTACCAAGTTTCAGCAGTGCAGCTCTTGTACTGCCGGAGATATGTCGATACAAACTGAATACGCAAAACATCAACAAAATTTAGCGCGTTTTAAAGTTGATATCGCTTTTGTTAATAACTTCCACATTTATTCGAATTGTGCCACGAAACTTTGCAGACAGTCGCGGCGACTGATTTTCTACTGAAGTACCAAGTTTCAGAAGTGCAGCTCTTGTACTGCCGGAGATATGTCGATACAAACTGAATACGCAAAACATCAACAAAATTTAGCGCGTTTTAAAGTTGATATCGCTTTTGTTAATAACTTCAACATTTATTCGAATTGTGCAACGAAACTTTGCAGACAGTCGCGGATAGGCCTTGTCTACTAAAGTACCAAGTTTCAGCAGTGCAGCTCTTGTACTGCCGGAGATATGTCGATACAAACTGAATACGCAAAACATCAACAAAATTCAGCGCGTTTTAAAGTTGATATTGCTTTTGTTAATAACTTCCACATTTATTCGAATTGTGCCACGAAACTTTGCAGACAGTCGCGGATAGGCCTTTTCTACTGAAGTACCAAGTTACAGAAGTGCAGCTCTTGTACTGCCGGAGATATGTCGATACAAACTGAATACGCAAAACATCAACAAAATTTAGCGCGTTTTAAAGTTGATATCGCTTTTGTTAATAACTTCCACATTTATTCGAATTGTGCCACGAAACTTTGCAGACAGTCGCGGCGACTGATTTTATACTGAAGTACCAAGTTTCAGAAGTGCAGCTCTTGTACTGCCGGAGATATGTCGATACAAACTGAATACGCAAAACATCAACAAAATTTAGCGCGTTTTAAAGTTGATATCGCTTTAGTTTATAACTTGCACATTTATTCGAATTGTGCCACGAAACTTTGCAGACAGTCGCGGAGACAGATTTTCTACTGAAGTACTAAGTTTCAGCAGTGCAGCTCTTGTACTGCCGGAGATATGTCGATACAAACTGAATACGCAAAACATCAACAAAATTTAGCGCGTTTTAAAGTTGATATCGCTTTTGTTAATAACTTCCACATTTATTCGAATTGTACCACGAAACTTTGCAGACAGTCGCGGATAGGCCTTGTCTACTGAAGTACACAGTTTCAGAAGTGCAGCTCTTGTACTGCCGGAGATATGTCGATACAAACTGAATACGCAAAACATCAACAAAATTTAGCGCGTTTTAAAGTTGATATCGCTTTTGTTAATAACTTCCACATTTATTCGAATTGTGCCACGAAACTTTGCAGACAGTCGCGCATAGGCCTTGTCTACTGAAGTACCAAGTTTGAGAAGTGCAGCTCTTGTACTGCCGGAGATATGTCGATACAAACTGAATACGCAAAACATCAACAAAATTTTGCGCGTTTTAAAGTTGATATCGCTTTTGTTAATAACTTCCACATTTATTCGAATTGTGCCACGAAACTTTGCAGACAGTCGCGGAGACAGATTTTCTACTGAAGTACCAAGTTTCAGCAGTGCAGCTCTTGTACTGCCGGAGATATGTCGATACAAACTGAATACGCAAAACATCAACAAAATTTAGCGCGTTTTAAAGTTGATATCGCTTTTGTTAATAACTTCCACATTTATTCGAATTGTGCCACGAAACTTTGCAGACAGTCGCGGATAGGCCTTGTCTACTGAAGTACCAAGTTTCAGAAGTGCAGCTCTTGTACTGCTGGAGATATGTCGATACAAACTGAATGCGTCAAAACATCAACAAAATTGTGCGCGTTTTAAAGTTGATATCGCTTTTGTTAATAACTTCCACATTTATTCGAATTGTGCCACGAAACTTTGCAGACAATCGCGGAGACAGATGTTCTACTGAAGTACCAAGTTTCAGCAGTGCAGCTCTTGTACTGCCGGAGATATGTCGATACAAACTGAATACGCAAAACATCAACAAAATTTAGCGCGTTTTAAAGTTGATATCGCTTTTGTTAATAACTTCCACATTTATTCGAATTGTACAACGAAACTTTGCAGACAGTCGCGGATAGGCATTTTCTACTGAAGTACCAAGTTTCAGAAGTGCAGCTCTTGTACTGCCGGAGATATGTCGATACAAACTGAATACGCAAAACATCAACAATATTTTGCGCGTTTTAAAGTTGATATCGCTTTTGTTAATAACTTCCACATTTATTCGAATTGTGCCACGAAACTTTGCAGACAGTCGCGGAGACAGATTTTCTACTGAAGTACCAAGTTTCAGCAGTGCAGCTCTTGTACTGCCGGAGATATGTCGATACAAACTGAATACGCAAAACATCAACAAATTTTAGCGCGTTTTAAAGTTGATATCGCTTTTGTTAATAACTTCCACATTTATTCGAATTGTGCCACGAAACTTTGCAGACAGTCGCGGATAGGCCTTGTCTACTGAAGTACCAAGTTTCAGAAGTGCAGCTCTTGTACTGCTGGAGATATGTCGATACAAACTGAATGCGTCAAAACATCAACAAAATTGTGCGCGTTTTAAAGTTGATATCGCTTTTGTTAATAACTTCCACATTTATTCGAATTGTGCCACGAAACTTTGCAGACAGTCGCGGAGACAGATTTTCTACTGAAGTACCAAGTTTCAGCAGTACAGCTCTTGTACTGCCGGAGATATGTCGATACAAACTGAATACGCAAAACATCAACAAAATTTAGCGCGTTTTAAAGTTGATATCGCTTTTGTTAATAACTTCCACATTTATTCGAATTGTACAACGAAACTTTGCAGACAGTCGCGGATAGGCATTTTCTACTGAAGTACCAAGTTTCAGAAGTGCAGATCTTGTACTGCCGGAGATATGTCGATACAAACTGAATACGCAAAACATCAACAAAATTGTGCGCGTTTTAAAGTTGATATCGCTTTTGTTAATAACTTCCACAATTATTCGAATTGTGCCACGAAACTTTGCAGACAGTCGCGGAGACAGATTTTCTACTGAAGTACCAAGTTTCAGCAGTGCAGCTCTTGTACTGCCGGAGATATGTCGATACAAACTGAATACGCAAAACATCAACAAAATTGTGCGCGTTTTAAAGTTGATATCGCTTTTGTTAATAACTTCCACATTTATTCGAATTGTGCCACGAAACTTTGCAGACAGTCGCGGCGACTGATTTTCTACTGAAGTACCAAGTTTCAGAAGTGCAGCTCTTGTACTGCCGGAGATATGTCGATACAAACTGAATACGCAAAACATCAACAAAATTTAGCGCGTTTTAAAGTTGATATCGCTTTTGTTAATAACTTCAACATTTATTCGAATTGTGCAACGAAACTTTGCAGACAGTCGCGGATAGGCCTTGTCTACTAAAGTACCAAGTTTCAGAAGTGCAGCTCTTGTACTGCCGGAGATATGTCGATACAAACTGAATACGCAAAACATCAACAAAATTTAGCGCGTTTTAAAGTTGATATTGCTTTTGTTAATAACTTCCACATTTATTCGAATTGTGCCACGAAACTTTGCAGACAGTCGCGGATAGGCCTTTTCTACTGAAGTACCAAGTCACAGAAGTGCAGCTCTTGTACTGCCGGAGATATGTCGATACAAACTGAATACGCAAAACATCAACAAAATTTAGCGCGTTTTAAAGTTGATATCGCTTTTGTTAATAACTTCCACATTTATTCGAATTGTGCCACGAAACTTTGCAGACAGTCGCGGCGACTGATTTTATACTGAAGTACCAAGTTTCAGAAGTGCAGCTCTTGTACTGCCGGAGATATGTCGATACAAACTGAATACGCAAAACATCAACAAAATTTAGCGCGTTTTAAAGTTGATATCGCTTTAGTTTATAACTTCCACATTTATTCGAATTGTGCCACGAAACTTTGCAGACAGTCGCGGAGACAGATTTTCTACTGAAGTACCAAGTTTCAGCAGTGCAGCTCTTGTACTGCCGGAGATATGTCGATACAAACTGAATACGCAAAACATCAACAAAATTTAGCGCGTTTTAAAGTTGATATCGCTTTTGTTAATAACTTCCACATTTATTCGAATTGTGCCACGAAACTTTGCAGACAGTCGCGCATAGGCCTTGTCTACTGAAGTACCAAGTTTGAGAAGTGCAGCTCTTGTACTGCCGGAGATATGTCGATACAAACTGAATACGCAAAACATCAACAAAATTTTGCGCGTTTTAAAGTTGATATCGCTTTTGTTAATAACTTCCACATTTATTCGAATTGTGCCACGAAACTTTGCAGACAGTCGCGGAGACAGATTTTCTACTGAAGTACCAAGTTTCAGCAGTGCAGCTCTTGTACTGCCGGAGATATGTCGATACAAACTGTATACGCAAAACATCAACAAAATTTAGCGCGTTTTAAAGTTGATATCGCTTTTGTTAATAACTTCCACATTTATTCGAATTGTACAACGAAACTTTGCAGACAGTCGCGGATAGGCCTTGTCTACTGAAGTACCAAGTTTCAGAAGTGCAGCTCTTGTACTGCCGGAGATATGTCGATACAAACTGAATACGCAAAACATCAACAAAATTTAGCGCGTTTTAAAGTTGATATCGCTTTTGTTTATAACTTCCACATTTATTCGAATTGTGCCACGACACTTTGCAGACAGTCGCGTATAGGCCTTGTCTACTCGAGTACACAGTTTCAGAAGTGCAGCTCTTGTACTGTCGGAGATATGTCGATACAAACTGAATACGCAAAACATCAACAAAATTTAGCGCGTTTTAAAGTTGATATCGCTTTTGTTAATAACTTCCACATTTATTCGAATTGTGCCACGAAACTTTGCAGACAGTCGCGGATAGGCCTTGTCTACTCAAGTACCAAGTTTCAGAAGTGCAGCTCTTGTACTGCCGGAGATATGTCGATACAAACTGAATACGCAAAACATCAACAAAATTGTGCGCGTTTTAAAGTTGATATCGCTTTTGTTAATAACTTCCACATTTATTCGAATTGTGCCACGAAACTTTGCAGACAGTCGCGGAGACAGATTTTCTACTGAAGTACCAAGTTTCAGCAGTGCAGCTCTTGTACTGCCGGAGATATGTCGATACAAACTGAATACGCAAAACATCAACAAAATTTAGCGCGTTTTAAAGTTGATATCGCTTTTGTTAATAACTTCCACATTTATTCGAATTGTACAACGAAACTTTGCAGACAGTCGCGGATAGGCCTTTTCTACTGAAGTACCAAGTTTCAGAAGTGCAGCTCTTGTACTGCCGGAGATATGTCGATACAAACTGAATACGCAAACATCAACAAAATTTAGCGCGTTTTAAAGTTGATATCGCTTTTGTAAATAACTTCCACATTTATTCGAATTGTGCCACGAAACTTTGCAGACAGTCGCGGCGACTGATTTTCTACTGAAGTACCAAGTTTCAGTAGTGCAGCTCTTGTACTGCCGGAGATATGTCGATACAAACTGAATACGCAAAACATCAACAAAATTTAGCGCGTTTTAAAGTTGATATCGCTTTTGTTAATAACTTCAACATTTATTCGAATTGTGCAACGAAACTTTGCAGACAGTCGCGGAGACAGATTTTCTACTGAAGTACCAAGTTTCAGAAGTGCAGCTCTTGTACTGCCGGAGATATGTTGATACAAACTGAATACGCAAAACATCAACAAAATTTAGCGCGTTTTAAAGTTGATATCGCTTTTGTTAATAACTTCAACATTTATTCGAATTGTGCAACGAAACTTTGCAGACAGTCGCGTATAGGCCTTTTCTACTGAAGTACCAAGTTACAGAAGTGCAGCTCTTGTACTGCCGGAGATAAGTCGATACAAACTGAATACGCAAAACATCAACAAAATTTAGCGCGTTTTAAAGTTGATATCGCTTTTGTTAATAACTTCCACATTTATTCGAATTGTGACACGAAACTTTGCAGACAGTCGCGGCGACTGATTTTCTACTGAAGTACCAAGTTTCAGAAGTGCAGCTCTTGTACTGCCGGAGATATGTCGATACAAACTGAATACGCAAAACATCAACAAAATTTAGCGCGTTTTAAAGTTGATATCGCTTTTGTTAATAACTTCAACATTTATTCAGATTGTGCCACGAAACTTTGCAGACAGTCGCGGATAGGCCTTTTCTACTGAAGTACCAAGTTTCAGAAGTGCAGCTCTTGTACTGCCGGAGATATGTCGATACAAACTCAATACGCAAAACATCAACAAAATTTAGCGCGTTTTAAAGTTGATATCTCTTTTGTTAATAACTTCCACATTTATTCGAATTGTGCCACGAAACTTTGCAGACAGTCGCGGATAGGCCTTGTCTACTGAAGTACCAAGTTACAGAAGTGCAGCTCTTGTACTGCCGGAGATATGTCGATACAAACCGAATACGCAAAACATCAACAAAATTTAGCGCGTTTTAAAGTTGATATTGCTTTTGTTAATAACTTCCACATTTATTCGAATTGTGCCACGAAACTTTGCAGACAGTCGAGGATAGGGCTTTTCTACTGAAGTACCAAGTTACAGAAGTGCAGCTCTTGTACTGCCGGAGATATGTCGATACAAACTGAATACGCAAAACATCAACAAAATTTAGCGCGTTTTAAAGTTGATATCGCTTTTGTTAATAACTTCCACATTTATTCGAATTGTGCCACGAAACTTTGCAGACAGTCGCGGCGACTGATTTTCTACTGAAGTACCAAGTTTCAGAAGTGCAGCTCTTGTACTGCCGGAGATATGTCGATACAAACTGAATACGCAAAACATCAACAAAATTTAGCGCGTTTTAAAGTTGATATCGCTTTCGTTTATAACTTCCACATTTATTCGAATTGTGCCACGAAACTTTGCAGACAGTCGCGGAGACAGATTTTCTACTGAAGTACCAAGTTTCAGCAGTGCAGCTCTTGTACTGCCGGAGATATGTCGATACAAACTGAATACGCAAAACATCAACAAAATTTAGCGCGTTTTAAAGTTGATATTGCTTTTGTTAATAACTTCCACATTTATTCGAATTGTGCCACGACACTTTGCAGACAGTCGCGGATAGGCCTTGTTTACTGAAGTACACAGTTTCAGAAGTGCAGCTCTTGTACTTTCGGAGATATGTCGATACAAACTGAATACGCAAAACATCAACAAAATTTAGCGCGTTTTAAAGTTGATATCGCTTTTGTTAATAACTTCCACATTTATTCGAATTGTGCCACGAAACTTTGCAGACAGTCGCGGATAGGCCTTGTCTACTGAAGTACCAAGTTTCAGAAGTGCAGCTCTTGTACTGCCGGAGATATGTCGATACAAACTGAATACGCAAAACATCAACAAAATTTTGCGCGTTTTAAAGTTGATATCGCTTTTGTTAATAACTTCCACATTTATTCGAATTGTGCCACGAAACTTTGCAGACAGTCGCGGAGACAGATTTTCTACTGAAGTACCAAGTTTCAGCAGTGCAGCTCTTGTACTGCCGGAGATATGTCGATACAAACTGAATACGCAAAACATCAACAAAATTTAGCGCGTTTTAAAGTTGATATCCCTTTTGTTAATAACTTCCACATTTATTCGAATTGTACAACGAAACTTTGCAGACAGTCGCGGATTGGCCTTTTCTACTGAAGTACCAAGTTTCAGTAGTGCAGCTCTTGTACTGCCGGAGATATGTCGATACAAACTGAATACGCAAAACATCAATAAAATTTAGCGCGTTTTAAAGTTGATATTGCTTTTGTTAATAACTTCCACATTTATTCGAATTGTGCCACGAAACTTTGCAGACAGTCGCGGATAGGCCTTGTCTACTGAAGTACCAAGTTTCAGAAGTGCAGCTCTTGTACTGCCGGAGATATGTCGATACAAACTGAATACGCAAAACATCAACAAAATTTAGCGCGTTTTAAAGTTGATATCGCTTTTGTTAATAACTTCCACATTTATTCGAATTGTACCAGGAAACTTTGCAGACAGTCGCGGATAGGCCTTGTCTACTGAAGTACCAAGTTTCAGAAGTGCAGCTCTTGTACTGCCGGAGATATGTCGATACAAACTGAATACGCAAAACATCAACAAAATTTAGCGCGTTTTAAAGTTGATATCGCTTTTGTTAATAACTTCAACATTTATTCAGATTGTGCCACGAAACTTTGCAGACAGTCGCGGATAGGCCTTTTCTACTGAAGTACCAAGTTTCAGAAGTGCAGCTCTTGTACTGCCGGAGATATGTCGATACAAACTGAATACGCAAAACATCAACAAAATTTAGCGCGTTTTAAAGTTGATATCTCTTTTGTTAATAACTTCCACATTTATTCGAATTGTGCCACGAAACTTTGCAGACAGTCGCGGATAGGCCTTGTCTACTGAAGTACCAAGTTACAGAAGTGCAGCTCTTGTACTGCCGGAGATATGTCGATACAAACCGAATACGCAAAACATCAACAAAATTTAGCGCGTTTTAAAGTTGATATTGCTTTTGTTAATAACTTCCACATTTATTCGAATTGTGCCACGAAACTTTGCAGACAGTCGAGGATAGGGCTTTTCTACTGAAGTACCAAGTTACAGAAGTGCAGCTCTTGTACTGCCGGAGATATGTCGATACAAACTGAATACGCAAAACATCAACAAAATTTAGCGCGTTTTAAAGTTGATATCGCTTTTGTTAATAACTTCCACATTTATTCGAATTGTGCCACGAAACTTTGCAGACAGTCGCGGCGACTGATTTTCTACTGAAGTACCAAGTTTCAGAAGTGCAGCTCTTGTACTGCCGGAGATATGTCGATACAAACTGAATACGCAAAACATCAACAAAATTTAGCGCGTTTTAAAGTTGATATCGCTTTCGTTTATAACTTCCACATTTATTCGAATTGTGCCACGAAACTTTGCAGACAGTCGCGGAGACAGATTTTCTACTGAAGTACCAAGTTTCAGCAGTGCAGCTCTTGTACTGCCGGAGATATGTCGATACAAACTGAATACGCAAAACATCAACAAAATTTAGCGCGTTTTAAAGTTGATAGTGCTTTTGTTAATAACTTCCACATTTATTCGAATTGTGCCACGACACTTTGCAGACAGTCGCGGATAGGCCTTGTTTACTGAAGTACACAGTTTCAGAAGTGCAGCTCTTGTACTTTCGGAGATATGTCGATACAAACTGAATACGCAAAACATCAACAAAATTTAGCGCGTTTTAAAGTTGATATCGCTTTTGTTAATAACTTCCACATTTATTCGAATTGTGCCACGAAACTTTGCAGACAGTCGCGGATAGGCCTTGTCTACTGAAGTACCAAGTTTCAGAAGTGCAGCTCTTGTACTGCCGGAGATATGTCGATACAAACTGAATACGCAAAACATCAACAAAATTTTGCGCGTTTTAAAGTTGATATCGCTTTTGTTAATAACTTCCACATTTATTCGAATTGTGCCACGAAACTTTGCAGACAGTCGCGGAGACAGATTTTCTACTGAAGTACCAAGTTTCAGCAGTGCAGCTCTTGTACTGCCGGAGATATGTCGATACAAACTGAATACGCAAAACATCAACAAAATTTAGCGCGTTTTAAAGTTGATATCCCTTTTGTTAATAACTTCCACATTTATTCGAATTGTACAACGAAACTTTGCAGACAGTCGCGGATAGGCCTTTTCTACTGAAGTACCAAGTTTCAGTAGTGCAGCTCTTGTACTGCCGGAGATATGTCGATACAAACTGAATACGCAAAACATCAATAAAATTTAGCGCGTTTTAAAGTTGATATTGCTTTTGTTAATAACTTCCACATTTATTCGAATTGTGCCACGAAACTTTGCAGACAGTCGCGGATAGGCCTTGTCTACTGAAGTACCAAGTTTCAGAAGTGCAGCTCTTGTACTGCCGGAGATATGTCGATACAAACTGAATACGCAAAACATCAACAAAATTTAGCGCGTTTTAAAGTTGATATCGCTTTTGTTAATAACTTCCACATTTATTCGAATTGTACCAGGAAACTTTGCAGACAGTCGCGGATAGGCCTTGTCTACTGAAGTACCAAGTTTCAGAAGTGCAGCTCTTGTACTGCCGGAGATATGTCGATACAAACTGAATACGCAAATCATCAACAAAATTTAGCGCGTTTTAAAGTTGATATCGCTTTTGTTAATAACTTCCACATTTATTCGGATTTTGCCACGAAACTTTGCAGAATGTCGCGGCGACTGATTTTCTACTGAAGTACCAAGTTTCAGAAGTGCAGCTCTTGTACTGCCGGAGATATGTCGATACAAACTGAATACGCAAAACATCAACAAAATTTAGCGCGTTTTAAAGTTGATATCGCTTTTGTTAATAACTTCAACATTTATTCGAATTGTGCAACGAAACTTTGCAGACAGTCGCGGATAGGCCTTTTCTACTGAAGTACCAAGTTTCAGAAATGCAGCTCTTGTACTGCCGGAGATATGTCGATACAAACTGTATACGCAAAACATCAACAAAATTTAGTGCGTTTTAAAGTTGATATCGCTTTTGTTAATAACTTCCACATTTATTCGAATTGTGCCACGAAACTTTGCAGACAGTCGCGGAGACAGATTTTCAACTGAAGTACCCAGTTTCAGAAGTGCAGCTCTTGTACTGCCGGAGATATGTCGATACAAACCGAATACGCAAAACATCAACAAAATTTAGCGCGTTTTAAAGTTGATATTGCTTTTGTTAATAACTTCCACATTTATTCGAATTGTGCCACGAAACTTTGCAGACAGTCGCAGATAGGGCTTTTCTACTGAAGTACCAAGTTACAGAAGTGCAGCTCTTGTACTGCCGGAGATATGTCGATACAAACTGAATACGCAAAACATCAACAAAATTTAGCGCGTTTTAAAGTTGATATCGCTTTTGTTAATAACTTCCACATTTATTCGAATTGTGCCACGAAACTTTGCAGACAGTCGCGGCGACTGATTTTCTACTGAAGTACCAAGTTTCAGAAGTGCAGCTCTTGTACTGCCGGAGATATGTCGATACAAACTGAATACGCAAAACATCAACAAAATTTAGCGCGTTTTAAAGTTGATATCGCTTTCGTTTATAACTTCCACATTTATTCGAATTGTGCCACGAAACTTTGCAGACAGTCGCGGAGACAGTTTTTCTACTGAAGTACCAAGTTTCAGCAGTGCAGCTCTTGTACTGCCGGAGATATGTCGATACAAACTGAATACGCAAAACATCAACAAAATTTAGCGCGTTTTAAAGTTGATATTGCTTTTGTTAATAACTTCCACATTTATTCGAATTGTGCCACGACACTTTGCAGACAGTCGCGGATAGGCCTTGTCTACTGAAGTACACAGTTTCAGAAGTGCAGCTCTTGTACTGCCGGAGATATGTCGATACAAACTGAATACGCAAAACATCAACAAAATTTAGCGCGTTTTAAAGTTGATATCGCTTTTGTTAATAACTTCCACATTTATTCGAATTGTGCCACGAAACTTTGCAGACAGTCGCGGATAGGCCTTGTCTACTGAAGTACCAAGTTTCAGAAGTGCAGCTCTTGTACTGCCGGAGATATGTCGATACAAACTGAATACGCAAAACATCAACAAAATTTTGCGCGTTTTAAAGTTGATATCGCTTTTGTTAATAACTTCCACATTTATTCGAATTGTGCCACGAAACTTTGCAGACAGTCGCGGCGACTGATTTTCTACTGAAGTACTAAGTTTCAGAAGTGCAGCTCTTGTACTGCCGGAGATATGTCGATACAAACTGAATACGCAAAACATCAACAAAATTTAGCGCGTTTTAAAGTTGATATCGCTTTTGTTAATAACTTCAACATTTATTCGAATTGTGCAACGAAACTTTGCAGACAGTCGCGGATAGGCCTTTTCTACTGAAGTACCAAGTTTCAGAAGTGCAGCTCTTGTACTGCCGGAGATATGTCGATACAAACTGTATACGCAAAACATCAACAAAATTTAGCGCGTTTTAAAGTTGATATCGCTTTTGTTAATAACTTCAACATTTATTCGAATTGTGCCACGAAACTTTGCAGACAGTCGCGGAGACAGATTTTCAACTGAGGTACCCAGTTTCAGAAGTGCAGCTCTTGTACTGCCGGAGATATGTCGATACGAACTGAATACGCAAAACATTAACAAAATTTAGCGCGTTTTAAAGTTGATATTGCTTTTGTTAATAACTTCCACATTTATTCGAATTGTGCCACGAAACTTTGCAGACAGTCGCTGATAGGCCTTTTCTACTGAAGTACCAAGTTTCAGAAGTGCAGCCTTTGTACTGCCGGAGATATGTCGATACAAACTGAATACGCAAAACATCAACAAAATTTAGCGCGTTTTAAAGTTGATATCGCTTTTGTTAATAACTTCCACATTTATTCGAATTGTACTACGAAACTTTGCAGACAGTCGCGGCGACTGATTTTCTACTGAAGTACCAAGTTTCAGAAGTGCAGCTCTTGTACTGCCGGAGATATGTCGATACAAACTGAATACGCAAAACATCAACAAAATTTAGCACGTTTTGAAGTTGATATCGCTTTTGTTAATAACTTCAACATTTATTCGAATTGTGCAACGAAACTTTGCAGACAGTCGCGGAGACAGATTTTCTACTGAATTACCAAGTTTCAGAAGTGCAGATCTTGTACTGCCGGAGATATGTTGATACAAACTGAATACGCAAAACATCAACAAAATTTAGCGCGTTTTAAAGTTGATATCGCTTTTGTTAATAACTTCAACATTTATTCAGATTGTGCCACGAAACTTTGCAGACAGTCGCGGATAGGCCTTTTCTACTGAAGTACCAAGTTTCAGAAGTGCAGCTCTTGTACTGCCGGAGATATGTCGATACAAACTGAATACGCAAAACATCAACAAAATTTAGCGCGTTTTAAAGTTGATATCTCTTTTGTTAATAACTTCCACATTTATTCGAATTGTGCCACGAAACTTTGCAGACAGTCGCGGATAGGCCTTGTCTACTGAAGTACCAAGTTACAGAAGTGCAGCTCTTGAACTGCCGGAGATATGTCGATACAAACTGAATACGCAAAACATCAACAAAATTTAGCGCGTTTTAAAGTTGATATTGCTTTTGTTAATAACTTCCACATTTATTCGAATTGTGCCACGAAACTTTGCAGACAGTCGCGGATAGGGCTTTTCTACTGAAGTACCAAGTTACAGAAGTGCAGCTCTTGTACTGCCGGAGATATGTCGATACAAACTGAATACGCAAAACATCAACAAAATTTAGCGCGTTTTAAAGTTGATATCGCTTTTGTTAATAACTTCCACATTTATTCGAATTGTGCCACGAAACTTTGCAGACAGTCGCGGAGACAGATTTTCTACTGAAGTACCAAGTTTCAGCAGTGCAGCTCTTGTACTGCCGGAGATATGTCGATACAAACTGAATACGCAAAACATCAACAAAATTTAGCGCGTTTTAAAGTTGATATCCCTTTTGTTTATAACTTCCACATTTATTCGAATTGTACAACGAAACTTTGCAGACAGTCGCGGATAGGCCTTTTCTACTGAAGTACCAAGTTTCAGAAGTGCAGCTCTTGTACTGCCGGAGATATGTCGATACAAACTGAATACACAAAACATCAATAAAATTGAGCGCGTTTTAAAGTTGATATTGCTTTTGTTAATAACTTCCACATTTATTCGAATTGTGCCACGAAACTTTGCAGACAGTCGCGGATAGGCCTTGTCTACTGAAGTACCAAGTTTCAGAAGTGCAGCTCTTGTACTGCCGGAGATATGTCGATACAAACTGAATACGCAAAACATCAACAAAATTTAGCGCGTTTTAAAGTTGATATCGCTTTTGTTAATAACTTCCACATTTATTCGAATTGTACCAGGAAACTTTGCAGACAGTCGCGGATAGGCCTTGTCTACTGAAGTACCAAGTTTCAGAAGTGCAGCTCTTGTACTGCCGGAGATATGTCGATACAAACTGAATACGCAAATCATCAACAAAATTTAGCGCGTTTTAAAGTTGATATCGCTTTTGTTAATAACTTCCACATTTATTCGGATTTTGCCACGAAACTTTGCAGACAGTCGCGGCGACTGATTTACTACTGAAGTACCAAGTTTCAGAAGTGCAGCTCTTGTACTGCCGGAGATATGTCGATACAAACTGAATACGCAAAACATCAACAAAATTTAGCGCGTTTTAAAGTTGATATCGCTTTTGTTAATAACTTCAACATTTATTCGAATTGTGCAACGAAACTTTGCAGACAGTCGCGGATAGGCCTTTTCTACTGAAGTACCAAGTTTCAGAAGTGCAGCTCTTGTACTGCCGGAGATATGTCGATACAAACTGTATACGCAAAACATCAACAAAATTTAGCGCGTTTTAAAGTTGATATCGCTTTTGTTAATAACTTCAACATTTATTCGAATTGTGCCACGAAACTTTGCAGACAGTCGCGGAGACAGATTTTCAACTGAAGTACCCAGTTTCAGAAGTGCAGCTCTTGTACTGCCGGTGATATGTCGATACGAACTGAATACGCAAAACATTAACAAAATTTAGCGCGTTTTAAAGTTGATATTGCTTTTGTTAATAACTTCCACATTTATTCGAATTGTGCCACGAAACTTTGCAGACAGTCGCTGATAGGCCTTTTCTACTGAAGTAGCAAGTTTCAGAAGTGCAGCTCTTGTACTGCCGGAGATATGTCGATACAAACTGAATACGCAAAACATCAACAAAATTTAGCGCGTTTTAAAGTTGATATCGCTTTTGTTAATAACTTCCACATTTATTCGAATTGTACCACGAAACTTTGCAGACAGTCGCGTCGACTGATTTTCTACTGAAGTACCAAGTTTCAGAAGTGCAGCTCTTGTACTGCCGGAGATATGTCTATACAAACTGAATACGCAAAACATCAACAAAATTTAGCGCGTTTTAAAGTTGATATCGCTTTTGTTAATAACTTCAACATTTATTCGAATTGTGCAGCGAAACTTTGCAGACAGTCGCGGAGACAGATTTTCTACTGAAGTACCAAGTTTCAGAAGTGCAGCTCTTGTACTGCCGGAGATATGTCGATACAAACTGAATACGCAAAACATCAACAAAATTTAGTGCGTTTTAAAGTTGATATCGCTTTTGTTAATAACTTCAACATTTATTCGAATTGTGCCACGAAACTTTGCAGACAGTCGCGGAGACAGATTTTCTACTGAAGTACCAAGGTTCAGAAGTGCAGCTGTTGTACTGCCGGAGATATGTCGATACAAACTGAATACGCAAAACATCAACAAAATTTAGCGCGTTTTAAAGTTGATATCGCTTTTGTTAATAACTTCCACATTTATTCGGATTTTGCCACGAAACTTTGCAGACAGTCGCGGCGACTGATTTTCTACTGAAGTACCAAGTTTCAGAAGTGCAGCTCTTGTACTGCCGGAGATATGTCGATACAAACTGAATACGCAAAACATCAACAAAATTTAGCGCGTTTTAAAGTTGATATCGCTTTTGTTAATAACTTCCACATTTATTCGAACTGTGCAACGAAACTTTGCAGACAGTCGCGGATAGGCCTTTTCTACTGAAGTACCAAGTTTCAGAAGTGCAGCTCTTGTACTGCCGGAGATATGTCGATACAAACTGAATACGCAAAACATCAACAAAATTTAGCGCGTTTTAAAGTTGATATCGCTTTTGTTAATAACTTCCACATTTATTCGAATTGTACCAGGAAACTTTGCAGACAGTCGCGGATAGGCCTTGTCTACTGAAGTACCAAGTTTCAGAAGTGCAGCTCTTGTACTGCCGGAGATATGTCGATACAAACTGAATACGCAAATCATCAACAAAATTTAGCGCGTTTTAAAGTTGATATCGCTTTTGTTAATAACTTCAACATTTATTCGGATTGTGCCACGAAACTTTGCAGACAGTCGCGGCGACTGATTTTCTACTGAAGTACCAAGTTTCAGAAGTGCAGCTCTTGTACTGCCGGAGATATGTCGATACAAACTGAATACGCAAAACATCAACAAAATTTAGCGCGTTTTAAAGTTGATATCGCTTTTGTTAATAACTTCAACATTTATTCGAATTGTGCAACGAAACTTTGCAGACAGTCGCGGATAGGGCTTTTCTACTGAAGTAACAAGTTACAGAAGTGCAGCTCTTGTACTGCCGGAGATATGTCGATACAAACTGAATACGCAAAACATCAACAAAATTTAGCGCGTTTTAAAGTTGATATCGCTTTTGTTAATAACTTCCACATTTATTCGAATTGTGCCACGAAACTTTGCAGACAGTCGCGGCGACTGATTTTCTACTGAAGTACTAAGTTTCAGAAGTGCAGCTCTTGTACTGCCGGAGATATGTCGATACAAACTGAATACGCAAAACATCAACAAAATTTAGCGCGTTTTAAAGTTGATATCGCTTTCGTTTATAACTTCCACATTTATTCGAATTGTGCCACGAAACTTTGCAGACAGTCGCGGAGACAGATTTTCTACTGAAGTACCAAGTTTCAGCAGTGCAGCTCTTGTACTGCCGGAGATATGTCGATACAAACTGAATACGCAAAACATCAACAAAATTTAGCGCGTTTTAAAGTTGATATTGCTTTTGTTAATAACTTCCACATTTATTCGAATTGTGCCACGACACTTTGCAGACAGTCGCGGATAGGCCTTGTCTACTGAAGTACACAGTTTCAGAAGTGCAGCTCTTGTACTGCCGGAGATATGTCGATACAAACTGAATACGCAAAAAATCAACAAAATTTAGCGAGTTTTAAAGTTGATATCGCTTTTGTTAATAACTTCAACATTTATTCGAATTGTGCCACGAAACTTTGCAGACAGTCGCGGATAGGCCTTGTCTACTGAAGTACCAAGTTTCAGAAGTGCAGCTCTTGTACTGCCGGAGATATGTCGATACAAACTGAATACGCAAAACATCAACAAAATTTTGCGCGTTTTAAAGTTGATATCGCTTTTGTTAATAACTTCCACATTTATTCGAATTGTGCCACTAAACTTTGCAGACAGTCGCGGAGACAGATTTTCTACTGAAGTACCAAGTTTCAGCAGTGCAGCTCTAGTACTGCCGGAGATATGTCGATACAAACTGAATACGCAAAACATCAACAAAATTTAGCGCGTTTTAAAGTTGATATCCCTTTTGTTAATAACTTCCACATTTATTCGAATTGTACAACGAAACTTTGCAGACAGTCGCGGATAGGCCTTTTCTACTGAAGTACCAAGTTTCAGAAGTGCAGCTCTTGTACTGCCGGAGATATGTCGATACAAACTGAATACGCAAAACATCAATAAAATTTAGCGCGTTTTAAAGTTGATATTGCTTTTGTTAATAACTTCCACATTTATTCGAATTGTGCCACGAAACTTTGCAGACAGTCGCGGATAGGCCTTGTCTACTGAAGTACCAAGTTTCAGAAGTGCAGCTCTTGTACTGCCGGAGATATGTCGATACAAACTGAATACGCAAAACATCAACAAAATTTAGCGCGTTTTAAAGTTGATATCGCTTTTGTTAATAACTTCCACATTTATTCGAATTGTACCAGGAAACTTTGCAGACAGTCGCGGATAGGCCTTGTCTACTGAAGTACCAAGTTTCAGAAGTGCAGCTCTTGTACTGCCGGAGATATGTCGATACAAACTGAATACGCAAATCATCAACAAAATTTAGCGCGTTTTAAAGTTGATATCGCTTTTGTTAATAACTTCCACATTTATTCGGATTTTTCCACGAAACTTTGCAGACAGTCGCGGCGACTGATTTTCTACTGAAGTACCAAGTTTCAGAAGTGCAGCTCTTGTACTGCCGGAGATATGTCGATACAAACTGAATACGCAAAACATCAACAAAATTTAGCGCGTTTTAAAGTTGATATCGCTTTTGTTAATAACTTCAACATTTATTCGAATTGTGCAACGAAACTTTGCAGACAGTCGCGGATAGGCCTTGTCTACTGAAGTACCAAGTTTCAGAAGTGCAGCTCTTGTACTGCCGGAGATATGTCGATACAAACTGTATACGCAAAACATCAACAAAATTTAGCGCGTTTTAAAGTTGATATCGCTTTTGTTAATAACTTCAACATTTATTCGAATTGTGCCACGAAACTTTGCAGACAGTCGCGGAGACAGATTTTCAACTGAGGTACCCAGTTTCAGAAGTGCAGCTCTTGTACTGCCGGAGATATGTCGATACAAACTGAATACGCAAAACATTAACAAAATTTAGCGCGTTTTAAAGTTGATATTGCTTTTGTTAATAACTTCCACATTTATTCGAATTGTGCCACGAAACTTTGCAGACAGTCGCGGATAGGCCTTTTCTACTGAAGTACCAAGTTTCAGAAGTGCAGCTCTTGTACTGCCGGAGATATGTCGATACAAACTGAATACGCAAAACATCAACAAAATTTAGCGCGTTTTAAAGTTGATATCGCTTTTGTTAATAACTTCAACATTTATTCGAATTGTGCCACGAAACTTTGCAGACAGTCGCGGAGACAGATTTTCTACTTAAGTACCAAGGTTCAGAAGTGCAGCTGTTGTACTGCCGGAGATATGTCGATACAAACTGAATACGCAAAACATCAACAAAATTTAGCGCGTTTTAAAGTTGATATCGCTTTTGTTAATAACTTCCACATTTATTCGGATTTTGCCACGAAACTTTGCAGACAGTCGCGGCGACTGATTTTCTACTGAAGTACCAAGTTTCAGAAGTGCAGCTCTTGTACTGCCGGAGATATGTCGATACAAACTGAATACGCAAAACATCAACAAAATTTAGCGCGTTTTAAAGTTGATATCGCTTTTGTTAATAACTTCCACATTTATTTGAATTGTGCAACGAAACTTTGCAGACAGTCGCGGATAGGCCTTTTCTACTGAAGTACCAAGTTTCAGAAGTGCAGCTCTTGTACTGCCGGAGATATGTCGATACAAACTGAATACGCAAAACATCAACAAAATTTAGCGCGTTTTAAAGTTGATATCGCTTTTGTTAATAACTTCCACATTTATTCGAATTGTACCAGGAAACTTTGCAGACAGTCGCGGATAGGCCTTGTCTACTGAAGTACAAAGTTTCAGAAGTGCAGCTCTTGTACTGCCGGAGATATGTCGATACAAACTGAATACGCAAATAATCAACAAAATTTAGCGCGTTTTAAAGTTGATATCGCTTTTGTTAATAACTTCCACATTTATTCGGATTTTGCCACGAAACTTTGCAGACAGTCGCGGCGACTGATTTTCTACTGCAGTACCAAGTTTCAGAAGTGCAGCTCTTGTACTGCCGGAGATATGTCGATACAAACTGAATACGCAAAACATCAACAAAATTTAGCGCGTTTTAAAGTTGATATCGCTTTTGTTAATAACTTCAACATTTATTCGAATTGTGCAACGAAACTTTGCAGACAGTCGCGGATAGGCCTTTTCTACTGAAGTACCAAGTTTCAGCAGTGCAGCTCTTGTACTGCCGGAGATATGTCGATACAAACTGAATACGCAAAACATCAACAAAATTTAGCGCGTTTTAAAGTTGATATCGCTTTTGTTAATAACTTCAACATTTATTCGAATTGTGCCACGAAACTTTGCAGACAGTCGCGGAGACAGATTTTCAACTGAAGTACCCAATTTCAGAAGTGCAGCTCTTGTACTGCCGGAGATATGTCGATACAAACTGAATACGCAAAACATCAACAAAATTTAGCGCGTTTTAAAGTTGATATCTCTTTTGTTAATAACTTCCACATTTATTCGAATTGTGCCACGAAACTTTGCAGACAGTCGCGGATAGGCCTTGTCTACTGAAGTACCAAGTTTCAGAAGTGCAGCTCTGGAACTGCCGGAGATATGTCGATACAAACTGAATACGCAAAACATCAACAAAATTTAGCGCGTTTTAAAGTTGATATTGCTTTTGTTAATAACTTCCACATTTATTCGAATTGTGCCACGAAACTTTGCAGACAGTCGCGGATAGGGCTTTTCTACTGAAGTACCAAGTTACAGAAGTGCAGCTCTTGTACTGCCGGAGATATGTCGATACAAACTGAATACGCAAAACATCAACAAAATTTAGCGCGTTTTAAAGTTGATATCGCTTTTGTTAATAACTTCCAAATTTATTCGAATTGTGCCACGAAACTTTGCAGACAGTCGCGGCGACTGATTTTCTACTGAAGTACCAAGTTTCAGAAGTGCAGCTCTTGTACTGCCGGAGATATGTCGATACAAACTGAATACGCAAAACATCAACAAAATTTAGCGCGTTTTAAAGTTGATATCGCTTTCGTTTATAACTTCCACATTTATTCGAATTGTGCCACGAAACTTTGCAGACAGTCGCGGAGACAGATTTTCAACTGAAGTACCAAGTTTCAGCAGTGCAGCTCTTGTACTGCCGGAGATATGTCGATACAAACTGAATACGCAAAACATCAACAAAATTTAGCGCGTTTTAAAGTTGATATTGCTTTTGTTAATAACTTCCACATTTATTCGAATTGTGCCACGACACTTTGCAGACAGTCGCGGATAGGCCTTGTCTACTGAAGTACACAGTTTCAGAAGTGCAGCTCTTGTACTGCCGGAGATATGTCGATACAAACTGAATACGCAAAACATCAACAAAATTTAGCGCGTTTTAAAGTTGATATCGCTTTTGTTAATAACTTCCACATTTATTCGAATTGTGCCACGAAACTTTGCAGACAGTCGCGGATAGGCCTTGTCTACTGAAGTACCAAGTTTCAGAAGTGCAGCTCTTGTACTGCCGGAGATATGTCGATACAAACTGAATACGCAAAACATCAACAAAATTTTGCGCGTTTTAAAGTTGATATCGCTTTTGTTAATAACTTCCACATTTATTCGAATTGTGCCACGAAACTTTGCAGACAGTCGCGGAGACAGATTTTCTACTGAAGTACCAAGTTTCAGCAGTGCAGCTCTTGTACTGCCGGAGATATGTCGATACAAACTGAATACGCAAAACATCAACAAAATTTAGCGCGTTTTAAAGTTGATATCCCTTTTGTTAATAACTTCCACATTTATTCGAATTGTACAACGAAACTTTGCAGACAGTCGCGGATAGGCCTTTTCTACTGAAGTACCAAGTTTCAGAAGTGCAGCTCTTGTACTGCCGGAGATATGTCGATACAAACTGAATACGAAAAACATCAACAAAATTTAGCGCGTTTTAAAGTTGATATCGCTTTTGTTAATAACTTCCACATTTATTCGAATTGTACCAGGAAACTTTGCAGACAGTCGCGGATAGGCCTTGTCTACGGAAGTACCAAGTTTCAGAAGTGCAGCTCTTGTACTGCCGGAGATATGTCGATACAAACTGAATACGCAAATCATCAACAAAATTTAGCGCGTTTTAAAGTTGATATCGCTTTTGTTAATAACTTCCACATTTATTCGGATTTTGCCACGAAACTTTGCAGACAGTCGCGGCGACTGATTTTTTACTGAAGTACCAAGTTTCAGAAGTGCAGCTCTTGTACTGCCGGAGATATGTCGATACAAACTGAATACGCAAAACATCAACAAAATTTAGCGCGTTTTAAAGTTGATATCGCTTTTGTTAATAACTTCAACATTTATTCGAATTGTGCAACGAAACTTTGCAGACAGTCGCGGATAGGGCTTTTCTACTGAAGTAACAAGTTACAGAAGTGCAGCTCTTGTACTGCCGGAGATATGTCGATACAAACTGAATACGCAAAACATCAACAAAATTTAGCGCGTTTTAAAGTTGATATCGCTTTTGTTAATAACTTCCACATTTATTCGAATTGTGCCACGAAACTTTGCAGACAGTCGCGGCGACTGATTTTCTACTGAAGTACTAAGTTTCAGAAGTGCAGCTCTTGTACTGCCGGAGATATGTCGATACAAACTGAATACGCAAAACATCAACAAAATTTAGCGCGTTTTAAAGTTGATATCGCTTTCGTTTATAACTTCCACATTTATTCGAATTGTGCCACGAAACTTTGCAGACAGTCGCGGAGACAGATTTTCTACTGAAGTACCAAGTTTCAGCAGTGCAGCTCTTGTACTGCCGGAGATATGTCGATACAAACTGAATACGCAAAACATCAACAAAATTTAGCGCGTTTTAAAGTTGATATTGCTTTTGTTAATAACTTCCACATTTATTCGAATTGTGCCACGACACTTTGCAGACAGTCGCGGATAGGCCTTGTCTACTGAAGTACACAGTTTCAGAAGTGCAGCTCTTGTACTGCCGGAGATATGTCGATACAAACTGAATACGCAAAAAATCAACAAAATTTAGCGCGTTTTAAAGTTGATATCGCTTTTGTTAATAACTTCAACATTTATTCGAATTGTGCCACGAAACTTTGCAGACAGTCGCGGATAGGCCTTGTCTACTGAAGTACCAAGTTTCAGAAGTGCAGCTCTTGTACTGCCGGAGATATGTCGATACAAACTGAATACGCAAAACATCAACAAAATTTTGCGCGTTTTAAAGTTGATATCGCTTTTGTTAATAACTTCCACATTTATTCGAATTGTGCCACTAAACTTTGCAGACAGTCGCGGAGACAGATTTTCTACTGAAGTACCAAGTTTCAGCAGTGCAGCTCTTGTACTGCCGGAGATATGTCGATACAAACTGAATACGCAAAACATCAACAAAATTTAGCGCGTTTTAAAGTTGATATCCCTTTTGTTAATAACTTCCACATTTATTCGAATTGTACAACGAAACTTTGCAGACAGTCGCGGATAGGCCTTTTCTACTGAAGTACCAAGTTTCAGAAGTGCAGCTCTTGTACTGCCGGAGATATGTCGATACAAACTGAATACGCAAAACATCAATAAAATTTAGCGCGTTTTAAAGTTGATATTGCTTTTGCTAATAACTTCCACATTTATTCGAATTGTGCCACGAAACTTTGCAGACAGTCGCGGATAGGCCTTGTCTACTGAAGTACCAAGTTTCAGAAGTGCAGCTCTTGTACTGCCGGAGATATGTCGATACAAACTGAATACGCAAAACATCAACAAAATTTAGCGCGTTTTAAAGTTGATATCGCTTTTGTTAATAACTTCCACATTTATTCGAATTGTACCAGGAAACTTTGCAGACAGTCGCGGATAGGCCTTGTCTACTGAAGTACCAAGTTTCAGAAGTGCAGCTCTTGTACTGCCGGAGATATGTCGATACAAACTGAATACGCAAATCATCAACAAAATTTAGCGCGTTTTAAAGTTGATATCGCTTTTGTTAATAACTTCCACATTTATTCGGATTTTGCCACGAAACTTTGCAGACAGTCGCGGCGACTGATTTTCTACTGAAGTACCAAGTTTCAGAAGTGCAGCTCTTGTACTGCCGGAGATATGTCGATACAAACTGAATACGCAAAACATCAACAAAATTTAGCGCGTTTTAAAGTTGATATCGCTTTTGTTAATAACTTCAACATTTATTCGAATTGTGCAACGAAACTTTGCAGACAGTCGCGGATAGGCCTTGTCTACTGAAGTACCAAGTTTCAGAAGTGCAGCTCTTGTACTGCCGGAGATATGT
Organism: Sepiola atlantica; assembly: GCA_963556195.1. Lineage (NCBI taxonomy): Eukaryota > Metazoa > Mollusca > Cephalopoda > Sepiida > Sepiolidae > Sepiola > Sepiola atlantica. The sequence continues at coordinate 1,190,303 of CAUVYP010000355.1, forward strand.
CGATACAAACTGTATACGCAAAACATCAACAAAATTTAGCGCGTTTTAAAGTTGATATCGCTTTTGTTAATAACTTCAACATTTATTCGAATTGTGCCACGAAACTTTGCAGACAGTCACGGAGACAGATTTTCAACTGAGGTACCCAGTTTCAGAAGTGCAGCTCTTGTACTGCCGGAGATATGTCGATACGAACTGAATACGCAAAACATTAACAAAATTTAGCGCGTTTTAAAGTTGATATTGCTTTTGTTAATAACTTCCACATTTATTCGAATTGTGCCACGAAACTTTGCAGACAGTCGCTGATAGGCCTTTTCTACTGAAGTACCAAGTTTCAGAAGTGCAGCTCTTGTACTGCCGGAGATATGTCGATACAAACTGAATACGCAAAACATCAACAAAATTTTGCGCGTTTTAAAGTTGATATCGCTTTTGTTAATAACTTCCACATTTATTCGAATTGTACCACGAAACTTTGCAGACAGTCGCGGCGACTGATTTTCTACTGAAGTACCAAGTTTCAGAAGTGCAGCTCTTGTACTGCCGGAGATATGTCTATACAAACTGAATACGCAAAACATCAACAAAATTTAGCGCGTTTTAAAGTTGATATCGCTTTTGTTAATAACTTCAACATTTATTCGAATTGTGCAGCGAAACTTTGCAGACAGTCGCGGAGACAGATTTTCTACTGAAGTACCAAGTTTCAGAAGTGCAGCTCTTGTACTGCCGGAGATATGTCGATACAAACTGAATACGCAAAACATCAACAAAATTTAGCGCGTTTTAAAGTTGATATCGCTTTTGTTAATAACTTCAACATTTATTCGAATTGTGCCACGAAACTTTGCAGACAGTCGCGGAGACATATTTTCTACTTAAGTACTAAGGTTCAGAAGTGCAGCTGTTGTACTGCCGGAGATATGTCGATACAAACTGAATACGCAAAACATCAACAAAATTTAGCGCGTTTTAAAGTTGATATCGCTTTTGTTAATAACTTCCACATTTATTCGGATTTTGCCACGAAACTTTGCAGACAGTCGCGGCGACTGATTTTCTACTGAAGTACCAAGTTTCAGAAGTGCAGCTCTTGTACTGCCGGAGATATGTCGATACAAACTGAATACGCAAAACATCAACAAAATTTAGCGCGTTTTAAAGTTGATATCGCTTTTGTTAATAACTTCCACATTTATTTGAATTGTGCAACGAAACTTTGCAGACAGTCGCGGATAGGCCTTTTCTACTGAAGTACCAAGTTTCAGAAGTGCAGCTCTTGTACTGCCGGAGATATGTCGATACAAACTGAATACGCAAAACATCAACAAAATTTAGCGCGTTTTAAAGTTGATATCGCTTTTGTTAATAACTTCCACATTTATTCGAATTGTACCAGGAAACTTTGCAGACAGTCGCGGATAGGCCTTGTCTACTGAAGTACAAAGTTTCAGAAGTTCAGCTCTTGTACTGCCGGAGATATGTCGATACAAACTGAATACGCAAATAATCAACAAAATTTAGCGCGTTTTAAAGTTGATATCGCTTTTGTTAATAACTTCCACATTTATTCGGATTTTGCCACGAAACTTTGCAGACAGTCGCGGCGACTGATTTTCTACTGAAGTACCAAGTTTCAGAAGTGCAGCTCTTGTACTGCCGGAGATATGTCGATACAAACTGAATACGCAAAACATCAACAAAATTTAGCGCGTTTTAAAGTTGATATCGCTTTTGTTAATAACTTCAACATTTATTCGAATTGTGCAACGAAACTTTGCAGACAGTCGCGGATAGGCCTTTTCTACTGAAGTACCAAGTTTCAGCAGTGCAGCTCTTGTACTGCCGGAGATATGTCGATACAAACTGAATACGCAAAACATCAACAAAATTTAGCGCGTTTTAAAGTTGATATCGCTTTTGTTAATAACTTCAACATTTATTCGAATTGTGCCACGAAACTTTGCAGACAGTCGCGGAGACAGATTTTCAACTGAAGTACCCAGTTTCAGAAGTGCAGCTCTTGTACTGCCGGAGATATGTCGATACAAACTGAATACGCAAAACATCAACAAAATTTAGCGCGTTTTAAAGTTGATATCTCTTTTGTTAATAACTTCCACATTTATTCGAATTGTGCCACGAAACTTTGCAGACAGTCGCGGATAGGCCTTGTCTACTGAAGTACCAAGTTTCAGAAGTGCAGCTCTGGAACTGCCGGAGATATGTCGATACAAACTGAATACGCAAAACATCAACAAAATTTAGCGCGTTTTAAAGTTGATATTGCTTTTGTTAATAACTTCCACATTTATTCGAATTGTGCCACGAAACTTTGCGGACAGTCGCGGATAGGGCTTTTCTACTGAAGTACCAAGTTACAGAAGTGCAGCTCTTGTACTGCCGGAGATATGTCGATACAAACTGAATACGCAAAACATCAACAAAATTTAGCGCGTTTTAAAGTTGATATCGCTTTTGTTAATAACTTCAACATTTATTCGAATTGTGCAACGAAACTTTGCAGACAGTCGCGGATAGGCCTTGTCTACTGAAGTACCAAGTTTCAGAAGTGCAGCTCTTGTACTGCCGGAGATATGTCGATACAAACTGTATACGCAAAACATCAACAAAATTTAGCGCGTTTTAAAGTTGATATCGCTTTTGTTAATAACTTCAACATTTATTCGAATTGTGCCACGAAACTTTGCAGACAGTCGCGGAGACAGATTTTCTACTTAAGTACCAAGGTTCAGAAGTGCAGCTGTTGTACTGCCGGAGATATGTCGATACAAACTGAATACGCAAAACATCAACAAAATTTAGCGCGTTTTAAAGTTGATATCGCTTTTGTTAATAACTTCCACATTTATTCGGATTTTGCCACGAAACTTTGCAGACAGTCGCGGCGACTGATTTTCTACTGAAGTACCAAGTTTCAGAAGTGCAGCTCTTGTACTGCCGGAGATATGTCGATACAAACTGAATACGCAAAACATCAACAAAATTTAGCGCGTTTTAAAGTTGATATCGCTTTTGTTAATAACTTCCACATTTATTTGAATTGTGCAACGAAACTTTGCAGACAGTCGCGGATAGGCCTTTTCTACTGAATGACCAAGTTTCAGAAGTGCAGCTCTTGTACTGCCGGAGATATGTCGATACAAACTGAATACGCAAAACATCAACAAAATTTAGCGCGTTTTAAAGTTGATATCGCTTTTGTTAATAACTTCCACATTTATTCGAATTGTACCAGGAAACTTTGCAGACAGTCGCGGATAGGCCTTGTCTACTGAAGTACAAAGTTTCAGAAGTGCAGCTCTTGTACTGCCGGAGATATGTCGATACAAACTGAATACGCAAATAATCAACAAAATTTAGCGCGTTTTAAAGTTGATATCGCTTTTGTTAATAACTTCCACATTTATTCGGATTTTGCCACGAAACTTTGCAGACAGTCGCGGCGACTGATTTTCTACTGAAGTACCAAGTTTCAGAAGTGCAGCTCTTGTACTGCCGGAGATATGTCGATACAAACTGAATACGCAAAACATCAACAAAATTTAGCGCGTTTTAAAGTTGATATCGCTTTTGTTAATAACTTCAACATTTATTCGAATTGTGCAACGAAACTTTGCAGACAGTCGCGGATAGGCCTTTTCTACTGAAGTACCAAGTTTCAGCAGTGCAGCTCTTGTACTGCCGGAGATATGTCGATACAAACTGAATACGCAAAACATCAACAAAATTTAGCGGGTTTTAAAGTCGATATCGCTTTTGTTAATAACTTCAACCATTATTCGAGATGTGCCACGAAACTTTGCAGACAGTCGCGGAGACAGATTTTCAACTGAAGTACCCAGTTTCAGAAGTGCAGCTCTTGTACTGCCGGAGATATGTCGATACAAACTGAATACGCAAAACATCAACAAAATTTAGCGCGTTTTAAAGTTGATATCTCTTTTGTTAATAACTTCCACATTTATTCGAATTGTGCCACGAAACTTTGCAGACAGTCGCGGATAGGCCTTGTCTACTGAAGTACCAAGTTTCAGAAGTGCAGCTCTGGAACTGCCGGAGATATGTCGATACAAACTGAATACGCAAAACATCAACAAAATTTAGCGCGTTTTAAAGTTGATATTGCTTTTGTTAATAACTTCCACATTTATTCGAATTGTGCCACGAAACTTTGCAGACAGTCGCGGATAGGGCTTTTCTACTGAAGTACCAAGTTACAGAAGTGCAGCTCTTGTACTGCCGGAGATATGTCGATACAAACTGAATACGCAAAACATCAACAAAATTTAGCGCGTTTTAAAGTTGATATCGCTTTTGTTAATAACTTCAACATTTATTCGAATTGTGCAACGAAACTTTGCAGACAGTCGCGGATAGGCCTTGTCTACTGAAGTACCAAGTTTCAGAAGTGCAGCTCTTGTACTGCCGGAGATATGTCGATACAAACTGTATACGCAAAACATCAACAAAATTTAGCGCGTTTTAAAGTTGATATCGCTTTTGTTAATAACTTCCACATTTATTCGAATTGTACCACGAAACTTTGCAGACAGTCGCGGCGACTGATTTTCTACTGAAGTACCAAGTTTCAGAAGTGCAGCTCTTGTACTGCCGGAGATATGTCTATACAAACTGAATACGCAAAACATCAACAAAATTTAGCGCGTTTTAAAGTTGATATCGCTTTTGTTAATAACTTCAACATTTATTCGAATTGTGCAGCGAAACTTTGCAGACAGTCGCGGAGACAGATTTTCTACTGAAGTACCAAGTTTCAGAAGTGCAGCTCTTGTACTGCCGGAGATATGTCGATACAAACTGAATACGCAAAACATCAACAAAATTTAGCGCGTTTTAAAGTTGATATCGCTTTTGTTAATAACTTCAACATTTATTCGAATTGTGCCACGAAACTTTGCAGACAGTCGCGGAGACAGATTTTCTACTTAAGTACCAAGGTTCAGAAGTGCAGCTGTTGTACTGCCGGAGATATGTCGATACAAACTGAATACGCAAAACATCAACAAAATTTAGCGCGTTTTAAAGTTGATATCGCTTTTGTTAATAACTTCCACATTTATTCGGATTTTGCCACGAAACTTTGCAGACAGTCGCGGCGACTGATTTTCTACTGAAGTACCAAGTTTCAGAAGTGCAGCTCTTGTACTGCCGGAGATATGTCGATACAAACTGAATACGCAAAACATCAACAAAATTTAGCGCGTTTTAAAGTTGATATCGCTTTTGTTAATAACTTCCACATTTATTTGAATTGTGCAACGAAACTTTGCAGACAGTCGCGGATAGGCCTTTTCTACTGAAGTACCAAGTTTCAGAAGTGCAGCTCTTGTACTGCCGGAGATATGTCGATACAAACTGAATACGCAAAACATCAACAAAATTTAGCGCGTTTTAAAGTTGATATCGCTTTTGTTAATAACTTCCACATTTATTCGAATTGTACCAGGAAACTTTGCAGACAGTCGCGGATAGGCCTTGTCTACTGAAGTACAAAGTTTCAGAAGTGCAGCTCTTGTACTGCCGGAGATATGTCGATACAAACTGAATACGCAAATAATCAACAAAATTTAGCGCGTTTTAAAGTTGATATCGCTTTTGTTAATAACTTCCACATTTATTCGGATTTTGCCACGAAACTTTGCAGACAGTCGCGGCGACTGATTTTCTACTGAAGTACCAAGTTTCAGAAGTGCAGCTCTTGTACTGCCGGAGATATGTCGATACAAACTGAATACGCAAAACATCAACAAAATTTAGCGCGTTTTAAAGTTGATATCGCTTTTGTTAATAACTTCAACATTTATTCGAATTGTGCAACGAAACTTTGCAGACAGTCGCGGATAGGCCTTTTCTACTGAAGTACCAAGTTTCAGCAGTGCAGCTCTTGTACTGCCGGAGATATGTCGATACAAACTGAATACGCAAAACATCAACAAAATTTAGCGCGTTTTAAAGTTGATATCGCTTTTGTTAATAACTTCAACATTTATTCGAATTGTGCCACGAAACTTTGCAGACAGTCGCGGAGACAGATTTTCAACTGAAGTACCCAGTTTCAGAAGTGCAGCTCTTGTACTGCCGGAGATATGTCGATACAAACTGAATACGCAAAACATCAACAAAATTTAGCGCGTTTTAAAGTTGATATCTCTTTTGTTAATAACTTCCACATTTATTCGAATTGTGCCACGAAACTTTGCAGACAGTCGCGGATAGGCCTTGTCTACTGAAGTACCAAGTTTCAGAAGTGCAGCTCTGGAACTGCCGGAGATATGTCGATACAAACTGAATACGCAAAACATCAACAAAATTTAGCGCGTTTTAAAGTTGATATTGCTTTTGTTAATAACTTCCACATTTATTCGAATTGTGCCACGAAACTTTGCAGACAGTCGCGGATAGGGCTTTTCTACTGAAGTACCAAGTTACAGAAGTGCAGCTCTTGTACTGCCGGAGATATGTCGATACAAACTGAATACGCAAAACATCAACAAAATTTAGCGCGTTTTAAAGTTGATATCGCTTTTGTTAATAACTTCCAAATTTATTCGAATTGTGCCACGAAACTTTGCAGACAGTCGCGGCGACTGATTTTCTACTGAAGTACCAAGTTTCAGAAGTGCAGCTCTTGTACTGCCGGAGATATGTCGATACAAACTGAATACGCAAAACATCAACAAAATTTAGCGCGTTTTAAAGTTGATATCGCTTTCGTTTATAACTGCCACATTTATTCGAATTGTGCCACGAAACTTTGCAGACAGTCGCGGAGACAGATTTTCAACTGAAGTACCAAGTTTCAGCAGTGCAGCTCTTGTACTGCCGGAGATATGTCGATACAAACTGAATACGCAAAACATCAACAAAATTTAGCGCGTTTTAAAGTTGATATTGCTTTTGTTAATAACTTCCACATTTATTCGAATTGTGCCACGACACTTTGCAGACAGTCGCGGATAGGCCTTGTCTACTGAAGTACACAGTTTCAGAAGTGCAGCTCTTGTACTGCCGGAGATATGTCGATACAAACTGAATACGCAAAACATCAACAAAATTTAGCGCGTTTTAAAGTTGATATCGCTTTTGTAAATAACTTCCACATTTATTCGAATTGTGCCACGAAACTTTGCAGACAGTCGCGGATAGGCCTAGTCTACTGAAGTACCAAGTTTCAGAAGTGCAGCTCTTGTACTGCCGGAGATATGTCGATACAAACTGAATACGCAAAACATCAACAAAATTTTGCGCGTTTTAAAGTTGATATCGCTTTTGTTAATAACTTCCACATTTATTCGAATTGTGCCACGAAACTTTGCAGACAGTCGCGGAGACAGATTTTCTACTGAAGTACCAAGTTTCAGCAGTGCAGCTCTTGTACTGCCGGAGATATGTCGATACAAACTGAATACGCAAAACATCAACAAAATTTAGCGCGTTTTAAAGTTGATATCCCTTTTGTTAATAACTTCCACATTTATTCGAATTGTACAACGAAACTTTGCAGACAGTCGCGGATAGGCCTTTTCTACTGAAGTACCAAGTTTCAGAAGTGCAGCTCTTGTACTGCCGGAGATATGTCGATACAAACTGAATACGAAAAACATCAACAAAATTTAGCGCGTTTTAAAGTTGATATCGCTTTTGTTAATAACTTCCACATTTATTCGAATTGTACCAGGAAACTTTGCAGACAGTCGCGGATAGGCCTTGTCTACTGAAGTACCAAGTTTCAGAAGTGCAGCTCTTGTACTGCCGGAGATATGTCGATACAAACTGAATACGCAAATCATCAACAAAATTTAGCGCGTTTTAAAGTTGATATCGCTTTTGTTAATAACTTCCACATTTATTCGGATTTTGCCACGAAACTTTGCAGACAGTCGCGGCGACTGATTTTCTACTGAAGTACCAAGTTTCAGAAGTGCAGCTCTTGTACTGCCGGAGATATGTCGATACAAACTGAATACGCAAAACATCAACAAAATTTAGCGCGTTTTAAAGTTGATATCGCTTTTGTTAATAACTTCAACATTTATTCGAATTGTGCAACGAAACTTTGCAGACAGTCGCGGATAGGCCTTTTCTACTGAAGTACCAAGTTTCAGAAGTGCAGCTCTTGTACTGCCGGAGATATGTCGATACAAACTGTATACGCAAAACATCAACAAAATTTAGCGCGTTTTAAAGTTGATATCGCTTTTGTTAATAACTTCAACATTTATTCGAATTGTGCCACGAAACTTTGCAGACAGTCGCGGAGACAGATTTTCAACTGAAGTACCCAGTTTCAGAAGTGCAGCTCTTGTACTGCCGGAGATATGTCGATACGAACTGAATACGCAAAACATTAACAAAATTTAGCGCGTTTTAAAGTTGATATTGCTTTTGTTAATAACTTCCACATTTATTCGAATTGTGCCACGAAACTTTGCAGACAGTCGCTGATAGGCCTTTTCTACTGAAGTACCAAGTTACAGAAGTGCAGCTCTTGTACTGCCGGAGATATGTCGATACAAACTGAATACGCAAAACATCAACAAAATTTAGCGCGTTTTAAAGTTGATATCGCTTTTGTTAATAACTTCCACATTTATTCGAATTGTGCCACGAAACTTTGCAGACAGTCGCGGCGACTGATTTTCTACTGAAGTTCCAAGTTTCAGAAGTGCAGCTCTTGTACTGCCGGAGATATGTCGATACAAACTGAATACGCAAAACATCAACAAAATTTAGCGCGTTTTAAAGTTGATATCGCTTTCGTTTATAACTTCCACATTTATTCGAATTGTGCCACGAAACTTTGCAGACAGTCGCGGAGACAGATTTTCAACTGAAGTACCAAGTTTCAGCAGTGCAGCTCTTGTACTGCCGGAGATATGTCGATACAAACTGAATACGCAAAACATCAACAAAATTTAGCGCGTTTTAAAGTTGATATTGCTTTTGTTAATAACTTCCACATTTATTCGAATTGTGCCACGACACTTTGCAGACAGTCGCGGATAGGCCTTGTCTACTGAAGTACACAGTTTCAGAAGTGCAGCTCTTGTACTGCCGGAGATATGTCGATACAAACTGAATACGCAAAACATCAACAAAATTTAGCGCGTTTTAAAGTTGATATCGCTTTTGTTAATAACTTCCACATTTATTCGAATTGTGCCACGAAACTTTGCAGACAGTCGCGGATAGGCCTTGTCTACTGAAGTACCAAGTTTCAACAGTGCAGCTCTTGTACTGCCGGAGATATGTCGATACAAACTGAATACGCAAAACATCAACAAAATTTTGCGCGTTTTAAAGTTGATATCGCTTTTGTTAATAACTTCCACATTTATTCGAATTGTGCCACGAAACTTTGCAGACAGTCGCGGAGACAGATTTTCTACTGAAGTACCAAGTTTCAGCAGTGCAGCTCTTGTACTGCCGGAGATATGTCGATACAAACTGAATACGCAAAACATCAACAAAATTTAGCGCGTTTTAAAGTTGATATCCCTTTTGTTAATAACTTCCACATTTATTCGAATTGTACAACGAAACTTTGCAGACAGTCGCGGATAGGCCTTTTCTACTGAAGTACCAAGTTTCAGAAGTGCAGCTCTTGTACTGCCGGAGATATGTCGATACAAACTGAATACGCAAAACATCAACAAAATTTAGCGCGTTTTAAAGTTGATATCGCTTTTGTTAATAACTTCCACATTTATTCGAATTGTACCAGGAAACTTTGCAGACAGTCGCGGATAGGCCTTGTCTACTGAAGTACCAAGTTTCAGAAGTGCAGCTCTTGTACTGCCGGAGATATGTCGATACAAACTGAATACGCAAATCATCAACAAAATTTAGCGCGTTTTAAAGTTGATATCGCTTTTGTTAATAACTTCCACATTTATTCGGATTTTGCCACGAAACTTTGCAGACAGTCGCGGCGACTGATTTTCTACTGAAGTACCAAGTTTCAGAAGTGCAGCTCTTGTACTGCCGTAGATATGTCGATACAAACTGAATACGCAAAACATCAACAAAATTTAGCGCGTTTTAAAGTTGATATCGCTTTTGTTAATAACTTCAACATTTATTCGAATTGTGCAACGAAACTTTGCAGACAGTCGCGGATAGGCCTTTTCTACTGAAGTACCAAGTTTCAGAAGTGCAGCTCTTGTACTGCCGGAGATATGTCGATACAAACTGTATACGCAAAACATCAACAAAATTTAGCGCGTTTTAAAGTTGATATCGCTTTTGTTAATAACTTCAACATTTATTCGAATTGTGCCACGAAACTTTGCAGACAGTCGCGGAGACAGATTTTCAACTGAAGTACTCAGTTTCAGAAGTGCAGCTCTTGTACTGCCGGAGATATGTCGATACGAACTGAATACGCAAAACATTAACAAAATTTAGCGCGTTTTAAAGTTGATATTGCTTTTTTTAATAACTTCCACATTTATTCGAATTGTGCCACGAAACTTTGCAGACAGTCACTGATAGGCCTTTTCTACTGAAGTAGCAAGTTTCAGAAGTGCAGCTCTTGTACTGCCGGAGATATGTCGATACAAACTGAATACGCAAAACATCAACAAAATTTAGCGCGTTTTAAAGTTGATATCGCTTTTGTTAATAACTTCCACATTTATTCGAATTGTACCACGAAACTTTGCAGACAGTCGCGTCGACTGATTTTCTACTGAAGTACCAAGTTTCAGAAGTGCAGCTCTTGTACTGCCGGAGATATGTCGATACAAACTGTATACGCAAAACATCAACAAAATTTAGCGCGTTTTAAAGTTGATATCGCTTTTGTTAATAACTTCAACATTTATTCGAATTGTGCCACGAAACTTTGCAGACAGTCGCGGAGACAGATTTTCAACTGAAGTACTCAGTTTCAGAAGTGCAGCTCTTGTACTGCCGGAGATATGTCGATATGAACTGAATACGCAAAACATTAACAAAATTTAGCGCGTTTTAAAGTTGATATTGCTTTTTTTAATAACTTCCACATTTATTCGAATTGTGCCACGAAACTTTGCAGACAGTCACTGATAGGCCTTTTCTACTGAAGTAGCAAGTTTCAGAAGTGCAGCTCTTGTACTGCCGGAGATATGTCGATACAAACTGAATACGCAAAACATCAACAAAATTTAGCGCGTTTTAAAGTTGATATCGCTTTTGTTAATAACTTCCACATTTATTCGAATTGTACCACGAAACTTTGCAGACAGTCGCGTCGACTGATTTTCTACTGAAGTACCAAGTTTCAGAAGTGCAGCTCTTGTACTGCCGGAGATATGTCTATACAAACTGAATACGCAAAACATCAACAAAATTTAGCGCGTTTTAAAGTTGATATCGCTTTTGTTAATAACTTCAACATTTATTCGAATTGTGCAGCGAAACTTTGCAGACAGTCGCGGAGACAGATTTTCTACTGAAGTACCAAGTTTCAGAAGTGCAGCTCTTGTACTGCCGGAGATATGTCGATACAAACTGAATACGCAAAACATCAACAAAATTTAGTGCGTTTTAAAGTTGATATCGCTTTTGTTAATAACTTCAACATTTATTCGAATTGTGCCACGAAACTTTGCAGACAGTCGCGGAGACAGATTTTCTACTGAAGTACCAAGGTTCAGAAGTGCAGCTGTTGTACTGCCGGAGATATGTCGATACAAACTGAATACGCAAAACATCAACAAAATTTAGCGCGTTTTAAAGTTGATATCGCTTTTGTTAATAACTTCCACATTTATTCGGATTTTGCCACGAAACTTTGCAGACAGTCGCGGCGACTGATTTTCTACTGAAGTACCAAGTTTCAGAAGTGCAGCTCTTGTACTGCCGGAGATATGTCGATACAAACTGAATACGCAAAACATCAACAAAATTTAGCGCGTTTTAAAGTTGATATCGCTTTTGTTAATAACTTCCACATTTATTCGAATTGTACCAGGAAACTTTGCAGACAGTCGCGGATAGGCCTTGTCTACTGAAGTACCAAGTTTCAGAAGTGCAGCTCTTGTACTGCCGGAGATATGTCGATACAAACTGAATACGCAAATCATCAACAAAATTTAGCGCGTTTTAAAGTTGATATCGCTTTTGTTAATAACTTCCACATTTATTCGGATTTTGCCACGAAACTTTGCAGACAGTCGCGGCGACTGATTTTCTACTGAAGTACCAAGTTTCAGAAGTGCAGCTCTTGTACTGCCGGAGATATGTCGATACAAACTGAATACGCAAAACATCAACAAAATTTAGCGCGTTTTAAAGTTGATATCGCTTTTGTTAATAACTTCAACATTTATTCGAATTGTGCAACGAAACTTTGCAGACAGTCGCGGATAGGGCTTTTCTACTGAAGTAACAAGTTACAGAAGTGCAGCTCTTGTACTGCCGGAGATATGTCGATACAAACTGAATACGCAAAACATCAACAAAATTTAGCGCGTTTTAAAGTTGATATCGCTTTTGTTAATAACTTCCACATTTATTCGAATTGTGCCACGAAACTTTGCAGACAGTCGCGGAGACAGATCTTCTACTGAAGTACCAAGTTTCAGCAGTGCAGCTCTTGTACTGCCGGAGATATGTCGATACAAACTGAATACGCAAAACATCAACAAAATTTAGCGCGTTTTAAAGTTGATATTGCTTTTGTTAATAACTTCCACATTTATTCGAATTGTGCCACGACACTTTGCAGACAGTCGCGGATAGGCCTTGTCTACTGAAGTACACAGTTTCAGAAGTGCAGCTCTTGTACTGCCGGAGATATGTCGATACAAACTGAATACGCAAAACATCAACAAAATTTAGCGCGTTTTAAAGTTGATATCGCTTTTGTTAATAACTTCAACATTTATTCGAATTGTGCCACGAAACTTTGCAGACAGTCGCGGATAGGCCTTGTCTACTGAAGTACCAAGTTTCAGAAGTGCAGCTCTTGTACTGCCGGAGATATGTCGATACAAACTGAATACGCAAAACATCAACAAAATTTTGCGCGTTTTAAAGTTGATATCGCTTTTGTTAATAACTTCCACATTTATTCGAATTGTGCCACGAAACTTTGCAGACAGTCGCGGAGACAGATTTTCTACTGAAGTACCAAGTTTCAGCAGTGCAGCTCTTGTACTGCCGGAGATATGTCGATACAAACTGAATACGCAAAACATCAACAAAATTTAGCGCGTTTTAAAGTTGATATCCCTTTTGTTAATAACTTCCACATTTATTCGAATTGTACAACGAAACTTTGCAGACAGTCGCGGATAGGCCTTTTCTACTGAAGTACCAAGTTTCAGAAGTGCAGCTCTTGTACTGCCGGAGATATGTCGATACAAACTGAATACGCAAAACATCAATAAAATTTAGCGCGTTTTAAAGTTGATATTGCTTTTGTTAATTACTTCCACATTTATTCGAATTGTGCCACGAAACTTTGCAGACAGTCGCGGATAGGCCTTGTCTACTGAAGTACCAAGTTTCAGAAGTGCAGCTCTTGTACTGCCGGAGATATGTCGATACAAACTGAATACGCAAAACATCAACAAAATTTAGCGCGTTTTAAAGTTGATATCGCTTTTGTTAATAACTTCCACATTTATTCGAATTGTACCAGACAACTTTGCAGACAGTCGCGTGTAGGCCTTGTCTACTGAAGTACCAAGTTTCAGAAGTGCAGCTCTTGTACTGCCGGAGATATATCGATACAAACTGAATACGCAAATCATCAACAAAATTTAGCGCGTTTTAAAGTTGATATCGCTTTTGTTAATAACTTCCACATTTATTCGGATTTTGCCACGAAACTTTGCAGACAGTCGCGGCGACTGATTTTCTACTGAAGTACCAAGTTTCAGAAGTGCAGCTCTTGTACTGCCGGAGATATGTCGATACAAACTGAATACGCAAAACATCAACAAAATTTAGCGCGTTTTAAAGTTGATATCGCTTTTGTTAATAACTTCAACATTTATTCGAATTGTGCAACGAAACTTTGCAGACAGTCGCGGATAGGCCTTTTCTACTGAAGTACCAAGTTTCAGAAGTGCAGCTCTTGTACTGCCGGAGATATGTCGATACAAACTGTATACGCAAAACATCAACAAAATTTAGCGCGTTTTAAAGTTGATATCGCTTTTGTTAATAACTTCAACATTAATTCGAATTGTGCCACGAAACTTTGCAGACAGTCGCGGAGACAGATTTTCAACTGAGGTACCCAGTTTCAGAAGTGCAGCTCTTGTACTGCCGGAGATATGTCGATACGAACTGAATACGCAAAACATTAACAAAATTTAGCGCGTTTTAAAGTTGATATTGCTTTTGTTAATAACTTCCACATTTATTCGAATTGTGCCACGAAACTTTGCAGACAGTCGCTGATAGGCCTTTTCTACTGAAGTAGCAAGTTTCAGAAGTGCAGCTCTTGTACTGTCGGAGATATGTCGATACAAACTGAATACGCAAAACATCAACAAAATTTAGCGCGTTTTAAAGTTGATATCGCTTTTGTTAATAACTTCCACATTTATTCGAATTGTACCAGGAAACTTTGCAGACAGTCGCGGATAGGCCTTGTCTACTGAAGTACCAAGTTTCAGAAGTGCAGCTCTTGTACTGCCGGAGATATGTCGATACAAACTGAATACGCAAATCATCAACAAAATTTAGCGCGTTTTAAAGTTGATATCGCTTTTGTTAATAACTTCCACATTTATTCGGATTTTGCCACGAAACTTTGCAGACAGTCGCGGCGACTGATTTTCTACTGAAGTACCAAGTTTCAGAAGTGCAGCTCTTGTACTGCCGGAGATATGTCGATACAAACTGAATACGCAAAACATCAACAAAATTTAGCGCGTTTTAAAGTTGATATCGCTTTTGTTAATAACTTCAACATTTATTCGAATTGTGCAACGAAACTTTGCAGACAGTCGCGGATAGGGCTTTTCTACTGAAGTAACAAGTTACAGAAGTGCAGCTCTTGTACTGCCGGAGATATGTCGATACAAACTGAATACGCAAAACATCAACAAAAGTTAGCGCGTTTTAAAGTTGATATCGCTTTTGTTAATAACTTCCACATTTATTCGAATTGTGCCACGAAACTTTGCAGACAGTCGCGGCGACTGATTTTCTACTGAAGTACCAAGTTTCAGAAGTGCAGCTCTTGTACTGGCGGAGATATGTCGATACAAACTGAATACGCAAAACATCAACAAAATTTAGCGCGTTTTAAAGTTGATATCGCTTTCGTTTATAACTTCCACATTTATTCGAATTGTGCCACGAAACTTTGCAGACAGTCGCGGAGACAGATTTTCTACTGAAGTACCAAGTTTCAGCAGTGCAGCTCTTGTACTGTCGGAGATATGTCGATACAAACTGAATACGCAAAACATCAACAAAATTTAGCGCGTTTTAAAGTTGATATTGCTTTTGTTAATAACTTCCACATTTATTCGAATTGTGCCACGACACTTTGCAGACAGTCGCGGATAGGCCTTGTCTACTGAAGTACACAGTTTCAGAAGTGCAGCTCTTGTACTGCCGGAGATATGTCGATACAAACTGAATACGCAAAACATCAACAAAATTTAGCGCGTTTTAAAGTTGATATCGCTTTTGTTAATAACTTCAACATTTATTCGAATTGTGCCACGAAACTTTGCAGACAGTCGCGGATAGGCCTTGTCTACTGAAGTACCAAGTTTCAGAAGTGCAGCTCTTGTACTGCCGGAGATATGTCGATACAAACTGAATACGCAAAACATCAACAAAATTTTGCGCGTTTTAAAGTTGATATCGCTTTTGTTAATAACTTCCACATTTATTCGAATTGTGCCACGAAACTTTGCAGACAGTCGCGGAGACAGATTTTCTACTGAAGTACCAAGTTTCAGAAGTGCAGCTCTTGTACTGCCGGAGATATGTCGATACAAACTGAATACGCAAAACATCAACAAAATTTAGCGCGTTTTAAAGTTGATATCCCTTTTGTTAATAACTTCCACATTTATTCGAATTGTACAACGAAACTTTGCAGACAGTCGCGGATAGGCCTTTTCTACTGAAGTACCAAGTTTCAGAAGTGCAGCTCTTGTACTGCCGGAGATATGTCGATACAAACTGAATACGCAAAACATCAATAAAATTTAGCGCGTTTTAAAGTTGATATTGCTTTTGTTAATAACTTCCACATTTATTCGAATTGTGCCACGAAACTTTGCAGACAGTCGCGGATAGGCCTTGTCTACTGAAGTACCAAGTTTCAGAAGTGCAGCTCTTGTACTGCCGGAGATATGTCGATACAAACTGAATACGCAAAACATCAACAAAATTTAGCGCGTTTTAAAGTTGATATCGCTTTTGTTAATAACTTCCACATTTATTCGAATTGTACCAGACAACTTTGCAGACAGTCGCGTGTAGGCCTTGTCTACTGAAGTACCAAGTTTCAGAAGTGCAGCTCTTGTACTGCCGGAGATATATCGATACAAACTGAATACGCAAATCATCAACAAAATTTAGCGCGTTTTAAAGTTGATATCGCTTTTGTTAATAACTTCCACATTTATTCGGATTTTGCCACGAAACTTTGCAGACAGTCGCGGCGACTGATTTTCTACTGAAGTACCAAGTTTCAGAAGTGCAGCTCTTGTACTGCCGGAGATATGTCGATACAAACTGAATACGCAAAACATCAACAAAATTTAGCGCGTTTTAAAGTTGATATCGCTTTTGTTAATAACTTCAACATTTATTCGAATTGTGCAACGAAACTTTGCAGACAGTCGCGGATAGGCCTTTTCTACTGAAGTACCAAGTTTCAGAAGTGCAGCTCTTGTACTGCCGGAGATATGTCGATACAAACTGTATACGCAAAACATCAACAAAATTTAGCGCGTTTTAAAGTTGATATCGCTTTTGTTAATAACTTCAACATTTATTCGAATTGTGCCAGTAAACTTTGCAGACAGTCGCGGAGACAGATTTTCAACTGAGGTACCCAGTTTCAGAAGTGCAGCTCTTGTACTGCCGGAGATATGTCGATACGAACTGAATACGCAAAACATTAACAAAATTTAGCGCGTTTTAAAGTTGATATTGCTTTTGTTAATAACTTCCACATTTATTCGAATTGTGCCACGAAACTTTGCAGACAGTCGCTGATAGGCCTTTTCTACTGAAGTAGCAAGTTTCAGAAGTGCAGCTCTTGTACTGCCGGAGATATGTCGATACAAACTGAATACGCAAAACATCAACAAAATTTAGCGCGTTTTAAAGTTGATATCGCTTTTGTTAATAACTTCCACATTTATTCGAATTGTACCACGAAACTTTGCAGACAGTCGCGGCGACTGATTTTCTACTGAAGTACCAACTTGCAGAAGTGCAGCTCTTGTACTGCCGGAGATATGTCTATACAAACTGAATACGCAAAACATCAACAAAATTTAGCGCGTTTTAAAGTTGATATCGCTTTTGTTAATAACTTCAACATTTATTCGAATTGTGCAGCGAAACTTTGCAAACAGTCGCAGAGACAGATTTTCTACTGAAGTACACAGTTTCAGAAGTGCAGCTCTTGTACTGCCGGAGATATGTCGATACAAACTGAATACGCAAAACATCAACAAAATTTAGCGCGTTTTAAAGTTGATATCGCTTTTGTTAATAACTTCAACATTTATTCGAATTGTGCCACTAAACTTTGCAGACAGTCGCGGAGACAGATTTTCTACTGAAGTACCAAGGTTCAGAAGTGCAGCTGTTGTACTGCCGGAGATATGTCGATACAAACTGAATACGCAAAACATCAACAAAACTTAGCGCGTTTTAAAGTTGATATCGCTTTTGTTAATAACTTCCACATTTATTCGGATTTTGCCACGAAACTTTGCAGACAGTCGCGGCGACTGATTTTCTACTGAAGTACCAAGTTTCAGAAGTGCAGCTCTTGTACTGCCGGAGATATGTCGATACAAACTGAATACGCAAAACATCAACAAAATTTAGCGCGTTTTAAAGTTGATATCGCTTTTGTTAATAACTTCCACATTTATTTGAATTGTGCAACGAAACTTTGCAGACAGTCGCGGATAGGCCTTTTCTACTGAAGTACCAAGTTTCAGAAGTGCAGCTCTTGTACTGCCGGAGATATGTCGATACAAACTGAATACGCAAAACATCAACAAAATTTAGCGCGTTTTAAAGTTGATATCGCTTTTGTTAATAACTTCCACATTTATTCGAATTGTACCAGGAAACTTTGCAGACAGTCGCGGATAGGCCTTGTCTACTGAAGTACCAAGTTTCAGAAGTGCAGCTCTTGTACTGCCGGAGATATGTCGATACAAACTGAATACGCAAAACATCAACAAAATTTAGCGCGTTTTAAAGTTGATATCGCTTTTGTTAATAACTTCCACATTTATTCGGATTTTGCCACGAAACTTTGCAGACAGTCGCGGCGACTGATTTTCTACTGAAGTACCAAGTTTCAGAAGTGCAGCTCTTGTACTGCCGGAGATATGTCGATACAAACTGAATACGCAAAACATCAACAAAATTTAGCGCGTTTTAAAGTTGATATCGCTTTTGTTAATAACTTCAACATTTATTCGAATTGTGCAACGAAACTTTGCAGACAGTCGCGGATAGGCCTTTTCTGCTGAAGTACCAAGTTTCAGAAGTGCAGCTCTTGTACTGCCGGAGATATGTCGATACAAACTGAATACGCAAAACATCAACAAAATTTAGCGCGTTTTAAAGTTGATATCGCTTTTGTTAATAACTTCAACATTTATTCGAATTGTGCCACGAAACTTTGCAGACAGTCGCGGAGACAGATTTTCAACTGAAGTACCCAGTTTCAGAAGTGCAGCTCTTGTACTGCCGGAGATATGTCGATACAAACTGAATACGCAAAACATTAACAAAATTTAGCGCGTTTTAAAGTTGATATCGCTTTTGTTAATAACTTCCACATTTATTCGAATTGTGCCACGAAACTTTGCAGACAGTCGCGGATAGTCCTTTTCTACTGAAGTACCAAGTTTCAGAAGTGCAGCTCTTGTACTGCCGGAGATATGTCGATACAAACTGAATACGCAAAACATCAACAAAATTTAGCGCGTTTTAAAGTTGATATCGCTTTTGTTAATAACTTCCACATTTATTCGAATTGTACCACGAAACTTTGCAGACAGTCGCGGCGACTGATTTTCTACTGAAGTACCAAGTTTAAGAAGTGCAGCCTTTGTACTGCCGGAGATATGTCGATACAAACTGAATACGCAAAACATCAACAAAATTTAGCGCGTTTTAAAGTTGATATCGCTTTTGTTAATAACTTCCACATTTATTCGAATTGTGCAACGAAACTTTGCAGACAGTCGCGGATAGGCCTTTTCTACTGAAGTACCAAGTTTCAGAAGTGCAGCTCTTGTACTGCCGGAGATATGTCGATACAAACTGAATACGCAAAACATCAACAAAATTTAGCGCGTTTTAAAGTTGATATCGCTTTTGTTAATAACTTCCACATTTATTCGAATTGTACCAGGTAACTTTGCAGACAGTCGCGGATAGGCCTTGTCTACTGAAGTACCAAGTTTCAGAAGTGCAGCTCTTGTACTGCCGGAGATATGTCGATACAAACTGAATACGCAAATCATCAACAAAATTTAGCGCGTTTTAAAGTTGATATCGCTTTTGTTAATAACTTCCACATTTATTCGGATTTTGCCACGAAACTTTGCAGACAGTCGCGGCGACTGATTTTCTACTGAAGTACCAAGTTTCAGAAGTGCAGCTCTTGTACTGCCGGAGATATGTCGATACAAACTGAATACGCAAAACATCAACAAAATTTAGCGCGTTTTAAAGTTGATATCGCTTTTGTTAATAACTTCAACATTTATTCGAATTGTGCAACGAAACTTTGCAGACAGTCGCGGATAGGCCTTTTCTACTGAAGTACCAAGTTTCAGAAGTGCAGCTCTTGTACTGCCGGAGATATGTCGATACAAACTGTATACGCAAAACATCAACAAAATTTAGCGCGTTTTAAAGTTGATATCGCTTTTGTTAATAACTTCAACATTTATTCGAATTGTGCCACGAAACTTTGCAGACAGTCGCGGAGACAGATTTTCAACTGAAGTACCCAGTTTCAGAAGTGCAGCTCTTGTACTGCCGGAGATATGTCGATACGAACTGAATACGCAAAACATTAACAAAATTTAGCGCGTTTTAAAGTTGATATTGCTTTTGTTAATAACTTCCACATTTATTCGAATTGTGCCACGAAACTTTGCAGACAGTCGCGGATAGGCCTTGTCTACTGAAGTAGCAAGTTTCAGAAGTGCAGCTCTTGTACTGCCGGAGATATGTCGATACAAACTGAATACGCAAAACATCAACAAAATTTAGCGCGTTTTAAAGTTGATATCGCTTTTATTAATAACTTCCGCATTTATTCGAATTGTGCCACGAAACTTTGCAGACAGTCGCGGAGACAGATTTTCAACTGAAGTACCCAGTTTCAGAAGTGCAGCTCTTGTACTGCCGGAGATATGTCGATACAAACTGAATACGCAAAACATTAACAAAATTTAGCGCGTTTTAAAGTTGATATCGCTTTTGTTAATAACTTCAACATTTATTCGAATTGTGCCACGAAACTTTGCAGACAGTCGCGGATAGGCCTTTTCTACTGAAGTACCAAGTTTCAGAAGTGCAGCTCTTGTACTGCCGGAGATATGTCGATACAAACTGAATACGCAAACCATCAACAAAATTTAGCGCGTTTTAAAGTTGATATCGCTTTTGTTAATAACTTCCACATTTATTCGAATTGTACCACGAAACTTTGCAGACAGTCGCGGCGACTGATTTTCTACTGAAGTACCAAGTTTCAGAAGTGCAGCCTTTGTACTGCCGGAGATATGTCGATACAAACTGAATACGCAAAACATCAACAAAATTTAGCGCGTTTTAAAGTTGATATCGCTTTTGTTAATAACTTCCACATTTATTCGAATTGTGCAACGAAACTTTGCAGACAGTCGCGGATAGGCCTTTTCTACTGAAGTACCAAGTTTCAGAAGTGCAGCTCTTGTACTGCCGGAGATATGTCGATACAAACTGAATACGCAAAACATCAACAAAATTTAGCGCGTTTTAAAGTTGATATCGCTTTTGTTAATAACTTCCACATTTATTCGAATTGTACCAGGAAACTTTGCAGACAGTCGCGGAGACATGTTTTCTACTGCAGTACCAAGTTTCAGAAGTGCAGCTCTTGTACTGTTGGAGATATGTCGATACAAACTGAATACGCAAATCATCAACAAAATTTAGCGCGTTTTAAAGTTGATATCGCTTTTGTTAATAACTTCCACATTTATTCGGATTTTGCCACGAAACTTTGCAGACAGTCGCGGCGACTGATTTTCTACTGAAGTACCAAGTTTCAGAAGTGCAGCTCTTGTACTGCCGGAGATATGTCGATACAAACTGAATACGCAAAACATCAACAAAATTTAGCGCGTTTTAAAGTTGATATCGCTTTTGTTAATAACTTCAACATTTATTCGAATTGTGCAACGAAACTTTGCAGACAGTCGCGGATAGGCCTTTTCTACTGAAGTACCAAGTTTCAGAAGTGCAGCTCTTGTACTGCCGGAGATATGTCGATACAAACTGTATACGCAAAACATCAACAAAATTTAGCGCGTTTTAAAGTTGATATCGCTTTTGTTAATAACTTCAACATTTATTCGAATTGTGCCACGAAACTTTGCAGACAGTCGCGGAGACAGATTTTCAACTGAAGTACCCAGTTTCAGAAGTGCAGCTCTTGTACTGCCGGAGATATGTCGATACGAACTGAATACGCAAAACATTAACAAAATTTAGCGCGTTTTAAAGTTGATATTGCTTTTGTTAATAACTTCCACATTTATTCGAATTGTGCCACGAAACTTTGCAGACAGTCGCTGATAGGCCTTTTCTACGGAAGTAGCAAGTTTCAGAAGTGCAGCTCTTGTACTGCCGGAGATATGTCGATACAAACTGAATACGCAAAACATCAACAAAATTTAGCGCGTTTTAAAGTTGATATCGCTTTTATTAATAACTTCCGCATTTATTCGAATTGTGCCACGAAACTTTGCAGACAGTCGCGGAGACAGATTTTCAACTGAAGTACCCAGTTTCAGAAGTGCAGCTCTTGTACTGCTTGAGATATGTCGATACAAACTGAATACGCAAAACATTAACAAAATTTAGCGCGTTTTAAAGTTGATATCGCTTTTGTTAATAACTTCAACATTTATTCGAATTGTGCCACGAAACTTTGCAGACAGTCGCGGATCGTCCTTTTCTACTGAAGTACCAAGTTTCAGAAGTGCAGCTCTTGTACTGCCGGAGATATGTCGATACAAACTGAATACGCAAAACATCAACAAAATTTAGCGCGTTTTAAAGTTGATATCGCTTTTGTTAATAACTTCCACATTTATTCGAATTGTACCACGAAACTTTGCAGACAGTCGCGGCGACTGATTTTCTACTGAAGTACACAGTTTCAGAAGTGCAGCCTTTGTACTGCCGGAGATATGTCGATACAAACTGAATACGCAAAACATCAACAAAATTTAGCGCGTTTTAAAGTTGATATCGCTTTTGTTAATAACTTCCACATTTATTCGAATTGTGCAACGAAACTTTGCAGACAGTCGCGGATAGGCCTTTTCTACTGAAGTACCAAGTTTCAGAAGTGCAGCTCTTGTACTGCCGGAGATATGTCGATACAAACTGAATACGCAAAACATCAACAAAATTTAGCGCGTTTTAAAGTTGATATCGCTTTTGTTAATAACTTCCACATTTATTCGAATTGTACCAGGAAACTTTGCAGACAGTCGCGGATAGGCCTTGTCTACTGAAGTACCAAGTTTCAGAAGTGCAGCTCTTGTACTGCCGGAGATATGTCGATACAAACTGAATACGCAAATCATCAACAACATTTAGCGCGTTTTAAAGTTGATATCGCTTTTGTTAATAACTTCCACATTTATTCGGATTTTGCCACGAAACTTTGCAGACAGTCGCGGCGACTGATTTTCTACTGAAGTATTAAGTTTCAGAAGTGCAGCTCTTTTACTGCCGGAGATATGTCGATACAAACTGAATACGCAAAACATCAACAAAATTTAGCGCGTTTTAAAGTTGATATCGCTTTTGTTAATAACTTCAACATTTATTCGAATTGTGCAACGAAACTTTGCAGACAGTCGCGGATAGGCCTTTTCTACTGAAGTACCAAGTTTCAGAAGTGCAGCTCTTGTACTGCCGGAGATATGTCGATACAAACTGTATACGCAAAACATCAACAAAATTTAGCGCGTTTTAAAGTTGATATCGCTTTTGTTAATAACTTCAACATTTATTCGAATTGTGCCACGAAACTTTGCAGACAGTCGCGGAGACAGATTTTCAACTGAAGTACCCAGTTTCAGAAGTGCAGCTCTTGTACTGCCGGAGATATGTCGATACGAACTGAATACGCAAAACATTAACAAAATTTAGCGCGTTTTAAAGTTGATATCGCTTTTGTTAATAACTTCCACATTTATTCGAATTGTGCCACGAAACTTTGCAGACAGTCGCTGATAGGCCTTTTCTACTGAAGTAGCAAGTTTCAGAAGTGCAGCTCTTGTACTGCCGGAGATATGTCGATACAAACTGAATACGAAAAACATCAACAAAATTTAGCGCGTTTTAAAGTTGATATCGCTTTTGTTAATAACTTCCACATTTATTCGAATTGTACCACGAAACTTTGCAGACAGTCGCGACGACTGATTTTCTACTGAAGTACCAAGTTTCAGAAGTGCAGCTCTTGTACTGCCGGAGATATGTCTATACAAACTGAATACGCAAAACATCAACAAAATTTAGCGCGTTTTAAAGTTGATATCGCTTTTGTTAATAACTTCAACATTTATTCGAATTGTGCAGCGAAACTTTGCAGACAGTCGCGGAGACAGATTTTCTACTGAAGTACCAAGTTTCAGAAGTGCAGCTCTTGTACTGCCGGAGATATGTCGATATAAACTGAATACGCAAAACATCAACAAAATTTAGCGCGTTTTAAAGTTGATATCGCTTTTGTTAATAACTTCAACATTTATTCGAATTGTGCCACGAAACTTTGCAGACAGTCGCGGAGACAGATTTTCTACTGAAGTACCAAGGTTCAGAAGTGCAGCTGTTGTACTGCCGGAGATATGTCGATACAAACTGAATACGCAAAACATCAACAAAATTTAGCGCGTTTTAAAGTTGATATCGCTTTTGTTAATAACTTCCACATTTATTCGGATTTTGCCACGAAACTTTGCAGACAGTCGCGGAGACAGATTTTCTACTGAAGTACCAAGTTTCAGAAGTGCAGCTCTTGTACTGCCGGAGATATGTCGATACAAACTGAATACGCAAAACATCAACAAAATTTAGCGCGTTTTAAAGTTGATATCGCTTTTGTTAATAACTTCCACATTTATTCGAATTGTACCACGAAACTTTGCAGACAGTCGCGGCGACTGATTTTCTACTGAAGTACACAGTTTCAGAAGTGCAGCCTTTGTACTGCCGGAGATATGTCGATACAAACTGAATACGCAAAACATCAACAAAATTTAGCGCGTTTTAAAGTTGATATCGCTTTTGTTAATAACTTCCACATTTATTCGAATTGTGCAACGAAACTTTGCAGACAGTCGCGGATAGGCCTTTTCTACTGAAGTACCAAGTTTCAGAAGTGCAGCTCTTGTACTGCCGGAGATATGTCGATACAAACTGAATACGCAAAACATCAACAAAATTTAGCGCGTTTTAAAGTTGATATCGCTTTTGTTAATAACTTCCACATTTATTCGAATTGTACCAGGAAACTTTGCAGACAGTCGCGGATAGGCCTTGTCTACTGAAGTACCAAGTTTCAGAAGTGCAGCTCTTGTACTGCCGGAGATATGTCGATACAAACTGAATACGCAAATCATCAACAACATTTAGCGCGTTTTAAAGTTGATATCGCTTTTGTTAATAACTTCCACATTTATTCGGATTTTGCCACGAAACTTTGCAGACAGTCGCGGCGACTGATTTTCTACTGAAGTATTAAGTTTCAGAAGTGCAGCTCTTGTACTGCCGGAGATATGTCGATACAAACTGAATACGCAAAACATCAACAAAATTTAGCGCGTTTTAAAGTTGATATCGCTTTTGTTAATAACTTCAACATTTATTCGAATTGTGCAACGAAACTTTGCAGACAGTCGCGGATAGGCCTTTTCTACTGAAGTACCAAGTTTCAGAAGTGCAGCTCTTGTACTGCCGGAGATATGTCGATACAAACTGTATACGCAAAACATCAACAAAATTTAGCGCGTTTTAAAGTTGATATCGCTTTTGTTAATAACTTCAACATTTATTCGAATTGTGCCACGAAACTTTGCAGACAGTCGCGGAGACAGATTTTCAACTGAAGTACCCAGTTTCAGAAGTGCAGCTCTTGTACTGCCGGAGATATGTCGATACGAACTGAATACGCAAAACATTAACAAAATTTAGCGCGTTTTAAAGTTGATATCGCTTTTGTTAATAACTTCCACATTTATTCGAATTGTGCCACGAAACTTTGCAGACAGTCGCTGATAGGCCTTTTCTACTGAAGTAGCAAGTTTCAGAAGTGCAGCTCTTGTACTGCCGGAGATATGTCGATACAAACTGAATACGAAAAACATCAACAAAATTTAGCGCGTTTTAAAGTTGATATCGCTTTTGTTAATAACTTCCACATTTATTCGAATTGTACCACGAAACTTTGCAGACAGTCGCGACGACTGATTTTCTACTGAAGTACCAAGTTTCAGAAGTGCAGCTCTTGTACTGCCGGAGATATGTCTATACAAACTGAATACGCAAAACATCAACAAAATTTAGCGCGTTTTAAAGTTGATATCGCTTTTGTTAATAACTTCAACATTTATTCGAATTGTGCAGCGAAACTTTGCAGACAGTCGCGGAGACAGATTTTCTACTGAAGTACCAAGTTTCAGAAGTGCAGCTCTTGTACTGCCGGAGATATGTCGATATAAACTGAATACGCAAAACATCAACAAAATTTAGCGCGTTTTAAAGTTGATATCGCTTTTGTTAATAACTTCAACATTTATTCGAATTGTGCCACGAAACTTTGCAGACAGTCGCGGAGACAGATTTTCTACTGAAGTACCAAGGTTCAGAAGTGCAGCTGTTGTACTGCCGGAGATATGTCGATACAAACTGAATACGCAAAACATCAACAAAATTTAGCGCGTTTTAAAGTTGATATCGCTTTTGTTAATAACTTCCACATTTATTCGGATTTTGCCACGAAACTTTGCAGACAGTCGCGGAGACAGATTTTCTACTGAAGTACCAAGTTTCAGAAGTGCAGCTCTTGTACTGCCGGAGATATGTCGATACAAACTGAATACGCAAAACATCAACAAAATTTAGCGCGTTTTAAAGTTGATATCGCTTTTGTTAATAACTTCCACATTTATTCGAATTGTGCAACGAAACATTGCAGACAGTCGCGGATAGGCCTTTTCTACTGAAGTACCAAGTTTCAGAAGTGCAGCGCTTGTACTGCCGGAGATATGTCGATACAAACTGAATACGCAAAACATCAACAAAATTTAGCGCGTTTTAAAGTTGATATCGCTTTTGTTAATAACTTCCACATTTATTCGAATTGTACAAGGAAACTTTGCAGACAGTCGCGGATAGGCCTTTTCTACTGAAGTACCAAGTTTCAGAAGTGCAGCTCTTGTACTGCCGGAGATATGTCGATACAAACTGAATACGCAAATCATCAACAAAATTTAGCGCGTTTTAAAGTTGATATCGCTTTTGTTAATAACTTCCACATTTATTCGGATTTTGCCACGAAACTTTGCAGACAGTCGCGGCGACTGATTTTCTACTGAAGTACCAAGTTTCAGAAGTGCAGCTCTTGTACTGCCGGAGATATGTCGATACAAACTGAATACGCAAAACATCAACAAAATTTAGCGCATTTTAAAGTTGATATCGCTTTTGTTAATAACTTCAACATTTATTCGAATTGTGCAACGAAACTTTGCAGACAGTCGCGGATAGGCCTTTTCTACTGAAGTACCAAGTTTCAGAAGTGCAGCTCTTGTACTGCCGGAGATATGTCGATACAAACTGAATACGCAAAACATCAACAAAATTTAGCGCGTTTTAAAGTTGATATCGCTTTTGTTAATAACTTCAACATTTATTCGAATTGTGCCACAAAACTTTGCAGACAGTCGCGGAGACAGATTTTCAACTGAAGTACCCAGTTTCAGAAGTGCAGCTCTTGTACTGCCGGAGATATGTCGATACGAACTGAATACGCAAAACATTAACAAAATTTAGCGCGTTTTAAAGTTGATATCGCTTTTGTTAATAACTTCAACATTTATTCGAATTGTGCCACGAAACTTTGCAGACAGTCGCGGATAGTCCTTTTCTACTGAAGTACACAGTTTCAGAAGTGCAGCTCTTGTACTGCCGGAGATATGTCGATACAAACTGAATACGCAAAACATCAACAAAATTTAGCGCGTTTTAAAGTTGATATCGCTTTTGTTAATAACTTCCACATTTATTCGAATTGTACCACGAACCTTTGCAGACAGTCGCGGCGACTGATTTTCTACTGAAGTACCAAGTTTCAGAAGTGCAGCTCTTGTACTGCCGGAGATATGTCGATACAAACTGAATACGCAAAACATCAACAAAATTTAGCGCGTTTTAAAGTTGATATTGCTTTTGTTAATAACTTCCACATTTATTCGAATTGTGCCACGAAACTTTACAGACAGTCGCGGATAGGCCTTGTCTACTGAAGTACCAAGTTTCAGAAGTGCAGCTCTTGTACTGCCGGAGATATGTCGATACAAACTGAATACGCAAAACATCAACAAAATTTAGCGTGTTTTAAAGTTGATATCGCTTTTGTTAATAACTTCCACATTTATTCGAATTGTACCAGGAAACTTTGCAGACAGTCGCGGCGACTGATTTTCTACTGAAGTACCAAGTTTCAGAAGTGCAGCTCTTGTACTGCCGGAGATATGTCGATACAAACTGAATACGCAAAACATCAACAAAATTTAGCGCGTTTTAAAGTTGATATCGCTTTTGTTAATAACTTCAACATTTATTCGAATTGTGCAACGAAACTTTGCAGACAGTCGCGGATAGGCCTTTTCTACTGAAGTATCAAGTTTCAGAAGTGCAGCTCTTGTACTGCCGGAGATATGTCGATACAAACTGAATACGCAAAACATCAACAGAATTCAGCGCGTTTTAAAGTTGATATCGCTTTTGTTAATAACTTCAACATTTATTCGAATTGTGCCACGAAACTTTGCAGACAGTCGCGGAGACAGATTTTCAACTGAAGTACCCAGTTTCAGTAGTGCAGCTCTTGTACTGCCGGAGATATGTCGATACGAACTGAATACGCAAAACATCAACAAAATTTAGCGCGTTTTAAAGTTGATATCGCTTTTGTTAATAACTTCCACATTTATTCGAATTGTACCAGGAAACTTTGCAGACAGTCGCGGATAGGCCTTGTCTACTGAAGTACCAAGTTTCAGAAGTGCAGCTCTTGTACTGCCGGAGATATGTCGATACAAACTGAATACGCAAATCATCAACAACATTTAGCGCGTTTTAAAGTTGATATCGCTTTTGTTAATAACTTCCACATTTATTCGGATTTTGCCACGAAACTTTGCAGACAGTCGCGGCGACTGATTTTCTACTGAAGTACCAAGTTTCAGAAGTGCAGCTCTTGTACTGCCGGAGATATGTCGATACAAACTGAATACGCAAAACATCAACAAAATTTAGCGCGTTTTAAAGTTGATATCGCTTTTGTTAATAACTTCAACATTTATTCGAATTGTGCAACGAAACTTTGCAGACAGTCGCGGATAGGCCTTTTCTACTGAAGTACCAAGTTTCAGAAGTGCAGCTCTTGTACTGCCGGAGATATGTCGATACGAACTGTATACGCAAAACATCAACAAAATTTAGCGCGTTTTAAAGTTGATATCGCTTTTGTTAATAACTTCAACATTTATTCGAATTGTGCCACGAAACTTTGCAGACAGTCGCGGAGACAGATTTTCAACTGAAGTACCCAGTTTCAGAAGTGCAGCTCTTGTACTGCCGGAGATATGTCGATACGAACTGAATACGCAAAACATTAACAAAATTTAGCGCGTTTTAAAGTTGATATCGCTTTTGTTAATAACTTCCACATTTATTCGAATTGTGCCACGAAACTTTGCAGACAGTCGCTGATAGGCCTTTTCTACTGAAGTAGCAAGTTTCAGAAGTGCAGCTCTTGTACTGCCGGAGATATGTCGATACAAACTGAATACGAAAAACATCAACAAAATTTAGCGCGTTTTAAAGTTGATATCGCTTTTGTTAATAACTTCCACATTTATTCGAATTGTACCACGAAACTTTGCAGACAGTCGCGGCGACTGATTTTCTACTGAAGTACCAAGTTTCAGAAGTGCAGCTCTTGTACTGCCGGAGATATGTCTATACAAACTGAATACGCAAAACATCAACAAAATTTAGCGCGTTTTAAAGTTGATATCGCTTTTGTTAATAACTTCAACATTTATTCGAATTGTGCAACGAAACTTTGCAGACAGTCGCGGATAGGCCTTTTCTACTGAAGTACCAAGTTTCAGAAGTGCAGCTCTTGTACTGCCGGAGATATGTCGATACAAACTGAATACGCAAAACATCAACAAAATTTAGCGCGTTTTAAAGTTGATATCGCTTTTGTTAATAACTTCAACATTTATTCGAATTGTGCCACAAAACTTTGCAGACAGTCGCGGAGACAGATTTTCAACTGAAGTACCCAGTTTCAGAAGTGCAGCTCTTGTACTGCCGGAGATATGTCGATACGAACTGAATACGCAAAACATTAACAAAATTTAGCGCGTTTTAAAGTTGATATCGCTTTTGTTAATAACTTCAACATTTATTCGAATTGTGCCACGAAACTTTGCAGACAGTCGCGGATAGTCCTTTTCTACTGAAGTACACAGTTTCAGAAGTGCAGCTCTTGTACTGCCGGAGATATGTCGATACAAACTGAATACGCAAAACATCAACAAAATTTAGCGCGTTTTAAAGTTGATATCGCTTTTGTTAATAACTTCCACATTTATTCGAATTGTACCACGAACCTTTGCAGACAGTCGCGGCGACTGATTTTCTACTGAAGTACCAAGTTTCAGAAGTGCAGCTCTTGTACTGCCGGAGATATGTCGATACAAACTGAATACGCAAAACATCAACAAAATTTAGCGCGTTTTAAAGTTGATATTGCTTTTGTTAATAACTTCCACATTTATTCGAATTGTGCCACGAAACTTTACAGACAGTCGCGGATAGGCCTTGTCTACTGAAGTACCAAGTTTCAGAAGTGCAGCTCTTGTACTGCCGGAGATATGTCGATACAAACTGAATACGCAAAACATCAACAAAATTTAGCGTGTTTTAAAGTTGATATCGCTTTTGTTAATAACTTCCACATTTATTCGAATTGTACCAGGAAACTTTGCAGACAGTCGCGGCGACTGATTTTCTACTGAAGTACCAAGTTTCAGAAGTGCAGCTCTTGTACTGCCGGAGATATGTCGATACAAACTGAATACGCAAAACATCAACAAAATTTAGCGCGTTTTAAAGTTGATATCGCTTTTGTTAATAACTTCAACATTTATTCGAATTGTGCAACGAAACTTTGCAGACAGTCGCGGATAGGCCTTTTCTACTGAAGTATCAAGTTTCAGAAGTGCAGCTCTTGTACTGCCGGAGATATGTCGATACAAACTGAATACGCAAAACATCAACAAAATTCAGCGCGTTTTAAAGTTGATATCGCTTTTGTTAATAACTTCAACATTTATTCGAATTGTGCCACGAAACTTTGCAGACAGTCGCGGAGACAGATTTTCAACTGAAGTACCCAGTTTCAGTAGTGCAGCTCTTGTACTGCCGGAGATATGTCGATACGAACTGAATACGCAAAACATCAACAAAATTTAGCGCGTTTTAAAGTTGATATCGCTTTTGTTAATAACTTCCACATTTATTCGAATTGTACCAGGAAACTTTGCAGACAGTCGCGGATAGGCCTTGTCTACTGAAGTACCAAGTTTCAGAAGTGCAGCTCTTGTACTGCCGGAGATATGTCGATACAAACTGAATACGCAAATCATCAACAACATTTAGCGCGTTTTAAAGTTGATATCGCTTTTGTTAATAACTTCCACATTTATTCGGATTTTGCCACGAAACTTTGCAGACAGTCGCGGCGACTGATTTTCTACTGAAGTACCAAGTTTCAGAAGTGCAGCTCTTGTACTGCCGGAGATATGTCGATACAAACTGAATACGCAAAACATCAACAAAATTTAGCGCGTTTTAAAGTTGATATCGCTTTTGTTAATAACTTCAACATTTATTCGAATTGTGCAACGAAACTTTGCAGACAGTCGCGGATAGGCCTTTTCTACTGAAGTACCAAGTTTCAGAAGTGCAGCTCTTGTACTGCCGGAGATATGTCGATACAAACTGTATACGCAAAACATCAACAAAATTTAGCGCGTTTTAAAGTTGATATCGCTTTTGTTAATAACTTCAACATTTATTCGAATTGTGCCACGAAACTTTGCAGACAGTCGCGGAGACAGATTTTCAACTGAAGTACCCAGTTTCAGAAGTGCAGCTCTTGTACTGCCGGAGATATGTCGATACGAACTGAATACGCAAAACATTAACAAAATTTAGCGCGTTTTAAAGTTGATATCGCTTTTGTTAATAACTTCCACATTTATTCGAATTGTGCCACGAAACTTTGCAGACAGTCGCTGATAGGCCTTTTCTACTGAAGTAGCAAGTTTCAGAAGTGCAGCTCTTGTACTGCCGGAGATATGTCGATACAAACTGAATACGAAAAACATCAACAAAATTTAGCGCGTTTTAAAGTTGATATCGCTTTTGTTAATAACTTCCACATTTATTCGAATTGTACCACGAAACTTTGCAGACAGTCGCGGCGACTGATTTTCTACTGAAGTACCAAGTTTCAGAAGTGCAGCTCTTGTACTGCCGGAGATATGTCTATACAAACTGAATACGCAAAACATCAACAAAATTTAGCGCGTTTTAAAGTTGATATCGCTTTTGTTAATAACTTCAACATTTATTCGAATTGTGCAGCGAAACTTTGCAGACAGTCGCGGAGACAGATTTTCTACTGAAGTACCAAGTTTCAGAAGTGCAGCTCTTGTACTGCCGGAGATATGTCGATATAAACTGAATACGCAAAACATCAACAAAATTTAGCGCGTTTTAAAGTTGATATCGCTTTTGTTAATAACTTCAACATTTATTCGAATTGTGCCACGAAACTTTGCAGACAGTCGCGGAGACAGATTTTCTACTGAAGTACCAAGGTTCAGAAGTGCAGCTGTTGTACTGCCGGAGATATGTCGATACAAACTGAATACGCAAAACATCAACAAAATTTAGCGCGTTTTAAAGTTGATATCGCTTTTGTTAATAACTTCCACATTTATTCGGATTTTGCCACGAAACTTTGCAGACAGTCGCGGAGACAGATTTTCTACTGAAGTACCAAGTTTCAGAAGTGCAGCTCTTGTACTGCCGGAGATATGTCGATACAAACTGAATACGCAAAACATCAACAAAATTTAGCGCGTTTTAAAGTTGATATCGCTTTTGTTAATAACTTCCACATTTATTCGAATTGTGCAACGAAACATTGCAGACAGTCGCGGATAGGCCTTTTCTACTGAAGTACCAAGTTTCAGAAGTGCAGCGCTTGTACTGCCGGAGATATGTCGATACAAACTGAATACGCAAAACATCAACAAAATTTAGCGCGTTTTAAAGTTGATATCGCTTTTGTTAATAACTTCCACATTTATTCGAATTGTACCAGGAAACTTTGCAGACAGTCGCGGATAGGCCTTTTCTACTGAAGTACCAAGTTTCAGAAGTGCAGCTCTTGTACTGCCGGAGATATGTCGATACAAACTGAATACGCAAATCATCAACAAAATTTAGCGCGTTTTAAAGTTGATATCGCTTTTGTTAATAACTTCCACATTTATTCGGATTTTGCCACGAAACTTTGCAGACAGTCGCGGCGACTGATTTTCTACTGAAGTACCAAGTTTCAGAAGTGCAGCTCTTGTACTGCCGGAGATATGTCGATACAAACTGAATACGCAAAACATCAACAAAATTTAGCGCGTTTTAAAGTTGATATCGCTTTTGTTAATAACTTCAACATTTATTCGAATTGTGCAACGAAACTTTGCAGACAGTCGTGGATAGGCCTTTTCTACTGAAGTACCAAGTTTCAGAAGTGCAGCTCTTGTACTGCCGGAGATATGTCGATACAAACTGAATACGCAAAACATCAACAAAATTTAGCGCGTTTTAAAGTTGATATCGCTTTTGTTAATAACTTCAACATTTATTCGAATTGTGCCACAAAACTTTGCAGACAGTCGCGGAGACAGATTTTCAACTGAAGTACCCAGTTTCAGAAGTGCAGCTCTTGTACTGCCGGAGATATGTCGATACGAACTGAATACGCAAAACATTAACAAAATTTAGCGCGTTTTAAAGTTGATATCGCTTTTGTTAATAACTTCAACATTTATTCGAATTGTTCCACGAAACTTTGCAGACAGTCGCGGATAGTCCTTTTCTACTGAAGTACACAGTTTCAGAAGTGCAGCTCTTGTACTGCCGGAGATATGTCGATACAAACTGAATACGCAAAACATCAACAAAATTTAGCGCGTTTTAAAGTTGATATCGCTTTTGTTAATAACTTCCACATTTATTCGAATTGTACCACGAAACTTTGCAGACAGTCGCGGCGACTGATTTTCTACTGAAGTACCAAGTTTCAGAAGTGCAGCTCTTGTACTGCCGGAGATATGTCGATACAAACTGAATACGCAAAACATCAACAAAATTTAGCGCGTTTTAAAGTTGATATTGCTTTTGTTAATAACTTCCACATTTATTCGAATTGTGCCACGAAACTTTACAGACAGTCGCGGATAGGCCTTGTCTACTGAAGTACCAAGTTTCAGAAGTGCAGCTCTTGTACTGCCGGAGATATGTCGATACAAACTGAATACGCAAAACATCAACAAAATTTAGCGTGTTTTAAAGTTGATATCGCTTTTGTTAATAACTTCCACATTTATTCGAATTGTACCAGGAAACTTTGCAGACAGTCGCGGCGACTGATTTTCTACTGAAGTACCAAGTTTCAGAAGTGCAGCTCTTGTACTGCCGGAGATATGTCGATACAAACTGAATACGCAAAACATCAACAAAATTTAGCGCGTTTTAAAGTTGATATCGCTTTTGTTAATAACTTCAACATTTATTCGAATTGTGCAACGAAACTTTGCAGACAGTCGCGGATAGGCCTTTTCTACTGAAGTATCAAGTTTCAGAAGTGCAGCGATTGTACTGCCGGAGATATGTCGATACAAACTGAATACGCAAAACATCAACAAAATTTAGCGCGTTTTAAAGTTGATATCGCTTTTGTTAATAACTTCCACATTTATTCGAATTGTGCCACGAAACTTTGCAGACAGTTGCGGCGACTGATTTTCTACTGAAGTACCAAGTTTCAGAAGTGCAGCTCTTGTACTGCCGGAGATATGTCGATACAAACTGAATACGCAAAACATCAACAAAATTTAGCGCGTTTTAAAGTTGATATCGCTTTTGTTAATAACTTCAACATTTATTCGAATTGTGCCACGAAACTTTGCAGACAGTCGCGGAGACAGATTTTCTATTGAAGTACCAAGTTTCAGAAGTGCAGCGGTTGTACTGCCGGAGATATGTCGATACAAACTAGATACGCAAAACATAAACAAAATTTAGCGCGTTTTAAAGTTGATATTGCTTTTGTTAATAACTTCCACATTTATTCGAATTGTGCAACGAAACTTTGCAGACAGTCGCGGATAGGCCTTGTCTACTGAAGTACACAGTTTCAGAAGTGCAGCTCTTGTACTGCCGGAGATATGTCGATACAAACTGAATACGCAAAACATCAACAAAATTTAGCGTGTTTTAAAGTTGATATCGCTTTTGTTAATAACTTCCACATTTATTCGAATTGTACCAGGAAACTTTGCAGACAGTCGCGGCGACTGATTTTCTACTGAAGTACCAAGTTTCAGAAGTGCAGCTCTTGTACTGCCGGAGATATGTCGATACAAACTGAATACGCAAAACATCAACAAAATTTAGCGCGTTTTAAAGTTGATATCGCTTTTGTTAATAACTTCAACATTTATTCGAATTGTGCAACGAAACTTTGCAGACAGTCGCGGATAGTCCTTTTCTACTGAAGTACACAGTTTCAGAAGTGCAGCTCTTGTACTGCCGGAGATATGTCGATACAAACTGAATACGCAAAACATCAACAAAATTTAGCGCGTTTTAAAGTTGATATCGCTTTTGTTAATAACTTCCACATTTATTCGAATTGTACCACGAACCTTTGCAGACAGTCGCGGCGACTGATTTTCTACTGAAGTACCAAGTTTCAGAAGTGCAGCTCTTGTACTGCCGGAGATATGTCGATACAAACTGAATACGCAAAACATCAACAAAATTTAGCGCGTTTTAAAGTTGATATTGCTTTTGTTAATAACTTCCACATTTATTCGAATTGTGCCACGAAACTTTACAGACAGTCGCGGATAGGCCTTGTCTACTGAAGTACCAAGTTTCAGAAGTGCAGCTCTTGTACTGCCGGAGATATGTCGATACAAACTGAATACGCAAAACATCAACAAAATTTAGCGTGTTTTAAAGTTGATATCGCTTTTGTTAATAACTTCCACATTTATTCGAATTGTACCAGGAAACTTTGCAGACAGTCGCGGCGACTGATTTTCTACTGAAGTACCAAGTTTCAGAAGTGCAGCTCTTGTACTGCCGGAGATATGTCGATACAAACTGAATACGCAAAACATCAACAAAATTTAGCGCGTTTTAAAGTTGATATCGCTTTTGTTAATAACTTCAACATTTATTCGAATTGTGCAACGAAACTTTGCAGACAGTCGCGGATAGGCCTTTTCTACTGAAGTATCAAGTTTCAGAAGTGCAGCTCTTGTACTGCCGGAGATATGTCGATACAAACTGAATACGCAAAACATCAACAAAATTCAGCGCGTTTTAAAGTTGATATCGCTTTTGTTAATAACTTCAACATTTATTCGAATTGTGCCACGAAACTTTGCAGACAGTCGCGGAGACAGATTTTCAACTGAAATACCCAGTTTCAGTAGTGCAGCTCTTGTACTGCCGGAGATATGTCGATACGAACTGAATACGCAAAACATCAACAAAATTTAGCGCGTTTTAAAGTTGATATCGCTTTTGTTAATAACTTCCACATTTATTCGAATTGTACCAGGAAACTTTGCAGACAGTCGCGGATAGGCCTTGTCTACTGAAGTACCAAGTTTCAGAAGTGCAGCTCTTGTACTGCCGGAGATATGTCGATACAAACTGAATACGCAAATCATCAACAACATTTAGCGCGTTTTAAAGTTGATATCGCTTTTGTTAATAACTTCCACATTTATTCGGATTTTGCCACGAAACTTTGCAGACAGTCGCGGCGACTGATTTTCTACTGAAGTACCAAGTTTCAGAAGTGCAGCTCTTGTACTGCCGGAGATATGTCGATACAAACTGAATACGCAAAACATCAACAAAATTTAGCGCGTTTTAAAGTTGATATCGCTTTTGTTAATAACTTCAACATTTATTCGAATTGTGCAACGAAACTTTGCAGACAGTCGCGGATAGGCCTTTTCTACTGAAGTACCAAGTTTCAGAAGTGCAGCTCTTGTACTGCCGGAGATATGTCGATACAAACTGTATACGCAAAACATCAACAAAATTTAGCGCGTTTTAAAGTTGATATCGCTTTTGTTAATAACTTCAACATTTATTCGAATTGTGCCACGAAACTTTGCAGACAGTCGCGGAGACAGATTTTCAACTGAAGTACCCAGTTTCAGAAGTGCAGCTCTTGTACTGCCGGAGATATGTCGATACGAACTGAATACGCAAAACATTAACAAAATTTAGCGCGTTTTAAAGTTGATATCGCTTTTGTTAATAACTTCCACATTTATTCGAATTGTGCCACGAAACTTTGCAGACAGTCGCTGATAGGCCTTTTCTACTGAAGTAGCAAGTTTCAGAAGTGCAGCTCTTGTACTGCCGGAGATATGTCGATATAAACTGAATACGAAAAACATCAACAAAATTTAGCGCGTTTTAAAGTTGATATCGCTTTTGTTAATAACTTCCACATTTATTCGAATTGTACCACGAAACTTTGCAGACAGTCGCGGCGACTGATTTTCTACTGAAGTACCAAGTTTCAGAAGTGCAGCTCTTGTACTGCCGGAGATATGTCTATACAAACTGAATACGCAAAACATCAACAAAATTTAGCGCGTTTTAAAGTTGATATCGCTTTTGTTAATAACTTCAACATTTATTCGAATTGTGCAGCGAAACTTTGCAGACAGTCGCGGAGACAGATTTTCTACTGAAGTACCAAGTTTCAGAAGTGCAGCTCTTGTACTGCCGGAGATATGTCGATATAAACTGAATACGCAAAACATCAACAAAATTTAGCGCGTTTTAAAGTTGATATCGCTTTTGTTAATAACTTCAACATTTATTCGAATTGTGCCACGAAACTTTGCAGACAGTCGCGGAGACAGATTTTCTACTGAAGTACCAAGGTTCAGAAGTGCAGCTGTTGTACTGCCGGAGATATGTCGATACAAACTGAATACGCAAAACATCAACAAAATTTAGCGCGTTTTAAAGTTGATATCGCTTTTGTTAATAACTTCCACATTTATTCGGATTTTGCCACGAAACTTTGCAGACAGTCGCGGAGACAGATTTTCTACTGAAGTACCAAGTTTCAGAAGTGCAGCTCTTGTACTGCCGGAGATATGTCGATACAAACTGAATACGCAAAACATCAACAAAATTTAGCGCGTTTTAAAGTTGATATCGCTTTTGTTAATAACTTCCACATTTATTCGAATTGTGCAACGAAACATTGCAGACAGTCGCGGATAGGCCTTTTCTACTGAAGTACCAAGTTTCAGAAGTGCAGCGCTTGTACTGCCGGAGATATGTCGATACAAACTGAATACGCAAAACATCAACAAAATTTAGCGCGTTTTAAAGTTGATATCGCTTTTGTTAATAACTTCCACATTTATTCGAATTGTACCAGGAAACTTTGCAGACAGTCGCGGATAGGCCTTTTCTACTGAAGTACCAAGTTTCAGAAGTGCAGCTCTTGTACTGCCGGAGATATGTCGATACAAACTGAATACGCAAATCATCAACAAAATTTAGCGCGTTTTAAAGTTGATATCGCTTTTGTTAATAACTTCCACATTTATTCGGATTTTGCCACGAAACTTTGCAGACAGTCGCGGCGACTGATTTTCTACTGAAGTACCAAGTTTCAGAAGTGCAGCTCTTGTACTGCCGGAGATATGTCGATACAAACTGAATACGCAAAACATCAACAAAATTTAGCGCGTTTTAAAGTTGATATCGCTTTTGTTAATAACTTCAACATTTATTCGAATTGTGCAACGAAACTTTGCAGACAGTCGCGGATAGGCCTTTTCTACTGAAGTACCAAGTTTCAGAAGTGCAGCTCTTGTACTGCCGGAGATATGTCGATACAAACTGAATACGCAAAACATCAACAAAATTTAGCGCGTTTTAAAGTTGATATCGCTTTTGTTAATAACTTCAACATTTATTCGAATTGTGCCACAAAACTTTGCAGACAGTCGCGGAGACAGATTTTCAACTGAAGTACCCAGTTTCAGAAGTGCAGCTCTTGTACTGCCGGAGATATGTCGATACGAACTGAATACGCAAAACATTAACAAAATTTAGCGCGTTTTAAAGTTGATATCGCTTTTGTTAATAACTTCAACATTTATTCGAATTGTGCCACGAAACTTTGCAGACAGTCGCGGATAGTCCTTTTCTACTGAAGTACACAGTTTCAGAAGTGCAGCTCTTGTACTGCCGGAGATATGTCGATACAAACTGAATACGCAAAACATCAACAAAATTTAGCGCGTTTTAAAGTTGATATCGCTTTTGTTAATAACTTCCACATTTATTCGAATTGTACCACGAAACTTTGCAGACAGTCGCGGCGACTGATTTTCTACTGAAGTACCAAGTTTTTGAAGTGCAGCTCTTGTACTGCCGGAGATATGTCGATACAAACTGAATACGCAAAACATCAACAAAATTTAGCGCGTTTTAAAGTTGATATTGCTTTTGTTAATAACTTCCACATTTATTCGAATTGTGCCACGAAACTTTACAGACAGTCGCGGATAGGCCTTGTCTACTGAAGTACCAAGTTTCAGAAGTGCAGCTCTTGTACTGCCGGAGATATGTCGATACAAACTGAATACGCAAAACATCAACAAAATTTAGCGCGTTTTAAAGTTGATATCGCTTTTGTTAATAACTTCCACATTTATTCGAATTGTACCAGGAAACTTTGCAGACAGTCGCGGATAGGCCTTTTCTACTGAAGTACCAAGTTTCAGAAGTGCAGCTCTTGTACTGCCGGAGATATGTCGATACAAACTGAATACGCAAATCATCAACAAAATTTAGCGCGTTTTAAAGTTGATATCGCTTTTGTTAATAACTTCCACATTTATTCGGATTTTGCCACGAAACTTTGCAGACAGTCGCGGCGACTGATTTTCTACTGAAGTACCAAGTTTCAGAAGTGCAGCTCTTGTACTGCCGGAGATATGTCGATACAAACTGAATACGCAAAACATCAACAAAATTTAGCGCGTTTTAAAGTTGATATCGCTTTTGTTAATAACTTCAACATTTATTCGAATTGTGCAACGAAACTTTGCAGACAGTCGCGGATAGGCCTTTTCTACTGAAGTACCAAGTTTCAGAAGTGCAGCTCTTGTACTGCCGGAGATATGTCGATACAAACTGAATACGCAAAACATCAACAAAATTTAGCGCGTTTTAAAGTTGATATCGCTTTTGTTAATAACTTCAACATTTATTCGAATTGTGCCACAAAACTTTGCAGACAGTCGCGGAGACAGATTTTCAACTGAAGTACCCAGTTTCAGAAGTGCAGCTCTTGTACTGCCGGAGATATGTCGATACGAACTGAATACGCAAAACATTAACAAAATTTAGCGCGTTTTAAAGTTGATATCGCTTTTGTTAATAACTTCAACATTTATTCGAATTGTGCCACGAAACTTTGCAGACAGTCGCGGATAGTCCTTTTCTACTGAAGTACACAGTTTCAGAAGTGCAGCTCTTGTACTGCCGGAGATATGTCGATACAAACTGAATACGCAAAACATCAACAAAATTTAGCGCGTTTTAAAGTTGATATCGCTTTTGTTAATAACTTCCACATTTATTCGAATTGTACCACGAAACTTTGCAGACAGTCGCGGCGACTGATTTTCTACTGAAGTATCAAGTTTCAGAAGTGCAGCTCTTGTACTGCCGGAGATATGTCGATACAAACTGAATACGCAAAACATCAACAAAATTTAGCGCGTTTTAAAGTTGATATTGCTTTTGTTAATAACTTCCACATTTATTCGAATTGTGCCACGAAACTTTACAGACAGTCGCGGATAGGCCTTGTCTACTGAAGTACCAAGTTTCAGAAGTGCAGCTCTTGTACTGCCGGAGATATGTCGATACAAACTGAATACGCAAAACATCAACAAAATTTAGCGTGTTTTAAAGTTGATATCGCTTTTGTTAATAACTTCCACATTTATTCGAATTGTACCAGGAAACTTTGCAGACAGTCGCGGCGACTGATTTTCTACTGAAGTACCAAGTTTCAGAAGTGCAGCTCTTGTACTGCCGGAGATATGTCGATACAAACTGAATACGCAAAACATCAACAAAATTTAGCGCGTTTTAAAGTTGATATCGCTTTTGTTAATAACTTCAACATTTATTCGAATTGTGCAACGAAACTTTGCAGACAGTCGCGGATAGGCCTTTTCTACTGAAGTATCAAGTTTCAGAAGTGCAGCTCTTGTACTGCCGGAGATATGTCGATACAAACTGAATACGCAAAACATCAACAAAATTCAGCGCGTTTTAAAGTTGATATCGCTTTTGTTAATAACTTCAACATTTATTCGAATTGTGCCACGAAACTTTGCAGACAGTCGCGGAGACAGATTTTCAACTGAAGTACCCAGTTTCAGTAGTGCAGCTCTTGTACTGCCGGAGATATGTCGATACGAACTGAATACGCAAAACATTAACAAAATTTAGCGCGTTTTAAAGTTGATATCGCTTTTGTTAATAACTTCCACATTTATTCGAATTGTGCCACGAAACTTTGCAGACAGTCGCGGATAGTCCTTTTCTACTGAAGTAGCAAGTTTCAGAAGTGCAGCTCTTGTACTGCCGGAGATATGTCGATACAAACTGAATACGCAAAACATCAACAAAATTTAGCGCGTTTTAAAGTTGATATCGCTTTTGTTAATAACTTCCACATTTATTCGAATTGTACCACGAAACTTTGAAGACAGTCGCGGATAGGCCTTTACTACTGGAGTACTAAGTTTCAGAAGTGCAGCTCTTGTACTGCCGGAGATATGTCGATACAAACTGAATACGCAAAACATCAACAAAATTTAGCGCGTTTTAAAGTTGATATCGCTTTTGTTAATAACTTCCACATTTATTCGAATTGTGCCACGAAACTTTGCAGACAGTTGCGGCGACTGATTTTCTACTGAAGTACCAAGTTTCAGAAGTGCAGCTCTTGTACTGCCGGAGATATGTCGATACAAACTGAATACGCAAAACATCAACAAAATTTAGCGCGTTTTAAAGTTGATATCGCTTTTGTTAATAACTTCAACATTTATTCGAATTGTGCCACGAAACTTTGCAGACAGTCGCGGAGACAGATTTTCTATTGAAGTACCAAGTTTCAGAAGTGCAGCGGTTGTACTGCCGGAGATATGTCGATACAAACTAGATACGCAAAACATAAACAAAATTTAGCGCGTTTTAAAGTTGATATTGCTTTTGTTAATAACTTCCACATTTATTCGAATTGTGCCACGAAACTTTGCAGACAGTCGCGGATAGGCCTTGTCTACTGAAGTACACAGTTTCAGAAGTGCAGCTCTTGTACTGCCGGAGATATGTCGATACAAACTGAATACGCAAAACATCAACAAAATTTAGCGTGTTTTAAAGTTGATATCGCTTTTGTTAATAACTTCCACATTTATTCGAATTGTACCAGGAAACTTTGCAGACAGTCGCGGCGACTGATTTTCTACTGAAGTACCAAGTTTCAGAAGTGCAGCTCTTGTACTGCCGGAGATATGTCGATACAAACTGAATACGCAAAACATCAACAAAATTTAGCGCGTTTTAAAGTTGATATCGCTTTTGTTAATAACTTCAACATTTATTCGAATTGTGCAACGAAACTTTGCAGACAGTCGCGGATAGTCCTTTTCTACTGAAGTAGCAAGTTTCAGAAGTGCAGCTCTTGTACTGCCGGAGATATGTCGATACAAACTGAATACGCAAAACATCAACAAAATTTTGCGCGTTTTAAAGTTGATATCGCTTTTGTTAATAACTTCAACATTTATTCGAAATGTACCACGAAACTTTGCAGACAGTCGCGGATAGGCCTTGTCTACTGAAGTACCAAGTTTCAGAAGTGCAGCGATTGTACTGCCGGAGATATGTCGATACAAACTGAATACGCAAAACATCAACAAAATTTAGCGCGTTTTAAAGTTGATATCGCTTTTGTTAATAACTTCCACATTTATTCGAATTGTGCCACGAAACTTTGCAGACAGTCGCGGCGACTGATTTTCTACTGAAGTACCAAGTTTCAGAAGTGCAGCTCTTGTACTGCCGGAGATATGTCGATACAAACTGAATACGCAAAACATCAACAAAATTTAGCGCGTTTTAAAGTTGATATCGCTTTTGTTAATAACTTCAACATTTATTCGAATTGTGCCACGAAACTTTGCAGACAGTCGCGGAGACAGATTCTCTATTGAAGTACCAAGTTTCAGAAGTGCAGCTGTTGTACTGCCGGAGATATGTCGATACAAACTGAATACGCAAAACATCAACAAAATTTAGCGCGTTTTAA
The DNA here is from genome assembly GCA_963556195.1 of Sepiola atlantica. Classification (NCBI taxonomy): domain Eukaryota; kingdom Metazoa; phylum Mollusca; class Cephalopoda; order Sepiida; family Sepiolidae; genus Sepiola; species Sepiola atlantica. The sequence continues at coordinate 1,233,876 of CAUVYP010000355.1, forward strand.
AGTTGATATTGCTTTTGTTAATAACTTCCACATTTATTCGAATTGTGCCACGAAACTTTGCAGACAGTCGCGGATAGGCCTTGTCTACTGAAGTACACAGTTTCAGAAGTGCAGCTCTTGTACAGCCGGAGATATGTCGATACAAACTGAATACGCAAAACATCAACAAAATTTAGCGCGTTTTAAAGTTGATATCGCTTTTGTTAATAACTTCCACATTTATTCGAATTGTACCACGAAACTTTGCAGACAGTCGCGGCGACTGATTTTCTACTGAAGTACCAAGTTTCAGAAGTGCAGCTCTTGTACTGCCGGAGATATGTCGATACAAACTGAATACGCAAAACATCAACAAAATTTAGCGCGTTTTAAAGTTGATATCGCTTTTGTTAATAACTTCCACATTTATTCGAATTGTGCAACGAAACTTTGCAGACAGTCGCGGATAGGCCTTTTCCACTGAAGTACCAAGTTTCAGAAGTGCAGCTCTTGTACTGCCGGAGATATGTCGATACAAACTGAATACGCAAAACATCAACAAAATTTAGCGCGTTTTAAAGTTGATATTGCTTTTGTTAATAACTTCCACATTTATTCGAATTGTGCCACGAAACTTTGCAGACAGTCGCGGATAGGCCTTGTCTACTGAAGTACCAAGTTTCAGAAGTGCAGCTCTTGTACTGCCGGAGATATGTCGATACAAACTGAATACGCAAAACATCAACAAAATTTAGCGTGTTTTAAAGTTGATATCGCTTTTGTTAATAACTTCCACATTTATTCGAATTGTACCAGGAAACTTTGCAGACAGTCGCGGATAGGCCTTGTCTACTGAAGTACCAAGTTTCAGAAGTGCAGCTCTTGTACTGCCGCAGATATTGCGATACAAACTGAATACGCAAAACATCAACAAAATTTAGCGCGTTTTAAAGTTGATATCGCTTTTGTTAATAACTTCAACATTTATTCGAATTGTGCAACGACACTTTGCAGACAGTCGAGGATAGGCCTTTTCTACTGAAGTACCAAGTTTCAGAAGTGCAGCTCTTGTACTGCCGGAGATAGGTCGATACAAACTGAATACGCAAAACATCAACAAAATTAAGCGCGTTTTAAAGTTGATATCGCTTTTGTTAATAACTTCAACATTTATTCGAATTGTGCAACGAAACTTTGCAGACAGTCGCGGAGACAGATTTTCAACTGAAGTACCCAGTTTCAGAAGTGCAGCTCTTGTACTGCCGGAGATATGTCGATACGAACTGAATACGCAAAACATCAACAAAATTTAGCGCGTTTTAAAGTTGATATCGCTTTTGTTAATAACTTCCACATTTATTCGAATTGTACCACGAAACTTTGCAGACAGTCGCGGATAGGCCTTTACTACTGGAGTACTAAGTTTCAGAAGTGCAGCTCTTGTACTGCCGGAGATATGTCGATACAAACTGAATACGCAAAACATCAACAAAATTATGCGCGTTTTAAAGTTGATATCGCTTTTGTTAATAACTTCAACATTTATTCGAATTGTGCCACGAAACTTTGCAGACAGTCGCGGCGACTGATTTTCTACTGAAGTACCAAGTTTCAGAAGTGCAGCTCTTGTACTGCCGGAGATATGTCGATACAAACTGAATACGCAAAACATCAACAAAATTTAGCGCGTTTTAAAGTTGATATCGCTTTTGTTAATAACTTCAACATTTATTCGAATTGTGCAACGAAACTTTGCAGACAGTCGCGGAGACTGATTTTCTACTGAAGTACCAAGTTTCAGAAGTGCAGCTCTTGTACTGCCGGAGATATGTCGATACAAACTGAATACGCAAAACATCAACAAAATTTAGCGCGTTTTAAAGTTGATATCGCTTTTGTTAATAACTTCAATATTTATTCGAATTGTGCCACAAAACTTTGGAGACAGTCGCGGAGACAGATTCTCTACTGAAGTACCAAGTTTCAGAAGTGCAGCTCTTGTACTGCCGGAGATATGTCGATACAAACTGAATACGCAAAACATCAACAAAATTTAGCGCGTTTTAAAGTTGATATCGCTTTTGTTTATAACTTCCACATTTATTCGAATTGTGCCACAACACTTTGCAGACAGTCGCGGAGACAGATTTTCTACTGAAGTACCAAGTTTCAGAAGTGCAGCTCTTGTACTGCCGGAGATATGTCGATACAAACTGAATACGCAAAACATCAACAAAATTTAGCGCGTTTTAAAGTTGATATCGCTTTTGTTAATAACTTCAACATTTATTCGAATTGTGCCACGAAACTTTGCAGACTGTCGCGGCGACTGATTTTCTACTGAAGTACCAAGTTTCAGAAGTGCAACTCTTGTACTGCCGGAGATATGTCGATACAAACTGAATACGCAAAACATCAACAAAATTTAGCGCGTTTTAAAGTTGATATCGCTTTTGTTTATAACTTCCACATTTATTCGAATTGTGCCACGAAACTTTGCAGACAGTCGCGGAGACAGATTTTCTACTGGAGTACCAAGTTTCAGAAGTGCAGCTCTTGTACTGCCGGAGATATGTCGATACAAACTGAATACGCAAAACATCAACAAAATTTAGCGCGTTTTAAAGTTGATATCGCTTTTGTTAATAACTTCAACATTTATTAGAATTGTACCACGAAACTTTGCAGACAGTCGCGGATAGGCCTTGTCTACTGAAGTACGAAGTTTCAGAAGTGCAGCTCTTGTACTGCCGGAGATATGTCGATACAAACTGAATACGCAAAACATCAACAAAATTTAGCGCGTTTTAAAGTTGATATCGCTTTTGTTAATAACTTCCACATTTATTCGCATTGTGCCACGAAACTTTGCAGACAGTCGCGGATAGGCCTTGGCTACTGAAGTACCAAGTTTCAGAAGTGCAGCTCTTGTACTGCTGGAGATATGTCGATACAAACTGAATAAGCAAAACATCAACAAAATTTAGCGCGTTTTAAAGTTGATATCGCTTTTGTTAATAACTTCCAAATTTATTCGAATTGTGCCACGAAACTTTGCAGACAGTCGCGGATAAGCCTTGTCTACTGAAGTACCAAGTTTCAGAAGTGCAGCTCTTGTACTGCCGGAGATATGTCGATACAAACTGAATACGCAAAACATCAACAAAATTTAGCGCGTTTTAAAGTTGATATCGCTTTTGTTAATAACTTACACATTTATTCGAATTGTGCCACGAAACTTTGCATACAGTTGCGGAGACAGATTCTCTACTGAAGTACCAAGTTTCAGAAGTGCAGCTCTTGTACTGCCGGAGATATGTCGATACAAACTGAATACGCAAAACATCAACAAAATTTAGCGCGTTTTAAAGTTGATATCGCTTTTGTTAATAACTTCCACATTTATTCGAATTGTGCAACGAAACTTTGCAGACAGTCGCGGAGCCAGATTTTCTACTGAAGTATCAAGTTTCAGAAGTGCAGCTCTTGTACTGCCGGAGATATGTCGATACAAACTGAATACGCAAAACATACACAAAATTTAGCGCGTTTTAAAGTTGATATCGCTTTTGTTAATAACTTCAATATTTATTCGAATTGTGCCACGAAACTTTGCAGACAGTCGCGGAGACAGATTCTCTACTGAAGTACCAAGTTTCAGAAGTGCAGCTCTTGTACTGCCGGAGATATGTCGATACAAACTGAATACGCAAAACATCAACAAAATTTAGCGCGTTTTAAAGTTGATATCGCTTTTGTTAATAACTTCAACATTTATTCGAATTGTGCCACGAAACTTTGCAGACAGTCGCGGCGACTGATTTTCTACTGAAGTAGCAAGTTTCAGAAGTGCAGCTCTTGTACTGCCGGAGATATGTCGATACAAACTGAATACGCAAAACATCAACAAAATTTAGCGCGTTTTAAAGTTGATATCGCTTTTGTTAATAACTTCAACATTTATTCGAATTGTGCAACGAAACTTTGCAGACAGTCGCGGAGACAGATTTTCTACTGAAGTACCAAGTTTCAGAAGTGCAGCTCTTGTACTGCCGGAGATATGTCGATACAAACTGAATACGCAAAACATCAACAAAATTTAGCGCGTTTTAAAGTTGATATCGCTTTTGTTAATAACTTCAACATTTATTCGAATTGTGCCACAAAACTTTGGAGACAGTCGCGGAGACAGATTCTCTACTGAAGTACCAAGTTTCAGAAGTGCAGCTCTTGTACTGCCGGAGATATGTCGATACAAACTGAATACGCAAAACATCAACAAAATTTAGCGCGTTTTAAAGTTGATATCGCTTTAGTTTATAACTTCCACATTTATTCGAATTGTGCCACGAAACTTTGCAGACAGTCGCGGAGACAGATTTTCTACTGGAGTACCAGGTTTCAGAAGTGCAGCTCTTGTACTGCTGGAGATATGTCGATACAAACTGAATACGCAAAACATCAACAAAATTTAGCGCGTTTTAAAGTTGATATCGCTTTTGTTTATAACTTCCACATTTATTCGAATTGTACCACGAAACTTTGCAGACAGTCGCGGAGACAGATTTTCTACTGAAGTACCAAGTTTCAGAAGTGCAGCTCTTGTACTGCCGGAGATATGTCGATACAAACTGAATACGCAAAACATCAACAACATTTAGCGCGTTTTAAAGTTGATATCGCTTTTGTTAATAACTTCAACATTTATTCGAATTGTGCCACGAAACTTTGCAGACTGTCGCGGCGACTGATTTTCTACTGAAGTACCAAATTTCAGAAGTGCAGCTCTTGTACTGCCGGAGATATGTCGATACAAACTGAATACGCAAAACATCAACAAAATTTAGCGCGTTTTAAAGTTGATATCGCTTTAGTTTATAACTTCCACATTTATTCGAATTGTGCCACGAAACTTTGCAGACAGTCGCGGAGACAGATTTTCCACTGAAGTACCAAGTTTCAGAAGTGCAACTCTTGTACTGCCGGAGATATGTCGATACAAACTGAATACGCAAAACATCAACAAAATTTAGCGCGTTTTAAAGTTGATATCGCTTTTGTTAATAACTTCCACATTTATTCGAATTGTGCCACGAAACTTTGCAGACAGTCGCGATAAGGCCTTGTCTACTGAAGTACCAAGTTTCAGAAGTGCAGCTCTTGTACTGCCGGAGATATGTCGATACAAACTGAATACGCAAAACATCAACAAAATTTAACGCGTTTTAAAGTTGATATCGCTTTTGTTAATAACTTCAACATTTATTCGAATTGTACCACGAAACTTTGCAGACAGTCGCGGATAGGCCTTGTCTACTGAAGTACCAAGTTTCAGAAGTGCAGCTCTTGTACTGCCGGAGATATGTCGATACAAACTGAATACGCAAAACATCAACAAAATTTAGCGCGTTTTAAAGTTGATATCGCTTTTGTTAATAACTTCCACATTTATTCGAATTGTGCCACGAAACTTTGCAGACAGTCGCGGATAGGTATTGTCTACTGAAGTACCAAGTTTCAGAAGTGCAGCTCTTGTACTGCCGGAGATATGTCGATACAAACTGAATACGCAAAACATCAACAAAATTTAGCGCGTTTTAAAGTTGATATCGCTTTTGTTTATAACTTCCACATTTATTCGAATTGTGCCACGAAACTTTGCAGACAGGCGCGGAGACAGATTTTCTACTGAAGTACCAAGTTTCAGAAGTGCAGCTCTTGTACTGCCGGAGATATGTCGATACAAACTGAATACGCAAAACATCAACAAAATTTAGCGCGTTTTAAAGTTGATATCGCTTTTGTTAATAACTCCAACATTTATTCAGATTGTGCCACGAAACTTTGCAGACAGTCGCGGAGACTGATTTTCTACTGAAGTACCAAGTTTCAGTAGTGCAGCTCTTGTACTGCCGGAGATATGTCGATACGAACTGAATACGCAAAACATTAACAAAATTTAGCGCGTTTTAAAGTTGATATCGCTTTTGTTAATAACTTCAACATTTATTCGAATTGTGCCACGAAACTTTGCATACAGTTGCGGAGACAGATTCTCTACGGAAGTACCAAGTTTCAGAAGTGCAGCTCTTGTACTGCCGGAGATATGTCGATACAAACTGAATACGCAAAACATCAACAAAATTTAGCGCGTTTTAAAGTTGATATCGCTTTTGTTAATAACTTCCACATTTATTCGAATTGTGCAACGAAACTTTGCAGACAGTCGCGGAGCCAGATTTTCTACTGAAGTATCAAGTTTCAGAAGTGCAGCTCTTGTACTGCCGGAGATATGTCGATACAAACTGAATACGCAAAACATCAACAAAATTTAGCGCGTTTTAAAGTTGATATCGCTTTTGTTAATAACTTCAATATTTATTCGAATTGTGCCACGAAACTTTGCAGACAGTCGCGGAGACAGATTCTCTACTGAAGTACCAAGTTTCAGAAGTGCAGCTCTTGTACTGCCGGAGATATGTCGATACAAACTGAATACGCAAAACATCAACCAAATTTAGCGCGTTTTAAAGTTGATATCGCTTTTGTTAATAACTTCCACATTTATTCGAATTGTGCAACGAAACTTTGCAGACAGTCGCGGAGCCAGATTTACTACTGAAGTACCAAGTTTCAGAAGTGCAGCTCTTGTACTGCCGGAGATATGTCGATACAAACTGAATACGCAAAACATCAACAAAATTTAGCGCGTTTTAAAGTTAATATCGCTTTTGTTAATAACTTCCACATTTATTCGAATTGTACCACGAAACTTTGCAGACAGTCGCGGATAGGCCTTTTCTACTGAAGTACCAAGTTTCAGAAGTGCAGCTCTTGTACTGCCGGAGATATGTCGATACAAACTGAATACGCAAAACATCAACAAAATTTAGCGCGTTTTAAAGTTGATATCGCTTTTGTTAATAACTTCCACATTTATTCGAATTGTGCCACGAAACTTTGCAGACAGTCGCGGATAGGTATTGTCTACTGAAGTACCAAGTTTCAGAAGTGCAGCTCTTGTACTGCCGGAGATATGTCGATACAAACTGAATACGCAAAACATCAACAAAATTTAGCGCGTTTTAAAGTTGATATCGCTTTTGTTTATAACTTCCACATTTATTCGAATTGTGCCACGAAACTTTGCAGACAGGCGCGGAGACAGATTTTCTACTGAAGTACCAAGTTTCAGAAGTGCAGCTCTTGTACTGCCGGAGATATGTCGATACAAACTGAATACGCAAAACATCAACAAAATTTAGCGCGTTTTAAAGTTGATATCGCTTTTGTTAATAACTTCAACATTTATTCAGATTGTGCCACGAAACTTTGCAGACAGTCGCGGAGACTGATTTTCTACTGAAGTACCAAGTTTCAGTAGTGCAGCTCTTGTACTGCCGGAGATATGTCGATACGAACTGAATACGCAAAACATTAACAAAATTTAGCGCGTTTTAAAGTTGATATCGCTTTTGTTAATAACTTCAACATTTATTCGAATTGTGCCACGAAACTTTGCATACAGTTGGGTAGACAGATTCTCTACGGAAGTACCAAGTTTCAGAAGTGCAGCTCTTGTACTGCCGGAGATATGTCGATACAAACTGAATACGCAAAACATCAACAAAATTTAGCGCGTTTTAAAGTTGATATCGCTTTTGTTAATAACTTCAATATTTATTCGAATTGTGCCACGAAACTTTGCAGACAGTCGCGGAGACAGATTCTCTACTGAAGTACCAAGTTTCAGAAGTGCAGCTCTTGTACTGCCGGAGATATGTCGATACAAACTGAATACGCAAAACATCAACCAAATTTAGCGCGTTTTAAAGTTGATATCGCTTTTGTTAATAACTTCCACATTTATTCGAATTGTGCAACGAAACTTTGCAGACAGTCGCGGAGCCAGATTTACTACTGAAGTACCAAGTTTCAGAAGTGCAGCTCTTGTACTGCCGGAGATATGTCGATACAAACTGAATACGCAAAACATCAACAAAATTTAGCGCGTTTTAAAGTTAATATCGCTTTTGTTAATAACTTCCACATTTATTCGAATTGTACCACGAAACTTTGCAGACAGTCGCGGATAGGCCTTTTCTACTGAAGTACCAAGTTTCAGAAGTGCAGCTCTGGTACTGCCGGAGATATGTCGATACAAACTGAATACGCAAAACATCAACAAAATTTAGCGCGTTTTAAAGTTGATATCGCTTTTGTTAATAACTTCAACATTTATTCGAATTGTGCAACGAAACTTTGCAGACTGTCGCGGCGACTGATTTTCTACTGAAGTACCAAGTTTCAGAAGTGCAGCTCTTGTACTGCCGGAGATATGTCGATAAAAACTGAATACGCAAAACATCAACAAAATTTAGCGCGTTTTAAAGTTGATATCGCTTTAGTTTATAACTTCCACATTTATTCGAATTGTGCCACGAAACTTTGCAGACAGTCGCGGAGACAGATTTTCTACTGGAGTACCAGGTTTCAGAAGTGCAGCTCTTGTACTGCCGGAGATATGTCGATGCAAACTGAATACGCAAAACATCAACAAAATTTAGCGCGTTTTAAAGTTGATATCGCTTTTGTTAATAACTTCCACATTTATTCGAATTGTACCACGAAACTTTGCAGACAGTCGCGGATAGGCCTTTTCTACTGAAGTACCAAGTTTCAGAAGTGCAGCTCTTGTACTGCCGGAGATATGTCGATACAAACTGAATACGCAAAACATCAACAAAATTTAGCGCGTTTTAAAGTTGATATCGCTTTTGTTAATAACTTCAACATTTATTCGAATTGTGCCACGAAACTTTGCAGACTGTCGCGGCGACTGATTTTCTACTGAAGTACCAAATTTCAGAAGTGCAACTCTTGTACTGCCGAGGATATGTCGATACAAACTGAATACGCAAAACATCAACAAAATTTAGCGCGTTTTAAAGTTGATATCGCTTTAGTTTATAACTTCCACATTTATTCGAATTGTGCCACGAAACTTTGCAGACAGTCGCGGAGACAGATTTTCTACTGGAGTACCAGGTTTCAGAAGTGCAGCTCTTGTACTGCCGGAGATATGTCGATACAAACTGAATACGCAAAAAATCAACAAAATTTAGCGCGTTTAAAAGTTGATATCGCTTTTGTTAATAACTTCAACATTTATTCGAATTGTACCACGAAACTTTGCAGACAGTCGCGGATAGGCCTTGTCTACTGAAGTACGAAGTTTCAGAAGTGCAGCTCTTGTACTGCCGGAGATATGTCGATACAAACTGAATACGCAAAACATCAACAAAATTTAGCGCGTTTTAAAGTTGATATCGCTTTTGTTTATAACTTCCACATTTATTCGAATTGTGCCACGAAACTTTGCAGACAGTCGCGGAGACAGATTTTCTACTGAAGTACCAAGTTTCAGAAGTGCAGCTCTTGTACTGCCGGAGATATGTCGATACAAACTTAATACGCAAAACATCAACAAAATTTAGCGCGTTTTAAAGTTGATATCGCTTTTGTTAATAACTTCCCCATTTATTCGAATTGTACCACGAAACTTTGCCGACAGTCGCGGAGACAGATTCTCTACTGAAGTACCAAGTTTCAGAAGTGCAGCTCTTGTACTGCCGGAGATATGTCGATACAAACTGAATACGCAAAACATCAACAAAATTTAGCGCGTTTTAAAGTTGATATTGCTTTTGTTAATAACTTCCACATTTATTCGAATTGTGCCACGAAACTTTGCAGACAGTCGCGGATAGGCCTTGTCTACTGAAGTACCAAGTTTCAGAAGTGCAGCTCTTGTACTGCCGGAGATATGTCGATACAAACTGAATACGCAAAACATCAACAAAACTTAGCGCGTTTTAAAGTTGATATCGCTTTTGTTAATAACTTCAACATTTATTCGAATAGTGCAACGAAACTTTGCAGACAGTCGCGGAGCTAGATTTACTACTGAAGTACCAAGTTTCAGAAGTGCAGCTCTTGTACTGCCGGAGATATGTCGATACAAACTGAATACGCAAAACATCAACAAAATTTAGCGCGTTTTAAAGTTGATATCGCTTTTGTTAATAACTTCCACATTTATTCGAATTGTACCACAAAACTTTGCAGACAGTCGCGGATAGGCCTTTTCTACTGAAGTACCAAGTTTCAGAAGTGCAGCTCTTGTACTGCCGGAGATATGTCGATACAAACTGAATACGCAAAACATCAACAAAATTTAGCGCGTTTTAAAGTTGATATCGCTTTTGTTAATAACTTCAACATTTATTCGAATTGTGCCACGAAACTTTGCAGACTGTCGCGGCGACTGATCTACTACTGAAGTACCAAATTTCAGAAGTGCAGCTCTTGTACTGCCGGAGATATGTCGATACAAACTGAACACGCAAAACATCAACAAAATTTAGCGCGTTTTAAAGTTGATATCGCTTTAGTTTATAACTTCCACATTTATTCGACTTGTGCCACGAAACTTTGCAGACAGTCGCGGAGACAGATTTTCTACTGGAGTACCAGGTTTGAGAAGTGCAGCTCTTGTACTGCCGGAGATATGTCGATACAAACTGAATACGCAAAACATCAACAAAATTTAGCGCGTTTTAAAGTTGATATCGCTTTTGTTAATAACTTCCACATTTATTGGATTTGTACCACGAAACTTTGCAGACAGTCGCGGATAGGCCTTGTCTACTGAAGTACGAAGTTTCAGAAGTGCAGCTTTGTACTGCCAGAGATATGTCGATACAAACTGAATACGCAAAACATCAACAAAATTTAGCGCGTTTTAAAGTTGATATCGCTTTTGTTTATAACTTCCACATTTATTCGAATTGTGCCACGAAACTTTGCAGACAGTCGCGGAGACTGATTTTCTACTGAAGTACCAAGTTTCAGAAGTGCAGCTCTTGTACTGCCGGAGATATGTCGATACAAACTGAATACGCAAAACATCAACAAAATTTAGCGCGTTTTAAAGTTGATATCGCTTTTGTTAATAACTTCCCCATTTATTCGAATTGTACCACGAAACTTTGCAGACAGTCGCGGAGACAGATTCTCTACTGAAGTACCAAGTTTCAGAAGTGCAGCTCTTGTACTGCCGGAGATATGTCGATACAAACTGAATACGCAAAACATTAACAAAATTAAGCGCGTTTTAAAGTTGATATCGCTTTTGTTAATAACTTCAACATTTATTCGAATTGTGCCACGAAACTTTGCAGACAGTCGCGGAGACAGATTCTCTACTGAAGTACCAAGTTTCAGAAGTGCAGCTGTTGTACTGCCGGAGATATGTCAATACAAACTGAATACGCAAAACATCAACCAAATTTAGCGCGTTTTAAAGTTGATATCGCTTTTGTTAATAACTTCCACATTTATTCGAATTGTGCAACGAAACTTTGCAGACAGTCGCGGAGCCAAATTTACTACTGAAGTACCAAGTTTCAGAAGTGCAGCTCTTGTACTGCCGGAGATATGTCGATACAAACTGAATACGCAAAACATCAACAAAATTTAGCGCGTTTTAAAGTTAATATCGCTTTTGTTAATAACTTCCACATTTATTCGAATTGTACCACGAAACTTTGCAGACAGTCGCGGATAGGCCTTGTCTACTGAAGTACCAAGTTTCAGAAGTGCAGCTCTTGTACTGCCGGAGATATGTCGATACAAACTGAATACGCAAAACATCAACAAAATTTAGCGCGTTTTAAAGTTGATATCGCTTTTGGTTATAACTTCAACATTTATTCGAATTGTGCCACGAAACTTTGCAGACTGTCGCGGCGACTGATTTTCTACTGAAGTACCAAGTTTCAGAAGTGCAGCTCTTGTAATGCCGGAGATATGTCGATACAAACTGAATACGCAAAACATCAACAAAATTTAGCGCGTTTTAAAGTTGATATCGCTTTAGTTTATAACTTCCACATTTATTCGAATTGTGCCACGAAACTTTGCAGACAGTCGCGGAGACAGATTTTCTACTGGAGTACCAGGTTTCAGAAGTGCAGCTCTTGTACTGCCGGAGATATGTCGATACAAACTGAATACGCAAAACATCAACAAAATTTAGCGCGTTTTAAAGTTGATATCGCTTTTGTTAATAACTTCCACATTTATTCGAATTGTACCACGAAACTTTGCAGACAGTCGCGGATAGGCTTTTTCTACTGAAGTACCAAGTTTCAGAAGTGCAGCTCTTGTACTGCCAGAGATATGTCGATACAAACTGAATACGCAAAACATCAACAAAATTTAGCGCGTTTTAAAGTTGATATCGCTTTTGTTAATAACTTCAACATTTATTCGAATTGTGCCACGAAACTTTGCAGACTGTCGCGGCGACTGATTTTCTACTGAAGTACCAAATTTCAGAAGTGCAGCTCTTGTACTGCCGGAGATATGTCGATACAAACTGAATACGCAAAACATCAACAAAATTTAGCGCGTTTTAAAGTTGATATCGCTTTAGTTTATAACTTCCACATTTATTCGAATTGTGCCACGAAACTTTGCAGACAGTCGCGGAGACAGATTTTCTACTGGAGTACCAGGTTTCAGAAGTGCAGCTCTTGTACTGCCGGAGATATGTCGATACAAACTGAATACGCAAAAAATCAACAAAATTTAGCGCGTTTTAAAGTTGATATCGCTTTTGTTAATAACTTCCACATTTATTCGAATTGTACCACGAAACTTTGCAGACAGTCGCGGATAGGCCTTGTCTACTGAAGTACCAAGTTTCAGAAGTGCAGCTCTTGTACTGCTGGAGATATGTCGATACAAACTGAATACGCAAAACATCAACAAAATTTAGCGCGTTTTAAAGTTGATATCGCTTTTGTTTATAACTTCCACATTTATTCGAATTGTGCCACGAAACTTTGCAGACAGTCGCGGAGACAGATTTTCTACTGAAGTACCAAGTTTCAGAAGTGCAGCTCTTGTACTGCCGGAGATATGTCGATACAAACTTAATACGCAAAACATCAACAAAATTTAGCGCGTTTTAAAGTTGATATCGCTTTTGTTAATAACTTCAACATTTATTCGAATTGTACCACGAAACTTTGCAGACGGTCGCGGAGACAGATTCTCTACTGAAGTACCAAGTTTCAGAAGTGCAGCTCTTGTACTGCCGGAGATATGTCGATACAAACTGAATACGCAAACATCAACAAAATTTAGCGCGTTTTAAAGTTGATATTGCTTTTGTTAATAACTTCCACATTTATTCGAATTGTGCCACGAAACTTTGCAGACAGTCGCGGATAGGCCTTGTCTACTGAAGTACCAAGTTTCAGAAGTGCAGCTCTTGTACTGCCGGAGATATGTCGATACAAACTGAATACGCAAAACATCAACAAAACTTAGCGCGTTTTAAAGTTGATATCGCTTTTGTTAATAACTTCAACATTTATTCGAATAGTGCAACGAAACTTTGCAGACAGTCGCGGAGCCAGATTTACTACTGGAGTACCAGGTTTCAGAAGTGCAGCTCTTGTACTGCCGGAGATATGTCGATACAAACTGAATACGCAAAACATCAACAAAATTTAGCGCGTTTTAAAGTTGATATCGCTTTTGTTAATAACTTCCACATTTATTCGAATTGTACCACGAAACTTTGCAGACAGTCGCGGATAGGCCTTTTCTACTGAAGTACCAAGTTTCAGAAGTGCAGCTCTTGTACGGCCGGAGATATGTCGATACAAACTGAATACGCAAAACATCAACAAAATTTAGCGCGTTTTAAAGTTGATATCGCTTTTGTTAATAACTTCAACATTTATTCGAATTGTGCCACGAAACTTTGCAGACTGTCGCGGCGACTGATCTACTACTGAAGTACAAAATTTCAGAAGTGCAGCTCTTGTACTGCCGGAGATATGTCGATACAAACTGAATACGCAAAACATCAACAAAATTTAGCGCGTTTTAAAGTTGATATCGCTTTTGTTAATAACTTCCACATTTATTCGAATTGTGCAACGAAACTTTGCAGACAGTCGCGGAGCCAGATTTTCTACTGAAGTATCAAGTTTCAGAAGTGCAGCTCTTGTACTGCCGGAGATATGTCGATACAAACTTAATACGCAAAACATCAACAAAATTTAGCGCGTTTTAAAGTTGATATCGCTTTTGTTAATAACTTCCCCATTTATTCGAATTGTACCACGAAACTTTGCCGACAGTCGCGGAGACAGATTCTCTACTGAAGTACCAAGTTTCAGAAGTGCAGCTCTTGTACTGCCGGAGATATGTCGATACAAACTGAATACGCAAAACATCAACAAAATTTAGCGCGTTTTAAAGTTGATATTGCTTTTGTTAATAACTTCCACATTTATTCGAATTGTGCCACGAAACTTTGCAGACAGTCGCGGATAGGCCTTGTCTACTGAAGTACCAAGTTTCAGAAGTGCAGCTCTTGTACTGCCGGAGATATGTCGATACAAACTGAATACGCAAAACATCAACAAAACTTAGCGCGTTTTAAAGTTGATATCGCTTTTGTTAATAACTTCAACATTTATTCGAATAGTGCAACGAAACTTTGCAGACAGTCGCGGAGCTAGATTTACTACTGAAGTACCAAGTTTCAGAAGTGCAGCTCTTGTACTGCCGGAGATATGTCGATACAAACTGAATACGCAAAACATCAACAAAATTTAGCGCGTTTTAAAGTTGATATCGCTTTTGTTAATAACTTCCACATTTATTCGAATTGTACCACAAAACTTTGCAGACAGTCGCGGATAGGCCTTTTCTACTGAAGTACCAAGTTTCAGAAGTGCAGCTCTTGTACTGCCGGAGATATGTCGATACAAACTGAATACGCAAAACATCAACAAAATTTAGCGCGTTTTAAAGTTGATATCGCTTTTGTTAATAACTTCAACATTTATTCGAATTGTGCCACGAAACTTTGCAGACTGTCGCGGCGACTGATCTACTACTGAAGTACCAAATTTCAGAAGTGCAGCTCTTGTACTGCCGGAGATATGTCGATACAAACTGAACACGCAAAACATCAACAAAATTTAGCGCGTTTTAAAGTTGATATCGCTTTAGTTTATAACTTCCACATTTATTCGACTTGTGCCACGAAACTTTGCAGACAGTCGCGGAGACAGATTTTCTACTGGAGTACCAGGTTTGAGAAGTGCAGCTCTTGTACTGCCGGAGATATGTCGATACAAACTGAATACGCAAAACATCAACAAAATTTAGCGCGTTTTAAAGTTGATATCGCTTTTGTTAATAACTTCCACATTTATTGGATTTGTACCACGAAACTTTGCAGACAGTCGCGGATAGGCCTTGTCTACTGAAGTACGAAGTTTCAGAAGTGCAGCTTTGTACTGCCAGAGATATGTCGATACAAACTGAATACGCAAAACATCAACAAAATTTAGCGCGTTTTAAAGTTGATATCGCTTTTGTTTATAACTTCCACATTTATTCGAATTGTGCCACGAAACTTTGCAGACAGTCGCGGAGACTGATTTTCTACTGAAGTACCAAGTTTCAGAAGTGCAGCTCTTGTACTGCCGGAGATATGTCGATACAAACTGAATACGCAAAACATCAACAAAATTTAGCGCGTTTTAAAGTTGATATCGCTTTTGTTAATAACTTCCCCATTTATTCGAATTGTACCACGAAACTTTGCAGACAGTCGCGGAGACAGATTCTCTACTGAAGTACCAAGTTTCAGAAGTGCAGCTCTTGTACTGCCGGAGATATGTCGATACAAACTGAATACGCAAAACATTAACAAAATTAAGCGCGTTTTAAAGTTGATATCGCTTTTGTTAATAACTTCAACATTTATTCGAATTGTGCCACGAAACTTTGCAGACAGTCGCGGAGACAGATTCTCTACTGAAGTACCAAGTTTCAGAAGTGCAGCTGTTGTACTGCCGGAGATATGTCAATACAAACTGAATACGCAAAACATCAACCAAATTTAGCGCGTTTTAAAGTTGATATCGCTTTTGTTAATAACTTCCACATTTATTCGAATTGTGCAACGAAACTTTGCAGACAGTCGCGGAGCCAAATTTACTACTGAAGTACCAAGTTTCAGAAGTGCAGCTCTTGTACTGCCGGAGATATGTCGATACAAACTGAATACGCAAAACATCAACAAAATTTAGCGCGTTTTAAAGTTAATATCGCTTTTGTTAATAACTTCCACATTTATTCGAATTGTACCACGAAACTTTGCAGACAGTCGCGGATAGGCCTTGTCTACTGAAGTACCAAGTTTCAGAAGTGCAGCTCTTGTACTGCCGGAGATATGTCGATACAAACTGAATACGCAAAACATCAACAAAATTTAGCGCGTTTTAAAGTTGATATCGCTTTTGGTTATAACTTCAACATTTATTCGAATTGTGCCACGAAACTTTGCAGACTGTCGCGGCGACTGATTTTCTACTGAAGTACCAAGTTTCAGAAGTGCAGCTCTTGTAATGCCGGAGATATGTCGATACAAACTGAATACGCAAAACATCAACAAAATTTAGCGCGTTTTAAAGTTGATATCGCTTTAGTTTATAACTTCCACATTTATTCGAATTGTGCCACGAAACTTTGCAGACAGTCGCGGAGACAGATTTTCTACTGGAGTACCAGGTTTCAGAAGTGCAGCTCTTGTACTGCCGGAGATATGTCGATACAAACTGAATACGCAAAACATCAACAAAATTTAGCGCGTTTTAAAGTTGATATCGCTTTTGTTAATAACTTCCACATTTATTCGAATTGTACCACGAAACTTTGCAGACAGTCGCGGATAGGCTTTTTCTACTGAAGTACCAAGTTTCAGAAGTGCAGCTCTTGTACTGCCAGAGATATGTCGATACAAACTGAATACGCAAAACATCAACAAAATTTAGCGCGTTTTAAAGTTGATATCGCTTTTGTTAATAACTTCAACATTTATTCGAATTGTGCCACGAAACTTTGCAGACTGTCGCGGCGACTGATTTTCTACTGAAGTACCAAATTTCAGAAGTGCAGCTCTTGTACTGCCGGAGATATGTCGATACAAACTGAATACGCAAAACATCAACAAAATTTAGCGCGTTTTAAAGTTGATATCGCTTTAGTTTATAACTTCCACATTTATTCGAATTGTGCCACGAAACTTTGCAGACAGTCGCGGAGACAGATTTTCTACTGGAGTACCAGGTTTCAGAAGTGCAGCTCTTGTACTGCCGGAGATATGTCGATACAAACTGAATACGCAAAAAATCAACAAAATTTAGCGCGTTTTAAAGTTGATATCGCTTTTGTTAATAACTTCCACATTTATTCGAATTGTACCACGAAACTTTGCAGACAGTCGCGGATAGGCCTTGTCTACTGAAGTACCAAGTTTCAGAAGTGCAGCTCTTGTACTGCTGGAGATATGTCGATACAAACTGAATACGCAAAACATCAACAAAATTTAGCGCGTTTTAAAGTTGATATCGCTTTTGTTTATAACTTCCACATTTATTCGAATTGTGCCACGAAACTTTGCAGACAGTCGCGGAGACAGATTTTCTACTGAAGTACCAAGTTTCAGAAGTGCAGCTCTTGTACTGCCGGAGATATGTCGATACAAACTTAATACGCAAAACATCAACAAAATTTAGCGCGTTTTAAAGTTGATATCGCTTTTGTTAATAACTTCAACATTTATTCGAATTGTACCACGAAACTTTGCAGACGGTCGCGGAGACAGATTCTCTACTGAAGTACCAAGTTTCAGAAGTGCAGCTCTTGTACTGCCGGAGATATGTCGATACAAACTGAATACGCAAACATCAACAAAATTTAGCGCGTTTTAAAGTTGATATTGCTTTTGTTAATAACTTCCACATTTATTCGAATTGTGCCACGAAACTTTGCAGACAGTCGCGGATAGGCCTTGTCTACTGAAGTACCAAGTTTCAGAAGTGCAGCTCTTGTACTGCCGGAGATATGTCGATACAAACTGAATACGCAAAACATCAACAAAACTTAGCGCGTTTTAAAGTTGATATCGCTTTTGTTAATAACTTCAACATTTATTCGAATAGTGCAACGAAACTTTGCAGACAGTCGCGGAGCCAGATTTACTACTGGAGTACCAGGTTTCAGAAGTGCAGCTCTTGTACTGCCGGAGATATGTCGATACAAACTGAATACGCAAAACATCAACAAAATTTAGCGCGTTTTAAAGTTGATATCGCTTTTGTTAATAACTTCCACATTTATTCGAATTGTACCACGAAACTTTGCAGACAGTCGCGGATAGGCCTTTTCTACTGAAGTACCAAGTTTCAGAAGTGCAGCTCTTGTACGGCCGGAGATATGTCGATACAAACTGAATACGCAAAACATCAACAAAATTTAGCGCGTTTTAAAGTTGATATCGCTTTTGTTAATAACTTCAACATTTATTCGAATTGTGCCACGAAACTTTGCAGACTGTCGCGGCGACTGATCTACTACTGAAGTACAAAATTTCAGAAGTGCAGCTCTTGTACTGCCGGAGATATGTCGATACAAACTGAATACGCAAAACATCAACAAAATTTAGCGCGTTTTAAAGTTGATATCGCTTTAGTTTATAACTTCCACATTTATTCGAATTGTGCCACGAAACTTTGCAGACAGTCGCGGAGACAGATTTTCTACTGGAGTACCAGGTTTGAGAAGTGCAGCTATTGTACTGCCGGAGATATGTCGATACAAACTGAATACGCAAAACATCAACAAAATTTAGCGCGTTTTAAAGTTGATATCGCTTTTGTTAATAACTTCCACATTTATTCGAATTGTACCACGAAACTTTGCAGACAGTCGCGGATAGGCCTTGTCTACTGAAGTACGAAGTTTCAGAAGTGCAGCTCTTGTACTGCCGGAGATATGTCGATACAAACTGAATACGCAAAACATCAACAAAATTTAGCGCGTTTTAAAGTTGATATCGCTTTTGTTTATAACTTCCACATTTATTCGAATTGTGCCACGAAACTTTGCAGACAGTCGCGGAGACAGATTTTCTACTGAAGTACCAAGTTTCAGAAGTGCAGCTCTTGTACTGCCGGAGATATGTCGATACAAACTTAATACGCAAAACATCAACAAAATTTAGCGCGTTTTAAAGTTGATATCGCTTTTGTTAATAACTTCCCCATTTATTCGAATTGTACCACGAAACTTTGCAGACTATCGCGGAGACAGATTCTCTACTGAAGTACCAAGTTTCAGAAGTGCAGCTCTTGTACTGCCGGAGATATGTCGATACAAACTGAATACGCAAAACATCAACAAAATTTAGCGCGTTTTAAAGTTGATATTGCTTTTGTTAATAACTTCCACATTTATTCGAATTGTGCCACGAAACTTTGCAGACAGTCGCGGATAGGCCTTGTCTACTGAAGTACGAAGTTTCAGAAGTGCAGCTCTTGTACTGCCGGAGATATGTCGATACAAACTGAATACGCAAAACATCAACAAAACTTAGCGCGTTTTAAAGTTGATATCGCTTTTGTTAATAACTTCCACATTTATTCGAATTGTACCACGAAACTTTGCAGACAGTCGCGGATAGGCCTTGTCTACTGAAGTACGAAGTTTCAGAAGTGCAGCTCTTGTACTGCCGGAGATATGTCGATACAAACTGAATACGCAAAACATCAACAAAATTTAGCGCGTTTTAAAGTTGATATCGCTTTTGTTTATAACTTCCACATTTATTCGAATTGTGCCACGAAACTTTGCAGACAGTCGCGGAGACAGATTTTCTACTGAAGTACCAAGTTTCAGAAGTGCAGCTCTTGTACTGCCGGAGATATGTCGATACAAACTTAATACGCAAAACATCAACAAAATTTAGCGCGTTTTAAAGTTGATATCGCTTTTGTTAATAACTTCCCCATTTATTCGAATTGTACCACGAAACTTTGCAGACAGTCGCGGAGACAGATTCTCTACTGAAGTACCAAGTTTCAGAAGTGCAGCTCTTGTACTGCCGGAGATATGTCGATACAAACTGAATACGCAAAACATCAACAAAATTTAGCGCGTTTTAAAGTTGATATCGCTTTAGTTTATAACTTCCACATTTATTCGACTTGTGCCACGAAACTTTGCAGACAGTCGCGGAGACAGATTTTCTACTGGAGTACCAGGTTTGAGAAGTGCAGCTCTTGTACTGCCGGAGATATGTCGATACAAACTGAATACGCAAAACATCAACAAAATTTAGCGCGTTTTAAAGTTGATATCGCTTTTGTTAATAACTTCCACATTTATTCGAATTGTACCACGAAACTTTGCAGACAGTCGCGGATAGGCCTTGTCTACTGAAGTACGAAGTTTCAGAAGTGCAGCTCTTGTACTGCCAGAGATATGTCGATACAAACTGAATACGCAAAACATCAACAAAATTTAGCGCGTTTTAAAGTTGATATCGCTTTTGTTTATAACTTCCACATTTATTCGAATTGTGCCACGAAACTTTGCAGACAGTCGCGGAGACTGATTTTCTACTGAAGTACCAAGTTTCAGAAGTGCAGCTCTTGTACTGCCGGAGATATGTCGATACAAACTTAATACGCAAAACATCAACAAAATTTAGCGCGTTTTAAAGTTGATATCGCTTTTGTTAATTACTTCCCCATTTATTCGAATTGTACCACGAAACTTTGCAGACAGTCGCGGAGACAGATTCTCTACTGAAGTACCAAGTTTCAGAAGTGCAGCTCTTGTACTGCCGGAGATATGTCGATACAAACTGAATACGCAAAACATTAACAAAATTTAGCGCGTTTTAAAGTTGATATCGCTTTTGTTAATAACTTCAACATTTATTCGAATTGTGCCACGAAACTTTGCATACAGTTGCGGAGACATATTCTCTACGGAAGTACCAAGTTTCAGAAGTGCAGCTCTTGTACTGCCGGAGATATGTCGATACAAACTGAATACGCAAAACATCAACAAAATTTAGCGCGTTTTAAAGTTGATATCGCTTTTGTTAATAACTTCCACATTTATTCGAATTGTGCAACGAAACTTTGCAGACAGTCGCGGAGCCAGATTTTCTACTGAAGTATCAAGTTTCAGAAGTGCAGCTCTTGTACTGCCGGAGATATGTCGATACAAACTGAATACGCAAAACATCAACAAAATTTAGCGCGTTTTAAAGTTGATATCGCTTTTGTTAATAACTTCAATATTTATTCGAATTGTGCCACGAAACTTTGCAGACAGTCGCGGAGACAGATTCTCTACTGAAGTACCAAGTTTCAGAAGTGCAGCTCTTGTACTGCCGGAGATATGTCGATACAAACTGAATACGCAAAACATCAACCAAATTTAGCGCGTTTTAAAGTTGATATCGCTTTTGTTAATAACTTCCACATTTATTCGAATTGTGCAACGAAACTTTGCAGACAGTCGCGGAGCCAGATTTACTACTGAAGTACCAAGTTTCAGAAGTGCAGCTCTTGTACTGCCGGAGATATGTCGATACAAACTGAATACGCAAAACATCAACAAAATTTAGCGCGTTTTAAAGTTAATATCGCTTTTGTTAATAACTTCCACATTTATTCGAATTGTACCACGAAACTTTGCAGACAGTCGCGGATAGGCCTTTTCTACTGAAGTACCAAGTTTCAGAAGTGCAGCTCTTGTACTGCCGGAGATATGTCGATACAAACTGAATACGCAAAACATCAACAAAATTTAGCGCGTTTTAAAGTTGATATCGCTTTTGTTAATAACTTCCACATTTATTCGAATTGTGCCACGAAACTTTGCAGACTGTCGCGGCGACTGATTTTCTACTGAAGTACCAAGTTTCAGAAGTGCAGCTCTTGTACTGCCGGAGATATGTCGATACAAACTGAATACGCAAAACATCAACAAAATTTAGCGCGTTTTAAAGTTGATATCGCTTTAGTTTATAACTTCCACATTTATTCGAATTGTGCCACGAAACTTTGCAGACAGTCGCGGAGACAGATTTTCTACTGGAGTACCAGGTTTCAGAAGTGCAGCTCTTGTACTGCCGGAGATATGTCGATACAAACTGAATACGCAAAACATCAACAAAATTTAGCGCGTTTTAAAGTTGATATCGCTTTTGTTAATAACTTCCACATTTATTCGAATTGTACCACGAAACTTTGCAGACAGTCGCGGATAGGCCTTTTCTACTGAAGTACCAAGTTTCAGAAGTGCAGCTCTTGTACTGCCAGAGATATGTCGATACAAACTGAATACGCAAAACATCAACAAAATTTAGCGCGTTTTAAAGTTGATATCGCTTTTGTTAATAACTTCAACATTTATTCGAATTGTGCCACGAAACTTTGCAGACTGTCGCGGCGACTGATTTTCTACTGAAGTACCAAATTTCAGAAGTGCAGCTCTTGTACTGCCGGAGATATGTCGATACAAACTGAATACGCAAAACATCAACAAAATTTAGCGCGTTTTAAAGTTGATATCGCTTTAGTTTATAACTTCCACATTTATTCGAATTGTGCCACGAAACTTTGCAGACAGTCGCGGAGACAGATTTTTTACTGGAGTACCAGGTTTCAGAAGTGCAGCTCTTGTACTGCCGGAGATATGTCGATACAAACTGAATACGCAAAAAATCAACAAAATTTAGCGCGTTTTAAAGTTGATATCGCTTTTGTTAATAACTTCCACATTTATTCGAATTGTACCACGAAACTTTGCAGACAGTCGCGGATAGGCCTTGTCTACTGAAGTACGAAGTTTCAGAAGTGCAGCTCTTGTACTGCCGGAGATATGTCGATACAAACTGAATACGCAAAACATCAACAAAATTTAGCGCGTTTTAAAGTTGATATCGCTTTTGTTTATAACTTCCACATTTATTCGAATTGTGCCACGAAACTTTGCAGACAGTCGCGGAGACAGATTTTCTACTGAAGTACCAAGTTTCAGAAGTGCAGCTCTTGTACTGCCGGAGATATGTCGATACAAACTGAATACGCAAAACATCAACAAAATTTAGCGCGTTTTAAAGTTGATATCGCTTTTGTTAATAACTTCCCCATTTATTCGAATTGTACCACGAAACTTTGCAGACAGTCGCGGAGACAGATTCTCTACTGAAGTACCAAGTTTCAGAAGTGCAGCTCTTGTACTGCCGGAGATATGTCGATACAAACTGAATACGCAAAACATCAACAAAATTTAGCACGTTTTAAAGTTGATATTGCTTTTGTTAATAACTTCCACATTTATTCGAATTGTGCCACGAAACTTTGCAGACAGTCGCGGATAGGCCTTGTCTACTGAAGTACCAAGTTTCAGAAGTGCAGCTCTTGTACTGCCGGAGATATGTCGATACAAACTGAATACGCAAAACATCAACAAAACTTAGCGCGTTTTAAAGTTGATATCGCTTTTGTTAATAACTTCAACATTTATTCGAATAGTGCAACGAAACTTTGCAGACAGTCGCGGAGCCAGATTTACTACTGAAGTACAAAGTTTCAGAAGTGCAGCTCTTGTACTGCCGGAGATATGTCGATACAAACTGAATACGCAAAACATCAACAAAATTTAGCGCGTTTTAAAGTTGATATCGCTTTTGTTAATAACTTCCACATTTATTCTAATTGTACCACGAAACTTTGCAGACAGTCGCGGATAGGCCTTTTCTACTGAAGTACCAAGTTTCAGAAGTGCAGCTCTTGTACGGCCGGAGATATGTCGATACAAACTGAATACGCAAAACATCAACAAAATTTAGCGCGTTTTAAAGTTGATATCGCTTTTGTTAATAACTTCAACATTTATTCGAATTGTGCCACGAAACTTTGCAGACTGTCGCGGCGACTGATCTACTACTGAAGTACCAAATTTCAGAAGTGCAGCTCTTGTACTGCCGGAGATATGTCGATACAAACTGAATACGCAAAACATCAACAAAATTTAGCGCGTTTTCAAGTTGATATCGCTTTAGTTTATAACTTCCACATTTATTCGAATTGTGCCACGAAACTTTGCAGACAGTCGCGGAGACAGATTTTCTACTGGAGTACCAGGTTT
This sequence comes from Sepiola atlantica, assembly GCA_963556195.1. Lineage (NCBI taxonomy): Eukaryota > Metazoa > Mollusca > Cephalopoda > Sepiida > Sepiolidae > Sepiola > Sepiola atlantica. Next base: position 1,257,969 of record CAUVYP010000355.1, read on the forward strand.
GAGAAGTGCAGCTCTTGTACTGCCGGAGATATGTCGATACAAACTGAATACGCAAAACATCAACAAAATTTAGCGCGTTTTAAAGTTGATATCGCTTTTGTTAATAACTTCCACATTTATTCGAATTGTACCACGAAACTTTGCAGACAGTCGCGGATAGGCCTTGTCTACTGAAGTACGAAGTTTCAGAAGTGCAGCTCTTGTACTGCCGGAGATATGTCGATACAAACTGAATACGCAAAACATCAACAAAATTTAGTGCGTTTTAAAGTTGATATCGCTTTTGTTTATAACTTCCACATTTATTCGAATTGTGCCACGAAACTTTGCAGACAGTCGCGGAGACAGATTTTCTACTGAAGTACCAAGTTTCAGAAGTGCAGCTCTTGTACTGCCGGAGATATGTCGATACAAACTTAATACGCAAAACATCAACAAAATTTAGCGCGTTTTAAAGTTGATATCGCTTTTGTTAATAACTTCCCCATTTATTCGAATTGTACCACGAAACTTTGCAGACAGTCGCGGAGACAGATTCTCTACTGAAGTACCAAGTTTCAGAAGTGCAGCTCTTGTACTGCCGGAGATATGTCGATACAAACTGAATACGCAAAACATCAACAAAATTTAGCGCGTTTTAAAGTTGATATTGCTTTTGTTAATAACTTCCACATTTATTCGAATTGTGCCACGAAACTTTGCAGACAGTCGCGGATAGGCCTTGTCTACTGAAGTACCAAGTTTCAGAAGTGCAGCTCTTGTACTGCCGGAGATATGTCGATACAAACTGAATACGCAAAACATCAACAAAACTTAGCGCGTTTTAAAGTTGATATCGCTTTTGTTAATAACTTCAACATTTATTCGAATTGTGCCACGAAACTTTGCAGACTGTCGCGGCGACTGATTTTCTACTGAAGTACCAAATTTCAGAAGTGCAACTGTTGTACTGCCGGAGATATGTCGATACAAACTGAATACGCAAAACATCAACAAAATTTAGCGCGTTTTAAAGTTGATATCGCTTTTGTTAATAACTTCCACATTTATTCGAATTGTGCCACGAAACTTTGCAGACAGTCGCGGAGACGGACTTTCTACTGGAGTACCAAGTTTCAGAAGTGCAGCTCTTGTACTGCCGGAGATATGTCGATACAAACTGAATATGCAAAACATCAACAAAATTTAGCGCGTTTTAAAGTTGATATCGCTTTTGTTAATAACTTCCACATTTATTCGAATTGTGCCACGAAACTTTGCAGACAGTCGCGGAGACAGATTTTCTACTGGAGTACCAAGTTTCAGAAGTGCAGCTCTTGTACTGCCGGAGATATGTCGATACAAACTGAATACGCAAAACATCAACAAAATTTAGCGCGTTTTAAAGTTGATATCGCTTTTGTTAATAACTTCCACATTTATTCGAATTGTACCACGAAACTTTGCAGACAGTCGCGGATAGGCCTTGTCTCCTGAAGTACGAAGTTTCAGAAGTGCAGCTCTTGTACTGCCGGAGATATGTCGATACAAACTGAATACGCAAAACATCAACCAAATTTAGCGCGTTTTAAAGTTGATATCGCTTTTGTTAATAACTTCCACATTTATTCGAATTGTGCAACGAAACTTTGCAGACAGTCGCGGAGCCAGATTTACTACTGAAGTACCAAGTTTCAGAAGTTGAGCTCTTGTACTGCCGGAGATATGTCGATACAAACTGAATACGCAAAACATCAACAAAATTTAGCGCGTTTTAAAGTTAATATCGCTTTTGTTAATAACTTCCACATTTATTCGAATTGTACCACGAAACTTTGCAGACAGTCGCGGATAGGCCTTTTCTACTGAAGTACCAAGTTTCAGAAGTGCAGCTCTTGTACTGCCGGAGATATGTCGATACAAACTGAATACGCAAAACATCAACAAAATTTAGCGCGTTTTAAAGTTGATATCGCTTTTGTTAATAACTTCCACATTTATTCGAATTGTGCCACGAAACTTTGCAGACTGTCGCGGCGACTGATTTTCTACTGAAGTACCAAGTTTCAGAAGTGCAGCTCTTGTACTGCCGGAGATATGTCGATACAAACTGAATACGCAAAACATCAACAAAATTTAGCGCGTTTTAAAGTTGATATTGCTTTAGTTTATAACTTCCACATTTATTCGAATTGTGCCACGAAACTTTGCAGACAGTCGCGGAGACAGATTTTCTACTGGAGTACCAGGTTTCAGAAGTGCAGCTCTTGTACTGCCGGAGATATGTCGATACAAACTGAATACGCAAAACATCAACAAAATTTAGCGCGTTTTAAAGTTGATATCGCTTTTGTTAATAACTTCCACATTTATTCGAATTGTACCACGAAACTTTGCAGACAGTCGCGGATAGGCCTTTTCTACTGAAGTACCAAGTTTCAGAAGTGCAGCTCTTGTACTGCCAGAGATATGTCGATACAAACTGAATACGCAAAACATCAACAAAATTTAGCGCGTTTTAAAGTTGATATCGCTTTTGTTAATAACTTCAACATTTATTCGAATTGTGCAACGAAACTTTGCAGACTGTCGCGGCGACTGATTTTCTACTGAAGTACCAAATTTCAGAAGTGCAGCTCTTGTACTGCCGGAGATATGTCGATACAAACTGAATACGCAAAACATCAACAAAATTTAGCGCGTTTTAAAGTTGATATCGCTTTAGTTTATAACTTCCACATTTATTCGAATTGTGCCACGAAACTTTGCAGACAGTCGCGGAGACAGATTTTCTACTGGAGTACCAGGTTTCAGAAGTGCAGCTTTTGTACTGCCGGAGATATGTCGATACAAACTGAATACGCAAAAAATCAACAAAATTTAGCGCGTTTTAAAGTTGATATCGCTTTTGTTAATAACTTCCACATTTATTCGAATTGTACCACGAAACTTTGCAGACAGTCGCGGATAGGCCTTGTCTACTGAAGTACGAAGTTTCAGAAGTGCAGCTCTTGTACTGCCGGAGATATGTCGATACAAACTGAATACGCAAAACATCAACAAAATTTAGCGCGTTTTAAAGTTGATATCGCTTTTGTTTATAACTTCCACATTTATTCGAATTGTGCCACGAAACTTTGCAGACAGTCGCGGAGACAGATTTTCTACTGAAGTACCAAGTTTCAGAAGTGCAGCTCTTGTACTGCCGGAGATATGTCGATACAAACTGAATACGCAAAACATCAACAAAATTTAGCGCGTTTTAAAGTTGATATCGCTTTTGTTAATAACTTCCCCATTTATTCGAATTGTACCACGAAACTTTGCAGACAGTCGCGGAGACAGATTCTCTACTGAAGTACCAAGTTTCAGAAGTGCAGCTCTTGTACTGCCGGAGATATGTCGATACAAACTGAATACGCAAAACATCAACAAAATTTAGCGCGTTTTAAAGTTGATATTGCTTTTGTTAATAACTTGTACATTTATTCGAATTGTACCACGAAACTTTGCAGACAGTCGCGGATAGGCCTTGTCTACTGAAGTACCAAGTTTCAGAAGTGCAGCTCTTGTACTGCCGGAGATATGTCGATACAAACTGAATACGCAAAACATCAACAAAACTTAGCGCGTTTTAAAGTTGATATCGCTTTTGTTAATAACTTCAACATTTATTCGAATAGTGCAACGAAACTTTGCAGACAGTCGCGGAGCCAGATTTACTACTGAAGTACGAAGTTTCAGAAGTGCAGCTCTTGTACTGCCGGAGATATGTCGATACAAACTGAATACGCAAATCATCAACAAAATTTAGCGCGTTTTAAAGTTGATATCGCTTTTGTTAATAACTTCAACATTTATTCGAATTGTGCAACGAAACTTTGCAGACAGTCGTGGAGACAGATTTACGACTGAAGTACCAAGTTTCAGAAGTGCAGCTCTTGTACTGCCGGAGATATGTCGATACAAACTGAATACGCAAAACATCAACAAAATTTAGCGCGTTTTAAAGTTGATATCGCTTTTGTTAATAACTTCAACATTTATTCGAATTGTGCCACGAAACTTTGCAGACTGTCGCGGCGACTGATCTACTACTGAAGTACCAAATTTCAGAAGTGCAGCTCTTGTACTGCCGGAGATATGTCGATACAAACTGAATACGCAAAACATCAACAAAATTTAGCGCGTTTTAAAGTTGATATCGCTTTAGTTTATAACTTCCACATTTATTCGAATTGTGCCACGAAACTTTGCAGACAGTCGCGGAGACAGATTTTCTACTGGAGTACCAGGTTTGAGAAGTGCAGCTCTTGTACTGCCGGAGATATGTCGATACAAACTGAATACGCAAAACATCAACAAAATTTAGCGCGTTTTAAAGTTGATATCGCTTTTGTTAATAACTTCCACATTTATTCGAATTGTACCACGAAACTTTGCAGACAGTCGCGGATAGGCCTTGTCTACTGAAGTACGAAGTTTCAGAAGTGCAGCTCTTGTACTGCCGGAGATATGTCGATACAAACTGAATACGCAAAACATCAACAAAATTTAGCGCGTTTTAAAGTTGATATCGCTTTTGTTTATAACTTCCACATTTATTCGAATTGTGCCACGAAACTTTGCAGACAGTCGCGGAGACAGATTTTCTACTGAAGTACCAAGTTTCAGAAGTGCAGCTCTTGTACTGCCGGAGATATGTCGATACAAACTTTGTACGCAAAACATCAACAAAATTTAGCGCGTTTTAAAGTTGATATCGCTTTTGTTAATAACTTCCCCATTTATTCGAATTGTACCACGAAACTTTGCAGACAGTCGCGGAGACAGATTCTCTACTGGAGTACCAAGTTTCAGAAGTGCAGCTCTTGTACTGCCGGAGATATGTCGATACAAACTGAATACGCAAAACATCAACAAAATTTAGCGCGTTTTAAAGTTGATATTGCTTTTGTTAATAACTTCCACATTTATTCGAATTGTGCAACGAAACTTTGCAGACAGTCGCGGATAGGCCTTGTCTACTGAAGTACCAAGTTTCAGAAGTGCAGCTCTTGTACTGCCGGAGATATGTCGATACAAACTGAATACGCAAAACATCAACAAAACTTAGCGCGTTTTAAAGTTGATATCGCTTTTGTTAATAACTTCAACATTTATTCGAATTGTGCCACGAAACTTTGCAGACTGTCGCGGCGACTGATTTTCTACTGAAGTACCAAATTTCAGAAGTGCAACTGTTGTACTGCCGGAGATATGTCGATACAAACTGAATACGCAAAACATCAACAAAATTTAGCGCGTTTTAAAGTTGATATCGCTTTTGTTAATAACTTCCACATTTATTCGAATTGTGCCACGAAACTTTGCAGACAGTCGCGGAGACGGACTTTCTACTGGAGTACCAAGTTTCAGAAGTGCAGCTCTTGTACTGCCGGAGATATGTCGATACAAACTGAATACGCAAAACATCAACAAAATTTAGCGCGTTTTAAAGTTGATATCGCTTTTGTTAATAACTTCCACATTTATTCGAATTGTGCCACGAAACTTTGCAGACAGTCGCGGAGACAGATTTTCTACTGGAGTACCAAGTTTCAGAAGTGCAGCTCTTGTACTGCCGGAGATATGTCGATACAAACTGAATACGCAAAACATCAACAAAATTTAGCGCGTTTTAAAGTTGATATCGCTTTTGTTAATAACTTCCACATTTATTCGAATTGTACCACGAAACTTTGCAGACAGTCGCGGATAGGCCTTGTCTACTGAAGTACGAAGTTTCAGAAGTGCAGCTCTTGTACTGCCGGAGATATGTCGATACAAACTGAATACGCAAAACATCAACAAAATTTAGCGCGTTTTAAAGTTGATATCGCTTTTGTTTATAACTTCCACATTTATTCGAATTGTGCCACGAAACTTTGCAGACAGTCGCGGAGACAGATTTTCTACTGAAGTACCAAGTTTCAGAAGTGCAGCTCTTGTACTGCCGGAGATATGTCGATACAAACTTAATACGCAAAACATCAACAAAATTTAGCGCGTTTTAAAGTTGATATCGCTTTTGTTAATAACTTCCCTATTTATTCGAATTGTACCACGAAACTTTGCAGACAGTCGCGGAGACAGATTCTCTACTGAAGTACCAAGTTTCAGAAGTGCAGCTCTTGTACTGCCGGAGATATGTCGATACAAACTGAATACGCAAAACATCAACAAAATTTAGCGCGTTTTAAAGTTGATATTGCTTTTGTTAATCACTTCCACATTTATTCGAATTGTGCCACGAAACTTTGCAGACAGTCGCGGATAGGCCTTGTCTACTGAAGTACCAAGTTTCAGAGGTGCAGCTCTTGTACTGCCGGAGATATGTCGATACAAACTGAATACGCAAAACATCAACAAAACTTAGCGCGTTTTAAAGTTGATATCGCTTTTGTTAATAACTTCAACATTTATTCGAATAGTGCAACGAAACTTTGCAGACAGTCGCGGAGCCAGATTTACTACTGAAGTACCAAGTTTCAGAAGTGCAGCTCTTGTACTGCCGGAGATATGTCGATACAAACTGAATACGCAAAACATCAACAAAATTTAGCGCGTTTTAAAGTTGATATCGCTTTTGTTAATAACTTCCACATTTATTCGAATTGTACCACGAAACTTTGCAGACAGTCGCGGATAGGCCTTTTCTACTGAAGTACCAAGTTTCAGAAGTGCAGCTCTTGTACTGCCGGAGATATGTCGATACAAACTGAATACGCAAAACATCAACAAAATTTAGCGCGTTTTAAAGTTGATATCGCTTTTGTTAATAACTTCAACATTTATTCGAATTGTGCCACGAAACTTTGCAGACTGTCGCGGCGACTGATTTTCTACTGAAGTACCAAATTTCAGAAGTGCAGCTCTTGTACTGCCGGAGATATGTCGATACAAACTGAATACGCAAAACATCAACAAAATTTAGCGCGTTTTAAAGTTGATATCGCTTTAGTTTATAACTTCCACATTTATTCGAATTGTGCCACGAAACTTTGCAGACAGTCGCGGAGACAGATTTTCTACTGCAGTACCAGGTTTCAGAAGTGCAGCTCTTGTACTGCCGGAGATATGTCGATACAAACTGAATACGCAAAACATCAACAAAATTTAGCGCGTTTTAAAGTTGATATCGCTTTTGTTAATAACTTCCACATTTATTCGAATTGTACCACGAAACTTTGCAGACAGTCGCGGATAGGCCTTGTCTACTGAAGTACGAAGTTTCAGAAGTGCAGCTCTTGTACTGCCGGAGATATGTCGATACAAACTGAATACGCAAAACATCAACAAAATTTAGCGCGTTTTAAAGTTGATATCGCTTTTGTTTATAACTTCCACATTTATTCGAATTGTGCCACGAAACTTTGCAGACAGTCGCGGAGACAGATTTTCTACTGAAGTACCAAGTTTCAGAAGTGCAGCTCTTGTACTGCCGGAGATATGTCGATACAAACTTAATACGCAAAACATCAACAAAATTTAGCGCGTTTTAAAGTTGATATCGCTTTTGTTAATAACTTCCCCATTTATTCGAATTGTACAACGAAACTTTGCAGACAGTCGCGGAGACAGATTCTCTACTGAAGTACCAAGTTTCAGAAGTGCAGCTCTTGTACTGCCGGAGATATGTCGATACAAACTGAATACGCAAAACATCAACAAAATTTAGCGCGTTTTAAAGTTGATATTGCTTTTGTTAATAACTTCCACATTTATTCGAATTGTGCCACGAAACTTTGCCGACAGTCGCGGATAGGCCTTGTCTACTGAAGTACAAAGTTTCAGAAGTGCAGCTCTTGTACTGCCGGAGATATGTCGATACAAACTGAATACGCAAAACATCAACAAAACTTAGCGCGTTTTAAAGTGGATATCGCTTTTGTTAATAACTTCAACATTTATTCGAATTGTGCCACGAAACTTTGCAGACTGTCGCGGCGACTGATTTTCTACTGAAGTACCAAGTTTCAGAAGTGCAACTCTTGTACTGCCGGAGATATGTCGATACAAACTGAATACGCAAAACATCAACAAAATTTAGCGCGTTTTAAAGTTGATATTGCTTTTGTTAATAACTTCCACATTTATTCGAATTGTACCACGAAACTTTGCAGACAGTCGCGGATAGGCCTTGTCTACTTAAGTACGAAGTTTCAGAAGTGCAGCTCTTGTACTGCCGGAGATATGTCGATACAAACTGAATACGCAAAACATCAACAAAATTTAGCGCGTTTTAAAGTTGATATCGCTTTTGTTAATAACTTCCACATTTATTCGAATTGTACCAGGAAACTTAGCAGACAGTCGCGGATAGGCCTTTTCTACTGAAGTACCAAGTTTCAGAAGTGCAGCTCTTGTACTGCCGGAGATATGTCGATACAAACTGAATACGCAAAACATCAACAAAATTTAGCGCGTTTTAAAGTTGATATCGCTTTTGTTTATAACTTCCACATTTATTCGAATTGTGCCACGAAACTTTGCAGACAGTCGCGGAGACAGATTTTCTACTGAAGTACCAAGTTTCAGAAGTGCAGCTCTTGTACTGCCGGAGATATGTCGATACAAACTGAATACGCAAAACATCAACAAAATTTAGCGCGTTTTAAAGTTGATATCGCTTTTGTTAATAACTTCAACATTTATTCGAATTGTGCCACGAAACTTTGCAGACTGTCGCGGCGACTGATTTTCTACTGAAGTACCAAATTTCAGAAGTGCAGCTCTTGTACTGCCGGAGATATGTCGATACAAACTGAATACGCAAAACATCGACAAAATTTAGCGCGTTTTAAAGTTGATATCGCTTTAGTTTATAACTTCCACATTTATTCGAATTGTGCCACGAAACTTTGCAGACAGTCGCGGAGACAGATTTTCTACTGGAGTACCAGGTTTGAGAAGTGCAGCTTTTGTACTGCCGGAGATATGTCGATACAAACTGAATACGCAAAACATCAACAAAATTTAGCGCGTTTTAAAGTTGATATCGCTTTTGTTAATAACTTCCACATTTATTCGAATTGTACCACGAAACTTTGCAGACAGTCGCGGATAGGCCTTGTCTACTGACGTACGAAGTTTCAGAAGTGCAGCTCTTGTACTGCCGGAGATATGTCGATACAAACTGAATACGCAAAACATCAACAAAATTTAGCGCGTTTTAAAGTTGATATCGCTTTTGTTTATAACTTCCACATTTATTCGAATTGTGCCACGAAACTTTGCTAACAGTCGCGGAGACAGATTTTCTACTGAAGTACCAAGTTTCAGAAGTGCAGCTCTTGTACTGCCGGAGATATGTCGATACAAACTTAATACGCAAAACATCAACAAAATTTAGCGCGTTTTAAAGTTGATATCGCTTTTGTTAATAACTTCCCCATTTATTCGAATTGTACCACGAAACTTTGCAGACAGTCGCGGAGACAGATTCTTTACTGAAGTACCAAGTTTCAGAAGTGCAGCTCTTGTACTGCCGGAGATATGTCGATACAAACTGAATACGCAAAACATCAACAAAATTTAGCGCGTTTTAAAGTTGATATTGCTTTTGTTAATAACTTCCACATTTATTCGAATTGTGCCACGAAACTTTGCAGACAGTCGCGGATAGGCCTTGTCTACTGAAGTACCAAGTTTCAGAAGTGCAGCTCTTGTACTGCCGGAGATATGTCGATACAAACTGAATACGCAAAACATCAACAAAACTTAGCGCGTTTTAAAGTTGATATCGCTTTTGTTAATAACTTCAACATTTATTCTAATTGTGCCACGAAACTTTGCAGACTGTCGCGGCGACTGATTTTCTACTGAAGTACCAAGTTTCAGAAGTGCAACTCTTGTACTGCCGGAGATATGTCGATACAAACTTAATACGCAAAACATCAACAAAATTTAGCGCGTTTTAAAGTTGATATCGCTTTTGTTAATAACTTCCACATTTATTCGAATTGTGCCACGAAACTTTGCAGACAGTCGCGGCGACTGATTTTCTACTGAAGTACCAAGTTTCAGAAGTGCAACTCTTGTACTGCCGGAGATATGTCGATACAAACTGAATACGCAAAACATCAACAAAATTTAGCGCGTTTTAAAGTTGATATCGCTTTTGTTAATAACTTCCACATTTATTCGAATTGTACCACGAAACTTTGCAGACAGTCGCGGATAGGCCTTGTCTACTGAAGTACGAAGTTTCAGAAGTGCAGCTCTTGTACTGCCGGAGATATGTCGATACAAACTGAATACGCAAAACATCAACAAAATTTAGCGCGTTTTAAAGTTGATATCGCTTTTGTTAATAACTACCACATTTATTCGAATTGTACCAGGACACTTTGCAGACAGTCGCGGATAGGCCTTTTCTACTGGAGTACCAAGTTTCAGAAGTGCAGCTCTTGTACTGCCGGAGATATGTCGATACAAACTGAATACGCAAAACATCAACAAAATTTAGCGCGTTTTAAAGTTGATATCGCTTTTGTTAATAACTTCCACATTTATTCGAATTGTGCCACGAAACTTTGCAGACAGTCGCGGAGACGGACTTTCTACTGGAGTACCAAGTTTCAGAAGTGCAGCTCTTGTACTGCCGGAGATATGTCGATACAAACTGAATACGCAAAACATCAACAAAATTTAGCGCGTTTTAAAGTTGATATCGCTTTAGTTTATAACTTCCACATTTATTCGAATTGTGCCACGAAACTTTGCAGACAGTCGCAGAGACAGATTTTCTACTGGAGTACCAGGTTTCAGAAGTGCAGCTCTTGTACTGCCGGAGATATGTCGATACAAACTGAATACGCAAAACATCAACAAAATTTAGCGCGTTTTAAAGTTGATATCGCTTTTGTTAATAACTTCCACATTTATTCGAATTGTACCACGAAACTTTGCAGACAGTCGCGGATAGGCCTTGTCTACTGAAGTACGCAGTTTCAGAAGTGCAGCTCTTGTACTGCCGGAGATATGTCGATACAAACTGAATACGCAAAACATCAACAAAATTTAGCGCGTTTTAAAGTTGATATCGCTTTTGTTTATAACTTTCACATTTATTCGAATTGTGCCACGAAACTTTGCAGACAGTCGCGGAGACAGATTTTCTACTGAAGTACCAGGTTTCAGAAGTGCAGCTCTTGTACTGCCGGAGATATGTCGATACAAACTTAATACGCAAAACATCAACAAAATTTAGCGCGTTTTAAAGTTGATATCGCTTTTGTTAATAACTTCCCTATTTATTCGAATTGTACCACGAAACTTTGCAGACAGTCGCGGAGACAGATTCTCTACTGAAGTACGAAGTTTCAGAAGTGCAGCTCTTGTACTGCCGGAGATATGTCGATACAAACTGAATACGCAAAACATCAACAAAATTTAGCGCGTTTTAAAGTTGATATTGCTTTTGTTAATAACTTCCACATTTATTCGAATTGTGCCACGAAACTTTGCAGACAGTCGCGGATAGGCCTTGTCTACTGAAGTACCAAGTTTCAGAAGTGCAGCTCTTGTACTGCCGGAGATATGTCGATACAAACTGAATACGCAAAACATCAACAAAACTTAGCGCGTTTTAAAGTTGATATCGCTTTTGTTAATAACTTCAACATTTATTCGAATTGTGCCACGAAACTTTGCAGACTGTCGCGGCGACTGATTTTCTACTGAAGTACCAAATTTCAGAAGTGCAACTGTTGTACTGCCGGAGATATGTCGATACAAACTGAATACGCAAAACATCAACAAAATTTAGCGCGTTTTAAAGTTGATATCGCTTTAGTTTATAACTTCCACATTTATTCGAATTGTGCCACAAAACTTTGCAGACAGTCGCAGAGACAGATTTTCTACTGGAGTACCAGGTTTCAGAAGTGCAGCTCTTGTACTGCCTGAGATATGTCGATACAAACTGAATACGCAAAACATCAACAAAATTTAGCGCGTTTTAAAGTTGATATCGCTTTTGTTAATAACTTCCACATTTATTCGAATTGTACCACGAAACTTTGCAGACAGTCGCGGATAGGCCTTGTCTACTGAAGTACGAAGTTTCAGAAGTGCAGCTCTTGTACTCCCGGAGATATGTCGATACAAACTTAATACGCAAAACATCAACAAAATTTAGCGCGTTTTAAAGTTGATATCGCTTTTGTTAATAACTTCCCTATTTATTCGAATTGTACCACGAAACTTTGCAGACAGTCGCGGAGACAGATTCTCTACTGACGTACTAAGTTTCAGAAGTGCAGCTCTTGTACTGCCGGAGATATGTCGATACAAACTGAATACGCAAAACATCAACAAAATTTAGCGCGTTTTAAAGTTGATATCGCTTTTGTTAATAACTTCAACATTTATTCGAATAGTGCAACGAAACTTTGCAGACAGTCGCGGAGCCAGATTTTCTACTAAAGTACGAAGTTTCAGAAGTGCAGCTCTTGTACTGCCGGAGATATGTCGATACAAACTGAATACGCAAAACATCAACAAAATTTAGCGCGTTTTAAAGTTGATATCGCTTTTGTTAATAACTTCCACATTTATTCGAATTGTACCACGAAACTTTGCAGACAGTCGCGGATAGGCCTTTTCTACTGAAGTACCAAGTTTCAGAAGTGCAGCTCTTGTACTGCCGGAGATATGTCGATACAAACTGAATACGCAAAACATCAACAAAATTTAGCGCGTTTTAAAGTTGATATCGCTTTTGTTAATAACTTCAACATTTATTCGAATTGTGCCACGAAACTTTGCAGACTGTCGCGGCGACTGATTTTCTACTGAAGTACCAAATTTCAGAAGTGCAGCTCTTGTACTGCCGGAGATATGTCGATACAAACTGAATACGCAAAACATCAACAAAATTTAGCGCGTTTTAAAGTTGATATCGCTTTAGTTTATAACTTCCACATTTATTCGAATTGTGCCACGAAACTTTGCAGACAGTCGCGGAGACAGATTTTCTACTGGAGTACAAGGTTTGAGAAGTGCAGCTCTTGTACTGCCGGAGATATGTCGATACAAACTGAATACGCAAAACATCAACAAAATTTTGCGCGTTTTAAAGTTGATATCGCTTTTGTTAATAACTTCCACATTTATTCGAATTGTACCACGAAACTTTGCAGACAGTCGCGGATAGGCCTTGTCTACTGAAGTACGAAGTCTCAGAAGTGCAGCTCTTGTACTGCCGGAGATATGTCGATACAAACTGAATACGCAAAACATCAACAAAATTTAGCGCGTTTTAAAGTTGATATCGCTTTTGTTTATAACTTCCACATTTATTCGAATTGTGCCACGAAACTTTGCAGACAGTCGCGGAGACAGATTTTCTACTGAAGTACCAAGTTTCAGAAGTGCAGCTCTTGTACTGCCGGAGATATGTCGATACAAACTTAATACGCAAAACATCAACAAAATTTAGCGCGTTTTAAAGTTGATATCGCTTTTGTTAATAACTTCCCCATTTATTCGAATTGTACCACGAAACTTTGCAGACAGTCGCGGAGAAAGATTCTCTACTGAAGTACCAAGTTTCAGAAGTGCAGCTCTTGTACTGCCGGAGATATGTCGATACAAACTGAATACGCAAAACATCAACAAAATTTAGCGCGTTTTAAAGTTGATATTGCTTTTGTTAATAACTTCCACATTTATTCGAATTGTGCCACGAAACTTTGCAGACAGTCGCGGATAGGCCTTGTCTACTGAAGTACCAAGTTTCGGAAGTGCAGCTCTTGTACTGCCGGAGATATGTCGATAAAAACTGAATACGCAAAACATCAACAAATCTTAGCGCGTTTTAAAGTTGATATCGCTTTTGTTTATAACTTCCACATTTATTCGAATTGTGCCACGAAACTTTGCAGACAGTCGCGGAGACAGATTTTCTACTGAAGTACCAAGTTTCAGAAGTGCAGCTCTTGTACTGCCGGAGATATGTCGATACAAACTTAATACGCAAAACATCAACAAAATTTAGCGCGTTTTAAAGTTGATATCGCTTTTGTTAATAACTTCCACATTTATTCGAATTGTGCCACGAAACTTTGCAGACAGTCGCGGAGACAGATTTTCTACTGGAGTACCAAGTTTCAGAAGTGCAACTCTTGTACTGCCGGAGATATGTCGATACAAACTGAATACGCAAAACATCAACAAAATTTAGCGCGTTTTAAAGTTGATATCGCTTTTGTTAATAACTTCCACATTTATTCGAATTGTACCACGAAACTTTGCAGACAGTCGCGGATAGGCCTTGTCTACTAAAGTACGAAGTTTCAGAAGTGCAGCTCTTGTACTGCCGGAGATATGTCGATACAAACTGAATACGCAAAACATCAACAAAATTTAGCGCGTTTTAAAGTTGATATCGCTTTTGTTAATAACTTCCACATTTATTCGAATTGTACCAGGAAACTTTGCAGACAGTCGCGGATAGGCCTTTTCTACTGAAGTACCAAGTTTCAGAAGTGCAGCTCTTGTACTGCCGGAGATATGTCGATACAAACTGAATACGCAAAACATCAACAAAATTTAGCGCGTTTTAAAGTTGATATCGCTTTTGTTAATAACTTCCACATTTATTCGAATTGTACCACGAAACTTTGCAGACAGTCGCGGAGACAGATTCTCTACTGACGTACTAAGTTTCAGAAGTGCAGCTCTTGTACTGCCGGAGATATGTTGATACAAACTGAATACGCAAAACATCAACAAAATTTAGCGCGTTTTAAAGTTGATATCGCTTTTGTTAATAACTTCAACATTTATTCGAATAGTGCAACGAAACTTTGCAGACAGTCGCGGAGCCAGATTTTCTACTAAAGTACGAAGTTTCAGAAGTGCAGCTCTTGTACTGCCGGAGATATGTCGATACAAACTGAATACGCAAAACATCAACAAAATTTAGCGCGTTTTAAAGTTGATATCGCTTTTGTTAATAACTTCCACATTTATTCGAATTGTACCACGAAACTTTGCAGACAGTCGCGGATAGGCCTTTTCTACTGAAGTACCAAGTTTCAGAAGTGCAGCTCTTGTACTGCCGGAGATATGTCGATACAAACTGAATACGCAAAACATCAACAAAATTTAGCGCGTTTTAAAGTTGATATCGCTTTTGTTAATAACTTCAACATTTATTCGAATTGTGCCACGAAACTTTGCAGACTGTCGCGGCGACTGATTTTCTACTGAAGTACCAAATTTCAGAAGTGCAGCTCTTGTACTGCCGGAGATATGTCGATACAAACTGAATACGCAAAACATCAACAAAATTTAGCGCGTTTTAAAGTTGATATCGCTTTAGTTTATAACTTCCACATTTATTCGAATTGTGCCACGAAACTTTGCAGACAGTCGCGGAGACAGATTTTCTACTGGAGTACCAGGTTTGAGAAGTGCAGCTCTTGTACTGCCGGAGATATGTCGATACAAACTGAATACGCAAAACATCAACAAAATTTTGCGCGTTTTAAAGTTGATATCGCTTTTGTTAATAACTTCCACATTTATTCGAATTGTACCACGAAACTTTGCAGACAGTCGCGGATAGGCCTTGTCTACTGAAGTACGAAGTCTCAGAAGTGCAGCTCTTGTACTGCCGGAGATATGTCGATACAAACTGAATACGCAAAACATCAACAAAATTTAGCGCGTTTTAAAGTTGATATCGCTTTTGTTTATAACTTCCACATTTATTCGAATTGTGCCACGAAACTTTGCAGACAGTCGCGGAGACAGATTTTCTACTGAAGTACCAAGTTTCAGAAGTGCAGCTCTTGTACTGCCGGAGATATGTCGATACAAACTTAATACGCAAAACATCAACAAAATTTAGCGCGTTTTAAAGTTGATATCGCTTTTGTTAATAACTTCCCCATTTATTCGAATTGTACCACGAAACTTTGCAGACAGTCGCGGAGACAGATTTTCTACTGAAGTACCAAGTTTCAGAAGTGCAGCTCTTGTACTGCCGGAGATATGTCGATACAAACTGAATACGCAAAACATCAACAAAATTTAGCGCGTTTTAAAGTTGATATTGCTTTTGTTAATAACTTCCACATTTATTCGAATTGTGCCACGAAACTTTGCAGACAGTCGCGGATAGGCCTTGTCTACTGAAGTACCAAGTTTCGGAAGTGCAGCTCTTGTACTGCCGGAGATATGTCGATACAAACTGAATACGCAAAACATCAACAAAACTTAGCGCGTTTTAAAGTTGATATCGCTTTTGTTTATAACTTCCACATTTATTCGAATTGTGCCACGAAACTTTGCAGACAGTCGCGGAGACAGATTTTCTACTGAAGTACCAAGTTTCAGAAGTGCAGCTCTTGTACTGCCGGAGATATGTCGATACAAACTTAATACGCAAAACATCAACAAAATTTAGCGCGTTTTAAAGTTGATATCGCTTTTGTTAATAACTTCCACATTTATTCGAATTGTGCCACGAAACTTTGCAGACAGTCGCGGAGACAGATTTTCTACTGGAGTACCAAGTTTCAGAAGTGCAACTCTTGTACTGCCGGAGATATGTCGATACAAACTGAATACGCAAAACATCAACAAAATTTAGCGCGTTTTAAAGTTGATATCGCTTTTGTTAATAACTTCCACATTTATTCGAATTGTACCACGAAACTTTGCAGACAGTCGCGGATAGGCCTTGTCTACTAAAGTACGAAGTTTCAGAAGTGCAGCTCTTGTACTGCCGGAGATATGTCGATACAAACTGAATACGCAAAACATCAACAAAATTTAGCGCGTTTTAAAGTTGATATCGCTTTTGTTAATAACTTCCACATTTATTCGAATTGTACCAGGAAACTTTGCAGACAGTCGCGGATAGGCCTTTTCTACTGAAGTACCAAGTTTCAGAAGTGCAGCTCTTGTACTGCCGGAGATATGTCGATACAAACTGAATACGCAAAACATCAACAAAATTTAGCGCGTTTTAAAGTTGATATCGCTTTTGTTAATAACTTCCACATTTATTCGAATTGTGCCACGAAACTTTGCAGACAGTCGCGGCGACTGATTTTCTACTGAAGTACCAAGTTTCAGAAGTGCAGCTCTTGTACTGCCGGAGATATGTCGATACAAACTGAATACGCAAAACATCAACAAAATTTAGCGCGTTTTAAAGTTGATATCGCTTTTGTTTATAACTTCCACATTTATTCGAATTGTGCCACGAAACTTTGCAGACAGTCGCGGAGACAGATTTTCTACTGGAGTACCAAGTTTCAGAAGTGCAACTCTTGTACTGCCGGAGATATGTCGATACAAACTGAATACGCAAAACATCAACAAAATTTAGCGCGTTTTAAAGTTGATATCGCTTTTGTTAATAACTTCCACATTTATTCGAATTGTAACACGAAACTTTGCAGACAGTCGCGGATAGGCCTTGTCTACTGAAGTACGACGTTTCAGAAGTGCAGCTCTTGTACTGCCGGAGATATGTCGATACAAACTGAATACGCAAAACATCAACAAAATTTAGCGCGTTTTAAAGTTGATATCGCTTTTGTTAATAACTTCCACATTTATTCGAATTGTAACACGAAACTTAGCAGACAGTCGCGGATAGGCCTTTTCTACTGAAGTACCAAGTTTCAGAAGTGCAGCTCTTGTACTGCCGGAGATATGTCGATACAAACTGAATACGCAAAACATCAACAAAATTTAGCGCGTTTTAAAGTTGATATCGCTTTTGTTAATAACTTCCACATTTATTCGAATTGTGCCACGAAACTTTGCAGACAGTCGCGGCGACTGATTTTCTACTGAAGTACCAAGTTTCAGAAGTGCAGCTCTTGTACTGCCGGAGACATGTCGATACAAACTGAATACGCAAAACATCAACAAAATTTAGCGCGTTTTAAAGTTGATATCGCTTTTGTTTATAACTTCCACATTTATTCGAATTGTGCCACGAAACTTTGCAGACAGTCGCGGAGACAGATTTTCTACTGAAGTACCAAGTTTCAGAAGTGCAGCTCTTGTACTGCCGGAGATATGTCGATACAAACTGAATACGCAAAACATCAACAAAATTTAGCGCGTTTTAAAGTTGATATCGCTTTTGTTAATAACTTCAACATTTATTCGAATTGTGCCACGAAACTTTGCAGACTGTCGCAGCGACTGATTTTCTACTGAAGTACCAAATTTCAGAAGTGCAGCTCTTGTACTGCCGGAGATATGTCGATACAAACTGAATACGCAAAACATCAACAAAATTTAGCGCGTTTTAAAGTTGATATCGCTTTAGTTTATAACTTCCACATTTATTCGAATTGTGCCACGAAACTTTGCAGACAGTCGCGGAGACAGATTTCCTACTGGAGTACCAGGTTTGAGAAGTGCAGCTCTTGTACTGCCGGAGATATGTCGATACAAACTGAATACGCAAAACATCAACAAAATTTAGCGCGTTTTAAAGTTGATATCGCTTTTGTTAATAACTTCCACATTTATTCTAATTGTACCACGAAACTTTGCAGACAGTCGCGGATAGGCCTTGTCTACTGAAGTACGAAGTTTCAGAAGTGCAGCTCTTGTACTGCCGGAGATATGTCGATACAAACTGAATACGCAAAACATCAACAAAATTTAGCGCGTTTTAAAGTTGATATCGCTTTTGTTTATAACTTCCACATTTATTCGAATTGTGCCACGAAACTTTGCAGACAGTCGCGGAGACAGATTTTCTACTGAAGTACCCAGTTTCAGAAGTGCAGCTCTTGTACTGCCGGAGATATGTCGATACAAACTTAATACGCAAAACATCAACAAAATTTAGCGCGTTTTAAAGTTGATATCGCTTTTGTTAATAACTTCCCCATTTATTCGAATTGTACCACGAAACTTTGCAGACAGTCGCGGAGACAGATTCTCTACTGAAGTACCAAGTTCTAGAAGTGCAGCTCTTGTACTGCCGGAGATATGTCGATACAAACTGAATACGCAAAACATCAACAAAATTTAGCGCGTTTTAAAGTTGATATTGCTTTTGTTAATAACTTCCACATTTATTCGAATTGTGCCACGAAACTTTGCAGACAGTCGCGGAGACAGATTTTCTACTGGAGTACCAGGTTTGAGAAGTGCAGCTCTTGCACTGCCGGAGATATGTCGATACAAACTGAATACGCAAAACATCAACAAAATTTAGCGCGTTTTAAAGTTGATATCGCTTTTGTTAATAACTTCCACATTTATTCGAATTGTACCACGAAACTTTGCAGACAGTCGCGGATAGGCCTTGTCTACTGACGTACGAAGTTTCAGAAGTGCAGCTCTTGTACTGCCGGAGATATGTCGATACAAACTGAATACGCAAAACATCAACAAAATTTAGCGCGTTTTAAAGTTGATATCGCTTTTGTTTATAACTTCCACATTTATTCGAATTGTGCCACGAAACTTTGCAGACAGTCGCGGAGACAGATTTTCTACTGAAGTACCAAGTTTCAGAAGTGCAGCTCTTGTACTGCCGGAGATATGTCGATACAAACTTAATACGCAAAACATCAACAAAATTTAGCGCGTTTTAAAGTTGATATCGCTTTTGTTAATAACTTCCCCATTTATTCGAATTGTACCACGAAACTTTGCAGACAGTCGCGGAGACAGATTCTTTACTGAAGTACCAAGTTTCAGAAGTGCAGCTCTTGTACTGCCGGAGATATGTCGATACAAACTGAATACGCAAAACATCAACAAAATTTAGCGCGTTTTAAAGTTGATATTGCTTTTGTTAATAACTTCCACATTTATTCGAATTGTGCCACGAAACTTTGCAGACAGTCGCGGATAGGCCTTGTCTACTGAAGTACCAAGTTTCAGAAGTGCAGATCTTGTACTGCCGGAGATATGTCGATACAAACTGAATACGCAAAACATCAACAAAACTTAGCGCGTTTTAAAGTTGATATCGCTTTTGTTAATAACTTCAACATTTATTCGAATTGTGCCACGAAACTTTGCAGACTGTCGCGGCGACTGATTTTCTACTGAAGTACCAAGTTTCAGAAGTGCAACTCTTGTACTGCCGGAGATATGTCGATACAAACTGAATACGCAAAACATCAACAAAATTTAGCGCGTTTTAAAGTTGATATCGCTTTTGTTAATAACTTCCACATTTATTCGAATTGTGCCACGAAACTTTGCAGACAGTCGCGGAGACAGATTTTCTACTGGAGTACCAAGTTTCAGAAGTGCAACTCTTGTACTGCCGGAGATATGTCGATACAAACTGAATACGCAAAACATCAACAAAATTTAGCGCGTTTTAAAGTTGATATCGCTTTTGTTAATAACTTCCACATTTATTCTAATTGTACCACGAAACTTTGCAGACAGTCGCGGATAGGCCTTGTCTACTGAAGTACGAAGTTTCAGAAGTGCAGCTCTTGTACTGCCGGAGATATGTCGATACAAACTGAATACGCAAAACATCAACAAAATTTAGCGCGTTTTAAAGTTGATATCGCTTTTGTTAATAACTTCCACATTTATTCGAATTGTACCAGGACACTTTGCAGACAGTCGCGGATAGGCCTTTTCTACTGGAGTACCAAGTTTCAGAAGTGCAGCTCTTGTACTGCCGGAGATATGTCGATACAAACTGAATACGCAAAACATCAACAAAATTTAGCGCGTTTTAAAGTTGATATCGCTTTTGTTAATAACTTCCACATTTATTCGAATTGTGCCACGAAACTTTGCAGACGGTCGCGGAGACGGACTTTCTACTGGAGTACCAAGTTTCAGAAGTGCAGCTCTTGTACTGCCGGAGATATGTCGATACAAACTGAATACGCAAAACATCAACAAAATTTAGCGCGTTTTAAAGTTGATATCGCTTTAGTTTATAACTTCCACATTTATTCGAATTGTGCCACGAAACTTTGCAGACAGTCGCAGAGACAGATTTTCTACTGGAGTACCAGGTTTCAGAAGTGCAGCTCTTGTACTGTCGGAGATATGTCGATACAAACTGAATACGCAAAACATCAACAAAATTTAGCGCGTTTTAAAGTTGATATCGCTTTTGTTAATAACTTCCACATTTATTCGAATTGTACCACGAAACTTTGCAGACAGTCGCGGATAGGCCTTGTCTACTGAAGTACGAAGTTTCAGAAGTGCAGCTCTTGTACTGCCGGAGATATGTCGATACAAACTGAATACGCAAAACATCAACAAAATTTAGCGCGTTTTAAAGTTGATATCGCTTTTGTTTATAACTTTCACATTTATTCGAATTGTGCCACGAAACTTTGCAGACAGTCGCGGAGACAGATTTTCTACTGAAGTACCAGGTTTCAGAAGTGCAGCTCTTGTACTGCCGGAGATATGTCGATACAAACTTAATACGCAAAACATCAACAAAATTTAGCGCGTTTTAAAGTTGATATCGCTTTTGTTAATAACTTCCCTATTTATTCGAATTGTACCACGAAACTTTGCAGACAGTCGCGGAGACAGATTCTCTACTGAAGTACCAAGTTTCAGAAGTGCAGCTCTTGTACTGCCGGAGATATGTCGATACAAACTGAATACGCAAAACATCAACAAAATTTAGCGCGTTTTAAAGTTGATATTGCTTTTGTTAATAACTTCCACATTTATTCGAATTGTGCCACGAAACTTTGCAGACAGTCGCGGATAGGCTTTGTCTACTGAAGTACCAAGTTTCAGAAGTGCAGCTCTTGTACTGCCGGAGATATGTCGATACAAACTGAATACGCAAAACATCAACAAAACTTAGCGCGTTTTAAAGTTGATATCGCTTTTGTTAATAACTTCAACATTTATTCGAATTGTGCCACGAAACTTTGCAGACTGTCGCGGCGACTGATTTTCTACTGAAGTACCAAATTTCAGAAGTGCAACTGTTGTACTGCCGGAGATATGTCGATACAAACTGAATACGCAAAACATCAACAAAATTTAGCGCGTTTTAAAGTTGATATCGCTTTAGTTTATAACTTCCACATTTATTCGAATTGTGCCACAAAACTTTGCAGACAGTCGCAGAGACAGATTTTCTACTGGAGTACCAGGTTTCAGAAGTGCAGCTCTTGTACTGCCGGAGATATGTCGATACAAACTGAATACGCAAAACATCAACAAAATTTAGCGCGTTTTAAAGTTGATATCGCTTTTGTTAATAACTTCCACATTTATTCGAATTGTACCACGAAACTTTGCAGACAGTCGCGGATAGGCCTTGTCTACTGAAGTACGAAGTTTCAGAAGTGCAGCTCCTGTACTGCCGGAGATATGTCGATACAAACTTAATACGCAAAACATCAACAAAATTTAGCGCGTTTTAAAGTTGATATCGCTTTTGTTAATAACTTCCCTATTTATTCGAATTGTACCACGAAACTTTGCAGACAGTCGCGGAGACAGATTCTCTACTGACGTACTAAGTTTCAGAAGTGCAGCTCTTGTACTGCCGGAGATATGTCGATACAAACTGAATACGCAAAACATCAACAAAATTTAGCGCGTTTTAAAGTTGATATCGCTTTTGTTAATAACTTCAACATTTATTCGAATAGTGCAACGAAACTTTGCAGACAGTCGCGGAGCCAGATTTTCTACTGAAGTACGAAGTTTCAGAAGTGCAGCTCTTGTACTGCCGGAGATATGTCGATACAAACTGAATACGCAAAACATCAACAAAATTTAGCGCGTTTTAAAGTTGATATCGCTTTTGTTAATAACTTCCACATTTATTCGAATTGTACCACGAAACTTTGCAGACAGTCGCGGATAGGCCTTTTCTACTGAAGTACCAAGTTTCAGAAGTGCAGCTCTTGTACTGCCGGAGATATGTCGATACAAACTGAATACGCAAAACATCAACAAAATTTAGCGCGTTTTAAAGTTGATATCGCTTTTGTTAATAACTTCAACATTTATTCGAATGGTGCCACGAAACTTTGCAGACTGTCGCGGCGACTGATTTTCTACTGAAGTACCAAATTTCAGAAGTGCAGCTCTTGTACTGCCGGAGATATGTCGATACAAACTGAATACGCAAAACATCAACAAAATTTAGCGCGTTTTAAAGTTGATATCGCTTTAGTTTATAACTTCCACATTTATTCGAATTGTGCCACGAAACTTTGCAGACAGTCGCGGAGACAGATTTTCTACTGGAGTACCAGGTTTGAGAAGTGCAGCTCTTGTACTGCCGGAGATATGTCGATACAAACTGAATACGCAAAACATCAACAAAATTTTGCGCGTTTTAAAGTTGATATCGCTTTTGTTAATAACTTCCACATTTATTCGAATTGTACCACGAAACTTTGCAGACAGTCGCGGATAGGCCTTGTCTACTGAAGTACGAAGTCTCAGAAGTGCAGCTCTTGTACTGCCGGAGATATGTCGATACAAACTGAATACGCAAAACATCAACAAAATTTAGCGCGTTTTAAAGTTGATATCGCTTTTGTTTATAACTTCCACATTTATTCGAATTGTGCCACGAAACTTTGCAGACAGTCGCGGAGACAGATTTTCTACTGAAGTACCAAGTTTCAGAAGTGCAGCTCTTGTACTGCCGGAGATATGTCGATACAAACTTAATACGCAAAACATCAACAAAATTTAGCGCGTTTTAAAGTTGATATCGCTTTTGTTAATAACTTCCCCATTTATTCGAATTGTACCACGAAACTTTGCAGACAGTCGCGGAGAAAGATTCTCTACTGAAGTACCAAGTTTCAGAAGTGCAGCTCTTGTACTGCCGGAGATATGTCGATACAAACTGAATACGCAAAACATCAACAAAATTTAGCGCGTTTTAAAGTTGATATTGCTTTTGTTAATAACTTCCACATTTATTCGAATTGTGCCACGAAACTTTGCAGACAGTCGCGGATAGGCCTTGTCTACTGAAGTACCAAGTTTCAGAAGTGCAGCTCTTGTACTGCCGGAGATATGTCGATACAAACTGAATACGCAAAACATCAACAAAACTTAGCGCGTTTTAAAGTTGATATCGCTTTTGTTTATAACTTCCACATTTATTCGAATTGTGCCACGAAACTTTGCAGACAGTCGCGGAGACAGATTTTCTACTGAAGTACCAAGTTTCAGAAGTGCAGCTCTTGTACTGCCGGAGATATGTCGATACAAACTTAATACGCAAAACATCAACAAAATTTAGCGCGTTTTAAAGTTGATATCGCTTTTGTTAATAACTTCCACATTTATTCGAATTGTGCCACGAAACTTTGCAGACAGTCGCGGAGACAGATTTTCTACTGGAGTACCAAGTTTCAGAAGTGCAACTCTTGTACTGCCGGAGATATGTCGATACAAACTGAATACGCAAAACATCAACAAAATTTAGCGCGTTTTAAAGTTGATATCGCTTTTGTTAATAACTTCCACATTTATTCGAATTGTACCACGAAACTTTGCAGACAGTCGCGGATAGGCCTTGTCTACTAAAGTACGAAGTTTCAGAAGTGCAGCTCTTGTACTGCCGGAGATATGTCGATACAAACTGAATACGCAAAACATCAACAAAATTTAGCGCGTTTTAAAGTTGATATCGCTTTTGTTAATAACTTCCACATTTATTCGAATTGTACCAGGAAACTTTGCAGACAGTCGCGGATAGGCCTTTTCTACTGAAGTACCAAGTTTCAGAAGTGCAGCTCTTGTACTGCCGGAGATATGTCGATACAAACTGAATACGCAAAACATCAACAAAATTTAGCGCGTTTTAAAGTTGATATCGCTTTTGTTAATAACTTCCACATTTATTCGAATTGTGCCACGAAACTTTGCAGACAGTCGCGGCGACTGATTTTCTACTGAAGTACCAAGTTTCAGAAGTGCAGCTCTTGTACTGCCGGAGATATGTCGATACAAACTGAATACGCAAAACATCAACAAAATTTAGCGCGTTTTAAAGTTGATATCGCTTTTGTTTATAACTTCCACATTTATTCGAATTGTGCCACGAAACTTTGCAGACAGTCGCGGAGACAGATTTTCTACTGGAGTACCAAGTTTCAGAAGTGCAACTCTTGTACTGCCGGAGATATGTCGATACAAACTGAATACGCAAAACATCAACAAAATTTAGCGCGTTTTAAAGTTGATATCGCTTTTGTTAATAACTTCCACATTTATTCGAATTGTAACACGAAACTTTGCAGACAGTCGCGGATAGGCCTTGTCTACTGAAGTACGAAGTTTCAGAAGTGCAGCTCTTGTACTGCCGGAGATATGTCGATACAAACTGAATACGCAAAACATCAACAAAATTTAGCGCGTTTTAAAGTTGATATCGCTTTTGTTAATAACTTCCACATTTATTCGAATTGTACCAGGAAACTTAGCAGACAGTCGCGGATAGGCCTTTTCTACTGAAGTACCAAGTTTCAGAAGTGCAGCTCTTGTACTGCCGGAGATATGTCGATACAAACTGAATACGCAAAACATCAACAAAATTTAGCGCGTTTTAAAGTTGATATCGCTTTTGTTAATAACTTCCACATTTATTCGAATTGTGCCACGAAACTTTGCAGACAGTCGCGGCGACTGATTTTCTACTGAAGTACCAAGTTTCAGAAGTGCAGCTCTTGTACTGCCGGAGATATGTCGATACAAACTGAATACGCAAAACATCAACAAAATTTAGCGCGTTTTAAAGTTGATATCGCTTTTGTTTATAACTTCCACATTTATTCGAATTGTGCCACGAAACTTTGCAGACAGTCGCGGAGACAGATTTTCTACTGAAGTACCAAGTTTCAGAAGTGCAGCTCTTGTACTGCCGGAGATATGTCGATACAAACTGAATACGCAAAACATCAACAAAATTTAGCGCGTTTTAAAGTTGATATCGCTTTTGTTAATAACTTCAACATTTATTCGAATTGTGCCACGAAACTTTGCAGACTGTCGCAGCGACTGATTTTCTACTGAAGTACCAAATTTCAGAAGTGCAGCTCTTGTACTGCCGGAGATATGTCGATACAAACTGAATACGCAAAACATCAACAAAATTTAGCGCGTTTTAAAGTTGATATCGCTTTAGTTTATAACTTCCACATTTATTCGAATTGTGCCACGAAACTTTGCAGACAGTCGCGGAGACAGATTTTCTACTGGAGTACCAGGTTTGAGAAGTGCAGCTCTTGTACTGCCGGAGATATGTCGATACAAACTGAATACGCAAAACATCAACAAAATTTAGCGCGTTTTAAAGTTGATATCGCTTTTGTTAATAACTTCCACATTTATTCTAATTGTACCACGAAACTTTGCAGACAGTCGCGGATAGGCCTTGTCTACTGAAGTACCCAGTTTCAGAAGTGCAGCTCTTGTACTGCCGGAGATATGTCGATACAAACTGAATACGCAAAACATCAACAAAATTTAGCGCGTTTTAAAGTTGATATCGCTTTTGTTTATAACTTCCACATTTATTCGAATTGTGCCACGAAACTTTGCAGACAGTCGCGGAGACAGATTTTCTACTGAAGTACCCAGTTTCAGAAGTGCAGCTCTTGTACTGCCGGAGATATGTCGATACAAACTTAATACGCAAAACATCAACAAAATTTAGCGCGTTTTAAAGTTGATATCGCTTTTGTTAATAACTTCCCCATTTATTCGAATTGTACCACGAAACTTTGCAGACAGTCGCGGAGACAGATTCTCTACTGAAGTACCAAGTTCTAGAAGTGCAGCTCTTGTACTGCCGGAGATATGTCGATACAAACTGAATACGCAAAACATCAACAAAATTTAGCGCGTTTTAAAGTTGATATTGCTTTTGTTAATAACTTCCACATTTATTCGAATTGTGCCACGAAACTTTGCAGACAGTCGCGGATAGGCCTTGTCTACTGAAGTACCAAGTTTCAGAAGTGCAGCTCTTGTACTGCCGGAGATATGTCGATACAAACTGAATACGCAAAACATCAACAAAACTTAGCGCGTTTTAAAGTTGATATCGCTTTTGTTTATAACTTCAACATTTATTCGAATTGTGCCACGAAACTTTGCAGACTGTCGCGGCGACTGATTTTCTACTGAAGTACCAAGTTTCAGAAGTGCAACTCTTGTACTGCCGGAGATATGTCGATACAAACTGAATACGCAAAACATCAACAAAATTTAGCGCGTTTTCAAGTTGATATCGCTTTTGTTAATAACTTCCACATTTATTCGAATTGTGCCACGAAACTTTGCAGACAGTCGCGGAGACAGATTTTCTACTGGAGTACCAAGTTTCAGAAGTGCAACTCTTGTACTGCCGGAGATATGTCGATACAAACTGAATACGCAAAACATCAACAAAATTTAGCGCGTTTTAAAGTTGATATCGCTTTTGTTAATAACTTCCACATTTATTCGAATTGTACCACGAAACTTTGCAGACAGTCGCGGATAGGCCTTGTCTACTGAAGTACGAAGTTTCAGAAGTGCAGCTCTTGTACTGCCGGAGATATGTCGATACAAACTGAATACGCAAAACATCAACAAAATTTAGCGCGTTTTAAAGTTGATATCGCTTTTGTTAATAACTTCCACATTTATTCGAATTGTACCAGGAAACTTTGCAGACAGTCGCGGATAGGCCTTTTCTACTGAAGTACCAAGTTTCAGAAGTGCAGCTCTTGTACTGCCGGAGATATGTCGATACAAACTGAATACGCAAAACATCAACAAAATTTAGCGCGTTTTAAAGTTGATATCGCTTTTGTTAATAACTTCCACATTTATTCGAATTGTGCCACGAAACTTTGCAGACAGTCGCGGCGACTGATTTTCTACTGAAGTACCAAGTTTCAGAAGTGCAGCTCTTGTACTGCCGGAGATATGTCGATACAAACTGAATACGCAAAACATCAACAAAATTTAGCGCGTTTTAAAGTTGATATCGCTTTTGTTTATAACTTCCACATTTATTCGAATTGTGCCACGAAACTTTGCAGACAGTCGCGGAGACAGATTTTCTACTGAAGTACCAAGTTTCAGCAGTGCAGCTCTTGTACTGCCGGAGATATGTCGATACAAACTGAATACGCAAAACATCAACAAAATTTAGCGCGTTTTAAAGTTGATATCGCTTTTGTTAATAACTTCCACATTTATTCGAATTGTACCACGAAACTTTGCAGACAGTCGCGGATAGGCCTTGTCTACTGAAGTACGAAGTTTCAGAAGTGCAGCTCTTGTACTGCCGGAGATATGTAGATACAAACTGAATACGCAAAACATCAACAAAATTTAGCGCGTTTTAAAGTTGATATCGCTTTTGTTTATAACTTCCACATTTATTCGAATTGTGCCACGAAACTTTGCAGACAGTCGCGGAGACAGATTTTCTACTGAAGTACCAAGTTTCAGAAGTGCAGCTTTTGTACTGCCGGAGATATGTCGATACAAACTGAATACGCAAAACATCAACAAAATTTAGCGCGTTTTAAAGTGTATATCGCTTTTGTTAATAACTTCCCCATTTATTCGAATTGTACCACGAAACTTTGCAGACAGTCGCGGAGACAGATTCTCTACTGAAGTACCAAGTTTCAGAAGTGCAGCTCTTGTACTGCCGGAGATATGTCGATACAAACTGAATACGCAAAACATAAACAAAATTTAGCGCGTTTTAAAGTTGATATTGCTTTTGTTAATAACTTCCACATTTATTCGAATTGTGCCACGAAACTTTGCAGACAGTCGCGGATAGGCCTTGTCTACTGAAGTACCAAGTTTCAGAAGTGCAGCTCTTGTACTGCCGGAGATATGTCGATACAAACTGAATACGCAAAACATCAACAAAACTTAGCGCGTTTTAAAGTTGATATCGCTTTAGTTTATAACTTCCACATTTATTCGAATTGTGCCACGAAACTTTGCAGACTGTCGCGGCGACTGATTCTCTACTGAAGTACCAAGTTTCAGAAGTGCAACTGTTGTACTGCCGGAGATATGTCGATACAAACTGAATACGCAAAACATCAACAAAATTTAGCGCGTTTTAAAGTTGATATCGCTTTTGTTAATAACTTCCACATTTATTCGAATTGTGCCACGAAACTTTGCAGACAGTCGCGGAGACAGATTTCCTACTGGAGTACCAAGTTTCAGAAGTGCAGCTCTTGTACTGCCGGAGATATGTCGATACAAACTGAATACGCAAAACATCAACAAAATTTAGCGCGTTTTAAAGTTGATATCGCTTTTGTTAATAACTTCTACATGTATTCGAATTGTACCACGAAACTTTGCAGACAGTCGCGGATAGGCTTTGTCTACTGAAGTACGAAGTTTCAGAAGTGCAGCTCTTGTACTGCCGGAGATATGTCGATACAAACTGAATACGCAAAACATCAACAAAATTTAGCGCGTTTTAAAGTTGATATCGCTTTTGTTAATAACTTCCACATTTATTCGAATTGTGCCACGAAACTTTGCAGACAGTCGCGGCGACTGATTTCTACTGAAGTACCAAGTTTCAGAAGTGCAGCTCTTGTACTGCCGGAGATATGTCGATACAAACTGAATACGCAAAACATCAACAAAATTTAGCGCGTTTTAAAGTTGATATCGCTTTTGTTTATAACTTCCACATTTATTCGAATTGTGCCACGAAACTTTGCAGACAGTCGCGGAGACAGATTTTCTACTGAAGTACCAAGTTTCAGAAGTGCAGCTCTTGTACTGCCGGAGATATGTCGATACAAACTGAATACGCAAAACATCAACAAAATTTAGCGCGTTTTAAAGTTGATATCGCTTTTGTTAATAACTTCAACATTTATTCGAATTGTGCCACGAAACTTTGCAGACAGTCGCGGCGACTGATTTTCTACTGAAGTACCAAATTTCAGAAGTGCAGCTTTTGTACTGCCGGAGATATGTCGATACAAACTGAATACGCAAAACATCAACAAAATTTAGCGCGTTTTAAAGTTGATATCGCTTTAGTTTATAACTTCCACATTTATTCGAATTGTGCCACGAAACTTTGCAGACAGTCGCGGAGACAGATTTTCTACTGGAGTACCAGGTTTGAGAAGTGCAGCTCTTGTACTGCCGGAGATATGTCGATACAAACTGAATACGCAAAACATCAACAAAATTTAGCGCGTTTTAAAGTTGATATCGCTTTTGTTAATAACTTCCACATTTATTCGAATTGTACCACGAAACTTTGCAGACAGTCGCGGATAGGCCTTGTCTACTGAAGTACGAGGTTTCAGAAGTGCAGCTCTTGTACTGCCGGAGATATGTCGATACAAACTGAATACGCAAAACATCAACAAAATTTAGTGCGTTTTAAAGTTGATATCGCTTTTGTTTATAACTTCCACATTTATTCGAATTGTGCCACGAAACTTTGCAGACAGTCGCGGAGATAGATTTTCTACTGAAGTACCAAGTTTCAGAAGTGCAGCTCTTGTACTGCCGGAGATATGTCGATACAAACTTAATACGCAAAACATCAACAAAATTTAGCGCGTTTTAAAGTTGATATCGCTTTTGTTAATAACTTCCCCATTTATTCGAATTGTACAACGAAACTTTGCAGACAGTCGCGGAGACAGATTCTCTACTGAAGTACATAGTTTCAGAAGTGCAGCTCTTGTACTGCCGGAGATATGTCGATACAAACTGAATACGCAAAACATCAACAAAATTTAGCGCGTTTTAAAGTTGATATTGCTTTTGTTAATAACTTCCACATTTATTCGAATTGTGCCACGAAACTTTGCAGACAGTCGCGGATAGGCCTTGTCTACTGAAGTACCAAGTTTCAGAAGTGCAGCTCTTGTACTGCCGGAGATATGTCGATACAAACTGAATACGCAAAACATCAACAAATCTTAGCGCGTTTTAAAGTTGATATCGCTTTTGTTAATAACTTCAACATTTATTCGAATTGTGCCACGAAACTTTGCAGACTGTCGCGGCGACTGATTCTCTACTGAAGTACCAAGTTTCAGAAGTGCAACTGTTGTACTGCCGGAGATATGTCGATACAAACTGAATACGCAAAACATCAACAAAATTTAGCGCGTTTTAAAGTTGATATCGCTTTTGTTAATAACTTCCACATTTATTTGAATTGTGCCACGAAACTTTGCAGACAGTCGCGGAGACAGATTTTCTACTGGAGTACCAAGTTTCAGAAGTGCAGCTCTTGTACTGCCGGAGATATACCGATACAAACTGAATACGCAAAACATCAACAAAATTTAGCGCGTTTTAAAGTTGATATCGCTTTTGTTAATAACTTCCACATTTATTCGAATTGTACCACGAAACTTTGCAGACAGTCGCGGATAGGCCTTGTCTACTGAAGTACGAAGTTTCAGAAGTGCAGCTCTTGTACTGCCGGAGATATGTCGATACAAACTGAATACGCAAAACATCAACAAAATTTAGCGCGTTTTAAAGTTGATATCGCTTTTGTTAATAACTTCCACATTTATTCGAATTGTAATCAGGAAACTTTGCAGACAGTCGCGGATAGGCCTTTTCTACTGAAGTACCAAGTTTCAGAAGTGCAGCTCTTGTACTGCCGGAGATATGTCGATACAAACTGAATACGCAAAACATCAACAAAATTTAGCGCGTTTTAAAGTTGATATCGCTTTTGTTAATAACTTCCACATTTATTCGAATTGTGCCACGAAACTTTGCAGACAGTCGCGGCGACTGATTTTCTACTGAAGTACCAAGTTTCAGAAGTGCAGCTCTTGTACTGCCGGAGATATGTCGATACAAACTGAATACGCAAAACATCAACAAAATTTAGCGCGTTTTAAAGTTGATATCGCTTTTGTTTATAACTTCCACATTTATTCGAATTGTGCCACGAAACTTTGCAGACAGTCGCGGAGACAGATTTACTACTGAAGTACAAAGTCTCAGAAGTGCAGCTCTTGTACTGCCGGAGATATGTCGATACAAACTGAATACGCAAAACATCAACAAAATTTAGCGCGTTTTAAAGTTGATATCGCTTTAGTTTATAACTTCCACATTTATTCGAATTGTGCCACGAAACTTTGCAGACAGTCGCGGAGACAGATTTTCTACTGGAGTACCAGGTTTGAGAAGTGCAGCTCTTGTACTGCCGGAGATATGTCGATACAAACTGAATACGCAAAACATCAACAAAATTTAGCGCGTTTTAAAGTTGATATCGCTTTTGTTAATAACTTCCACATTTATTCGAATTGTACCACGAAACTTTGCAGACAGTCGCGGATAGGCCTTGTCTACTGAAGTACGAAGTTTCAGAAGTGCAGCTCTTGTACTGCCGGAGATATGTCGATACAAACTGAATACGCAAAACATCAACAAATCTTAGCGCGTTTTAAAGTTGATATCGCTTTTGTTAATAACTTCAACATTTATTCGAATTGTGCCACGAAACTTTGCAGACTGTCGCGGCGACTGATTCTCTACTGAAGTACCAAGTTTCAGAAGTGCAACTGTTGTACTGCCGGAGATATGTCGATACAAACTGAATACGCAAAACATCAACAAAATTTAGCGCGTTTTAAAGTTGATATCGCTTTTGTTAATAACTTCCACATTTATTTGAATTGTGCCACGAAACTTTGCAGACAGTCGCGGAGACAGATTTTCTACTGGAGTACCAAGTTTCAGAAGTGCAGCTCTTGTACTGCCGGAGATATACCGATACAAACTGAATACGCAAAACATCAACAAAATTTAGCGCGTTTTAAAGTTGATATCGCTTTTGTTAATAACTTCCACATTTATTCGAATTGTACCACGAAACTTTGCAGACAGTCGCGGATAGGCCTTGTCTACTGAAGTACGAAGTTTCAGAAGTGCAGCTCTTGTACTGCCGGAGATATGTCGATACAAACTGAATACGCAAAACATCAACAAAATTTAGCGCGTTTTAAAGTTGATATCGCTTTTGTTAATAACTTCCACATTTATTCGAATTGTAATCAGGAAACTTTGCAGACAGTCGCGGATAGGCCTTTTCTACTGAAGTACCAAGTTTCAGAAGTGCAGCTCTTGTACTGCCGGAGATATGTCGATACAAACTGAATACGCAAAACATCAACAAAATTTAGCGCGTTTTAAAGTTGATATCGCTTTTGTTAATAACTTCCACATTTATTCGAATTGTGCCACGAAACTTTGCAGACAGTCG
Source organism: Sepiola atlantica (assembly GCA_963556195.1). Classification (NCBI taxonomy): domain Eukaryota; kingdom Metazoa; phylum Mollusca; class Cephalopoda; order Sepiida; family Sepiolidae; genus Sepiola; species Sepiola atlantica. Next base: position 1,291,231 of record CAUVYP010000355.1, read on the forward strand.
CGGCGACTGATTTTCTACTGAAGTACCAAGTTTCAGAAGTGCAGCTCTTGTACTGCCGGAGATATGTCGATACAAACTGAATACGCAAAACATCAACAAAATTTAGCGCGTTTTAAAGTTGATATCGCTTTTGTTTATAACTTCCACATTTATTCGAATTGTGCCACGAAACTTTGCAGACAGTCGCGGAGACAGATTTACTACTGAAGTACCAAGTCTCAGAAGTGCAGCTCTTGTACTGCCGGAGATATGTCGATACAAACTGAATACGCAAAACATCAACAAAATTTAGCGCGTTTTAAAGTTGATATCGCTTTAGTTTATAACTTCCACATTTATTCGAATTGTGCCACGAAACTTTGCAGACAGTCGCGGAGACAGATTTTCTACTGGAGTACCAGGTTTGAGAAGTGCAGCTCTTGTACTGCCGGAGATATGTCGATACAAACTGAATACGCAAAACATCAACAAAATTTAGCGCGTTTTAAAGTTAATATCGCTTTTGTTAATAACTTCCACATTTATTCGAATTGTACCACGAAACTTTGCAGACAGTCGCGGATAGGCCTTGTCTACTGAAGTACGAAGTTTCAGAAGTGCAGCTCTTGTACTGCCGGAGATATGTCGATACAAACTGAATACGCAAAAAATCAACAAAATTTAGCGCGTTTTAAAGTTGATATCGCTTTTGTTTATTACTTCCACATTTATTCGAATTGTGCCACGAAACTTTGCAGACAGTCGCGGAGACAGATTTTCAACTGAAGTACCAAGTTTCAGAAGTGCAGCTCTTGTACTGCCGGAGATATGTCGATACAAACTTAATACGCAAAACATCAACAAAATTTAGCGCGTTTTAAAGTTGATATCGCTTTTGTTAATAACTTCCCCATTTATTCGAATTGTTCCACGAAACTTTGCAGACAGTCGCGGAGACAGATTCTCTACTGAAGTACCAAGTTTCAGAAGTGCAGCTCTTGTACTGCCGGAGATATGTCGATACAAACTGAATACGCAAAACATCAACAAAATTTAGCGCGTTTTAAAGTTGATATTGCTTTTGTTAATAACTTCCACATTTATTCGAATTGTGCCACGAAACTTTGCAGACAGTCGCGGATAGGTCTTGTCTACTGAAGTACCAAGTTTCAGAAGTGCAGCTCTTGTACTGCCGGAGATATGTCGATACAAACTGAATACGCAAAACATCAACAAAATTTAGCGCGTTTTAAAGTTGATATCGCTTTTGTTAATAACTTCAACATTTATTCAGATTGTGCCACGAAACTTTGCAGACAGTCGCGGATAGGCCTTTTCTACTGAAGTACCAAGTTTCAGAAGTGCAGCTCTTGTACTGCCGGAGATATGTCGATACAAACTGAATACGCAAAACATCAACAAAATTTAGCGCGTTTTAAAGTTGATATCGCTTTTGTTAATAACTTCCACATTTATTCGAATTGTACCACGAAACTTTGCAGACAGTCGCGGATAAGCCTTGTCTACTGAAGTACGAAGTTTCAGAAGTGCAGCTCTTGTACTGCCGGAGATATGTCGATACAAACTGAATACGCAAAACATCAACAAAATTTAGCGCGTTTTAAAGTTGATATCGCTTTTGTTTATAACTTCCACATTTATTCGAATTGTGCCACGAAACTTTGCAGACAGTCGCGGAGACAGATCTTCTACTGAAGTACCAAGTTTCAGAAGTGCAGCTCTTGTACTGCCGGAGATATGTCGATACAAACCTAATACGCAAAACATCAACAAAATTTAGCGCGTTTTAAAGTTGATATCGCTTTTGTTAATAACTTCCCCATTTATTCGAATTGTACCACGAAACTTTGCAGACAGTCGCTGAGACAGATTCTCTACTGAAGTACCAAGTTTCAGAAGTGCAGCTCTTGTACTGCCGGAGATATGTCGATACAAACTGAATACGCAAAACATCAACAAAATTAAGCGCGTTTTAAAGTTGATATTGCTTTTGTTAATAACTTCCACATTTAGTCGAATTGTGCCACGAAACTTTGCAGACAGTCGCGGATAGGCCTTGTCTACTGAAGTACCAAGTTTCAGAAGTGCAGCTCTTGTACTGCCGGAGATATGTCGATACAAACTGAAGACGCAAAACATCAACAAAACTTAGCGCGTTTTAAAGTTGATATCGCTTTTGTTAATAACTTCAACATTTATTCGAATTGTGCCACGAAACTTTGCAGACTGTCGCGGCGACTGATATTCTACTGAAGTACCAAGTTTCAGAAGTGCAACTGTTGTACTGCCGGAGATATGTCGATACAAACTGAATACGCAAAACATCAACAAAATTTAGCGCGTTTTAAAGTTGATATCGCTTTTGTTAATAACTTCCACATTTATTCGAATTGTGCCACGAAACTTTGCAGACAGTCGCGGAGACAGATTTTCTACTGGAGTACCAAGTTTCAGAAGTGCAGCTCTTGTACTGCCGGAGATATGTCGATACAAACTGAATACGCAAAACATCAACAAAATTTAGCGCGTTTTAAAGTTGATATCGCTTTTGTTAATAACTTCCACATTTATTCGAATTGTACCACGAAACTTTGCAGACAGTCGCGGATAGGCCTTGTCTACTGAAGTACGAAGTTTCAGAAGTGCAGCTTTTGTACTGCCGGAGATATGTCGATACAAACTGAATACGCAAAACATCAACAAAATTTAGCGCGTTTTAAAGTTGATATCGCTTTTGTTAATAACTTCCACATTTATTCGAATTGTACCACGAAACTTTGCAGACAGTCGCGGATAAGCCTTTTCTACTGAAGTACCAAGTTTCAGAAGTGCAGCTCTTGTACTGCCGGAGATATGTCGATACAAACTGAATACGCAAAACATCAACAAAATTTAGCGCGTTTTAAAGTTGATATCGCTTTTGTTAATAACTTCCAGATTTATTCGAATTGTGCCACGAAACTTTGCAGACAGTCGCGGCGACTGATTTTCTACTGAAGTACCAAGTTTCAGAAGTGCAGCTCTTGTACTGCCGGAGATATGTCGATACAAACTGAATACGCAAAACATCAACAAAATTTAGCGCGTTTTAAAGTTGATATCGCTTTTATTTATAACTTCCACATTTATTCGAATTGTGCCACGAAACTTTGCAGACAGTCGCGGAGACAGATTTTCTACTGAAGTACCAAGTTTCAGAAGTGCAGCTCTTGTACTGCCGGAGATATGTCGATACAAACTGAATACGCAAAACATCAACTAAATTTAGCGCGTTTTAAAGTTGATATCGCTTTAGTTTATAACTTCCACATTTATTCGAATTGTGCCACGAAACTTTGCAGACAGTCGCGGAGACAGATTTTCTACTGGAGTACCAGGTTTGAGAAGTGCAGCTCTTGTACTGCCGGAGATATGTCGATACAAACTGAATACGCAAAACATCAACAAAATTTAGCGCGTTTTAAAGTTGATATCGCTTTTGTTTATAACTTCCACATTTATTCGAATTGTGCCACGAAACTTTGCAGACAGTCGCGGAGACAGATTTTCTACTGAAGTACCAAGTTTCAGAAGTGCAGCTCTTGTACTGCCGGAGATATGTCGATACAAACTGAATACGCAAAACATCAACAAAATTTAGCGCGTTTTAAAGTTGATATCGCTTTTGTTAATAACTTCCCCATTTATTCGAATTGTACACCGAAACTTTGCAGACAGTCGCGGAGACAGATTCTCTACTGAAGTACCAAGTTTCAGAAGTGCAAATCTTGTACTGCCGGAGATATGTCGATACAAACTGAATACGCAAAACATCAACAAAACTTAGCGCGTTTTAAAGTTGATATCGCTTTTGTTAATAACTTCAACATTTATTCGAATTGTGCCACGAAACTTTGCAGACTGTCGCGGCGACTGATTTTCTACTGAAGTACCAAGTTTCAGAAGTGCAACTCTTGTACTGCCGGAGATATGTCGATACAAACTGAATACTCAAAACATCAACAAAATTTAGCGTGTTTTAAAGTTGATATCGCTTTTGTTAATAACTTCCACATTTATTCGAATTGTGCCACGAAACTTTGCAGACAGTCGCGGAGACAGATTTTCTACTGGAGTACCAAGTTTCAGAAGTGCAACTCTTGTACTGCCGGAGATATGTCGATACAAACTGAATACGCAAAACATCAACAAAATTTAGCGCGTTTTAAAGTTGATATCGCTTTTGTTAATAACTTCCACATTTATTCGAATTGTACCACGAAACTTTACAGACAGTCGCGGATAGGCCTTGTCTACTGAAGTACGAAGTTTCAGAAGTGCAGCTCTTGTACTGCCGGAGATATGTCGATACAAACTGAATACGCAAAACATCAACAAAATTTAGCGCGTTTTAAAGTTGATATCGCTTTTGTTAATAACTTCAACATTTATTCGAATTGTGCCACGAAACTTTGCAGACTGTCGCGGCGACTGATTTTCTACTGAAGTACCAAGTTTCAGAAGTGCAACTCTTGTACTGCCGGAGATATGTCGATACAAACTGAATACGCAAAACATCAACAAAATTTAGCGCGTTTTAAAGTTGATATCGCTTTTGTTTATAACTTCCACATTTATTCGAATTGTGCCACGAAACTTTGCAGACAGTCGCGGAGACAGATTTTCTACTGCAGTACAAAGTTTCAGTAGTGCAGCTCTTGTACTGCCGGAGATATGTCGATACAAACTTAATACGCAAAACATCAACAAAATTTAGCGCGTTTTAAAGTTGATATCGCTTTTGTTTATAACTTCCACATTTATTCGAATTGTGCCACGAAACTTTGCAGACAGTCGCGGAGACAGATTTTCTACTGAAGTAACAAGTTTCAGAAGTGCAGCTCTTGTACTGCCGGAGATATGTCGATACAAACTGAATACGCAAAACATCAACAAAATTTAGCGCGTTTTAAAGTTGATATCGCTTTTGTTAATAACTTCAACATTCATTCGAATTGTGCCACGAAACTTTGCAGACTGTCGCGGCGACTGATTTTCTACTGAAGTTCCAAATTTCAGAAGTGCAGCTCTTGTACTGCCGGAGATATGTCGATACAAACTGAATACGCAAAACATCAACAAAATTTAGCGCGTTTTAAAGTTGATATCGCTTTAGTTTATAACTTCCACATTTATTCGAATTGTGCCACGAAACATTGCAGACAGTCGCGGAGACAGATTTTCTACTGGAGTACCAGGTTTGAGAAGTGCAGCTCTTGTACTGCCGGAGATATGTCGATACAAACTGAATACGCAAAACATCAACAAAATTTAGCGCGTTTTAAAGTTGATATCGCTTTTGTTAATAACTTCCACATTTAGTCGAATTGTGCCACGAAACTTTGCAGACAGTCGCGGATAGGCCTTGTCTACTGAAGTACGACGTCTCAGAAGTGCAGCTCTTGTACTGCCGGAGATATGTCGATACAAACTGAATACGCAAAACATCAACAAAATTTAGCGCGTTTTAAAGTTGATATCGCTTTTGTTTATAACTTCCACATTTATTCGAATTGTGCCACGAAACTTTGCAGACAGTCGCGGAGACAGATTTTCTGCTGAAGTACCAAGTTTCAGAAGTGCAGCTCTTGTACTGCCGGAGATATGTCGATACAAACTTAATACGCAAAACATCAACAAAATTTAGCGCGTTTTAAAGTTGATATCGCTTTTGTTAATAACTTCCCCATTTATTCGAATTGTACCACGAAACTGTGCAGACAGTCGCGGAGACAGATTCTCTACTGAAGTACCAAGTTTCAGAAGTGCAGCTCTTGTACTGCCGGAGATATGTCGATACAAACTGAATACGCAAAACATCAACAAAATTTAGCGCGTTTTAAAGTTGATATTGCTTTTGTTAATAACTTAAACATTTATTCGAATTGTGCCACGAAACTTTGCAGACAGTCGCGGATAGGCCTTGTCTACTGAAGTACCAAGTTTCAGAAGTGCAGCTCTGGTACTGCCGGAGATATGTCGATACAAACTGAATACGCAAAACATCAACAAAACTTAGCGCGTTTTAAAGTTGATATCGCTTTTGTTAATAACTTCAACATTTATTCGAATTGTGCCACGAAACTTTGCAGACTGTCGCGGCGACTGATTCTCTACTGAAGTACCAAGTTTCAGAAGTGCAACTGTTGTACTGCCGGAGATATGTCGATACAAACTGAATACGCAAAACATCAACAAAATTTAGCGCGTTTTAAAGTTGATATCGCTTTTGTTAATAACTTCCACATTTATTCGAATTGTGCCACGAAACTTTGCAGACAGTCGCGGATAGGCCTTGTCTACTGAAGTACGAAGTTTCAGAAGTGCAGCTCTTGTACTGCCGGAGATATGTCGATACAAACTGAATACGCAAAACATTAACAAAATTTAGCGCGTTTTAAAGTTGATATCGCTTTTGTTAATAACTTCCACATTTATTCGAATTGTACCAGGAAACTTTGCAGACAGTCGCGGATAGGCCTTTTCTACTGAAGTACCAAGTTTCAGAAGTGCAGCTCTTGTACTGCCGGAGATATGTCGATACAAACTGAATACGCAAAACATCAACAAAATTTAGCGCGTTTTAAAGTTGATATCGCTTTTGTTAATAACTTCCACATTTATTCGAATTGTGCCACGAAACTTTGCAGACAGTCGCCGCGACTGATTTTCTACTGAAGTACCAAGTTTCAGAAGTGCAGCTCTTGTACTGCCGGAGATATGTCGATACAAACTGAATACGCAAAACATCAACAAAATTTAGCGCGTTTTAAAGTTGATATCGCTTTTGTTTATAACTTCCACATTTATTCGAATTGTGCCACGAAACTTTGCAGACACTCGCGGAGACAGATTTTCTACTGCAGTACCAAGTTTCAGAAGTGCAGCTCTTGTACTGCCGGAGATATGTCGATACAAACTGAATACGCAAAACATCAACAAAATTTAGCGCGTTTTAAAGTTGATATCGCTTTTGTTAATAACTTCAACATTTATTCGAATTGAGCCACGAAACTTTGCAGACTGTCGCGGCGACTGATTTTCTACTGAAGTACCAAGTTTCAGAAGTGCAACTCTTGTACTGCCGGAGATATGTCGATACAAACTGAATACGCAAAACATCAACAAAATTTAGCGCGTTTTAAAGTTGATATCGCTTTTGTTTATAACTTCCACATTTATTCGAATTGTGCCACAAAACTTTGCAGACAGTCGCGGATAGGCCTTTTCTACTGAAGTACCAAGTTTCAGAAGTGCAGCTCTTGTACTGCCGGAGATATGTCGATACAAACTGAATACGCAAAACATCAACAAAATTTAGCGCGTTTTAAAGTTGATATCACTTTTGTTAATAACTTCCACATTTATTCGAATTGTGCCACGAAACTTTGCAGACAGTCGCCGCGACTGATTTTCTACTGAAGTACCAAGTTTCAGAAGTGCAGCTCTTGTACTGCCGGAGATATGTCGATACAAACTGAATACGCAAAACATCAACAAAATTTAGCGCGTTTTAATGTTGATATCGCTTTTGTTTATAACTTCCACATTTATTCGAATTGTGCCACGAAACTTTGCAGACAGTCGCGGAGACAGATTTTCTACTGCAGTACCAAGTTTCAGAAGTGCAGCTCTTGTACTGCCGGAGATATGTCGATACAAACTGAATACGCAAAACATCAACAAAATTTAGCGCGTTTTAAAGTTGATATCGCTTTTGTTAATAACTTCCACATTTATTCGAATTGAGCCACGAAACTTTGCAGACTGTCGCGGCGACTGATTTTCTACTGAAGTACCAAGTTTCAGAAGTGCAACTCTTGTACTGCCGGAGATATGTCGATACAAACTGAATACGCAAAACATCAACAAATTTTAGCGCGTTTTAAAGTTGATATCGCTTTTGTTTATAACTTCCACATTTATTCGAATTGTGCCACGAAACTTTGCAGACAGTCGCGGAGACAGATTTTCTACTGGAGTACCAAGTTTCAGAAGTGCAGCTCTTGTACTGCCGGAGATATGTCGATACAAACTGAATACGCAAAACATCAACAAAATTTAGCGCGTTTTAAAGTTGATATCGCTTTTGTTAATAACTTCCACATTTATTCGAATTGTACCACGAAACTTTGCAGACAGTCGCGGATAGGCCTTGTCTACTGAAGTACAGAGTTTCAGAAGTGCAGCTCTTGTACTGCCGGAGATATGTCGATACAAACTGAATACGCAAAACATCAACAAAATTTAGCGCGTTTTAAAGTTGATATCGCTTTTGTTAATAACTTCCACATTTATTCGAATTGTAACAGGAAACTTTGCAGACAGTCGCAGATAGGCCTTTTCTACTGAAGTACCAAGTTTCAGAAGTGCAGCTCTTGTACTGCCGGAGATATGTCGATACAAACTGAATACGCAAAACATCAACAAAATTTAGCGCGTTTAAAAGTTTATATCGCTTTTGTTATTAACTTCCACATTAATTCGAATTGTGCCACGAAACTTTGCAGACAGTCGCGGCGACTGATTTTCTACTGAAGTACCAAGTTTCAGAAGTGCAGCTCTTGTACTGCCGGAGATATGTCGATACAAACTGAATACGCAAAACATCAACAAAATTTAGCGCGTTTTAAAGTTGATATCGCTTTTGTTTATAACTTCCACATTTATTCGAATTGTGCCACGAAACTTTGCAGACAGTCGCGGAGACAGATTTTCTACTGAAGTACCAAGTTTCAGAAGTGCAGCTCTTGTACTGCCGGAGATATGTCGATACAAACTGAATACGCAAGACATCAACAAAATTTAGCGCGTTTTAAAGTTGATATCGCTTTTGTTAATAACTTCCCCATTTATTCGAATTGTACCACGAAACTTTGCAGACAGTCGCGGATAGGCCTTGTCTACTGAAGTACGAAGTTTCAGAAGTGCAGCTCTTGTACTGCCGGAGATATGTCGATACAAACTGAATACGCAAAACATCAACAAAATTTAGCGCGTTTTAAAGTTGATATCGCTTTTGTTAATAACTTCCACATTTATTCGAATTGTGCCACGAAACTTTGCAGACAGTCGCGGATAGGCCTTGTCTACTGAAGTACCAAGTTTCAGAAGTGCAGCTCTTGTACTGCCGGAGATATGTCGATACAAACTGAATACGCAAAACATCAACAAAATTTAGCGCGTTTTAAAGTTGATATCGCTTTTGTTAATAACTTCCACATTTATTCGAATTGTGCCACGAAACTTTGCAGACAGGCGCGGAGACAGATTTTCTACTGAAGTACCAAGTTTCAAAAGTGCAGCTCTTGTACTGCCGGAGATATGTCGATACAAACTGAATACGCAAAACATCAACAAAATTTAGCGCGTTTAAAAGTTGATATCGCTTTTGTTAATAACTTCCACATTTATTCGAATTGTGCTACGAAACTTTGCAGACAGTCGCGGCGACTGATTTTCTACTGAAGTACCAAGTTTCAGAAGTGCAGCTCTTGTACTGCCGGAGATATGTCGATACAAGCTGAATACGCAAAACATCAACAAACTTTAGCGCGTTTTAAAGTTGATATCGCTTTTGTTTATAACTTCCACATTTATTCGAATTGTGCCACGAAACTTTGCAGACAGTCGCGGAGACAGATTTTCTACTGAAGTACCAAGTTTCAGAAGTGCAGCTCTTGTACTGCCGGAGATATGTCGATACAAACTGAATACGCAAAACATCAACAAAATTTCGCGCGTTTTAAAGTTGATATCGCTTTTGTTTATAACTTCCACATTTACTCGAATTGTGCCACGAAACTTTGCAGACAGGCGCGGAGACAGATTTTCTACTGAAGTACCAAGTTTCAAATGTGCAGCTCTTGTACTGCCGGAGATATGTCGATACAAACTGAATACGCAAAACATCAACAAAATTTAGCGCGTTTTAAAGTTGATATCGCTTTTGTTAATAACTTCCACATTTATTCGAATTGTGCCACGAAACTTTGCAGACAGTCGCGGAGACAGATTTTCTACTGGAGTACTAAGTTTCAGAAGTGCAGCTCTTGTACTGCCGGAGATATGTCGATACAAACTGAATACGCAAAACATCAACAAAATTTAGCGCGTTTTAAAGTTGATATCGCTTTTGTTTATAACTTCCACATTTATTCGAATTGTACCACGAAACTTTGCAGACAGTCGCGGATAGGCCTTGTCTACTGAAGTACGAAGTTTCAGAAGTGCAGCTCTTGTACTGCCGGAGATATGTCGATACAAACTGAATACGCAAAACATCAACAAAATTTAGCGCGTTTTAAAGTTGATATCGCTTTTGTTAATAACTTCCACATTTATTCGAATTGTACCAGGAAACTTTGCAGACAGTCGCGGATAGATCTTTTCTACTGAAGTACCAAGTTTCAGAAGTGCAGCTCTTGTACTGCCGGAGATATGTCGATACAAACTGAATACGCAAAACATCAACAAAATTTAGCGCGTTTTAAAGTTGATATCGCTTTTGTTTATAACTTCCACATTTATTCGAATTGTGCCACGAAACTTTGCAGACAGTCGCGGAGACAGATTTTCTACTGAAGTACCAAGTTTCAGAAGTGCAGCTCTTGTACTGCCGGAGATATGTCGATACAAACTGAATACGCAAAACATCAACAAAATTTAGCGCGTTTTAAAGTTGATATCGCTTTTGTTAATAACTTCAACATTTATTCGAATTGTGCCACGAAACTTTGCAGACTGTCGCGGCGACTGATTTTCTACTGAAGTACCAAGTTTCAGAAGTGCAACTCTTGTACTGCCGGAGATATGTCGATACAAACTGAATACGCAAAACATCAACAAAATTTAGCGCGTTTTAAAGTTGATATCGCTTTTGTTTATAACTTCCACATTTATTCGAATTGTGCCACGAAACTTTGCAGACAGTCGCGGAGACAGATTTTCTACTGAAGTACCAAGTTTCAGAAGTGCAGCTCTGTTACTGCCGGAGATATGTCGATACAAACTGAATACGCAAAACATCAACAAAATTTAGCGCGTTTTAAAGTTGATATCGCTTTTGTTAATAACTTCCACATTTATTCGAATTGTACCACGAAACTTTGCAGACAGTCGCGGATAGGCCTTGTCTACTGAAGTACGAAGTTTCAGAAGTGCAGCTCTTGTACTGCCGGAGATATGTCGATACAAACTGAATACGCAAAACATCAACAAAATTTAGCGCGTTTTAAAGTTGATATCGCTTTTGTTAATACCTTCCACATTTATTCGAATTGTAACAGGAAACTTTGCAGACAGTCGCGGATAGGCCTTTTCTACTGAAGTACCAAGTTTCAGAAGTGCAGCTCTTGTACTGCCGGAGATATGTCGATACAAACTGAATACGCAAAACATCAACAAAATTTAGCGCGTTTAAAAGTTGATATCGCTTTTGTTAATAACTTCCACATTTATTCGAATTGTGCCACGAAACTTTGCAGACAGTCGCGGCGACTGATTTTCTACTGAAGTACCAAGTTTCAGAAGTGCAGCTCTTGTACTGCCGGAGATATGTCGATACAAACTGAATACGCAAAACATCAACAAAATTTAGCGCGTTTTAAAGTTGATATCGCTTTTGTTTATAACTTCCACATTTATTCGAATTGTGCCACGAAACTTTGCAGACAGTCGCGAGGACAGAATTTCTACTGAAGTACTAAGTTTCAGAAGTGCAGCTCTTGCACTGCCGGAGATATGTCGATACAAACTGAATACGCAAAACATCAACAAAATTTAGCGCGTTTTAAAGTTGATATCGCTTTTGTTAATAACTTCCACATTTATTCGAATTGTGCCACGAAACTTTGCAGACAGTCGCGGATAGGCCTTGTCTACTGAAGTACCAAGTTTCAGAAGTGCAGCTCTTGTACTGCCGGAGATATGTCGATACAAACTGAATACGCAAAACATCAACAAAATTTAGCGCGTTTTAAAGTTGATATCGCTTTTGTTAATAACTTCCACATTTATTCGAATTGTACCAGGAAACTTTGCAGACAGTCGCGGATAGGCCTTTTCTACTGAAGTACCAAGTTTCAGAAGTGCAGCTCTTGTACTGCCGGAGATATGTCGATACAAACTGAATACGCAAAACATCAACAAAATTTAGCGCGTTTAAAAGTTGATATCGCTTTTGTTAATAACTTCCACATTTATTCGAATTGTGCTACGAAACTTTGCAGACAGTCGCGGCGACTGATTTTCTATTGAAGTACCAAGTTTCAGAAGTGCAGCTCTTGTACTGCCGGAGATATGTCGATACAAGCTGAATACGCAAAACATCAACAAACTTTAGCGCGTTTTAAAGTTGATATCGCTTTTGTTTATAACTTCCACATTTATTCGAATTGTGCCACGAAACTTTGCAGACAGTCGCGGAGACAGATTTTCTACTGAAGTACGAAGTTTCAGAAGTGCAGCTCTTGTACTGCCGGAGATATGTCGATACAAACTGAATACGCAAAACATCAACAAAATTTAGCGCGTTTTAAAGTTGATATCGCTTTTGTTAATAACTTCCCCATTTATTCGAATTGTACCACGAAACTTTGCAGACAGTCGCGAGGACTGATTTTCTACTGAAGTACCAAGTTTCAGAAGTGCAGCTCTTGCACTGCCGGAGATATGTCGATACAAACTGAATACCCAAAACATCAACAAAATTTAGCGCGTTTTAAAGTTGATATCGCTTTTGTTAATAACTTCCACATTTATTCGAATTGTGCCACCAAACTTTGCAGACAGTCGCGGATAGGCCTTGTCTACTGAAGTACCAAGTTTGAGAAGTGCAGCTCTTGTACTGCCGGAGATATGTCGATACAAACTGAATACGCAAAACATCAACAAAATTTCGCGCGTTTTAAAGTTGATATCGCTTTTGTTTATAACTTCCACATTTACTCGAATTGTGCCACGAAACTTTGCAGACAGGCGCGGAGACAGATTTTCTACTGAAGTACCAAGTTTCAAATGTGCAGCTCTTGTACTGCCGGAGATATGTCGATACAAACTGAATACGCAAAACATCAACAAAATTTAGCGCGTTTTAAAGTTGATATCGCTTTTGTTAATAACTTCCACATTTATTCGAATTGTGCCACGAAACTTTGCAGACAGTCGCGGAGACAGATTTTCTACTGGAGTACCAAGTTTCAGAAGTGCAGCTCTTGTACTGCCGGAGATATGTCGATACAAACTGAATACGCAAAACATCAACAAAATTTAGCGCGTTTTAAAGTTGATATCGCTTTTGTTTATAACTTCCACATTTATTCGAATAGTACCACGAAACTTTGCAGACAGTCGCGGATAGGCCTTGTCTACTGAAGTACGAAGTTTCAGAAGTGCAGCTCTTGTACTGCCGGAGATATGTCGATACAAACTGAATACGCAAAACATCAACAAAATTTAGCGCGTTTTAAAGTTGATATCGCTTTTGTTAATAACTTCCACATTTATTCGAATTGTGCCACGAAACTTTGCAGACAGTCGCGGCGACTGATTTTCTACTGAAGTACCAAGTTTCACAAGTGCAGCTCTTGTACTGCCGGAGATATGTCGATACAAACTGAATACGTAAAACATCAACAAAATTTAGCGCGTTTTAAAGTTGATATCGCTTTTGTTTATAACTTCCACATTTATTCGAATTGTGCCACGAAACTTTGCAGACAGTCGCGGAGACAGATTTTCTACTGAAGTACCAAGTTTCAGAAGTGCAGCTCTTGTACTGCCGGATATATGTCGATACAAACTGAATACGCAAAACATCAACAAAATTTAGCGCGTTTTAAAGTTGATATCGCTTTTGTTAATAACTTCAACATTTATTCGAATTGTGCCACGAAACTTTGCAGACTGTCGCGGCGACTGATTTTCTACTGAAGTACCAAGTTTCAGAAGTGCAACTCTTGTACTGCCGGAGATATGTCGATACAAACTGAATACGCAAAACATCAACAAAATTTAGCGCGTTTTAAAGTTGATATCGCTTTTGTTAATAACTTCCACATTTATTCGAATTGTACCACGAAACTTTGCAGACAGTCGCGGATAGGCCTTGTCTACTGAAGTACGAAGTTTCAGAAGTGCAGCTCTCGTACTGCCGGAGATATGTCGATACAAACTGAATACGCAAAACATCAACAAAATTTAGCGCGTTTTAAAGTTGATATCGCTTTTGTTTATAACTTCCACATTTATTCGAATTGTGCAACGAAACTTTGCAGACAGTCGCGGAGACAGATTTTCTACTGAAGTACCAAGTTTCAGAAGTGCAGCTCTTGTACTGCCGGAGATATGTCGATACAAACTGAATACGCAAAACATCAACAAAATTTAGCGCGTTTAAAAGTTGATATCGCTTTTGTTAATAACTTACACATTTATTCGAATTGTGCAACGAAACTTTGCAGACAGTCGCGGCGACTGATTTTCTACTGAAGTACCAAGTTTCAGAAGTGCAGCTCTTGTACTCCCGGAGATATGTCGATACAAACTGAATACGCAAAACATCAACAAAATTTAGCGCGTTTTAAAGTTGATATCGCTTTTGTTTATAACTTCCACATTTATTCGAATTGTGCCACGAAACTTTGCAGACAGTCGCGGAGACAGATTTTCTACTGAAGTACCAAGTTTCAGAAGTGCAGCTCTTGTACTGCCGGAGATATGTCGATACAAACTTTATACGCAAAACATCAACAAAATTTAGCGCGTTTTAAAGTTGATATCGCTTTTGTTAATAACTTCCCCATTTATTCGAATTGTACCACGAAACTTTGCAGACAGTCGCGAGGACAGATTTTCTACTGAAGTACCAAGTTTCAGAAGTGCAGCTCTTGCACTGCCGGAGATATGTCGATACAAACTGAATACGCAAAACATCAACAAAATTTAGCGCGTTTTAAAGTTGATATCGCTTTTGTTAATAACTTCCACATTTATTCGAATTGTGCCACGAAACTTTGCAGACAGTCGCGGATAGGCCTTGTCTACTGAAGTACCAAGTTTCAGAAGTGCAGCTCTTGTACTGCCGGAGATATATCGATACAAACTGAATACGCAAAACATCAACATAATTTAGCGCGTTTTAAAGTTGATATCGCTTTTGTTTATAACATCCACATTTAGTCGAATTGTGCCACGAAACTTTGCAGACAGGCGCGGAGACAGATTTTCTACTGAAGTACCAAGTTTCAAAAGTGCAGCTCTTGTACTGCCGGAGATATGTCGATACAAACTGAATACGCAAAACATCAACAAAATTTAGCTCGTTTTAAAGTTGATATCGCTTTTGTTAATAACTTCAACATTTATTCAGATTGTGCCACGAAACTTTGCAGACAGTCGCGGAGACTGATTTTCTACTGAAGTACCAAGTTTCAGTAGTGCAGCTCTTGTACTGCCGGAGATATGTCGATACGAACTAAATACGCAAAATATCAACAAAATTTAGCGCGTTTTAAAGTTGATATCGCTTTTGTTAATAACTTCCACATTTATTCGAATTGTGCCACGAAACTTTGCAGACAGTCGCGGAGACACATTCTTTACTGAAGTACCAAGTTTCAGAAGTGCAGCTCTTGTACTGCCGGAGATATGTAAATACAAACTGAATACGCAAAACATCAACAAAATTTAGCGCGTTTTAAAGTTGATATCGCTTTTGTTAATAACTTCCACATTTATTCGAATTGTGCAACGAAACTTTGCAGACAGTCGCGGAGCCAGATTTTCTACTGAAGTACCAAGTTTCAGAAGTGCAGCTCTTGTACTGCCGGAGATATGTCGATACAAACTGAATACGCAAAACATCAACAAAATATAGCGCGTTTTAAAGTTGATATCGCTTTTGTTAATAACTTCAACATTTATTCGAATTGTGCCACGAAACTTTGCAGACAGTCGCGGAGACAGATTCTTTACTGAAGTACCAAGTTTCAGAAGTGCAGCTCTTGTACTGCCGGAGATATGTCGATACAAACTGAATACGCAAAACATCAACAAAATTTAGCGCGTTTTAAAGTTGATATCGCTTTTGTTAATAACTTCCACATTTATTCGAATTGTGCAACGAAACTTTGCAGACAGTCGCGGAGCCAGATTTACTACTGAAGTACCAAGTTTCAGAAGTGCAGCTCTTGTACTGCCGGAGATATGTCGATACAAACTGAATACGCAAAACATCAACAAAATTTAGCGCGTTTTAAAGTTGATATCGCTTTTGTTAATAACTTCAACATTTATTCGAATTGTGCCACGAAACTTTGCAGACAGTCGCGGAGACAGATTTTCTACTGAAGTACCAAGTTTCAGAAGTGCAGCTCTTGTACTGCCGGAGATATGTCGATACAAACTGAATACGCAAAACATCAACAAAATTTAGCTCGTTTTAAAGTTGATATCGCTTTTGTTAATAACTTCAACATTTATTCAGATTGTGCCACGAAACTTTGCAGACAGTCGCGGAGACTGATTTTCTACTGAAGTACCAAGTTTCAGTAGTGCAGCTCTTGTACTGCCGGAGATATGTCGATACGAACTAAATACGCAAAATATCAACAAAATTTAGCGCGTTTTAAAGTTGATATCGCTTTTGTTAATAACTTCCACATTTATTCGAATTGTGCCACGAAACTTTGCAGACAGTCGCGGAGACACATTCTTTACTGAAGTACCAAGTTTCAGAAGTGCAGCTCTTGTACTGCCGGAGATATGTCGATACAAACTGAATACGCAAAACATCAACAAAATTTAGCGCGTTTTAAAGTTGATATCGCTTTTGTTAATAACTTCCACATTTATTCGAATTGTGCAACGAAACTTTGCAGACAGTCGCGGAGCCAGATTTTCTACTGAAGTACGAAGTTTCAGAAGTGCAGCTCTTGTACTGCCGGAGATATGTCGATACAAACTGAATACGCAAAACATCAACAAAATATAGCGCGTTTTAAAGTTGATATCGCTTTTGTTAATAACTTCAACATTTATTCGAATTGTGCCACGAAACTTTGCAGACAGTCGCGGAGACAGATTCTTTACTGAAGTACCAAGTTTCAGAAGTGCAGCTCTTGTACTGCCGGAGATATGTCGATACAAACTGAATACGCAAAACATCAACAAAATTTAGCGCGTTTTAAAGTTGATATCGCTTTTGTTAATAACTTCCACATTTATTCGAATTGTGCAACGAAACTTTGCAGACAGTCGCGGAGCCAGATTTACTACTGAAGTACCAAGTTTCAGAAGTGCAGCTCTTGTACTGCCGGAGATATGTCGATACAAACTGAATACGCAAAACATCAACAAAATTTAGCGCGTTTTAAAGTTGATATCGCTTTTGTTAAAAACTTCAACATTTATTCGAATTGTACCACGAAACTTTGCAGACAGTCGCGGATAGGCCTTTTCTACTGAAGTACCAAGTTTCAGAAGTGCAGCTCTTGTACTGCCGGAGATATGTCGATACAAACTGAATACGCAAAACATCAACAAAATTTAGCGCGTTTTAAAGTTGATATCGCTTTTGTTAATAACTTACACATTTATTCGAATTGTGCAACGAAACTTTGCAGACAGTCGCGGAGCAAGATTTTCTACTGAAGTACCAAGTTTCAGAAGTGCAGCTCTTGTACTGCCGGAGATATGTCGATACAAACTGAATACGCAAAACATCAACAAAATTTAGCGCGTTTTAAAGTTGATATCGCTTTTGTTAATAACTTCAACATTTATTCGAATTGTGCCACGAAACTTTGCAGACAGTCGCGGAGCCAGATTTTCTACTGAAGTACCAAGTTTCAGAAGTGCAGCTCTTGTACTGCCGGAGATATGTCGATACAAACTGAATACGCAAAACATCAACAAAATTTAGCGCGTTTGAAAGTTGATATCGCTTTTGTTTATAACTTCCACATTTATTCGAATTGTGCCACGAAACTTTGCAGACAGTCGCGGAGACAGATTTTCTACTGAAGTACCAAGTTTCAGAAGTGCAGCTCTTGTACTGCCGGAGATATGTCGATACAAACTGAATACGTAAAACATCAACAAAATTTAGCGCGTTTTAAAGTTGATATCGCTTTTGTTAATAACTTCCACATTTATTCGAATTGTACCACGAAACTTTGCAGACAGTCGCGGAAATGCCTTTTCCACTGAAGTACCAAGTTTCAGAAGTGCAGCTCTTGTACTGCCGGAGATATGTCGATACAAACTGAATACGCAAAACATCAACAAAATTTAGCGCGTTTTAAAGTTGATATCGCTTTTGTTAATAACTTCCACATTTATTCGAATTGTGCCACGAAACTTTGCAGACAGTCGCGGATAGGCCTTGTCTACTGAAGTACCAAGTTTCAGAAGTGCAGCTCTTGTACTGCCGGAGATATGTCGATACAAACTGAATACGCAAAACATCAACAAAATTTAGCGCGTTTTAAAGTTGATATCGCTTTTGTTAATAACTTCCACATTTATTCGAATTGTGCCACGAAACTTTGCAGACAGGCGCGGAGACAGATTTTCTACTGAAGTACCAAGTTTCAAAAGTGCAGCTCTTGTACTGCCGGAGATATGTCGATACAAACTGAATACGCAAAACATCAACAAAATTTAGCGCGTTTTAAAGTTGATATCGCTTTTGTTAATAACTTTAACATTTATTCAGATTGTGCCACGACACTTTGCAGACAGTCGCGGGGACTGATTTTCTACTGAAGTACCAAGTTTGAGTAGTGCAGCTCTTGTACTGCCGGAGATATGTCGATACGAACTTAATACGCAAAATATTAACAAAATTTAGCGCGTTTTAAAGTTGATATCGCTTTTGTTAATAACTTCAACATTTATTCGAATTGTGCAACGAAACTTTGCAGACAGTCGCGGAGTCACATTCTCTACTGAAGTACCAAGTTTCGGAAGTGCAGCTCTTGTACTGCCGGAGATATGTCGATACAAACTGAATACGCAAAACATCAACAAAATTTAGCGCGTTTTAAAGTTGATATCGCTTTTGTTAATAACTTCCACATTTATTCGAATTGTGCAACGAAACTTTGCAGACAGTCGCGGAGCCAGATTTTCTACTGAAGTACCAAGTTTCAGAAGTGCAGCTCTTGTACTGCCGGAGATATGTCGATACAAACTGAATACGCAAAACATCAACAAAATTTAGCGCGTTTTAAAGTTGATATCGCTTTTGTTAATAACTTCCACATTTATTCGAATTGTGCAACGAAACTTTGCAGACAGTCGCGGAGCTAGATTTACTACTGAAGTACCAAGTTTCAGAAGTGCAGCTCTTGTACTGCCGGAGATATGTCGATACAAACTGAATACGCAAAACATCAACAAAATTTAGCGCGTTTTAAAGTTGATATCGCTTTTGTTAATAACTTCCACATTTATTCGAATTGTACCACGAAACTTTGCAGACAGTCGCGGAAATGCCTTTTCCACTGAAGTACCAAGTTTCAGAAGTGCAGCTCTTGTACTGCCGGAGATAATTCGATACAAACTGAATACGCAAAACATCAACAAAATTTAGCGCGTTTTAAAGTTGATATCGCTTTTGTTAATAACTTCCACATTTATTCGAATTGTGCCACGAAGCTTTGCAGACAGTCGCGGATAGGCCTTGTCTACTGAAGTACCAAGTTTCAGAAGTGCAGCTCTTGTACTGCCGGAGATATGTCGATACAAACTGAATACGCAAAACATCAACAAAATTTAGCGCGTTTTAAAGTTGATATCGCTTTTGTTAATAACTTCCACATTTATTCGAATTGTGCAACGAAACTTTGCAGACAGTCGCGGAGACAGATTTTCTACTGAAGTACCAAGTTTCAGAAGTGCAGCTCTTGTACTGCCGGAGATATGTCGATACAAACTGAATACGTAAAACATCAACAAAATTTAGCGCGTTTTAAAGTTGATATCGCTTTTGTTAATAACTTCCACATTTATTCGAATTGTACCACGAAACTTTGCAGACAGTCGCGGAAATGCCTTTTCCACTGAAGTACCAAGTTTCAGAAGTGCAGCTCTTGTACTGCCGGAGATATGTCGATACAAACTGAATACGCAAAACATCAACAAAATTTAGCGCGTTTTAAAGTTGATATCGCTTTTGTTAATAACTTCCACATTTATTCGAATTGTACCACGAAACTTTGCAGACAGTCGCGGATAGGCCTTGTCTACTGAAGTACCAAGTTTCAGAAGTGCAGCTCTTGTACTGCCGGAGATATGTCGATACAAACTGAATACGCAAAACATCAACAAAATTTAGCGCGTTTTAAAGTTGATATCGCTTTTGTTAATAACTTCCACATTTATTCGAATTGTGCAACGAAACTTTGCAGACAGTCGCGGAGACAGATTCTCTACTGAAGTACCAAGTTTCAGAAGTGCAGCTCTTGTACTGCCGGAGATATGTCGATACAAACTGAATACGCAAAACATCAACAAAATTTAGCGCGTTTTAAAGTTGATATCGCTTTTGTTTATAACTTCCACATTTATTCGAATTGTGCAACGAAACTTTGCAGACAGTCGCGGAGACAGATTTTCTACTGAAGTACCAAGTTTCAGAAGTGCAGCTCTTGTACTGCCGGAGATATGTCGATACAAACTGAATACGCAAAACATCAACAAAATTTAGCGCGTTTAAAAGTTGATATCGCTTTTGTTAATAACTTACACATTTATTCGAATTGTGCAACGAAACTTTGCAGACAGTCGCGGAGCAAGATTTTCTACTGAAGTACCAAGTTTCAGAAGTGCAGCTCTTGTACTGCTGGAGATATGTCGATACAAACTGAATACGCAAAACATCAACAAAATTTAGCGCGTTTTAAAGTTGATATCGCTTTTGTTAATAACTTCAACATTTATTCGAATTGTGCCACGAAACTTTGCAGACAGTCGCGGAGACAGATTTTCTACTGAAGTACGAAGTTTCAGAAGTGCAGCTCTTGTACTGCCGGAGATATGTCGATACAAACTGAATACGCAAAACATCAACAAAATTTAGCGCGTTTTAAAGTTGATATCGCTTTTGTTTATAACTTCCACATTTATTCGAATTGTGCCACGAAACTTTGCAGACAGTCGCGGAGACAGATTTTCTACTGAAGTACCAAGTTTCAGAAGTGCAGCTCTTGTACTGCCGGAGATATGTCGATACAAACTGAATACGTAAAACATCAACAAAATTTAGCGCGTTTTAAAGTTGATATCGCTTTTGTTAATAACTTCCACATTTATTCGAATTGTACCACGAAACTTTGCAGACAGTCGCGGAAATGCCTTTTCCACTGAAGTACCAAGTTTCAGAAGTGCAGCTCTTGTACTGCCGGAGATATGTCGATACAAACTGAATACGCAAAACATCAACAAAATTTAGCGCGTTTTAAAGTTGATATCGCTTTTGTTTATAACTTCCACATTTATTCGAATTGTGCCACGAAACTTTGCAGACAGTCGCGGAGACAGATTCTCTACTGAAGTACCAAGTTTCAGAAGTGCAGCTCTTGTACTGCCGGAGATATATCGATACAAACTGAATACGTAAAACATCAACAAAATTTAGCGCGTTTTAAAGTTGATATCGCTTTTGTTTATAACTTCCACATTTATTCGAATTGTACCACGAAACTTTGCAGACAGTCGCGGAAATGCGTTTTCCACTGAAGTACCAAGTTTCAGAAGTGCAGCTGTTGTACTGCCGGAGATAATTCGATACAAACTGAATACGCAAAACATCAACAAAATTTAGCGCGTTTTAAAGTTGATATCGCTTTTGTTAATAACTTCCACATTTATTCGAATTGTGCCACGAAACTTTGCAGACAGTCGCGGATAGGCCTTGTCTACTGAAGTAACAAGTTTCAGAAGTGCAGCTCTTGTACTGCCGGAGATATGTCGATACAAACTGAATACGCAAAACATCAACAAAATTTAGCGCGTTTTAAAGTTGATATCGCTTTTGTTAATAACTTCCACATTTATTCGAATTGTGCAACGAAACTTTGCAGACAGTCGCGGAGACAGATTTTCTACTGAAGTACCAAGTTTCAGAAGTGCAGCTCTTGTACTGCCGGAGATATGTCGATACAAACTGAATACGTAAAACATCAACAAAATTTAGCGCGTTTTAAAGTTGATATCGCTTTTGTTAATAACTTCCACATTTATTCGAATTGTACCACGAAACTTTGCAGACAGTCGCGGAAATGCCTTTGCCACTGAAGTACCAAGTTTCAGAAGTGCAGCTCTTGTACTGCCGGAGATATGTCGATACAAACTGAATACGCAAAACATCAACAAAATTTAGCGCGTTTTAAAGTTGATATCGCTTTTGTTTATAACTTCCACATTTATTCGAATTGTCCAACGAAACTTTGCAGACAGTCGCGGAGACAGATTTTCTACTGAAGTACCAAGTTTCAGAAGTGCAGCTCTTGTACTGCCGGAGATATGTCGATACAAACTGAATACGCAAAACATCAACAAAATTTAGCGCGTTTTAAAGTTGATATCGCTTTTGTTAATAACTTACACATTTATTCGAATTGTGCAACGAAACTTTGCAGACAGTCGCGGAGCAAGATTTTCTACTGAAGTACCAAGTTTCAGAAGTGCAGCTCTTGTACTGCTGGAGATATGTCGATACAAACTGAATACGCAAAACATCAACAAAATTTAGCGCGTTTTAAAGTTGATATCGCTTTTGTTAATAACTTCAACATTTATTCGAATTGTGCCACGAAACTTTGCAGACAGTCGCGGAGACAGATTTTCTACTGAAGTACCAAGTTTCAGAAGTGCAGCTCTTGTACTGCCGGAGATATGTCGATACAAACTGAATACGCAAAACATCAACAAAATTTAGCGCGTTTTAAAGTTGATATCGCTTTTGTTTATAACTTCCACATTTATTCGAATTGTGCCACGAAACTTTGCAGACAGTCGCGGAGACAGATTTTCTACTGAAGTACCAAGTTTCAGAAGTGCAGCTCTTGTACTGCCGGAGATATGTCGATACAAACTGAATACGTAAAACATCAACAAAATTTAGCGCGTTTTAAAGTTGATATCGCTTTTGTTAATAACTTCCACATTTATTCGAATTGTACCACGAAACTTTGCAGACAGTCGCGGAAATGCCTTTTCCACTGAAGTACCAAGTTTCAGAAGTGCAGCTCTTGTACTGCCGGAGATATGTCGATACAAACTGAATACGCAAAACATCAACAAAATTTAGCGCGTTTTAAAGTTGATATCGCTTTTGTTAATAACTTACACATTTATTCGAATTGTGCAACGAAACTTTGCAGACAGTCGCGGAGCAAGATTTTCTACTGAAGTACCAAGTTTCAGAAGTGCAGCTCTTGTACTGCTGGAGATATGTCGATACAAACTGAATACGCAAAACATCAACAAAATTTAGCGCGTTTTAAAGTTGATATCGCTTTTGTTAATAACTTCAATATTTATTCGAATTGTGCCACGAAACTTTGCAGACAGTCGCGGAGACAGATTTTCTACTGAAGTACCAAGTTTCAGAAGTGCAGCTCTTGTACTGCCGGAGATATGTCGATACAAACTGAATACGCAAAACATCAACAAAATTTAGCGCGTTTTAAAGTTGATATCGCTTTTGTTTATAACTTCCACATTTATTCGAATTGTGCCACGAAACTTTGCAGACAGTCGCGGAGACAGATTTTCTACTGAAGTACCAAGTTTCAGAAGTGCAGCTCTTGTACTGCCGGAGATATGTCGATACAAACTGAATACGTAAAACATCAACAAAATTTAGCGCGTTTTAAAGTTGATATCGCTTTTGTTAATAACTTCCACATTTATTCGAATTGTACCACGAAACTTTGCAGACAGTCGCGGAAATGCCTTTTCCACTGAAGTACCAAGTTTCAGAAGTGCAGCTCTTGTACTGCCGGAGATATGTCGATACAAACTGAATACGCAAAACATCAACAAAATTTAGCGCGTTTTAAAGTTGATATCGCTTTTGTTTATAACTTCCACATTTATTCGAATTGTGCCACGAAACTTTGCAGACAGTCGCGGAGACAGATTTTCTACTGAAGTACCAAGTTTCAGAAGTGCAGCTCTTGTACTGCCGGAGATATATCGATACAAACTGAATACGTAAAACATCAACAAAATTTAGCGCGTTTTAAAGTTGATATCGCTTTTGTTTATAACTTCCACATTTATTCGAATTGTACCACGAAACTTTGCAGACAGTCGCGGAAATGCCTTTTCCACTGAAGTACCAAGTTTCAGAAGTGCAGCTCTTGTACTGCCGGAGATAATTCGATACAAACTGAATACGCAAAACATCAACAAAATTTAGCGCGTTTTAAAGTTGATATCGCTTTTGTTAATAACTTCCACATTTATTCGAATTGTGCCACGAAACTTTGCAGACAGTCGCGGATAGGCCTTGTCTACTGAAGTACCAAGTTTCAGAAGTGCAGCTCTTGTACTGCCGGAGATATGTCGATACAAACTGAATACGCAAAACATCAACAAAATTTAGCGCGTTTTAAAGTTGATATCGCTTTTGTTAATAACTTCCACATTTATTCGAATTGTGCAACGAAACTTTGCAGACAGTCGCGGAGACAGATTTTCTACTGAAGTACCAAGTTTCAGAAGTGCAGCTCTTGTACTGCCGGAGATATGTCGATACAAACTGAATACGTAAAACATCAACAAAATTTAGCGCGTTTTAAAGTTGATATCGCTTTTGTTAATAACTTCCACATTTATTCGAATTGTACCACGAAACTTTGCAGACAGTCGCGGAAATGCCTTGTCTCCTGAAGTACCAAGTTTCAGAAGTGCAGCTCTTGTACTGCCGGAGATATGTCGATACAAACTGAATACGCAAAACATCAACAAAATTTAGCGCGTTTTAAAGTTGATATCGCTTTTGTTAATAACTTCCACATTTATTCGAATTGTGCAACGAAACTTTGCAGACAGTCGCGGAGACAGATTCTCTACTGAAGTACCAAGTTTCAGAAGTGCAGCTCTTGTACTGCCGGAGATATGTCGATACAAACTGAATACGCAAAACATCAACAAAATTTAGCGCGTTTTAAAGTTGATATCGCTTTTGTTTATAACTTCCACATTTATTCGAATTGTGCAACGAAACTTTGCAGACAGTCGCGGAGACAGATTTTCTACTGAAGTACCAAGTTTCAGAAGTGCAGCTCTTGTACTGCCGGAGATATGTCGATACAAACTGAATACGCAAAACATCAACAAAATTTAGCGCGTTTTAAAGTTGATATCGCTTTTGTTAATAACTTACACATTTATTCGAATTGTGCAACGAAACTTTGCAGACAGTCGCGGAGCAAGATTTTCTACTGAAGTACCAAGTTTCAGAAGTGCAACTCTTGTACTGCTGGAGATATGTCGATACAAACTGAATACGCAAAACATCAACAAAATTTAGCGCGTTTTAAAGTTGATATCGCTTTTGTTAATAACTTCAACATTTATTCGAATTGTGCCACGAAACTTTGCAGACAGTCGCGGAGACAGATTTTCTACTGAAGTACCAAGTTTCAGAAGTGCAGCTCTTGTACTGCCGGAGATATGTCGATACAAACTGAATACGCAAAACATCAACAAAATTTAGCGCGTTTTAAAGTTGATATCGCTTTTGTTAATAACTTCCACATTTATTGGAATTGTACCACGAAACTTTGCAGACAGTCGCGGAAATGCCTTTTCCACTGAAGTACCAAGTTTCAGAAGTGCAGCTCTTGTACTGCCGGAGATATGTCGATACAAACTGAATACGCAAAACATCAACAAAATTTAGCGCGTTTTAAAGTTGATATCGCTTTTGTTAATAACTTCCACATTTATTCGAATTGTTCCACGAAACTTTGCAGACAGTCGCGGATAGGCCTTGTCTACTGAAGTACCAAGTTTCAGAAGTGCAGCTCTTGTACTGCCGGATATATGTCGATACAAACTGAATACGCAAAACATCAACAAAATTTAGCGCGTTTTAAAGTTGATATCGCTTTTGTTTATAACTTCCACATTTATTCGAATTGTGCCACGAAACATTGCAGACAGGCGCGGAGACAGATTTTCTACTGAAGTACCAAGTTTCAAAAGTGCAGCTCTTGTACTGCCGGAGATATGTCGATACAAACTGAATACGCAAAACATCAACAAAATTTAGCGCGTTTTAAAGTTGATATCGCTTTTGTTAATAACTTCAACATTTATTCAGATTGTGCCACGAAACTTTGCAGACAGTCGCGGAGACTGATTTTCTACTGAAGTACCAAGTTTCAGTAGTGCAGCTCTTGTACTGCCGGAGATATGTCGATACGAACTAAATACGCAAAATATTAACAAAATTTAGCGCGTTTTAAAGTTGATATCGCTTTTGTTAATAACTTCAACATTTATTCGAATTGTGCCACGAAACTTTGCAGACAGTCGCGGAGACACATTCTCTACTGAAGTACCAAGTTTCAGAAGTGCAGCTCTTGTACTGCCGGAGATATGTCGATACAAACTGAATACGCAAAACATCAACAAAATTTAGCGCGTTTTAAAGTTGATATCGCTTTTGTTAATAACTTCCACATTTATTCGAATTGTGCAACGAAACTTTGCAGACAGTCGCGGAGCCAGATTTTCTACTGAAGTACCAAGTTTCAGAAGTGCAGCTCTTGTACTGCCGGAGATATGTCGATACAAACTGAATACGCAAAACATCAACAAAATTTAGCGCGTTTTAAAGTTGATATCGCTTTTGTTAATAACTTCAACATTTATTCGAATTGTGCCACGAAACTTTGCAGACAGTCGCGGAGACAGATTCTCTACTGAAGTACCAAGTTTCAGAAGTGCAGCTCTTGTACTGCCGGAGATATGTCGATACAAACTGAATACGCAAAACATCAACAAAATTTAGCGCGTTTTAAAGTTGATATCGCTTTTGTTAATAACTTCCACATTTATTCGAATTGTGCAACAAAACTTTGCAGACAGTCGCGGAGCCAGATTTACTACTGAAGTACCGAGTTTCAGAAGTGCAGCTCTTGTACTGCCGGAGATATGTCGATACAAACTGAATACGCAAAACATCAACAAAATTTAGCGCGTTTTAAAGTTGATATCGCTTTTGTTAATAACTTCCACATTTATTCGAATTGTGCCACGAAACTTTGCAGACAGTCGCGGAGACAGATTTTCTACTGAAGTACCAAGTTTCAGAAGTGCAGCTCTTGTACTGCCGGAGATATGTCGATACAAACTGAATACGCAAAACATCAACAAAATTTAGCGCGTTTTAAAGTTGATATCGCTTTTGTTAATAACTTCCACATTTATTCGAATTGTACCACGAAACTTTGCAGACAGTCGCGGATAGGCCTTTTCTACTGAAGTACCAAGTTTCAGAAGTGCAGCTCTTGTACTGCCGGAGATATGTCGATACAAACTGAATACGCAAAACATCAACAAAATTTAGCGCGTTTTAAAGTTGATATCGCTTTTGTTGATAACTTACACATTTATTCGAATTGTGCAACGAAACTTTGCAGACAGTCGCGGAGCAAGATTTTCTACTGAAGTACCAAGTTTCAGAAGTGCAGCTCTTGTACTGCCGGAGATATGTCGATACAAACTGAATACGCAAAACATCAACAAAATTTAGCGCGTTTTAAAGTTGATATCGCTTTTGTTAATAACTTCAACATTTATTCGAATTGTGCCACGAAACTTTGCAGACAGTCGCGGAGACAGATTTTCTACTGAAGTACCAAGTTTCAGAAGTGCAGCTCTTGTACTGCCGGAGATATGTCGATACAAACTGAATACGCAAAACATCAACAAAATTTAGCGCGTTTTAAAGTTGATATCGCTTTTGTTAATAACTTCAACATTTATTCAGATTGTGCCACGAAACTTTGCAGACAGTCGCGGAGACTGATTTCCTACTGAAGTACCAAGTTTCAGTAGTGCAGCTCTTGTACTGCCGGAGATATGTCGATACGAACTAAATACGCAAAATATTAACAAAATTTAGCGCGTTTTAAAGTTGATATCGCTTTTGTTAATAACTTCAACATTTATTCGAATTGTGCCACGAAACTTTGCAGACAGTCGCGGAGACACATTCTCTACTGAAGTACCAAGTTTCAGAAGTGCAGCTCTTGTACTGCCGGAGATATGTCGATACAAACTGAATACGCAAAACATCAACAAAATTTAGCGCGTTTTAAAGTTGATATCGCTTTTGTTAATAACTTCCACATTTATTCGAATTGTGCAACGAAACTTTGCAGACAGTCGCGGAGCCAGATTTTCTACTGAAGTACCAAGTTTCAGAAGTGCAGCTCTTGTACTGCCGGAGATATGTCGATACAAACTGAATACGCAAAACATCAACAAAATTTAGCGCGTTTTAAAGTTGATATCGCTTTTGTTAATAACTTCAACATTTATTCGTATTGTGCCACGAAACTTTGCAGACAGTCGCGGAGACAGATTCTCTACTGAAGTACCAAGTTTCAGAAGTGCAGCTCTTGTACTGCCGGAGATATGTCGATACAAACTGAATACGCAAAACATCAACAAAATTTAGCGCGTTTTAAAGTTGATATCGCTTTTGTTAATAACTTCCACATTTATTCGAATTGTGCAACAAAACTTTGCAGACAGTCGCGGAGCCAGATTTACTACTGAAGTACCGAGTTTCAGAAGTGCAGCTCTTGTACTGCCGGAGATATGTCGATACAAACTGAATACGCAAAACATCAACAAAATTTAGCGCGTTTTAAAGTTGATATCGCTTTTGTTAATAACTTACACATTTATTCGAATTGTGCAACGAAACTTTGCAGACAGTCGCGGAGCAAGATTTTCTACTGAAGTACCAAGTTTCAGAAGTGCAGCTCTTGTACTGCCGGAGATATGTCGATACAAACTGAATACGCAAAACATCAACAAAATTTAGCGCGTTTTAAAGTTGATATCGCTTTTGTTAATAACTTCAAGATTTATTCGAATTGTGCCACGAAACTTTGCAGACAGTCGCGGAGACAGATTTTCTACTGAAGTACCAAGTTTCAGAAGTGCAGCTCTTGTACTGCCGAAGATATGTCAATACAAACTGAATACGCAAAACATCAACAAAATTTAGCGCGTTTTAAAGTTGATATCGCTTTTGTTAATAACTTCAACATTTATTCGAATTGTGCCACGAAACTTTGCAGACAGTCGCGGAGACAGATTTTCTACTGAAGTACCAAGTTTCAGAAGTGCAGCTCTTGTACTGCCGGAGATATATCGATACAAACTGAATACGTAAAACATCAACAAAATTTAGCGCGTTTTAAAGTTGATATCGCTTTTGTTAATAACTTCCACATTTATTCGAATTGTACCACGAAACTTTGCAGACAGTCGCGGAAATGCCTTTTCCACTGAAGTACCAAGTTTCAGAAGTGCAGCTCTTGTACTGCCGGAGATATGTCGATACAAACTGAATACGCAAAACATCAACAAAATTTAGCGCGTTTTAAAGTTGATATCGCTTTTGTTAATAACTTCCACATTTATTCGAATTGTACCACGAAACTTTGCAGACAGTCGCGGATAGGCCTTGTCTACTGAAGTACAAAGTTTCAGAAGTGCAGCTCTTGTACTGCCGGAGATATGTCGATACAAACTGAATACGCAAAACATCAACAAAATTTAGCGCGTTTTAAAGTTGATATCGCTTTTGTTTATAACTTCCACATTTATTCGAAGTGTGCAACGAAACTTTGCAGACAGTCGCGGAGACAGATTTCCTACTGAAGTACCAAGTTTCAGAAGTGCAGCTCTTGTACTGCCGGAGATATGTCGATACAAACTGAATACGCAAAACATCAACAAAATTTAGCGCGTTTTAAAGTTGATATCGCTTTTGTTTATAACTTCCACATTTATTCGAATTGTGCCACGAAACTTTGCAGACAGTCGCGGAGACAGATTTTCTACTGAAGTACCAAGTTTCAGAAATGCAGCTCTTGTACTGCCGGAGATATGTCCATACAAACTGAATACGTAAAACATCAACAAAATTTAGCGCGTTTTAAAGTTGATATCGCTTTTGTTAATAACTTCCACATTTATTCGAATTGTACCACGAAACTTTGCAGACAGTCGCGGAAATGCCTTTTCCACTGAAGTACCAAGTTTCAGAAGTGCAGCTCTTGTACTGCCGGAGATATGTCGATACAAACTGAATACGCAAAACATCAACAAAATTTAGCGCGTTTTAAAGTTGATATCGCTTTTGTTAATAACTTCCACATTTATTCGAATTGTGCCACGAAACTTTGCAGACAGTCGCGGATAGGCCTTGTCTACTGAAGTACCAAGTTTCAGAAGTGCAGCTCTTGTACTGCCGGAGATATGTCGATACAAACTGAATACGCAAAACATCAACAAAATTTAGCGCGTTTTAAAGTTGATATCGCTTTTGTTTATAACTTCCACATTTATTCGAATTGTGCCACGAAACTTTGCAGACAGGCGCGGAGACAGATTTTCTACTGAAGTACCAAGTTTCAAAAGTGCAGCTCTTGTACTGCCGGAGATATGTCGATACAAACTGAATACGCAAAACATCAACAAAATTTAGCGCGTTTTAAAGTTGATATCGCTTTTGTTAATAACTTTAATATTTATTCAGATTGTGCCACGAAACTTTGCAGACAGTCGCGGAGACTGATTTTCTACTGAAGTACCAAGTTTCAGTAGTGCAGCTCTTGTACTGCCGGAGATATGTCGATACGAACTAAATACGTAAAATATTAACAAAATTTAGCGCGTTTTAAAGTTGATATCGCTTTTGTTAATAACTTCAACATTTATTCGAATTGTGCCACGAAACTTTGCAGACAGTCGCGGAGACACATTCTCTACTGAAGTACCAAGTTTCAGAAGTGCAGCTCTTGTACTGCCGGAGATATGTCGATACAAACTGAATACGCAAAACATCAACAAAATTTAGCGCGTTTTAAAGTTGATATCGCTTTTGTTAATAACTTCCACATTTATTCGAATTGTGCAACGAAACTTTGCAGACAGTCGCGGAGCCAGATTTTCTACTGAAGTACCAAGTTTCAGAAGTGCAGCTCTTGTACTGCCGGAGATATGTCAATACAAACTGAATACACAAAACATCAACAAAATTTAGCGCGTTTTAAAGTTGATATCGCTTTTGTTAATAACTTCAACATTTATTCGAATTGTGCGACGAAACTTTGCAGACAGTCGCGGAGACAGATTCTCTACTGAAGTACCAAGTTTCAGAAGTGCAGCTCTTGTACTGCCGGAGATATGTCGATACAAACTGAATACGCAAAACATCAACAAAATTTAGCGCGTTTTAAAGTTGATATCGCTTATGTTAATAACTTCAACATTTATTCGAATTGTGCCACGAAACTTTGCAGACAGTCGCGGAGACAGATTTTCTACTGAAGTACCTAGTTTCAGAAGTGCAGCTCTTGTACTGCCGGAGATATGTCGATACAAACTGAATACGCAAAACATCAACAAAATTTAGCGCGTTTTAAAGTTGATATCGCTTTTGTTAATAACTTCCACATTTATTCGAATTGTACCACGAAACTTTGCAGACAGTCGCGGATAGGCCTTTTCTACTGAAGTACCAAGTTTCAGAAGTGCAGCTCTTGTACTGCCGGAGATATGTCGATACAAACTGAATACGCAAAACATCAACGAAATTTAGCGCGTTTTAAAGTTGATATCGCTTTTGTTAATAACTTCAACATTTATTCGAATTGTGCCACGAAACTTTGCAGACAGTCGCGGAGACAGATTTTCTACTGAAGTACCAAGTTTCAGAAGTGCAGCTCTTGTACTACCGGAGATATGTCGATACAAACTGAATACGCAAAACATCAACAAAATTTAGCGCGTTTTAAAGTTGATATCGCTTTTGTTTATAACTTCCACATTTATTCGAATTGTGCCACGAAACTTTGCAGACAGTCGCGGAGACAGATTTTCTACTGAAGTACCAAGTTTCAGAAGTGCAGCTCTTGTACTGCCGGAGATATGTCGATACAAACTGAATACGTAAAACATCAACAAAATTTAGCGCGTTTTAAAGTTGATATCGCTTTTGTTAATAACTTCCACATTTATTCGAATTGTACCACGAAACTTTGCAGACAGTCGCGGAAATGCCTTTTCCACTGAAGTACCAAGTTTCAGAAGTGCAGCTCTTGTACTGCCGGAGATATGTCGATACAAACTGAATACGCAAAACATCAACAAAATTTAGCGCGTTTTAAAGTTGATATCGCTTTTGTTAATAACTTCCACATTTATTCGAATTGTGCAACGAAACTTTGCAGACAGTCGCGGATAGGCCTTGTCTACTGAAGTACCAAGTTTCAGAAGTGCAGCTCTTGTACTGCCGGAGATATGTCGATACAAACTGAATACGCAAAACATCAACAAAATTTAGCGCGTTTTAAAGTTGATATCGCTTTTGTTAATAACTTCCACATTTATTCGAATTGTGCAACGAAACTTTGCAGACAGTCGCGGAGACAGATTTTCTACTGAAGTACCAAGTTTCAGAAGTGCAGCTCTTGTACTGCCGGAGATATGTCGATACAAACTGAATACGTAAAACATCAACAAAATTTAGCGCGTTTTAAAGTTGATATCGCTTTTGTTAATAACTTCCACATTTATTCGAATTGTACCACGAAACTTTGCAGACAGTCGCGGAAATGCCTTTTCCACTGAAGTACCAAGTTTCAGAAGTGCAGCTCTTGTACTGCCGGAGATATGTCGATACAAACTGAATACGCAAAACATCAACAAAATTTAGCGCGTTTTAAAGTTGATATCGCTTTTGTTAATAACTTCCACATTTATTCGAATTGTACCACGAAACTTTGCAGACAGTCGCGGATAGGCCTTGTCTACTGAAGTACCAAGTTTCAGAAGTGCAGCTCTTGTACTGCCGGAGATATGTCGATACAAACTGAATACGCAAAACATCAACAAAATTTATCGCGTTTTAAAGTTGATATCGCTTTTGTTTATAACTTCCACATTTATTCGAATTGTGCAACGAAACTTTGCAGACAGTCGCGGAGACAGATTTTCTACTGAAGTACCAAGTTTCAGAAGTGCAGCTCTTGTACTGCCGGAGATATGTCGATACAAACTGAATACGCAAAACATCAACAAAATTTAACGCGTTTTAAAGTTGATATCGCTTTTGTTAATAACTTCAACATTTATTCGAATTGTGCCACGAAACTTTGCAGACAGTCGCGGAGACAGATTTTCTACTGAAGTACCAAGTTTCAGAAGTGCAGCTCTTGTACTGCCGGAGATATGTCGATACAAACTGAATACGCAAAACATCAACAAAATTTAGCGCGTTTTAAAGTTGATATCGCTTTTGTTTATAACTTCCACATTTATTCGAATTGTGCCACGAAACTTTGCAGACAGTCGCGGAGACAGATTTTCTACTGAAGTACCAAGTTTCAGAAGTGCAGCTCTTGTACTGCCGGAGATATGTCGATACAAACTGAATACGTAAAACATCAACAAAATTTAGCGCGTTTTAAAGTTGATATCGCTTTTGTTAATAACTTCCACATTTATTCGAATTGTACCACGAAACTTTGCAGACAGTCGCGGAAATGCCTTTTCCACTGAAGTA
Source organism: Sepiola atlantica (assembly GCA_963556195.1). Classification (NCBI taxonomy): domain Eukaryota; kingdom Metazoa; phylum Mollusca; class Cephalopoda; order Sepiida; family Sepiolidae; genus Sepiola; species Sepiola atlantica. The sequence goes on from CAUVYP010000355.1 coordinate 1,325,108, forward strand.
CCAAGTTTCAGAAGTGCAGCTCTTGTACTGCCGGAGATATGTCGATACAAACTGAATACGCAAAACAGCAACAAAATTTAGCGCGTTTTAAAGTTGATATCGCTTTTGTTAATAACTTCCACATTTATTCGAATTGTGCCACGAAACTTTGCAGACAGTCGCGGATAGGCCTTGTCTACTGAAGTACCAAGTTTCAGAAGTGCAGCTCTTGTACTGCCGGTGATATGTCGATACAAACTGAATACGCAAAACATCAACAAAATTTAGCGCGTTTTAAAGTTGATATCGCTTTTGTTTATAACTTCCACATTTATTCGAATTTTGCCACGAAACTTTGCAGACAGTCGCGGAGACAGATTTTCTACTGAAGTACCAAGTTTCAAAAGTGCAGCTCTTGTACTGCCGGAGATATGTCGATACAAACTGAATACGCAAAACATCAACAAAATTTAGCGCGTTTTAAAGTTGATATCGCTTTTGTTAATAACTTCCACATTTATTCGAATTGTACCACGAAACTTTGCAGACAGTCGCGGATAGGCCTTTTCTACTGAAGTACCAAGTTTCAGAAGTGCAGCTCTTGTACTGCCGGAGATATGTCGATACAAACTGAATACGCAAAACATCAACGAAATTTAGCGCGTTTTAAAGTTGATATCGCTTTTGTTAATAACTTCAACATTTATTCGAATTGTGCCACGAAACTTTGCAGACAGTCGCGGAGACAGATATTCTACTGAAGTACCAAGTTTCAGAAGTGCAGCTCTTGTACTACCGGAGATATGTCGATACAAACTGAATACGCAAAACATCAACAAAATTTAGCGCGTTTTAAAGTTGATATCGCTTTTGTTTATAACTTCCACATTTATTCGAATTGTGCCACGAAACTTTGCAGACAGTCGCGGAGACAGATTTTCTACTGAAGTACCAAGTTTCAGAAGTGCAGCTCTTGTACTGCCGGAGATATGTCGATACAAACTGAATACGTAAAACATCAACAAAATTTAGCGCGTTTTAAAGTTGATATCGCTTTTGTTAATAACTTCCACATTTATTCGAATTGTACCACGAAACTTTGCAGACAGTCGCGGAAATGCCTTTTCCACTGAAGTACCAAGTTTCAGAAGTGCAGCTCTTGTACTGCCGGAGATATGTCGATACAAACTGAATACGCAAAACATCAACAAAATTTAGCGCGTTTTAAAGTTGATATCGCTTTTGTTAATAACTTCCACATTTATTCGAATTGTGCAACGAAACTTTGCAGACAGTCGCGGATAGGCCTTGTCTACTGAAGTACCAAGTTTCAGAAGTGCAGCTCTTGTACTGCCGGAGATATGTCGATACAAACTGAATACGCAAAACATCAACAAAATTTAGCGCGTTTTAAAGTTGATATCGCTTTTGTTAATAACTTCCACATTTATTCGAATTGTGCAACGAAACTTTGCAGACAGTCGCGGAGACAGATTTTCTACTGAAGTACCAAGTTTCAGAAGTGCAGCTCTTGTACTGCCGGAGATATGTCGATACAAACTGAATACGTAAAACATCAACAAAATTTAGCGCGTTTTAAAGTTGATATCGCTTTTGTTAATAACTTCCACATTTATTCGAATTGTACCACGAAACTTTGCAGACAGTCGCGGAAATGCCTTTTCCACTGAAGTACCAAGTTTCAGAAGTGCAGCTCTTGTACTGCCGGAGATATGTCGATACAAACTGAATACGCAAAACATCAACAAAATTTAGCGCGTTTTAAAGTTGATATCGCTTTTGTTAATAACTTCCACATTTATTCGAATTGTACCACGAAACTTTGCAGACAGTCGCGGATAGGCCTTGTCTACTGAAGTACCAAGTTTCAGAAGTGCAGCTCTTGTACTGCCGGAGATATGTCGATACAAACTGAATACGCAAAACATCAACAAAATTTATCGCGTTTTAAAGTTGATATCGCTTTTGTTTATAACTTCCACATTTATTCGAATTGTGCAACGAAACTTTGCAGACAGTCGCGGAGACAGATTTTCTACTGAAGTACCAAGTTTCAGAAGTGCAGCTCTTGTACTGCCGGAGATATGTCGATACAAACTGAATACGCAAAACATCAACAAAATTTAACGCGTTTTAAAGTTGATATCGCTTTTGTTAATAACTTCAACATTTATTCGAATTGTGCCACGAAACTTTGCAGACAGTCGCGGAGACAGATTTTCTACTGAAGTACCAAGTTTCAGAAGTGCAGCTCTTGTACTGCCGGAGATATGTCGATACAAACTGAATACGCAAAACATCAACAAAATTTAGCGCGTTTTAAAGTTGATATCGCTTTTGTTTATAGCTTCCACATTTATTCGAATTGTGCCACGAAACTTTGCAGACAGTCGCGGAGACAGATTTTCTACTGAAGTACCAAGTTTCAGAAGTGCAGCTCTTGTACTGCCGGAGATATGTCGATACAAACTGAATACGTAAAACATCAACAAAATTTAGCGCGTTTTAAAGTTGATATCGCTTTTGTTAATAACTTCCACATTTATTCGAATTGTACCACGAAACTTTGCAGACAGTCGCGGAAATGCCTTTTCCACTGAAGTACCAAGTTTCAGAAGTGCAGCTCTTGTACTGCCGGAGATATGTCGATACAAACTGAATACGCAAAACATCAACAAAATTTAGCGCGTTTTAAAGTTGATATCGCTTTTGTTAATAACTTCCACATTTATTCGAATTGTGCCACGAAACTTTGCAGACAGTCGCGGATAGGCCTTGTCTACTGAAGTACCAAGTTTCAGAAGTGCAGCTCTTGTACTGCCGGTGATATGTCGATACAAACTGAATACGCAAAACATCAACAAAATTTAGCGCGTTTTAAAGTTGATATCGCTTTTGTTTATAACTTCCACATTTATTCGAATTGTGCCACGAAACTTTGCAGACAGTCGCGGAGACAGATTTTCTACTGAAGTACCAAGTTTCAAAAGTGCAGCTCTTGTACTGCCGGAGATATGTCGATACAAACTGAATACGCAAAACATCAACAAAATTTAGCGCGTTTTAAAGTTGATATCGCTTTTGTTAATAACTTCGACATTTATTCGAATTGTGCAACGAAACTTTGCAGACAGTCGCGGATAGGCCTTGTCTACTGAAGTACCAAGTTTCAGAAGTGCAGCTCTTGTACTGCCGGCGATATGTCGATACAAACTGAATACGTAAAACATCAACAAAATTTAGCGCGTTTTAAAGTTGATATCGCTTTTGTTAATAACTTCCACATTTATTCGAATTGTACCACGAAACTTTGCAGACAGTCGCGGAAATGCCTTTTCCACTGAAGTACCAAGTTTCAGAAGTGCAGCTCTTGTACTGCCGGAGATATGTCGATACAAACTGAATACGCAAAACATCAACAAAATTTATCGCGTTTTAAAGTTGATATCGCTTTTGTTTATAACTTCCACATTTATTCGAATTGTGCAACGAAACTTTGCAGACAGTCGCGGAGACAGATTTTCTACTGAAGTACCAAGTTTCAGAAGTGCAGCTCTTGTACTGCCGGAGATATGTCGATACAAACTGAATACGCAAAACATCAACAAAATTTAACGCGTTTTAAAGTTGATATCGCTTTTGTTAATAACTTCAACATTTATTCGAATTGTGCCACGAAACTTTGCAGACAGTCGCGGAGACAGATTTTCTACTGAAGTACCAAGTTTCAGAAGTGCAGCTCTTGTACTGCCGGAGATATGTCGATACAAACTGAATACGCAAAACATCAACAAAATTTAGCGCGTTTTAAAGTTGATATCGCTTTTGTTTATAACTTCCACATTTATTCGAATTGTGCCACGAAACTTTGCAGACAGTCGCGGAGACAGATTTTCTACTGAAGTACCAAGTTTCAGAAGTGCAGCTCTTGTACTGCCGGAGATATGTCGATACAAACTGAATACGTAAAACATCAACAAAATTTAGCGCGTTTTAAAGTTGATATCGCTTTTGTTAATAACTTCCACATTTATTCGAATTGTACCACGAAACTTTGCAGACAGTCGCGGAAATGCCTTTTCCACTGAAGTACCAAGTTTCAGAAGTGCAGCTCTTGTACTGCCGGAGATATGTCGATACAAACTGAATACGCAAAACATCAACAAAATTTAGCGCGTTTTAAAGTTGATATCGCTTTTGTTAATAACTTCCACATTTATTCGAATTGTGCCACGAAACTTTGCAGACAGTCGCGGATAGGCCTTGTCTACTGAAGTACCAAGTTTCAGAAGTGCAGCTCTTGTACTGCCGGTGATATGTCGATACAAACTGAATACGCAAAACATCAACAAAATTTAGCGCGTTTTAAAGTTGATATCGCTTTTGTTTATAACTTCCACATTTATTCGAATTGTGCCACGAAACTTTGCAGACAGTCGCGGAGACAGATTTTCTACTGAAGTACCAAGTTTCAAAAGTGCAGCTCTTGTACTGCCGGAGATATGTCGATACAAACTGAATACGCAAAACATCAACAAAATTTAGCGCGTTTTAAAGTTGATATCGCTTTTGTTAATAACTTCAACATTTATTCAGATTGTGACACGAAACTTTGCAGACAGTCGCGGAGACTGATTTTCTACTGAAGTACCAAGTTTCAGTAGTGCAGCTCTTGTACTGCCGGAGATATGTCGATACGAACTAAATACGCAAAATATTAACAAAATTTAGCGCGTTTTAAAGTTGATATCGCTTTTGTTAATAACTTCAACATTTATTCGAATTGTGCCACGAAACTTTGCAGACAGTCGCGGAGACACATTCTCTACTGAAGTACCAAGTTTCAGAAGTGCAGCTCTTGTACTGCCGGAGATATGTCGATACAAACTGAATACGCAAAACATCAACAAAATTTAGCGCGTTTTAAAGTTGATATCGCTTTTGTTAATAACTTCCACATTTTTTCGAATTGTGCAACGAAACTTTGCAGACAGTCGCGGAGCCAGATTTTCTACTGAAGTACCAAGTTTCAGAAGTGCAGCTCTTGTACTGCCGGAGATATGTCGATACAAACTGAATACGCAAAACATCAACAAAATTTAGCGCGTTTTAAAGTTGATATCGCTTTTGTTAATAACTTATACATTTATTCGAATTGTGCCACGAAACTTTGCAGACAGTCGCGGAGACAGATTCTCTACTGAAGTACCAAGTTTCATAAGTGCAGCTCTTGTACTGCCGGAGATATGTCGATACAAACTGAATACGCAAAACATCAACAAAATTTAGCGATTTTAAAGTTGATATCGCTTTTGTTAATAACTTCCACATTTATTCGAATTGTGCAACGAAACTTTGCAGACAGTCGCGGAGCCAGATTTACTACTGAAGTACCAAGTTTCAGAAGTGCAGCTCTTGTACTGCCGGAGATATGTCGATACAAACTGAATACGCAAAACATCAACAAAATTTAGCGCGTTTTAAAGTTGATATCGCTTTTGTTAATAACTTCCACATTTATTCGAATTGTACCACGAAACTTTGCAGACAGTCGCCGATAGGCCTTTTCTACTGAAGTACCAAGTTTCAGAAGTGCAGCTCTTGTACTGCCGGAGATATGTCGATACAAACTGAATACGCAAAACATCAACAAAATTTAGCGCGTTTTAAAGTTGATATCGCTTTTGATAATAACTTACACATTTATTCGAATTGTGCAACGAAACTTTGCAGACAGTCGCGGAGCAAGATTTTCTACTGAAGTACCAAGTTTCAGAAGTGCAGCTCTTGTACTGCCGGAGATATGTCGATACAAACTGAATACGCAAAACATCAACAAAATTTAGCGCGTTTTAAAGTTGATATCGCTTTTGTTAATAACTTCAACATTTATTCGAATTGTGCCACGAAACTTTGCAGACAGTCGCGGAAACAGATTTTCTACTGAAGTACCAAGTTTCAGAAGTGCAGCTCTTGTACTGCCGGAGATATGTCGATACAAACTGAATACGCAAAACATCAACAAAATTTAGCGCGTTTTAAAGTTGATATCGCTTTTGTTAATAACTTCCACATTTATTCGAATTGTGCAACGAAACTTTGCAGACAGTCGCGGAGCCAGATTTTCTACTGAAGTACCAAGTTTCAGAAGTGCAGCTCTTGTACTGCCGGAGATATGTCGATACAAACTGAATACGCAAAACATCAACAAAATTTAGCGCGTTCTAAAGTTGATATCGCTTTTGTTAATAACTTCAACATTTATTCGAATTGTGCAACGAAACTTTGCAGACAGTCGCGGAGACAGATTCTCTACTGAAGTACCAAGTTTCAGAAGTGCAGCTCTTGTACTGCCGGAGATATGTCGATACAAACTGAATACGCAAAACATCAACAAAATTTAGCGCGTTTTAAAGTTGATATCGCTTTTGTTAATAAATTCCACATTTATTCGAATTGTGCCACGAAACTTTGCAGACAGTCGCGGAGCCAGATTTACTACTGAAGTACCAAGTTTCAGAAGTGCAGCTCTTGTACTGCCGGAGATATGTCGATACAAACTGAATACGCAAAAAATCAACAAAATTTAGCGCGTTTTAAAGTTGATATCGCTTTTGTTAATAACTTCCACATTTATTCGAATTGTACCACGAAACTTTGCAGACAGTCGCGGATAGGCCTTTTCTACTGAAGTACCAAGTTTCAGAAGTGCAGCTCTTGTACTGCCGGAGATATGTCGATACAAACTGAATACGCAAAACATCAACAAAATTTAGCGCGTTTTAAAGTTGATATCGCTTTTGTTAATAACTTACACATTTATTCGAATTGTGCAACGAAACTTTGCAGACAGTCGCGGAGACAGATTTTCTACTGAAGTACCAAGTTTCAGAAGTGCAGCTCTTGTACTGCCGGAGATATGTCGATACAAACTGAATACGCAAAACATCAACAAAATTTAGCGCGTTTTAAAGTTGATATCGCTTTTGTTAATAACTTCAACATTTATTCGAATTGTGCCACGAAACTTTGCAGACAGTCGCGGAAACAGATTTTCTACTGAAGTACCAAGTTTCAGAAGTGCAGCTCTTGTACTGCCGGAGATATGTCGATACAAACTGAATACGCAAAACATCAACAAAATTTAGCGCGTTTTAAAGTTGATATCGCTTTTGTTTATAACTTCCACATTTATTCGAATTGTGCCACGAAACTTTGCAGACAGTCGCGGAGACAGATTTTCTACTGAAGTACCAAGTTTCAGAAGTGCAGCTCTTGTACTGCCTGAGATATGTCGATACAAACTGAATACGTAAAACATCAACAAAATTTAGCGCGTTTTAAAGTTGATATCGCTTTTGTTAATAACTTCCACATTTATTCGAATTGTACCACGAAACTTTGCAGACAGTCGCGGAAATGCCTTTTCCACTGAAGTACCAAGTTTCAGAAGTGCAGCTCTTGTACTGCCGGAGATATGTCGATACAAACTGAATACGCAAAACATCAACAAAATTTAGCGCGTTTTAAAGTTGATATCGCTTTTGTTAATAACTTCCACATTTATTCGAATTGTGCCACGAAACTTTGCAGACAGTCGCGGATAGGCCTTGTCTACTGAAGTACCAAGTTTCAGAAGTGCAGCTCTTGTACTGCCGGAGATATGTCGATACAAACTGAATACGCAAAACATCAACAAAATTTAGCGCGTTTTAAAGTTGATATCGCTTTTGTTAATAACTTCCACATTTATTCGAATTGTGCAACGAAACTTTGCAGACAGTCGCAGAGACAGATTTTCTACTGAAGTACCAAGTTTCAGAAGTGCAGCTCTTGTACTGCCGGAGATATGTCGATACAAACTGAATACGTAAAACATCAACAAAATTTAGCGCGTTTTAAAGTTGATATCGCTTTTGTTAATAACTTCCACATTTATTCGAATTGTACCACGAAACTTTGCAGACAGTCGCGGAAATGCCTTTTCCACTGAAGTACCAAGTTTCAGAAGTGCAGCTCTTGTACTGCCGGAGATATGTCGATACAAACTGAATACGCAAAACATCAACAAAATTTAGCGCGTTTTAAAGTTGATATCGCTTTTGTTAATAACTTCCACATTTATTCGAATTGTGCCACGAAACTTTGCAGACAGTCGCGGATAGGCCTTGTCTACTGAAGTACCAAGTTTCAGAAGTGCAGCTCTTGTACTGCCGGAGATATGTCGATACAAACTGAATACGCAAAACATCAACACAATTTAGCGCGTTTTAAAGTTGATATCGCTTTTGTTTATAACTTCCACATTTATTCGAATTGTGCAACGAAACTTTGCAGACAGTCGCAGAGACAGATTTTCTACTGAAGTACCAAGTTTCAGAAGTGCAGCTCTTGTACTGCCGGAGATATGTCGATACAAACTGAATACGTAAAACATCAACAACATTTAGCGCGTTTTAAAGTTGATATCGCTTTTGTTAATAACTTCCACATTTATTCGAATTGTACCACGAAACTTTGCAGACAGTCGCGGAAATGCCTTTTCCACTGAAGTACCAAGTTTCAGAAGTGCAGCTCTTGTACTGCCGGAGATATGTCGATACAAACTGAATACGCAAAACATCAACAAAATTTAGCGCGTTTTAAAGTTGATATCGCTTTTGTTAATAACTTCCACATTTATTCGAATTGTACCACGAAACTTTGCAGACAGTCGCGGATAGGCCTTGTCTACTGAAGTACCAAGTTTCAGAAGTGCAGCTCTTGTACTGCCGGAGATATGTCGATACAAACTGAATACGCAAAACATCAACACAATTTAGCGCGTTTTAAAGTTGATATCGCTTTTGTTTATAACTTCCACATTTATTCGAATTGTGCAACGAAACTTTGCAGACAGTCGCGGAGACAGATTTTCTACTGAAGTACCAAGTTTCAGAAGTGCAGCTCTTGTACTGCCGGAGATATGTCGATACAAACTGAATACGCAAAACATCAACAAAATTTAGCGCGTTTTAAAGTTGATATCGCTTTAGTTAATAACTTACACATTTATTCGAATTGTGCAACGAAACTTTGCAGACAGTCGCGGAGCTAGATTTTCTACTGAAGTACCAAGTTTCAGAAGTGCAGCTCTTGTACTGCCGGAGATATGTCGATACAAACTGAATACGCAAAACATCAACAAAATTTAGCGCGTTTTAAAGTTGATATCGCTTTTGTTTATAACTTCCACATTTATTCGAATTGTGCCACGGAACTTTGCAGACAGTCGCGGAGACAGATTTTCTACTGAATTACCAAGTTTCAGAAGTGCAGCTCTTGTACTGCCGGAGATATGTCGATACAAACTTAATACGCAAAACATCAACAAAATTTAGCGCGTTTTAAAGTTGATATCGCTTTTGTTAATAACTTCCCCATTTATTCGAATTGTACCACGAAACTTTGGAGACAGTCGCGGAGACAGATTCTATACTGAAGTACCAAGTTTCAGAAGTGCAGCTCTTGCACTGCCGGAGATATGTCGATACAAACTGAATACGCAAAACATCAACAAAATTTAGCGCGTTTTAAAGTTGATATCGCTTTTGTTAATAACTTCCACATTTATTCGAATTGTGCAAAGAAACTTTGCAGACAGTCGCGGATAGGCCTTGTCTACTGAAGTACCAAGTTTCAGAAGTGCAGCTCTTGTACTGCCGGAGATATGTAGATACAAACTGAATACGCAAAACATCAACAAAATTTAGCGCGTTTTAAAGTTGATATCGCTTTTGTTTATAACTTCCACATTTATTCGAATTGTGCCACGAAACTTTGCAGACAGGCGCGGAGACAGATTTTCTACTGAAGTACCAAGTTTCAGAAGTGCAGCTCTTGTACTGCCGGAGATATGTCGATACAAACTGAATACGCAAAACATCAACAAAATTTAGCGCGTTTTAAAGTTGATATCGCTTTTGTTAATAACTTCAACATTTATTCAGATTGTACCACGACACTTTGCAGACAGTCGCGGAAATGCCTTTTCCACTGAAGTACCAAGTTTCAGAAGTGCAGCTCTTGTACTGCCGGAGATATGTCGATACAAACTGAATACGCAAAACATCAACAAAATTTAGCGCGTTTTAAAGTTGATATCGCTTTTGTTAATAACTTCCACATTTATTCGAATTGTGCCACGAAACTTTGCAGACAGTCGCGGATAGGCCTTGTCTACTGAAGTACCAAGTTTCAGAAGTGCAGCTCTTGTACTACCGGAGATATGTCGATACAAACTGAATACGCAAAACATCAAAAAAATTTAGCGCGTTTTAAAGTTGATATCGCTTTTGTTAATAACTTCCACATTTATTCGAATTGTGCAACGAAACTTTGCAGACAGTCGCGGAGACAGATTTTCTACTGATGTACCAAGTTTCAGAAGTGCAGCTCTTGTACTGCCGGAGATATGTCGATACAAACTGAATACGCAAAACATCAACAAAATTTAGCGCGTTTTAAAGTTGATATCGCTTTTGTTTATAACTTCAACATTTATTCGAATTGTGCAACGAAACTTTGCAGACAGTCGCGGAGACAGATTTTCTACTGAAGTACCAAGTTTCAGAAGTGCAGCTCTTGTACTGCCGGAGATATGTCGATACAAACTGAATACGCAAAACATCAACAAAATTTAGCGCGTTTTAAAGTTGATATCGCTTTTGTTAATAACTTCCACATTTATTCGAATTGTGCCACGAAACTTTGCAGACAGTCGCGGATAGGCCTTGTCTACTGAAGTACCAAGTTTCAGAAGTGCAGCTCTTGTACTGCCGGAGATATGTCGATACAAACTGAATACGCAAAACATTAACAAAATTTAGCGCGTTTTAAAGTTGATATCGCTTTTGTTAATAACTTCCACATTTATTCGAATTGTGCAACGAAACTTTGCAGACAGTCGCGGAGACAGATTTTCTACTGAAGTACCAAGTTTCAGAAGTGCAGCTATTGTACTGCCGGAGATATGTCGATACAAACTGAATACGCAAAACATCAACAAAATTTAGCGCGTTTTAAAGTTGATATCGCTTTTGTTTATAACTTCCACATTTATTCGAATTGTGCAACGAAACTTTGCAGACAGTCGCGGAGACAGATTTTCTACTGAAGTACCAAGTTTCAGAAGTGCAGCTCTTGTACTGCCGGAGATATGTCGATACAAACTGAATACGCAAAACATCAACAAAATTTAGCGCGTTTTAAAGTTGATATCGCTTTTGTTAATAACTTCCACATTTATTCGAATTGTACCACGAAACTTTGCAGACAGTCGCGGATAGGCCTTGTCTCCTGAAGTACGAAGTTTCAGAAGTGCAGCTCTTGTACTGCCGGAGATATGCCGATACAAACTGAATACGCAAAACATCAACAAAATTTAGCGCGTTTTAAAGTTGATATCGCTTTTGTTAATAACTTCCACATTTATTCGAATTGTGCCACGAAACTTTGCAGACAGTCGCGGCGACTGATTTTCTACTGAAGTACCAAGTTTCAGAAGTGCAGCTCTTGTACTGCCGGAGATAGGTCGATACAAACTGAATACGCAAAACATCAACAAAATTTAGCGCGTTTTAAAGTTGATATCGCTTTTGTTAATAACTTCCACATTTATTCGAATTGTGCCACGAAACTTTGCAGACAGTCGCGGAGACAGATTTTCTACTGAAGTACCAAGTTTCAGAAGTGCAGCTCTTGTACTGCCGGAGATATGTCGATACAAACTGAATACGTAAAACATCAACAAAATTTAGCGCGTTTTAAAGTTGATATCGCTTTTGTTAATAACTTCCACATTTATTCGAATTGTACCACGAAACTTTGCAGACAGTCGCGGAAATGCCTTTTCCACTGAAGTACCAAGTTTCAGAAGTGCAGCTCTTGTACTGCCGGAGATATGTCGATACAAACTGAATACGCAAAACATCAACAAAATTTAGCGCGTTTTAAAGTTGATATCGCTTTTGTTAATAACTTCCACATTTATTCGAATTGTGCCACGAAACTTTGCAGACAGTCGCGGATAGGCCTTGTCTACTGAAGTACCAAGTTTCAGAAGTGCAGCTCTTGTACTGCCGGAGATATGTCGATACAAACTGAATACGCAAAACATCAACAAAATTTAGCGCGTTTTAAAGTTGATATCGCTTTTGTTAATAACTTCCACATTTATTCGAATTGTGCAATGAAACTTTGCAGACAGTCGCGGAGACAGATTTTCTACTGAAGTACCAAGTTTCAGAAGTGCAGCTCTTGTACTGCCGGAGATATGTCGATACAAACTGAATACGCAAAACATCAACAAAATTTAGCGCGTTTTAAAGTTGATATCGCTTTTGTTTATAACTTCCACATTTATTCGAATTGTGCAACGAAACTTGCAGACAGTCGCGGAGACAGATTTTCTACTGAAGTACCAAGTTTCAGAAGTGCAGCTCTTGTACTGCCGGAGATATGTCGATACAAACTGAATACGCAAAACATCAACAAAATTTAGCGCGTTTTAAAGTTGATATCGCTTTTGTTAATAACTTCCACATTTATTCGAATTGTGCCACGAAACTTTGCAGACAGTCGCGGCGACTGATTTTCCACTGAAATACCAAGTTTCAGAAGTGCAGCTCTTGTACTGCCGGAGATATGTCGATACAAACTGAATACGCAAAACATCAACAAAATTTAGCGCGTTTTAAAGTTGATAGCGCTTTTGTTTATAACTTCCACATTAATTCGAATTGTGCAACGAAACTTTGCAGACAGTCGCGGATAGGCCTTGTCTACTGAAGTACCAAGTTTCAGAAGTGCAGCTCTTGTACTGTCGGAGATATGTCGATACAAACTGAATACGCAAAACATCAACAAAATTTAGCGCGTTTTAAAGTTGATATCGCTTTTGTTAATAACTTCCACATTTATTCGAATTGTGCAACGAAACTTTTCAGACAGTCGCGGAGACAGATTTTCTACTGAAGTACCAAGTTTCAGAAGTGCAGCTCTTGTACTGCGTGAGATATGTCGATACAAACTGAATACGCAAAACATCAACAAAATTTAGCGCGTTTTAAAGTTGATATCGCTTTTGTTTATAACTTCCACATTTATTCGAATTGTGCAACGAAACTTTGCAGACAGTCGCGGAGACAGATTTTCTACTGAAGTACCAAGTTTCAGAAGTGCAGCTCTTTGACTGCCGGAGATATGTCGATACAAACTGAATACGCAAAACATCAATAAAATTTAGCGCGTTTTAAAGTTGATATCGCTTTTGTTAATAACTTCCACATTTATAAGAATTGTGCCACGAAACTTTGCAGAGAGTCGCGGATAGGCCTTGTCTACTGGAGTACCAAGTTTCAGAAGTGCAGCTCTTGTACTGCCGGAGATATGTCGATACAAACTGAATACGCAAAACATCAACAAAATTTAGCGCGTTTTAAAGTTGATATCGCTTTTGTTAATAACTTCCACATTTATTCGAATTGTGCAACGAAACGTTGCAGACAGTCGCGGAGACAGATTTTCTACTGAAGTACCAAGTTTCAGAAGTGCAGCTCTTGTACTGCCGGAGATATGTCGATACAAAGTGAATACGCAAAACATCAACAAAATTCAGCGCGTTTTAAAGTTGATATCGCTTTTGTTAATAACTTCAACATTTATTCGAATTGTGCCACGAAACTTTGCAGACAGTCGCGGAGACAGATTTTCTACTGAAGTACCAAGTTTCAGAAGTGCAGCTCTGGTACTGCCGGAGATATGTCGATACAAACTGAATACGCAAAACATCAACAAAATTTAGCGCGTTTAAAAGTTGATATCGCTTTTGTTAATAACTTCCACATTTATTCGAATTGTGCCACGAAACTTTGCACACTGTCGCGGCGACTGATTTTCTACTGAAGTACCAAGTTTCAGAAGTGCAGCTCTTGTACTGCCGGAGATATGTCGATACAAACTGAATACGCAAAACATCAACAAAATTTAGCGCGTTTTAAAGTTGATATCGCTTTTGTTTATAACTTCCACATTTATTCGAATTGTGCCACGAAACTTTGCAGACAGTCGCGGAGACAGATTTTCTACTGAAGTACCAAGTTTCAGAAGTGCAGCTCTTGTACTGCCGGAGATATGTCGATACAAACTGAATACGCAAAACATCAACAAAATTTAGCGCGTTTTAAAGTTTATATCGCTTTTGTTAATAACTTCCACATTTATTCGAATTGTGCCACGAAACTTTGCAGACAGTCGCGGCGACTGATTTTCCACTGAAATACCAAGTTTCAGAAGTGCAGCTCTTGTACTGCCGGAGATATGTCGATACAAACTGAATACGCAAAACATCAACAAAATTTAGCGCGTTTTAAAGTTGATATCGCTTTTGTTAATAACTTCCACATTTATTCGAATTGTGCCACGAAACTTTGCAGACAGTCGCGGCGACTGATTTTCCACTGAAATACCAAGTTTCAGAAGTGCAGCTCTTGTACTGCCGGAGATATGTCGATACAAACTGAATACGCAAAACATCAACAAAATTTAGCGCGTTTTAAAGTTGATAGCGCTTTTGTTTATAACTTCCACATTAATTCGAATTGTGCCACGAAACTTTGCAGACAGTCGCGGATAGGCCTTGTCTACTGAAGTACCAAGTTTCAGAAGTGCAGCTCTTGTACTGCCAGAGATATGTCGATACAAACTGAATACGCAAAACAGCAACAAAATTTAGCGCGTTTTAAAGTTGATATCGCTTTTGTTAATAACTTCCACATTTATTCGAATTGTACCACGAACCTTTGCAGTCAGTCGCGGATAGGCGTTGTCCACTGAAGTACAAAGTTTCAGAAGTGCAGCTCTTGTACTGCCGGAGATATGTCGATACAAACTGAATACGCAAAACATCAACAAAATTTAGCGCGTTTTAAAGTTGATATCGCTTTTGTTAATAACTTCCACATTTATTCGAATTGTACCAGGAAACTTTGCAGACAGTCGCAGATAGGCCTTTTCTACTGAAGTACCAAGTGTCAGAAGTACAGATCGTGTACTGCCGGAGATATGTCGATACAAACTGAATACGCAAAACATCAACAAAATTTAGCGCGTTTTAAAGTTGATATCGCTTTTGTTAATAACTTCAACATTTATTCGAATTGTGCCACGAAACTTTGCAGACAGTCGCGGAGACAGATTTTCTACTGAAGTACCAAGTTTCAGAAGTGTAGCTCTTGGACTGCCGGAGATATGTCGATACAAACTGAATACGCAAAACATCAACAAAATTTAGCGCGTTTTAAAGTTGATATCGCTTTTGTTAATAACTTCAACATTTATTCGAATTGTGCAACGAAACTTTGCAGACAGTCGCGGAGACAGATTTACTACTGAAGTACCAAGTTTCAGAAGTGCAGCTCTTGTACTGCCGGAGATATGTCGATACAAACTGAATACGCAAAACATCAACAAAATTTAGCGCGTTTTAAAGTTGATATCGCTTTTGTTTATAACTTCCACATTTATTCGAATTGTGCAACGAAACTTTGCAGACAGTCGCGGAGACAGATTTTCTACTGAAGTACCAAGTTTCAGAAGTGCAGCTCTTGTACTGCCGGAGATATGTCGATACAAACTGGATACGCAAAACATCAACAAAATTTAGCGCGTTTAAAAGTTGATATCGCTTTTGTTTATAACTTCCACATTTATTCGAATTTTGCCACGAAACTTTGCAGACAGTCGCGGAGACAGATTTTCTACTGAAGTACCAAGTTTCAGAAGTGCAGCTCTTGTACTGCCGGAGATATGTCGATACAAACTGAATACGCAAAACATCAACAAAATTTAGCGCGTTTTAAAGTTGATATCGCTTTTGTTAATAACTTCTACATTTATTCGAATTGTGCCACGAAAATTTGCAGACAGTCGCGGCGACTGATTTTCTACTGAAGTACCAAGTTTCAGAAGTGCAGCTCTTGTACTGCCGGAGATATGTCGATACAAACTGAATACGCAAAACATCAACAAAATTTAGCGCGTTTTAAGGTTGATAGCGCTTTTGTTTATAACTTCCACATTAATTCGAATTGTGCCACGAAACTTTGCAGACAGTCGCGGAGACAGATTTTCTACTGAAGTACCAAGTTTCAGAAGTGCAGCTCTTGTACTGCGTGAGATATGTCGATACAAACTGAATACGCAAAACATCAACAAAATTTAGCGCGTTTTAAAGTTGATATCGCTTTTGTTAATAACTCCCACATTTATTCGAATTGTACCACGAAAATTTGCAGACAGTCGCGGATAGGCTTTTTCTACTGAGGTACCAAGTTTCAGAAGTGCAGCTCTTGTACTGCCGGAGATATGTCGATACAAACTGAATACGCAAAACATCAACAAAATTTAGCGCGTTTTAAAGTTGATATCGCTTTTGTTAATAACTTCCACATTTATTCGAATTGTGCCACGAAACTTTGCAGACAGTCGCGGATAGGCCTTGTCTACTGAAGTACCAAGTTTCAGAAGTGCAGCTCTTGTACTGCCGGAGATATGTCGATACAAACTGAATACGCAAAACATCAACAAAATTTAGCGCGTTTTAAAGTTGATATCGCTTTTGTTAATAACTTCCACATTTATTCGAATTGTACCAGAAAACTTTGCAGACAGTCGCGGATAGGCCTTTTCTACTGAAGTACTAAGTTTCAGAAGTGCAGCTCTTGTACTGCCGGAGATATGTCGATACAAACTGAATACGCAAAACATCAACAAAATTTAGCGCGTTTTAAAGTTGATATCGCTTTTGTTAATAACTTCAACATTTATTCGAATTGTGCAACGAAACTTTGCAGACAGTCGCGGAGACAGATTTACTACTGAAGTACCAAGTTTCAGAAGTGCAGCTCTTGTACTGCCGGAGATATGTCGATACAAACTGAATACGCAAAACATCAACAAAATTTAGCGCGTTTTAAAGTTGATATCGCATTTGTTTATAACTTCCACATTTATTCGAATTGTTCCACGAAACTTTGCAGACAGTCGCGGAGACAGGTTTTCTACTGAAGTACCAAGTTTCAGAAGTGCAGCTCTTGTACTGCCGGAGATATGTCGATACAAACTGAATACGCAAAACATCAACAAAATTTAGCGCGTTTTAAAGTTGATATCGCTTTTGTTAGTAACTTCCACATTTATTGTAATTGTACCACGAAACTTTGAAGACAGTCGCGGATAGGCCTTTTCAACTGAAGTACCAAGTTTCAGAAGTGCAGCTCTTGTACTGCCGGAGATATGTCGATACAAACTGAATACGCAAAACAGCAACAAAATTTAGCGCGTTTTAAAGTTGATATCGCTTTTGTTAATAACTTCCACATTTATTCGAATTGTACCACGAAACTTTGCAGTCAGTCGCGGATAGGCGTTGTCCACTGAAGTACCAAGTTTCAGAAGTGCAGCTCTTGTACTGCCAGAGATATGTCGATACAAACTGAATACGCAAAACATCAACAAAATTTAGCGCGTTTTAAAGTTGATATCGCTTTTGTTAATAACTTCCACATTTATTCGAATTGTACCAGGAAACTTTGCAGACAGTCGCAGATAGGCCTTTTCTACTGAAGTACCAAGTTTCAGAAGTACAGCTCTTGTACTGCCGGAGATATGTCGATACAAACTGAATACGCAAAACATCAACAAAATTTAGCGCGTTTTAAAGTTGATATCGCTTTTGTTAATAACTTCAACATTTATTCGAATTGTGCCACAACACTTTGCAGACAGTCGCCGAGACAGATTTTCTACTGAAGTACCAAGTTTCAGAAGTGCAGCTCTTGTTCTGCCGGAGATATGTCGATACAAACTGAATACGCAAAACATCAACAAAATTTAGCGCGTTTTAAAGTTGATATCGCTTTTGTTAATAACTTCAACATTTATTCGAATTGTGCAACGAAACTTTGCAGACAGTCGTGGAGACAGATTTACTACTGAAGTACCAAGTTTCAGAAGTGCAGCTCTTGTACTGCCGGAGATATGTCGATACAAACTGAATACGCAAAACATAAACAAAATTTAGCGCGTTTTAAAGTTGATATCGCTTTTGTTAATAACTTCCACATTTATTCGAATTGTGCAACGAAACTTTGCAGACAGTCGCGGAGACAGATTTTCTACTGAAGTACCAAGTTTCAGAAGTGCAGCTCTTGTACTGCCGGAGATATGTCGATACAAACTGGATACGCAAAACATCAACAAAATTTAGCGCGTTTAAAAGTTGATATCGCTTTTGTTTATAACTTCAACATTTATTCGAATTGTGCCACGAAACTTTGCAGACAGTCGCGGAGACAGATTTTCTACTGAAGTACCAAGTTTCAGAAGTGCAGCTCTTGTACTGCCGGAGATATGTCGATACAAACTGAATACGCAAAACATCAACAAAATTTAGCGCGTTTTAAAGTTGATATCGCTTTTGTTAATAACTTCCACATTTATTCGAATTGTACCACGAAACTTTGCAGACAGTCGCGGATAGGCCTTTTCTACTGAAGTACTAAGTTTCAGAAGTGCAGCTCTTGTACTGCCGGAGATATGTCGATACAAACTGAATACGCAAAACATCAACAAAATTTAGCGCGTTTTAAAGTTGATATCGCTTTTGTTAATAACTTCCACATTTATTCGAATTGTGCCACGAAACTTTGCAGACAGTCGCGGAGACAGATTTACTACTGAAGTACCAAGTTTCAGAAGTGCAGCTCTTGTACTGCCGGAGATATGTCGATACAAACTGAATACGCAAAACATCAACAAAATTTAGCGCGTTTTAAAGTTGATAGCGCTTTTGTTTATAACTTCCACATTAATTCGAATTGTGCCACGAAACTTTGCAGACAGTCGCGGAGACAGATTTTCTACTGAAGTACCAAGTTTCAGAAGTGCAGCTCTTGTACTGCGTGAGATATGTCGATACAAACTGAATACGCAAAACATCAACATAATTTAGCGCGTTTTAAAGTTGATATCGCTTTTGTTAATAACTCCCACATTTATTCGAATTGTACCACGAAAATTTGCAGACAGTCGCGGATAGGCTTTTTCTACTGAAGTACCAAGTTTCAGAAGTGCAGCTCTTGTACTGCCGGAGATATGTCGATACAAAGTGAATACGCAAAACATCAACAAAATGCAGCGCGTTTTAAAGTTGATATCGCTTTTGTTAATAACTTCAACATTTAATCGAATTGTGCCACGAAACTTTGCAGACAGTCGCGGAGACAGATTTTCTACTGAAGTACCAAGTTTCAGAAGTGCAGCTCTGGTACTGCCGGAGATATGTCGATACAAACTGAATACGCAAAACATCAACAAAATTTAGCGCGTTTAAAAGTTGATATCGCTTTTGTTAATAACTTCCACATTTATTCGAATTGTGCCACGAAACTTTGCACACTGTCGCGGCGACTGATTTTCTACTGAAGTACCAAGTTTCAGAAGTGCAGCTCTTGTACTGCCGGAGATATGTCGATACAAACTGAATACGCAAAACATCAACAAAATTTAGCGCGTTTTAAAGTTGATATCGCTTTTGTTTATAACTTCCACATTTATTCGAATTGTGCCACGAAACTTTGCAGACAGTCGCGGAGACAGATTTTCTACTGAAGTACCAAGTTTCAGAAGTGCAGCTCTTGTACTGCCGGAGATATGTCGATACAAACTGAATACGCAAAACATCAACAAAATTTAGCGCGTTTTAAAGTTGATATCGCTTTTGTTAATAACTTCAACATTTATTCGAATTGTGCAACGAAACTTTGCAGACAGTCGCGGAGACAGATTTACTACTGAAGTACCAAGTTTCAGAAGTGCAGCTCTTGTACTGCCGGAGATATGTCGATACAAACTGAATACGCAAAACATCAACAAAATTTAGCGCGTTTTAAAGTTGATATCGCTTTTGTTTATAACTTCCACATTTATTCGAATTGTGCAACGAAACTTTGCAGACAGTCGCGGAGACAGATTTTCTACTGAAGTACCAAGTTTCAGAAGTGCAGCTCTTGTACTGCCGGAGATATGTCGATACAAACTGGATACGCAAAACATCAACAAAATTTAGCGCGTTTAAAAGTTGATATCGCTTTTGTTTATAACTTCCACATTTATTCGAATTGTGCCACGAAACTTTGCAGACAGTCGCGGAGACAGATTTTCTACTGAAGTACCAAGTTTCAGAAGTGCAGCTCTTGTACTGCCGGAGATATGTCGATACAAACTGAATACGCAAAACATCAACAAAATTTAGCGCGTTTTAAAGTTGATATCGCTTTTGTTAATAACTTCTACATTTATTCGAATTGTGCCACGAAATTTTGCAGACAGTCGCGGCGACTGATTTTCTACTGAAGTACCAAGTTTCAGAAGTGCAGCTCTTGTACTGCCGGAGATATGTCGATACAAACTGAATACGCAAAACATCAACAAAATTTAGCGCGTTTTAAGGTTGATAGCGCTTTTGTTTATAACTTCCACATTAATTCGAATTGTGCCACGAAACTTTGCAGACAGTCGCGGAGACAGATTTTCTACTGAAGTACCAAGTTTCAGAAGTGCAGCTCTTGTACTGCGTGAGATATGTCGATACAAACTGAATACGCAAAACATCAACAAAATTTAGCGCGTTTTAAAGTTGATATCGCTTTTGTTAATAACTCCCACATTTATTCGAATTGTACCACGAAAATTTGCAGACAGTCGCGGATAGGCTTTTTCTACTGAGGTACCAAGTTTCAGAAGTGCAGCTCTTGTACTGCCGGAGATATGTCGATACAAACTGAATACGCAAAACATCAACAAAATTTAGCGCGTTTTAAAGTTGATATCGCTTTTGTTAATAACTTCCACATTTATTCGAATTGTACCAGAAAACTTTGCAGACAGTCGCGGATAGGCCTTTTCTACTGAAGTACTAAGTTTCAGAAGTGCAGCTCTTGTACTGCCGGAGATATGTCGATACAAACTGAATACGCAAAACATCAACAAAATTTAGCGCGTTTTAAAGTTGATATCGCTTTTGTTAATAACTTCAACATTTATTCGAATTGTGCAACGAAACTTTGCAGACAGTCGCGGAGACAGATTTACTACTGAAGTACCAAGTTTCAGAAGTGCAGCTCTTGTACTGCCGGAGATATGTCGATACAAACTGAATACGCAAAACATCAACAAAATTTAGCGCGTTTTAAAGTTGATATCGCATTTGTTTATAACTTCCACATTTATTCGAATTGTTCCACGAAACTTTGCAGACAGTCGCGGAGACAGGTTTTCTACTGAAGTACCAAGTTTCAGAAGTGCAGCTCTTGTACTGCCGGAGATATGTCGATACAAACTGAATACGCAAAACATCAACAAAATTTAGCGCGTTTTAAAGTTGATATCGCTTTTGTTAGTAACTTCCACATTTATTGTAATTGTACCACGAAACTTTGAAGACAGTCGCGGATAGGCCTTTTCAACTGAAGTACCAAGTTTCAGAAGTGCAGCTCTTGTACTGCCGGAGATATGTCGATACAAACTGAATACGCAAAACAGCAACAAAATTTAGCGCGTTTTAAAGTTGATATCGCTTTTGTTAATAACTTCCACATTTATTCGAATTGTACCACGAAACTTTGCAGTCAGTCGCGGATAGGCGTTGTCCACTGAAGTACCAAGTTTCAGAAGTGCAGCTCTTGTACTGCCAGAGATATGTCGATACAAACTGAATACGCAAAACATCAACAAAATTTAGCGCGTTTTAAAGTTGATATCGCTTTTGTTAATAACTTCCACATTTATTCGAATTGTACCAGGAAACTTTGCAGACAGTCGCAGATAGGCCTTTTCTACTGAAGTACCAAGTTTCAGAAGTACAGCTCTTGTACTGCCGGAGATATGTCGATACAAACTGAATACGCAAAACATCAACAAAATTTAGCGCGTTTTAAAGTTGATATCGCTTTTGTTAATAACTTCAACATTTATTCGAATTGTGCCACAACACTTTGCAGACAGTCGCGGAGACAGATTTTCTACTGAAGTACCAAGTTTCAGAAGTGCAGCTCTTGTTCTGCCGGAAATATGTCGATACAAACTGAATACGCAAAACATCAACAAAATTTAGCGCGTTTTAAAGTTGATATCGCTTTTGTTAATAACTTCAACATTTATTCGAATTGTGCAACGAAACTTTGCAGACAGTCGTGGAGACAGATTTACTACTGAAGTACCAAGTTTCAGAAGTGCAGCTCTTGTACTGCCGGAGATATGTCGATACAAACTGAATACGCAAAACATAAACAAAATTTAGCGCGTTTTAAAGTTGATATCGCTTTTGTTAATAACTTCCACATTTATTCGAATTGTGCAACGAAACTTTGCAGACAGTCGCGGAGACAGATTTTCTACTGAAGTACCAAGTTTCAGAAGTGCAGCTCTTGTACTGCCGGAGATATGTCGATACAAACTGGATACGCAAAACATCAACAAAATTTAGCGCGTTTAAAAGTTGATATCGCTTTTGTTTATAACTTCAACATTTATTCGAATTGTGCCACGAAACTTTGCAGACAGTCGCGGAGACAGATTTTCTACTGAAGTACCAAGTTTCAGAAGTGCAGCTCTTGTACTGCCGGAGATATGTCGATACAAACTGAATACGCAAAACATCAACAAAATTTAGCGCGTTTTAAAGTTGATATCGCTTTTGTTAATAACTTCCACATTTATTCGAATTGTACCACGAAACTTTGCAGACAGTCGCGGATAGGCCTTTTCTACTGAAGTACCAAGTTTCAGAAGTGCAGCTCTTGTACTGCCGGAGATATGTCGATACAAACTGAATACGCAAAACATCAACAAAATTTAGCGCGTTTTAAAGTTGATATCGCTTTTGTTAATAACTTCCACATTCATTCGAATTGTGCCACGAAACTTTGCAGACAGTCGCGGAGACAGATTTACTACTGAAGTACCAAGTTTCAGAAGTGCAGCTCTTGTACTGCCGGAGATATGTCGATACAAACTGAATACGCAAAACATCAACAAAATTTAGCGCGTTTTAAAGTTGATAGCGCTTTTGTTTATAACTTCCACATTAATTCGAATTGTGCCACGAAACTTTGCAGACAGTCGCGGAGACAGATTTTCTACTGAAGTACCAAGTTTCAGAAGTGCAGCTCTTGTACTGCGTGAGATATGTCGATACAAACTGAATACGCAAAACATCAACATAATTTAGCGCGTTTTAAAGTTGATATCGCTTTTGTTAATAACTCCCACATTTATTCGAATTGTACCACGAAAATTTGCAGACAGTCGCGGATAGGCTTTTTCTACTGAAGTACCAAGTTTCAGAAGTGCAGCTCTTGTACTGCCGGAGATATGTCGATACAAAGTGAATACGCAAAACATCAACAAAATGCAGCGCGTTTTAAAGTTGATATCGCTTTTGTTAATAACTTCAACATTTATTCGAATTGTGCCACGAAACTTTGCAGACAGTCGCGGAGACAGATTTTCTACTGAAGTACCAAGTTTCAGAAGTGCAGCTCTGGTACTGCCGGAGATATGTCGATACAAACTGAATACGCAAAACATCAACAAAATTTAGCGCGTTTAAAAGTTGATATCGCTTTTGTTAATAACTTCCACATTTATTCGAATTGTGCCACGAAACTTTGCACACTGTCGCGGCGACTGATTTTCTACTGAAGTACCAAGTTTCAGAAGTGCAGCTCTTGTACTGCCGGAGATATGTCGATACAAACTGAATACGCAAAACATCAACAAAATTTAGCGCGTTTTAAAGTTGATATCGCTTTTGTTTATAACTTCCACATTTATTCGAATTGTGCCACGAAACTTTGCAGACAGTCGCGGAGACAGATTTTCTACTGAAGTACCAAGTTTCAGAAGTGCAGCTCTTGTACTGCCGGAGATATGTCGATACAAACTGAATACGCAAAACATCAACAAAATTTAGCGCGTTTTAAAGTTGATATCGCTTTTGTTAATAACTTCCACATTTATTCGAATTGTGCCACGAAACTTTGCAGACAGTCGCGGCGACTGATTTTCCACTGAAATACCAAGTTTCAGAAGTGCAGCTCTTGTACTGCCGGAGATATGTCGATACAAACTGAATACGCAAAACATCAACAAAATTTAGCGCGTTTTAAAGTTGATAGCGCTTTTGTTTATAACTTCCACATTTATTCGAATTGTGCCACGAAACTTTGCAGACAGTCGCGGAGACAGATTTTCTACTGAAGTACCAAGTTTCAGAAGTGCAGCTCTTGTACTGCCGGAGATATGTCGATACAAACTGAATACGCAAAACATCAACAAAATTTAGCGCGTTTTAAAGTTGATATCGCTTTTGTTAATAACTTCAACATTTATTCGAATTGTGCCACGAAACTTTGCAGACAGTCGCGGAGACAGATTTTCTACTGAAGTACCAAGTTTCAGAAGTGCAGCTCTTGTACTGCCGGAGATATGTCGATACAAACTGAATACGCAAAACATCAACAAAATTTAGCGCGTTTTAAAGTTGATATCGCTTTTGTTAATAACTTCCACATTTATTCGAATTGTACCAGGAAACTTTGCAGACAGTCGCGGATAGGCCTTTTCTACTGAAGTACTAAGTTTCAGAAGTGCAGCTCTTGTACTGCCGGAGATATGTCGATACAAACTGAATACGCAAAATATCAACAAAATTTAGCGCGTTTAAAAGTTGATATCGCTTTTGTTAATAACTTCCACATTTATTAGAATTGTGCCACCAAACTTTGCAGACAGTCGCGGAGACAGATTTTCTACGGAAGTACCAAGTTTCAGAAGTGCAGCTCTTGTTCTGCCGGAGATATGTCGATACAAACTGAATACGCAAAACATCAACAAAATTTAGCGCGTTTTAAAGTTGATATCGCTTTTGTTAATAACTTCCACATTTATTGTAATTGTACCACGAAACTTTGCAGACAGTCGCGGATAGGCCTTTTCAACTGAAGTACCAAGTTTCAGAAGTGCAGCTCTTGTACTGCCGGAGATATGTCGATACAAACTGAATACGCAAAACAGCAACAAAATTTAGCGCGTTTTAAAGTTGATATCGCTTTTGTTAATAACTTCCACATTTATTCGAATTGTACCACGAAACTTTGCAGTCAGTCGCGGATAGGCGTTGTCCACTGAAGTACAAAGTTTCAGAAGTGCAGCTCTTGTACTGCCGGAGATATGTCGATACAAACTGAATACGCAAAACATCAACAAAATTTAGCGCGTTTTAAAGTTGATATCGCTTTTGTTAATAACTTCCACATTTATTCGAATTGTACCAGGAAACTTTGCAGACAGTCGCAGATAGGCCTTTTCTACTAAAGTACCAAGTGTCAGAAGTACAGCTCTTGTACTGCCGGAGATATGTCGATACAAACTGAATACGCAAAACATCAACAAAATTTAGCGCGTTTTAAAGTTGATATCGCTTTTGTTAATAACTTCAACATTTATTCGAATTGTGCCACGAAACTTTGCAGACAGTCGCGGAGACAGATTTTCTAATGAAGTACCAAGTTTCAGAAGTGCAGCTCTTGGACTGCCGGAGATATGTCGATACAAACTGAATACGCAAAACATCAACAAAATTTAGCGCGTTTTAAAGTTGATATCGCTTTTGTTAATAACTTCAACATTTATTCGAATTGTGCAACGAAACTTTGCAGACAGTCGCGGAGACAAATTTACTACTGAAGTACCAAGTTTCAGAAGTGCAGCTCTTGTACTGCCGGAGATATGTCGATACAAACTGAATACGCAAAACATCAACAAAATTTAGCGCGTTTTAAAGTTGATATCGCTTTTGTTTATAACTTCCACATTTATTCGAATTGTGCAACGAAACTTTGCAGACAGTCGCGGAGACAGATTTTCTACTGAAGTACCAAGTTTCAGAAGTGCAGCTCTTGTACTGCCGGAGATATGTCGATACAAACTGGATACGCAAAACATCAACAAAATTTAGCGCGTTTAAAAGTTGATATCGCTTTTGTTTATAACTTCCACATTTATTCGAATTGTGCCACGAAACTTTGCAGACAGTCGCGGAGACAGATTTTCTACTGAAGTACCAAGTTTCAGAAGTGCAGCTCTTGTACTGCCGGAGATATGTCGATACAAACTGAATACGCAAAACATCAACAAAATTTAGCGCGTTTTAAAGTTGATATCGCTTTTGTTAATAACTTCCACATTTATTCGAATTGTGCCACGAAACTTTGCAGACAGTCGCGGCGACTGATTTTCTACTGAAGTACCAAGTTTCAGAAGTGCAGCTCTTGTACTGCCGGAGATATGTCGATACAAACTGAATACGCAAAACATCAACAAAATTTAGCGCGTTTTAAAGTTGATAGCGCTTTTGTTTATAACTTCCACATTAATTCGAATTGTTCCACGAAACTTTGCAGACAGTCGCGGAGACAGATTTCCTACTGAAGTACCAAGTTTCAGATATGCA
Organism: Sepiola atlantica; assembly: GCA_963556195.1. Taxonomy (NCBI): domain Eukaryota; kingdom Metazoa; phylum Mollusca; class Cephalopoda; order Sepiida; family Sepiolidae; genus Sepiola; species Sepiola atlantica. The sequence continues at coordinate 1,351,722 of CAUVYP010000355.1, forward strand.
GCTCTTGTACTGCGTGAGATATGTCGATACAAACTGAATACGCAAAACATCAACATAATTTAGCGCGTTTTAAAGTTGATATCGCTTTTGTTAATAACTCCCACATTTATTCGAATTGTACCAAGAAAATTTGCAGACAGTCGCGGATAGGCTTTTTCTACTGAGGTACCAAGTTTCAGAAGTGCAGCTCTTGTACTGCCGGAGATATGTCGATACAAACTGAATACGCAAAACATCAACAAAATTTAGCGCGTTTTAAAGTTGATATCGCTTTTGTTAATAACTTCCACATTTATTCGAATTGTGCCACGAAACTTTGCAGACAGTCGCGGATAGGCCTTGTCTACTGAAGTACCAAGTTTCAGAAGTGCAGCTCTTGTACTGCCGGAGATATGTCGATACAAACTGAATACGCAAAACATCAACAAAATTTAGCGCGTTTTAAAGTTGATATCGCTTTTGTTAATAACTTCCACATTTATTCGAATTGTACCAGAAAACTTTGCAGACAGTCGCGGATAGGCCTTTTCTACTGAAGTACTAAGTTTCAGAAGTGCAGCTCTTGTACTGCCGGAGATATGTCGATACAAACTGAATACGCAAAACATCAACAAAATTTAGCGCGTTTTAAAGTTGATATCGCTTTTGTTAATAACTTCAACATTTATTCGAATTGTGCAACGAAACTTTGCAGACTGTCGCGGAGACAGATTTACTACTGAAGTACCAAGTTTCAGAAGTGCAGCTCTTGTACTGCCGGAGATATGTCGATACAAACTGAATACGCAAAACATCAACAAAATTTAGCGCGTTTTAAAGTTGATATCGCTTTTGTTTATAACTTCCACATTTATTCGAATTGTTCCACGAAACTTTGCAGACAGTCGCGGAGACAGGTTTTCTACTGAAGTACCAAGTTTCAGCAGTGCAGCTCTTGTACTGCCGGAGATATGTCGATACAAACTGAATACGCAAAACATCAACAAAATTTAGCGCGTTTTAAAGTTGATATCGCTTTTGTTAATAACTTCCACATTTATTGTAATTGTACCACGAAACTTTGCAGACAGTCGCGGATAGGCCTTTTCAACTGAAGTACCAAGATTCAGAAGTGCAGCTCTTGTACTGCCGGAGATATGTCGATACAAACTGAATACGCAAAACAGCAACAAAATTTAGCGCGTTTTAAAGTTGATATCGCTTTTGTTAATAACTTCCACATTTATTCGAATTGTACCAGAAAACTTTGCAGACAGTCGCAGATAGGCCTTTTCTACTGAAGTACTAAGTTTCAGAAGTACAGCTCTTGTACTGCCGGAGATATGTCGATACAAACTGAATACGCAAAACATCAACAAAATTTAGCGCGTTTTAAAGTTGATATCGCTTTTGTTAATAACTTCAACATTTATTCGAATTGTGCCACGAAACTTTGCAGACAGTCGCGGAGACAGATTTACTACTGAAGTACCAAGTTTCAGAAGTGCAGCTCTTGTACTGCCGGAGATATGTCGATACAAACTGAATACGCAAAACATCAACAAAATTTAGCGCGTTTTAAAGTTGATATCGCTTTTGTTAATAACTTCAACATTTATTCGAATTGTGCAACGAAACTTTGCAGACAGTCGTGGAGACAGATTTACTACTGAAGTACCAAGTTTCAGAAGTGCAGCTCTTGTACTGCCGGAGATATGTCGATACAAACTGAATACGCAAAACATCAACAAAATTTAGCGCGTTTTAAAGTTGATATCGCTTTTGTTAATAACTTCCACATTTATTCGAATTGTGCAACGAAACTTTGCAGACAGTCGCGGAGACAGATTTTCTACTGAAGTACTAAGTTTCAGAAGTGCAGCTCTTGTACTGCCGGAGATATGTCGATACAAACTGAATACGCAAAACATCAACAAAATTTAGCGCGTTTTAAAGTTGATATCGCTTTTGTTAATAACTTCCACATTTATTCGAATTGTACCACGAAACTTTGCAGACAGTCGCGGATAGGCCTTTTCTACTGAAGTACCAAGTCTCAGAAGTGCAGCTCTTGTACTGCCGGAGATATGTCGATACAAACTGAATACGCAAAACATCAACAAAATTTAGCGCGTTTTAAAGTTGATATCGCTTTTGTTAATAACTTCCACATTTATTCGAATTGTGCCACGAAACTTTGCAGACAGTCGCGGCGACTGATTTTCTACTGAAGTACCAAGTTTCAGAAGTGCAGCTCTTGTACTGCCGGAGATATGTCGATACAAACTGAATACGCAAAACATCAAAAAAATTTAGCGCGTTTTAAAGTTGATAGCGCTTTTGTTTATAACTTCCACATTAATTCGAATTGTGCCACGAAACTTTGCGGACAGTCGCGGAGACAGATTTTCTACTGAAGTACCAAGTTTCAGAAGTGCAGCTCTTGTACTGAGTGAGATATGTCGATACAAACTGAATACGCAAAACATCAACATAATTTAGCGCGTTTTAAAGTTGATATCGCTTTTGTTAATAACTCCCACATTTATTCGAATTGTACCACGAAAATTTGCAGACAGTCGCGGATAGGCTTTTTCTACTGAAGTACCAAGTTTCAGAAGTGCAGCTCTTGTACTGCCGGAGATATGTCGATACAAACTGAATACGCAAAACATCAACAAAATTTAGCGCGTTTTAAAGTTGATATCGCTTTTGTTAATAACTTCCACATTTATTCGAATTGTGCCACGAAACTTTGCAGACAGTCGCGGATAGGCGTTGTCCACTGAAGTACCAAGTTTCAGAAGTGCAGCTCTTGTACTGCCGGAGATATGTCGATACAAACTGAATACGCAAAACATCAACAAAATTTAGCGCGTTTTAAAGTTGATATCGCTTTTGTTAATAACTTCCACATTTATTCGAATTGTACCAGGAAACTTTGCAGACAGTCGCAGATATGCCTGTTCTACTGAAGTACCAAGTTTCAGAAGTACAGCTCTTGTACTGCCGGAGATATGTCGATACAAACTGAATACGCAAAACATCAACAAAATTTAGCGCGTTTTAAAGTTGATATCGCTTTTGTTAATAACTTCAACATTTATTCGAATTGTGCCACGAAACTTTGCAGACAGTCGCGGAAACAGATTTCCTACTGAGGTACCAAGTTTCAGAAGTGCAGCTCTTGTACTGCCGGAGATATGTCGATACAAACTGAATACGCAAAACATCAACAAAATTTAGCGCGTTTTAAAGTTGATATCGCTTTTGTTAATAACTTCCACATTTTGTAGAATTGTACCAGGAAACTTTGCAGACAGTCGCGGATCGGCCTTGTCTACTGAAGAACTAAGTTTCAGAAGTGCAGCTCTTGTACTGCCGGTGATATGTCGATACAAACTGAATACGCAAAACATCAACAAAATTTAGCGCGTTTAAAAGTTGATATCGCTTTTGTTAATAACTTCCACATTTATTCGAATTGTGCCACGAAACTTTGCAGACAGTCGCGGCGACTGATATTCTACTGAAGTACTAAGTTTCAGAGGTGCAGCTCTTGTACTGCCGGAGATATGTCGATACAAACTGAATACGCAAAACATCAAAAAAATTTAGCGCGTTTTAAAGTTGATATCGCTTTTGTTTATAACTTCCACATTTATTCGAATTGTGCCACGAAACTTTGCAGACAGTCGCGGGGACTGATTTACTACTGAAGTACCAAGTTTCAGAAGTGCAGCTCTTGTACCGCCGGAGATATGTCGATACAAACTGAATACGCAAAACATCAACAAAATTTAGCGCGTTTTAAAGTTGATATCGCTTTTGTTAATAACTTCCACATTTATTCGAATTGTACCAGGAAACTTTGCAGACAGTCGCGGATAGGCCTTTTCTACTGAAGTACCAAGTTTCAGAAGTGCAGCTCTTGTACTGCCGAAGATATGTCGATACAAACTGAATACGCAAAACATCAACAAAATTTAGCGCGTTTAAAGTTGATATCGCTTTTGTTAATAACTTCAACATTTATTCGAATTGTGCAACGAAACTTTGCAGACAGTCGCGGAGACAGATTTACTACTAAAGTACCAAGTTTCAGAAGTGCAGCTCTTGTACTGCCGGAGATATGTCGATACAAACTGAATACGCAAAACATCAACAAAATTTAGCGCGTTTTAAAGTTGATATCGCTTTTGTTAATAACTTCCACATTTATTCGAATTGTGCCACGAAACTTTGCAGACAGTCGCGGATAGGCCTTGTCTACTGAAGTACCAAGTTTCAGAAGTGCAGCTCTTGTACTGCCGGAGATATGTCGATACAAACTGGATACGCAAAACATCAACAAAATTTAGCGCGTTTAAAAGTTGATATCGCTTTTGTTTATAACTTCCACATTTATTCGAATTGTGCCACGAAACTTTGCAGACAGTCGCGGAGACAGATTTTCCACTGAAGTACCAAGTTTCAGAAGTGCAGCTCTTGTACTGCCAGAGATATGTCGATACAAACTGAATACGCAAAACATCAACAAAATTTAGCGCGTTTTAAAGTTGATATCGCTTTTGTTAATAACTTCCACATTTATTCGAATTGTGCCACGAAACCTTGCAGACAGTCGCGGCGACTGATTTTCTACTGAAATACCAAGTTTCAGAAGTGCAGCTCTTGTACTGCCGGAGATATGTCGATACAAACTGAATACGAAAAACATCAACAAAATTTAGCGCGTTTTAAAGTTGATAGCGCTTTTGTTTATAACTTCCACATTAATTCGAATTGTGCCACGAAACTTTGCAGACAGTCGCGGAGACAGATTTTCTACTGAAGTACCAAGTTTCAGAAGTGCAGCTCTTGTACTGCGTGAGATATGTCGATACAAACTGAATACGCAAAACATCAACATAATTTAGCGCGTTTTAAAGTTGATATCGCTTTTGTTAATAACTCCCACATTTATTCGAATTGTACCACGAAAATTTGCAGACAGTCGCGGATAGGTTTTTTCTACTGAAGTACCAAGTTTCAGAAGTGCAGCTCTTGTACTGCCGGAGATATGTCGATACAAACTGAATACGCAAAACATCAACAAAATTTAGAGCGTTTTAAAGTTGATATCGCTTTTGTTAATAACTTCAACATTTATTCGAATTGTGCCACGAAACTTTGCAGACAGTCGCGGAAACAGATTTTCTACTGAAGTACCAAGTTTCAGAAGTGCAGCTCTTGTACTGCCGGAGATATGTCGATACAAACTGAATACGCAAAACATCAACAAAATTTAGCGCGTTTTAAAGTTGATATCGCTTTTGTTTATAACTTCCACATTTATTCGAATTGTGCCACGAAACTTTGCAGACAGTCGCGGAGACAGATTTTCTACTGAAGTACCAAGTTTCAGAAGTGCAGCTCTTGTACTGCCTGAGATATGTCGATACAAACTGAATACGTAAAACATCAACAAAATTTAGCGCGTTTTAAAGTTGATATCGCTTTTGTTAATAACTTCCACATTTATTCGAATTGTACCACGAAACTTTGCAGACAGTCGCGGAAATGCCTTTTCCACTGAAGTACCAAGTTTCAGAAGTGCAGCTCTTGTACTGCCGGAGATATGTCGATACAAACTGAATACGTAAAACATCAACAAAATTTAGCGCGTTTTAAAGTTGATATCGCTTTTGTTAATAACTTCCACATTTATTCGAATTGTACCACGAAACTTTGCAGACAGTCGCGGAAATGCCTTTTCCACTGAAGTACCAAGTTTCAGAAGTGCAGCTCTTGTACTGCCGGAGATATGTCGATACAAACTGAATACGCAAAACATCAACAAAATTTAGCGCGTTTTAAAGTTGATATCGCTTTTGTTAATAACTTCCACATTTATTCGAATTGTGCCACGAAACTTTGCAGACAGTCGCGGATAGGCCTTGTCTACTGAAGTACCAAGTTTCAGAAGTGCAGCTCTTGTACTGCCGGAGATATGTCGATACAAACTGAATACGCAAAACATCAACAAAATTTAGCGCGTTTTAAAGTTGATATCGCTTTTGTTAATAACTTCCACATTTATTCGAATTGTGCAACGAAACTTTGCAGACAGTCGCAGAGACAGATTTTCTACTGAAGTACCAAGTTTCAGAAGTGCAGCTCTTGTACTGCCGGAGATATGTCGATACAAACTGAATACGCAAAACATCAACAAAATTTAGCGCGTTTTAAAGTTGATATCGCTTTTGTTAATAACTTCCACATTTATTCGAATTGTGCCACGAAACTTTGCAGACAGTCGCGGATAGGCCTTGTCTACTGAAGTACCAAGTTTCAGAAGTGCAGCTCTTGTACTGCCGGAGATATGTCGATACAAACTGAATACGCAAAACATCAACACAATTTAGCGCGTTTTAAAGTTGATATCGCTTTTGTTTATAACTTCCACATTTATTCGAATTGTGCAACGAAACTTTGCAGACAGTCGCAGAGACAGATCTTCTACTGAAGTACCAAGTTTCAGAAGTGCAGCTCTTGTACTGCCGGAGATATGTCGATACAAACTGAATACGTAAAACATCAACAACATTTAGCGCGTTTTAAAGTTGATATCGCTTTTGTTAATAACTTCCACATTTATTCGAATTGTACCACGAAACTTTGCAGACAGTCGCGGAAATGCCTTTTCCACTGAAGTACCAAGTTTCAGAAGTGCAGCTCTTGTACTGCCGGAGATATGTCGATACAAACTGAATACGCAAAACATCAACAAAATTTAGCGCGTTTTAAAGTTGATATCGCTTTTGTTAATAACTTCCACATTTATTCGAATTGTACCACGAAACTTTGCAGACAGTCGCGGATAGGCCTTGTCTACTGAAGTACCAAGTTTCAGAAGTGCAGCTCTTGTACTGCCGGAGATATGTCGATACAAACTGAATACGCAAAACATCAACACAATTTAGCGCGTTTTAAAGTTGATATCGCTTTTGTTTATAACTTCCACATTTATTCGAATTGTGCAACGAAACTTTGCAGACAGTCGCGGAGACAGATTTTCTACTGAAGTACCAAGTTTCAGAAGTGCAGCTCTTGTACTGCCGGAGATATGTCGATACAAACTGAATACGCAAAACATCAACAAAATTTAGCGCGTTTTAAAGTTGATATCGCTTTAGTTAATAACTTACACATTTATTCGAATTGTGCAACGAAACTTTGCAGACAGTCGCGGAGCTAGATTTTCTACTGAAGTACCAAGTTTCAGAAGTGCAGCTCTTGTACTGCCGGAGATATGTCGATACAAACTGAATACGCAAAACATCAACAAAATTTAGCGCGTTTTAAAGTTGATATCGCTTTTGTTTATAACTTCCACATTTATTCGAATTGTGCCACGAAACTTTGCAGACAGTCGCGGAGACAGATTTTCTACTGAATTACCAAGTTTCAGAAGTGCAGCTCTTGTACTGCCGGAGATATGTCGATACAAACTTAATACGCAAAACATCAACAAAATTTAGCGCGTTTTAAAGTTGATATCGCTTTTGTTAATAACTTCCCCATTTATTCGAATTGTACCACGAAACTTTGGAGACAGTCGCGGAGACAGATTCTATACTGAAGTACCAAGTTTCAGAAGTGCAGCTCTTGCACTGCCGGAGATATGTCGATACAAACTGAATACGCAAAACATCAACAAAATTTAGCGCGTTTTAAAGTTGATATCGCTTTTGTTAATAACTTCCACATTTATTCGAATTGTGCAAAGAAACTTTGCAGACAGTCGCGGATAGGCCTTGTCCACTGAAGTACCAAGTTTCAGAAGTGCAGCTCTTGTACTGCCGGAGATATGTAGATACAAACTGAATACGCAAAACATCAACAAAATTTAGCGCGTTTTAAAGTTGATATCGCTTTTGTTTATAACTTCCACATTTATTCGAATTGTGCCACGAAACTTTGCAGACAGGCGCGGAGACAGATTTTCTACTGAAGTACCAAGTTTCAGAAGTGCAGCTCTTGTACTGCCGGAGATATGTCGATACAAACTGAATACGCAAAACATCAACAAAATTTAGCGCGTTTTAAAGTTGATATCGCTTTTGTTAATAACTTCAACATTTATTCAGATTGTACCACGACACTTTGCAGACAGTCGCGGAAATGCCTTTTCCACTGAAGTACCAAGTTTCAGAAGTGCAGCTCTTGTACTGCCGGAGATATGTCGATACAAACTGAATACGCAAAACATCAACAAAATTTAGCGCGTTTTAAAGTTGATATCGCTTTTGTTAATAACTTCCACATTTATTCGAATTGTGCCACGAAACTTTGCAGACAGTCGCGGATAGGCCTTGTCTACTGAAGTACCTAGTTTCAGAAGTGCAGCTCTTGTACTACCGGAGATATGTCGATACAAACTGAATACGCAAAACATCAAAAAAATTTAGCGCGTTTTAAAGTTGATATCGCTTTTGTTAATAACTTCCACATTTATTCGAATTGTGCAACGAAACTTTGCAGACAGTCGCGGAGACAGATTTTCTACTGATGTACCAAGTTTCAGAAGTGCAGCTCTTGTACTGCCGGAGATATGTCGATACAAACTGAATACGCAAAACATCAACAAAATTTAGCGCGTTTTAAAGTTGATATCGCTTTTGTTTATAACTTCAACATTTATTCGAATTGTGCAACGAAACTTTGCAGACAGTCGCGGAGACAGATTTTCTACTGAAGTACCAAGTTTCAGAAGTGCAGCTCTTGTACTGCCGGAGATATGTCGATACAAACTGAATACGCAAAACATCAACAAAATTTAGCGCGTTTTAAAGTTGATATCGCTTTTGTTAATAACTTCCACATTTATTCGAATTGTGCCACGAAACTTTGCAGACAGTCGCGGATAGGCCTTGTCTACTGAAGTACCAAGTTTCAGAAGTGCAGCTCTTGTACTGCCGGAGATATGTCGATACAAACTGAATACGCAAAACATTAACAAAATTTAGCGCGTTTTAAAGTTGATATCGCTTTTGTTAATAACTTCCACATTTATTCGAATTGTGCAACGAAACTTTGCAGACAGTCGCGGAGACAGATTTTCTACTGAAGTACCAAGTTTCAGAAGTGCAGCTATTGTACTGCCGGAGATATGTCGATACAAACTGAATACGCAAAACATCAACAAAATTTAGCGCGTTTTAAAGTTGATATCGCTTTTGTTTATAACTTCCACATTTATTCGAATTGTGCAACGAAACTTTGCAGACAGTCGCGGAGACAGATTTTCTACTGAAGTACCAAGTTTCAGAAGTGCAGCTCTTGTACTGCCGGAGATATGTCGATACAAACTGAATACGCAAAACATCAACAAAATTTAGCGCGTTTTAAAGTTGATATCGCTTTTGTTAATAACTTCCACATTTATTCGAATTGTACCACGAAACTTTGCAGACAGTCGCGGATAGGCCTTGTCTCCTGAAGTACCAAGTTTCAGAAGTGCAGCTCTTGTACTGCCGGAGATATGCCGATACAAACTGAATACGCAAAACATCAACAAAATTTAGCGCGTTTTAAAGTTGATATCGCTTTTGTTAATAACTTCCACATTTATTCGAATTGTGCCACGAAACTTTGCAGACAGTCGCGGCGACTGATTTTCTACTGAAGTACCAAGTTTCAGAAGTGCAGCTCTTGTACTGCCGGAGATAGGTCGATACAAACTGAATACGCAAAACATCAACAAAATTTAGCGCGTTTTAAAGTTGATATCGCTTTTGTTTATAACTTCCACATTTATTCGAATTGTGCCACGAAACTTTGCAGACAGTCGCGGAGACAGATTTTCTACTGAAGTACCAAGTTTCAGAAGTGCAGCTCTTGTACTGCCGGAGATATGTCGATACAAACTGAATACGTAAAACATCAACAAAATTTAGCGCGTTTTAAAGTTGATATCGCTTTTGTTAATAACTTCCACATTTATTCGAATTGTACCACGAAACTTTGCAGACAGTCGCGGAAATGCCTTTTCCACTGAAGTACCAAGTTTCAGAAGTGCAGCTCTTGTACTGCCGGAGATATGTCGATACAAACTGAATACGCAAAACATCAACAAAATTTAGCGCGTTTTAAAGTTGATATCGCTTTTGTTAATAACTTCCACATTTATTCGAATTGTGCCACGAAACTTTGCAGACAGTCGCGGATAGGCCTTGTCTACTGAAGTACCAAGTTTCAGAAGTGCAGCTCTTGTACTGCCGGAGATATGTCGATACAAACTGAATACGCAAAACATCAACAAAATTTAGCGCGTTTTAAAGTTGATATCGCTTTTGTTAATAACTTCAACATTTATTCGAATTGTGCAATGAAACTTTGCAGACAGTCGCGGAGACAGATTTTCTACTGAAGTACCAAGTTTCAGAAGTGCAGCTCTTGTACTGCCGGAGATATGTCGATACAAACTGAATACGCAAAACATCAACAAAATTTAGCGCGTTTTAAAGTTGATATCGCTTTTGTTTATAACTTCCACATTTATTCGAATTGTGCAACGAAACTTGCAGACAGTCGCGGAGACAGATTTTCTACTGAAGTACCAAGTTTCAGAAGTGCAGCTCTTGTACTGCCGGAGATATGTCGATACAAACTGAATACGCAAAACATCAACAAAATTTAGCGCGTTTTAAAGTTGATATCGCTTTTGTTAATAACTTCCACATTTATTCGAATTGTGCCACGAAACTTTGCAGACAGTCGCGGCGACTGATTTTCCACTGAAATACCAAGTTTCAGAAGTGCAGCTCTTGTACTGCCGGAGATATGTCGATACAAACTGAATACGCAAAACATCAACAAAATTTAGCGCGTTTTAAAGTTGATAGCGCTTTTGTTTATAACTTCCACATTAATTCGAATTGTGCAACGAAACTTTGCAGACAGTCGCGGATAGGCCTTGTCTACTGAAGTACCAAGTTTCAGAAGTGCAGCTCTTGTACTGTCGGAGATATGTCGATACAAACTGAATACGCAAAACATCAACAAAATTTAGCGCGTTTTAAAGTTGATATCGCTTTTGTTAATAACTTCCACATTTATTCGAATTGTGCAACGAAACTTTTCAGACAGTCGCGGAGACAGTTTTCTACTGAAGTACCAAGTTTCAGAAGTGCAGCTCTTGTACTGCGTGAGATATGTCGATACAAACTGAATACGCAAAACATCAACAAAATTTAGCGCGTTTTAAAGTTGATATCGCTTTTGTTTATAACTTCCACATTTATTCGAATTGTGCAACGAAACTTTGCAGACAGTCGCGGAGACAGATTTTCTACTGAAGTACCAAGTTTCAGAAGTGCAGCTCTTTGACTGCCGGAGATATGTCGATACAAACTGAATACGCAAAACATCAATAAAATTTAGCGCGTTTTAAAGTTGATATCGCTTTTGTTAATAACTTCCACATTTATAAGAATTGTGCCACGAAACTTTGCAGAGAGTCGCGGATAGGCCTTGTCTACTGGAGTACCAAGTTTCAGAAGTGCAGCTCTTGTACTGCCGGAGATATGTCGATACAAACTGAATACGCAAAACATCAACAAAATTTAGCGCGTTTTAAAGTTGATATCGCTTTTGTTAATAACTTCCACATTTATTCGAATTGTGCAACGAAACGTTGCAGACAGTCGCGGAGACAGATTTTCTACTGAAGTACCAAGTTTCAGAAGTGCAGCTCTTGTACTGCCGGAGATATGTCGATACAAAGTGAATACGCAAAACATCAACAAAATTCAGCGCGTTTTAAAGTTGATATCGCTTTTGTTAATAACTTCAACATTTATTCGAATTGTGCCACGAAACTTTGCAGACAGTCGCGGAGACAGATTTTCTACTGAAGTACCAAGTTTCAGAAGTGCAGCTCTGGTACTGCCGGAGATATGTCGATACAAACTGAATACGCAAAACATCAACAAAATTTAGCGCGTTTAAAAGTTGATATCGCTTTTGTTAATAACTTCCACATTTATTCGAATTGTGCCACGAAACTTTGCACACTGTCGCGGCGACTGATTTTCTACTGAAGTACCAAGTTTCAGAAGTGCAGCTCTTGTACTGCCGGAGATATGTCGATACAAACTGAATACGCAAAACATCAACAAAATTTAGCGCGTTTTAAAGTTGATATCGCTTTTGTTTATAACTTCCACATTTATTCGAATTGTGCCACGAAACTTTGCAGACAGTCGCGGAGACAGATTTTCTACTGAAGTACCAAGTTTCAGAAGTGCAGCTCTTGTACTGCCGGAGATATGTCGATACAAACTGAATACGCAAAACATCAACAAAATTTAGCGCGTTTTAAAGTTTATATCGCTTTTGTTAATAACTTCCACATTTATTCGAATTGTGCCACGAAACTTTGCAGACAGTCGCGGCGACTGATTTTCCACTGAAATACCACGTTTCAGAAGTGCAGCTCTTGTACTGCCGGAGATATGTCGATACAAACTGAATACGCAAAACATCAACAAAATTTAGCGCGTTTTAAAGTTGATATCGCTTTTGTTAATAACTTCCACATTTATTCGAATTGTGCCACGAAACTTTGCAGACAGTCGCGGCGACTGATTTTCCACTGAAATACCAAGTTTCAGAAGTGCAGCTCTTGTACTGCCGGAGATATGTCGATACAAACTGAATACGCAAAACATCAACAAAATTTAGCGCGTTTTAAAGTTGATAGCGCTTTTGTTTATAACTTCCACATTAATTCGAATTGTGCCACGAAACTTTGCAGACAGTCGCGGATAGGCCTTGTCTACTGAAGTACCAAGTTTCAGAAGTGCAGCTCTTGTACTGTCGGAGATATGTCGATACAAACTGAATACGCAAAACATCAACAAAATTTAGCGCGTTTTAAAGTTGATATCGCTTTTGTTAATAACTTCCACATTTATTCGAATTGTGCAACGAAACTTTTCAGACAGTCGCGGAGACAGATTTTCTACTGAAGTACCAAGTTTCAGAAGTGCAGCTCTTGTACTGCCGGAGATATGTCGATACAAACTGAATACGCAAAACATCAACAAAATTTAGCGCGTTTTAAAGTTGATATCGCTTTTGTTTATAACTTCCACATTTATTCGAATTGTTCCACGAAACTTTGCAGACAGTCGCGGAGACAGATTTTCTACTGAAGTATCAAGTTTCAGAAGTGCAGCTCTTTGACTGCCGGAGATATGTCGATACAAACTGAATACGCAAAACATCAATAAAATTTTGCGCGTTTTAAAGTTGATATCGCTTTTGTTAATAACTTCCACATTTATTAGAATTGTGCCACGAAACTTTGCAGAGAGTCGCGGATAGGCCTTGTCTACTGGAGTACCAAGTTTCAGAAGTGCAGCTCTTGTACTGCCGGAGATATGTCGATACAAACTGAATACGCAAAACATCAACAAAATTTAGCGCGTTTTAAAGTTGATATCGCTTTTGTTAATAACTTCCACATTTATTCGAATTGTGCAACGAAACGTTGCAGACAGTCGCGGAGACAGATTTTCTACTGAAGTACCAAGTTTCAGAAGTGCAGCTCTTGTACTGCCGGAGATATGTCGATACAAAGTGATTACGCAAAACATCAACAAAATTCAGCGCGTTTTAAAGTTGATATCGCTTTTGTTAATAACTTCAACATTTATTCGAATTGTGCCACGAAACTTTGCAGACAGTCGCGGAGACAGATTTTCTACTGAAGTACCAAGTTTCAGAAGTGCAGCTCTGGTACTGCCGGAGATATGTCGATACAAACTGAATACGCAAAACATCAACAAAATTTAGCGCGTTTAAAAGTTGATATCGCTTTTGTTAATAACTTCCACATTTATTCGAATTGTGCCACGAAACTTTGCACACTGTCGCGGCGACTGATTTACTACTGAAGTACCAAGTTTCAGAAGTGCAGCTCTTGTACTGCCGGAGATATGTCGATACAAACTGAATACGCAAAACATCAACAAAATTTAGCGCGTTTTAAAGTTGATATCGCTTTTGTTTATAACTTCCACATTTATTCGAATTGTGCCACGAAACTTTGCAGACAGTCGCGGAGACAGATTTTCTACTGAAGTACCAAGTTTCAGAAGTGCAGCTCTTGTACTGCCGGAGATATGTCGATACAAACTGAATACGCAAAACATCAACAAAATTTAGCGCGTTTTAAAGTTGATATCGCTTTTGTTAATAACTTCCACAGTTATTCGAATTGTGCCACGAAACTTTGCAGACAGTCGCGGCGACTGATTTTCCACTGAAATACCAAGTTTCAGAAGTGCAGCTCTTGTACTGCCGGAGATATGTCGATACAAACTGAATACGCAAAACATCAACAAAATTTAGCGCGTTTTCAAGTTGATATCGCTTTTGTTAATAACTTCCACATTTATTCGAATTGTACCACGAAACTTTGCAGACAGTCGCGGATAGGCCTTGTCTACTAAAGTACCAAGTTTCAGAAGTGCAGCTCTTGTACTGCCGGAGATATGTCGATACAAACTGAATACGCAAAACATCAACAAAATTTAGCGCGTTTTAAAGTTGATATCGCTTTTGTTAATAACTTCCACATTTATTCGAATTGTACCAGGAAACTTTGCAGACAGTCGCGGATAGGCCTTTTCTACTGAAGTACTAAGTTTCAGAAGTGCAGCTCTTGTACTGCCGGAGATATGTCGATACAAACTGAATACGCAAAATATCAACAAAATTTAGCGCGTTTAAAAGTTGATATCGCTTTTATTTAATAACTTCCACATTTATTAGAATTGTGCCACCAAACTTTGCAGACAGTCGCGGCGACTGATATTCTACTGAAGTACTAAGTTTCAGAAGTGCAGCTCTTGTACTGCCGGAGATATGTCGATACAAACTGAATACGCAAAACATCAACAAAATTTAGCGCGTTTAAAAGTTGATATCGCTTTTGTTTATAACTTCCACATTTATTCGAATTGTTCCACGAAACTTTGCAGACAGTCGCGGAGACAGATTTTCTACGGAAGTACCAAGTTTCAGAAGTGCAGCTCTTGTACTGCCGGAGATATGTCGATACAAACTGAATACGCAAAACATCAACAAAATTTAGCGCGTTTTAAAGTTGATATCGCTTTTGTTAATAACTTCCACATTTATTGTAATTGTACCACGAAACTTTGCAGACAGTCGCGGATAGGCCTTTTCAACTGAAGTACCAAGTTTCAGAAGTGCAGCTCTTGTACTGCCAGAGATATGTCGATACAAACTGAATACGCAAAACAGCAACAAAATTTAGCGCGTTTTAAAGTTGATATCGCTTTTGTTAATAACTTCCACATTTATTCGAATTGTACCACGAACCTTTGCAGTCAGTCGCGGATAGGCGTTGTCCACTGAAGTACAAAGTTTCAGAAGTGCAGCTCTTGTACTGCCGGAGATATGTCGATACAAACTGAATACGCAAAACATCAACAAAATTTAGCGCGTTTTAAAGTTGATATCGCTTTTGTTAATAACTTCCACATTTATTCGAATTGTACCAGGAAACTTTGCAGACAGTCGCAGATAGGCCTTTTCTACTGAAGTACCAAGTGTCAGAAGTACAGATCGTGTACTGCCGGAGATATGTCGATACAAACTGAATACGCAAAACATCAACAAAATTTAGCGCGTTTTAAAGTTGATATCGCTTTTGTTAATAACTTCAACATTTATTCGAATTGTGCCACGAAACTTTGCAGACAGTCGCGGAGACAGATTTTCTACTGAAGTACCAAGTTTCAGAAGTGCAGCTCTTGGACTGCCGGAGATATGTCGATACAAACTGAATACGCAAAACATCAACAAAATTTAGCGCGTTTTAAAGTTGATATCGCTTTTGTTAATAACTTCAACATTTATTCGAATTGTGCAACGAAACTTTGCAGACAGTCGCGGAGACAGATTTACTACTGAAGTACCAAGTTTCAGAAGTGCAGCTCTTGTACTGCCGGAGATATGTCGATACAAACTGAATACGCAAAACATCAACACAATTTAGCGCGTTTTAAAGTTGATATCGCTTTTGTTTATAACTTCCACATTTATTCGAATTGTGCAACGAAACTTTGCAGACAGTCGCGGAGACAGATTTTCTACTGAAGTACCAAGTTTCAGAAGTGCAGCTCTTGTACTGCCGGAGATATGTCGATACAAACTGGATACGCAAAACATCAACAAAATTTAGCGCGTTTAAAAGTTGATATCGCTTTTGTTTATAACTTCCACATTTATTCGAATTGTGCCACGAAACTTTGCAGACAGTCGCGGAGACAGATTTTCTACTGAAGTACCAAGTTTCAGCAGTGCAGCTCTTGTACTGCCGGAGATATGTCGATACAAACTGAATACGCAAAACATCAACAAAATTTAGCGCGTTTTAAAGTTGATATCGCTTTTGTTAATAACTTCTACATTTATTCGAATTGTGCCACGAAATTTTGCAGACAGTCGCGGCGACTGATTTTCTACTGAAGTACCAAGTTTCAGAAGTGCAGCTCTTGTACTGCCGGAGATATGTCGATACAAACTGAATACGCAAAACATCAACAAAATTTAGCGCGTTTTAAGGTTGATAGCGCTTTTGTTTATAACTTCCACATTAATTCGAATTGTGCCACGAAACTTTGCAGACAGTCGCGGAGACAGATTTTCTACTGAAGTACCAAGTTTCAGAAGTGCAGCTCTTGTACTGCGTGAGATATGTCGATACAAACTGAATACGCAAAACATCAACAAAATTTAGCGCGTTTTAAAGTTGATATCGCTTTTGTTAATAACTCCCACATTTATTCGAATTGTACCACGAAAATTTGCAGACAGTCGCGGATAGGCTTTTTCTACTGAGGTACCAAGTTTCAGAAGTGCAGCTCTTGTACTGCCGGAGATATGTCGATACAAACTGAATACGCAAAACATCAACAAAATTTAGCGCGTTTTAAAGTTGATATCGCTTTTGTTAATAACTTCCACATTTATTCGAATTGTGCCACGAAACTTTGCAGACAGTCGCGGATAGGCCTTGTCTACTGAAGTACCAAGTTTCAGAAGTGCAGCTCTTGTACTGCCGGAGATATGTCGATACAAACTGAATACGCAAAACATCAACAAAATTTAGCGCGTTTTAAAGTTGATATCGCTTTTGTTAATAACTTCCACATTTATTCGAATTGTACCAGAAAACTTTGCAGACAGTCGCGGATAGGCCTTTTCTACTGAAGTACTAAGTTTCAGAAGTGCAGCTCTTGTACTGCCGGAGATATGTCGATACAAACTGAATACGCAAAACATCAACAAAATTTAGCGCGTTTTAAAGTTGATATCGCTTTTGTTAATAACTTCAACATTTATTCGAATTGTGCAACGAAACTTTGCAGACAGTCGCGGAGACAGATTTACTACTGAAGTACCAAGTTTCAGAAGTGCAGCTCTTGTACTGCCGGAGATATGTCGATACAAACTGAATACGCAAAACATCAACAAAATTTAGCGCGTTTTAAAGTTGATATCGCATTTGTTTATAACTTCCACATTTATTCGAATTGTTCCACGAAACTTTGCAGACAGTCGCGGAGACAGGTTTTCTACTGAAGTACCAAGTTTCAGAAGTGCAGCTCTTGTACTGCCGGAGATATGTCGATACAAACTGAATACGCAAAACATCAACAAAATTTAGCGCGTTTTAAAGTTGATATCGCTTTTGTTAGTAACTTCCACATTTATTGTAATTGTACCACGAAACTTTGAAGACAGTCGCGGATAGGCCTTTTCAACTGAAGTACCAAGTTTCAGAAGTGCAGCTCTTGTACTGCCGGAGATATGTCGATACAAACTGAATACGCAAAACAGCAACAAAATTTAGCGCGTTTTAAAGTTGATATCGCTTTTGTTAATAACTTCCACATTTATTCGAATTGTACCACGAAACTTTGCAGTCAGTCGCGGATAGGCGTTGTCCACTGAAGTACCAAGTTTCAGAAGTGCAGCTCTTGTACTGCCAGAGATATGTCGATACAAACTGAATACGCAAAACATCAACAAAATTTAGCGCGTTTTAAAGTTGATATCGCTTTTGTTAATAACTTCCACATTTATTCGAATTGTACCAGGAAACTTTGCAGACAGTCGCAGATAGGCCTTTTCTACTGAAGTACCAAGTTTCAGAAGTACAGCTCTTGTACTGCCGGAGATATGTCGATACAAACTGAATACGCAAAACATCAACAAAATTTAGCGCGTTTTAAAGTTGATATCGCTTTTGTTAATAACTTCAACATTTATTCGAATTGTGCCACAACACTTTGCAGACAGTCGCCGAGACAGATTTTCTACTGAAGTACCAAGTTTCAGAAGTGCAGCTCTTGTTCTGCCGGAGATATGTCGATACAAACTGAATACGCAAAACATCAACAAAATTTAGCGCGTTTTAAAGTTGATATCGCTTTTGTTAATAACTTCAACATTTATTCGAATTGTGCAACGAAACTTTGCAGACAGTCGTGGAGACAGATTTACTACTGAAGTACCAAGTTTCAGAAGTGCAGCTCTTGTACTGCCGGAGATATGTCGATACAAACTGAATACGCAAAACATAAACAAAATTTAGCGCGTTTTAAAGTTGATATCGCTTTTGTTAATAACTTCCACATTTATTCGAATTGTGCAACGAAACTTTGCAGACAGTCGCGGAGACAGATTTTCTACTGAAGTACCAAGTTTCAGAAGTGCAGCTCTTGTACTGCCGGAGATATGTCGATACAAACTGGATACGCAAAACATCAACAAAATTTAGCGCGTTTAAAAGTTGATATCGCTTTTGTTTATAACTTCAACATTTATTCGAATTGTGCCACGAAACTTTGCAGACAGTCGCGGAGACAGATTTTCTACTGAAGTACCAAGTTTCAGAAGTGCAGCTCTTGTACTGCCGGAGATATGTCGATACAAACTGAATACGCAAAACATCAACAAAATTTAGCGCGTTTTAAAGTTGATATCGCTTTTGTTAATAACTTCCACATTTATTCGAATTGTACCACGAAACTTTGCAGACAGTCGCGGATAGGCCTTTTCTACTGAAGTACCAAGTTTCAGAAGTGCAGCTCTTGTACTGCCGGAGATATGTCGATACAAACTGAATACGCAAAACATCAACAAAATTTAGCGCGTTTTAAAGTTGATATCGCTTTTGTTAATAACTTCCACATTTATTCGAATTGTGCCACGAAACTTTGCAGACAGTCGCGGAGACAGATTTACTACTGAAGTACCAAGTTTCAGAAGTGCAGCTCTGGTACTGCCGGAGATATGTCGATACAAACTGAATACGCAAAACATCAACAAAATTTAGCGCGTTTAAAAGTTGATATCGCTTTTGTTAATAACTTCCACATTTATTCGAATTGTGCCACGAAACTTTGCACACTGTCGCGGCGACTGATTTTCTACTGAAGTACCAAGTTTCAGAAGTGCAGCTCTTGTACTGCCGGAGATATGTCGATACAAACTGAATACGCAAAACATCAACAAAATTTAGCGCGTTTTAAAGTTGATATCGCTTTTGTTTATAACTTCCACATTTATTCGAATTGTGCCACGAAACTTTGCAGACAGTCGCGGAGACAGATTTTCTACTGAAGTACCAAGTTTCAGAAGTGCAGCTCTTGTACTGCCGGAGATATGTCGATACAAACTGAATACGCAAAACATCAACAAAATTTAGCGCGTTTTAAAGTTGATATCGCTTTTGTTAATAACTTCAACATTTATTCGAATTGTGCAACGAAACTTTGCAGACAGTCGCGGAGACAGATTTACTACTGAAGTACCAAGTTTCAGAAGTGCAGCTCTTGTACTGCCGGAGATATGTCGATACAAACTGAATACGCAAAACATCAACAAAATTTAGCGCGTTTTAAAGTTGATATCGCTTTTGTTTATAACTTCCACATTTATTCGAATTGTGCAACGAAACTTTGCAGACAGTCGCGGAGACAGATTTTCTACTGAAGTACCAAGTTTCAGAAGTGCAGCTCTTGTACTGCCGGAGATATGTCGATACAAACTGGATACGCAAAACATCAACAAAATTTAGCGCGTTTAAAAGTTGATATCGCTTTTGTTTATAACTTCCACATTTATTCGAATTGTGCCACGAAACTTTGCAGACAGTCGCGGAGACAGATTTTCTACTGAAGTACCAAGTTTCAGAAGTGCAGCTCTTGTACTGCCGGAGATATGTCGATACAAACTGAATACGCAAAACATCAACAAAATTTAGCGCGTTTTAAAGTTGATATCGCTTTTGTTAATAACTTCTACATTTATTCGAATTGTGCCACGAAATTTTGCAGACAGTCGCGGCGACTGATTTTCTACTGAAGTACCAAGTTTCAGAAGTGCAGCTCTTGTACTGCCGGAGATATGTCGATACAAACTGAATACGCAAAACATCAACAAAATTTAGCGCGTTTTAAGGTTGATAGCGCTTTTGTTTATAACTTCCACATTAATTCGAATTGTGCCACGAAACTTTGCAGACAGTCGCGGAGACAGATTTTCTACTGAAGTACCAAGTTTCAGAAGTGCAGCTCTTGTACTGCGTGAGATATGTCGATACAAACTGAATACGCAAAACATCAACAAAATTTAGCGCGTTTTAAAGTTGATATCGCTTTTGTTAATAACTCCCACATTTATTCGAATTGTACCACGAAAATTTGCAGACAGTCGCGGATAGGCTTTTTCTACTGAGGTACCAAGTTTCAGAAGTGCAGCTCTTGTACTGCCGGAGATATGTCGATACAAACTGAATACGCAAAACATCAACAAAATTTAGCGCGTTTTAAAGTTGATATCGCTTTTGTTAATAACTTCCACATTTATTCGAATTGTGCCACGAAACTTTGCAGACAGTCGCGGATAGGCCTTGTCTACTGAAGTACCAAGTTTCAGAAGTGCAGCTCTTGTACTGCCGGAGATATGTCGATACAAACTGAATACGCAAAACATCAACAAAATTTAGCGCGTTTTAAAGTTGATATCGCTTTTGTTAATAACTTCCACATTTATTCGAATTGTACCAGAAAACTTTGCAGACAGTCGCGGATAGGCCTTTTCTACTGAAGTACTAAGTTTCAGAAGTGCAGCTCTTGTACTGCCGGAGATATGTCGATACAAACTGAATACGCAAAACATCAACAAAATTTAGCGCGTTTTAAAGTTGATATCGCTTTTGTTAATAACTTCAACATTTATTCGAATTGTGCAACGAAACTTTGCAGACAGTCGCGGAGACAGATTTACTACTGAAGTACCAAGTTTCAGAAGTGCAGCTCTTGTACTGCCGGAGATATGTCGATACAAACTGAATACGCAAAACATCAACAAAATTTAGCGCGTTTTAAAGTTGATATCGCATTTGTTTATAACTTCCACATTTATTCGAATTGTTCCACGAAACTTTGCAGACAGTCGCGGAGACAGGTTTTCTACTGAAGTACCAAGTTTCAGAAGTGCAGCTCTTGTACTGCCGGAGATATGTCGATACAAACTGAATACGCAAAACATCAACAAAATTTAGCGCGTTTTAAAGTTGATATCGCTTTTGTTAGTAACTTCCACATTTATTGTAATTGTACCACGAAACTTTGAAGACAGTCGCGGATAGGCCTTTTCAACTGAAGTACCAAGTTTCAGAAGTGCAGCTCTTGTACTGCCGGAGATATGTCGATACAAACTGAATACGCAAAACAGCAACAAAATTTAGCGCGTTTTAAAGTTGATATCGCTTTTGTTAATAACTTCCACATTTATTCGAATTGTACCACGAAACTTTGCAGTCAGTCGCGGATAGGCGTTGTCCACTGAAGTACCAAGTTTCAGAAGTGCAGCTCTTGTACTGCCAGAGATATGTCGATACAAACTGAATACGCAAAACATCAACAAAATTTAGCGCGTTTTAAAGTTGATATCGCTTTTGTTAATAACTTCCACATTTATTCGAATTGTACCAGGAAACTTTGCAGACAGTCGCAGATAGGCCTTTTCTACTGAAGTACCAAGTTTCAGAAGTACAGCTCTTGTACTGCCGGAGATATGTCGATACAAACTGAATACGCAAAACATCAACAAAATTTAGCGCGTTTTAAAGTTGATATCGCTTTTGTTAATAACTTCAACATTTATTCGAATTGTGCCACAACACTTTGCAGACAGTCGCGGAGACAGATTTTCTACTGAAGTACCAAGTTTCAGAAGTGCAGCTCTTGTTCTGCCGGAGATATGTCGATACAAACTGAATACGCAAAACATCAACAAAATTTAGCGCGTTTTAAAGTTGATATCGCTTTTGTTAATAACTTCAACATTTATTCGAATTGTGCAACGAAACTTTGCAGACAGTCGTGGAGACAGATTTACTACTGAAGTACCAAGTTTCAGAAGTGCAGCTCTTGTACTGCCGGAGATATGTCGATACAAACTGAATACGCAAAACATAAACAAAATTTAGCGCGTTTTAAAGTTGATATCGCTTTTGTTAATAACTTCCACATTTATTCGAATTGTGCAACGAAACTTTGCAGACAGTCGCGGAGACAGATTTTCTACTGAAGTACCAAGTTTCAGAAGTGCAGCTCTTGTACTGCCGGAGATATGTCGATACAAACTGAATACGCAAAACATCAACATAATTTAGCGCGTTTAAAAGTTGATATCGCTTTTGTTTATAACTTCAACATTTATTCGAATTGTGCCACGAAACTTTGCAGACAGTCGCGGAGACAGATTTTCTACTGAAGTACCAAGTTTCAGAAGTGCAGCTCTTGTACTGCCGGAGATATGTCGATACAAACTGAATACGCAAAACATCAACAAAATTTAGCGCGTTTTAAAGTTGATATCGCTTTTGTTAATAACTTCCACATTTATTCGAATTGTACCACGAAACTTTGCAGACAGTCGCGGATAGGCCTTTTCTACTGAAGTACCAAGTTTCAGAAGTGCAGCTCTTGTACTGCCGGAGATATGTCGATACAAACTGAATACGCAAAACATCAACAAAATTTAGCGCGTTTTAAAGTTGATATCGCTTTTGTTAATAACTTCCACATTTATTCGAATTGTGCCACGAAACTTTGCAGACAGTCGCGGAGACAGATTTACTACTGAAGTACCAAGTTTCAGAAGTGCAGCTCTTGTACTGCCGGAGATATGTCGATACAAACTGAATACGCAAAACATCAACAAAATTTAGCGCGTTTTAAAGTTGATAGCGCTTTTGTTTATAACTTCCACATTAATTCGAATTGTGCCACGAAACTTTGCAGACAGTCGCGGAGACAGATTTTCTACTGAAGTACCAAGTTTCAGAAGTGCAGCTCTTGTACTCCGTGAGATATGTCGATACAAACTGAATACGCAAAACATCAACATAATTTAGCGCGTTTTAAAGTTGATATCGCTTTTGTTAATAACTCCCACATTTATTCGAATTGTACCACGAAAATTTGCAGACAGTCGCGGATAGGCTTTTTCTACTGAAGTACCAAGTTTCAGAAGTGCAGCTCTGGTACTGCCGGAGATATGTCGATACAAACTGAATACGCAAAACATCAACAAAATTTAGCGCGTTTAAAAGTTGATATCGCTTTTGTTAATAACTTCCACATTTATTCGAATTGTGCCACGAAACTTTGCACACTGTCGCGGCGACTGATTTTCTACTGAAGTACCAAGTTTCAGAAGTGCAGCTCTTGTACTGCCGGAGATATGTCGATACAAACTGAATACGCAAAACATCAACAAAATTTAGCGCGTTTTAAAGTTGATATCGCTTTTGTTTATAACTTCCACATTTATTCGAATTGTGCCACGAAACTTTGCAGACAGTCGCGGAGACAGATTTTCTACTGAAGTACCAAGTTTCAGAAGTGCAGCTCTTGTACTGCCGGAGATATGTCGATACAAACTGAATACGCAAAACATCAACAAAATTTAGCGCGTTTTAAAGTTGATATCGCTTTTGTTAATAACTTCCACATTTATTCGAATTGTGCCACGAAACTTTGCAGACAGTCGCGGCGACTGATTTTCCACTGAAATACCAAGTTTCAGAAGTGCAGCTCTTGTACTGCCGGAGATATGTCGATACAAACTGAATACGCAAAACATCAACAAAATTTAGCGCGTTTTAAAGTTGATAGCGCTTTTGTTTATAACTTCCACATTTATTCGAATTGTGCCACGAAACTTTGCAGACAGTCGCGGAGACAGATTTTCTACTGAAGTACCAAGTTTCAGAAGTGCAGCTCTTGTACTGCCGGAGATATGTCGATACAAACTGAATACGCAAAACATCAACAAAATTTAGCGCGTTTTAAAGTTGATATCGCTTTTGTTAATAACTTCAACATTTATTCGAATTGTGCCACGAAACTTTGCAGACAGTCGCGGAGACAGATTTTCTACTGAAGTACCAAGTTTCAGAAGTGCAGCTCTTGTACTGCCGGAGATATGTCGATACAAACTGAATACCCAAAACATCAACAAAATTTAGCGCGTTTTAAAGTTGATATCGCTTTTGTTAATAACTTCCACATTTATTCGAATTGTACCAGGAAACTTTGCAGACAGTCGCGGATAGGCCTTTTCTACTGAAGTACTAAGTTTCAGAAGTGCAGCTCTTGTACTGCCGGAGATATGTCGATACAAACTGAATACGCAAAATATCAACAAAATTTAGCGCGTTTAAAAGTTGATATCGCTTTTGTTAATAACTTCCACATTTATTAGAATTGTGCCACCAAACTTTGCAGACAGTCGCGGAGACAGATTTTCTACGGAAGTACCAAGTTTCAGAAGTGCAGCTCTTGTTCTGCCGGAGATATGTCGATACAAACTGAATACGCAAAACATCAACAAAATTTAGCGCGTTTTAAAGTTGATATCGCTTTTGTTAATAACTTCCACATTTATTGTAATTGTACCACGAAACTTTGCAGACAGTCGCGGATAGGCCTTTTCAACTGAAGTACCAAGTTTCAGAAGTGCAGCTCTTGTACTGCCGGAGATATGTCGATACAAACTGAATACGCAAAACAGCAACAAAATTTAGCGCGTTTTAAAGTTGATATCGCTTTTGTTAATAACTTCCACATTTATTCGAATTGTACCACGAAACTTTGCAGTCAGTCGCGGATAGGCGTTGTCCACTGAAGTACAAAGTTTCAGAAGTGCAGCTCTTGTACTGCCGGAGATATGTCGATACAAACTGAATACGCAAAACATCAACAAAATTTAGCGCGTTTTAAAGTTGATATCGCTTTTGTTAATAACTTCCACATTTATTCGAATTGTACCAGGAAACTTTGCAGACAGTCGCAGATAGGCCTTTTCTACTAAAGTACCAAGTGTCAGAAGTACAGCTCTTGTACTGCCGGAGATATGTCGATACAAACTGAATACGCAAAACATCAACAAAATTTAGCGCGTTTTAAAGTTGATATCGCTTTTGTTAATAACTTCAACATTTATTCGAATTGTGCCACGAAACTTTGCAGACAGTCGCGGAGACAGATTTTCTAATGAAGTACCAAGTTTCAGAAGTGCAGCTCTTGGACTGCCGGAGATATGTCGATACAAACTGAATACGGAAAACATCAACAAAATTTAGCGCGTTTTAAAGTTGATATCGCTTTTGTTAATAACTTCAACATTTATTCGAATTGTGCAACGAAACTTTGCAGACAGTCGCGGAGACAAATTTACTACTGAAGTACCAAGTTTCAGAAGTGCAGCTCTTGTACTGCCGGAGATATGTCGATACAAACTGAATACGCAAAACATCAACAAAATTTAGCGCGTTTTAAAGTTGATATCGCTTTTGTTTATAACTTCCACATTTATTCGAATTGTGCAACGAAACTTTGCAGACAGTCGCGGAGACAGATTTTCTACTGAAGTACCAAGTTTCAGAAGTGCAGCTCTTGTACTGCCGGAGATATGTCGATACAAACTGGATACGCAAAACATCAACAAAATTTAGCGCGTTTAAAAGTTGATATCGCTTTTGTTTATAACTTCCACATTTATTCGAATTGTGCCACGAAACTTTGCAGACAGTCGCGGAGACAGATTTTCTACTGAAGTACCAAGTTTCAGAAGTGCAGCTCTTGTACTGCCGGAGATATGTCGATACAAACTGAATACGCAAAACATCAACAAAATTTAGCGCGTTTTAAAGTTGATATCGCTTTTGTTAATAACTTCCACATTTATTCGAATTGTGCCACGAAACTTTGCAGACAGTCGCGGCGACTGATTTTCTACTGAAGTACCAAGTTTCAGAAGTGCAGCTCTTGTACTGCCGGAGATATGTCGATACAAACTGAATACGCAAAACATCAACAAAATTTAGCGCGTTTTAAAGTTGATAGCGCTTTTGTTTATAACTTCCACATTAATTCGAATTGTGCCACGAAACTTTGCAGACAGTCGCGGAGACAGATTTCCTACTGAAGTACCAAGTTTCAGAAGTGCAGCTCTTGTACTGCGTGAGATATGTCGATACAAACTGAATACGCAAAACATCAACATAATTTAGCGCGTTTTAAAGTTGATATCGCTTTTGTTAATAACTCCCACATTTATTCGAATTGTACCACGAAAATTTGCAGACAGTCGCGGATAGGCTTTTTCTACTGAGGTACCAAGTTTCAGAAGTGCAGCTCTTGTACTGCCGGAGATATGTCGATACAAACTGAATACGCAAAACATCAACAAAATTTAGCGCGTTTTAAAGTTGATATCGCTTTTGTTAATAACTTCCACATTTATTCGAATTGTGCCACGAAACTTTGCAGACAGTCGCGGATAGGCCTTGTCTACTGAAGTACCAAGTTTCAGAAGTGCAGCTCTTGTACTGCCGGAGATATGTCGATACAAACTGAATACGCAAAACATCAACAAAATTTAGCGCGTTTTAAAGTTGATATCGCTTTTGTTAATAACTTCCACATTTATTCGAATTGTACCAGAAAACTTTGCAGACAGTCGCGGATAGGCCTTTTCTACTGAAGTACTAAGTTTCAGAAGTGCAGCTCTTGTACTGCCGGAGATATGTCGATACAAACTGAATACGCAAAACATCAACAAAATTTAGCGCGTTTTAAAGTTGATATCGCTTTTGTTAATAACTTCAACATTTATTCGAATTGTGCAACGAAACTTTGCAGACTGTCGCGGAGACAGATTTACTACTGAAGTACCAAGTTTCAGAAGTGCAGCTCTTGTACTGCCGGAGATATGTCGATACAAACTGAATACGCAAAACATCAACAAAATTTAGCGCGTTTTAAAGTTGATATCGCTTTTGTTTATAACTTCCACATTTATTCGAATTGTTCCACGAAACTTTGCAGACAGTCGCGGAGACAGGTTTTCTACTGAAGTACCAAGTTTCAGCAGTGCAGCTCTTGTACTGCCGGAGATATGTCGATACAAACTGAATACGCAAAACATCAACAAAATTTAGCGCGTTTTAAAGTTGATATCGCTTTTGTTAATAACTTCCACATTTATTGTAATTGTACCACGAAACTTTGCAGACAGTCGCGGATAGGCCTTTTCAACTGAAGTACCAAGATTCAGAAGTGCAGCTCTTGTACTGCCGGAGATATGTCGATACAAACTGAATACGCAAAACAGCAACAAAATTTAGCGCGTTTTAAAGTTGATATCGCTTTTGTTAATAACTTCCACATTTATTCGAATTGTACCACGAAACTTTGCAGAAAGTCGCGGATAGGCGTTGTCCACTGAAGTACCAAGTTTCAGAAGTGCAGCTCTTGTACTGCCGGAGATATGTCGATACAAACTGAATACGCAAAACATCAACAAAATTTAGCGCGTTTTAAAGTTGATATCGCTTTTGTTAATAACTTCCACATTTATTCGAATTGTACCAGAAAACTTTGCAGACAGTCGCAGATAGGCCTTTTCTACTGAAGTACCAAGTTTCAGAAGTACAGCTCTTGTACTGCCGGAGATATGTCGATACAAACTGAATACGCAAAACATCAACAAAATTTAGCGCGTTTTAAAGTTGATATCGCTTTTGTTAATAACTTCAACATTTATTCGAATTGTGCCACGAAACTTTGCAGACAGTCGCGGAGACAGATTTACTACTGAAGTACCAAGTTTCAGAAGTGCAGCTCTTGTACTGCCGGAGATATGTCGATACAAACTGAATACGCAAAACATCAACAAAATTTAGCGCGTTTTAAAGTTGATATCGCTTTTGTTAATAACTTCAACATTTATTCGAATTGTGCAACGAAACTTTGCAGACAGTCGTGGAGACAGATTTACTACTGAAGTACCAAGTTTCAGAAGTGCAGCTCTTGTACTGCCGGAGATATGTCGATACAAACTGAATACGCAAAACATCAACAAAATTTAGCGCGTTTTAAAGTTGATATCGCTTTTGTTAATAACTTCCACATTTATTCGAATTGTGCAACGAAACTTTGCAGACAGTCGCGGAGACAGATTTTCTACTGAAGTACTAAGTTTCAGAAGTGCAGCTCTTGTACTGCCGGAGATATGTCGATACAAACTGAATACGCAAAACATCAACAAAATTTAGCGCGTTTTAAAGTTGATATCGCTTTTGTTAATAACTTCCACATTTATTCGAATTGTACCACGAAACTTTGCAGACAGTCGCGGATAGGCCTTTTCTACTGAAGTACCAAGTCTCAGAAGTGCAGCTCTTGTACTGCCGGAGATATGTCGATACAAACTGAATACGCAAAACATCAACAAAATTTAGCGCGTTTTAAAGTTGATATCGCTTTTGTTAATAACTTCCACATTTATTCGAATTGTGCCACGAAACTTTGCAGACAGTCGCGGCGACTGATTTTCTACTGAAGTACCAAGTTTCAGAAGTGCAGCTCTTGTACTGCCGGAGATATGTCGATACAAACTGAATACGCAAAACATCAACAAAATTTAGCGCGTTTTAAAGTTGATAGCGCTTTTGTTTATAACTTCCACATTAATTCGAATTGTGCCACGAAACTTTGCGGACAGTCGCGGAGACAGATTTTCTACTGAAGTACCAAGTTTCAGAAGTGCAGCTCTTGTACTGAGTGAGATATGTCGATACAAACTGAATACGCAAAACATCAACATAATTTAGCGCGTTTTAAAGTTGATATCGCTTTTGTTAATAACTCCCACATTTATTCGAATTGTACCACGAAAATTTGCAGACAGTCGCGGATAGGCTTTTTCTACTGAAGTACCAAGTTTCAGAAGTGCAGCTCTTGTACTGCCGGAGATATGTCGATACAAACTGAATACGCAAAACATCAACAAAATTTAGCGCGTTTTAAAGTTGATATCGCTTTTGTTAATAACTTCCACATTTATTCGAATTGTGCCACGAAACTTTGCAGACAGTCGCGGATAGGCGTTGTCCACTGAAGTACCAAGTTTCAGAAGTGCAGCTCTTGTACTGCCGGAGATATGTCGATACAAACTGAATACGCAAAACATCAACAAAATTTAGCGCGTTTTAAAGTTGATATCGCTTTTGTTAATAACTTCCACATTTATTCGAATTGTACCAGGAAACTTTGCAGACAGTCGCAGATATGCCTGTTCTACTGAAGTACCAAGTTTCAGAAGTACAGCTCTTGTACTGCCGGAGATATGTCGATACAAACTGAATACGCAAAACATCAACAAAATTTAGCGCGTTTTAAAGTTGATATCGCTTTTGTTAATAACTTCAACATTTATTCGAATTGTGCCACGAAACTTTGCAGACAGTCGCGGAAACAGATTTCCTACTGAGGTACCAAGTTTCAGAAGTGCAGCTCTTGTACTGCCGGAGATATGTCGATACAAACTGAATACGCAAAACATCAACAAAATTTAGCGCGTTTTAAAGTTGATATCGCTTTTGTTAATAACTTCCACATTTTGTAGAATTGTACCAGGAAACTTTGCAGACAGTCGCGGATCGGCCTTGTCTACTGAAGAACTAAGTTTCAGAAGTGCAGCTCTTGTACTGCCGGTGATATGTCGATACAAACTGAATACGCAAAACATCAACAAAATTTAGCGCGTTTAAAAGTTGATATCGCTTTTGTTAATAACTTCCACATTTATTCGAATTGTGCCACGAAACTTTGCAGACAGTCGCGGCGACTGATATTCTACTGAAGTACTAAGTTTCAGAGGTGCAGCTCTTGTACTGCCGGAGATATGTCGATACAAACTGAATACGCAAAACATCAAAAAAATTTAGCGCGTTTTAAAGTTGATATCGCTTTTGTTTATAACTTCCACATTTATTCGAATTGTGCCACGAAACTTTGCAGACAGTCGCGGGGACAGATTTACTACTGAAGTACCAAGTTTCAGAAGTGCAGCTCTTGTACCGCCGGAGATATGTCGATACAAACTGAATACGCAAAACATCAACAAAATTTAGCGCGTTTTAAAGTTGATATCGCTTTTGTTAATAACTTCCACATTTATTCGAATTGTACCAGGAAACTTTGCAGACAGTCGCGGATAGGCCTTTTCTACTGAAGTACCAAGTTTCAGAAGTGCAGCTCTTGTACTGCCGGAGATATGTCGATACAAACTGAATACGCAAAACATCAACAAAATTTAGCGCGTTTAAAGTTGATATCGCTTTTGTTAATAACTTCAACATTTATTCGAATTGTGCAACGAAACTTTGCAGACAGTCGCGGAGACAGATTTACTACTAAAGTACCAAGTTTCAGAAGTGCAGCTCTTGTACTGCCGGAGATATGTCGATACAAACTGAATACGCAAAACATCAACAAAATTTAGCGCGTTTTAAAGTTGATATCGCTTTTGTTAATAACTTCCACATTTATTCGAATTGTGCCACGAAACTTTGCAGACAGTCGCGGATAGGCCTTGTCTACTGAAGTACCAAGTTTCAGAAGTGCAGCTCTTGTACTGCCGGAGATATGTCGATACAAACTGGATACGCAAAACATCAACAAAATTTAGCGCGTTTAAAAGTTGATATCGCTTTTGTTTATAACTTCCACATTTATTCGAATTGTGCCACGAAACTTTGCAGACAGTCGCGGAGACAGATTTTCCACTGATGTACCAAGTTTCAGAAGTGCAGCTCTTGTACTGCCAGAGATATGTCGATACAAACTGAATACGCAAAACATCAACAAAATTTAGCGCGTTTTAAAGTTGATATCGCTTTTGTTAATAACTTCCACATTTATTCGAATTGTGCCACGAAACCTTGCAGACAGTCGCGGCGACTGATTTTCTACTTAAATACCAAGTTTCAGAAGTGCAGCTCTTGTACTGCGTGAGATATGTCGATACAAACTGAATACGCAAAACATCAACATAATTTAGCGCGTTTTAAAGTTGATATCGCTTTTGTTAATAACTCCCACATTTATTCGAATTGTACCTAGAAACTTTGCAGACAGTCGCGGATAGGCCTTGTCTACTGAAGTACCAAGTTTCAGAAGTGCAGCTCTTGTACTGCCGGAGATATGTCGATACAAACTGGATACGCAAAACATCAACAAAATTTAGCGCGTTTAAAAGTTGATATCGCTTTTGTTTATAACTTCCACATTTATTCGAATTGTACCACGAAAATTTGCAGACAGTCGCGGATAGGTTTTTTCTACTGAAGTACCAAGTTTCAGAAGTGCAGCTCTTGTACTGCCGGAGATATGTCTATACAAACTGAATACGCAAAACATCAACAAAATTTACCGCGTTTTAAAGTTGATATCGCTTTTGTTAATAACTTCCACATTTATTCGAATTGTACCAGAAAACTTTGCAGACAGTCGCGGATAGGCCTTTTCTACTGAAGTACTAAGTTTCAGAAGTGCAGCTCTTGTACTGCCGGAGATATGTCGATACAAACTGAATACGCAAAACATCAACAAAATTTAGCGCGTTTTAAAGTTGATATCGCTTTTGTTAATAACTTCAACATTTATTCGAATTGTGCAACGAAACTTGGCAGACAGTCGCGGAGACAGATTTACTACTGAAGTACCAAGTTTCAGAAGTGGAGCTCTTGTACTGCCGGAGATATGTCGATACAAACTGAATACGCAAAACATCAACAAAATTTAGCGCGTTTTAAAGTTGATATCGCATTTGTTTATAACTTCCACATTTATTCGAATTGTTCCACGAAACTTTGCAGACAGTCGCGGAGACAGATTTTCTACTGAAGTACCAAGTTTCAGAAGTGCAGCTCTTGTACTGCCGGAGATATGTCGATACAAACTGAATACGCAAAACATCAACAAAATTTAGCGCGTTTTAAAGTTGATATCGCTTTTGTTAATAACTTCCACATTTATTCGAATTGTACCTAGAAACTTTGCAGACAGTCGCAGATAGGCCTTTTCTACTGAAGTACCAAGTTTCAGAAGTACAGCTCTTGTACTGCCGGAGATATGTCGATACAAACTGAATACGCAAAACATCAACAAAATTTAGCGCGTTTTAAAGTTGATATCGCTTTTGTTAATAACTTCAACATTTATTCGAATTGTGCAACGAAACTTTGCAGACAGTCGTGGAGACAGATTTACTACTGAAGTACCAAGTTTCAGAAGTGCAGCTCTTGTACTGCCGGAGATATGTCGATACAAACTGAATACGCAAAACATCAACAAAATTTAGCGCGTTTTAAAGTTGATATCGCTTTTGTTAATAACTTCCACATTTATTCGAATTGTGCAACGAAACTTTGCAGACAGTCGCGGAGACAGATTTTCTACTGAAGTACCAAGTTTCAGAAGTGCAGCTCTTGTACTGCCGGAGATATGTCGATACAAACTGGATACGCAAAACATCAACAAAATTTAGCGCGTTTAAAAGTTGATATCGCTTTTGTTTATAACTTCCACATTTATTCGAATTGTGCCACGAAACTTTGCAGACAGTCGCGGAGACAGATTTTCTACTGAAGTACCAAGTTTCAGAAGTGCAGCTCTTGTACTGCCGGAGATATGTCGATACAAACTGAATACGCAAAACATCAACAAAATTTAGCGCGTTTTAAAGTTGATATCGCTTTTGTTAATAACTTCCACATTTATTCGAATTGTACCACGAAACTTTGCAGACAGTCGCGGATAGGCCTTTTCTACTGAAGTACCAAGTTTCAGAAGTGCAGCTCTTGTACTGCCGGAGATATGTCGATACAAACTGAATACGCAAAACATCAACAAAATTTAGCGCGTTTTAAAGTTGATATCGCTTTTGTTAATAACTTCCACATTTATTCGAATTGTGCCACGAAACTTTGCAGACAGTCGCGGCGACTGATCTTCTACTGAAGTACCAAGTTTCAGAAGTGCAGCTCTTGTACTGCCGGAGATATGTCGATACAAACTGAATACGCAAAACATCAACAAAATTTAGCGCGTTTTAAAGTTGATAGCGCTTTTGTTTATAACTTCCACATTAATTCGAATTGTGCCACGAAACTTTGCAGACAGTCGCGGAGACAGATTTTATACTGAAGTACCAAGTTTCAGAAGTGCAGCTCTTGTACTGCGTGAGATATGTCGATACAAACTGAATACGCAAAACATCAACATAATTTAGCGCGTTTTAAAGTTGATATCGCTTTTGTTAATAACTCCCACATTTATTCGAATTGTACCACGAAAATTTGCAGACAGTCGCGGATAGGCTTTTTCTACTGAAGTACCAAGTTTCAGAAGTGCAGCTCTTGTACTGCCGGAGATATGTCGATACAAACTGAATACGCAAAACATCAACAAAATTTAGCGCGTTTTAAAGTTGATATCGCTTTTGTTAATAACTTCCACATTTATTCGAATTGTGCCACGAAACTTTGCAGACAGTCGCGGATAGGCCTTGTCTACTGAAGTACCAAGTTTCAGAAGTGCAGCTCTTGTACTGCCGGAGATATGTCGATACAAACTGAATACGCAAAACATCAACAAAATTTAGCGCGTTTTAAAGTTGATATCGCTTTTGTTAATAACTTCCACATTTATTCGAATTGTACCAGAAAACTTTGCAGACAGTCGCGGATAGGCCTTTTCTACTGAAGTACTAAGTTTCAGAAGTGCAGCTCTTGTACTGCCGGAGATATGTCGATACAAACTGAATACGCAAAACATCAACAAAATTTAGCGCGTTTTAAAGTTGATATCGCTTTTGTTAATAACTTCAACATTTATTCGAATTGTGCAACGAAACTTTGCAGACAGTCGCGGAGACAGATTTACTACTGAAGTACCAAGTTTCAGAAGTGCAGCTCTTGTACTGCCGGAGATATGTCGATACAAACTGAATACGCAAAACATCAACAAAATTTAGCGCGTTTTAAAGTTGATATCGCATTTGTTTATAACTTCCACATTTATTCGAATTGTTCCACGAAACTTTGCAGACAGTCGCGGAGACAGATTTTCTACTGAAGTACCAAGTTTCAGAAGTGCAGCTCTTGTACTGCGGGAGATATGTCGATACAAACTGAATACGCAAAACATCAACAAAATTTAGCGCGTTTTAAAGTTGATATCGCTTTTGTTAATAACTTACACATTTATTGTAATTGTACCACGAAACTTTGCAGACAGTCGCGGATAGGCCTTTTCAACTGAAGTACCAAGTTTCAGAAGTGCAGCTCTTGTACTGCCGGAGATATGTCGATACAAACTGAATACGCAAAACATCAACAAAATTTAGCGCGTTTTAAAGTTGATATCGCTTTTGTTAATAACTTCCACATTTATTCGAATTGTACCAGGAAACTTTGCAGACAGTCGCGGATAGGCCTTTTCTACTGAAGTACCAAGTTTCAGAAGTGCAGCTCTTGTACTGCCGGAGATATGTCGATACAAACTGAATA
Organism: Sepiola atlantica; assembly: GCA_963556195.1. Lineage (NCBI taxonomy): Eukaryota > Metazoa > Mollusca > Cephalopoda > Sepiida > Sepiolidae > Sepiola > Sepiola atlantica. Next base: position 1,386,727 of record CAUVYP010000355.1, read on the forward strand.
CGCAAAACATCAACAAAATTTAGCGCGTTTAAAGTTGATATCGCTTTTGTTAATAACTTCAACATTTATTCGAATTGTGCAACGAAACTTTGCAGACAGTCGCGGAGACAGATTTACTACTAAAGTACCAAGTTTCAGAAGTGCAGCTCTTGTACTGCCGGAGATATGTCGATACAAACTGAATACGCAAAATATCAACAAAATTTAGCGCGTTTTAAAGTTGATATCGCTTTTGTTAATAACTTCCACATTTATTCGAATTGTGCCACGAAACTTTGCAGACAGTCGCGGCGACTGATTTTCTACTGAAATACCAAGTTTCAGAAGTGCAGCTCTTGTACTGCCGGAGATATGTCGATACAAACTGAATACGCAAAACATCAACAAAATTTAGCGCGTTTTAAAGTTGATAGCGCTTTTGTTTATAACTTCCACATTAATTCGAATTGTGCCACGAAACTTTGCAGACAGTCGCGGAGACAGATTTTCTACTGAAGTACCAAGTTTCAGAAGTGCAGCTCTTGTACTGCGTGAGATATGTCGATACAAACTGAATACGCAAAACATCAACATAATTTAGCGCGTTTTAAAGTTGATATCGCTTTTGTTAATAACTCCCACATTTATTCGAATTGTACCACGAAAATTTGCAGACAGTCGCGGATAGGTTTTTTCTACTGAAGTACCAAGTTTCAGAAGTGCAGCTCTTGTACTGCCGGAGATATGTCGATACAAACTGAATACGCAAAACATCAACAAAATTTAGCGCGTTTTAAAGTTGATATCGCTTTTGTTAATAACTTTCACATTTATTCGAATTGTACCAGAAAACTTTGCAGACAGTCGCGGATAGGCCTTTTCTACTGAAGTACTAAGTTTCAGAAGTGCAGCTCTTGTACTGCCGGAGATATGTCGATACAAACTGAATACGCAAAACATCAACAAAATTTAGCGCGTTTTAAAGTTGATATCGCTTTTGTTAATAACTTCAACATTTATTCGAATTGTGCAACGAAACTTTGCAGACAGTCGCGGAGACAGATTTACTACTGAAGTACCAAGTTTCAGAAGTGGAGCTCTTGTACTGCCGGAGATATGTCGATACAAACTGAATACGCAAAACATCAACAAAATTTAGCGCGTTTTAAAGTTGATATCGCATTTGTTTATAACTTCCACATTTATTCGAATTGTTCCACGAAACTTTGCAGACAGTCGCGGATAGGCCTTTTCAACTGAAGTACCAAGTTTCAGAAGTGCAGCTCTTGTACTGCCGGAGATATGTCGATACAAACTGAATACGCAAAACAGCAACAAAATTTAGCGCGTTTTAAAGTTGATATCGCTTTTGTTAATAACTTCCACATTTATTCGAACTGTACCACGAAACTTTGCAGTCAGTCGCGGATAGGCGTTGTCTACTGAAGTACCAAGTTTCAGAAGTGCAGCTCTTGTACTGCCGGAGATATGTCGATACAAACTGAATACGCAAAACATCAACAAAATTTAGCGCGTTTTAAAGTTGATATCGCTTTTGTTAATAACTTCCACATTTATTCGAATTGTACCAGGAAACTTTGCAGACAGTCGCAGATAGGCCTTTTCTACTGAAGTACCAAGTTTCAGAAGTACAGCTCTTGTACTGCCGGAGATATGTCGATACAAACTGAATACGCAAAACATCAACAAAATTTAGCGCGTTTTAAAGTTGATATCGCTTTTGTTAATAACTTCAACATTTATTCGAATTGTGCAACGAAACTTTGCAGACAGTCGTGGAGACAGATTTACGACTGAAGTACCAAGTTTCAGAAGTGCAGCTCTTTTACTGCCGGAGATATGTCGATACAAACTGAATACGCAAAACATCAACAAAATTTAGCGCGTTTTAAAGTTGATATCGCTTTTGTTAATAACTTCCACATTTATTCGAATTGTGCAACGAAACTTTGCAGACAGTCGCGGCGACTGATTTTCTACTGAAGTACCAAGTTTCAGAAGTGCAGCTCTTGTACTGCCGGAGATATGTCGATACAAACTGAATACGCAAAACATCAACAAAATTTAGCGCGTTTTAAAGTTGATAGCGCTTTTGTTTATAACTTCCACATTAATTCGAATTGTGCCACGAAACTTTGCAGACAGTCGCGGAGACAGATTTTATACTGAAGTACCAAGTTTCAGAAGTGCAGCTCTTGTACTGCGTGAGATATGTCGATACAAACTGAATACGCAAAACATCAACATAATTTAGCGCGTTTTAAAGTTGATATCGCTTTTGTTAATAACTCCCACATTTATTCGAATTGTACCACGAAATTTGCAGACAGTCGCGGATACTCTTTTTCTACTGAAGTACCAAGTTTCAGAAGTGCAGCTCTTGTACTGCCGGAGATATGTCGATACAAACTGAATACGCAAAACATCAACAAAATTTAGCGCGTTTTAAAGTTGATATCGCTTTTGTTAATAACTTCCACATTTATTCGAATTGTGCCACGAAACTTTGCAGACAGTCGCGGATAGGCCTTGTCTACTGAAGTACCAAGTTTCAGAAGTGCAGCTCTTGTACTGCCGGAGATATGTCGATACAAACTGAATACGCAAAACATCAACAAAATTTAGCGCGTTTTAAAGTTGATATCGCTTTTGTTAATAACTTCCACATTTATTCGAATTGTACCAGAAAACTTTGCAGACAGTCGCGGATAGGCCTTTTCTACTGAAGTACTAAGTTTCAGAAGTGCAGCTCTTGTACTGCCGGAGATATGTCGATACAAACTGAATACGCAAAACATCAACAAAATTTAGCGCGTTTTAAAGTTGATATCGCTTTTGTTAATAACTTCAACATTTATTCGAATTGTGCAACGAAACTTTGCAGACAGTCGCGGCGACTGATTTTCTACTGAAGTACCAAGTTTCAGAAGTGCAGCTCTTGTACTGCCGGAGATATGTCGATACAAACTGAATACGCAAAACATCAACAAAATTTAGCGCGTTTTAAAGTTGATAGCGCTTTTGTTTATAACTTCCACATTAATTCGAATTGTGCCACGAAACTTTGCGGACAGTCGCGGAGACAGATTTTCTACTGAAGTACCAAGTTTCAGAAGTGCAGCTCTTGTACTGAGTGAGATATGTCGATACAAACTGAATACGCAAAACATCAACATAATTTAGCGCGTTTTAAAGTTGATATCGCTTTTGTTAATAACTCCCACATTTATTCGAATTGTACCACGAAAATTTGCAGACAGTCGCGGATAGGCTTTTTCTACTGAAGTACCAAGTTTCAGAAGTGCAGCTCTTGTACTGCCGGAGATATGTCGATACAAACTGAATACGCAAAACATCAACAAAATTTAGCGCGTTTTAAAGTTGATATCGCTTTTGTTAATAACTTCCACATTTATTCGAATTGTGCCACGAAACTTTGCAGACAGTCGCGGATAGGCGTTGTCCACTGAAGTACCAAGTTTCAGAAGTGCAGCTCTTGTACTGCCGGAGATATGTCGATACAAACTGAATACGCAAAACATCAACAAAATTTAGCGCGTTTTAAAGTTGATATCGCTTTTGTTAATAACTTCCACATTTATTCGAATTGTACCAGGAAACTTTGCAGACAGTCGCAGATATGCCTGTTCTACTGAAGTACCAAGTTTCAGAAGTACAGCTCTTGTACTGCCGGAGATATGTCGATACAAACTGAATACGCAAAACATCAACAAAATTTAGCGCGTTTTAAAGTTGATATCGCTTTTGTTAATAACTTCAACATTTATTCGAATTGTGCCACGAAACTTTGCAGACAGTCGCGGAAACAGATTTCCTACTGAGGTACCAAGTTTCAGAAGTGCAGCTCTTGTACTGCCGGAGATATGTCGATACAAACTGAATACGCAAAACATCAACAAAATTTAGCGCGTTTTAAAGTTGATATCGCTTTTGTTAATAACTTCCACATTTTGTAGAATTGTACCAGGAAACTTTGCAGACAGTCGCGGATCGGCCTTGTCTACTGAAGAACTAAGTTTCAGAAGTGCAGCTCTTGTACTGCCGGTGATATGTCGATACAAACTGAATACGCAAAACATCAACAAAATTTAGCGCGTTTAAAAGTTGATATCGCTTTTGTTAATAACTTCCACATTTATTCGAATTGTGCCACGAAACTTTGCAGACAGTCGCGGCGACTGATATTCTACTGAAGTACTAAGTTTCAGAGGTGCAGCTCTTGTACTGCCGGAGATATGTCGATACAAACTGAATACGCAAAACATCAAAAAAATTTAGCGCGTTTTAAAGTTGATATCGCTTTTGTTTATAACTTCCACATTTATTCGAATTGTGCCACGAAACTTTGCAGACAGTCGCGGGGACAGATTTACTACTGAAGTACCAAGTTTCAGAAGTGCAGCTCTTGTACCGCCGGAGATATGTCGATACAAACTGAATACGCAAAACATCAACAAAATTTAGCGCGTTTTAAAGTTGATATCGCTTTTGTTAATAACTTCCACATTTATTCGAATTGTACCAGGAAACTTTGCAGACAGTCGCGGATAGGCCTTTTCTACTGAAGTACCAAGTTTCAGAAGTGCAGCTCTTGTACTGCCGGAGATATGTCGATACAAACTGAATACGCAAAACATCAACAAAATTTAGCGCGTTTAAAGTTGATATCGCTTTTGTTAATAACTTCAACATTTATTCGAATTGTGCAACGAAACTTTGCAGACAGTCGCGGATAGGCCTTGTCTACTGAAGTACCAAGTTTCAGAAGTGCAGCTCTTGTACTGCCGGAGATATGTCGATACAAACTGGATACGCAAAACATCAACAAAATTTAGCGCGTTTAAAAGTTGATATCGCTTTTGTTTATAACTTCCACATTTATTCGAATTGTGCCACGAAACTTTGCAGACAGTCGCGGAGACAGATTTTCCACTGAAGTACCAAGTTTCAGAAGTGCAGCTCTTGTACTGCCAGAGATATGTCGATACAAACTGAATACGCAAAACATCAACAAAATTTAGCGCGTTTTAAAGTTGATATCGCTTTTGTTAATAACTTCCACATTTATTCGAATTGTGCCACGAAACCTTGCAGACAGTCGCGGCGACTGATTTTCTACTGAAATACCAAGTTTCAGAAGTGCAGCTCTTGTACTGCCGGAGATATGTCGATACAAACTGAATACGAAAAACATCAACAAAATTTAGCGCGTTTTAAAGTTGATAGCGCTTTTGTTTATAACTTCCACATTAATTCGAATTGTGCCACGAAACTTTGCAGACAGTCGCGGAGACAGATTTTCTACTGAAGTACCAAGTTTCAGAAGTGCAGCTCTTGTACTGCGTGAGATATGTCGATACAAACTGAATACGCAAAACATCAACATAATTTAGCGCGTTTTAAAGTTGATATCGCTTTTGTTAATAACTCCCACATTTATTCGAATTGTACCACGAAAATTTGCAGACAGTCGCGGATAGGTTTTTTCTACTGAAGTACCAAGTTTCAGAAGTGCAGCTCTTGTACTGCCGGAGATATGTCTATACAAACTGAATACGCAAAACATCAACAAAATTTACCGCGTTTTAAAGTTGATATCGCTTTTGTTAATAACTTCCACATTTATTCGAATTGTACCAGAAAACTTTGCAGACAGTCGCGGATAGGTCTTTTCTACTGAAGTACTAAGTTTCAGAAGTGCAGCTCTTGTACTGCCGGAGATATGTCGATACAAACTGAATACGCAAAACATCAACAAAATTTAGCGCGTTTTAAAGTTGATATCGCTTTTGTTAATAACTTCCACATTTATTCGAATTGTGCAACGAAACTTGGCAGACAGTCGCGGAGACAGATTTACTACTGAAGTACCAAGTTTCAGAAGTGGAGCTCTTGTACTGCCGGAGATATGTCGATACAAACTGAATACGCAAAACATCAACAAAATTTAGCGCGTTTTAAAGTTGATATCGCATTTGTTTATAACTTCCACATTTATTCGAATTGTTCCACGAAACTTTGCAGACAGTCGCGGAGACAGATTTTCTACTGAAGTACCAAGTTTCAGAAGTGCAGCTCTTGTACTGCCGGAGATATGTCGATACAAACTGAATACGCAAAACATCAACAAAATTTAGCGCGTTTTAAAGTTGATATCGCTTTTGTTAATAACTGCCACATTTATTCGAATTGTACCTAGAAACTTTGCAGACAGTCGCAGATAGGCCTTTTCTACTGAAGTACCAAGTTTCAGAAGTACAGCTCTTGTACTGCCGGAGATATGTCGATACAAACTGAATACGCAAAACATCAACAAAATTTAGCGCGTTTTAAAGTTGATATCGCTTTTGTTAATAACTTCAACATTTATTCGAATTGTGCAACGAAACTTTGCAGACAGTCGTGGAGACAGATTTACTACTGAAGTACCAAGTTTCAGAAGTGCAGCTCTTGTACTGCCGGAGATATGTCGATACAAACTGAATACGCAAAACATCAACAAAATTTAGCGCGTTTTAAAGTTGATATCGCTTTTGTTAATAACTTCCACATTTATTCGAATTGTGCAACGAAACTTTGCAGACAGTCGCGGAGACAGATTTTCTACTGAAGTACCAAGTTTCAGAAGTGCAGCTCTTGTACTGCCGGAGATATGTCGATACAAACTGGATACGCAAAACATCAACAAAATTTAGCGCGTTTAAAAGTTGATATCGCTTTTGTTTATAACTTCCACATTTATTCGAATTGTGCCACGAAACTTTGCAGACAGTCGCGGAGACAGATTTTCTACTGAAGTACCAAGTTTCAGAAGTGCAGCTCTTGTACTGCCGGAGATATGTCGATACAAACTGAATACGCAAAACATCAACAAAATTTAGCGCGTTTTAAAGTTGATATCGCTTTTGTTAATAACTTCCACATTTATTCGAATTGTACCACGAAACTTTGCAGACAGTCGCGGATAGGCCTTTTCTACTGAAGTACCAAGTTTCAGAAGTGCAGCTCTTGTACTGCCGGAGATATGTCGATACAAACTGAATACGCAAAACATCAACAAAATTTAGCGCGTTTTAAAGTTGATATCGCTTTTGTTAATAACTTCCACATTTATTCGAATTGTGCCACGAAACTTTGCAGACAGTCGCGGCGACTGATCTTCTACTGAAGTACCAAGTTTCAGAAGTGCAGCTCTTGTACTGCCGGAGATATGTCGATACAAACTGAATACGCAAAACATCAACAAAATTTAGCGCGTTTTAAAGTTGATAGCGCTTTTGTTTATAACTTCCACATTAATTCGAATTGTGCCACGAAACTTTGCAGACAGTCGCGGAGACAGATTTTATACTGAAGTACCAAGTTTCAGAAGTGCAGCTCTTGTACTGCGTGAGATATGTCGATACAAACTGAATACGCAAAACATCAACATAATTTAGCGCGTTTTAAAGTTGATATCGCTTTTGTTAATAACTCCCACATTTATTCGAATTGTACCACGAAAATTTGCAGACAGTCGCGGATAGGCTTTTTCTACTGAAGTACCAAGTTTCAGAAGTGCAGCTCTTGTACTGCCGGAGATATGTCGATACAAACTGAATACGCAAAACATCAACAAAATTTAGCGCGTTTTAAAGTTGATATCGCTTTTGTTAATAACTTCCACATTTATTCGAATTGTGCCACGAAACTTTGCAGACAGTCGCGGATAGGCCTTGTCTACTGAAGTACCAAGTTTCAGAAGTGCAGCTCTTGTACTGCCGGAGATATGTCGATACAAACTGAATACGCAAAACATCAACAAAATTTAGCGCGTTTTAAAGTTGATATCGCTTTTGTTAATAACTTCCACATTTATTCGAATTGTACCAGAAAACTTTGCAGACAGTCGCGGATAGGCCTTTTCTACTGAAGTACTAAGTTTCAGAAGTGCAGCTCTTGTACTGCCGGAGATATGTCGATACAAACTGAATACGCAAAACATCAACAAAATTTAGCGCGTTTTAAAGTTGATATCGCTTTTGTTAATAACTTCAACATTTATTCGAATTGTGCAACGAAACTTTGCAGACAGTCGCGGAGACAGATTTACTACTGAAGTACCAAGTTTCAGAAGTGCAGCTCTTGTACTGCCGGAGATATGTCGATACAAACTGAATACGCAAAACATCAACAAAATTTAGCGCGTTTTAAAGTTGATATCGCATTTGTTTATAACTTCCACATTTATTCGAATTGTTCCACGAAACTTTGCAGACAGTCGCGGAGACAGATTTTCTACTGAAGTACCAAGTTTCAGAAGTGCAGCTCTTGTACTGCGGGAGATATGTCGATACAAACTGAATACGCAAAACATCAACAAAATTTAGCGCGTTTTAAAGTTGATATCGCTTTTGTTAATAACTTACACATTTATTGTAATTGTACCACGAAACTTTGCAGACAGTCGCGGATAGGCCTTTTCAACTGAAGTACCAAGTTTCAGAAGTGCAGCTCTTGTACTGCCGGAGATATGTCGATACAAACTGAATACGCAAAACATCAACAAAATTTAGCGCGTTTTAAAGTTGATATCGCTTTTGTTAATAACTTCCACATTTATTCGAATTGTACCAGGAAACTTTGCAGACAGTCGCGGATAGGCCTTTTCTACTGAAGTACCAAGTTTCAGAAGTGCAGCTCTTGTACTGCCGGAGATATGTCGATACAAACTGAATACGCAAAACATCAACAAAATTTAGCGCGTTTAAAGTTGATATCGCTTTTGTTAATAACTTCAACATTTATTCGAATTGTGCAACGAAACTTTGCAGACAGTCGCGGAGACAGATTTACTACTAAAGTACGAAGTTTCAGAAGTGCAGCTCTTGTACTGCCGGAGATATGTCGATACAAACTGAATACGCAAAATATCAACAAAATTTAGCGCGTTTTAAAGTTGATATCGCTTTTGTTAATAACTTCCACATTTATTCGAATTGTGCCACGAAACTTTGCAGACAGTCGCGGCGACTGATTTTCTACTGAAATACCAAGTTTCAGAAGTGCAGCTCTTGTACTGCCGGAGATATGTCGATACAAACTGAATACGCAAAACATCAACAAAATTTAGCGCGTTTTAAAGTTGATAGCGCTTTTGTTTATAACTTCCACATTAATTCGAATTGTGCCACGAAACTTTGCAGACAGTCGCGGAGACAGATTTTCTACTGAAGTACCAAGTTTCAGAAGTGCAGCTCTTGTACTGCGTGAGATATGTCGATACAAACTGAATACGCAAAACATCAACATAATTTAGCGCGTTTTAAAGTTGATATCGCTTTTGTTAATAACTCCCACATTTATTCGAATTGTACCACGAAAATTTGCAGACAGTCGCGGATAGGTTTTTTCTACTGAAGTACCAAGTTTCAGAAGTGCAGCTCTTGTACTGCCGGAGATATGTCGATACAAACTGAATACGCAAAACATCAACAAAATTTAGCGCGTTTTAAAGTTGATATCGCTTTTGTTAATAACTTCCACATTTATTCGAATTGTACCAGAAAACTTTGCAGACAGTCGCGGATAGGCCTTTTCTACTGAAGTACTAAGTTTCAGAAGTGCAGCTCTTGTACTGCCGGAGATATGTCGATACAAACTGAATACGCAAAACATCAACAAAATTTAGCGCGTTTTAAAGTTGATATCGCTTTTGTTAATAACTTCAACATTTATTCGAATTGTGCAACGAAACTTTGCAGACAGTCGCGGAGACAGATTTACTACTGAAGTACCAAGTTTCAGAAGTGGAGCTCTTGTACTGCCGGAGATATGTCGATACAAACTGAATACGCAAAACATCAACAAAATTTAGCGCGTTTTAAAGTTGATATCGCATTTGTTTATAACTTCCACATTTATTCGAATTGTTCCACGAAACTTTGCAGACAGTCGCGGATAGGCCTTTTCAACTGAAGTACCAAGTTTCAGAAGTGCAGCTCTTGTACTGCCGGAGATATGTCGATACAAACTGAATACGCAAAACAGCAACAAAATTTAGCGCGTTTTAAAGTTGATATCGCTTTTGTTAATAACTTCCACATTTATTCGAACTGTACCACGAAACTTTGCAGTCAGTCGCGGATAGGCGTTGTCTACTGAAGTACCAAGGTTCAGAAGTGCAGCTCTTGTACTGCCGGAGATATGTCGATACAAACTGAATACGCAAAACATCAACAAAATTTAGCGCGTTTTAAAGTTGATATCGCTTTTGTTAATAACTTCCACATTTATTCGAATTGTACCAGGAAACTTTGCAGACAGTCGCAGATAGGCCTTTTCTACTGAAGTACCAAGTTTCAGAAGTACAGCTCTTGTACTGCCGGAGATATGTCGATACAAACTGAATACGCAAAACATCAACAAAATTTAGCGCGTTTTAAAGTTGATATCGCTTTTGTTAATAACTTCAACATTTATTCGAATTGTGCAACGAAACTTTGCAGACAGTCGTGGAGACAGATTTACGACTGAAGTACCAAGTTTCAGAAGTGCAGCTCTTTTACTGCCGGAGATATGTCGATACAAACTGAATACGCAAAACATCAACATAATTTAGCGCGTTTTAAAGTTGATATCGCTTTTGTTAATAACTTCCACATTTATTCGAATTGTGCAACGAAACTTTGCAGACAGTCGCAGAGACAGACTTCCTACTGAAGTACCAAGTTTCAGAAGTGCAGCTCTTGTACTGCCGGAGATATGTCGATACAAACTGGATACGCAAAACATCAACAAAATTTAGCGCGTTTAAAAGTTGATATCGCTTTTGTTTATAACTTCCACATTTATTCGAATTGTGCCACGAAACTTTGCAGACAGTCGCGGAGACAGATTTTCTACTGAAGTACCAAGTTTCAGAAGTGCAGCTCTTGTACTGCCGGAGATATGTCGATACAAACTGAATACGCAAAACATCAACAAAATTTAGCGCGTTTTAAAGTTGATATCGCTTTTGTTAATAACTTCCACATTTATTCGAATTGTACCACGAAACTTTGCAGACAGTCGCGGATAGGCCTTTTCTACTGAAGTACCAACTTTCAGAAGTGCAGCTCTTGTACTGCCGGAGATATGTCGATACAAACTGAATACGCAAAACATCAACAAAATTTAGCGCGTTTTAAAGTTGATATCGCTTTTGTTAATAACTTCCACATTTATTCGAATTGTGCCACGAAACTTTGCAGACAGTCGCGGCGACTGATTTTCTACTGAAGTACCAAGTTTCAGAAGTGCAGCTCTTGTACTGCCGGAGATATGTCGATACAAACTGAATACGCAAAACATCAACAAAATTTAGCGCGTTTTAAAGTTGATAGCGCTTTTGTTTATAACTTCCACATTAATTCGAATTGTGCCACGAAACTTTGCAGACAGTCGCGGAGACAGATTTTATACTGAAGTACCAAGTTTCAGAAGTGCAGCTCTTGTACTGCGTGAGATATGTCGATACAAACTGAATACGCAAAACATCAACATAATTTAGCGCGTTTTAAAGTTGATATCGCTTTTGTTAATAACTCCCACATTTATTCGAATTGTACCACGAAATTTGCAGACAGTCGCGGATACTCTTTTTCTACTGAAGTACCAAGTTTCAGAAGTGCAGCTCTTGTACTGCCGGAGATATGTCGATACAAACTGAATACGCAAAACATCAACAAAATTTAGCGCGTTTTAAAGTTGATATCGCTTTTGTTAATAACTTCCACATTTATTCGAATTGTGCCACGAAACTTTGCAGACAGTCGCGGATAGGCCTTGTCTACTGAAGTACCAAGTTTCAGAAGTGCAGCTCTTGTACTGCCGGAGATATGTCGATACAAACTGAATACGCAAAACATCAACAAAATTTAGCGCGTTTTAAAGTTGATATCGCTTTTGTTAATAACTTCCACATTTATTCGAATTGTACCAGAAAACTTTGCAGACAGTCGCGGATAGGCCTTTTCTACTGAAGTACTAAGTTTCAGAAGTGCAGCTCTTGTACTGCCGGAGATATGTCGATACAAACTGAATACGCAAAACATCAACAAAATTTAGCGCGTTTTAAAGTTGATATCGCTTTTGTTAATAACTTCAACATTTATTCGAATTGTGCAACGAAACTTTGCAGACAGTCGCGGAGACAGATTTACTACTGAAGTACCAAGTTTCAGAAGTGCAGCTCTTGTACTGCCGGAGATATGTCGATACAAACTGAATACGCAAAACATCAACAAAATTTAGCGCGTTTTAAAGTTGATATCGCATTTGTTTATAACTTCCACATTTATTCGAATTGTTCCACGAAACTTTGCAGACAGTCGCGGAGACAGATTTTCTACTGAAGTACCAAGTTTCAGAAGTGCAGCTCTTGTACTGCGGGAGATATGTCGATACAAACTGAATACGCAAAACATCAACAAAATTTAGCGCGTTTTAAAGTTGATATCGCTTTTGTTAATAACTTACACATTTATTGTAATTGTACCACGAAACTTTGCAGACAGTCGCGGATAGGCCTTTTCAACTGAAGTACCAAGTTTCAGAAGTGCAGCTCTTGTACTGCCGGAGATATGTCGATACAAACTGAATACGCAAAACAGCAACAAAATTTAGCGCGTTTTAAAGTTGATATCGCTTTTGTTAATAACTTCCACATTTATTCGAATTGTACCACGAAACTTTGCAGTCAGTCGCGGATAGGCGTTGTCCACTGAAGTACCAAGTTTCAGAAGTGCAGCTCTTGTACTGCCGGAGATATGTCGATACAAACTGAATACGCAAAACATCAACAAAATTTAGCGCGTTTTAAAGTTGATATCGCTTTTGTTAATAACTTCAACATTTATTCGAATTGTGCCACGAAACTTTGCAGACAGTCGCGGAGACAGATTTACTACTGAAGTACCAAGTTTCAGAAGTGCAGCTCTTGTACTGCCGGAGATATTTCGATACAAACTGAATACGCAAAAACATCAACAAAATTTAGCGCGTTTTAAAGTTGATATCGCTTTTGTTAATAACTTCCACATTTATTCGAATTGTGCAACGAAACTTTGCAGACAGTCGTGGAGACAGATTTACTACTGAAGTACCAAGTTTCAGAAGTGCAGCTCTTGTACTGCCGGAGATATGTCGATACAAACTGAATACGCAAAACATCAACAAAATTTAGCGCGTTTTAAAGTTGATATCGCTTTTGTTAATAACTTCCACATTTATTCGAATTGTGCAACGAAACTTTGCAGACAGTCGCGGAGACAGATTTTCTACTGAAGTACCAAGTTTCAGAAGTGCAGCTCTTGTACTGCCGGAGATATGTCGATACAAACTGGATACGCAAAACATCAACAAAATTTAGCGCGTTTAAAAGTTGATATCGCTTTTGTTAATAACTTCCATATTTATTCGAATTGTGCCACGAAACTTTGCAGACAGTCGCGGAGACAGATTTTCTACTGAAGTACCAAGTTTCAGAAGTGCAGCTCTTGTACTGCCGGAGATATGTCGATACAAACTGAATACGCAAAACATCAACAAAATTTAGCGCGTTTTAAAGTTGATATCGCTTTTGTTAATAACTTCCACATTTATTCGAATTGTACCACGAAACTTTGCAGACAGTCGCGGATAGGCCTTTTCTACTGAAGTACCAAGTTTCAGAAGTGCAGCTCTTGTACTGCCGGAGATATGTCGATACAAACTGAATACGCAAAACATCAACAAAATTTAGCGCGTTTTAAAGTTGATATCGCTTTTGTTAATAACTTCCACATTTATTCGAATTGTGCCACGAAACTTTGCAGACAGTCGCGGCGACTCATTTTCTACTGAAGTACCAAGTTTCAGAAGTGCAGCTCTTGTACTGCCGGAGATATGTCGATACAAACTGAATACGCAAAACATCAACAAAATTTAGCGCGTTTTAAAGTTGATAGCGCTTTTGTTTATAACTTCCACATTAATTCGAATTGTGCCACGAAACTTTGCAGACAGTCGCGGAGACAGATTTTCTACTGAAGTACCAAGTTTCAGAAGTGCAGCTCTTGTACTGCGTGAGATATGTCGATACAAACTGAATACGCAAAACATGAACATAATTTAGCGCGTTTTAAAGTTGATATCGCTTTTTTTAATAACTCCCACATTTATTCGAATTGTACCACGAAAATTTGCAGACAGTCGCGGATAGGCTTTTTCTACTGAAGTACCAAGTTTCAGAAGTGCAGCTCTTGTACTGCAGGAGATATGTCGATACAAACTGAATACGCAAAACGAGAACAAAATTTAGCGCGTTTTAAAGTTGATATCGCTTTTGTTAATAACTTCCACATTTATTCGAATTGTGCCACGAAACTTTGCAGACAGTCGCGGATAGGCGTTGTCAACTGAAGTACCAAGTTTCAGAAGTGCAGCTCTTGTACTGCCGGAGATATGTCGATACAAACTGAATACGCAAAACATCAACAAAATTTAGCGCGTTTTAAAGTTGATATCGCTTTTGTTAATAACTTCCACATTTATTCGAATTGTACCAGGAAACTTTGCAGAGAGTCGCAGATATGCCTGTTCTACTGAAGTACCAAGTTTCAGAAGTACAGCTCTTGTACTGCCGGAGATATGTCGATACAAACTGAATACGCAAAACATCAACAAAATTTAGCGCGTTTTAAAGTTGATATCGCTTTTGTTAATAACTTCAACATTTATTCGAATTGTGCCACGAAACTTTGCAGACAGTCGCGGAGACAGATTTCCTACTGAGGTACCAAGTTTCAGAAGTGCAGTTCTTGTACTGCCGGAGATATGTCGATACAAACTGAATACGCAAAACATCAACAAAATTTAGCGCGTTTTAAAGTTGATATCGCTTTTGTTAATAACTTCCACATTTATTCGAATTGTGCCACGAAACTTTGCAGACAGTCGCGGATACGCCTTGTCTACTGAAGTACCAAGTTTCAGAAGTGCAGCTCTTGTACTGCCGGAGATATGTCGATACAAACTGAATACGCAAAACATCAACAAAATTTAGCGCGTTTTAAAGTTGATATCGCTTTTGTTAATAACTTCCACATTTTGTAGAATTGTACCAGGAAACTTTGCAGACAGTCGCGGATCGGCCTTGTCTACTGAAGTACTAAGTTTCAGAAGTGCAGCTCTTGTACTGCCGGTGATATGTCGATACAAACTGAATACGCAAAACATCAACAAAATTTAGCGCGTTTTAAAGTTGATATCGCTTTTGTTAATAACTTCCACATTTATTCGAATTGTGCCACGAAACTTTGCAGACAGTCGCGGCGACTGATATTCTACTGAAGTACCAAGTTTCAGAGGTGCAGCTCTTGTACTGCCGGAGATATGTCGATACAAACTGAATACGCAAAACATCAACAAAATTTAGCGCGTTTTAAAGTTGATATCGCTTTTGTTTATAACTTCCACATTTATTCGAATTGTGCCACGAAACTTTGCAGACAGTCGCGGGGACAGATTTTCTACTGAAGTACCAAGTTTCAGAAGTGCAGCTCTTGTACTGCGTGAGATATGTCGATACAAACTGAATACGCAAAACATCAACATAATTTAGCGCGTTTTAAAGTTGATATCGCTTTTGTTAATAACTCCCACATTTATTCGAATTGTACCACGAAAATTTGCAGACAGTCGCGGATAGGCTTTTTCTACTGAAGTATCAAGTTTCAGAATGCAGCTCTTGTACTGCCGGAGATATGTCGATACAAACTGAATACGCAAAACATCAACAAAATTTAGCGCGTTTTAAAGTTGATATCGCTTTTGTTAATAACTTCCATATTTATTCGAATTGTGCCACGAAACTTTGCAGACAGTCGCGGAGACAGATTTTCTACTGAAGTACCAAGTTTCAGAAGTGCAGCTCTTGTACTGCCGGAGATATGTCGATACAAACTGAATACGCAAAACATCAACAAAATTTAGCGCGTTTTAAAGTTGATATCGCTTTTGTTAATAACTTCCACATTTATTCGAATTGTACCACGAAACTTTGCAGACAGTCGCGGATAGGCCTTTTCTACTGAAGTACCAAGTTTCAGAAGTGCAGCTCTTGTACTGCCGGAGATATGTCGATACAAACTGAATACGCAAAACATCAACAAAATTTAGCGCGTTTTAAAGTTGATATCGCTTTTGTTAATAACTTCCACATTTATTCGAATTGTGCCACGAAACTTTGCAGACAGTCGCGGCGACTCATTTTCTACTGAAGTACCAAGTTTCAGAAGTGCAGCTCTTGTACTGCCGGAGATATGTCGATACAAACTGAATACGCAAAACATCAACAAAATTTAGCGCGTTTTAAAGTTGATAGCGCTTTTGTTTATAACTTCCACATTAATTCGAATTGTGCCACGAAACTTTGCAGACAGTCGCGGAGACAGATTTTCTACTGAAGTACCAAGTTTCAGAAGTGCAGCTCTTGTACTGCGTGAGATATGTCGATACAAACTGAATACGCAAAACATGAACATAATTTAGCGCGTTTTAAAGTTGATATCGCTTTTTTTAATAACTCCCACATTTATTCGAATTGTACCACGAAAATTTGCAGACAGTCGCGGATAGGCTTTTTCTACTGAAGTACCAAGTTTCAGAAGTGCAGCTCTTGTACTGCAGGAGATATGTCGATACAAACTGAATACGCAAAACGAGAACAAAATTTAGCGCGTTTTAAAGTTGATATCGCTTTTGTTAATAACTTCCACATTTATTCGAATTGTGCCACGAAACTTTGCAGACAGTCGCGGATAGGCGTTGTCAACTGAAGTACCAAGTTTCAGAAGTGCAGCTCTTGTACTGCCGGAGATATGTCGATACAAACTGAATACGCAAAACATCAACAAAATTTAGCGCGTTTTAAAGTTGATATCGCTTTTGTTAATAACTTCCACATTTATTCGAATTGTACCAGGAAACTTTGCAGAGAGTCGCAGATATGCCTGTTCTACTGAAGTACCAAGTTTCAGAAGTACAGCTCTTGTACTGCCGGAGATATGTCGATACAAACTGAATACGCAAAACATCAACAAAATTTAGCGCGTTTTAAAGTTGATATCGCTTTTGTTAATAACTTCAACATTTATTCGAATTGTGCCACGAAACTTTGCAGACAGTCGCGGAGACAGATTTCCTACTGAGGTACCAAGTTTCAGAAGTGCAGTTCTTGTACTGCCGGAGATATGTCGATACAAACTGAATACGCAAAACATCAACAAAATTTAGCGCGTTTTAAAGTTGATATCGCTTTTGTTAATAACTTCCACATTTATTCGAATTGTGCCACGAAACTTTGCAGACAGTCGCGGATACGCCTTGTCTACTGAAGTACCAAGTTTCAGAAGTGCAGCTCTTGTACTGCCGGAGATATGTCGATACAAACTGAATACGCAAAACATCAACAAAATTTAGCGCGTTTTAAAGTTGATATCGCTTTTGTTAATAACTTCCACATTTTGTAGAATTGTACCAGGAAACTTTGCAGACAGTCGCGGATCGGCCTTGTCTACTGAAGTACTAAGTTTCAGAAGTGCAGCTCTTGTACTGCCGGTGATATGTCGATACAAACTGAATACGCAAAACATCAACAAAATTTAGCGCGTTTTAAAGTTGATATCGCTTTTGTTAATAACTTCCACATTTATTCGAATTGTGCCACGAAACTTTGCAGACAGTCGCGGCGACTGATATTCTACTGAAGTACCAAGTTTCAGAGGTGCAGCTCTTGTACTGCCGGAGATATGTCGATACAAACTGAATACGCAAAACATCAACAAAATTTAGCGCGTTTTAAAGTTGATATCGCTTTTGTTTATAACTTCCACATTTATTCGAATTGTGCCACGAAACTTTGCAGACAGTCGCGGGGACAGATTTTCTACTGAAGTACCAAGTTTCAGAAGTGCAGCTCTTGTACTGCGTGAGATATGTCGATACAAACTGAATACGCAAAACATCAACATAATTTAGCGCGTTTTAAAGTTGATATCGCTTTTGTTAATAACTCCCACATTTATTCGAATTGTACCACGAAAATTTGCAGACAGTCGCGGATAGGCTTTTTCTACTGAAGTATCAAGTTTCAGAATGCAGCTCTTGTACTGCCGGAGATATGTCGATACAAACTGAATACGCAAAACATCAACAAAATTTAGCGCGTTTTAAAGTTGATATCGCTTTTGTTAATAACTTCCACATTTATTCGAATTGTGCCACGAAACTTTGCAGACAGTCGCGGATAGGCCTTGTCTACTGAAGTACCAAGTTTCAGAAGTGCAGCTCTTGTACTGCCGGAGATATGTCGATACAAACTTAATACGTAAAACATCAACAAAATTTAGCGCGTTTTAAAGTTGATATCGCTTTTGTTAATAACTTCCACATTTATTCGAATTGTACACGAAAACTTTGCAGACAGTCGCGGATAGGCCTTTTCTACTGAAGTACTAAGTTTCAGAAGTGCAGCTCTTGTACTGCCGGAGATATGTCGATACAAACTGAATACGCAAAACATCAACAAAATTTAGCGCGTTTTAAAGTTGATATCGCTTTTGTTAATAACTTCCACATTTATTCGAATTGTGCAACGAAACTTTGCAGACAGTCGCGGAGACAGATTTTCTACTGAAGTAGCAAGTTTCAGAAGTGCAGCTCTTGTACTGCCGGAGATATGTCGATACAAACTGAATACGCAAAACATCAACAAAATTTAGCGCGTTTTAAAGTTGATATCGCTTTTGTTAATAACGTCAACATTGATTCGAATTGTGCCACGAAACTTTGCAGACAGTCGCGGAGACAGATTTTCTACTGAAGTTCCAAGTTTCAGAAGTGCAGCTCTTGTACTGCCGGAGATATGTCGATACAAACTGAATACGCAAAACATCAACAAAATTTAGCGCGTTTTAAAGTTGATATCGCTTTTGTATATACCTTCAACATTTATTCGAATTGTGCCACGAAACTTTGCAGACAGTCGCGGACCCAGATTTTCTACTGAAGTACCAAGTTTCAGAAGTGCAGCTCTTGGACTGTCGGAGATATGTCGATACAAACTGAATACGCAAAACATTAACAAAATTTAGCGCGTTTTAAAGTTGATATCGCTTTTGTTAATAACTTCCACATTTATTCAAATTGTACCAGGAAACTTTGCAGACAGTCGCGGATAGGCCTTGTCTACTGAAGTACTAAGTTTCAGAAGTGCAGCTCTTGTACTGCCGGAGATATGTCGATACAAACTGAATACGCAAAACATCAACAAAATTTAGCGCGTTTTAAAGTTGATATCGCTTTTGTTTATAACTTCCACATTTATTCGAATTGTTCCACGAAACTTTGCAGACAGTCGCGGAGACAGATTTTCTACTGAAGTACCAAGTTTCAGAAGTGCAGCTCTTGTACTGCCGGAGATATGTCGATACAAACTGAATACGCAAAACATCAACAAAATTTAGCGCGTTTTAAAGTTGATATCGCTTTTGTTTATAACTTCCACATTTATTCGAATTGTTCCACGAAACTTTGCAGACAGTCGCGGAGACAGATTTTCTACTGAAGTACCAAGTTTCAGAAGTGCAGCTCTTGTACTGCCGGAGATATGTCGATATAAACTGAATACGCAAAACATCAACAAAATTTAGCGCGTTTTAAAGTTGATATCGCTTTTGTTAATAACTTACACATTTATTGTAATTGTACCACGAAACTTTGCAGACAGTCGCGGATAGGCCTTTTCAACTGAAGTACCAAGTTTCAGAAGTGCAGCTCTTGTACTGCCGGAGATATGTCGATACAAACTGAATACGCAAAACAGCAACAAAATTTAGCGCGTTTTAAAGTTGATATCGCTTTTGTTAATAACTTCCACATTTATTCGAATTGTACCACGAAACTTTGCAGTCAGTCGCGGATAGGCGTTGTCCACTGAAGTACCAAGTTTCGGAAGTGCAGCTCTTGTACTGCCGGAGATATGTCGATACAAACTGAATACGCAAAACATCAACAAAATTTAGCGCGTTTTAAAGTTGATATCGCTTTTGTTAATAACTTCCACATTTATTCGAATTGTACCAGGAAACTTTGCAGACAGTCGCAGATAGGCCTTTTCTACTGAAGTACCAAGTTTCAGAAGTACAGCTCTTGTACTGCCGGAGATATGTCGATACAAACTGAATACGCAAAACATCAACAAAATTTAGCGCGTTTTAAAGTTGATATCGCTTTTGTTAATAACTTCAACATTTATTCGAATTGTGCCACGAAACTTTGCAGACAGTCGCGGAGACAGATTTTCTTCTCAAGTACCACGTTTCAGAAGTGCAGCTCTTGTACTGCCGGAGATATGTCGATACAAACTGAATACGCAAAACATCAACAAAATTTAGCGCGTTTTAAAGTTGATATCGCTTTTGTTAATAACTTCAACATTTATTCGAATTGTGCAACGAAACTTTGCAGACAGTCGCGGAGACAGATTTACTACTGAAGTACCAAGTTTCAGAAGTGCAGCTCTTGTACTGCCGGAGATATGTCGATACAAACTGAATACGCAAAACATCAACAAAATTTAGCGCGTTTTAAAGTTGATATCGCTTTTGTTAATAACTTCCACATTTATTCGAATTGTGCAACGAAACTTTGCAGACAGTCGCGGAGACAGATTTTCTACTGAAGTACCAAGTTTCAGAAGTGCAGCTCTTGTACTGCCGGAGATATGTCGATAACAACCGGGATACGCAAAACATCAACAAAATTTAGCGCGTTTAAAAGTTAATATCGCTTTTGTTTATAACTTCCACATTTATTCGAATTGTGCCACGAAACTTTGCAGACAGTCGCGGAGACAGATTTTCTACTGAAGTACCAAGTTTCAGAAGTGCAGCTCTTGTACTGCCGGAGATATGTCGATACAAACTGAATACGCAAAACATCAACAAAATTTAGCGCGTTTTAAAGTTGATATCGCTTTTGTTAATAACTTCCACATTAATTCGAATTGTACCACGAAACTTTGCAGACAGTCGCGGATAGGCCTTTTCTACTGAAGTACCAAGTTTCAGAAGTGCAGCTCTTGTACTGCCGGAGATATGTCGATACAAACTGAATACGCAAAACATCAACAAAATTTAGCGCGTTTTAAAGTTGATATCGCTTTTGTTAATAACTTCCACATTTATTCGAATTGTGCCACGAAACTTTGCAGACAGTCGCGGCGACTGATTTTCTACTGAAGTACCAAGTTTCAGAAGTGCAGCTCTTGTACTGCCGGAGATATGTCGATACAAACTGAATACGCAAAACATCAACAAAATTTAGCGCGTTTTAAAGTTGATAGCGCTTTTGTTTATAACTTCCACATTAATTCGAATTGTGCCACGAAACTTTGCAGACAGTCGCGGAGACAGATTTTCTACTGAAGTACCAAGTTTCAGAAGTGCAGCTCTTGTACTGCGTGAGATATGTCGATACAAACTGAATACGCAAAACATCAACAAAATTTAGCGCGTTTTAAAGTTGATATCGCTTTTGTTTATAACTTCCACATTTATTCGAATTGTGCCACGAAAATTTGCAGACAGTCGCGGATAGGCTTTTTCTACTGAAGTACTAAGTTTCAGAAGTGCAGCTCTTGTACTGCCGGAGATATGTCGATACAAACTGAATACGTTAAACATCAACAAAATTTAGCGCGTTTTAAAGTTGATATCGCTTTTGTTAATAACTTCCACATTTATTCGAATTGTGCCACGAAACTTTGCAGACAGTCGCGGATAGGCCTTGTCTACTGAAGTACAAAGTTTCAGAAGTGCAGCTCTTGTACTGCCGGAGATATGTCGATACAAACTGAATACGCAAAACATCAACAAAATTTAGCGCGTTTTAAAGTTGATATCGCTTTTGTTAATAACTTCCACATTTATTCGAATTGTACCAGAAAACTTTGCAGACAGTCGCGGATAGGCCTTTTCTACTGAAGTACTAAGTTTCAGAAGTGCAGCTCTTGTACTGCCGGAGATATGTCGATACAAACTGAATACGCAAAACATCAACAAAATTTAGCGCGTTTAAAAGTTGATATCGCTTTTGTTAATAACTTCCACATTTAGTAGAATTGTACCAGGAAACTTTGCAGACAGTCGCGGATCGGCCTTGTCTACTGAAGTACTAAGTTTCAGAAGTGCAGCTCTTGTACTGCCGGTGATATGTCGATACAAACTGAATACGCAAAACATCAACAAAATTTAGCGCGTTTAAAAGTTGATATCGCTTTTGTTAATAACTTCCACATTTATTCGAATTGTGCCACGAAACTTTGCAGACAGTCGCGGCGACTGATATTCTACTGAAGTACCAAGTTTCAGAAGTGCAGCTCTTGTACTGCCGGAGATATGTCGATACAAACTGAATACGCAAAACATCAACAAAATTTAGCGCGTTTTAAAGTTGATATCGCTTTTGTTTATAACTTCCACATTTATTCGAATTGTGCCACGAAACTTTGCAGACAGTCGCGGGGACAGATTTACTACTGAAGTACCAAGTTTCAGAAGTGCAGCTCTTGTACCGCCGGAGATATGTCGATACAAACTGAATACGCAAAACATCAACAAAATTTAGCGCGTTTTAAAGTTGATATCGCTTTTGTTAATAACTTCCACATTTATTCGAATTGTACCAGGAAACTTTGCAGACAGTCGCGGATAGGCCTTTTCTACTGAAGTACCAAGTTTCAGAAGTGCAGCTGTTGTACTGCCGGAGATATGTCGATACAAACTGAATACGTAAAACATCAACAAAATTTAGCGCCTTTTAAAGTTGATATCGCTTTTGTTAATAACTTCCACATTTATTCGAATTGTGCCACGAAACTTTGCAGCCAGTCGCGGATAGGCCTTGTCTACTGACTACCAAGTTTCAGAAGTGCAGCTCTTGTACTGCCGGAGATATGTCGATACAAACTGAATACGCAAAACATCAACAAAATTTAGCGCGTTTTAAAGTTGATATCGCTTTTGTTAATAACTTCCACATTTATTCGAATTGTGCAACGAAACTTTGCAGACAGTCGCGGAGACAGATTTTCTACTGAAGTAGCAAGTTTCAGAAGTGCAGCTCTTGTACTGCCGGAGATATGTCGATACAAACTGAGTACGCAAAACATCAACAAAATTTAGCGCGTTTTAAAGTTGATATCGCTTTTGTTAATAACTTCCACATTTATTCGAATTGTGCCACGAAACTTTGCAGACAGTCGCGGAGACAGATTTTCCACTGAAGTACCAAGTTTCAGAAGTGCAGCTCTTGTACTGCCGGAGATATGTCGATACAAACTGAATACGCCAAACATCAACAAAATTTAGCGCGTTTTAAAGTTGATATCGCTTTTGTATATACCTTCAACATTTATTCGAATTGTGCCACGAAACTTTGCAGACAGTCGCGGAGACAGATTTTCTACTGAAGTACCAAGTTTCAGAAGTGCAGCTCTTGTACTGCCGGAGATATGTCGATACAAACTGAATACGCAAAACATCAACAAAATTTAGCGCGTTTTAAAGTTGATATCGCTTTTGTTAATAACTTCCACATTTATTCGAATTGTACCACGAAACTTTGCAGACAGTCGCGGATAGGCCTTTTCTACTCAGGTACAAAGTTTCAGAAGTGCAGCTCTTGTACTGCCGGAGATATGTCGATACAAACTGAATACGCAAAACATCAACAAAATTTAGCGCGTTTTAAAGTTGATATCGCTTTTGTTAATAACTTCCACATTTATTCGAATTGTGCTACGAAACTTTGCAGACAGTCGCGGATAAACCTTGTCTACTGAAGTACCAAGTTTCAGAAGTGCAGCTCTTGTACTGCCGGAGATATGTCGATACAAACTGAATACGCAAAACATCAACAAAATTTAGCGCGTTTTAAAGTTTATATCGCTTTTGTTAATAACTTCCACATTTATTCGAATTGTACCAGGAAACTTTGCAGAGAGTCGCGGATAGGCCTTTTCTACTGAAGTACCAAGTTTCAGAAGTGCAGCTCTTGTACTGCCGGAGATATGTCGATACAAACTGAATACGCAAAACATCAACAAAATTTAGCGCGTTTTAAAGTTGATATCGCTTTTGTTTATAACTTCTACATTTATTCGAATTGTGCCAGGAAACTTTGCAGACAGTCGCGGAGACAGATTTTCTACTGAAGTACCAAGTTTCAGAAGTGCAGCTCTTGTACTGCCGGAGATATGTCGATACAAACTGAATACGCAAAACATCAACACAATTTAGCGCGTTTTAAAGTTGATATCGCTTTTGTTAATAACTTCCACATTTATTCGAATTGTACCAGGAAACTTTGCAGACAGTCGCGGATAGGCCTTTACTACTGAAGTACCAAGTTTCAGAAGTGCAGCTCTTGTACTGCCGGAGATATGTCGATACAAACAGAATACGCAAAACATCAACAAAATTTAGCGCGTTTTAAAGTTGATATCGCTTTTGTTTATAACTTCCACATTTATTCGAATTGTGCAACGAAACTTTGCAGACAGTCGCGGAGACAGATTTTCTACTGAAGTACCAAGTTTCAGAAGTGCAGCTCTTGTACTGCCGGAGATATGTCGATACAAACTACATACGCAAAACATCAACAAAATTTAGCGCGTTTTAAAGTTGATATCGCTTTTGTTAATAACTTCCACATTTATTCGAATTGTGCCACGAAACTTTGCAGACAGTCGCGGATAGGCCTTTTCTACTGAAGTACTAAGTTTCAGAAGTGCAGCTCTTGTACTGCCGGAGATATGTCGATACAAACTGAATACGCAAAACATCAACAAAATTTAGCGCGTTTAAAAGTTGATATCGCTTTTGTTAATAACTTCCACATTTATTCGAATTGTGCCACGAAACTTTGCAGACAGTCGCGGCGACTGATATTCTACTGAAGTACCAAGTTTCAGAAGTGCAGCTCTTGTACCGCCGGAGATATGTCGATACAAACTGAATACGCAAAAAATCAACAAAATTTAGCGCGTTTTAAAGTTGATATCGCTTTTTTTTATAACTTCCACATTTATTCGAATTGTGCCACGAAACTTTGCAGACAGTCGCGGCGACTGATTTTCTACTGAAGTACCAAGTTTCAGAAGTGCAGCTCTTGTACTGCCGGAGATATGTAAATACAAACTGAATACGCAAAACATCAACAAAATTTAGCGCGTTTTAAAGTTGATATCGCTTTTGTTAATAACTTCCACATTTATTGTAATTGTACCACGAAACTTTGCAGACAGTCGCGGATAGGCCTTTTCAACTGAAGTACCAAGTTTCAGAAGTGCAGCTCTTTTACTGCCGGAGATATGTCGATACAAACTGAATACGCAAAACATCAACAAAATTTAGCGCGTTGTAAAGTTGATATCGCTTTTGTTAATAACTTCAACATTTATTCGAATTGTACCAGGAAACTTTGAAGACAGTCGCGGATAGGCCTTTTCTACTGAAGTACTAAGTTCGAAAAGTACAGCTCTTGTACTGCCGGAGATATGTCGATACAAACTGAATACGCAAAACATCAACAAAATTTAGCGCGTTTTAAAGTTGATATCGCTTTTGTTAATAACTTCAACATTTATTCGAATTGTGCCACGAAACTTTGCAGACAGTCGCGGCGACTGATTTTCTACTGAAGTACCAAGTTCCAGAAGTGCAGCTCTTGTACTGCCGGAGATATGTCGATACAAACTGAATACGCAAAACATCAACAAAATTTAGCGCGTTTTAAAGTTGATATCGCTTTTGTTAATGTCTTCAACATTTATTCTAATTGTGCCACGAAACTTTGCAGACAGTCGCGGAGACAGATTTTCTACTGAAGTACCAAGTTTCAGAAGTGCAGCTCTTGTACTGCCGGAGATATGTCGATACAAACTGAATACGCAAAACATCAACAAAATTTAGCGCGTTTTAAAGTTGATATCGCTTTTGTTTATAACTTCCACATTTATTCGAATTGTGCCACGAAACTTTGCAGACAGTCGCGGGGACAGATTTACTACTGAAGTACCAAGTTTCAGAAGTGCAGCTCTTGTACCGCCGGAGATATGTCGATACAAACTGAATACGCAAAACATCAACAAAATTTAGCGCGTTTTAAAGTTGATATCGCTTTTGTTAA